>OY757315.1:98805227-100284400 GCA_963583905.1 Stenurella melanura
TCCCGTCCCGGGACAGAAACCCTAGTTAAAAGGGAGGCAGCTCTTGGCGCCTACAGGATACACTCTAGTAAGAAATTCAAACCAGGGGATCTGGTTGGTCATCTGACTGTCCTAAACGAAGTCCAGTTAGACTCAATGACCAAACCCACAGACTCCACACCAAAAAGGTTCGACTTTGAGAGAACCTTTGAAGTGGTAATTCCTAGCCGCCAGGTATGGAGTTCTGGAGGTCCACAATGGGAAAAAGGATCACTCATCTGGTACACGGATGGATCCAAAACGGATGAGGGAGTAGGAGCCGGTGTATACGGCCCAAACTGCAGGCTGACAATAGCCTGGGTCACACTCCCACCATCTTTCAGGTAGAAATATATGTCATAGATCTTTGTGCTCGACAGTGCATAAATAAAGGCACACGGGGATCAAGAATCTATATAGTTTCAGACAGCCAGGCAGCACTCAAAGCTCTGAGTTCATTCACCTTTGAGTCACAAATTGCCTGGGAATGTCTACAAACAATAAAGCAACTGGCAAGAAACAACAAGGTCAACTTGATGTGGGTGCCAGGGCATGAAGGAATAGAAGGGAATGAGATTGCGGACGACCTTGCAAGACAGGGTGCCAAATCGTCATTCATCGGACCAGAACCGTTTTGTGGGATAGCAAGAAGTAACACGACGGAGGAGGTAAGAACATGGGAGGATGAACAAAAATCCTCCTACTGGAACTCAACTCCAGGACAAAAACAAGCGAAAAAGTTCATTACTTATTCGCAAAAGAGAGCTAAAGAGCTACTTGAACTCAGCAAAAAGGAATTAAGACTACTAACAGGTCTTTTCACGGGTCACTGCCCATTAAAATACAATCTTAAAAAAATGGGCAAGGCTGAGGACGAAAGTTGTCGATTCTGTACAAAGACAACCGAAACGTCGGAACACATACTTTGCACATGCGAAGTACTAGTCCGGCAAAGGCTACAACACTTGGAACAGGTGATTCTGACACCTGCAGAAGTGTCAAAGTTAGCCCCCAGGAAAATTCTAGGATTCTTTAGAAGCCTAGGATTGGATGGGAACATATAGATATGGGGTAATCACAAAAGATCTTTATAGGTCGAGGTGAGGACAGGTCAAACGCCTGAACAACCCAACTGTAATCTGTAATCTGTAATGGTGAAGGATTTGTTTCCAGTTGATCATTTAAAATTATATCAGAATTTTTTAATTTATCGATTTCTAACGCTTCTAAAAGTGTTAATTTGAATCCCTTATTTTCTACATGTAAACCTAGTGAAGACATTGCCAAAAACTTAAGGAAAGAAAATTTAAGCATTGCATATAAAGCCTCTAATTCACTAGGTAAATTAATTAAAAATAAAGACAACACTGAAAATGACAATAAATCAGGTGTCTATAAGTTAACCTGTGGTTCGTGCCCTAAAGTATATATAGGACAAACTGGTAGAAAATTGAAAAAAAGAATTTCTGAACACAAAAGAAGCTTCCAGAATAAAAAACTAGACTCTACTTATGCCAGCCACTTAATGGAAGAAAATCATAATTTTAACGCCAATAATTATTATATATACTCTTTAAAGAAGTCTCTCTTTTTTAAATTAATCAATATCAACAATAAAAAAATTATAGAAATATTGAAATAGTACACATAAAAAATCTATCTACTCATATAGTTCATAACCTTCATCTGCAAGACATTTCTGACAGATTTAATTATTCATATTAATAATAATTATCTGAAAGTAATTCCAGGTTACACTGCATATTTTAGTAAATTCTCTGTTATTTCTAGGTGTTCCCTGACTAAAATAAGTTCCCTAACAATCCTAGGTATTCCAAGTTTTTCAGATTAGTAAGTAGATACCCTGAGACTGTCGCAAGTCTTGTTATTAAACAATTCAGCTTGTTATGCAATTATCGTAGAGCCATAAGCAATTTTAGTTTATAGAGACAGGCCGAGATTTAGTTTAGAGAAAAATTTAGCTTGTTACACAGAACCTATAGAATCACTAATCTCTCAATATGCTGTTATAAATAATTTGTTGTTTCTAAAACAAATTATATGTACTATTCCAAATATTTGTGCTTTATATTTCATAGTTAATATTTAATAAAAAAATGTAGAATTAGAGTTTATCTAATTTTTGATATACTATATTGTACACGTGCCATTCTTGCAATTTAGCCTGTTGTATGCAAATACGAATGAACGAGAAAAACAAACCGTGAAAAATAAATTTTCCACATTTAAAAGGAGGCTTAATTTAATATTACCTGTCGAAATCTTGCTGATAAGTTTCTATTTTAATTTCTTCATTAACTAAACACTTTTGATCCTCCATTTCAACTAAACTTCCCTCCTCACAAGACATTTGTTCTAATTTAAATATATCACATTCATTGCTAATTTTTCTCTCTTCGCCATTTTCTCCCTCAACACAGAATTGTTCTTCTACCTTGACTATATCATCCGAGTTACGATCTACCTCATTTTCTGTTACATCCCTTGCCATGACATCTAATAAACCTTTTAACTCTATTTGACTCTTACTGTTGATATCCAGAGTTCTGCAATGTTGTTTCACCTTTTCTTCTGCAATGAGATAATTCGCCAGAAAACGAGAGCAGATTTCTAGAGAGGCATAGCAGGGTGCACAGATTACAGGTTTTGCGATGATACGTAAATCCTATCAAACAAAAAGCAAACAGTGAAAATGAATTAGGTATGAGAAAAAGTATGTCAGTCTTTGTAATTATTAGTTATTGATAAATATGAGAATAACGCAGCACATTAAATTTTTCAGTACATGTATCAATCAAAACGCTCAGCATAAAAAGATAAAATTAGGAGCAATTAAATAAGAAACATTTACGCATTTTGAAATGCTTATAATTATCTCAAAAGTTATATTCCAGAGAAGCTTATTTTCTTTATTACAAAAATGTTTTATAAGTTTTGAAGAAATAATTAATTATCTTGTTAGTTAGCGATTGGTAATTAGGGAGATTCTTGAACATTGTTGAAAATATTTTATAAAACGGTTGGAGAAACATTTTATTAATTTCCATGGTGTGTCACAATCTTGGGGTAACACACTAATTTTCTTGGGGATAATGCTACTCTGTGGGCAGAGGTTAAGTTCGGACTTAAGCTTTGGTTAAGCTCTGCCGAGTAACGTGATGAGAAACAATTTGTATTTAAAGTAAATTTCTTGGTACAATGTTAAGATTTTAAATAAAACATTTTTTATAAATTTTTCTCATACACAACGGAAGAGACAGGCTGGGTCCTGGAATACCCTGGTAAATAAGGAATATAATAATAAGAGTTTGTATAAACTCACATTTTTGACCACACAACATAAGTAGTTACTATCTTCAGTATTGAAAAAAAAATTAAAAACTATTCAGAAGAGTATTCAGTGATGGAAAAAAATATTTATGCAAATTCTCAGAATATAGTTAATTTTTCTGCATGTGAATATGTCAAGCTCGTTAATAAATACATAAATAATAAATTAATTCAAATCTGACCTGACAAATGCAAATGCAGTAAAAATTGTTAAAAATATTACAACTCTATAATTTAAACATTCAGTCTTACACACAACTTTCATACTGTCACGTATTTTCACACCTGAAACCACCTTTCAGGATCCGTGGGTTAAAAATAATTTCAACAAGGGGTAACCACTAACACTTTATTTAATAATTTACTGATAACTACACAACGTTTTCCTTAAATAAAATACACTTCTACTGGACTAAAATAACCTTTACAATGTATATTACTTGATATTTACTCATTCTATTTATTTCGGATTTCTAACCTCTCACTTGTCACTTTTAAACTTCTTCCGCCGAGAATTTCGCTTTATATACACTAAAATTGCCTCTAGATTTATCTAGAACACAATCGAAAATCTTCTCCCACCACACTACAGAAAACGCTATGTATAATTTTGTAATTATTTTGGGTTAATAAAGACTATTTCATTCACTCGACTCGATCTCCTACAAATTTCTAGGACAGTCACTATTAGTCAGTGCCCACTTTCTAGCTGATGTAATGCATAAGAATATAATATATACAAATTCAATTTGAAAAACGCATTTGGTTAAATGTTTTTATCCACTTTTAGTTAATATCTTTCCATTAAACAAATAAGTGCAGGCAACAAATCTCAATACAATTTTAATAATAGCCCAAAATTTGTACGTTGTAAAGAATTGAACCTAATGTTATTCTGAAGCAATCACCCCTTCCACATCCAGATCTTTAAAGGAAAGCATTTTGACTATGTTTGCACTCTAGTATGTGGAAATAACTAGTCATGGAATTTTAATATTTGAGACAGATGTCATAAAAGAATTTAAGGCAATGGTTTCTAGATTATACGCTGAAAATTAAGTTTCTGGACTCTTCCCAATGAATATACTAAATCCCAAATACATATACTAAATCCCAAATTTTTGTACTCTTGCTTGCTTTACTTATTTTTCCATTTTTACCCCCAAGCCTTCACCGGATAACTTCAACAAACTATCCAGATCCTCATCTTGTTATAATACATACGTGTATAAAGTTTCAAGTCAATATCTTAAACTGTTAGAGAGAAAAAGTGCGGACAAAAAAAGGTATTGTCGCTCAAATTTGAAATCTCGATGTTTTATGACATTCTAAACCTATGCATGTTTAAAAGTGAATTATTATTTGTTTGCTTATAATTGTATTGAAACACAATGTACATTATAGGATTTTTCAAACAGCAGCAAAAATAACTATCTATGAGAACTAAAAGAAAAACTATGTGTAAAAATATTAATGAAATCTTTGCATTCTTTCGATAACCTGAATTCTGGTTATGCTAGCAAATTAAAATCCTAAAATAAATTTGCCTAATTTCTTATTTGAAAATTCTCATTCTAACATTAGCACCCACACAGTCCCCTACGGCCATGCAGATTAAACTAGTATCTACATAATCCCCTACAGTCATGAAGATTGATTAAGTTAAAAATGAGAACAAAGGCCTAAAATGAATTTATTTACCTACCTTGTCTTAAACATTTTCATTCTAATGGATTACATTTTCATGAAACATGTTTATGAATGGCTTTGTGTCTTTTTGATGAGCTCCAGAATAAGGGCGAAAAACGTTTCAAAGGCTAAGCAATTCCACGAAACAAAATGACAGATTTCATGAAAATGTAATCCATTACTATGAAAATTTTTAAGACAAGGTAGGTAAACAAATTCATTTTAGGCATTTGTTCCCATTTTTAACTTAATCTTCATGACCGTAGGGGGTTATGTAGATAGATACTAGTTTAATCTGCATAGCCGTAGGGGTCTGTGTGGGTGCTAGTGTTAGAACGAGAATTTTCAAATAAGAAATTAGACAAATTCATTTAAGGATTTTAATTTGCTAGCATTACCAGAATTCAGGTTACCAAAAGAATGCAAGGATTTCATTAATATTTTTACACATAGTTTCCTTTTAGTTCTCATAGATAGTTTTTTTTCTGCTGTTTGCAAAATCCTGTAAAGAATGTGTTTCAATTCTAAACCTATTTCAACAATAAAAATTTTCAAAAATTTATTTACGATAACCATACTTCCATTCCACTACGAGGATGTGGAAGTAAAATAAATATAATTTACTTGCAGTCTAGCAAAATATCGCATGCAAGTTAAATAGAAACTAATGACAGTAACTCAGAAGGTGTACGGTATAGTGTAAATTTTATAATAGGAGATAGTGAGGGAAATACACATAAAAATAAAGAGATTCAAATAGAATGAAATCCCAACATAATAAGTAACTCTATAACTATCTTGCCGTAAGAGTTACAAATCTGAGGAAAAATTCACGATACTATTAATAATACTCGCACTATGTATATAGAACTAGTTACTCCAGAAGAAATAACAAATATTATCAAATACTCGAAAAACGAGATGAGAGGACAAGATGAAATATACACCGGCATTCTAAGAGAGTGTGTGGATGAACTGTGTCATCCACTACGTTATATAATTAATAATTTGTTTCATCTAGAAATTTTTTCAGACTGTCTCAAATTAGCATTAGTAAGCTAACATATAAAAAAATAGATCACAGTCACGAGGAAATTACAGATCAATAAGTCTACTTTCATCTTTTTCAAAGGTTTTGGAGATGGCAGTATCTAGTTGTATATCCAAATTTTGTCATTCATTTTGTCACAGCTCACGAGGGGAAATAACTGAATTAGGAAAAGAAATAAATACAGATAAATACACAGTGTGAATTTCGCCAACAATAAGAAAAGTTTGGATAAAAAAAAGGAAACAAACAGGTAGGAAAATGTGTACATCCCTTTCTGGTCATTTTTATTAAATTATAAGGGGTACAGTTTACTTGTTTACATAACACCAAATATTTTATGGCATCTACAAATATAAGCGAACGTGAAAATAGAAGCAGAATATTGCTGAAAAAAATATATTCTCAGCTTTTTTTTCTAATTCTTTGGGACTTCCTGCCAAATGTATTTTTTTGTTTAACCGGTGCTTGGGGAATCTACAAAATATCACCATTAACCAGTATATTACTGGTAAATAACCTCTACGTCTGTGACCTTTATGTCAAAGGATCAGTTAGAGGTTGCTTTTCTTTTAAAAAAATAACACAAATCAGTATAAAAACTTGAAATTAAATATTTCGCCGACGTTTCGGAAGTCTAATCTGTTTCCCTTTTCAAGACCTTTTTTTTGAAAAAATCTTTTTTGCTGTATGATAAATACACAGCTCGAAGAATATTTGTTATATTCAATATCCATAGATACTTACTATTTACATAGAACTGTTGATATTGTTAACAGTTTCTTAAATTTTTATACAATGTTAAGTGTGTGAAGTGTTTCTTTTAACATTGGCAACCAGGTAAATAGTAAGTATCTATGGATATAGAATATAAGAAACATTTTTAGAACTGTGTATTTATCATACACAGCAAAAAAAGATTTTTCAAAAAAGCCTAGAAAAAGGAAACAGATTAGATTTCCGAAACGTCGGAGAAATATTTAATTTAAAGTTTTATACTTATTTGTGTTATTTATTTAAAAAAAGCAACCTCTAACTGATGCTTTGACGTAAAAGCCACAGGCGTAGAGGTTGTTTCCCAGTAACATACTGGTTAATATTTTGTTAATATTGGTTGATATTTTGTAGCACTGGTTAAAAAGAGAAAAATACATGTGGCAGAAAGTCCGAAAGAATTAGGAAAAATTAAGATGTCGCAAATAACATTTAGACCATATATTCTTTGCTATTCTATAATTAAGACCTAAATACATTTAGTAAGATATTTAGTTAATAAAAAGTCTAAACAAATAATTCCAAGTCATCTCGTTTTAAGAATAGTACTTAATATTTAACATTAAAAATGGTAATTCTGGAGAATAACGGGGCATTGGAATTTTCGCATAATTTTTTCAGGGTACACTAATATGGGGTCGTAGAACACGAATCTAAAGTCGGTTTTCAATGGAAATGCATAGATTTTCCAAAAACAATTTTTGAAAATTTCCATGATAACACGAAATTTTTGTCACACCTCGATTTTGGCCTATTCAGATCCCGTATCCACAATGTAGGTGCTTTTTAGAACAATGCACTTTTTACACACTGTAAAAAAATTGCCTTTTCATATTAATATAAATAGTAATTTTGTTTATCTGAATTCAGAACTCCAGTATTTGACAGTTCAGCCATAAGATTGTCGTGCATGCGTGTCAAAATACCCTGAATAGTTGGTGTCTCAAAGCACAACAAAGAAATTCATTTTATAAATACCTATTAAAATTGATAAAACAAAAAATATAATTTAAATAATAATCCTTTTATGATCATCGTCGCCAATACCAAAACCTGGTGTTTTATTAAGAATGTTTTCAATATATGGTGTGTCCCAAATTGGTTTGTTTAAAAATGGCCCGTTTTTGTTATTACCCACTAAGTACCAGCGAGGAGTTGAGATGACGCGCATGCCTTGCCAGGAAAGGAAATGCTCCTTGTTACCCACTAAGTACCAGCGAGGAGTTGAGATGACGCGCATGCCTTGCCAGGAAAGGAAATGCTCCTTGCTCTTCTCGGATACCATCTACTGACTTTCAACCTGATTATCATTAATAAGTGGTGTCTGAGAAGGACAAGGAAAATTTGCGCCGGCGCAAATGGTCCTTGCCCTTCTCGGATACCGCCTACAGATTTTCAACCTGGTTAAAAGTAATGAGTGGTATCCGAGAAGGGCAAGAAGATTTGCGCCGGCGCAAATGTTCCTTGCCCTTCTCGGACACCACTTATTACTGATAACCAGGTTGGCGCAAATGCTCCTTACCCTTCTCGGATACCACCTACAGATTTTCAATCTGGTTATCAGTAATAAGTGGTGTTCAAAAAGGGCAACGAACATTTTCACCGGCACAAATGTTCCTTCCCTTCTCGGATACCAATTATTACTGATATCCAGGTTGAAAGACAGTAGGTGGTATCCGAAAATTTCCTTTCCTGGCAAGGTATGTGTTATCACACCTCCTCGCTGGTCCTTATTGGGCAGTAACAAAAACGGGCCATTTTTAAGTAAACCAATTTGGGACACTATATATTGAAAATATTCTTAATTAAACACCAGCTTTTAGTATTGGCGATGATGATCATAAAAGCATTAAGTATTATTTAAATTATATGTATTTATAAAATGAATTTCTCTGTTGTGCCTTGAGACACCAACTTTTCAGGGTATTTTGACACGCACGCGCGACAATCTTATGGCTGACCTGTCAAATAACGGAGCTCCGAATTCTGATAAATAATATTACTATTTATACTATGTATTATTATGAAAAAGCATTTATTTTTTCAGTGCGTAAAAAGTGCATTGTTCTAAAAAGCACCTACAGGATCCGAATCGGCCGAAATCGAAGTGGTTCTGGTGTTTACACTGACAAAAAGTTCGTGTTATGGTGGAAAATTTCAATTTTTTTTTTTTTTTAACTATACATTTGCATTGAAAACCGACTTCAGATTTGTGTTCTACGACCCCAAATTAGTGTACCGTGAAAAAATTACGCGAAAATTCCAATGCTCCATTATTCTCCAGAATTACCTTAAAAATATTGAGACATACCAATTCTGGAAGACATTGTTCCACCATTTTTCTCAATGTAACATTTTCTGCGTCAAGGGATATAGCAGAACAATTTTTTACTGGATGAATACAAAATCCACATATGGTTTGATCATCTGGAACGCCAGTAGCATTCTTATTTTTCATCAGATAGATATCTTTTATATCCAGATTGACATCCTCCTCGCCATTAACCAATTGATCTATAAAATCATGTGCATAGAGGCAAACTGCTTTAAAATCAAAACACTTCATAAGGATTATTTTACAGCTTGTACACATCACTAGCGCCTGTATTGTAGCTAAATCCTAAAATAAAATTCGTTGAAAGCATCACATAACCAGAATGTGTAATAAAACATTGAAGTGAATCAAATTTATTCATACATAAACATCCCGCCTGTAAAATCGAGGGTCATTTTAACACTTACTATTTTTGGCAGAACTACATCCAGGATGTCTTTCATATCTTCTATAGGTTTAATGTTTTCGCATATGTTCAAACATAATCCGCATATTCTTTCCTGGGTTTCCATTTTCTTAGTAAGTAAAACGAAACATTTACCACAACCACTTACAACATTCCAAGGCATAACCTAACCTAACATTTGTTTATAATTAGTGATGGGATCACTCGAATGAAAAATAACCGGTTATCCGGTTATTGAAATAACCTGCATCACTCGGTTATCGGCAACGAGTATTCAAGTGAAAAAAAAAACGAATGTTAAACAATGTTTCAGTCCGCTAGTAGTCGCGTCATTTTGGCATTTCACTTCTAAAAAAAATGTACAGGGAGACTTCATTTTTGTTGCAGAGTTCAGAAAGGCATTTAGAAAAACAATACTTTTTATTTTTTGGCGGAAATGTTTGGTTTTATTTCTTGTTCAATAATTGGCCAATTAAATGAAATTAATTGAAAATGTGTTCCCATACACAATATGCCATAGAATTAAAGGAAAATGGTTGCTCGACGGTTTTTGGAGTCGCTGATCACGAATCTAAAGTCCAATTTGGGAAATTCAAAATGGCGGACCGGAAATCAGTCCATTTTCCAGAAAAAATGAGTGTATGTCTTGGCTTTGAAAATCTGTACTCGTGGGTTTTCGCAACACCACCTAAAACATTTTAGGTGGTGTTGGTTTTCGAGGTCGCTGATTATGAATCTGACGTCTAATTTGGTAAATTTAAAATAGCTGACCGGAAGTAGAGTTAATTTCTCAGGAACAAAATCGTATTTCTTTCGTTTTTGGGCTGAAAATTAGTACTCGGGGGTTATTGAGGTCGGTGATCATGTATCATAGGTCCAATTTACGAAATTCAAAATGGCGGAGCGGAATAATAGTCAATTTCCCCTGAAAACACGTACTTATTTTCTTTTTTGGCTTGAAAGTGGGAATTCGGGGTTTTCGTTATCGCTGATAACGAATCTGATGTTCAATTAGGGAGAATTCAAAAGGGCGGACCGAAAGTAGTATAATGCGCGTGTAATCTGACAGCTAACGATAGCAAAGAATTTATATAAATAGAAGCAGATACACATTTATAAGTGTGTTGTCAACTTCTCGTACTCAAGTTCAGACATTACATTTTATAATTATCTCTTTCTTTATGATGAAAATTACTATAGCCCCATCTTTGTTGCAGTACTACTGTTTTTAACATGACAAATAAATGTAAGACAACAGGCTATTCTTATCCTCAACTACACCACAAACAACACATTTTTTCACTATTTTTACGATTCAACGAGAATAATTGTGTAAATTTGCAAAACACGAAAATAACTTTGAGGTTAGAGTAGTTAAAACAGACACAGTTCTTAAATGACTAAATTCCGCATATGTCTTTGCTACACTCATACCACGGTCTTGGAGTGATTGCAACAGAGATAGCGTTATAGGCAATATTGTATCTTAGAACGAAATGGTGAGAAAAAGGTTTGTTGGACATGATGGCAACAGTATCGTATAACTTTTACACTTTATCTCGGCTTCTATTTATATAAATTCTTTGAAAGAGAGTGGAGGGCATATAACCTCAATGCACAGAACAACTACTATAGAACTGAGACTGGGGTTGACCGACTTGGAAACATATTTTTACAGTTGCCTATGTTGGAGTGTAGTTTGTTCGTCAACCAAGGGATGTCGCCACGAGTGACATATTTGCCGATTGTCAATTTCTGTCAGCACAGAATTTGACAGCAAAGTATTCCATTTCACTGCGCATGAGTAGGCATTATGTATTTCATATTTGACAGTTTGACGTTTGTTGGGCATTTTTTCCCGCCACACAGAGTGGTTCGTGTGACGCGATTTTATTTAATAAATAATAAAGTAAAATAACCATGAGTTTTCTGTGTAAAATTAACAATAAAGTTTTTAGAAAAATATTACATTAAATGTTAAAATGTGCACCCGCCTGCAATATCATATGACAAAACTGTTTTCAAATACTGGAACTATTCATTTAGGATAAATGCCGATTTAATTGCCCATTTAAAGAACAAGCATGCATTTAATGTTGGCGTTGAAGAGCTGACATTCCATAATGTTGAAGGTAAGTGTATAAGTACCTATATCTACCAATATTTTCATTGTTGAAGAAATTATAATGTAATTCATGTTCACGTAATATGATTATTACAATAATATAAATTCTCTATACCTATTATGATCTTTGTTTTACATTTTAGAATTCAATAGTTGGAAGCAGGATGATGTAGAGAACAAGGAAATGTGTAAATACGTAATGCCTCGTAGCAAAAGAATACACTCCACATGTCCACATCCGGCAATAATCTTCAGGTATTATTATGTGTGTAACCGTACAAATACACTTAGGTAAGCTATTTTAACATTTTTTTAAGCCAATTCTCTAGCTTAACCGAAAAGAACTAAGTCGTACATGACTGCATTTATAAGAGTATTTTTGTTTTCAGCCAAATCGCAAAAAAATATGGGTAATGATACCTACTGCGTATACGTCTTACAAAGCAACAAAGCGTTTCGAAACTAAACTAAGCTTGCATAAGCCGAATAAAAGTAATTATTAAAAAAGATGGAAATATCTTCCAGAGCCAGAACCGCCTCAGAAGATGTCCAAGGGGAACAGCCTAACGTCGATACCGTCCACTTCCGGAACATTTTGAGTCAGCAACCAGAGGCAATATAGAATCAATTGCTGAATATAGGTCCACAACAATGGGAACTCGAGTAGCCAAGGTGACGGTCAGACGGATGATCCAAAACGATACCTGGAATATATTCGAAATTACCGCTGTCAGCTTCATTTTATTATTATTTATTACTTTTGTGCCATTTTGTCATAGTTTAAGCGTTTTGAGTAGAGAGTTATTTCATTTTGTTTCCAATAACGATCTCTTTTTGATAATACTTACTACAGTCCTGTTTGTAATACTTAAATTACTTTTGATGCTACAATTTGTGTTTGCTTTGTTACTTATTTACTTATGCTTACATGTAACTACTTATGTTTTATGTAACATCTACATACTTATGTTGTTGATGTGCATATATAAATTGTCAAAATTTCTATTTTGGCAGATTTGTGGAACAAAACTTTATACCTATATTTTTATATTCAAAAATTTATACTTACCTATATACTATTATTTTTGTTCTTTACCAATTGTAAATAAATATTAATATCCCAGACAGCACAAGATATTCTAATAATAATCTGTAAATCTTCCCAAAAAATATTATTTGATTAATTAAAAAAATTATCTTTATATTATTCTCGGAATAACCACATAATTTATTATTATTTTTAGAATATCTTCTAATAAATAATACTGGTATAATTGTAACACATATGCATTGAATATATTTAAAAAATATTTTAAAAATAATTTCAGAACTTATCTTTGGATTATTATTTTAAAAATACTTCATAAAATAATATGATAAAAATATTTTAATGAGAGAAGTATAGAATATGTTTTAAAATTATTTTATAAATCATGTAATAGGTTATATCTTTTCACTATTTAAGTATTTTGAAAATAATGTATGGTAAAATGTTTATAGTCGTCTTATGCCCATTATTTTATACTTTATGTAACTTATATGTATGTAACAAGTACATACCTATTATTACTATATATGGGGTGCATATATGCGTTTTTTTTAAATAAAAATTAAATAAGACTTCTTCCTAAATTTTTAGATGGGCAGGTTAATTTATATTCATAAGTGTTCCGCATTATATAATTCGAATTTTTTGGTATTATTTGAATTATCACAGGAAAGTATTATTTAAATAAAATAAATAACAGTGGGGATTTTTTTATTTAAAATATCGCGAAACGTTGCGCAGGCGCGTAAATCTAAGGTTTATCTCCTCTTTCGGTCTGCATCTTTCATTCATTGCGTCATCCGCTATCACCATTTTGAATTACCGTTTGCCTGGACTGCCTGACAATTTGGGGTTTGATCATTTGTTCGCGATTCTGTGCAATTAAAAACACAATGAAAGAAGGTAAGTGAATCCTTCAATTTGTTGTTTATGTAAGTAAATATATACCCAATAAACACAAATATATGCCAGAGATGTCTTCTTTATATAACTCAGTTTACATAGGAAGTGGCTGACATATCAAGTGTAAGATAAATGCAACTTACATGTGCCTAGAAATTTCCTCCTCTCCTGATATGTCATATATGTAACAAACATAAGTCATGTAATAACTTTTGTTCTCTTAGTGATATATAACAGATATATGGCGTACACCAGTTTTGTTTCACATTTATTATGTGTCAGACAAGTTATTTGTCCTCATTTATGTATATTATGTATATATGTTTCAGATACATGAAATTTAGCCAATTTGCTCTCCCATACTGATTTAACATATAGAGTTCCCCGATTGGTATAACAGTACATGATCTGTTATACCAGTCTGGGAACTGTATATGTTAAATCAGTATGGGAGAGCAAATTGGCTAAATTCCATGTATCTGAAACATATATACATATATATTGGCAAAAAAACTAAAATTGCGGCTTTATATATAATAAAGGACTGGTCTTGCTTTGTTTCAAATTTATATACAGTATATCCCCAAATATTTTGAATCAAGTGAGCTTTAATGGTTAACCATAAACGTTTTTTTCCTTAGATAGTACCTTCTCAAAATAAAATAAAGTTGCATGAAAAAAGTTGTTTGTAAAATACAAAATTATGCTTCTAAGATTTAAATCAGATTAGCCTACTATGACAAATATGTTTCATAAAATATTGTCACATCGAAGGAAAAAAGTTTTTGAATATAGCTATTTGCTATAAAAGCACTTGATTTTAAGAATTCAAAAAATATACTAAAAATAAATTTCCTGCAAATATAAAAAATAACAATTCTAACTTTGTAAATCAACACGCTTTATTGTTCTAATAATCCTGGGACACAGTGATTAATAATGGAAATACTAGTGAGAACTTTAAAGTATACCTACTTTGATACTTGGTTTTCAAATATTTTATATTTCGAACTTGTGTCATTAGGGAAAAAATTATACAATAATTAAACAAAACTTATTAACTTCGTCTTTAAGGAAATAGTTTTCTGCATCCAACATGGCTATAAACTGTACTTGAGCCTCGGAAGAAGTTTCTACCTTGAAAGGAGTTTCTGCCTCTGAAGGAGTTTCTGCCTCGACTTCTGGCTTGGCACTTGTTGTTTCAGATGGTGCTGTGGTATCCATTTCAATTGGAGTCATACTTTCTTCTTTATTCGTTATTTCGCCTAATATTTGGCCCGGCTTCAGTGTCATCTGCTTCAATAGTCTTCTCCCTGTGATATCACTATTTTACTTTACATACAATAAGTAAATTTTTATGTTTACCTTCAAATTTTGCTTTTCTGTTCCGAACTCCAGAATTTTTTTGCCACACTGAATCAAAACTAGTTGGTCCGTTGCTTCGATCACCATTAATGAAATGTGTCAGCTACAAATACGGGAATGTTTTCATTTTCCAATACATGTCAAGAAATTTATGAAAAAATAACCATGTTTATGGTATCTACCTTATTAATTTAATCCACTGTCTTAATTCCTTTCTATCCTTTGGAAAAACCAAAAAATTTACATGTATGACTTGTGCTGCAATGTTTGCAGGTTAGTGCAAAACACATGACCATTGTAACATTTGTAACTGATGGTTTTCCAATTATTTTTTACCTAAAAAATATAAAAACATCTCTTCACATAACCTCAATTCATTTCACATAAGGTAGTCAAATTGTAGGAAAATTATTTTAGTAATAGATATACCTTATATCTCTAGGAACAAGCAAATGTATTTACCTTAAAAGCAAATGAAAGCTTTCATAATATAATCACTTTTAAAAATCACATTTTATGTATGCAACTCGATTTCTATTTGTTTGGAACGGGCCGCGTTCCAAACAAATCGAAATCCACCTGAACCAAAATGGCGATGCTACCAAAGTCTGCATCATATTGAGAATCATTTACGTATCAGCCACATATAGAGGGTTGACATATCCAGGAAATTTCAAAAAATGTGACATGTTCGTATCAGACATGTAATTATGTAATATGCCAAGGTTCCTCAGTTGAGCTTCATTTGTTATATGGCATACATATGTGTGTTTACTGGGTATGTATCTGTATATCATCAAAATCAATTAACCTAACCTAACTTATTTTAGCCGGTTTCAAAAGGAATATTTGTTTCAGTTATTAACAAGAAAATAGGTATTATACTTGATAATAAATGAATAATAGATGTTTATTATTCATTTATTATTAAGTATAATGTATCTATTTTCTTGATTCTATAAATACAGAAATGTGTAATATTTAATACTTAAATGCATGACGTCCTTATATATTTTCATCAATTTCTGTCCAGTGAGGCCAGTGTTCTTTATAAATAATAAGTATTAAATAATAAATGTATTAACAAAGATAGTGTACCTAAAAGTTATGTCTCTATATTTATGTTGAAATCTAAATGTCGGTACCAAAGAAGTAAAATAAATTGAAATATTATCATTAATAAATTCCCTCAGCAGCTGAAATTTCTGTTGATAACCTAATTACTTTTATTTTTGCAATTGTGTGTAATAAAAATCTAACCTTGCAGCTTCTTCATACAATACACAATAAGATATCTTTTCTGTCAGTATTTTTATTTTGGTTTATCTTTCAGATGCAGTTCAGAAAACTTTTCCAGAGGCATCCCATAAGAACATCGAATTGCAGATAGGAATTTGGCTCACCAAGCAACAGAGCGAATAAGGCAAACGAGGGAGAAAAATAAAGGTGGTTAGTTAAAGACTTTAAATATATAAAGACGTGATTTTTTGCAATTATTTTATTTTTAGGTGCTCCAAATGATGAAGAGGAAATTAGATATTACATAAGTTATGCCAATAAATTTTGTTTTAACTAAAATGTTTTTTTATTATAGGAAATTTCAATAAGCTAAGCTGATTGTGTTCATTTTCAGTTATAAACCATACAAATTTTTTAGAGCGATTTAGAGTTTTATGTTAGATACCTGCTCAATTCGTAGCCTTAATAATATTCAAAATATAGTAACAATTTTTTCTGAATATTCAATCAAATATTATCTACGAGAATTATTCTGAAAATAGTTTTGAATTCTTCCTTGGATATTTTTATATTAATTCTATATGAAGAATTTCATAAATGTTTTCCTAAATTATGCACTGGTTATTTTAAGTAGAAACTCTAATTTCTCCCATGGATAATATTATAATATTTTTTAAGAATCAATGTTCTCATCATAATTATCGAATATCCCAGAATACCCTCAAGATATTCTAAAAATTATCTTTAAAATAATTTCAGAAGAATTAAAAGTGTCCCTCCCAAATAATATTAGAATATTCTTAAAATAATAAGTATTTTTTCCGATTATTCTAAAGATAATTCAATATCCAAGAAAATTATTCTGACAATATTTTTAAAATATTTTTGTGCTGACTGGGATTCTAAGCAGAAAAACATTTGTTACAAAACCCAGTTTATTGCCTCTCAAATATGATATAAAATTATTGTCCTGAAAAGTTACTTTAGCACCCATATTAACCCTGTTTACTAATAAATATATTATATTTTCATCTTCATTTAGTTAAATGACAAATTATTTAATAAAAATCATGTATTAACACATCGTTGCAATTTACCCTTTAAGAAGAAAGAGCACCTACTCCACCTACCCTATGATTGACAAGCAGAGGTTATAATTACCAACACAATTTGCGCCAAATTTTAAAAGTTCAATTGATTGAGCATGCGTAGTTCAACACATTTCACATTTTAATATTGCACATGCGCAGTCAAATGGAATGCTTTGCTGTCTTTAGCTTCTCGTCAGAATTTGTTCTGTGATATTAATGTCAGTTTTGTTTGTTTTGTTTCAGTCCTGATTGGCTGCGTTCATCCGAGCAGATCGCTACCTGAGCGCTCCTTCACTGATCGGTGATCGCTCTGCAACCGGATGAACGGCTCAGTGCTGTCCGCTGTCGTTTGTCGAATTTGTCATGGTGTGATTGTTTTGAATTTAAATTGTAAATTGTAATTTGTAATCATAATTTTATATTAAGAGACTAAGAGTTTAATAATTATATTAAATTACGGTTTTTCGTTGTATCCTTCCTTAGCTTTGCTCGTCTGTTGAAATGGAAAACAGAAATAGAAATTTAGTGCTATTGCTTGCGGGTTATATAAGTTTAGATATGAATATTGTGCAAAACATAGCAGAAGGATTCATAAATCCGCTGCCATTAAATGAATTAGAACTTCAAGAACGACATAGAACTCCCCGACATAGACACTTTTATGAGGTTACAATACCGGAAATAGTCGAAAATGTAAATCTCGATCTCCTGCAACATTATAATGTACATTTTCGTGTTCATAAGACACGTCAAACTCTGCGTTCTCCATTTTTCTTCTAATATATCAAATTTTCCGTTTCCGATCACTGATCAGTTGATCACTGAGCACAATTTTTGTTTGCTACAAAAAATGGCGTCCGATCCAAGAGCGCTCAGTGCAAGAAGTGCCGTTCAGCCGAATGATCCGTGATCGCCAGGTAGCGATCTGCTCGGATGAACGCAGCCATTATGTTTAGACATATTTTTTTTTAGGAGGTTGAGATAAATTGAGGCGTTGACTACAAGAGTGGCCTATCTGAAAAATTTTAAATTAATGAAATGAAAAACAAAGGTAAAACTCATTCCATTTTTTTTATATTTGTTGGTTAAGTTTGGTATTAAGCAGCCACACAAGAAATTGGAATATGAATTAATTAAAATGTTTTTTCAATTCATCACTTTAAAATTTGTTGGTTAGGTCACTCTTGTGGTAAACGCTTCAATTCCGCTTTATTTAAAAATTAAAATGAGTTCAAATTTCCCGCATTTTTATTTAATAGTTGGTTCAATAGTTGACTCGTCAACCACCGGTCGCGCTTCTGTCGTTGAGAAGATAATTCCGTCTCCTACCATTGCAGTCATGCAGTCTCAGTTCTATAGTAGTTGTTCTGTGCCTCAATGTTCCAAATTAATTATCGTGAAGTTCGCTGTTTTCGTTGGCTTTTTTAATTTTCTTGTGCTATCAGCTATTGAAATAAACATTTTTAAGTTTAGTTTTTATTATATATAGACAATTACGTGCTTTGTACAATAATATTTCCTTTGATTTGGCGAGATGTGCATTGTTTACCTATGTGTTTTTAGCGATTTTCTTCGTATTTAAACAACATATCGGATTGATCTTATTGTTATATAGGTATAGAGCATATTTAGATTATTTAAAATTTAAAAGCTGCTAAGTAATTATTGCTTAGTAATTATTCTGTTACCAGTTTACCACAAAAGGCCATCATATTGTATGGAATCTGGGCTCAGGTGCACTTTAGTTCGTAAGAAGGTATTTGTTGTTTTCACTTCAATTCCATAACAATGAAGTACAAGTTCACCTACGAGTCTATTTAGGTGAGGATGAGGATCACAATTAATGGTGGAAATATAAAAATTTTATTTATTTTCACAATGTTTTTATATGTTGAATACGACTTCCATGTTGACATTTGACATTGTAACATAGATTGCACCAGTTCGGAAATGTTCGTTGGTTATTTCGGATATTGTCGTTATTTCTATCATGACATTTGTAAGGATTACTTAGATTGTATTTGTTCGGATATTTACGGTAATCACTTCGGAGATTATTTTTAGGGGATTTATGGATAATTTTGTTAGTGCGTTCATTGTTTAAGATCTACTGAATTAGTTCTGTGTGATATAATTATTTCACCATTATATTGACCCATATTTCAGAGAAATATACCTTTTAAATTACATTTTTCTTGCTTTTTTTTAATAAAGAACGGGGGGTGCGGGGGGTGTCCCCCCGCCTTCTTTCACAAAATAACTTATTAATTTCATTCTTTTCTGTGATTTCTTTAGGATAGGTTAGTACGTTTTTATTGGGATATCTAATTGTTCATATTTATTTGCGCTGCAGGCACTATTACCGCCGCAGATAAAGAAAAGGGGGGTGCGGGGGTTTCCCCCCGCCTTTTTTTCACTAAATCGTTCGAAATATTTCCGACATTTGCTATGAATATATAGATTGTTGCGCGATTTTTTATTGCCTCGGTTTTTTTTTTCTCTTAAATTTATGGTTCATCCAACAATTTTTTTTTTTTTAATATATTCTATTCATCTTATACTCTTCATTACCATTTAGAAAATTTTCAAAATCACGACGAACTAAAGTGCACCAGACCCGGGTCAAAGTCTCACCGAATACCAATTTAAGCTTTAAAAGGTATGTGATTATTACTTAACAATGGAGTTTAATACTTACTATGTAATATATTTAATAAATACATAGTAGTATACCTACCGCATGCACGAAAATAAAGGTATTTCAGATTGCCATCGATTTACACCAAAGAAGATAGGCTTGTGGTCAATTAAGAGTTCAAAGAGAAAAGGGGTTAAATGCTTTAAGGCTGCATAACCCATACATTTATGTGTTAGTCAATCTAGATGAGTTACCTTATCTAGTTCAGCAGGTTTTCCTAAAAATTAGAGTATAATATTTAAACGAAATTTTTATTCATAAAGATTATCCGTTAAGATATGTCTGGAACTATGACCATATTTCATCTTTGACTCAGTAAGATCGGATTTCTCTAAGGCTCTTTCTTTGCTCTCTTGATTGAACACAAACTTTTCTTATTTTGGTGTAAATCGATGGTAATCTGAAATAACTATAACTTTATTTTCGTGCATGGAGGTAGGTATACTACTATGTATTTATTAAATATGTTACATAATAAGCATTAAATTCTAATGTTAAGTAATGATCACATACCTTTTAAAGCTTAAATTAACATTCAGTGATACTTTGACAACCAGGTTCCATACAATATTATGGCTTTTTGTGGTAAACTAGTAACAGAATAATTAACAGCATTTAAATCTTAAATAATCTAAATATGCTCCATATATAATAATATCAATCCCATACATTGCTTAAATTCGAAGAAAATAATTAAAAACACATAGGTAAACAATGTACATCTCGCCAAATCAAAGGAAATATTACTGTACAAAATACGTAATGTCTATATATAATGAAAACTACACTTAAAAATGTTTATTTTAATAGCTGATAGCACAAAGTTAAAAAAGGAAACGAAAATAGCGAACTTCACGTTAATTAATTTGGAACATTAAGGTTATATGCCCTCCACTCTCGTTAGCTGTCAGATTATAGGGCGCTAACATAACCTCAAATATTACATTGTAAGTTTATACTTATTTTTGATATTTTTATTCGCATTTCTAGTCTGGTACCTGCATAATATGAATGAACTCTCTCTGATAGGATGCACGTAATTTTTATAAATTGAATATTAAAAATAGACTGCTAATTATAGGTTGGATTTCCAACCTGTAAATATCAGTAAATTTTTAAAAATCAATGATTTAAAAAAATTATATGCATCTTATCCCAGAGAGTTCATTGATGTTACGCAGGTACCAGTCTGGAAATGCGAATAAGAACTCCAAAAACGGGTATAAACTTACAAAAATGTAACATATGAGGATGTGTTAGTCATATAATGCAAGCGCCCTATATTTTACTCGTATTTCTCATGCTTTCAGCCCAAAGAAGTAAAAAATACGAGGTTTTCCGGAAAAATTGACTGTTCTTCCAGCCAGCTATTTTGAATTTCGTAAATTACACCTCTGATTCGTGATCAGCGACCTCGAAAACCCCCCAAGTACAGATTTTCAAGGTCAAGATATCCATTCTCATTTCTTCTGTTCCTAAGTAATTGTACTTCCGCGTCAAGTACAATTTTTTATAAGTTCTTATACTTGTACCTAAGTATTTTTTTTTGGGGGTACTTGAACAGCACTGCTTGATGGTCATAAATGAATTGCTTAGAAGAAAAATCGAAAATTTAGATATATTAAAGATTTTAATGAATACAAAAGTGGAAGTATGAAAGAAAAAATTCATAACATTACACAAAGTGAAATAATAATTTTGATAAAAGCTTAAAACCTTTAATTAGTAAAATACATAATTTATATTAAAAATTAATATTGTTACGTATTTACACCCCCTGGAAAACACCCCCAAGATTGTGGGTTCTGAAATTATAACACGACATACCAACACTATGTTATTTATTTACAATAGCTCCACAATACATCCCACACAGCATGAAATGTTTTAACAATGTGCAAATTATGTTGCCAATGTACAAATAATGTTTTGTGTACTCGGCGATATTACCGAAACATTTATAAAATATCCGAAAATAATATATTTTTTTGTCTATGAATTAAATGTCTATAACATATTTTTAAAATATTTGACAAACATTGTTATAATGTTTTCTCTACCTCGTTTGAAAATATTTTGCCAATATTTATATAATATTCTAAAATAATATATTTTCTTATATATCATTTAGATGTTTATAAAATCTTTCCGAAATATTTTGCAAATATTTTTACTGTATTATTTTCTATAATAAGAAATATGTATGCAATATTTTTGTAACATTCGTTATTGTAAATTTCTGTTGCACTTGAATATTGTAGTTTGACAATGGAAATAGTTCCTAATTTAATTATTAGAGCATGGCATTTAACTATATACAAAATTTATGACAAAAACTGTAAATGGTTATATTCCTTAGAGCAATGAGAATAATTAATTAGAGCATGGCATTTAACTATACCTATACAAAATTTATGATAAAAACTGTAAATGGTTATATTCCTTAGAGCAATGAGAATAAGTGCCTGAAACTATTTTAAAGATTATAACATTTTTAATTTTTTAAATATTTATAATAAAAAGAAAATATACGCCTATTTCCCTCTCACTCTGCAAAATCCTATCCTTAAATGTTGGTGATTGCGGTAGCGTTTCACTTTCCATACTAACGCCATTGAAAGCGAACGGATCGTCGTTAACCCATTTATCAATAAATAGCGAGTAATTTTAAAGCCAGCTTATACATCTGGGTTTTCAAAACTGCCCGCCATCCTCTTAGCTTCTGACAGAAGCTAGGGGTGCGCTAGTGTTACGGATGGGCCAACGTGTATTTGGGGGTCTCACTATAATAGCTGTTCTTTCGTGATAAACGAACTTATTGAAATCACTAAACTCCAATCAAATCGAGGTATTCTTGAAATCCTTGATCTTTATTGGTGCTTACTGATTGTGTTCACTTTTTTCAACACGAAAGAATAGCTACCTAATGTTATTTTGTCTCTGGACTCCTGGACGTGAACTTCGATCTTCTTGCGCCTTCATGTCCTCATGTGTTTTATTTGGGTGGTAGTTACATGCTTTTTCGTTCACGTTAATATCATTTCTTAAAAGGTAAGTAAAATTTTAGTCTAAAATTATGGTAGGTATATGATAATCTAGTAAAACAAGCAATCAGTCCATCGTTTTGTTTGAGTCGATAGTTGCACTTCAGTAGATAGGCCAATTAATTGCTTAAAAAATAGTAAAATAACATTCTAAAGTTGTTATTATAGTTTAGTAGCATTTGCTCAATTGTAGTTTAGTACGTATATTTTATTTTTAACTATCATATGGTTATACTATAGGTATTTAAACAAATATCCAAGCATAACCTATAAATATTTAATCATCTGTTTTATATTTTATTTTAAAATGCCGAAAGTAAAATCAAAATCTCGAAATTTCAATCAAAAATTGTTTCATGAAACTGGAGCCTCATTAGCCTTAATACGTGACGAAGGTTGTATGCCTTATAATAATGAATTAGATCCTAATCTTACATTATTTAATGTCACAAATATAATTCCTGAGAGTACAAATTATTTAAATGATGTAGAAGACAACCCAGAATATGCATTGCCTAAGGCTGATATGTCAACTATTTCTACATACAAATAATTTGTTTACGAACATATTAGTCACCGGTGACCAAGAACGCAACAATTCAAGTGAAGATGATAGTAGCATAATATCTTCTTTTAATGATGTACATTCTGACAGTAATATTTGTGTTTATAATACTCCAGACGAAAATGTAACTTTCAACTCAAAATTATCTACTTGGGCCATAGAAAAAAATATTTCTCATTCCAGTCTCCGAAAGCTAATGTTAATTTTAAAAAGTGAAACGAATTGTTGTGTATTTTCTCAATTACCTAAAGACCCCAGAACATTATTAAATACACCTAAAACTGTTAATGTTAAATATTTAGATTAATTAAGCAAGAAAGTAGTTTCAGTTATATTGTTTAAGTACTTTCAGCCTCTAATTGCCGCAATAGGTAGCTCTTAAAATATTGGATATGTTTTAGGACCAGCTGTATTACGTATAATATATATTTTCCTCCTCATAAAGTAAAATGTAACTCACTATATATCATTACCACATCTTATATTAAATGTTATATCACAGTATTAGACACTTCAGCTTTATTTGTTTTATTACGGCTTAAAAATTGAGGATACATTATTTGCTTTATTTAGTTTGGCAGGGTCTGGAACTCATCCATTTTATAAGACTGTCCTTCTAGCATTGCCATATAATATATACCAATAAATTAAACTATCTGATAGTGAGCAGTGGGAATATAAAGGTCACCGTATTGCATGTTCAACATTCAACAAACTGCAGCATCGTTTTGCAAGCAAAACTAAAAAATAGCAGAAATATCTTAAATGCCAACTTGCTATTTTATGCTATTGTATTTTATATTTCTTATGTATTATTGCTTTAATTTCTTTAGACTACAATTAATTAATCTAATTAATCCAATGAAACTTCTTATTTTAGTGAAGTAACAATCGATGAGCAAGATGGAGATGGAGATACCTCTGAATAGGATATTTTGCAGCTCCTGAATATATTTATATATTTTTATACAAAAATATATGTATAATAAAAGTATACACTTTTAATTGCTTGAATTTCATATTTTTTTAAATTTATATTTAAATTTTCTGTATTAAAAATGTTCATTTTTGTTTGTTTAAATTCAGTGAAATAATAATTTGTTATTTATTTTGTTTACATTTTTAGTAATATATTTTTTTATTTATATCTTTTGGTTTGATTGAACTTTCTGTATTAAAAATATTTTTATATAATTCTTATTCGCTTGAATTCAAATATATAAGAATCATTCCTTTGCAGTCTTTAAACTAGATGTTAGCAATGTATTTTTGTAGTTTGATCGCTTTTCTATGCATAGCTCACTCTAAAATCAATTTCTAATTTTTCAAAAGTGTTTGATGATGCATCAATACTGATCCTCCAGTTTGGATAAAACAAAAATATTAATATTCATAAATATGAACATTAATATTTTTGTTTTATTCAAATTAGAGGTTAATCTGCCAAATGAGCAAGTATATAAGTAGGAAAAAAATGACCAAAATACCACCTTTGACTAATTCTGAACCGTTTACGTACTTATTATTTTATGGGCCAGAGACCTCTCAAAATATGTTAGCTTTAACAGAAAATTATGTTGCAGACTTCACTTAAAACACAACCATTATGTCTACAACAGAATTTTTTGTTAATGTAACATTGAGTGGATTCTGTAAAACATAAAATTTTACATATTTATGTTTTCCCCACCTGTATATAATATATTTCTGTAATATTTTCTGCATATTTAGTAAATAGAATTTGTTCTTTTTTTGAGTATCTACACAATATGCAAAAAATATTATCAATGTTAAAAAATATATAAATATTGCAATATTTTAGAAAAATGTTTATAACATGTTATAAGAACGTTTCATTGTTATGTGGGGCATATTGCATATATGTTTTAAAAAGTGGCAGAAATATTTTTTTATATTTGTTGAAATGTTGTACAAACATTTTTCAGACATGGAACAGTGGGACATTTAATTGTCTATACAATATGCAAAAAATATTATCAATGTTAAAAAATATATTATATAAATATTGCAATATTTTAGAAAAATGTTTATAACATGTTATAAAAACCTTTCATTGCTGTGTGGGATATTACTAAAACTGATATATTAAATACTGTTTATTATAGCGATGGGATCATTCCAATGAAAATAATGAATGTATTCTATTATTGAAATATCTCGAGTCTGTCACTCGAATGATTCCCATATAGCATTCGATGTCCGATATGTACATGCATAACGTGTACATACTATTCAAAAACATGTCTTTTGTATATTACAAAGATACTAGGAATATACACTTACGGATGTTCATGACATGTATATACCTGTGACATACATGTGCTGGATATTCCACCAATGTGCACTTTCACGATGCCTTATGGCACGTCAGATGAATATGCTTTCATGAACATACCTCTGACATACATAGTGGTACATTCTAACAAAATTTTATTAATGGTGAAGCAAATATCATATAGAAATAGGGAAAAAAGTTATCTACACCAATTTCCCTCGTTATTTATACAGGGTGATCATTTAAAAAAATTATTAATTAAGAAGCGACATGAGAATAATAATTGGAATGTAGTCATCACTCTTATTGCAAAGAAAACCTGATAACTTTTGGTGAAAAAAATATAGAGTGGCCACCTGACAGCAAAAATTAAATATTAAATAAAAAGTGCCAAATATGGAAGGCTTGATTAAATACCTTTACAAACGTTATTATTTCTTAGAATGACTACTATATTTTCAATAAAAATGTAAGAGGTGTCTTCCTTGCTAATTGTGTTAACTATATACCAACTAGTATTGTCATATTGCCATCTGCCACATTAGTTGCACGTCTACGTAGTAGAGTGGAAGTATGGTAGTCTTAAAAAAAAACAAATTTTTTAAATAGATTTAAGAAAAAGGTTAAGAAAAATCTTGCTTTTTTTCTCAATTTCGTTATGAACTACTAGTTTTTTCTTCACAATGATATATGTATACTGCCACAGATATTAGAGAAAATATGTCAAAACAATTTTAGACATTCTGTTACATAAACAAAAGCTTTCCACGACTCAGTCTCAATCCAAAACTTTTTACTACACTTCTTGTACTGTTTATAAGTTCCACCACATAATTGTTATAAAATAATTCCCTAGAAATTTTGTTTTGCTCCACTATTATAGATCACATTGTATTTTTGAAGATCAACGGATATTATGATTTCTAAGACCACTCCTAAATTTTGATACACACATACATTTGTATTTATATAATAATAGTTTTATTAGCAATAGCTGTATACTGTTACGTCTACGATGAGTCAACATGTGATTTTAAATCCCTCTTTCACTTTGCTACACATTCGCATGTGTATATTATTATGTTACTTCCAAAACTTCTCGATGGGTCAACGAGTGTTATTTTAACTCTCATTTTAGTTTCGAACAGCTTTTGATTCTATATACTGTCACTTTGAAAGTTATTGATGAGTCAATATGTGTCATTTTAGAGATATCCTATGTTTTGTTATAAATGGACAACCTTAAGAAGTGCACACTGTTACCTCTGAAAGTTTTCGATGGATCAACATGTGCGATATTAAATCCCCTACTGATTGGTTGCATACAAACAGCTTTAAAATCAGTATAGTGATTTTCGATAGTTCTCGATGGGACAAGTGCATTTCTGCCTTTAGAGACTTTTTGATTTGTTACAAACGGACAGATTTCACACGTGTATAATGTTACTTCTGAAAGATTTCTATGAGTCAGCATGTGGGTTTGTAAATTCCCCTTTTGTTTGGCTACATATGAAAAGCTTTCACATCTGTACACTGTTACTTCGGAAAGTTCTTGGGTCAACACACATGTGATTTTAAATCCCCCCTTTCACTTTCCTATATACGAACAGCTGTGGTATCTGTATACTTTTGCTTCTAAACCTTTTCAATGGGTCAACATGTGTGCTCTTAGAGGTGCTTTATATTTTGAAATGTGTGTGCGAATCTAACGCTGGTTCCAAAAAATAATAATTAGGACTGTAATTTTTAACAAAGATATAAAAGATCTTACCAATAAATATCCTTGGCTCCAACCACTAGCTTTAAATTAGATGGGGAAGAAAGGATAGGTTGGAAGGACAAAGGAATATCTAATCTAATTTACAAAATTTCACTAAAGTAATTTTTTAACTATCTGAAATATATATTAAATTGAAAAATTATAAAACCAGCTGTGTTGCTTCTAATAATCTAATCACACTATATTAAGGTCAACTAAAAACTCTGCTCTTTTATAGAAACAAGAGAAAACACAATATGTTCATTCGATGCTCATAGAGACATCTACTTGTAATAAATAAAACCAAATATATTCAAATTGTACACTTCTCAAAATTAAATACGCCATATTGCCGAACACGGCGTAAACATAATCAATGAAGAACTTTCACATCTGTACATTGTTACTTCAGAAAGTTCTCGATGGGTCAACATGTCCATTTTAAAATCCCCCTTTCGTTTTCCTACATACAAACTGCATCCACATCTGTATACTATTACTTCTGAAAGTGCTCGGATGAGTCGGATTTTTAAATCCCCTTTTCGGTTTGCTATATACAAACAGCTTTCACATCTGAATTGTTACTTCTGAAAGTTTTCGATGGGTCAACTTGTGTGTTTGTAAATTCCCCTTTCATTTTGCTACATATGAACAGCTTTCACATATGTATGTTGTTCTCAATGGGTCAACATGTGTGCTCGTAGAGCTACTTTATGTTCTGTTACGAATGAACAACTTTCACATCTGTACATTGTTACTTCTGAATGTTTTTGATGGGTCAACGTGTGTGTTTGTAAATTCCATTTTCGATTTGAAACATACGAACAGCTTTCACATCTGTATACTGTCACTTCTGAAAGTTTTCGATGGATCAACATGTGTCTATTTAAATCTCCCTTTCGTTTTGCTACATATGAACAACTTTCACATCTGTATGTTGTTACTTCTGAAACTTCTCTATGGGTCAACAAGTGTGCTCTTAGAGCTACTTTATGTTTTGTTATGAATGAACAACTTTCACATCTGTACCCTGTTACTTCTGAAAGTTCTTGATGGGTCAACATGTGCCTATTTAAATCTCCCTGTCGTTTTGCTACATACGAAAAGCTTTCACATCTGTATATTGTTACTTCTGAAACTTCTCTATGGGTCAACATGTGTGCTCTTAGAGCTACTTTATGTTTTGTTACGAATGAACAACTTTCACATCTGTACACTGTTACTTCTGAAAGATTTCGATGGGTCAACATGTGTGTTTGTAAATTCACCTTCTGATTTGCTACATACGAACAGCTTTCACATCTGTATACTGTCACTTCTGAAAGTTTTCGATGGATCAACATGTGCCTATTTAAATTTCCCTTTCGTTTTGCTATATATGGACAGCTTTCACATTTGTAGACTGTGACTTCTGAAAGTTTTCGATGAGTCAACATGTGTTCTTGTAAATTCCTCTTTCGTTTTGTTACATACAAACAGCTTTCGCATCTGAAAAGTGTTACTTCTGAAACTTCACAATGAGTCAACATTGTCACTTTTGTATGTTGTTATATCCAACACTTCTCGATGGATCAACATATGAGAATCCAAATTCTGCTTCTGTGGTGAGGTAGGAGCATCTGGAGAACTAAAAATAATGACATCAATTACTACCTAATTCTTTGCAACGTTATTTCCCTGCCGAAAATTCCAAATCAAAACATTTACAAACCAATATAAAGATCCATGCGAACCTAAGAGGTTCCATGAGTTGCTTAAGTTTCTATAAGGGTCTGGTAAAGATTCTCATAACACGTATATGTGAATCTAAGAGTTTCTATTGTGATTAGGTTTAATGGGATATTTCAAATAGAAAAGTATACTGTTTTATCAATGTATTTACAATTAAAGGCCCCTTCGGCAGAACGAATCAGTTATTTCTTAAAGAAATCTTACGAGTCTTTATAAATTTTTGTTCCTAAAGGGAAGTATAAGTGGCAATAAGGTAATCCATTTCATTGTATTATATTGCCTAATGGGGATTAATAAGTAATAGTGGTTAAAAGTACCAATCCGGCATACCTGAATTTGTATGTAATGAAACTTATAAGCTATTCCAGAAAAATATTGATCAGCTTTGATGTGGTGCCTCACATAGAAAAGGTATTGTTTTATATTTGTATTTCCAATTAAAAGTCACTTCTTTAGAATCAATCGGTTAATTCTAAAAATATCTTATAAGTCGCTATAAAATTTTATTTCTAAGGAAAGTATATCGGTGGTAATAAGGTAATCCATTTTGCTGCATAATATTATCTAATGCAGACGAATAAAGTAATACTTCCTATAAGTTTCGATCACTTTGCATGTGGTATAACTTAAATTGTATGTAACAGAGCTCACAAGTAATTCCAGATAAATATTGATTAGATTTGATGTGGTGTCTCAATTAGAAAAGATTTTGTTTCGTATATGTATTTGCAATTACAAGTCAATTTTTATAGTTTTATAAATGTATTTACCCCCTTCAATAGAATGAATCAGTTATTTCTTAAAGAAATCTTACGTCTTTATAACTTTTTGTTCCTAAAAGGAAGTATAAGTGGTAATAAGGTAATCCATTTCATTGTATTATATTACCTAATGGGGATTAATAAGTAATAGTGGTTAAAATTAAGTATCGATCCGGCATACCTAAAATTTGTAGGTAATGGAACTTATAAGCTATTCCAGAAAAATATTGATCAGCTTTGATGTGGTGTCTCACATAGAAAAGGTATTGTTTTATATTTGTATTTCCAATTGAAAGTCCCTTCTTTAGAATCAATCTGTTATTTCTAAAAATATCCCAGACAGCACGCCATGTCTTAAAGACATCTTTTTTATGTGCATATATTATGTCTGAACGTCTGAAGACCTTAAAGAGACATCTTAAAGACATCTTTTTATGATTTTCTAAAGACATCTAAAATGGATGTCTTTAAGACGTCTCTTTAAGGTCTTCGGACCTGCATTTCAAAATTAAACTTAACTAAGTACATAAAATTGTGGAATGTATTAAATATCTATATTTAAGTATATTTATTTTACAAAATTTTTGGGAATGCAAATTTTAAATTAAAGATAAAGAATAATCATCATTAAATATTACAGTTTAGACAAAAACAATTTTAGTTAAATTATTAAATTTGATTTAAACGCCGTGCATCTTTCTTTCTTGTGTTTGTCGTTTATCTTTGTTTAGCGAAGGATAAACAAGGACAACGGATTATCGTGTGCGTGCCATACATAGCCGTTACGTGTACTCTAGTCGAGACCTGACGTCGCTTTGTCCTTGTCTATATCTTTACCTTTTGCTGTTAAAATGAGGCGTATTTAGTGCAATACGAATACGGTTCAGTCGTCAGTCCTTAAATAAAAAGCTGAAGTTAATTAGCATGCTTTAAAATATGTCTATCAAAGAATTAAACTTTTAATATAATTCTACGAAATATAGCGCATTCTATTATAGTGTAAATCTATTATTAGGCAATCCAACGACCTGTCATTTGTCAAACATAATTCAATATGGCCGCACACAATGTTGATGTTAAAGTACTTCGTTTTGTTATTTTTTACGTGTTCATAGTTGTTTTTATAGTTTTGTGAGACTGATTTGTGTTATTACAAGCATAATGCTTAAGAGTTGCATTGTAGTTAGTTGTGGGAATCGAGCCGACAGGGTTCAAGTAGGTTTTTACTGTATACCCTGCGATTTCCAACCACAGGTTTTCAATGAATAAAAACGAATTATCTAGGTGTAGGGCCCTATGGATAGCTGCAATAAAGCGAGATGATCTCACATCAGAATCAAAACTCAAGTACCAGAGAGTCTGTAGCAAACATTTTATAAAAGGTAAGTGAATTAATACATCGCGCCTCCATCGAAAACTTGACCATTATTTTTCAATGGCCTTTTATGAAACATAGTTTCTACTTCCGCGCTAACGTGTACCTTGCCCTTTTCAGGAAAACCTGCTTCTTTACTGAATGAAAACCATCCTCACTGGGTTCCCTCACAGAATATGGGGCATATGTGCCCCAAAGGTCTAAAGTGGCCAAATGATGTTGAAAGAAAAGAGAAACGGGACAAGAAGAGCAAGTTGTATGGTGGCTTCACGTATTGCTGGTGAAAAATTTTTCAAATTTTAATTTTGGTATGTGATTTTTCCGTGTTCTTCTCATTAAACACCTCTTGCTTTGTGTGTGATTCTAGTTTATTTCAATCACATCACGTTGTGAACAAGGTTATATCTAACTTTTGACCTACAATATAGTGACAATTTTATTACTTCGCAGCTTTAAAATGAAAAGGACAGAATTAAATAAATATTATGTGCGGGCTGAGAGCGTAGTGTAGGAAATGACTGAAATCCTTCTGAAGAACCTGACAGCATGATCAGTGAAACGTCAAATTCGACAACCACAGCAACACCTGGAAGATACCACTTTCAAGTATGTTTAAGTAATATACTAACTTTAACCTTTTACAAAAGAAATTATTTTTGCAAATTGATTTTCTTATTAAAAACATTGGTAATTCTGGAGAATAACGGGGCATTGGAATTTTCGCGTAATTTTTTCAGGATACACTAATTTGGGGTCGTAGAACACGAATCTGAAGTCGGTTTTCAATGCAAATGAGTAGTTTTTCCAAAAAAAAATTTTGAAATTTTCCACCATAACACAAACTTTTTGTCAGTGTAAACACTAAAAACACTTCGATTTCGGCCGATTCGGATCCCGTGTTCACAATGTAAGTGCTTTTCAGAGCAATGCACTTTTTACGCACTGCAAAAAAATTGATTTTTCATAAAAATATGTTATATGTTTTATATTACTATTTCTTAGGACTCAAATGAGATGCATGAAATGTCAAACTCAAGCGCATGCGTTCAGTACCTTTAACAGTTGTGTCTAAGGTAGCGAACAAAATGATTTAGGGAATTTTTTTCGAGCCGGTGCTAAAATGAATGATCGCGATAATGCGTGCTTAGTAGTCATTTGAAAAACTAAAAATTTTGAGCAGCGGATCAATGTTTTGTTCACAAAATTTTGAGATAGATCAAGGCTGTCTGTTGAAAGTCAGCAGGTGGTATCCGATAAGGACAAGGAACACTTACGCCGTTTCCGTAATTTGTTTTCAATTGCAAAAATGGCGCAAATGTTCTTTACCCTTCTTGGTTACCACCTACTGATAACCAGAGATAACACCACAAATTTGACAAATCACTAATACGTTCATGTGATTCTTTACCTCAGGGATGTTGAAATGGTATTTGTATTTTTAGTAGGGAAATATGACTTAACAGTAACAGCGTTATTTTTCGGTAAGTTTAAGACTTATGTATATTCTTTAATAATTACAACATTCATTTGAATGAGAGAAGTATCAACATGTAAGCTTGAAAATATACATAATATGCATTGTCTTATAACTTTTATAACATTATATAGAGAGGACCGGAACTTTTATAAACTAGCAACAAACAGGATACACATTTCAACGCTAAAAATGGGCTCATATCTAATACTTTTGTATTTTAAAACACGTAACGGTCAGTCGAGTTGAGGCCAGTCGAGAGGGTTCATTGGTAAGTTTAATACATTTTCAGCTTTTAACTTATTTATATATTACTGCTTATTATTCATTGACTGATTGATATTTAAAATGGCTTGTGCGTCTTGCACATATGATATGTTTGATTTTATTTTGTTGCTTAATGAGGAAGAGAGATTGATGGTTTTTTTGCAAGAGCATGGAGTTATAGCAAGTAATGATGTAATATGCCCAAACTGCAACAAAGAGTGCACATTTTTTCCGAACGATAGTTTTAGATATAGATGCACAAATTCGAGTATTATGTTGAAAAATCGGAAAAAGGTTAGAGTAAAATGTACATTTTCGGTTAGCGGACGAAAGGGTTCATTTTTTGAAAATTCCAAATTGACTATAAAAGACATTTGCAAGTTTGTTGCATTTTGGCTATATACGGGGCCTCCCAAGCATGAAAAGTTAGAGCGCGAATGTCACATGGCTTCTCGTACGGTGGTGGACTGGTCCAATTTTTGCAGAGAAGTTTGTTTAGTTTGTATGGTCGACGAATCCGAACGTATTGGAGGTGTCGGAAAAACAGTCGAAATTGATGAAGCAAAAATGGGCAAAAGAAAGTACAACAAGGGTAGAATGATAGAGGGTCAATGGGTTTTCGGTGGTTTTGAACGCGGATCAAAAAAATGTTTTTTCGTTCCTGTTGAAGACAGAAGTAAAGAGACTTTGTTGGAAATAATTAAAAAATGGATACTACCGGGTACTACCATATATTCTGACTGTTGGAAATCTTACGATTGTTTACAAGACGAGAATTTCCAACATGCCACGGTAAACCACTCTTTGAATTTCGTTGACCCTGACAGTGGTGCCCACACTCAGAATATAGAACGGACATGGAGGGATGTGCGGGGAAAAATTCCGAAATATGGTCGTCGAAAAAATCATTTCGATGGCTATTTGGCGGAATTCCTTTTCCAAAGGAAATATCCTGACCACAGGGAGCAATTCCATCATTTTTTTAAATGTATGGGATTGGTCTACCCACCTTGTGGTTCTCGTTCTGATGAGGAAACCTCAGAAGAATCAGACTAACCCTGTTGATCTGGTACAGTCATATTTTATGTTAAGTTAGGAGAAATTTTACTCATTTTTGATTTATCAACATATTGTTGCAATTTTTATTTGTTATATATATATTTTGAAAGTTTATTTCTGTTGAAATTTTTTAGAGCATTTCTTTATTTAATATTTTAGTTTATTTATTTTAGAATTTTATATTTATTTTAGCCTATGTGGCATTTTATCTGCATTATTTCGTATGTAAAATAATTTATTTTCATTTTTTTAACCTGTTATGCCTAAATTAACAATCCAGTACCCATCCTTTCCTGGCAAGGTATGTGATCTCACCTCCTCGCTGGTCCTTGCTGGGCAATAACAAAAACGGGCCATTTCTAAGTTAATCAATTTGGGACCCACTATATATTGAAAATATTCTTAATAGACCAGTTTTTGGTATTGGCTAAGATGATCATAAAAGCATGCTTAAGTATTTACATTATATTTTTTATTTTATCAATTTGTAAGTAGGTATTTATAAAACGAATTTCTTTGTTGTGCCTTGAGACACCAACTTTTCAGGGTATTTTGTCACGCATGCGCGATAATTTAATGGCTGAAATGTCAAATAATGGAGTCTGGATAAATAATTTACTATTTACTGTATTATACCATGAAAAAGCAATTTTTTAATAGTGCGTAAAAAGTGCATTGCTCCGAAAAGCACTTATATTGTGAACACGGGATCCGAATCGGCTGAAATTGAGGTGTTTTTAGTGTTTACACTGACAAAAAGTTTGTGTTATGGTGGAAAATTTCAAAATTTTTTTTTGGAAAAACTACTCATTTGCATTGAAAACCGACTTCAGATTCGTGTTCTACGACCCCAAATTAGTGTATCCTGAAAAAATTACGCGAAAATTCCAATGCCCCGTTATTCTCCAGAATTACCAAAACATTCCTACTCACTTAACACTCCAACCTCAAAAAAAGAAGAATAATCATAACTTTTTTACGTGTTTGTAGGTCCATTTTTGCAGTATTTTATTTTTTCATGCAAAAATGGTGTACTTACATGATATACAAAATATTCATTAGTAGTTTTCTGTACCAAAATTGAAATTATTTACTAAACGATAACATAAACTTTTCCTTTAATTTAATAACTTAGTGATTTTGTTTTTAAAATTGAAATGAATATAAATAATCAAATTAAAAATAGCATAATTTTAATATTTTTTTAATAAGTAACCATAAACATACTCTTGTGAGGAAAAAATTCTTTCCGCAAGTAGGAACAACAAATCAAAATAAGTTACGTTATAGCCATGGTAATCTGGTGTGACATTTTTAACAATTTTAATACCCATATTCTATTTATAAACTTGTAATAAAATATAACCTAACTGCTCGAATTTCCATGGCTATAACCGTACCTTAGGAAATATATTTGTAATATGATATAAGTCAACATAAAATATTTTTGTTTAGATTCAGTAGCAGCAGCAGGACTTGAAAAGTCTGTAAAAGATACTGAACGAGCAATTCAATTATGGTTAAGAAGAGCATCGGACCGACGAGCAAATATTATGAAAAAATTTTAAGTCATTTTGTATGTATTAATATTTGTATTTTCCGAAGTTTGTTCCATATTTTCTTTATAGAATGTTGAACATTTTTTTTATATAAAACTATATTTTGTCCGGTCTAAAGGTAAATTGTTTTTGTTCCTCGTATGGTAATTATGCTCTTGATCATGACTGTTAAACAGTCCGTAGTTATTTTTAATAAAGATTTTAGCCTCAAGGATGTATAAACTAATTGCAGTAAGTATTTTTTTCTCAATAAAAATGTTCTTGCAACTATCCCTTTGTTTTAAATTAAATATATTTCGCAGGCACTTTTTCTGTAATATCAGAATTCTTTCTACATGTCTGGAATTTCCCCAGAAAATAATCCATTAACTGATTGTGGATATACCATTCACGTCAATAAAGTGAAGTAAACATTTTTTTTTTCTATTATATACAGGCAGCAACATGATGGTTTTGAGTTATGTAGGCTGGGGAAAAATCGAAAAAAAAAACTAGTAGACCGTTTGGAGTTTTTGGTAAGCTTTAGTATATGTATTCGAAATACTGGAAATGCCATGGTCAGAAAAATCTCATTGGCGGTTCACAAGGCCGGGAAATTTCGAAAAAAAAAAGAAAAAAAGTAAGCAAACTATACCAAACTTGGAGCAGATTATTTCTTTCAACATGTATTTTGTTGGAAACATTTGGTCAGAAATGAAGGGTTAGCCACTTTTTAGTAATTTGACCCTGTTTTTAAAATTGTGTTGTCAAATTACTAAGAAATGGCTTACCCTCCATTTCTGACCGTATTTTTCCGACAAAATACATGTTGAAAGAAATAATATGTGCCAGGTTCAGTACGGTTTGCATCCAATATATTTTTTTCAAAATTCCCGCCCGCGCGAACCGCCAATGAAATTTTTTGACCATAGCGTTTCCTGTATCTGGAATATGTATAATAAGGCTTACCAGAAACAAATTAAATCTTTACCTGCATATGAGAATATGAACTAAGGTCTTACCTATCTGGTATCCTCTATAGTTAATTGTAAATTGCTGATCCCTATACCGACTTCAGACTGATAGTGAACAATAAAAATGGATATGTAAAATCCACATAAATACTCGTATCTTTATGTGACTGGATTAATTGTGTATTACTGATTCATATTAATTCAATTCATATAGAAAACAATTGAAAAATTAACGCATGTTCCTCATAGAAACCAATACTTTTTTTATTTTCAAAAAAGTATACAAACTTATAGCCTGGCAACCCGGTATATGTTATAGTTAATTGTTTATTGCTGATACACTAACAGAGTTCTGGCAGATAGAAAACGTTGAATATAGGTAAGTAAAATTCAATTCAATACTGTTGAATTGCATATTTGTATGTTACTACATAAACTGTTAGGAAGCTGTTGTGTACTTCCAACAATTCAATAGTAAACTGCTGTTTCACAAACCAACTTCAAACTTATATAATTTTTTTTATAAGTCTCTATGTGGAATTTTCAGCAGGGTTAGTATTTACGGAGGAGATATAAACATACAACTTTCAAAATGAATTATTATTTGTTTGCTTATAATTATAATAATAATTATAATTATATGTTCCAATACAATTTTCATATAGGCGATTCTCTCCTAAATTACTGGACCAAGTTATGTATCATCTCACTGCATCAAGTAAAGTCCGAGTGTGATCAAACAGATGTAGAGTTCAACTAATACAAACTATGAAGTTAGCGGGCTGTTAAAATGTGTCTTTTTACATGTTACTTCCCTAGAAAGTTTTGGGATATTTCCGTCAAAGCAACGGCAGAAGTTCAAACCATAAATTTGATTCACACAGGGTGAGATAAGGAACCAATGCTAGGTTATTCATCTAATATAAAATAATTTAATTTTAATTGCCTTATTTATTTTAATGCCCTGGTGAAGTTTTAGCTAAAGCTACTCTACCACTTAACCAGGATGGCGAAATAATCTGGACAAAACATTTTGTGTTCATAATATGGGTACATACAAATAAAAGTAAAATAGCCTTAAAATTCAATTCATTAGGTTATTTCCCCTCCTGAAATAATTCATTTATTTTGTGACATTCAAAATTACCTGAATGCCACTTGTTAATTTTTATTCTAATAGCAATGAATTTTTGTAGTCTTAAACCACAATTCTGTAAACTTATTATTTAATTTTCAGTCCAATCCCAAAGCCCTAGTCTTACTGAATCTGGAATCTGGAAGAATTGTGTTCGTCAATCCAACTTTAAATTATAAATTAGCATACAAGCGCCATCTGTTACTTCTCTTGATAAACACCTACAAGTCATCTGGTACAACAAATATTTAAAAGAAGAAATCTGTATAAGTGAATAAATCCCAAAAATCAATAAACAAAATTATAAATCGATAATTCTGATTAAATTGGAACTCATGAATGCATGAGAATGATGCAGTACAGTAATTGTGTAGATTTGTATTATATTTAAAGAATGATTTATGTTCCCACTACCTGCGACATCTCGCGTATAGAAGTGTAACTAGTTGTTAGAGATCAAACAAGGTATCCAAACAGTTCGTGATAGCCATTTTCCTTTTGACTTCGAGCAATTACGGACGTGTTGTCCGATTAGCACCTCATCTAGTGTGGTATGTTAATAGATAGTTAATAATATAAATATAATTACCTTCTGTAGCATTTGTTGTACATGTATTTGCAATTTAATTGTTGAATTTATCATAATTAAACGCGATGTTTGTTGATCACAAATTACCTTCATTCGCGGCGCGTGGCTTGAAAGAGACGCGGTCAAGTTAATGTATGAACGGGGTATTTCGAGACATGTGTTTAACTCAGTATTAAGATATATTTAGAAGTAAATTTTATTAATGAGTAATTGAGGTTTAATAAGGGTTTAAAGACAGTTCGAATTTATTAAATTACGTTTTCGTAACCTTGTCGAATAATTAAAATTCAAAAGAATTTAACTCGATATTAGTAGGGGCGAGAAGGGCATGTTAATGTAATTTATTTAGAGATATACCAGTAATGCATTAACGTGGGGATTTTATCAAACGCACTAAGAGTGCCCACTAATAAACAAGTAATTTCAAGCGTAGTAACAGATGATAACTCTTGTAGGAATGAGGTGTTTAAGCTGACCCTTCAGTTTCGATGTTTAAGTTGACCCTTCAGATTTGAAGTTAATCCTTAAATTGGGAAATTTACCATACATTTGGCTTAACGGTGTGCCAGGAAAATTGGGTAGCTGCTATAATCCAGGAGAACCAGACTATTTGCCAAGGAGTTTTGAATCCAAGGTTGGAGTGGCCTGGTATGAAATAGTCCTCGCTGGATGAGAGCACCAAGTTGTTTGGTTTGGTAACAGTTCCGGCGTCTAAATTCTTGGGATCTCTACAGAGTCAATAATCGAGTGGTGGCAACACGAGGATTCAGTAAGACGAGGACCAGGGTTGGTTACTGCAGAACCCAGCCGGTGGTAAATGTATCAACTGAATTTGCTTTTCAACATTTCTTTTCAACGTTCAACTTTCAACGACATTATTCAACCTTCGACAAACTTTTATACATTTCTAAATTGTTTTATGTTATATATTGCCTTCAGCTAATTATTAATTTTCTTCAATTTAATTACTTAATCACCGTTTAGCAATAATTTGTCATATTTTGTAAATTTTTTGGTCTTCAACCTAGTTAAACTTATTAATTAAATATATAACTTTCTGTAAGGAAGTAGCTACATCCAACCATAAGGTGTAACATTTCAATTTATCAAAATTCAACCATTTCAAGTTTTATAATAGAGTCAATAAACCAGATATTTTTAACTTAGTGTTGATAATTTCATGAGTATCTATAACATTAATTATCTCTGAGTAGTCACAGTCGTACAATTAGTCAAGTACGTTATAGATGCTTTTTTAATATGACTACTGGCGCCTAACAAAAAAAATAAAAGTTTTTCTTGAATAATTTCCGAACCACGACCCAGTCTCCACTATCTAAACGAGAACCGGGCAACCTCAACTTCCTAACCTGCTGGGGGCAGAAGTTGGTGGTACAATTTTTAGAAGAGAATTCTCAATTCTGCTTCATTTAGAAGCTCCAATAAAAGAATTATCACTAGATATACAGGGTGGAGCAATAGTGCGTCGGACCTCGAGTTCTACGATAGCTAGAAATTTTTAAAAAAATTGCAAGTAGACTAGATAAAAAAGTCTATAGAGTAGCGGCAGAACTACTAGCGCTTCAGTGGAGCATTTCCGAATTACTTCCTGTGGCTTTTATATTTATGTGTATGCGTCGACTTGTTTTTTTCCTGATTTTACAAAAATTTAATAATTATTTGTTGCCGCGACTGTCATATACAGTAAGTACAAACAATTCAGTAGTGAGTAAATATAATGTTCGAGTGAATATTATTTTTTTGTTATGTTAAAACATTTTTTTGCGTAGGTGAGATGACATTTCATTTTTTGTAATATATTGTATATGTGACTCAACAATTAATTATTAATACTCAATGAAAATTTACCGTTGTTTAGAGTTTAACTAACATTGACTTTTCTGTCGGGCCCTTCTTTGAGTAACAAGATGGAAAAATTGATTTCGCGAAACTAGGGCTTAATGTATTATCTATAAAATGTGCAAATCTTTGAGCACTTATTCGGTTGCCATAAAGATCCCCCTGAGCTATAAAATCAATTAACAAAATTAGTATTTTCTCAGAATATTTTGAATTGTTAACTACACACATATCTTGTATTTCATGCTTGCTAAAGGAGATTTTCATTTCGGAAAAATTGCCCGATCGATGATTTTTGTTGAAACGTGTTCTGAAAGGTGTGGAGAACAAAATATCAAAATGCCACAGCGGGAAATTATGCAGCATTTCCAGCGTGAACGGACGGCAGACGTAGCGCAAGTTGGAGCGTTAATTAACAAATTACTGCACATATTATATGTTTCTTTCATAAAATTTTGTGTTCTTTCCAATGGTTTTGTTAGTTCTTTCATGCAAATTTAATTCAAAAAGTTATTCATGAAGTATCATATTGCACCTAAATTGTTTAATAAAGAATTTTCCACACAATTTCTCGCGGTGGCATTTTGCTTTTTTGTTCTTCACATCTTTGTGAACACATTCCAACAAAAATCATCGATCGGGGAATTTTGGGCCCTTTTTGTCTAATTTGACTCCCCTATGTGGAAAATGAATAAAACTTTATATTTTTAGTATTATTCGATCTATTTCCACAGTTAACCACGCAACAAACATCTCCGCATGATTTTTCCATCATATTAGCCGGAGATTATGTTACACAATAACAAACACTAAACTGCTGATTTTGACAATGTCAATTGTAGTTGCGGCGTTCCCAACACTTCCCACTTTGGTGGCATTAAAGTAAACCCAGAGATTTGCGCTTATTCTTCCAGTTCAGTGGCTTTAGGAAGTAATATAATAAATACACTTCGATACTTGGAGAAGTTTATTGTCCTTTAATAAGAGACACGTTACGTTACATAGATCCGCATAGATCAACGGTTCTTATACTACTGCTACTAAAAACTAATTATGTCAAAATTGCCAACCTTATAAAACTAAATACCAACACCCTCCTTCAATTTTGCATTATTAGAACATATAACATATACTTACAAAAAGACATTCACATTACAAATTCAATAAGACCTAATTTTTGTCTATGATATTCAAATTTTACAACAGGTAGTGCTTTCGTGAGCATATCTGCACATTGTTCACTTGTTGTTATATATCTCAATTCTATTGTCTGATCAAAAATATAATTTCTAATATAATGGTACCTAACATCAATATGTTTTGATCTTTTTGTTTCTAGTGTACTTGCAATCTTAATTGCAGACTGGTTGTCTTCATAAACAATAATTGGCGATACAGTTTTCAATAGCAAGCTCTCTAATAACTGCTTAATAAAGATACATTCGGTAGTACAACTGGATAAAGCTATGTATTCTGCTTCGGCAGACGATAGAGCTACTACATCTTGTCGTTTTGATCGCCAAAATATTAGGTTATCATTAATTTTTATAAGAAAACCACTAATACTCTTTCTATCGTTAATACTATTTGCAAAATCTGCATCTACAAATGAACTTATTACTGTCTTTGAATTATTTGACTTGACATATCTTAAACACAAGTTTCTAGTACATTTTAAATATTTCAAAACGTTTTTCAAATGTGTCCAATGGCTATGACCATATGAATTTTGAAATTGACTATAATACGTGACTGCGAAACACAAGTCTGGACGGCTACCTAACATGATATACATTAAACTGCCAATTAGTTCTTTGTAAGGAACATTTAAATTTGATTTATCATCAACCTTTAAATTTAAGAGGAAATTTGCCCTGTTCACAGGAGGTATTACAGAGTATCAGAAAATAGGTAATTTCTACTTAAATAAATGAGAGAGAAATTTGAAACAAAATGTATTCGAAAGAGGAAAGATCCCTCCACGCAGCTATTGTGACACATTTTTAATATTTTGCATTTTTTTGGTTGTTATATATGCTGAAAGTTAGGGAAAAGAGGAATTATTGCTGATTTTGCACGCTTCAAAATATACATCTAATGACAAAATAAATTAATTCTGCCACAATACGGGTCTAAATTGATGCCTTGTATAATTATACAAAAATGTATTTTGCCAATAGAAAAATTTTCTTTTGTAAATCTATACAGAAACGTATAGCCCTGTCGCTAGAAAATATGAGATATTCTATCGTTGTGAGGTGGCACCGCCGTTGAAGTATTGAGCAACGTATTGCTTATTTATATTTGTAAATACTCCTGACTTGCGATCGTATGCAGGTGCGGCTTTCATTATTTTTGTTATTTGCGATTTACTTGTTATATTTTTTAGATATTTCGTTTTAAAACAGACATATGAACCTTTGTTAAAGTGGTGGTGGTGAAGTGTAGTTGTAAACATCTTGAACTTTGTACGTTTTAGTGTTGTGAAGCTGAGACAGATTATCACCTGATCATGGACTATCGTAGGGGTAAAAAATATAAACTGCGGCTGTCAGCCTCCTCACAAAATTGTGGGAGTTACTAAAATTGGTCCAAAATAGACAATTGCGATAACATCAAATCTTTACGTTTCGAGGTCCCAAGAACCAAAAGATAAGTTTTTGAAAAATGGGTGTATGTTTGTGTATTAGCACGATAGCAGCGATACTACTAAACGGATTTGGATGAAACTTTCCATGAGGGTTTCTTTAGTGCTCCAGAAGATCTGAGAAGGTTATAGTTAAGATAGGATTACGTTTATTGCCGTTATGGCACACAACTTGGTGCTTCAAAAATCCACCGAGTCGGGAGGTTCCAGCCGCCCCCATTAGCTGCAATTTTTTTATGCTGAATCCAAATCCGCAGCCCAAAAATCGATTTACCAGGTATTTTAGTGAAACGCAAAAACATCCCCTAAAATAGAGTGAAATAGTGAAGATAAGGTAAGGCTTTATAATGAAATGCAACAATTTGTAAATACTTTGAGAAAACATTTTAAAATAAAATTTTGAGCATTAGAAAAAATATATACAAACTAAATCCACACCCACCCTTACGAGGGGGTTAATTCCGCCTCTAAGCTCAAATAACGAATGTACAATGTGAAAAACCATAGCCCTGTATTTTGTACTACCAAATATATAAATGTAGGATAACATAACTTATCCCTCAAAGGGTTGGAAACCACCCCTACAGACAAGGATCCCACTTACCCCTTTAAGTCACACATTTTTTTAATTCTATATTTGTGCAGGAATATTGTTACCGTGGTAACTTGAAGTCAGTATCCGAAAATTTCTGAATAAAACAATATATCCTTTGTTTCTCGTACGCCTTATATTCGCAATTTAAAATATAATGGTATTCAGCTTGTCTGGGAGCAATAATTTCAGGTAATTGTGATAAAATTGATTTAATGTCGGAACCATTTTTGTCTTTAAAAATATTTAATGATAATAAATTCTTCGTTGTCCACACTCCGGAATGAAAAAAGTCTTTATTACCAATGTTTAACTGTCCATGGACTTGGTAATAATAATCATGGTTATGTTTTAAAATGTAATGATTTTCAGATAGATCCAGAAACTTTATAAGGCCATTTTTAATTCCCTCAACAGATATTTCCCTAGACGAATATGGATATTTATTTTCTATTGTCGATCCATCGTTTCCAACTCCATCTGGAAAAGTCCCTAAATATGGCCAATTTTTATTTATAACCAATCCGAATTCAACAATTTCAACATACATACAGCTGCTAAGGCTTCTTTTCTCCATCCTCATAACTTTGGGGAAAAAGTTAAGATTTCGCAAATATATCTTCTCGATATAGTATACTTCTTATTGTGACCTGGCAACTTGTAGTAGGACGCATTTTTCCATACTACCAAGTAGAGAAGCGGTGGGTAGATTTCATCTCTGTTATCTCCAATCAGTACTATCTGTTTGTAATCTAGTTTTTTATCTCTATTTGTTTAAGTTCTTCGTCGGTTTTCTCCGATGTTTCTAAAAAACGCATGCACTAACATTCGTTATTTGATCTTAGGCATGGATTTAACCCCCTCGTAGGATGTGAATTTAATTTTCATATATTTCTTTTTAATGATCAAAATTGTATTTTAAAATGTTTTCTTAAAGTATTTACAAATTGATGCATTTTATTATAGAGCACTATATTTTAGGGGATGTTTTTGTATTTTACTAAAAAATCACCTTGTAAGTTTTTGGGTTGTTGATTCGGATTCAGTATAAAAAATACACAAAATCTATGCACTCACGTCTTTGGTATAGAACTTTTCTTTTGTGTGGCTGTGTTATCTTTGTTCGTTTCGTTTATCTAATATCAATATTCATTTTAGAATGGTCTTATAATATTTTACAATGTATCATTTTTTCCTTATTATGGTGGTTTTATTTTTTCGCTTATTTTTTGACGCGCTGTTATGAAAAAAATATATATTGGAAAGAGAGAATTCAGTCGCATAAATATAAAATAATTTTTTGGATGCATCTGCAAACTTATACGAATGCGACTAAAATAAAAGCGTGGGGTATTCATGAAGTCAAATGTCTTGGATGAAGCATTTTAGTGTCTATGTCGAGAAAAATGCTATAATAGCTGAAAATATTATTTTATACTTTTTAGTGCTCTTTTAATAAAATGGTGTCTTTAAAGAGTTTTTTTAAATATTTTATTTTATACTTCTTACTCTTGTAAAATGTTGTAACCAATTTAATAATTTAATTTCTGTTTCCAAATATTTAAACACTATTAAATGAAGGACCCAGCTTTATCCAAAAAATTAACTTTGGTCTATCATATTGCGTCTAACGAAATTATTTTTATTCTAGCGGTTTTTAAAATGTTCTTATAATATAAATTTATTATTTACTTTTTAGTCACATGGTAGGTGTTTAGTAACACCACCGTGCCGCGCCGCAAATAAACCACATAAGTTATAAACAAACATTTTTTTAAATTGTTTTTACGATTAGTATATACTTCCACTCCACTACGTGCATGCGGAAATAAAAGAAACATTAGTGCCGAGGTGCATATTAAGTTTTTCTTGAGATCCTGACATTGTGAAATTAAGATCAACTCTATTTTTTTCAATAATTTTAAGTGATATTAAAATAGGTACGTCATATTTATTTAAATATCAAATCTGAATATTTTTTTTGTAAGGAAATCATTATTTTTAGCTAATTAATTAAAGTAATATTTAGTGATGAAGAATAATTTAGAAAACTGTATCTACTCTTACTTTATTACAACACATATAATTAGCTAGGTTTATTATAAGCAACGAAAATGTTGCGCTGACTATCTGTCAACTACAAGAAAGCGTACAATAATGGTACTATACTATTTCTAGCACTTTAATGACGATTTTGAGGTTCTATAGTGCCGACTTTAAATAAAGCTTGTAAAGGCAAAAATATAAAAAACAATCATGCCTGCAACGTCCCAACTCTATTACACAATTTATTTAGTACGGACCTGTACCTCACTATGAGCGTAATTGAATATTGTTGAAAACACCGGCGGCCCGCCTGACCTTCCAAGGCGGCTATACTGTTTTTTATTGTAACTTCGTCTCTCAACCCCGCGGAGGACCCATACCTTCCTAGTGCAGGGCAAATGTCCTCTTAATTTAGGTTCCATTGGAATTTTACATTCTTTACAATCAAGCATACCAAACTGAGTTAAAACTTTGTCAATCAAGGTTCTTTGAGAAATAAACAGACAATTTTCACTTATAACTATTTCTAAACCTATAAAAATTCAGTTGCTTATCACTACTCAAATCTTTCATATCAAATTCTTTAGATAAACTAGTTTTAACATTTGACAGATCGTTTAAACTTTTTGATACAAGGATAATATCATGAACCCAAATCAAAAGATATGTTTTATTTCTGAAATATAAACAAGGATCCACATCAGATCTTTTAAAGTTAATTTCATTCAAATAGTTATGTAATCTTTCGTACCAACATTTAGGACTATTTCGTAAACCGTATAGAGCCTTGTTTAATTTGCAAATATACTTATCACAATGTCCCGTTAAACCTTGAGGTTGATACATATACACAGGTTGTTTAAGTTCTCCATTTAAAAATGCTGATTTAACATCCATCTGATGGATATAACATTGTTCTTCAACAGCCAATGACAGAAGTAGTCTCAGCGTAACCATCCTCGCCACTGGAGTGTATACGTCTTCGTCTAACAGTCCCGTTTGCTTAAAACCTCTTGCCACTAATCGTGCTTTCTTTACGACTTTGCCTTGAATATTCTTTTGTGTAAACACCCAGCGTGAATCAATTATTTCTTCATTTACTGGTGGCGGAATAATTTCCCAGGTTTAATTTATTTCAATTCTTGAAAGTTCTTCTTTTATAGCATTTTTCCATCCTTCATCTTCTATTGCTTCTTCGTAACAATCTGGGTTTTCACTAGGAATGTTTCCGGTTGCTAGAGCACACATAAAATTCATTTCATATTCTTGAAATCTACTCGGAATTTTTCTTTCTCTCTTACTTCTTAGATTTTGTTCATTGTCATCATTTCTTATATGTATTTCTCCTTCTCTTGGATCTGTTCCTTGATCATTTTCTAATTCACCTTGATCATTTTCTAATTCATCTCCTAACTGTATAATTCTGTCATTTTTCTTTTCGTTATTCCATAATTCATCAAAAACGACACTTCGTGCCACAATAACTTTTTCTTTGTGCGGATTCCACATTCTATATCCGTTTGGTGCATATCCAATCATAAACATTGACTCGCTCCGTGCATCTAATTTTCCTCGATTCTCCTTTGGTACATGGACATAACCTGTACAGCCAAAAACCTTAAATTTATTTAAATCAATCTTTTCGTTAAGCCACAATTCAGCAGGTGTCTCTTTAGTATTTATTGCTGACGTGGGCAGACGATTTATTATATATGCTGCACACCTAACTGCTTCTCCCCAGTATTTTCGGTAAATTCGATTCTATTAACAAACAACGAGCCATATTCATGACAGATCGGTTATAACGTTCGCTGACACCATTCTGTTCAGGATTTCGGGGGACCGTATATTGCACTTCTATTCCCTTGTTACTGCAAAAACTCTTAAATTCATTGGAAATGTATTCACCGCCATTGTCACAGCGTAACTTTACAATTCTAGTTCCATGTTTAGCGGTTACCATTGCCTCATACTGTTTGAACTTTTCAAAAACTTCACTCTTATTTTTCATGAGATAAACATATGTAAAGTGAGAAAAGTGGTCAATAAATGTGACGTAATATCTCATTCCGTCATGTGCTGCAGGAACGAAAGGGCCAGCAACGTCAGATGACACAGTTTCTAATATTCTTGAAGCTTTTCTTTCAGTAGGTAAACTTTTAAAGCTATCTCGGGTTTGCTTACCTTTTAAACATACATCGCAAATTTTCTGTGATGGATAAAAAGACGAATGTCCCATTCTACGGTGAGTTAAATCTATTTGCTTAATGTCTACTACATTTGCACAAGATTGTCTAGCTTTAAATGTCACAACGTATAGGTTACCTTGAATTTCACCTTCAGTTACTATTTTTCCCGATTTAGTCATTATTTTCACTGTGCTATTCTCGAAAATTATTTTCAGACCTTCTTTTTCGAGTCTCTTGACCGACAGTAGATTGTATTCTAATTCAGGGCACTCTAAAACATCTTTAATTTTTATGTTTACATTTCCATGCTTCACATATAAATTTCCGTTTCTTACAGCATGTATACTGGATCCTTTCTTTGCTACATTTATTTTATGGTTGACTGGTTTTCCTTCTACTAAGTATTTACCTGTATTTCTATTTATTAAATGATTTGTGGCTCCCGAATCAACTATAAAATACAAAGTGTCTCCATCAATACGCGTAATTAGTGATGACGTCACTTGACGGATTATGTCAAGAGACTGAACCCAAACAAATATTTGGAAGTGGTTTGTCATATATGTCATTTATTATTATACAAATATTTGTTATTATTTGGTGATTTTAAGAAACAGCTAAGGTTAGTATTAAACAAATATGATTTCTAAATGTTGTTTACTTAAAATTTCGCAAATTATTGCTGTAATATGAAAGAAATATGCAAATTATTAAAAGACACTTAACCTCACTTAAATGATTTGAGAAAATCTCAAGCAAACCAGTGAAACAAAACTAAACTTCTTACATTTTCCAGATACAATGGCAGGGAAACATTACCAGTGTTTCAACAATACGTGAGTATTTTAAGAGTAATAGTACTCAACTAAGAAGAGGTGAAAATGCGTTCAAAAGTGGTCATGTCACCGAACTGGTTTATGACGGTAGCGTTCAGACTCCGATTTAATAAGGAAATGTACTGGCTAGCATGAAAAAGAAAACTTATCCTGTTGAGGTTTGTTATATATAAACAATTGTGATATCACGTACTTAATCTAATATTTATTTTGTAGGTAACTCTAGATCAGGACAAAATTATAGATGCCAAATTCTTGTCCAAGAGGGCAAATTATTTGTCGCCATATGGCAGCTTTAATATTATATGATTATAATATCAGTGTTACCTACACTTCCTGCTCATGGAATGTACGAATGCAGTGAATGCACAGCGAACTGCAAGAAAAAAAAAATCTGACATATATCCTTTACAAGCTGCTTGTGGTGTAAAGAGAAATGCGTCAGAGGAAGAAATAGCAAGGTTTAAGAAAAATCTAGGTACAAACAAACTAGGATTTACCATGGCTTTTACGCACCTCCTTCATTAAGTATTTGTACCTCATATACTTAGAGGACATTTTATTTTCTTCGGAGTATGTTAATGCTGAAAATAAGGAAACATATTAGGTGCTTGCAGAAGAAATAAATTTCCCCCATCGTTATACAAAAACCTCGTTAAAGGTTATAGTTTAAATTCTGTAAAGACAGTGCAATGGGGAAAGTATAATGAAGTTACTGCAATAGAAGATTTTAAGCAAAAAACTGCTTTTGATGTTTCACCTTCGGGCTTGTGGTTACACGATTGCGGTTGTTTGGGAGCCAATCCTGATGGGATAGTCAGCGTGATGCTATTATTGAAGTGAAGTCCCCTTATAATTTTAGAAATTTGTCACTATCTGAGTGCTTACGTGCTGATAAAAATTGAAAATGAAATTGCCATAGTCAATGTGAATCACAATTATTACCATGAAATACAGGGACTTCTTTATATATGTGAAAAAAATAAATGTTACTTAATTGCATGGACATCGGGAGAAACTGAAATATTTTTAAGAAAGAGACGAACTGTGGGGTCAAAATATTGATATTTTAAAAGAATTTTATATACAATGATTGGTGCCATATATAGTTAGCATGAGTTAGGTAAATACAGATGTAAAACATCCATACTTTGTAAATATCAAAAGAGTTCAATTTGTATTTTTAAATAGATATATCACACATCAGCAACGTACGTTGTACAATATACAATTATTTTCTTAATTAAAATTACTAAACAATTTGGAAATAATATGTCAAGTGAATGTAGTTATTCCGGTTTTTAAAAAAAGGCGACCCCACACAATGTTGAAAATTATCGACCGATATCCTTATTAAGCATTTTTTCAAAAATTATTGAAAGGGTAGTCTACAATCGTATTCTCTATTTTTCAGATCATAATAATATTTTAATAGACTGTCAACATGGATTCAGGCGAGGCCACTCTACTGAATCAGGTACTATCGACTTTATGTTTATTCAACATGTGCATGCTGAATTAGATGAAAACAAATATGTGACCGACGTTTTATTTGATCTTACGAGAGCATTTGATACTATCAACAAGGATTTTTTGTCTGAAACTTTTTAATTTGGATTTACATGGGCCAGTAAACGAGTGGGTAAAATCTTTTCTAATTAATAGACAAAAAAAAATAAAAATTGATGAAGCAATGTCAGACACTTTTGATACAAGCATTGGCACCCCCCTAGGGAGTGTACTAGGTCCATTATTATTCCTATATTATTCGTAAATGACTTGCTAAATTATATTACAGAAGGTAAAGTTTTCATGTATGCTGACAAGACGACCATTGTCGTATCCGACTCTAAACCTGATATTGTTCTAAAGAAGGCAAAAACAATACTAAAGGAGTTTAATAACTGGTGTTAGCAGATCCGTCTAATTATCAACCAATTGTATCGAATTTAAAAATAGGCGTACAATAAGCAGTTATCAAAAATTAACATTAACAATCAAGCAATTAGAACTGTAAGTACAGCCTCCTTCTTGGGAATAACACTGGACAGTAATCTTCACTGGGAACAACATATAGAGATAAAACATCATCAGTATTAAATAAAACTCTTTACGTCATTGGCTCCTTAAAAATAATTTAAATACACTCTTTTAAGCATTTACTATGCTTTTGTACGTTCTACCATTACATACAATATTGTGGTATGGGGGCAAGCGAGTGAAGTCTCTAGGATATTTATCCAACAAAAAAGGATTTCGACTCATTTTTAATCTCGACTATAAAGGGTCTTGTCATGGCACATTTAAAATATATAATGTACTGACAGTGGTGTCTATATATCTGTTAAAACTTTTGGGGTACATTTATGACAACAAAAACAAATGTATAAGAAATAGAGATTTCCACAATTATTTCACCAGAGGAAGAGATGATATACCTCTCTGCCAACATAGGCATGAGTTCTTTAAGAAGTCACCCATAAACGCTGGATGTCATATTTATAATCTTTTACCAGATGAAATAAAAAATAGTAAGTCTCAAGTTATTTTTAAAAATAAACTTAAGAAAGTTTTACTGCATGAAACTTTTTCTACAATTAATGAATTCTGTGATTTTATCCATGCAGTTTAATATTCATTACATTTTTTAATTCTTATTTTATGTTTACATTTAATTCTATTTATTTATTGACTAAATCTAAATGAGTAGGTATATTTTATATATTTTATTGTGTGCTTTACTTGTATCTTTTTTTTACTGTATTTTACACGTATTATTTCTGTAAGCCCATATAAGGGCGTTTGACTTATATTCCATGTTTATATGGCACAAAGATGAATAAAATGTATTCGTATTTGATTACTGTGTTTTGCGTATTATTAATAATGTTTTTTGTTTTGTCACCAAAGGTTACAGTCTCAGCCGGTATTTCATATCATAAAAATAATATAAAAACATATTTTCAATATAATTATGTCTAAAAATATGTATTGATGGTGCCTAAAAGTTAACTGAACAAAGTTTTTGTACTAATTAACAACACACCACATATACTAGACTCCCAAATCCAGAGCGAAGGCCGCAGGAAGGGGGCTACATATTACAGATATCCTATTACCCACCGGTATTGCCACCCAAAATCGGAGCTGGAGATCAAAACACGACAGACACCAGCATGCTCACCACACAACACGCCTTAGTCCTCTGTGCTATTGTGCCAATGAATGAATGTATCTTTTTAAAGGTATTGATAAATTTAATTTAATATCTGCATAATAGGTACAACTCCAAATTTAATTTGAAATTAACAACTGTTTTATATGAAAGAAAAAGTAATATCTGTATAATAGGTATAACTCCAAATTTAATTTGAAATTAACAACTGTTTCATATGAAAGAAAAAGTATATTATAAATAATTAAAACATTTTATTTTTCAACATAATATATAAACAACACTTGATTACAAATCTATATTCATAGCTCTTGGACATGGAAATATGAATACATTAATCTTCTTCAAAATATTCTTCCACCTCTTATTAGTGGATACTGTAGATTAGTTACGGCACCCACAACTTTAAAAGCCATATCAGCATGCACATTTGTGAATGCCAAGCATGGTGAGCTTTGCACACCTGAGGTACTTGGCTGATATACAAATTCCAGAGATGGTCTCGATGTGGAAGGTTCATCAACTTCTAAAGTGTGTTCTTCAACCTCGTCTCTGTTCTCCATCTTATGTGTCATTCATCGTCTTTTCTTCTTCTCGGGTGTTAAGCAATGCGCAGAAAAATGCAAATAATGTAGGGCCATTTTCTTTCTTTCCATCTACGAAATGATAACTACATACCTCTTCCAGGTTCTTCAAGACACCTAAAATAATAATTCACGTAACCAACAAAATCAAGTCTAACAATTTCATTACTTACCTTGGAGCCTTTGTCGATTTCCGTCTTTCTTTAGGGTCCTTAGGCAATCGAAAAAAATGGCATGTTTCCCTTACGTTGTATGTTTACAACCATATGCCTAACACATACCATCCATCCTAGCACTAAAAAGGAGATGTGAATAAATAAATTATACAATAGAATATAAAAGTTTAAAGAAATAAAGATCTAATTATGATTCATTGTTTTAAGGTTATATGTGCATGTTAGAAATGTCAAAGTTTGCCTAAAGTTAATAACAAAAATATTATAAATTTTATATGAGTTAAATCCTTACACAATCAGTATTTAGTATATTACATACCAAAAGGTTAAAAAGTTTCTAATTGGGAAATAAAGATCTAATTATGATTCATTGTTTTAGGGTTATATTTGCACGTTAGAAATTTTAAAATTTGACCAAAATTTGTAACAAAAATATGATAAATTTTATATGAATTAAATCTTTACATAATCATTATTTAGTATATTACCTACCTGAACGTAAAATATCCCAAAAGACAATATAATCAACAAAATAAAATTCACAATACATTCAATATAAACGTCAAATTCTTTGTTTGGGTTCAGAATCACTCAACCGTAACAAAAATGACATATGTGACGTCACACTAATTATGCGTATAGCATCGACGTTACTCACAGCTGACCATAGATCAGCTGACTTTGACATATCTGGCACTTTAGTAACTTCAGCCTTGCCAACTGTGAGAAAGGGTATGTTTACAAGTTCAGTTTGTCGAGAGTCCATTTCCACTTCCGTAACGAAACTTACTTCTTCTTCTACAACATTCACATTTTTGTCACTGCTTTCTTTTTGCTCCGGACAGTCTGCACGTCTATGTCCTTGTTTGTCACACTTATAACAATGAAAACGAAATGTTTGATTGTTATTTCGTGCACTATTTTGTGTTTGTCCAGGGCTACCTCTACCGCGACCTCTGTAGTTTGAAAATTTCTTTCCACTTGTAAATGCCACCGAATCACTGACACTACTTGTTTTTTTGTCCTTCTTTTGCCTCGCCTCTTCCTGTAGCAGCTTATTCTTTACAAAAGTAAAATCCATATTATCAGGAGACTGACTGAATGTAACGTCAATTGCAGTAGCAACTGCCTGATAAGTTTCTGGCATTGCTGCAAGTATTTGAGAAATCATTTCATTATTTTCTATTTTTCCTCCACAGCTTCTAAGTTCTTGTATGGTCTTTTCATATTCTATGATAAAATCTCCTAAACTTCCATCTATATACTTCATGTTCCTCAGTTTCTTTTGTAATTCTACTTGCACTGAGATTCCAGTTCTGGTATATGTTTTCTTTAGTGTTTCATAAATATCCTTAGCTGTCTTTTTTCTTTTATTGTTTCCAGAATGTTATCTGCTAGCCATTGAACGATTATATTTCGAGCTTTTACGTCACGCTTCTTGAAATCATCTTGTCGTCGTTTAGTCTCATCTTCCTCTTCCAACACATCTAATACATTATTTTGTTCCAGTACCAGCTTAACTCTAAATTCCCAGTTAGTGAAGCCTGTACCATCAAAAGGTTTTAAATGTGAAATTTGAAACGCAGACGCCATCTTGTTGTGTTTATTCCCTGACTTCCCAAGTTGAAAAAACTTTAATCACTTACAAAAATTCCTTCCTAAATTTCCCGACTTCACTCTGGGCCCATAACCTCTTCCAGTTCAGTGGCTTTAGGAAGTAATATAATAAATACACTTCGATACTTGGAGAAGTTTATTGTCCTTTAAGAGACACGTTACGTTACATAGATCCGCATAGATCAACGGTTCTTATACTACTGCTACCAACGACATAATACTAAAAACTAATTATGTCAAAATTGCCAACATTATAAAACTAAATACCAACACTTATGATATAATATTTATCTTACAAAAACGCGTCATAAGACTAATTTTTGGACTATCGCCAAGAGATTCTTGTAAGAACACTTTCAAAGACAACAAAATATTAACTTTACCTAGTATTCTTATTTTAGAAGCAGTAATGTTCACCAAGCAAAAGCCAGACTTATATAATCACAGGAATGACATTCACAACTACTCTACACGAAATAACACAGATATACAAATTGACCAGTTCAACTTAAGTTGTTTTAAAAAAAGCCCAAAATATAGGTACATGTAGTAATATCTATAATATCCCTCGTCATTTAAGAGGGTTAAGTAGAAGCAAGCTAAAGAAAAACTTATTAGAGATGCTACAAAACAAAGCATATTATTCCACAGGCGAGTATTTTGATCAGGAGTGTACTTAAAATATATTACATCTTAACATATTAGAATTATATTTACACCACTTTTAGATCTGTATTGTATTTGTTTAAATTATGTTATTATTGCTGAGTATATGTATTTTAATTGCTATTATTTATTTTAAATTAACCTTTATTTGTAAAGACGTTTCATATCCAATGCATTTTGGCAATTGAAATAAAATATAATAAATAAATAAATAAATAAATAAATAAAAACAAGGATTCTCCTATTCACGTACGTGTAAACGACACAGGAATTAACTTTCTATTTGGCCACTGCGAGCGCTAGCTGTCACGTACAGATAAGCTCCGCCTTTCTGCCAATAGTCTATAACTGGACATTATTTTCGAACATACAGGGAGAGCCAAGACGAAATTACAGGACCATGTGTCTTTTTTTAAAAAAGGAATGCTATGTATATCAGAACATTTTTTGAAGCCTCTTTTTAGGCTCTATTCATTCCTATATTAGCATTGAATATCTCCCAACCAAAAAAATTACAATTTTTTTGTTGAAATAATGCAATCTGCAGATGGATATTAAAAAATTCACCACAGTCACAATTATAGGTTTTAAGAAAAGCGTATGTGAATACCAGTTACGAGATATCTAATTAATGTTTATGAATCATTTTCATTTCCTAAAACTGTACAGGGTGGCCAAAAATTATGTTTCAATTAAGAACTTTTTAAATTGAATTTTCTCAACTTTTTCAAATGGAACACCCTGCATATTTTTCAACGATGTGATGTATAAATGAGAAACGAACCTTTTTTATAAGTACTTCCCTATGGGTAATTGTAACAATTTTCGTTTTATAAATAAATAGTCCTCAAATTCAAGAATAAACTTAAAAAAAGAGGTTCCCTCAAATTATTCATTAGAAAAATTTATAATAGGTGTTTGACGTGCTGCCAATTTTGATTGACACAGGTCTTTATGCAACTTTAAAATGAGGCCATTTAGTGGGACCATTTCTTACAATCCATTGAAATGAGTAAATAGTATAATAATAATAATAATAATGTATTTATTCATGTAAGCCATCTTACAGGATATGAACAGTCAGTACTTAAGAAAACATTTAAAAAACTATAGAATACATACATACATACAATTTCACAAACTAAATAATACGTAAAACTACAATAAGATATTATAAATACTTCACTTTAAGTAGTGAGGTTAAGTGTCTATGTCGAAATTATAGAGTTACTGTGAAAAGCATTTTAAAAATACAAGATACATACACGTGTACAATTTTACAAATAAAAAATACATGCAACTACAATAAAATATTATACACACTTCACTTTAATAGAGAAGTTAACTGGCTAAGTCTAAATTATAGAATTCCTGTAAAGAATAAAAGCAATTGTCGCAAAGAAATAGATGAAGTTTTTTTTTAAATATATTTATGTTCGTTTCCTGCTTTATCTCAGTTGGCAGTTTGTTGAAAACTGATCCACACAGATAGAAAGGACCTTTCTTGAAAGTGCTTAAATTGAATTTGTTAATGTAAATTAGATTGCAGCCTCTTGTGACGTGGTCATGCACACTATTGTGTAGAGGAAAGTGTGCTGCGTTAAGCTTAACAAAAAGAGCTGCCTCATAGATTACTAGACATGGCAAGGAGAAAATTTTGTTTTGTATAAATATTTGACGACAAGACTGTACATATAATAGGTCCTGTACTGCAATGGTTTTTTCTACATTTTTTTGCCGTTTGCCTCAGTTTGGTATAAATTGTCATGTACAATGGAGCATTTATCACACTTATCGGTCGTTAGTTTTAATTTGTATTGAATTTAAAATATTAGAAATTTTACAATATGAATTTTAATAAAGCGGAACTTATGTAGACATTACTTTTGTTTTGGGCGAGTCAGACAGAAATTGTTTACTTGCCAATAGAATATATCACCAGTGTTATCCTGAAAGAAGGATTCCTGATGTTAGCAGCTTCCAAAACCTTCTCGATATATTTCTGGAAACTGGAAATGTCGAATATAAAAAAAGTGAAAGAATAAAACCTGTTGTGAACAAAGAAAATTAGTTTTCTGTGGTGCTGGCAACGGTTGAGAGTCCCCATGTTAGTCAAAGAGAAGTGAGCTCATTAGTAGGAATAAGTAGACGGTCTGTGAGTCGAATCTTAAAAACCAATAAGTTGCATGCATCTCATATTCAAATGCACCAGGAATTATCTGATGACGATTTTCAAAAGCGCCTACAATTTTGTAATTGGGCCAGAGGTAAAATGCAAGATGACGTCAACTTCTTCAATAATGTTTTATTCACTTTTCATAAAAATGGATTTGTTAATAGGCACAATTTCCGTTATTATGCTTCGGAAAATCCTCACTTTTTTATGCAAGTTGATAACCAACATAGATGGTCTATAAACGTTTGGGAGGGAATTAATGGAGAACATGTAATAGGGCCACATTTGTTTGATGGTACATTGACTGGAGCTATTTATGTTCATTTTTTGGAAAACTATCTGCCACAATTATTGGTAAATTTCCCTGAAAGAATTGGAAATAGAATGTGGATTCAGCAAGATGGTGCTCCACTACATTATTTAAATGCAGTTAGAGACCACTTAAATAATACCTATCCTCATCAATGAATTGGAAAAAATGGACCCACTAAATGGTGCGGTGTGTAACTTAAGTCACACTCGGATCGGAACGTAAAACGGTCATCGGATTCGGAGAGGTGTGTAACCTTGGTTACACTCGGTTCGGAAAATAAAACGGTTATCGGATTTGGTATCAGCTTACGGCGGAGATTATTCTGCCTAGACGGACAGACAGCAATAATCAGAACTGTGGTATTTCGGTTCGGTTCGGAAATGTTGAAATTACATCCACACTTGATGCGGTGTTTGCCAAGCGCCTCAAACCCCACAGCTGAGTGCCTTCATTAAATGCATTTCGGTTCGGCCACGTGGTATCTTGTCGGATTGTATGCGCAAAATGTCTATGTATCAGAATATAATGTTAGTTAATTTACGGTAGCCTAGATTTTATTCTCAATTCCCGGACTATAATAAATTTCTATAAACTATTTCAAAGTAAGGAATTTTGTTCCATTTCGTATCAATACGAAATATTGGGAACAAAATGAACGGTAAATTAACAATAACACTACAATAAATTTCACAAAAATAATTTTTGCAAAAACAGATTTTATTTTGCTACGCACTAGCTAAAATAAAATATACGGTAATTATAACTTCTACCCATTTGGTAGAACAACATATTATTTTATCGCAGTACCATCACAAATGGTCTGGATTAAAATAATATAAACGGTAAACGGTACACATTTTCTCTCGAAATATCATCTACGTTCTTTTTCCCATTTGGAAATTCTTGCGAACATAGCTATTTGGATAAAATCGGAGAAGTTGACAGGTCCTAACTCGGACTCTCTTACTATTTCAATAATTTAAATTTATTTAATTTCGGCTAAGTCGGAAAATAATAATTATATTCTGATACATTTAAACGGAATCGGTTTCAAATTACTGCTTTAAAACACACATTTTAGTGAATTATTCTTATAGGTGTTAATATAAAAAGGTCGATAAGAAACCAGCGGCGATGATAAAACGGTGTACTTACATGTTGTGAATATACGGAACAGTACCCGACTGGGCTGTTTGACGGATCGGACAGAAGTGATATTTAAATGTGCTCTAATGAAACTAATTTACGCAGCTGACGTACCAGCGCCCTCAGTATCAAATCGTGTAATTAATGTTAATATTATGGACACCCCTCTCACTGCGAGGTTTATCAAATTACCTGTTTACAGTTCAATGACAATAATACTATGGTACCATAGGTTCTATGGAACCTAATAATAAAATTTACAAGGTGGAACGGAACCTTTTATAAATCAAATAAATCATTTGTCGCAAGAATTTGCCGAACCACTTGGATCATCATTTTCATTAGACGAAGCTATGGAACCATATTATGGACACCATCACATGAAACAATTTATAAGAGGTAAGCCCATTAGGTATGGCTTTAAATTTTGGTGTCTAACAACACCCGAAGGTTACATATTGAAATTTAGTCCATACTGTGGGTCTGGAGATAAAGTACAGGGTAAAAGCCTTGGTTCAAGTGTCACTGAAAATCTTTGTGTTGGATACATTCCGGCCAATTCTAGTTTCCATAGATAATTTTTTCAATTCTTTACCATTATTGGAAGAGTTGAAAGCAAATAACATACGTTGCATTGGTACCATACGTTCAGATCGTGTAGAGAAAGCTCTGCTAAATAAGATAAAGAAAGAAAAAAGAGGTACTGCACATGTGTTGCAAGATAGAGAAAGTGGCCTAACGCTTACCAGATGGAATGATAACAGTCAAGTTAATGTTGGTACAAATTTGGAAAACGAAGATATTTGTTTGACGAAAGGACTCTGTAAACGATGGTCCAAACAACAAAGAAAGTATATTGAAGTTGATCAGCCTACTGTAATAAACCTTTATAACCAAGGAATGGGTGGAGTGGACCTATTCGACAATATGAGAGGCCTATATCGTACGAGAATTCGCTCTCGGAAGTGGTATTGGCCCTTTATTAGATTTCGTTTGAATGGTGCCGTTGTAAATATGTAGCTGTTATACCGATTTGTTTATCCCAAAATTCCACTTTTACAATTTATTAGAAGAATGGTGATGGCAATTCTTGCTGTCCTTGAATATTTAATAGGTCCTAAGCCTAAATGTAGCAGAAATGTGCTCAAAGAGGTGAGATATGATAAAATAGACCACATTATAGACATACAACGTACACAACGACGTTGTGCCTATTGCGGAAAATGTGCTAAATTTTCATGTATAAAGTGTAATATCGGCTTACATCCAGCCACCTGCTTCCGAACGTATCATACAGCACCAAAATAAAATATTTGTTTTTGTCAATATCCTCTAATAACTTTAGTAAATAAAGTTCTTTTCTATAAGATATCCGTATTTTTTATTTTAACAGTCCAACAGTTTTACTAAAGTATCCACTATTGCCTACCGTATGATATATCATACGCGAAAAAAAGTTTGAAAGTAAACTAAAAAAAGTAAAATAATAGTTTAGGGGCATTTTAGATACTTATATGTAGTTACTCTAAAAAATTTGGGCCAATCTGAAAAAAAAAGTTACTCAGGCGTTAATGGGTTAATCAGCTAGGTGCCACTGAACTATTCATAATAAATGGAAGACCGATACAGATATATGCGCGTGAACAAAATACTTCAATCATGCAATTCAAGGTCCCCGGGATTTGCGTCGCCGCAGTAGAAATCTAGCTTTAAAAGTATGTTGGTGCTTGAGTCAGAATACTTCTGGAGGACGTTATGTGCAGACGCAATTTTTCTTTGCTTTGTCTCCCATGGCGGGAGGTCTTGGATTAGTGCAGAATTTCAGAGCCGGCATCAAGTAATTCTCTCGTTTTTATCGTTGGTTGAAATTGAAAATTAAATAATTATGTTTTGGGCACGACAACCGTTATGTCCTTTAATAAAAATTACGACAAATGTTAACTATATAAGAAATGTCAATCTATACACGCATATTTTTGATGATTTCGGAAAAAAGGACAAATTATAAACACTTGCAATAAAAATAGAGACGGCCCTCGCGTTCTACACACTGCGATTGCGCTCCTACCGGGGGTCGCCATACTTGCGCGAGATTCAATTTGACACACAAATAGGTATGGACATTGGCATTCCATTTATATGTATAGGTCAGTGCTAGGTGCTATATAAGAAAAAATCCATAAAATTAATGACAGTATTGTACATTAAGAAATCTGTAACTATAATTAAGTGAATTTTGGATTGAATAAATTGAATTGAATTGAACTGATTTGAAATTGAATTAGTGTTATTATATAATTGGGCGATTTACAATTTTTTTCTACTTTATACCACAGCCCGTTATGCCAGACTGTGTCGTAGGCTTTTTCTATATCCTGAAGCAATAAGACAGTACACTGTTTCAGTTGTACGAGTGGTATATGTCCTGTACCACCCTGCACAGTGCGTGGGTGGTACTATGCCCCTCCTGAAACCAAATTGTGCCCTAGGTATTAACCGTTTCTTATTTATGATTCTGAGGAATATCCTCTCTGCAACTTTTGATTGAGTGTTTAATAGGCATATCGGGTGGTAGCTAGATGGTAGAAAGTAACAATTTCTTGAAGTATTACGTGTGTTTCAATAATACTAGTCAATTTAGATTGAAACGTTTTGTTACTGTCGTCACAATACTGAGAGTCACGTATTTTTCAACGTTTTAATGTGTATTTCATTAAAAACAATAAAATAAAACCATGGTGCAGGTTTTTAAGATTAATACCTAAGCTTACACTTCTAAAAGGTGGGATTGTCGAAAAATATATATATTTTAAATTATTTAACTTTGTTCACACTTGAATTCTCTGCTTCATTCGTTGCAGCATTAAAAAAAACGTCTTGGAAGAGAACAAGCAAGAAAACTTATAATTATCGCAGAATAAATCATTGGTACTTATAATACATATTCAGATATAATTTGATTACCTATAAAGTGTCGATATCACTTTTTAAAACTTTAATATTAACGATCAAAGTTAGATGCTCATAGCGGAAAACTGCTTTGTTCGAAAATTGACAAACTTTCAAGGCCTAGATTTTGTGAAATAAATTTTTCTAATTTTTTCTTACTAAAGATGCATTTTAGATAATCCATTTAAATATGCTATCCAAGTCTTTATTTTTCCCTTTTCGATTAATTATTCATATTTCGACGAATTTTATGAAATAATCGAAAATACATGTAATGCTCCACTTTAAAGTGATATAATTATTTTTAGAAAAGGGAAAAACAATGCTTTTAGATGTTTCAAATAAAAACTGTATTTTTATACACTCTACATATGTTTCGGCTTGCTAGGCCTTTCTCAAGAGCATTACAGTATTCATCTGTAATGCTCTTGAGAAAGGCCTAGCAAGCCGAAACATATGTAGAGTGTATAAAAATACAGTTTTTATTTGAAACATCTAAAAGCATTGTTTTTCCCTTTTCTAAAAATAATTATTCTAAAGATGTTTCACAAGGAACCTACCACATACTCAATCCAGTGTATTAAAGTGATATATGCAATGATTAAAATACTCAGATAATTATTAAAACACACGTGATACTACCAAAGAATGTTACTTTTTAATATCCAATTGGTTTTATATCATTTGCTTTTGCCAATCAAAAGTTATATCCAGTTATGTACAGCGTGTGCGCTCCCGCAAGACTACTCCAGCATTTCCAGCGTGAACGGACGGCCGACGTAGCACGACTTGGAGCGGTAATTAACAAATTAATGCTCGTCCAACTTTAATTTGAAAAACACATTATATATGTTTCTTTCATAAAATTTTCTGTTCTTTTCAATGGTTTTGTTAGTTCTTTCATGCAAATTTAATTCAAAAAGTTATTCATGAAGTATCGTATTGCACCTAAATTGTTTAATAAAGAATTTTCTACACAATTTCTCGCGGTGGCATTTGGCTTTTATGTTCTCCACATCTTTGTGAACACATGCCAACAAAAATCATCGATCGGGGAATTTTTCCGAAGTTCGGGTCCTTTTTGTCTAATTTGACTCCCCTATGTGGGAAATTAATAAAACTTTATATTTTTAGTATTATTCAATCTATTTCCACAGTTAACCACGCAACAAACATCTCCGCATGATTTTTCCATGATATTAGCCGGAGATTATGTTACACAATAACAAACACTAAACTGCTGATTTTGACAATGTCAATTGTCGCTGCGGTGTTCCCAACACTTCCCACTTTTGTTGCATTAAAGTAAACCCAGAGATTTGCGCGTTTTTAAAAAGCTTATAATAAAATATTTGTTAAAGACAAGGCTTCTCCTATTCACTTATGTGTAAACGACACAGGAATTAACTTTCTACTTGGCCATTACGAGCGCTAGCTGTCATGTACAGATAAACTCCACCTTTCTGCCGCTAGTTTGTAAGTTTGTGCGGAGTGTAGCCCACCCGTCGATGGCAAGAGTGGGGGTTATGAACAAAAATGAGGCGAAGTAACCCAACTATATATTATTAAACTGTGATATGATATGTCACATTGTGGCAACTGCGATAAGTCCAATTTAAATAGCAAGGTCTTAGACTGGGAAAGATAGGTGGTGAGGACTCGTAATAGCGCATAATCGCCACGCAGACAAGTTGTGCCTAAAGCGGTATAGATGCCATTGCGTTGGTGGCACACAAGCGGTAGAGAGCAGAATGAAAATTTCCGAAATAGAAGTGACTTATAAGTGATTCAGTGCAATTAATGTAATGTACATGATGGTATGATATTCCATAAACTTATATATATTATGAGATTGTTTTTCCGGGATAATCTATCCGTGTTTTCTATCTTTGTTTTAGTATTTTATTTTCTCTTTCTAGCTCACCTATTTTCAAGTTAGTCAATTCTAGGGATTTTGTTAGGTCCGCCACAGAATTTTTTAATTCTTCTTTAATACTATCTGATGTGGTATTTATTAAGTTCTCTAGACGTTGATATAAGTGACAACTTATCAGTTTTAACCATTATTACCATTATTACAGATACTGTTAGGCGCCACTTAGACTTCACCGGACCCTTTACTTTCTTTTGGTATTTTGTACATGTTATCCACTTGTATTTAAATACTATTTAATTTCTGTTCACTTTACGTTAATACTAATTACTAATTTTGTATTAGTTTAATTTCAATTGAGTTACGTAGCTACACGCAGATTTTCTTGTGTCACCATCCAGGTAAATTTCAACTAATTCATTTATGTTTTTCCGTTTTATTTTGCAATAAACACTGGAGTGACCCACCGCACGTTTGGTCTCAAGCTCGAACACTACCAACCGTAGAATAAAATCATTTCGATTAGTAAAATCAATTTAAAACATATTTTAACGTAAGGGTCGTCGAGTGCATGCTCACTTAACTTATATTTTTTTTGACATGTTGCACCAGTTCGATTCTAATGAAACTTGACATGTATACTGAAGCTAAACCCAGAATACTGAAATAAATTTTAGAATGTACCTTAACCGTTCCAATTAGTTTTATTCTCCTTCCTTTAGTAGTTTAGTAAATATATCGATTTGAAAAATTGTCATCCTCAGACAGTTTTCTTCCTATTGGGTGCTCCCAATAGAAACGACTATAGAAATATGGCTAGATTCTTTGAATTATTAATAACTATTTTATTTATCAGTCAATTTTGTTCAAAAACAATAAGATTCTACCCTTAGCTCACTAACTTACCATTCGAATTTCAATACAATTAGAATTTTCCTTCTTAAGATACTGTATTTACAAAGAATGTGACAGACAAATAGACAGACAGACATTTGGAAAGTTGCTCAGAATTGGTTCACTAACATAATATGAAAATTTTTTCTTTACGAATGGTATTAATGCTTTAGAAATGTACCGATCAAATCAAATATACCCTTCATTTTTGTATTTGCAAAGAGTATGCTAATAATTGGTAACGATTTCAGGAAAATATGAGAACTATTTTATGTGACATATGAATCAAAATTTTTTACAAAACTGTTTGGACTCTGCCTATGCTTGGTGGGTCAATATGGGTCTTCTTTAAAATCCTTTATATTTTGTTACAAATGAGCAGCTTCCACAAGTGTATACTGTTCCTTCTGAAAGTTTTTGATGAATCATTATGTGTGTCTTTAAAGAATATTTATGTCTTGTTGCAAATAAGTAGCTTTTACATCAGAATACTGCTAATGCTGATGGGACAACATGTGTGTTTTTAAATTCCCCTTTTGTCTTGCTACATACGAACAGCTTTCACATCTGTATACTGTTACTTCTGAAATTTTTCGGTGGGTCAACATGTGTGTTTTTAAATTCCCCTTATGTCTTGCTACATAAGAACAGCTTTCACATCTGTATACTGTTACTTCTCAACGTTCTTGATGGGTCAACATGTGTGTTTCTAAATTCCCCTTTCGTGTTGCTACATAGGAACAGCTTTCACATCTGTATACTGTTAGTTCTGAAAGTTTTCGATGGGTCAACATGTGTGTTTCTAAATTCCCCTTTCGTCTTGCTACATACGAACAGCTTTCACATCTATATACTGTTACTTCTGAAAGTTCTTGATGGGACAACATGTGTATTTTTAAACTCCCCTTATGTTTTGCTACATACGAACAGCTTTCACATCTGTATACTGTTACTTCTGAAAGTTTTCGGTGGGTCAACATGTGTGTTTTTAAATTCCCCTTTTGTCTTGTTACATACGAACAGCTTTCACATTTGTATACTGTTAGTTCTGAAAGTTTTCGATGGGTCAACATGTGTGTTTCTAAATTCCCCTTTTGTCTTGCTACATACGAACAGCTTTCACATCTATATACTGTTACTTCTGAAAGTTCTTGATGGGACAACATGTGTACTTTTAAACTCCCCTTATGTTTTGCTACATACGAACAGCTTTCACATCTGTATACTGTTACTTCTGAAAGTTTTCGGTGGGTCAACATGTGTGGTTTTAAATTCCCCTTTTGTCTTGTTACATACGAACAGCTTTCACATCTGTATAGGTACTGTTAGTTCTGAAAGTTTTCGATGGGTCAACATGTGTGTTTTTAAATTCCACTTTCGTCTTGCTACATACGAACAGCTTTCACATCTGTATACTGTTACTTCTGAAAGTTTTCGGTGGGTCAACATGTGTGGTTTTAAATTCCCCTTTCGTCTTGTTACATACGAACAGCTTTCACATCTGTATACCGTTACTTCTGAAAGTTCTGTATGGGACAACATGTGTCTTTTTAAACTCCCCTTATATTTTGCTACATACGAACAGCTTTCACATCTGAATACTGTTACTTCTGAAAGTTTTCGGTGGGTCAACATGTGTGGTTTTAAATTCCCCTTTCGTCTTGTTACATACGAACAGCTTTCACATCTGTATACCGTTACTTCTGAAAGTTTTCGGTGGGTCAACAACACGTGTGTCTTTAAATTCCCCTTTTGTCTTGCTACATACGAACAGCTTTCACATCTGTATACTGTTACTTCTGAAAGTTTTCGATGGGTCAACATGTGTCTTTTTAAACTCCCCTTATACATTGTTACATATGAACAGCTTTCACATCTGTATACTGTTACTTCTAAAAGATTTCCATGGGTCAACATGTGTGTTCTTAAACTTCCCTTATGTTTTGATGCAAACGAACAGCTTTGACATCTGTAGGCTGTTGCTTCCAAGTTCCTGATGGGATAACAGGTGCATTTTTAGAGATGCTTCACATTCTGTTATGAATGAACAGCTTTGGCACTTGTACGCTGTCACTACTGGTGGGTTTCGATAATTATATGCCGGTTTTATCTCAGCCAAGTTCTCTAAATTCTTCACTCTTACTTCTGAAAGGGCTTGATTGGTTACCATGTGGTCTTCGGGATCATGCATATTTATATTTTCCATCATTAACTGTGGTGAGGCAGGAGCAACTCGAAAACTGAAAATAATTACATCAATTACTACCCAATTCTTTGAAATGTTATTTAGTATCTACGGAGGAAATATAAACATACAATTTTCATATAAGTGATTATCTCCTAATAATCCAGTCATTGAACTGGTTGTAGACATGATCGGGAACAGAATTTTTGACTTCAGGGCTGTGTTTGGAGTACTTAGGAGGTAAACAAACTATACTAAAAGTCTCCAAATCTACGAGGTGAGCAGGGGGGCAACGGGGCACATTGAAGGTCTGTGTTTTCGCTGATATTTCAAAAATGACGCATCGTAGCTAAAATGTTATTCTATTCAAAATTAAAGCTGACAAAATTTCCTATAAGACTGTTTTCATTATTTTTCTATTCCCAATAGCTTTCGAGATATCCGCTATCGAAAATCACTGATTTTCGAAAACCGCTTTTTTGCTTCACGCTTCTCGACAAACTTTTCCTTCTAGCACCTCAGCCTTTAGTTTCACGGTAATATCTTCATAGTAGAGCATTAGTTGTAGAGCATTCATTTTTTTTTTAAGTTAGTATTAACACTCTTCTATTAACTTGACCTGTAACATTTTAAACAAATCTTACAACTCACTTTTCACCCACTTCCAAATGTCGTATTGACTTTAACATGTGTATATGGTTCATGTGTAAGTAAAATTTGACATCTTTTACAAAAAAATCCAAGATGGCGGGTAGTCTATTATTATTTAATATCCGATCCTACTGAAAATTAGTATCTGGGGATTCATGATGTCGCAGACTATAAACATGTGATCAAAACTCAAAAATTCAAGATAGCGGCGTCAATATGGTGGATGGTTTTTTTTTATCATTTAACGTCTGATTAGACTGAAAATCGATATCTGAGGATTATCGAGGATGCAGAGTACAATTATCTGGTCCGAATTTAATAATTTAAAATGGTAGCGTCAAAGTTGCGGACAAGCTTTGTAACATATGGTCTGATTCGTACGAGAATCGGCATCTGTAGATTTCCAAGGTCGTAGATTATAAGTATTTAGTCGAACTTCAAATATTCAACATGGCGGCTTCAGGATGACGAAAAGGTTTTGTCACTTATAAGTAAGAAATTATATCGAACCAAACACACTATTCCAATTGAAACAACTAAAAAGAAGATAATAAATACATAATTTTAAAATTTAAAAGAGCACGCTTTTAAACACAAACTGTTAAAAAGTGCACTAAAAAGAACAAACTAATGGTAATAATAATAGTCATTATGTTAATAAATATAAGAGCATGGGGCGTTCAAAGTATCTGAATAAACAGAAAATTTATTAACATAATCATTGTTATTATTAACATTATTTTCTTCCTTTTAGGGCATTTTAAGTTTCAGGGTGGATGTAAATAGGTGTTTTTGAAATTATTAATTTATTTGCTATTTTGTCTTAAAATGATTAGAAGTTATAGCAATTTAAAATTTTCTGTCAAATTCCACAGCTAAATTTCTATTTGATTAATTAGCATCAATAGGAACTTAAAAGGAAATATTCTAAGTCATAGCGTTCCAAATTTAAGAGTCTGTTCAAACTTTAAAATGCCTGGCCGTTCTCCTAATGGCAAAACTCCAACTGTCCGAGATATTTCACTTTGGCCGAGGAAAAGTCGGAACTAATGTATACTCCACTGAACAAATGCAACAGCTGAAACTGTAGGATATTCTGTTCCTACATGCCTTCACAGGCTGAGACACAACGTCTGCAACTTTTCGGAAAAGCAAAGTTGGTTTCATCAAACTTTACCGGAAAAACCTACCAGTCATTTGTCAAACCTATAGCAAACATCAAACCTGACATCTCTTCTCTCCCACTAACTGAGGGGGCAGCGAAGGAGCATTCCTTCAGAACATATCACCAGGTCCAGCTCTGGTTAGGAAACGAGCTTCCCCCTGAATTGTAGCGCTGGGGGGGCAAGGCAGACAACCAGCGTGCTCCTGCGCATACTAAAGACTTCGCAGCACCAAAATGCAGTGGCAAATGTAAGCGCAGGAAAGCGACAATGAATTGTTCTAAGAGGGGAACGTAGACACGCAAAAATTAACACCTGATAGATTTTTCCGGTAAAGTTTGATGAAACCAACTTTACTTTTCCGAAATGTTGCAGACATTGTATCACAGCCTGTAGGCATGCAGGAACATAATATCCTACAGTCCCAGCTGCTGCATCTGTTCAGTGGGGTATACATTAGTTCAGACTTTTCCTTGGCCGGGTTTCACAAGTAAAATGTCTCGAAAAGTTGGAGTTTTTGCCATTAGGAGAACGGCCAGGCATTTTAAAGTTTGAACAGACTCTTAAATTTGGAACGCTATGACTTGGAATATTTCCTTTTAACTTCCCATTGTTGCTAATTAAACAAATAGAAATTTAGCTGTGGAATTTGCCAGAAAATTTTAAATTGCTATAACAATAATTATGTTAATATTGTCCGTATGTCGAACAATACGGATGACGATGCTGAAGAGATAGATCCCCTACCCACACATACTTTGAATACATGGAAACTGAAGTGGAAGAAAATATAGATAAAGAAAATGAGGAATATGAGCTACATCTTGTACCAATTGCTGGACCCTCCCGTCCCAAGAGAGCCAAAACAGCAACATTTCAAAATCGACAGTTATGCTAAAAAATCATTTTATTTATAATTTTTTACATTTTCTTTACGATGCGATACCTATAATGAACAGTAGTGTAGTCGAGTATTGCCTTTGATATTACATGTACGTACTATACTTGTCTCTATGCCTTTATGAATTTTAATAAATGAAATTTATATAAATGGTACAATTACCTTCTCTCCAGATTTCATAGTGAAAATACACTTGTATAGCTTATATAGAAAGATGTAAATCTTAAATAAAAAGAAAGTTTAAAGTACGGTTTTCTTTCGGAATCTCGAAACTTGCTGGATAATTTCAAATCGCTATAACTTTTGGTCACTTCAAGATAAAATAACAAATCATTACTGATTTTAAAGGAAACTTAATGCCCTACTCTGAAAGTCAAAGCTTTCACAAGGTAGCTTACTCATATTCCTACAACTTTTGTTTTGGTCAATTCCCTCGATATCTCAACACTGAGTTACTACAGCACTTGGAAAGATAAAAAACCTGCAAGTATATGAATAATCATTATTTGACTCTCAAGTGTCTGTTACTTGAAATATATTTACAAAAAAGGTGCAGCCGATGATCCAACAAATTATCGTCCAATCTCACTAGTGCCAATTATTGCTAAAATTTCTGAAGATTTCTCAAAATCCAAATCAATGACTATTTCGAGGCGAATAATCTATTTTAATTTGGTTAATACGGTTTTCGAAATAAGCGTTCTACTACACTTGCAATAAACAATTTTACAGAGATCGTTCTAAACAACTTTGAAAATAAAGTGTATACCAAAGCCACATTTTTTGACCTAACCAAAGCATTTGACTGTGTATCTCACTCCATTTTAATAAAAAAATTACAGCACTATAATTTCAATAACAAGTCTAAAACTAATTCAATTTTATCTTTCTCACAGATACCAATACGTTTCCCACAATATGCACAAGTCACATAAAAGACAAATCAAACATAGGGTCCCTCAGGGATCAGTCCTTGGACCAATACTTTTTCTCACATATATAAACGATATTTACAGATCCGATGCAAATGCTCAATTTATCCTTTTTGCTGACGACGCCAGCATATTAGAATCCAACAGTTCCCTAGACATTGTAACTGAAAATATTGAAAGAACCCAATCAAATATTAAAAACTGGTTTTCAACAAACAAATTATGCCTAAACGAGAGCAAGACCCAGTCACTCAATTTCTCCTTGAGACAAACGAATGATAACCAAAATAACACAGACACAATAAAATTCCTGGGTGTACACTAGGGCGGGCCGAAAAAATTTTTTTCGGAAAATTAATTTGGTATAGTCATAAAAAGTTGAAGGGTATAAAGACATGTTCGCTAAATTTTTCTTTTAATTTTCGCTTAATTTTTGGCCGCGCCCCATGGGCCTTAAAAGGGCCAAATTTTCAAGGTCATGTATTGTTTTCGTTATAGCGTCAAAAAGTTAGAAATCAATGTATACAGTAGGTAACCAAAAAAAATATGAAAGAAATAAAAGAATTTTTATCCGCGCCCCAGGGCCCTTAAAATACATAAAAGCAGCTCTTCGTTTGAGTAAGTGATAGGCTGCCTAATATTATTGTATTGATTGTTTTTATTTAATATAATATACTGTTATGATATTAATACCCCTCATTGCGGGCCAAATTGTAATGATATTAATGTCTGTATCGCAGGAGAACTCTTCAGGGTCAAGGTGAGTTCAATTTTGGGCTTTGTTATTTAAAACTTTCTTTTACATCTCAAATCTGTACTGATTCCAAAAAAAAAACCTTTTGTAACAGAATACTTACATTTATTTATCGAAATTTTGTTTGGTATGGATTCTTTTCGCAATATTATGTTATAAATTACATAAATTACAAATATCTTAAAATTAAATAAAGTTTTATTAATGACTAAGCATGGCCTTTCATTTAATTTAAATTTAAACCGTTTTCAAAAGATCGAAGTTCGTTTACCTAGGATTTATATTGTACGTACTTTTACCTTTCGGGTTTTTCGTTGTTCGATGTAGACGTATCGATCGATGTTCAGACTTGCGCGCGATTCTTCCTTCTACTTGACAGAATCAGCTGACATTCCTTACAGCAATTTCACATTCAAATTCTTCAACTTGTTTTTGGACATTGAACGGCCGAAACACTTTATTTAAAATACGTAGCACATAGGATTTAATTAATAAGGTAGGTACTTTCCCTTATTATCACTTTTCGATGCACAAACTTGATTTCTATTCATAGGTTAGATGACAATTTTTGTTTACTTTCATGGTGAATGTATAAATTTAAATTCAGGACTTGCTTTTGTTATAATTTGACTATTTTAGTCTTAATTTCGGTTAGAATGATTTATTATTACTAACAAAATTCTGAATTTCACTATTAGAGTTTACTTTCCCTTATAATACGACTCAAACATTGAGCTTTCTCGTACAAATAGGAACTTTATATTTGAATTATTAATATATTTTTTTTTTTAGGTTATATTTTCTTTGAAAATTTATCATGCTTTCGCTTTGAGCTCTGATAACACACTACTTAATGAATTTTGGCTTTTTATTGGCCTAATTTGAAGTTTCTCAGGATATCTGACTACTTGATTTTTACTTTTTAATTATTGATTTTTTTTATTTTAAAATTTAAGCTTTATTATTATTTAATGATAAAATTTGCTTATACCAAGACATTTTAATTTAAATTTCCAACAATTTGATATGCCATACATAGGGCTTCTCTGAATTTCAAAATTTTTCCATATACCATGAAATCTTACAAATTTTTAATCTTAAACCTAATTTTATTCATGTACATCGCATACCAGGTCAAACTATATACTTAATCTAACATTTCTATATCTAAAATATATAACAGACTATTTTCCATGGTGTTTTAGTGGCTGAATCATCTTTTACTCCCGCACCGTTGGTTCACCGGCATGGATCCTTAAGTAAACCTAACGAATACAACTTGCTTATGAAAACTAACATTATACAAACAATAAAAGGATTGTACTCCTTCAATATGAAGAAAATCTTATCTAGAGCAATTTTAATTGACTAAATATGAGCAATTATAGGCTAGGTCATGTACTAACTCATATTATTTTGGTACTTGGCCCCTTTATAAGTTCATGTGCATGGGAGCTTTTACGTGGCAATCACTCATAAGGTGAGTACCTTTAACAATTATGTAGTTCTTATTGATTACAAAGCACTTTCATGTTAAATTTTATAAAGTTCACTTCTTCCGGAAGTACTTTACGCTACTTGAAAATTCTAAGTTCCATGTACCACTTTGCACTCACTGTTCGCACCTTTTATTATGAGGATAGCTTCTTAGTGTCTATTATTCTCATATTTCCCTATTTTTTTTATTTATAATTCTAAAATTTAATAATAGATTTCTTTTATTTTCAGATTTACAGTAGCGTATCTGTCTGGCATGAGCTTAATTCATGTCCTTGATTGCCCTATGTACACAAAGGTTCTTTATACACTACTTAAACTAACATTGATGATTTTCATCATAGGTTACATGTAAGAAAAATTTATTCGCTTACGGTAAGTTTCTTATTAAAATTAAATTTACCAACAATATTTGTAATTACATTCCCAATGTTAATAAAAGTGTCTTTTATATGGAATCAGGCTTCTTTGATTAGTTTAAAGTTTCATTATTCACGTATATTATTATGCACTCGTGCTAACATCTAGCGTAGTTACAGTTTAACATTTAATATTTGACTTGCTTAAACATAATTTTATCTCTTTGTATGTGCCTACAATACTGATTTGTGTTAGATCACATATTTACTGTGACAAACCACAATTATATTTATTCTATTTGTTCAACATTTGTTGCTGCTTAATACTGAGATAAGATTCCCGTCTTAATTAAAACTACGATGTGTGTTTTATAACAATACATACTTTATCAATCACTCAACCCAGAACTCACCGTGAGGAGGTGGCTGCTTACCAAGTTCCTCCCACCCCTTCCTCCCTTTTTCGACTACTTGTACTTATTCTAATCGTAGATCTAACTTACTTATTACTCAGTTTTTCTTTTTTTGGATCTATAGTGTAGTATAGATTTTTGGTTTCAAATGATGGCAGATCACTCCTCACACCAAATTTTACACGAATGTACCCGTCTCTTGAGTCACGACTACAAACTTTGCCTGAAGCTTCAGTGGTGATCTTTACACATCACTCGACAGCTTGAGTGTGGCATGGAAATTGTTTAATAGTGATGGCAGATTTGCTCTGAAGTGCTGTCATTAAATCGTCGGTAGAAATGGTCATTGTAAGAGGCGGTTTGGTTACGGTACATTTGTTCCAGTCAATTAAATCGATATAGTCCTTAGCATTCTAGTTGAAAGCAGATAATTTAAACACTCTTACATTTTTTGAATCTCTCGAATTCTGAGATATCAAAATGCGATAAATCCCAAGTTCTCTTACATGACTCCGAAAATCTGTAATCATGGTTAACAAAATGTTTTCGGGGTGTCCAAAATAAGCGTTTGTGCTAATAACACTGTCAATAATCTTCTTTATTTCATTTGGAAATTCTCTGGATAGACTTATCGATTTCCATAAATGTTGCCGCTCCATAGTGGCATAATGACGAGCAGACTTTCATAATAAAATTTGTCAGTACAACCAAGGTTTCAGAAGGCTCACTTAACGTGAAACTAAATAAACACATTATACTTGCATTGTACCACATACATACAGGTCGACACTCGTAACTACGACACAATAGACAGTTATTACCAGAACCGGGCTAAGTGTGGATGAAGCGTAAAAAATGTTTTTAGGTTGGGGCGCGGCTAAATATTAAGATAAAATTATGAAATTTGATTGGTGATTTAGACCCATTATTTAAAAAGTATTTACGGCTATACCAGATCCAGAATAGTAATTTTAGAAAAATTTTATTTTAAGGCCATTGGGGCGCGGCCAAATTTCATTTAATACTTTTCATAAAAATACAGGACATTTTTAAAGTTATTCTACAACTTTTTTTTGCTATACCAAATCAAATTTCAAAAAAAAAATGTTTTCAATCGTTTTCGGCCCGCCCTAGTGTACATCTAGGTCCTGTATTAAAATGGGACAAAAACGTTGTTCACCTCTCAAGCCAGTTATCAAAAAAATGCTATTTCATACGCAACCTGTCGGCCTCTGTGTCCCAAGACAGTGGCGGCTCGTGATATTGTCTGCAGAGGAGGCTTGATATTCTGAAAGACAACTGATGTGCAATATGACTACAATTTGTACATTTCCCCACCACCCCTGAGGTATTACAACGGCGCGTTACATTTTTTTGCCGTGGGTTGTTCGCCAGGATACCGATTCACGACTTGAGAGAATAGCACTAATAAAAGAATAGAATGAAAAGGAAATAGAAAATATGATGAGATGAAAAAATCATTCTCATGAAATTCTCGGTCCTACGACTCGAATATCGGTATCCAAAGGAGTCCTACTATCCCACTTGTAATTAAATTATATAACTTTTAATAAAAATAAAAATAGTTTTGGTAAAAAAATTAAAGTGTTTTTCTACAAACAAAAAATTGTATTCATTATCACTGCCAGGCGTGTAAAATTATAAGTTTTAATAGAAATTAAAATAGTTTTGAGAAAGAAGTCATATAAAAAAAATATAACCGCGGAACTCTATATTATGGAGAATTATAAAAAATATTTCCTAAAAAATAAATAACACAAATAAATATTTTTTCTAAAATAACAACTACCTATATTAATCTCTGCTTTAAAGCCTGAATATTTTTATAAATGAGTGGTAACCTACGATTTTTGGAACTAGCAGAATGGTTGATTATTTCATCATAAAATGAATCGCGTTTCCTCAATTCTGACAAAAAACTTTTTTCTATTGAAATAAGCGATACATTTGAAAGGCGGTCTTGACTCATTTTGTTTCTAGTAAAAATGTTTTTATGCGTTTAAGTGCTGAAACTGATCATTCTACAGAAGCTACCGGAATTGTCTCAAAAAGTAGTGGCATTATTCAAAAAGTTCTCTAATTTTGGGTCATAAGTTTTAAAAAAATTTACCAGCTCTTTGAAATTTCCTTTATTGCACGATTCTCGTTTTTCGTCATGTCCTCGGAAAGAATTTTCTTGTGAAGATAACTATATAACGGCATCTATTAACCTCTTTAATATTTCCCTATTCTCACGGACCTTTTCGTTAACATTTTCTATTTCTCTCTTATGTGCAGAATCCAAGAAATTTACAATATTTTGTTTACCAAACATTTCGAATTTAATGCAAGATGAAATGTGCTCCTGGGATTTTTCGTGCCTTTCTAAACCTCGCGACAAATTTTGCAAATTATTAAACCCGGCCCTGCCCCAAATTGAGGATTGATCATTAGTAAATAATAAACATCTCCCAACAATATAATTTGTTTCTAACTGTTGATGCCGTTAACCACTCGACTTTTTTATAATTGCTATCACAAAACCCTCTGTTTTGTTTACCACTTTTAAAAACTAACGAAAGCATTGCTAGTGTAGGCCTGGCATTTCTTTTAATTCTTTCCTTTTCGTCATAAATAAGAGTAGTAAATCCATTTAATAACAAATAATCCACCACGTCTGGACAACAAGACATGTTGTTGGGAATATTTTCACCTAGAGCACTTATTTCTAGCCCGCCTATCAAATGTTTTATGTATTTATACGTCAAGTTGTTCTAAACCGGCTAAACGCAACTGTCAGACGTCAGTTCGTTTTCTTTGTGAATCACCTGACTCTTGAATGACCTGTGCACATGCGCTATATAAAGAACTGAGATCTGAGGCTAGCCTCATACTTGGCTATTCCAAGTGTTGCTATTTTACACAGCGCAAAGAAATTCAAGTCATTCATGTTATAAGTAAATGCGGTAAAGTTGGAAGCTATTTCGTATTAGCCTCCAGCGAACCGCAGTGTTCATTCAGTAAAAGACCGGCCGACCGGGAAATATGCATACAAAGACTATCCGGACTGTAACATTATAGGCATGTTTGTAGAAAGGAAATGCAAAAATGTTATATATAAACTGAAAATTAATTAATGAATAATAAACAATAAAAAATATTGAAAATTGAGATATACCTAATAGAAATTTCTAAAAATATTACTTTTGAAGATATGGTGGTTCTTCCAAGGGGAGGCTCAGCCTCCCCTGACGAGCCGCCACTGTCTCAAGATGTCCTAATAACCGCATATAATAGTTTTTTTCATTCATTAATGACATACTCAATACTTAATTGGGGACACTCAACCCATACACCATTAATCTTTAGCCTGCAACGAAAATGCATTAGAATTTTTGCAGAAATTAAGTATCGAGATCACTGTCGTGAGCATTTTGTTGGGCTTGGTGTGCTAACGGTACCATGTGTTTATATACTTGAATGCCTTGTTTACACCAAACAAAACTTAGATAGCTATAAAACAGACAGTGAAACTCACAATTACTATACAAGAAATAAAGGAAAATTAAAACAAAGATTCCTACGGCTCACAAGGGCAAGAAATGGTACTGGATACTATTGCATCAAATTCTTTAATATCCTTCCAACAAAAATAAAAGTTATTATTATTAACCAGTTCAGATTTAAAATTAAGACATACTTAAAGAAAAAAGGCTTTTATAATTTTGAGGAGTATCTTACAAACGATTTTTCCGACATGTAGATTACAGGGGTGGGAACCTAGGACGTTTTCGTCCGCTATTCTTCACACACTTCTTTTGGTCTATACCCTACATAACATGTTTTTCTTTGTTGTACTATAAGTTATATACACATTTAATTTTACCAGTTGTAATTGTTCGTTGCTAAATGTTTTTATAATTGTATTAACTAAGCACTAATCATTGATAACTATCCAATTTATTTGACGTGTGGAAATACTATTTTGTATACTTAACACCAATAAATTATTATTATTATTATTATTATATGGAATTACTCGACTTTCTGCACGTAAGATCTCTTGTTCGGAATGGTCCAACGAATATATTTTAGCTGGCTTTAGCTCAAACGCCTGTATAACTTTTACTGTATATTTTGTGTGTGGTCCTTTGTCATTTTCGCCAGCGAATATCTCGAAAAGTAATGAGAATAGAAGAATAGTGAATAGTAACAGTCTTGCAGGAAATTTTGTCAGCTTTAATTCTGAATAGAATAACCTGTTCACTACGGCGCACTGTTTTTGAGATATAAATGGCAGAACCTATTCGTCATCCTAAAGCCGCCATTTTGAATTTTTGAATTTATACTAAATACTTACAATCTGCAACCTTGGAAATCCACAGATACTGATTCTTGTACGAATCAGACCATATGTTTTTGTAATATTGCGGGCAAGCTTTGTGCTTCCCACTAAACATGAAAACATTACCGAAATAAAACAGTAATGTATCATCGTTACTTTGTATCATTATTCAATAGATAATTTTAACGTTTATATAACAAGTATGTTATAGATTATGTCCCAGTCAGCAATGTTACAAAGTTATATTATTAAAAACACAACATTAAAGCAATATCCTCTCAACATATCTACATTAATGTTTTAATGTTATATTTCAAATACTACATTATGACTACATTTTTTAAATGTTGCAAAATAAACGTTTTAATTTGATTACTACAATAATATTTCAGTAATATTAAAAGAAACATAATTTAATTATGAAAATTATATTTAAATAATTTTCTTTTGATGTACTGTTTGTTAACATTTATACAATTTTATATTTTATAAATATTTACAGGGTGATCTCTAAATGATAGCTACAAGATTCTTTAATGATATGCTTCGCCTCTATGTTCTTACTTTTGGTTTGGAGATGACTGAATGACATTTACACAACTCTAAAATTGAATGGATAAAAAGTGGAAATGTAGACTCATATTTAAAAATCTAATAGCTCAAAATGTAAGGAATATAATATGCTACTGTACAGTATATAGTCACCATTATATTCCTTGCATTTTGTGCTGTTAGATTTTTAAATGTGATCTTATATTTTCACTTTTCATCCCTTCATTTTAGAATTGTGTAAATGTCATTCAATCATTTCCAAACAAAAGTGAAAAAGCAGAAGAAACGTATTATGTGAAAGAACCTTGTACCTATAATTTAAAGACCACCCTGTAAATAATTATAAAATATAAAATTGTATCATATAGAATCATAAAAATTTATTTGAGAATTTATAAAACATAATCACAATTATATGTGCATGTATGACATAATACACTTAGCATTTCAAAACGGCTCATTTTACAAATTGTTCACTAATTATTAATAACAAAGCACCAAATATAACTTTTGTGCCTTTCAATGTTGTTTAGAATAGGTGAATTTAAAAAAATAGTTAACTACTTGAAATCCAGAATTACTTAATATATTTAGTTATATTTCGAATTTTAAAATCAACTAAAGTGCATGTATTAGAAACATCTTAGAGATCACTTGTGCGACAACTGAACAGAATTATCTAGAGGTTTTTGTATTAAAATAAAAATTTGAAAATGCACAATTATGTGTAATTGTGCATTTATACATAGTGTATTACCCGTTCTGAACCAGCTTATAAATAAAACCAGCAGAAATTTATAAATGTTCTTTATTATTCAAACCCGTTAAATTATTAGTACGGATGATATAATATTCACCACACAAAATTTTTTCTGATCGACTTTATCATAATCAATTTGGTTTTTATTGTGTATCTTGAGATAATGTCCATTATTTAATATACAAAAAATAAACATTGATTTATAAATTGTGTGAAAATAGCATAAAATATTTTGTGTAGACATTCTTTGCTTTGAAAATCGTAGACACTCGAAATTTCGAAACATTCTTTGGTGGTATTCGGGAAGCAACTCTAAACCGCATCTGAAATTAAAACAGAGCAAATTGTTAAAATTATTGATAGTAGATGGAACATTCTAAATTCGGTGTCATGGGAAGGAGGAAGTTTAGAAACGAACGCTCGTTTAGGGGGGGGGGTCCAAGAATGTTACAAGGGAGAAGGGGGGGAGGGGTTGCTTTTTCCAAACATGTTTTTGTTTGGATAGTCTCTTAAATGTCAAATTTATCACAACACAACCTGAGTTTGACATATACTTATTAACAAATTGAATATTTAAAATTAAACCATGCAATAATAATACTGAACTAATGGAGTAGGTATATAGGTAAGTAGGATGCAAATAACAGCTCTCTGGAGCGGAGCAGCTCATAAGTGAGCAGAGCTCACTGATGATCAGCTCCGCTCCAGCAGCGCTGTCATTAGGTATGGCGTGCACGTGGGCGGCCATCTGGCCGAAGGTGATTTATGGCGTGCACGTGGGTGAGCATCGATCGTGGGAAAGTATCGTAACGGCCGTTCTCACAATGTGGGGTACACGTGTTCAACATCTGGCATGCACGTGGGCGAGCATCGATCGTGGGAAAGTATCGTAACGGCCATTCTCACAATGTGGGGTACACGTGTTCAACATCTGGCATGCACGTGGGCGAGCATCTGGCTTAACCGTTATTTCATGAACATGTCTAAACATGTCTATGGAGGTGATCCATATTTCAGGTAAACCGGAAGTGACCGGATATGAACCAGGTAAACAGGAAGTGAAACCGGAAGTGACCGGAAATGAACCAGGTAAACCGGAAGTGAAGCCGGAAGTGACCGGAAATGAAACCGGAAGTGAAAATACATCGGATGTGATACCGGAAATGGCCAAAATATGCCCGGAAGTGGCAAAAATTGGACCGGAAGTGGTCTAGGAAGCATGGAATCAAACCGGAAGTGACCGGAAATGAAACCGGAAGTAAAAATACATCTAATGAGATACCGGAAGTGGTCAAAATCTAACCGGAAGTGCTGGAAATTGGACCGGAAGTGGTCAAGGAGACATGGAATCAAACAGGAAGTAACCGGAAATGACACCGGAAGTCAAAATACGTCCGATGAGAAACCGGAAGTGGTCTAAAACTGACCGGACGTACAAAAAATTGGACCGGAAGTGGTCAAGGAAGCATGGAATCAAACCGGAAATGAAACCGGAAGTAAAAATACATCAAAAGAGATGCCGGAAGTGGTCAAAATCTAACCGGAAGTGCTGGAAATTGGACCGGAAGTGGTCAAGGAGACATGGAATCAAACCGGAAGTGGGCGGAAATGAAACCGGAAGTCAAAATACGTCCGATGAGAAACCGGAAACTGTCTAAAACTGACCGGAAGTACAAAAAATTGGACCGGAAGTGGCCAAGGAAGCATGGAATCAAACCGAAAGTGACCGATGTAGAAGCGAAAGTGAACTGTGAATCCGTAAGTGAAACCGGAAGTGGCTGCATAAAGCGGGGACAGCCGACAACGGTGACGTAATGAACACCTGTCGTGCACGTGGGTGACCATCTGGCTTCCAGACATGTCTAGACAAGTTAGATCGCATATTTTTATCGAGAACATATATCGAACATCTGGCGGTGATTCATAATTCGCGATCGTGGGAAGCTATCGTAACCGTCGCTCTCATAACATCTGGTGTACACTTGGCAACCCCCTCTCCCAGCAACAGATTATATATAATGCAGGGAAAGTAATATCCACTAGTACTGTGCAGTTTATTGTATAACAATGAAGTGTGAACACTGCAAGAAAGTTTTTTCAAAGAAAAGCAATTTAGTTCGACATATTCGTCAATATTGTACCGTTCTAAATGATGGAAGTGTAGCTTATGAGCCGCCAAGCAAGAAACAAAAGTCTAATGCGGTGCCTTCTACAAGTGTACCTTCTACAAGTGTACCTTCTACAAGCATACCTTCTACAAGTGGCGTTAACAGAAAACAAAATTCTTCGGGTGGGTCAAAGACTTGTGAATATTGTGGAAATAACTTTTCAACATCGTTCAACTTACAACGACATATTAGTAATAATAGATGCCCTGTCCTGAACGACCTGTTTATATTAACTGACAGAAAGAAAATAAATCGCCCTATTCTGAGCAATTTGGGGGATGGTGTTGACAAGCTACATTGCGCATTTAAAGACAGGATTGCTAGTTATCGTTTTAGCAGTCCTAGAAGTCACATCGCCTATTCCGATTTTATGAAAGAAGTTAAACAAAAAGTTTTGGATAAAATTGGTGAATATTTGGAGAAATACCACACCATCAAGATTAATTTTGAAATATTTGGGCTTTATGAAATTCCCGAAAAGGAATTGACTGATATTAAGTCATTCAACACAAAAAATAAAATAATCACTATATCAACGGACCTGCATCAGATTTTCGAAGAATTTAGCGAGGAGATGAGTGTACAAGCATCTGAATTCCAAGAGAAAGACTCTGGGTGGACATTAAAACAAATAATGTTCCTTGACGTCAACATAAATAAGTTTACACCAATCGGGGCGTCATCATATATTAAGCTGCCCAAAGCCATATCATTAAAGCAAGCTGTTTTAAACATACAAAACCAGGATAATGCGTGCTTTGCATGGTCCATCGATGCAGCTATTTTCCCCGCAGAAGGGAATCCAACAAAAACGAGTTCGTATCCGCATTATGATACTTTGCTGAACTTTAGAGGCTTAGAATTCCCGATGAAATTAAAGGAAATAGTGAAGTTTGAAAAATTGAATAATATCTCCGTTAATGTGTTTGGTCTTGAATCAGAGTTCAAGGATGGGAAAACTATTACTGAAGTGGTTGGGCCATTACATTTTACTTCATGTCGGCAAGCCACGCACGTCAATTTACTACTTATATCAGATAATGCAGGCAATACTCATTATTGCCTTATACAAGATTTATCAAGATTGGTTTCAAACCAAAAATCAAAATGTGATGGTCGATTATATATTTGTGATGGATGTCTACAATCGTTTCGGAAAGTAGAGCAGCTGAGAAGACATGAAGAAAATGACTGTAACCATACATATACGAAACTCCCATCTACAGAGCTGAAAATTAATAAGTATGGTGAATCGATGCCTGAAAACATCCTTAAGTTCATAAACTTTGAAAGACAATTACCCGTTCCGTTCGTAATATATGCAGATTTCGAGAGTTTGCTAAAACCAATTGACCATAATGAGCCTTGTGAAGATAAATCGTTCACGGTTAAAGTATGTGAACACCAGCCTTATTCTTTCGCCTTTTATGTGAAATGTAATTTCGATGACAAGTATTCAAAATTCATAACATATCGAGGACATGATGCTGCTGAAGTATTTGCTGAGAAGTTGGATGAGACAGCCCTACATTTGTATAATACTCACCTGAAACATGTTAAACAAATGCTGCCGCTTACAGATCAAGAGAAAGCCGAATATGAAAACGCGATTTACTGCCACATTTGCAAGAAACCCTTCAAGCCAAGTGACACAAAAGTTCGCGATCACTATCACTTGACAGGTCGGTTCCGTGCCGCTGCCCATTCGGTATGCAACTTGAACTATAAAGTGCCGAAATCCATACCTGTGTTTTTTCACAACTTAACAAATTACGACAGTCACCTATTTATCAAGAAGCTGGCATGTAAAAAGGAAAGCATTTCGGTGATCGCACAAACCAAAGAAAAATATATATCTTTCTCTAAGTCAATCCTCGTTGAAAAATCTACAAATCCCAAGGAACCTCACACATTCCTGCGATTAAAATTTGTGGACTCTTTTAGATTTTTATCCAAATCTCTCGATAAATTGAGTCAAAGTTTAGAATCTAATCAGTGTACTGAGATTAGAAAGTATTTTCAAGATGAGGAAGAATTCAGATTAATCAGACAAAAAGGTGTTTTCCCTTATAATTATGTAGACTCGTTTGAAAAATTGGAAGAAAGACAATTACCTTTAAAAGACAAGTTTTACAATGAATTAACAAATGAGGCCATTTCTGATGAGGACTATGAACGAGCTATCAAAGTGTGGAATACCTTCAAGTGCGAAACGTTGGGAGAATATGCAGATTTGTACCTGAAATCAGACATTTTACTGTTGGCTGATGTGTTTGAAAACTTTAGGAAAGTGTGTTTAGAACAATATAAATTAGATCCAGCCCATTATTTGACCGCACCTTCCCTGAGCTGGGATGCCATGTTACGTCACACAGAAGTTAAATTGGAGCTCTTGACTGATGTGGATACAGTATATTTCTTTAGAAAAGGTATTCGAGGAGTGGCTCAATGCAGCAAAAGAAAGGCTGTGGCAAACAACAAATTTTTACCAAACTATGATCCCAGGAAACCAACATCATATATCATGTACCTAGACGCCACAAATTTATATGGAGCCGCAATGGAGGAATACATGCCCACAGGTGATTTTAGGTGGCTTGACAAAGAAATTCAAGCATTTGATTGTTCCCTAGTCGGAAAAAATTCACCAAAAGGATATGTGCTAGAAGTGGACTTGGAATATCCATCAGACTTACACGATGACCATAATGATTTACCATTTTGTCCTGAGAGAATGACTCCTCCGAAAAGTAAAATTCCCAAGTTAATCCCAAATTTACGGAATAAATATAAATATATCATTCACTATAAGAATTTGAATCAGTGTTTGAAATATGGTATCAAATTGAAGAAAATCCATAGAATCATAGAATTTTCTCCATCACCCTGGTTGGGGTCATACATTAATCTTAATACAAGACTAAGAAATTCGGCTAGAAATGCGTTTGAAAAGGATTTATTCAAGTTGATGGTTAATTCAATATTCGGTAAAACCATGGAAAACGTCGACAAAAGGCAAAATATAAAACTGTGCTCATGCTGGGAAAATAAGAAAGGCATGTTGGGTGCCAGAGCGTTAATAGCCTTACCACATTTTAAATCCTGTTCTGTCTTCGATGAAAATTTAGTAGCAGTTCAATTGGACAAATTATTTTGCAAGAGAACCGGAAAGAAGAAAAGGGAGAAATTGACTGTTGTCAAACTCATGAAATAACGGTTAAGCCAGATGCTTGCCCACGTGCATGCCGAATGTTTCCGTGAGAACGGCCGTTGCGATACTTTCCCACCACCAGGTGCACGCCATAAATCACCTTCGGCCAGATGGTCGCCCACGTGCACGCCATACCTAATGACAGCGCTGCTGGAGCGGAGCTGATCATCAGTGAGCTCTGCTCACTTATGAGCTGCTCCGCTCCAGAGAGCTGTTATTTGCATCCTACTTAGGTATATTAAAAAAATGTGGAATACCATTCTTGCAATCAAAAATCTTTTATTTAATTTGTTTTAGTAAATATTAATAGTCAATTTGTCAGTTGATCCGAACTAATTACTATACGCAGGAGCAATGAAGCAAAAAAAAAACTACAGTGAAGCACATATTTTCACCTTTGTAGTCGTTGTAAATTTCAAATTATTAATAGAGAAAAAAATGCTTGAATAAACGTTGCAACCTTTATTTCCTACAATATTGGTAATAACTAATTTCAGGGTAGAACTAATGGGAAAGCAGAAAATCAAGAAAAAATTATTTTGACCGACAATTTTCCAATATAAAAACTTAAAATGATTGTTCCATGTATATATATATATATATATATATATATATATATATATATGTCAAGCGATACCTTTGGGGGCGCAATCCCCACCAAATCCCCTCCACTTTTTACCGCGAAAATATAGGGTACTTTTTTTTCAGCTCATCTGATAGAAAAATGTTTGGCGTTTCCATAGCTGTACAGTTTTTTGAAAAATCTCTTATAGTTTTTGAATTATGGGCCTTTGAAGTTTTCTGCGATGTATCATTACTATTGAGGTCCTCAAGACCTCATTGGAACCGTTCAGTAGACATAAGAGGGGGGTTTGCATCTTTGCTAAGTTTTAGCTCTTGTGGATATGGTTGTTATTTAAGCACCGTGTTTGGTAGAATACAGTTATAGCTATAGAAGTTATATAGAAATAATTACAAAGAAATATGGTACTTTTATTTTATGTGATTGTTATTATTAGTGGTATGACTGAAAACATTTTCTTTATAGTAGATTGTAATTAACTGTGACAAACAATTTGCAATTACAATACGAACATTACCAAAAAATGGTAGATTGCCTGTAATAGACTACTTGCCTAATGTCAGGAGCTTTCTAGTCAGTAACCCAAGTCATTTGCATACATATTGGAGGTCCATGAACCATACTGTTATATTAAAAGTATCTTAATTAAACATTAGATTATATCTATATTTCATACAATATAATAAATATCTGAGCCAAGTGTTTAGTTAACCGCCCCGATAATGGTATTTCATTAGCTCCATTTACAGAGTAAAGTGAAGTACAAGAAGGCCATGCTTGCCCACACTTTAATTTAGAAGACATATGGAAGAGTAAAAATTAACACAGCATGTGTGGTTTTCTGGCAGTGTTAACAGAGCAGTAGGTAGATCCTGGGATTTTCACTCATTATTTTTCTGTGACTGTACACTGTGTACACTGCTGTGATAAGACCCATACATTGCTACGCAGTCATTGCCTGTTGGCAAAAAGTAGCTTCTCAATTAGAGGCTGGCTTTTCTATTTTATAGAAACAACGAAAACAACATCTACAGCTGTAATACAGAATATACTCAATTGTATCCCTCCTCTATATAATCTCAGCAAAAACTATAACGTAACATTGAGCATATCAGGAATAAGGGACTATTATATTACAAACGTGAGCAGATCTATAGGATCCGCAGCATTCAGGGTTGATTCCGTGGTTCCTCTGGCTGTAGAAATCGCCTTTAAAGATGCCTATATCTTGACGCACCTAGAGGTGTGCAACTGCATAGAATATGAGTGGTGGTTCACCCTCCACTCCACACATCTGACACATAGGGTTGATTTTCAACCCCATTGTATGAAGATGTTTATTCAGAGGACATAGTGTCCTGTTATGAAGCCTGCTATAAATCTCATTTTTTTCTCTATCGAGCCCAAGCAGCCACTTGGCAGACCGAAGGCTGGCTCGGGGGCAGGAAAAGAAGTTTCTCCTTCTACCGCCAGCCAGTCTGCTTCTTTATCATTCCACACCTCTGTGTCCGGGCACCCATATGAGATTGACACAGTTGGGTTCACACAGTTATGTCAAAATATTCCGACAGTTTAAGACCAGTCTTGAGGTCACCTTGTCTGACGCAAGAGCCCTCAAGGCTGTTTGGCTGTCGCTGCATACGTAAATATGTTTGTTGACGAAATTTCTGCTGAGATTCTCGCTTGCACACGCCACTATGGCATATACTTCTGCTTGGAATATACTGGGATACTTTCCAAGTGGCACCGATATACGAGCCCTTGGTTTGCCAGCATCAGTTCCCTCCTGAGTCTTAGATCTATCGGTGTACAATTCAAGACCTCCAGGACTTAGAAGATGATCTTCTGGACTGGGTAACACAACTGAGTATGGAATAGTGAACCTGTAGATGGGGAGACACTGGTCACCTTCTGATTGAGTGATGACCCGGTCTCTTACCAGCAGATCCAGGGCCTTTATATGGCCCCCACCTCGTTGCCTCCACACGTCTGTGTCCGGGCACCCGTGTGAGATTGACAGAGTTGTGTTCACACAGTTCTATCGTCCCGTTCCAATAAGGGACTAACAAGTCGTGCTAATCTACAGTGGTGGGTCAAAAATGAACCATGTCAGAGGAGGTGGAGGTCTACTCAGGAGAATTTGATCTACATGCAACAATAATAATGATAATAATAATAATAATATTTATTAATTTCAGAAAAAGTACAAGTACAGTTAAGAAACATTGTCTGTAGAAATACAAAGAAAATGTCACAAATAACATTGTACAACATATACATACAAAAGAGAAAAACATGTGAACAGTGAACGATTAAACAAATATTATAACTAAAACTATAGAAAAGTAGTCACGCATTTTGTAAAAAATTCGTCAACACTGTAGCTGTTCATGTCCAACAAAAATGATTTTAAAGAGTTTTTAAACTTATAATACCGCTAGGCACATACACTACTAATTCCAGAATGAGCTAATGGGATTTATGCAAGCGGTAATAGAACCCATTAATGTAAATATTAGTGAGAATGGTGTCAAGAGTAGGAAAATCATAATGTATTAAAAATAATATAAAAATAAAGCAATTTACTTCCAATAAGTTACATATAAATTAATTTAAAAAGTAGATACTAAGAAGTAAAATATATGTAAATGTACTAAGAGTAACAATCAAATTCAATAAGTACAACTTGTGAAACCAATGGGTGACAAAACTAACAAATAGTTAAAACTAGTCATAGGTTAAGAGCTGCAATAATGAGAATTTCTTTGATATGGTGAGTATCGCACAAATGAGATATTAAAGTTATTACACATTATGAATATTGGTGATTGAACTAGATAATTTGTTCATGGAATAGTGCAGATAAATGTTTTACTACTTCTCACTTCAATAAATTGTAATAAAAATAGAAAAAACTCAATTTTACTTTACAATTACAACTATATTTAAATTATATAAAAATGATTTTCTTATTCTAAACTTAAATTTAAACATTAACAAATAACTAATGCAAAATTAAACAGATAATTGCTGCATTTCCTAAATATTTAGAACAGTTCCAAATTATATTATGATTTCCCAATTAAGGTCAAGAAATTCTATGATGATTTTGGAGATTTCACATTTAGTTCTTGAACAGGGTGGTTCACTGCTAGTGAGATATGTCCTCTTCATATCTCCCTAGCAATAGGTTCATAATCAGAGTAATAATGTGTAGCATTTTGTTAAAATTGAAATAAAGTTACCCTCTATGTTATTTGTTAGTTTTAAATAAATATTCTATTTCTTCCTATAAAATAAATTTTAACGATAAAATAGGATAATACAGCCAATAAAAATAATAGCACAGTTTTATGAAAATAGAATTTACAATTGTCAGTTTATTTCAATTTTTGTTCGTTACAAAGGGGCACAATTTTTCTTTCTTTCGGGTATTTATAATATAGGAGCCAGCGTGTAATTACCTGACACTCGTAGTATCAGCTAGACTTGATTAGTTCTGTTCCTTAGAGCAAGGCAGACAAAAAAAGTTATGAGAACTTTTCTTAATCGTGCAACTTAAATTTATAAATTAAATAAACTATTATTTAAAAAAATCAACTTGATATTTACTAGTCATGTCTTAAGAGTCTGTCTGTCTCTGGATTTCCACTAAATAGGAAGTATGCCGATAGTATTTTTGTAATTACTAAGCAGTAATTAGATGAAGAAATCAGCTTAGTACTTGTTTGTCATGCCCAGTGACATAGCCTGCAGGTTTACGTGCATTAACCAGGATGATGTCAAATCGTATTATTCCATTAATAAGTGCTAAGTAATTGATAAAAAAATATTCGCTTGATACAAATACTTGCGCCAATTGTAAAATACATATTTAGTTATTTAGTGAAGTTTGCACCATAAGGAAATTTCTCATGACTTTCGTTGTCTGTCGTACTCTAATGAACGGAATTAATAATGTCTCAAACGGATACAAATTTGTGAGGTAATTGCATGCTGCCTACCGCAGTCAGTTAAATTTAATTTTAGTTTTTGTTTATTTATTTATAAATTTTATGGGGGTTACTGTGGTTTAAACGCTCTTAGGATTGATAAAATTATAGTCACATGAGAGGTTCAAAGAAAAACAAATGATCAAATCTGCTCTAAAGCTGCAGTTAAAAAAGAACCCGATTTTTATAAGCTTTAAACCACAACTCAGAAGCATCAAGGTACTTGGCAGTCCTAACCTAGAATCAGATCCATCTGCAGGTTTTCCCAAAGTCAGAAGATCACTGAAGTGGCATAGGTAAACGGTGAACACAACTGATAGTGGCAGTAAACAGGCACACTGTATCTCTACCCTAAAAATCAAACAAAATTAGTAAGTCAAAATGTAATGCAGGGTGCGGCAGAATGGATGGGTAGTACACGTGAACGAAGCGGAGTAGAGCGTTATTGATAAAGTCTTTCAACTCGGGAAGATACGCCATTTGTTAGTCACAATGGTCATCTGGACGAGAGAACGTCGTGCGTTCGCAGTCGAGGAGTATTTGAAATCAGCTAAGTCTGTGATTGTTGTGCAACGAACATTTCAATATTCGTCGTCATGGTCCGGTCCCAAAACTTGACACAATCGTCAGATAGGTTCAGAATTTTAGAACTCTACAAGACTTGAAAGACTCCATTACAAGAGAAATTCGGAGAATTGGCATTAACTTGATGCAAAAAGTAATGAGAAACTTTCAGAACGGTTGGAGCAATTCATTGCAGGAAAATGATGTCACCTGTATGACACAATTTTTTTTAAATGATAATTTTTTCATGATTTCCATTTTTCGGTTGTTTAATGGCAACATGCAAGCTTTAATTTTTCGTAATATATTTTTTTTACTTAAAATATAGTCGAGTTATTCTCATTTTTTTAATGACCTTATTTATATTATTTCAAAAATCCCCATCCAGAGACTCATCCAATTTCAAATATTCCTCGACTGAGAACGCACAATGTTATCTCGTCCAGATAACCATTGTGACTAACAAATGGCGTATTTCTCCGAGTTGAAAGACTTTCTCAACAACTCTCTACTCCACTCCGTTCGTGTATAAATACTACCTATCCTTTCTGCCGCATCCTGTACAATCATTGGAAGAGTCAGCTTATATAATGCCAGGCTCGATAAAATTATACGTACCATGCCACTGTGAATTAATCATGGAAGGGAAATTTTAATTCCAAGGAGATTCCTGTCTCAAGTCGGCATCTATAAAATCCACTGTGATGCATATAATTCCAGCTGCCTGGTCCACTCTAGAATAATTCATCCTAAAGTGTTTACGGGAAGTGGACAGATGTTCTGATATATCTTGACATTATAGTTGTATTCTCGAGAACATGGAAGGAACACCTGGAAAATTAGGAAAAGTTTTTCAGTGTTTGTGAGATGCAGATTTCACACCAAAGTGTAGCAAATGCATCTATGCAGAACCCAAAGTGAAATTATTAGGCCATGTCGTGAGCAAGGTAGATATAGCCCCAGATAGGGACAAGCTAAAGGTAATAGAGTTCCCGGAAACAAAGAATATGTGATGTCCAACACTTCGTTGGTTTATGTAATTGTTATAGAAATCATCAAAATATTTTCTATACTTGCCACACCTTTATATAATATCGCCATAAAAAATTAAACTGGCTTTATTTGGGGGCTCTCGAACATAAAATGATGTTTAATGACTTAACAGAGAAATCGACCAGTTCTTCAGCACTTTAACTCAAATAAGGGGTGTGAGCCGCAAGTGGACATGTGCACTATAGGTATTGGCACGATATAATTGCAGGATTGGGAGGGCGCTCAGCCGCATTCTGTCTACATCAGTAGAAGCCTCTCGAAACCAAAGAGGAATGATACAATAGGGTGTGCGCACTATATAACAATTCACTTCAAATGATGCATTAATATCAAGTAATACATAAATATGAAAGCCTAAATGCATTCATATTAATCATATCATGAGATTAAAATAAATATTTAATAAACAAATCGACCTAAAATTCAAATATTTGAATGATTTCGAAAACACCATGTGACGTCATACATCTTATGTGTGAAGTTGGCAACGCTTTGCTGGCAACGCGTTGCTACTTCACACACACATATTGATATAGAAGATGACGTCACGTGGCGTCAACGGGAGACAACGGAAATAAGTTTTGAGCCAATGTTAAAAGCAATATGTCAGATATTATTAATGTCATTAATATAAGTCAGAAATATGAGTGGAGTAGCAAATAAGTGGTGTTTTGTGCCAACGTGCAGAAATACTTCTATAAATGCCCCAAATAATAACTTTATAAGTGTTCCTAAAACCAATTATTCACGAAGAATGAAATGATTTGAAGCAGAGAATCGCAATGTTCCCAAATCGAAATGGACATTTTGTTGTTGTGAATATCATTTTAATGTAAGTACAATTTATTTGTTATTATGGTAGAAACTAATCGACAATAGCTAAATGACTCATTACCCTTAATATTGTAAATAGATCATACTAGGTATATACTTCCCTTAGAATTATGCTTGTAATGGTATGATATGTATTTTGAATTGTAACTAATAATCTAATTACTTAGTTATATGTATTTAACCCTATGAACTCCCACCTATGTTATATATTATTACTAGATATAAATATACTTCTTTATTATTTTCAGCTTGAGGAAGACATGAAAAATTACATGCGATACAAACTTATGAGAAGATATATGATTTTGAAGGAGGATGTAGTTCCACGCATATTTGCCTACCAACCAGAAACAAAAAGAGATGCGCGTCTGCACCAGAACGATCTCTCCCTTTAAAACGACAAAGAGAACAGTTAGTTGAGTAGGCTTTAATGCAGGACACGAATTCCATTATATTAGAAGATGTATCACCCGTTACAGATTGTCATCAATCCAAAAGCACTGAGCAGGTCAGATTAAACGAACATGTGATGAAACATGTTTATCAACAAGATGATATTCAAATTGTGCTGGCTAAAAATATGGAAACGATATATAATGAACAGGAATATTTATCACCAGTTGTAAATTTTGATCAACCCAGTACGAGCACTGATCAGGTCAGATTAGATGCAGACGAACATGTGTTAGAACAATTTTATCAACAAGACATAGGTCAAATTATACAGCTAAAAGTGTGGGGGTGCAGGCCAAACCATTCTTTCGTAGTAAATATGTGACATGTAAAATTAAAAGTGATGTGAGATAAAGAGCTTCCTCAACAGGAAAATGTTTCGTATCAAATGATGTTGTTAACTTCACCAATAAAAAATATTAGTCCAAATAAAAAGTTTTTATTCAATCAAGTTCAGTTCAGTGACATCATCAAACTCAAAATTATTTCCATTGCCAAGTTAAATTAAAAGGGTGAAGTTTGTAATGCGTTGCTGGCAACGCGTTGCTAATTTCACTTAAGTTGTAGAACGTGTTTTTGACAGATTGTAGATGATAAGTTCTATAGCTTACCACTGTAGTAAACTCAATACTGCTACATCTATATGATGAGTGACGTCACATATGTATAGGATATAGGTTTGCCCTTTTTGGTGGCGAATATTAATTCAAAACTAAATTTCTTTTAAAATTACTTAAAAACTTTTTTTTTGCCGAAAAATTGTTTCAGCTATACTATATACCATGAGTACTTTATAATTTTCGATTAAAAAAAAAATAGTGCACACACCCTATTATGGAACTAGAATTAGCAGCCATCTGGGCTCTAAGATATCTGAGGCATTTGATTTAAGGAAAACCTCTAAACATTTCTCTTTCTCTTTAACTGCCTTCGGCTGTCAAATAGCCTTTGAAGATGAATTTCAGCCAAACAAAACCTAAATAGCTGGATACGCTGTATGATTACATATCAGTTGTTATTTACATTTTTTTACATAAATGGCTCACTGTATTTAGGGCCCAAATATTTTGCAAACATCGAGAGCTGAGAAGGGCAAGGGCAGCCATTTTGAATAATATTTAATATTATGTTTATTGCCATTTACTTTGGTTTTTGAAATAAAAATGTGTTGTAATATTCATTAGTTGACATAACATTTAGAAATAAGTAATTTGAAATCATTTCCTGGCGAAAGAAATAAAAAATTATAATTTTGAGGAGATTAACAGTTTTGTATAAACAGAAAATTTATAATGCGCTTCGTACGTGCGAAATATCAGGTACTTAGATATTTAAAGAAAAAATTATAACAGCATGTAATTTTATTCACAATTTGTCTTTAAAATTGCCTTGAAATTTTTATAAGTACATATCTAATAAAGTATATGCATTCGTTTTCTTAAATCTATTAAAGGTAATTTTACAGCTAAATAGTTTATAATAGAAAGAATTGTACACTAAAGCCGTTACATAGCAACACATTATTTAATTTCGGTATTTAAAGCCATATTATTTTGAAATTTCTTTTTTTTTTTCTCGCTTATTTAAAGTGGGAATATTTCCCCTACTGAGGCCTATCACTGACGCCAGGAGACGAGCTACCCCCAACCTGAAAATTTTGCCAAACCTCTTCTCTATCGAAGAGTAGGGATCTTTTATTTGCCTAACATTTAATAGACAAGGGACCAACTGCTTTACATCCCCTCCGATGGATGGTATATCTGCTATGTAACCGCCGCCTAAAGTTATATACCTTCTACGCATGCGCTGATATACAGCCGTTAGAAGACAGAGCGAGAACACTGTTTCGTATCGTAATACGAGTATCGGCAGACGTATCTACATTCACTACATTAAAATACCAGAAATATACCACTCAGTCTCTGTAGTCTAGTTCTATCCCCAGCTAAATGGTTGCAGCTAAAAAGCTATAGCAACATTTTCAAAGCAAGAATATGGTGTACCACTTTGATTGTTACAGCGTGGTCACAACGTACCTATTATACTACAACAGTTACCTATTGTGGCAAGTAGCTGCTATAATCAAATAACTGCTAATACTTGCTGCCGTAACATTGACGCAGTTTTTTACAGATGTTGTGGTATTTGGGTAGTACAAAATAAAATATATTTACAAGAATATATACATATTTTACAATAAATTATTATACATATTTTAATTTTCCATTGAAATTTTAGAATGTAAACTAGAAAATCTTTCACATTTATTCACATCATAACTGGTTTTAAGAGAGGTCCAGTGGCAGAGACAATGACAGATCGCAAGAGATTGAACCGAAGCAGGTAGAAATGTCGGAGTACGGGTATTTCAGACTAACTTTCTCTAACAGTACAGGCTCATCAATATAATACATAATAGAAATAAATTACATGCTAATAAGCAATCTGACTGACTATGATTTTATAGTGTTTGCATCCATAATGACCTCTTACAACTCTCATTTTTTATTTCCAAATAGACTTAAGGTAATGTAAAGATCATACCAAACTTATAGCATTCTAAGTCGTAAAACAGAGAAGCGCTCGATCTAATAAAGACATGATGTTCATCTGCTGGACGAGAACTTGAAAATAGCTATTAGAATTTTGCTTTTACACCAAAGATGCAGCTAATAATGTAGAGATAATTCGCTGATTAAATTGGATTGGTTGATGTCTTATTGATTATTTCTTGTTAGTTAAATCTTATTCAACAACAGGCATGTACACTTGCCTGTAAACAGAATAGTACATTATTATTATAGTCTTCGTAAATAGAAAACGAAGAGCATATTGCATTCGATCGGCACATTTCTAAAACCGGTAATATTGCTCGTAGAGAAAAAATTTTCATATCGCTGTGTTGGTGATCGAATTCTGAACAACTTTCAAAATGTCCGTCTGTCTGTCTGTCCGTCCGTCACGTTTCTTGTAAGCACGATAAATTAAGAACAAAAAGTCAGATTCTATTGAAATTTGGACAGTAAGTTAGTGTTAACTAGAGGAAGAACCCTATTGTTTTTGAACAAAATCAATCAATAAATAAAAAGTCATTAATTTTTTAAACGAAAAAAAAAATTTTTTTTGGTTTGTAATTAAACAAAAAATGTTTGAACTAATATCATTTACAAAAAAAAACTGCGAAGAGTAGCCTATAGAATGTGCAACAATTATATAACAAGTGTAGTAAATCGGCGAAGAGTATAATGGTTAGCTTGTTTATTATCTAAATTACCGGCTACTATGCAAACAAAAACCACAAGTAAAATTGGACACCGGAACTTTTGACTCGAAACTCTGCCAATTCAGTGTTTTCCGAGGTGTTTTCACAAATTTTAAAATCTCTTTGACTGTAAAGATAATACTTAATTATGGTTAAAAAAATTAAATTTTCCCAAGCAATCGATTTATTCCTTAAAATAAGCCTTTTTAAATTTGAATTTAAATTTTACCGTGAAAACGGTACGTTTTCGTGACAGTACCAAAACAAAAACAACGCAAGATAAAGTGAATTAAAGCCGCTAGATGTGATCCATCTACAACAGTATTTTTCTGTTGTGCGGATCATTTCAAAGTAAGTTGAATAAGTAATATAAGTTTAAAACTTAATTATTATGCGAGTATTAGTCTAAAATAGTGAATAACTAGCTACCTAACCCTGTTTACATTACAAGTTTATGAGCAATATTTATAGGTTATGTTTATATAATATCAACCTTGTATGTATATATTGAGCAACTATATACAATAATCATAATATAGGAATCAATAGACTACAGAGAGAATAAAAAAATTTAGTACTTATGTTGTAGCTCTAGAGCCCCTCACTTCTGCTATGTTGAAACGTTCATCTTCATAAATTCTGCGATCATGAACACATCCACTGCCGGTAAATTTCCTAAAGTAGCTCTTACGAATCCTGTATTAGCCATTTCGAATTAAATCACAGGTAAAAACGTACTAAAAGTTTTTAAAAATGCTATGTTTATATACTACGTACATGCGATATTACCGTTGGATGTAATCGATGACGTTATGTTAATTATTTGTTGAAATATTAATTTAAGACGACGGATTGGTCTTTAAATACAGGAAAATGCTTTAATACATTAAGTACTTCATTTTAATAATATCGAAAAAGCTAATTTGCATATAGTGAAAACACCTAATACCGTTACAATTATGAAATAAATGGACATAGACAATTTTATGGAGAATTAATTTTCTATAAAAAAAGTCAGTGGTAGCATACATATATCTTCAATACTTTAGACGTGAGAGTGATTTGAAAGTTGAATACAAAATTTACATTCGTCCAGTGTGCTACCACTAACTTTTTTATAGAAAATTTAATTTTCTATAAAATTATTTACGTCCATTTTTTTCGTAACTAACGGTTTTGGCAGCGTTTCGAGTCAAACATGCCAGCGTCCAATTTTTCGGAGAGGCTCGCTCATTGAAAAACAGTCACTGAAGAAACTGTGGTGGAAAGACAGTTTCTCCAAAAGTGGAAGCCAAACATTCGACAGTGTTGTACTTCTCTATCTTCATCATACAGCTGCACTAAAATGAAACGGAAGGAGGTACACAGTTTAATGACAGACGTCATTGTAATTGCCCGGATGTCGATAGTGTAGAAGAAAGGGATTCACTTGTTGATGGCATTTCATAGCTCGGCTGCACACTTTTATAACTTAGAATGCTATAAGTTTGGTATGATTGATGTATATAATTAAGTACTTACAATTTTCTATTTCCATATTTATTCTTTTGATGTATCTCCTAAGCACACCCATATAGAGCAAAAGGCACAAGTTGGGTTCCTGAGAGTAAAGCAAAACAAGACTACATCTATGCAAAATAGAGGACTACAGCTTCCGAGCACAGGTATGACAAACACTGTGACAACCAACCATGCGGGGCCTGCCTTTTTTATAATACCATCTCTGAAACTTGTTTCTGTGAAAGAACTCGATAGACTGCTAAACTACTACCATTCAATAAGCTACTACCATCGTTCTGTTTACCATACCTAAAAAAATAAAGGATAAGATGAACCACCCAAACATTATGCCAATGACAAAAACCTACCTTAACAAAAAAAACGGTCTTAAACATTTCTCCCTTTTCAAACACCTTCATTATAGATAGGCAGATAAATGGTAATTTTGATGATCCTTGGGTTTTAATTTGTCTTACATTTTGTGTTACATGTGCATATCTTGAATGAGTAGGTACCTGTTCTATGGCAAATAAAGTATGTTTTGTCCGTGCCTCTATTTTTTTTTTATACCATTAGTTACGTGTAAACATTTTAATTATTTTGCATTCTCTTCTTTCCAGATAACAAAACCTATCAAATAAAATAATTATATTATTATTATAATGCTAACTCACAGATTACGAAAAACTTACTTTGCTTGTCTTCGAATAATGCATATTTATTTCTATATCACATATGAAATGTATTTATATACATAACACCATGTTTTGTAAACAAGTGGTAAGATTTTGCGCCAGTTCCGGCCATATTGCCACTTGCTTGTGATACCAGCGCCGCGCGCCGTAGTGGTAATTCCTGATCTCACAAGAAGGCGACAAACACAAGAAGTTACAAGCATTAGATATTGACAAAGCACAGAACAACATACAATTTTTTTTCATTCGGATTCAGACCATTTAGGTTTATAAGTTTGTGTATTTTTTTACACTTGATGTGTAATCTGTGGATTCTCGGAAATATTGGCTGTGTGTAGGGCAGTTCGTACTCCATTTCCCTTCGTCCGGAATGCATATAAGCATTCTTTACTGTCCTACGGATATGGCAGTATTTGCGAGTATTTCATTGGCCGTTTCAAGGACTTATAGGGCAGATTGTGTCAACCAAGTTTAAACCAGAGTCAGCTTGATCCAAAATCAAATTCTATGGTTACGAATGTGGCAACAATCGTAACTTTTGATTTTGATCTTTGATCAGGCTGGTTTTCGTTTAAACTTTGTTGATACAATCCGTCCTAAAAGTCCATGCGTTAACTATCTATTTATTCCGTGCTATAGCGGTTGCTTCTGACTAGATGGTTCATGCATAACGTTCGCGTTTAGGGCAGAGTTTAATAAATAGAGAAGACAAGCCTCTCCGTACCGTACCCTCTCTCTCCTCTCTGTTTTACAAAGCAACACAGCCTTACCCGGCGCGCTTTGATTTCATTGAATCTTTGTTTTGAATAGCGTTCTGCTTTATTTACAATTACACGTGTTTTCTCAAATTTTTCTTCTGTTTATAACGTTTAATTTGTATATTACTTAATTATTTTTTTGTGACAATGGTTAAAAGTTTGTAGAAAAACTAAGTCACCCATAAGTCCCAGGTTGGTATACACCTATTGTCATCTCATCTGTCATAATGTCATTGCATTGCAATCGTCACCTCCCCTCACATACTGTGCGACAAAGAGAGAAGGAAATGTGTGAGAAGGATGAGAAGCCTACAGCCTCCCGCTGCTTATATATACATTACGCTTATGGAGCTTGTCTCCTCTATTTGTTAAATTCTTTGGCTTAGGGTGCGAGAGGTCCCCTGTTCAACTCCTATGTACATAAGCCAATTTTTTTTTTTTTTATTTTGAAATGTAATGTATTTTTTCACAAAAGGTTTTATTTGACGGCAGAAATGTTTTCCTTCCTTTTCCTATAATGATTTCACTCTTTCGTGTGATGGTTAGGTTAGTTAGGTTGATTTTTATTTTGCTATCTAATTGTTAATAAATTATCAGCGCCGCAGGCAGTATTAGCGTCGCAGACAAGGAAAGAGGGGGGGGGTATAATTTTTTATAAGGAATATAATATTCTTGTTTTGATTTTGCAAACAAAGCGTTCCGCCAAATAGGTATATATGTTTGTACTTATAATTTAGAAACATTACAAAGAAATCAACCTTGTTACGTTACATGTAACTTATTATTATATTTATTAAAAATCTTATTATTATAGGTAGAAGTTACACGAGTCAAATTAGTCTTTAAATTATAACATTTTACATAGGCGTCAAGCCGCCGTATAGCTTTGAAACGGCCAATGAAAACTCGCAAATACTGCCATATCCGTAGGATAGTAAAGAATGCGTATATGCGTCCGGAACGCATATAAGCATTCTTTACAGTCGTACGGATATGGCAGTATTAGCGAGTATTTTATTGGCTGCTTCAAGACTACGGCTTGGCGAACACGTAAAATATTTTATTATATTTACAAACGAATGCGACACGTGTAACTTCTACCTACTATAATTTTTAATAAATAATAATAAGTTACATGTAACATAATACAGTTGATTTCTTTATTTATTATTAATATTTCTACTATACAAAAATATATTTGGTAGTAGCGAATAATACAATCCAAGAAGGGCAAGGAACATTTACGCCGTTTTTGCAATTGAAAATAAATTGCGAAAACGGCGCAAATGCTCCTTGCCCTTCTCGGAAATCACCTACTGACTTTCAACGAACGATCTTGACCTACCTCAAAAGATGCTGTGATAACTGTAGAGTAGGTACATATATACCTACACATTTTGTACACATCTGACCGAAAAAGTAAAATAAAAATTATGGAGATAATTAACAAAACAAGGAAGCTCTAAAAAGAAATCGCCAAATCTAAATAGATTCTGCGCCACTTCAGCGCGCATGGACTTTTAAAGTCAGCCAATGAAACAATCAATGAAATCTGCGCAAATACTGTCATATCCAAAGAGTTTAACGAATAGAGGAGACAAGCTCCATAAGCGTAATGTATAAGCAGCGGGAGGCTGTAGGCTTCTCATCCCTCTCACACGGTTCGTTCTCCCTTTGTCGCATAGTACATGCGGGGTGGTGACGATTGACGACAATTGACGTTATTTGTTGGAAATCAAAGAGCGCCAGGTAAGGCTGTGTTGCTTTGTAAAACAGTGGAGAGAGAGGGTACGAGGTGTGCCGGGTGTGCGACAAGGACGAAGAGCCTACCGTCTCCAAGGCAACTAAACCGCGACTCCCGGCAAATCGCCAGCTTGTCTTCTCTATGTATTAAACTATTTGGTCATATCTGTACGACTGTAAAGAATGCGTCCGGAACCAATAGGATCATAACCACTTTTTTTCTATTATGCTCGATTCTCGATTTGATGGATTTAGATTGTTACTCGTGTTACAAAAAATAGTCGGAATAATGTTTCAAAATTTCTATTTTGATGTTATTGCGCTCTCGTCTTGTTTTGATTAGCTATCGATTGAGTACCCTACTTAACTAGTTTTTTATCCCTTCTTGCGTAAATTTCTTAAAAAGCCACTTTACATTAATGAAATGCATGTGGCATGCAAATTTTTATTGCGAGCATGCATACATCGAGCTGTTTCGATCAGCTGATGGCAATATTTTTCATTGCATTGAATTGGCACGTGTTCTAATCACTGAACTATACATAATAAATGGAAGACCAATACAGATATATGCGCGTGAACAAAATACTTCAATCATGCGATTGAAGGTTCCCGGGATATGCGTCGCCGCAGTCGAAATCTAGTTTTAAAAGTATGTTGGAGCTTAAGTCAGAATGCTTGTGAGGGACGTTATGCGCCAACGCAATTTTTCTTTGATTTGTCTCCTATGGCGGGAGGTCTTAGATTAGTGCAGAATTTCAGAGCCGGCGTCAAGTAATCCTCTAGTGTGTTTATCGCTTGTTGAAATTTAAAATTCAATAATTGTGTTTTGAGCATGACAACTTTTATGTTCTTTAATAAAAATTAAGACATACGTTAATTATATATGAAATGTCAATCTATGCAAGCATATTTTTGATGATTTCTGAAAAAAAGACAAATTAAAAACGCTTGCAATAAAAATAGAGCCGGCTCTGGCTTTCAACACACTGCGAATGCGCCCCTACCGGGGGTCGCCATACTTGCGCGAGATTCAATTTGACACACAAATAGGTATAGACATTAGCATTCCATTTATATGTAGGTATAGTTCAGTGGTTCTAATTTGATTGCATTTAGGGATGGTAACGATATGATGAATCGATATAAAATAAATATCGATATATTAATTCTAAAATATGAATATATGCATATATTCTTTTGTTGCACAATATATCGTGTTCAAATATCGACGTCTTTCTAAATATACCGAAATGGTTTTACTTGCATATTACCCCCCGCCTTTCCATATTTCAGTTGAGATAAAAATCATATTGCGACGAATATCATTGCTTAGTTGTTTATGAAGATATACGATCATACTGAAAATAAAGACAAATCTGGTGACCTCATAAGTATCAAACACCTATAAAATATAAAATAGGCGCTCTATTGATCGCTATGTAGGAAGTTTAATTGCAATTTCTATGTCAAATTTTGAATTTGCCGCTCAATAAGGACCCCAATAGTACCATTCAACTAATTTAAATTGCTTTTAAAAATTATGTTTCAATGTCTAAACGGTATTTAGAAACCATAAAATGTAAGACTAATTTCGATAGGAGCTTAAAATTTTTGGATCGGTGAATATTTGCAAATATATATTCGTTTTAGATCTCATTCCAGGGTATAGTTGGTCGGTGGTGCTTACACTGAAAATTGATATTTTGATAAATGAATGTATATATTTGATATATTACGGAAAGGTAATATAAAAAACATTTTAAAACTGGTTGAGATCCCGTACAAATAGAACGCAAGTTATTCGCGCGTTATCAAAACAATGATTGAGAAGATTGAAACTGAAAGGTTGTGGGTAAATAGGGGTAAACAAGCAAAGCAAGTTGTAATATTTTTTTTGTTAATGTGAAAATTCATTACAAAGTCTGTTTGTGGCAGAATAACACCCGAGACCTCGTACTTGAATATTGCAAACGATACCCATATACGAATATAGTCAACCAGATATATTATGCGCTTACCTCAAACGAAAGTAGTCGATTGTTTACCTGGCTCACCATTAGAAGTCCCTTGTTATAACTTATAAGCTCTTGGTTCATTCTTAATATTGGCGGTAGCACAGCCGTAAGTTAAATGATATTTAATTTAATTGAATCATCACTTTATGGAGTTGTTCATTAAACTAACATTATTTATTATAAATAAATAATTAAATCACGCTTATCAATTAATAGAAAGTAGTAAAACAATAATTGTCGGTCAACGTTCATGAAATCGCTCGTTATATCACCTAGCTATTCCTTTGTCGGTCTTTTTTAATGATTTTCAAACTGACTTTGGATAAAAAGCATAATAAGAGTCCAGAAACAAAGGATTTGGTGTGCAAACTAAAAGTCAATCTCTCAAACTTTTTATGACATCCACCACCCCACCACCACCATAATAAATGGTAGGGATAATTGGTGGTGGCAGACCCGGTATTTACTTCATAACTATCAGTAACCAAAAAATAATTCACTTATAAATCTTATCTTCATTGCTAGCTGTTTATGAAGATTCGGTCATACTGAAAATAAAAACAAATCTGGCGAACTCATAAGTAACAAACACCTATAAAATATAAAATAAGTGCTCTATTGTATTTTGCACAAATAACTAAATAAAACACACTACTATGTTTTCTACCACTATGTATTTATAAAAATTGCGACTGCAGTTTCGACTTACAAAGCCATTGTCAAGCAGTGAATCAAAAATTACTGATTTACAATTATACAGAAATGTAATATATAGACAATATTGGTTGGATAGATAGGTACAATAAGAGGCTTAGGCAGGTAGATGACAATAATAAACTTAATTATGAATATTCAATTATGGGTCTGCCGGCTGTAAATAAAGGTGAATATATCAGATCTAATTGATCATTTAACAAATTATAATCCTTGACATTATTGTGTTTATGAATTTCCAGAGATTCTAAAACGTTTAATTTAAAGCCTTTTGTTGAGAAATGTAAATTTTACATTTCTCAACAAAAGGCTTTAAATTAAACGTTTTAGAATCTCTGGAAATTCATAAACACAATAATGTCAAGGATTATAATTTGTTAAATGATCAATTAGATCTGATATATTCACCTTTATTTACAGCCGGCAGACCCATAATTGAATATTCATAATTAAGTTTATTATTGTCATCTACCTGCCTAAGCCTCTTATTGTACCTATCTATCCACCCAATATTGTCTATATATTACATTTCTGTATAATTGTAAATCAGTCATTTTTGATTCACTGCTTGACAATGGCTTTGTAAGTCGAAACTGCAGTCGCAATTTTTATAAATACATAGTGGTAGAAAACATAGTAGTGTGTTTTATTTAGTTATTTGTGCAAAATGATTAACTACCACAGAGTAACGGCTCCTTCGATCAATTTTTTGCTCTATTGTATTGTTATGTAAGAAGTTTAATTGCAATTTCTACGTCAAATTTTGAATTTACCGTTTAAAAAGGACCTCATAATAGTACCATTCAACCAATTTAAATTACATTTCAAAATTGTTTCAATTGCTAAACGCTATTTAGAAACCATGAAATATTTATAAGATGAATATCGATATAGGAGCCTTCTTATATGTTAAGATTTTTGGATCGGTGTAAGTATATTTGCAAAATAAATTCTTCTTAGATCTCATTCCAGGATACAGTTGGTAAGGTAGCGCATATATAGCCTGATAATTGATATTTTGATAAATAAATGTATATATTTAGTATATTACGGAAAGGTTTATGTAAAAAACATTTTAAAGCTAGTCTAATCTCGTACAATCAGAACCCAGGTTATCAAAACAATGAAAAGGTTGAAACTGAAAGGTTGGGGGTAAATACGGGTAAATAAGTAAAGCAAGTTATGGTATTTGTATTGTCAATGCGAAGTTCAGTCTAAAGAATTGCTACCAGGTTAAGTCATTACAAAAGCCTGTTTGTGATAGAATAACCCCCGAGACCGCGTACTTGAGTATTGCAAACGATACTCATATACGAATATAGTTAACCAGATATATTATGCGTTTACCTCAAACAAAAGTAGTCGATTCTTTACCTGACTCACCATTACAGGTCCCTTATACTACATTTTGAAAAAAAAAATGTTGTATGAGTTTTGCATTTTTCCGGTGGACCTTAAACCCGAAAAAAACGTCGGATCAAAATGAAAGTCATATCTATCGATTCAAGAGCGAATTTAGAAAATTCCGTCCGTCAGTCAGTCGGTCTGTCTGTCACGCCCAGACCCCCTAATCCGTTTTCCGATTGCGAAACTTGGGTGGTTAATAGGAGGTCTTTAGAAAACCTTAACGCCGGACGCTCGGCTCCGTTTGGAAACCGGAAGTATCCGATATAGACGTTTCGAGTTTTTCGGGAAAAATTGAATAACTCGCTAACGGGTAGTCGGATCGAGATATTCCAAAAAAGAGATGGTGCCGCTGGCAAAGCTCTACAAATAAGTATACCAGAGACTATGTCGAATAACAAACGAAAATTGATTTTTTTTTGCAAAAAACTGGTTTTCTCGAAATCGGGCTAGGAAGCACGATAACTGTCCAGAATATTGATCGATTTCGATGAGACTTGGTGGGATCAAAGTTACACGGCCACAAATGAAGCCTATTGCGGGCGGTCCGAATCCGTTAGCCGTAAGTATGTTTTCCAGGGCCGAGTATGATTTTTCAAAGAAATTGATAACTCCCGAACCGAAGGTCCGATTTTGATTTTCAAAAATGGCAATTGTAGGGCTCGATTAGGTCTATTAGTTGACGTTTGTGAGAAATTTGAGAAAACAAAAGCGAATCTACAAATCCTGGAAAACTTGATTTTCTTGATAAATTCTACAAATTCCGAACATTTTCCTAATAAAAATCGAAAATTAACTATTCCGTCGATCAATCTCTATAACCAGTATAAGGCACAGACCTTTTTGGACAATAAATCTGAAATAGAGTTTTTTCGAAAACTTTAAAATAAACGAGTTATTTACGAAAATGCATTTAATAGAATTATTTAAAAACATATTAATTAGGTACGAAATGTCATTGAGAACAATAATCGAAATGTAGTTATTGCTATTATTACAAAAAAAACCTGATAACTTTTGGTCAAAAAAATATACAAAGTCATCATCCAACAGCAAAAGTTCAATACTAAATAATAGGTGCCAAATATGGAAGGGTTGCGCAAATACCTTTACAAATGTCCACCATGACTGAATTATTTCTTGGGATGACCACCCTGTACATTTTTCAGTAAAAGTATAATAGGTGCATATGCCAAATATTATTGCCATCTGGCACATTTTCAATCCCACATTCACGTAATGGGGTGGAAGTATTGTGGTGGTTAGAAAATTTCATTTTTTTAAATTTTTCGAAAATGTTCTTAAATAGGTTTAGAATGCCATGAAACGAGAAAATTTTAAATTTGAGCAAAAAAAAAAATTTTTCCATCTATTCTAGTGTTAAATTTTATTACAAGATGGTAAAAAAATGTTGCAATTTTTTTCTTCGCAAATGGGTTTGGAATGTCATTAAACGTGGAAATTTTAAATTTGAGCAAAAAAAATTTTTTCGTCTAATCTATAGTACCTAGTGATAAATAGATTAAAAATGTTTTCAAAAATTTTTTAAAAACATTTTTAAATTTGTTTAAATAGTTTTAGAATGCCATGGAAACGTGGAAATTTTAAATCTGAACAAAGAAAAAAAAATTCCATCAATATTGGTGGTAATTTTTTTTCAAAAATGGTAAAAAAAAAATCCATTTTTTTTTAAATAGATTTAGAATGCTATGAAACGTGGAAACTTTAATTTTAAAGGAAGCAAAAATGTTTTCATCTATTTTAGTGGCAAAAAATTTTTCAAAAATGTTGGTAATTTTTTTTTTTTTGTTAATTGGTTTAGAATGCCATGAAACGTGGAAATTTTAAATTTGAGCAAAAAAAACTTTTTGTCACTATTTATTCCGTTTAGACGGTCCACCCTGTATATTTTCCAGTGAAAGTTTAACCATTTCTTCGCTGACAGTAGGGTCAACTACCTACCAAATTTGACTGCTCTCCGTCAAGTAGTTTTTTAGTTAATGCACCAAGAGAGAGACAGACAGACAGACTGACGGAATTGAGAAACCTATATTTTCGTAATCTACGTGATCTGAAACGTCAGAATCCGAAAAAATCTGCGAGGGTGATTTTTTCTCGAATACAATACTGCCCTTCCGTATGCGAGGGAAGTAAAAATAGAAAAATAAACCATGTCAAAGCACTGAGTCATCTTACGACCCTCTGAAAATATACTGAATCATCCCAACAAATTGGACAAAAAGCATATCAAAATGTAGTTTTTTTCACTTGTTATAACTTAATAAGCTCTTGGTTCATTCTTAATATTGGCGGTAGCACAGCCGTAGGTTAAATGATATTCATTTATTTTAATTGAATCGTTTATGGAGTTGTTCATTAAACTAACATTATTTATTATAAATAAATAATGTATTATAAATAAGCAATTAAATCACGCCTACCAATTAATATAAAGTAGTAAAACAATATTTACAATAATTAAAAAGTGATTCTAAAAATTGTCGGTCGACGTTCATGACATCACTCGTTATATCACCTATTCCCTTGTCGGTCTTTTTTAATGATTTTCAAACTGACTTCCGATAAAAATTATAATACGAGTTAAGAAACATAGAATTTGGTGTGCAAACTAAAAGTCAATCTCTCAAACTTTTTATGACATATCTACCATCCTACCACCGCCATAATAAATGGTAGGGATAATTGGTGGTGGCAGACCCGGTATTTACTTCATAACTATTATTAAACAAAAGATAATTCATTTATAAATCTTATCTACATTGCTAGTTGTTTATGAAGATTCGGTCACATACTGAAAATAAAAACAATTCTGGCGACCTCATAAGTATCAAACACCTATAAAATATAAAATAGGTGCTCTATTGTATCGTTATGTAAGAAGTTTAATTGCAATTTCTATGTCAAATTTTGAATTTGCCACTTAAAAAGGACCTCAATAGTACCATTCAACCAATTTAAATTACATTTAAAAACCGCTGCCTAAGGAATCACTACTTCCACATCCAGAATTTTCATTTAAGTCACTTTAAAGGAACTAGATTTGCACTCTAGTACGTGGAAATTATTGGTCATAGAATTTTAATAATATTTGGGGCAGATGTTATTGAAAAGTTTGAGGCGTTGCGGTTTCCACTATATACGATAAAAATGACGGTTCTAGTTTACACTAGTTCTTTTCCCCTATTCACAACCTGCCACCTCCCACCCCTTCAATGGAATCATCTCAATCTGATGTCATTACAATACATAATAATTGTCCTAACTTTCAAGTGAATATCTCAATTCTATGTTATCAATCCCATTAATAATGGAGCGGAGATGGCGGGGTTTGAAAAATATTAGAAAGAAATCTGAAACCTTGGTTTCTAGTATGTACACCAAATCCTAAATTTCTGTACTCTTACCAGCTTGATTTACTTATTTATCCCTATATACCCCTATTTAACCCCCAACACTTCAACGGAATCTTCTCGAAACATAATCTAGTTCCAGATGTCGTTATAATATATACGTCTACCATATTTCAAGTTAATATCTCAATTTTATTTTATCAACCCCTTTAATAATGGAGTAAGGGTGGTGGGTTGGAAAATATTATAAATATTTTGATACCTTGGCTTCTAGTACATACACCGAAAACCGGTTGAAAAATATTATAAAAATATCTGAGGCCCTGTCTTGTAGTATATACATCAAATTTCAAGTTCCTGTACTGTTACCGGCTTGCTTTACCTATTTTCCTCTATATATTTAACCCCCAACCCCAACTGAATCATCTCAAAATATAATCTAGTTCCAGATGTCGTGTATCAAATTTCAAATAAATATCTCAATTTTATTTTATCAACCCCTTTAATAATGGAGTAGGTGTGGTCGGGGATTGAAAAATATTATTAAAAAATCTGAGGCTTTGTCTTCTAGTACATTCACCGAATTTCAAGTTACTGTACTCCTACCAACTTGCTTTGCTTATTTTCCCCTATTTACCCCTATTTAACCCCCAACCCTTCAACGGTAACATCTCAAAATATAATCTAGTTCCTGATGTCATTATAATACATACGTGTACCAAATTTCAAGTGAATATCTCAATTTTATTTTATCAACCCCTTCAATAATGGAGTAGGGGTGGTGAGGGGTTGAAAAATATTATTAAAAAATCTGAAGCCTTGGCTTCTAATACATACACCGAATTTCAAGTTTCTGTACTCTTACCAGCTTGCTTTACTTATTTTTTCCTATTTACCCCTATTTAACCCCCAACCCTTCATCAGAATAACCCCAAAACATAATCTAGTTCCTGATGTAATTATTATATATAAATGTACCAAATTTCAAGTGAATATCTCAATTTTATTTTGTCAACCCCTTTAATAATGAATTGGAGGGGGTGGGGGGATGAAAAATATTATAAAAAATTTTGAGGCCTTGGCTTGTAGTAGATACATCGAATTTCAAGTTTCTGTACTCTTACCAGCTTGCTTTACACATTTCCCCCTATTTACCCCCCAACCTTTCACCGGATATCTTCAAAAAAAAATCCAGTTCCAGATCTCGTTATAATATATACGTGTACAAAATTTGAACTTGAACAGTTCCGGAGAAAATGTGCGGACAAAAAAAGTTACAGACAGACAGACCGACAGAATTTTCTTTTGGCTCAAATTTAAAATCTCGACGTTTCATGACATTCTAAACCCATTTCAAGAAAAAAAAAATTTGAAAATTTTTTTGCGATTACTATACTTACTTCCAATCCACTACGTGGATGTGGAAGTAAAATTATGTTTCAATGGCTAAACGCTATTTAGAAGCCATGAAATATTTATAAGATGAATATCTATAGGAGTCTTCTTATATGTTAAGATTTTTGGATCGGTGTAAGTATATTTGCAAAATAAATCCTTAGATCTCATTCCAGGATACAGTTGGTAAGGTAGTGCATAGCCTGAAAATTGATATTTTGATAAATGAATGTATATATTTAGTATATTACGGAAAGGTTTATGTAAAAAACATTTTAAAGCTGGTCAAGATCTCGTACAATCAAAACCCAGGCTATTCGCGCATTATCAAAATAATGAGAAGGTTGAAACTGAAAGGTTGGGGGTAAATACGGGTAAATAAGTAAAGCAAGTTATAGCATTTGTATTGTCAATGCGAAGTTCAGTCTAAAGAATTGCTACCAGGATAAGTCATTACAAGAGCCAGTTTGTGATAGAATAACACCCGAGACCGCGTACTTGAATATTGCAAACGATGCTTATATCCGAATATAGTTAACCAGATATATTATGCGCTTACCTCAACCAAAAGTAGTCGATTCTTTACCCGACTCACCATTACAGGTCCCTTGTTATAACTTATAAGCTCTTGGTTCATTCTTAATATTGGCGGTAGCACAGCCGTAGGTTAAATGATATTCATTTATTTTAATTGAATCATTTATGGAGTTGTTCATTAAACTAACATTATTTATTATAAATAAGTAATTAAATCACGCCTACCAATTAATATAAAGTAGTAAAACAATATTTACAATAATTAAAAAGTGATTCTAAAAATTGTCGGTCGACGTTCATGACATCGCTCGTTATATCACCTATTCCTTTGTCGGTCTTTTTTAATGATTTTCAAACTGACCTTCGATAAAAAGTATAATAAGAGTTAAGAAACATAGAATTTGGTGTGCAAACTAAAAGTGAAACTCTCAAACTATTTATGACATCTGTCATCCCACCACCGCCATAATAAATGGTAGGGATAATTGGTGGTGGCAGACCCGGTATTGACTTCATAACTATCAGTAACCAAAAAATAATTTATTTATAAATCTTATCTTCATTGCTAGTTGTTTACGAGGATTCGGTCATACTGAAAGTAAAAACAAATCTGGCGACCTCATAAGTATCAAACAGCTATAAAATATAAAATAGGTGCTCAATTGTATCGTTATGTAACAAGTTTAATTCCAATTTCTATGTCAAACTTTGAATTTGCCGCTCAAAAAGGACCTCAATAGTACCATTCAACCAATTTAAATTACATTTAAAAATTATGTTTCATTAGCTAAACGCTATTTAGAAACCATGAAATATTTTTAAGATGAATATCGATAGGAGCCTTCTTATATAGTACCTATATTTGTAAAATAAATTCTTCTTAGATCTCATTCCAGGATACAGTTGGTAAGGTAGTGCATAGCCTGAAAATTGATATTTTGATAAAGGAATGTATATATTTACTATATTACGGAAAGGTTTATGTAAAAAACATTTTAAAGCTCATCAAAATCTCGTACAATCAGAACCCAAGTTAATCGCGCATTAGCAAAACAATGAGAAGGTTGAAACTGAAAGGTTGGGGGTAAATACGGGTAAATAAGTAAAGCAAGTTATAGCATTTGTATTGTTAATGCGAAGTTCAGTCTAAAGAATTGCTACCAGGATAAATTATTACAAATCCTGTTTGTGATAGAATAACACCCGATACCGTGTACTTGAATATTGCAAAAGATACCCATATACGAATATAGTTAACCAGATATGTTATGCGCTTACCTCAAACGGAAGTAGTCGATTGTTTACCTGTTTCACCATTAAGAGTCCCTTGTTATAACTTATAAGCTCTTGGTTCATTCTTAATATTTGCGGTAGCACGGCTAAATGATATTTATTTATTTTAAATGAATTATTTATGAACTTGTTCATTAAACTAACATTATTTATTATAAATAAATAATTAAATCATACCTATCAATTAATATAAAGTAGTAAAACAATATTTACAATAATTAAAAAGTAGTTCTAAAAATTGACGGTCGACGTTCATGACATCGCTCGTTATATCACCTATTATTGCTTTGTCGGTCTTTCTTAATGATTTTCAAACTGACTTTGGATAAAAAGTATAATCGGAGTCCAGAAACTTAGGATTTGGTGTACAAACTAAAAGTCAAGATCTTAAACTTTTTATGACATCTACCACCCCACCACCCCCACTCTATTATTAAAGAGGCCAACAAACTAAAATTAAGTCAATTTCTTAATTTGGCACAGGTGTGTATTACAACGATATCGGGAACAGGATTATATTTAGAGTTTATTCCGTTGAAGGTTTGGGGGTAAATAGGGCTAAATAAATAATGCAAGCTATATTAAGAATCCAGAAACTTTGGCTTGGTGTAAATACTAGAAGCAATTAAAGGTCTCAATTTTTTGGCAACCAGTCATAAATTTATATTTATTTTACTATAAGGGTGATCGAACTCTGAGCAACTTTTAAAATGTCCGTCTGTTCGTCCGTCTGTCTGTCTGTCTGTCTGTCAGTCCGTCCGTCCGTCACATTTCCCGTAAGCGCTATTTCTTATGAACGAATAGTTCGATTGTATTGAAATTTGGAAAGTAAACTAGTGTTTGCTAGAAGAAAAATCTTATTTCCCTTGAACAAAATCGATCAATAAATAAAAAAGTTATTTATTATTTAAAGGACCCCGCACTAATCTTATGGAAATTGGCTTTCGGCCAAATTTGCTCATATTGGCATCCTGATCAAAAGTTCCCTTGGACACAAGGTCGGAAAATGGACAGTTATCCAGATATCAGGGTGCAATGGGGGTGCTCATTTCTTGTGGAAATTGACCCCCGCCCTGGTGAAATTTGCTGAAATCGATGTATGTTATTTCTCCCGAGCTCCTGATCAAAAGTTCTTATGGACACAAGGTCGAAAAATGAACAGTTTTCCAGATATTGGCTCGGCGGTGCATAGAGGGTGCTCATTTCTTATGGAAAGTATCCCCCGGTGAAATTCGCTGGAATCGATATATCTTATTCCTCTCGACCTCCTGATTGAAAGTTCTCATGAACTCAAGGTTGGGAAATATTCAGATATCGGGGGTTGCAAAGTCGACTTTTCACCCCCGATATTTGAAAAACTGTGCATTTTCGAACCTTGTGGTCATGAGAACTTTTGATCAGGAGATAGAGAGGAATAACATCGATTCCAGTGAATTTCTCCGGGTGCCACGTCCCATAAGAAATGAGCACCCCTTTTGCACCCCCCATACCTAGAAAACTGTCCATTTTTCGACCTTGAGCCCATGAAAACTTTTGATCACGATGTCAAGATCTGCAAAATCCTGCAATATGAGCAAATTTGGCCGAAAGCCAATTTTCATAAGATTAATGCGGGGTCCTTTAAAAAAAAATGTTTTTTATGTTTTGTAATTAAAAAAAAAATCCTAAAACTAATATTATTTGGAAAAGAAACTGCGAAGAGTATCCTATAGAATGTGCAACAATTATATAAAAAGTGGAGAAAAGTCGACTTTGCAACCCGCGATATCTGGGAAACTGCATTTCCCAACCTTGAGCTCATGAGAACTTTTGATCAGGAGGTCGAGAGGAATAAGATATATCGATTCCAGCGAATTTCACCGGGGGATACCTCCCATCAGAAATGAGCTCCCAGTATGCACCGTCGAGCCGATGTCTGGAAAACTGTCCATTTTTCGACCATGTGTCCATAAGAACTTTTGATCAGGAGCTCGAGAGGAATAATATAAATCGATTTCGGCAAATTTCACCAGGGGTCACTTCCCACAAGAAATGAGCATCCCCTTTGCACCCCCGACATCTGGAAAACTGTCCATTTTCCGACCTTGTGCCCATTAGAACTTTTGATCATGATGCCAAAATCTACAGAATCCTGCAATATGACCAAATTTGGCCGAAAGCCAATTTCCATAAGATTAGTGCGGGGTCCTTTAAATAATAAATAACTTTTTTATTTATTGATCGATCTTGTTCAAGAGAAATAAGATTTTTCCTGTAGCAAACACTAGTATACTTTCCAAATTTCAATGCAATCGAACTATTCGTTCATAAGAAATAGTGCTTACAAGAAATGTGTCGGACGGGCTGACAGACAGACGGACGTACAGACGGACATTTTGAAAGTTGCTCAGAGTTCGATCACCTTTATAATAAAATCAATATAAATCTATGACTGCATGCTAACTCCGCTATTATAAAAATTAGAAAGTGGGATAAGTAGGGAAAATTTTAAAGAAACTTTTGTGCACCAATTGATCTGAATTTTTAGTTATTAAAATAATTGAGGGAAATCATAATTGTACATTATCTAAAATCACTCCTTAATTTAAATCGTTAAGTCATTTTAACTTACACATTGTAGAGGCACTTTTTAAAAATCTTTACAGTAGGAGTGGCTGCCAAAAAAGTGAGACCTTTGCTTCTAGTATTTACACCAAGTCAAAGTTTCTGGATTCTTAATAGCTTGCATTATTTATTTAGCCCTATTTACCCCCAAACCTTCAACGGAATAAACTCTAAATATAATCCTGTTTCCGATATCGTTGTAATACACACACCTGTGCAAAATTTCAAGAAATTGACTTAATTTTAGTTTGTTGGCCTCTTTAATAATATAGTGGGGGTGGTGGGGTCGTAGATGTCATAAAACGTTTGAGAACTTGACTTTTAGTTTGTACACCAAATCCTAAGTTTCTGGACTCCTATTATACTTTTTATCCAAAGTCAGTTTGAAAATCATTAAGAAAGACCGACAAAGCAATAATAGGTGATATAACGAGCGATGTCATGAACGTCGACCGACAATTTTTAGAATCACTTTTTAATTATTGTAAATATTGTTTTACTACTTTATATTAATTGATAGACATGATTTAATTATTTATTTACAATAAATAATGTTAGTTTAATGAACAAGTCCATAAATGATTCAATTAAAATAAATATATATCATTTAACCTACGGCCGTGCTACCGCTAATATTAAGAATTAACCAAGTGCTTATAAGTTATAAGAAGGGACTCTTAATGGTGAACCAGGTAAACAATCGACTACTTCCGTTTGAGGTAAGCGCATAACATATCTGGTTAACTATATTCGTATATGGGTATCGTTTGCAATATTCAAGTACACGGTATCGGGTGTTATTCTATCACAAACAGGTTTTGTAACGACTTATCCTGGTAGCAATGCCTTAGACTGAATTTTCACATTGACAATGGAAATACTATAACTTGCTTTACTTATTTATCTCTATTTACCCCCAATCTTTCAGTTTCAACCTTCTCATTGTTTTGATAATGCGCGAATAACCTGGATTCTGATTGTACGAGATCTTGACCAGCTTTAAAATGTTTTTTACATAAACCTTTCCGTAATATACTAAATATACATTCATTTATGAAAATATCAATTTTCAGGCTATGCACTACCTTACCAACTGTATCCTGGAATGAGATTTAAGAAGAATTTATTTTGCAAATATACTTACACCGATTCAAAAATCTTAACATATAAGAAGGCTCCTATCGATATTCATGTTATAAATATTTCATGGTTTCTAAATAGCGTTTAGCCATTGAAACATAATTTTTAAATGTAATTTAAATTGGTTGAATGGTACTATTGAGGTCCTTTTTGAGCGGCAAATTCAAAGTTTGACATAGAAATTGCAATTAAACTTGTTACATAACGATACAATTAAGTACCTATTTTATATTTTATATTTTATAGGTGTTTGATACTTATGAGGTCGCCAGATTTGTTTTTATTTTCAGTATGACCGAATCTTCATAAACAACTAGCAATGAAGATAAGATTTATAAATAAATTATTTTTTGGTTACTGATAGTTATGAAGTAAATACCGGGTCTGTCACCACCAATTATCCCTACCGTTTATTATGGGGGTTGTGGGGTGGTAGATATCATAAAAAGTTTGAGAGATTCACTTTTATATAGTTTGCACATCAAATTCTATGTTTCTGGACTCTTATTATAGTTTTTATCGAAAATCAGTTTGAAAATCATTAAAAATAACCGACAAAGGAATAGGTGATATAATAAGCGATGTCATGAACGTCGACCGACAATTTTTAGAATCACTTTTTAATTATTGTAAATATTGTTTTACTACTTTATATTAATTGGTAGGCGTGATTTAATTATTTATAATACATAATTTATTTATATATAGTAAATAATAGACTTATAACAAGGGACTTGTAATGGTGAGCCAGGTAAACAATCGACTACTTTCGTTTGAGGTAAGCGCATAATATATCTGGTTAACTATATTCGTATATGAGTATCGTTTGCAATATTCAAGTATACGCGGTCTCGGGTGTTATTTTATCACAAACAGGCTTTGCAATGACTTATCCTGGTATCAATGCTCTAGACTGAACTCTCACATTGACAATACACATACTATAACTTGCTGTACTTATTTACCCGTATTTACACCCAACCTTTCAGTTTCAATCTTTTCATTATTGTACATTCTATAGTACATACTCTCCGTATTAGGGTATATTGCCTAATTAGCCGGTTTTGCAATGTAGCAATATTATGCAATATAAATATAGGAATTTAATAAAACTTAAATGTATATTAATACTACCGGTTTTAGAAATATGCCGATCGAATGCAATATATTCTTCGTTTTGTATTTGCGAAGAGTATAATAAGACGAGGATTTCAAATTACTATTCATTTTTGTTCTTGATTTTTCTTTGACTATTCTTTGAATGTTTCTTCTGTTATTTTTAAAATTCTATAAAAGATTTAACTATCAGCAATGAAACAAATAATTAATTGTTAATTGTGTATGAAAATTCGATCATACTGAACTTAAAAACAAAACTGGTGTCTTCAAAAGTATCAATGGGGCAAAAATACAATAAAATAGCCTCCAATTGTTTCGAAATATGCAAAGTTGGATTGCAATTTCTATGTAAAATTTTGAATTTTCCACTCAAAAATGACTTCATTAGTATCATTCAACCAAACTAAATTGCATTTGAAAATTATGTTTCAATGGCTAAACGCTATTTAAAATATGCAAGATTAATTTCGATAGGAACCTTTTTTATATTTTAAGATTTTCGGATAAGTGTATATTTGCAAAATAAATTCTTAGATCTCATTCCAGGATATAGTTGGTATATTAGTGCAGATTGAATATTGATATTTTGATAAATGAATGTATATATTTAATATATTATGTGTTTAGGTAAAAAATATTTTAAAGCTGGTTAAGGTGCCATACAATCAGAACACAGGTTATTCGCGCGATATCAAAGCAATGAAAAATTTGAATTGAAAGGTTGAGGGTAAATGGGGGTAAATAAGTAAAGCAAGTTAATAAGAGTCCAGAAACTTAGGTCTCAAACTTTTTATAGCATCTACCATCCCACTCTATTATCAAAGAAGCCAACGAACTAAAATTAAGTCAAATTCCTGAAATTTGGCACACGTGTACATTACAACGAGATCAGGAACAGGAATACATTTAGAGGTTATTCCGTTGAAGGATTGGGAATAAATAGGGCTAAATAAATAATGCGTACTAGTAAGAGTTCAGAAACTTTTGACTTGGTGAATATACCAGAAGCAAAGTTCTTAATTTCTTTGGCAGTCACTCCGACTGTAAAGATTTTTAAAAAGCGCCCCTACAATATGTAAGTTAAAATGACGTAACGATTTAAATTAAGGAGAGATTTTCGAAAATGCACGATTATGATTTTCCTCAATTATTTAAAAAAATAAAAATTCAGATTATATCTAAAAGCTTCGTTGATGCTAAAGTTTCCATACTTAACCCACTTTCAATTGTTTTATAATAGCGGAGTTAGCAACACGTCATAGATTTATATTTATTTTTATTAGAAAGAGTTTAAAAAAATATAGATATTATTATTAATAGTACATTACTTTCGGTTTTTCTGCAATATCTTCTTTAAAATATCAAATTAATATTTTAAACTTTAGTCATAGACCGTCTGCACTAGTTTACATGGTATCAGTCCACCCCTCGGTCCACCCTCTTTTCTGTTTAAGGTGTGGTTTTAGGGGGGTCATTGTCAGTATTACATCGCAGAAATATCGGAAACAATTTTGGACCAACTTGTGAAAGACCACAAACTGACGTAATTTGGCTGCGATTGATCTAACTTCATCGACCTATATTCCGAAACACTATAACCTAAATAATTAGGTAAGAAGCACGTAAACAGAAATAAACCCCATCTAACCCTGTATTGGACTTAATTACATCGATTTGTATGCAGCGCAATAAAAGTTATCGATAAAACACCATAAGAAATAAACAAATACAAAATGACCCGATTTGATCCCAATATATATCGGTCTATATTCACCATAATTTTAACAAATGCCGATAAAACACCGTAGAAAGCTCTGAAACACAATTTTTCCAGATCTATGCCCCCTGATCTCAATTACATCGATCTACCGTTTTACTCTGCTTTTAAACATTGAACTCAATGCCTGACAATTACTTTTTAGTCTTATCCTCAGAAGCTAATACCCCCCCAATTTACATCGATCTAAATGCAGACGTACCAAGCCATCTGTTTTCATCATTCTACATAAATAGCCGTAGAAAGCACTGGAACATAAACCGACTCGATGAAACCACAATAGACTCAGTACTCATCAGTTATATCAATTTGTATGTAGACGTACTAAAAGTTATCAATAATCCACCATCATTATTATAAACTAATAGACAGATGGACACTTTTGATCACAATCGGTATATATATTTCTACCAGCTGGAAATCACTATATAATATAAAATAACGTCTATAGAACACTATAAAGAAAGCATTGGAAGACAAATTATCTCAATCTAACTTCTATGGACTTAGTCGACCGATGTGTAGACGTATGAAAAATTATAGGTGAAAATAAAAAAACAATGAACTATCCGTTTTGTTCTAATTTCATCATTTCTTTTCTCTTAAAGTATGTCAGATTTTGTTATTTAGCAATAGCGTCAACTACGTGCCAAATATCCTCTCGTATCTTCTTACTCCCTGTTTTTATTCGAAGTCGCTAAAAGCGTATTATTAAATACCCCCCGCCCCTTTTTATAAACAGTCTAACTCCGATAGATTCTGTCCCGCGCCTAATAATAAATGTATACAGTTTCAGCCTTCTATGTCTACGTGGGACTTCTAGAGGACGAGGTACACACGTAGAATACCTATTACATACATGGTGATTCCATGTGACTCATGTGAGAAATCCTATGCTAAATTTTAGAGCAATCCTGCGGAATTTATTAGGTATAGGTATTTCATTGCATTAAAACCTGCAGGGATACGCCACTGATAGCGGCCTATATTTTTGACTAGGTCAGAAACACCCACGGAATTAAGTCAAGTTCAAGGTCATTTTTCATTCAACCCATAAGCAATTGAAAACGTATGTGCCGGCTGTGCCGCCGACGTGCGACGTACACGAACGTAGCCAGCTAACTAGATCTTCACCGAATAAATTCGCGGTCGGTGTGGGGGCATGACTGTCGAATATATTTCGGATGCAGTTGTTTTCTGGAATCAGGACACTACCGATTTTGAAAATCAGTTTTACCAGACGGTAACCTCTGGTCTGATATTGTTTAAAACAATTTTGTTTATAACAAAAGGAAATATTAATTTTTTTCAATCAAACACTTTTTAAAAATATTTTTGACCGATTTCCAATAAGAAATGTTCGATAACTTTTTTTTCGTAAAGTTGATATTTTCAAAGTTATTTATTTTTAAAAATTGAAAAATCGCCCATTTCCCGTTTTTTGAGTTTAATAAAAAATGTTTTTTTACAATAAACAGTTTTTTATAATATCTTTAGATCTTGCATATGAACTTCTGAAAAATGGAACTGACGATGCTTTTTTATTTTATGCCTCATAGTGATCAACTTTAATAAAAGCTGTCCCATTGATTTCAGCGTGCAGGTAATTGATTCCTGAAGTATTTTAAGTTAAAATATGAAGGGTGTTCCATGTGAAAAAACCGCTGCCTAATGAATCACTATACTTCCACATCGAGACTTTCCATCCAAGTCCCTTTAAAGGAAAGCATCTTGACTATATTTGCACTCTAGTATATGGAAGTAAATTGGTCATAGAATTTTAATACTTGCGGCCGGTCACGAAAAAATTTAAGGCGTTGATTTTTAGCATATACGCTCCAAAAATAAAGTTTCTGGATTCCTATTAGCTTGCTCTATTTATTTTTCCCAATTTACACCACCCCAACGTACCCTTCAACCGAATCATCTTAATTAGATATGTCATTAAAACACATACTTGTACCAAATTTCAGGTGAATATCTCAATTCTATTTTATCAATCCATTTAATAATAGAGTGTAGGTGGGGGGTTAAAAATATAAAGAAATCTGAGGCTTTGGTATCTCCCAAATAGCACCAAACTTCCGGATGTCCGTTTTAGGTCTTCTCTTGGTCCGAACGTCCGACGACGTGAAACGAACGTTCATAAGACGTCTCTTTTCGGATGTTTTTAGGATACACTAAATTAACATTCTGTGGATGTCCATTTTAGGTCGCACATTGGCCTACCAAGATTAATTTTGTCACGAATGCAACAAATTAAAAATGTGGTTTCGTTAAAAGATACAGAAGGAACGGAATAATAAAACTTGAAAACTGGTTAAAAAATCGTGTAGTATAACTAAATGCGGTGAAAAAAAGAATTTATTTATACACAAAAGTTTTTGATATCACAATAACTATTTTCTTTCGTGCTTTCTGATTGTGTTCCCTTTGTTCAACATGGAAGAACATAGCTAATAAGAATAACATATACTTATGGTAGTAAATGATGTATCAGCGACATAATTTAACTCCAGACTAAATAAAATTTTTATAAATATGAGTGCAATATTTAATTACACAAATATTTCGTCATTCTTAAATAATTTAATAATAACAATGTTCCTTGGGTAAAGTTTGATTAACACCTTGTCAAAGCTAATAAATAAACTGCTCTGCTTCCCTAAATAATTCAAATTTTTTTTCCATGTGTTGATTTTTCCTAGCTCATCATTAAACGTATCATTTAGTAACAGAGAGAAATTAACAACTTATTTTGCTGCAATATTTCTATATTTTCTATCTATTTCTCAACAAAGTGATAGGTAAATTTAATAAAACCTGTAAAAGCAAAAGAATGAAAATAAAAATTAGTATTCTTATTCCATGCCACTGAATGCAATATGTACAAATAAAAAAATACCATTGCAGCTTTAACAAAATGTGCAGCAATAGCCACAGAGTTGGTGAATGATTTGTTCAAAGTACTTTAAGCCAACTGAAATTTTATAAGAAAAGAAAAAAAACCTGAAAAACCGAAGTGCACCCCTAATTTCAAAAAATTAGAGATACACTTCCGACTGGGGTTGGTTAGCTAGATAGTCGATAGTTACCGTTTTCAGGTACGAAAAAACTATCTATAACATTTCAGCCAATATAAAGTATCTTGAACAAATCATTTACCAACTCTTAAGACTATAAAGGTCTGAATTGAAAAGCCTGTGTGGGTCCACTGAACGTCCTCATCTGGACCTATAATGACCCAAAATCAGAAGTTCTGAGGAAGTCCAAATTTGTAACACGGTATCTTCTCTAAACGTCCACCATACGTCTGACGACCTAAAATGGACATCCTTCGTCTGTCCTGAATGTCATCAACGGACATCTTCTGGACGTTTTGTGGATGTTTTGGTGCTATCTGGGCTAGTATATACACCAAATCTCAAGTTTCTGTACTCTTACCAGCTGGCTTTGCTGATTTTCCCCTATTTACCTCTATTTACCCCCCACCCCTTCAACGAAGTCTTCTCAAAATATAATGTACTTCCAGATGTCATTATAACCCTGATAACAACAAACGTCCCCAGGACGTACACTTAGGTCCTCGTTAGGTCTGAATGTCCCGGGTTTATATGGTACGTCCCAAAGACGTCCGTTTGCTATCGTCCCTAAAACGTTCCGAATAAACGATTTAAGGACATCCTGCTAGAGTCTAGTTCAGACAAACCTAAACAACACATTTGTGAAATAACCTATAGGAGTGATGTTTTTTTGAGCAGATGAGGACATGTTTAAAAAAAGAAATTAAAAACTCTAAAAATGAAATTAAAATTCTTAAAAAGTTTTACTAACAAAATTTCTTTTGATAACAAAATATTTTCATTTTTCATGGTCCATTAAAATTTTGTCAATTTTATTTTTCTGATTTCAGAAATCTTATATTAGTTTCAACTATTTTTTACATCTTGCGAAATCACATTAATTTATACTTTTTGACAGTCCAGTGTAGTTATTATCCTACTATCCTCTATATTAGTGTGCTACTATAATTTAGTACGAAAATATCGCAATGATCGCAATGTTAAGTTCCAATAAAGCTCTTTTATTTTAAAATTCCTGCCAAACGTCGTGTTTTTTGAGATGGGGGAATTTCGGTTGGTTGCTGTCAAACTATGGAGAATTCAATTTGGGATCCCTATATTGCATTTTTATTTCGTCCGCTCACTAGTTACTTTTAACGGCTACAGAAGAAAGTGCCAAAAATAGGTAAGTCTATTTAATTGATTTATTAATACATAAGTATTTAGATCGATATTTTATTCTAGATAAATTTGGTGCTGCTTGTTTGCAGGTTATAGCCTATATATAATAAATATACTACCACCCACCTTATTTGGCTCTGTTAAGATTCTATGGGAGAGCATCTGTGAACCTGGGTATGTAGTTTTTAGTTGTTTATCATGGGGCGAACTTATTAACTTAAAAGAAGATTGTTGGTTAAACATTATAAAAAATTGAGAAGAAGAAGTACCTACTCAGTGCGTTAAACGAAGTGTTAAATAAGGTTCGACATCTGATAAACAAGTGGAGGTGATGAAACTTGTAATAGGTAAGGTTTGATACATTGAGTAATAAAAGCATTTGCCAGAAAACATCAACAAACTTGTAAAGCATATTAGGGATTTCGGTAAATTAATATAAGGAAAAAACGAATAAAGTACTTTTTTGAGGAAAATTTACAATTTTGTAACTTATATGCCCCATTTTTTCTGAAATTACGCTGTACATACGTACAAAAACTTTTAAATACATCATCAATATTCAATCTATTAAACCTGCTTCTAACCGTAAATCGTAATGCTTCTTAACCCATAGCCGTTTTCTTTACTTGAATTCTGTAATAATATTGGCAAAAAATATAACTTACCCACACAGCACATGACATCCCTAGAATATCCTCATTTGGTCCCATATATCCCAATCGAGGACAACATTCCTCAGGATATTCTTAGGATATCCCAATAAAATATATACAACCTAAGAATATACCAAATGGGGATATCCTAGACAAATCCTGGCAGGATGTCCTAGTAATATCCCGCAAAGATATTAAAAGCCTAACAAAATATCCACTTTAGGAATATAGTCGTCCTATTATAGGTATTATTATTTAGGAGATTTCAACAAAAATAATGAAAAGTATATATATTATTATGAGGCTATTTATTTATAGTGTCTTTTATTGGTTTGTAAAATTTGCTTCTAAAAACTTTTTTGTTTGTTCTATTTGATAATCCCCTCCAGTACAAATAATTCATTAAAAATGTGTTAAAAATGTATATCTTATTTAAATAGCAGTTATTTATAATTTGGTTTTAACACATTTACTGTGTTTTGAATTAGCCGCCTTTTTGTGACAAGTCGAAAGTTCTAAGAAATCCGCCGGGCGCCGTTCATTTTAAAGTTCTTTCGACAAACAAGATTACGTTAAATATTTCATAAATATAATGCTGCTATGTTATATCTTTGTATTTATTACATTATCTAAAAACGGAAAATGTGATTGGTTATTGTCCGCAGATGTTATTGTCAGATACGTAATCCTTTATATTTTTCTGAGTGAATAGAATTTTTTTAAAATTCATTATAACTTTCCAGCATGCTATGATTTTTTAAAGTTGTACATATCATCCCTTATAACTTCTAACCACCCTAAACTCTATTGATTTTAATAATACCAAAAAAAGGCAAGAGATCAATTTTTATGTAATATTTCATTCTTTTACAATTTTTATTTGAAACATTTTTTAACATCTTTTACACATTTTGAGTACTTGTGAAAAAACACTTTGTTATATTTTTTTTCACCCGTTCTCGGGGTTGAAAAGAATTTCTTTCATTAATCGTGTTCAAATACTTCAAAGTAACATCAAAAATTCAAGTATTTACCTTTAAATTTTGATTTGTCGACCTATTTCATTGGACTATATAACCTCAATTAGTTTGGTAGATTTATTTTTAAAGTGATATAAGCCAATTGATAGATACAGATATGTGTATGGAGTTGTACATATATGTATCACATTTTTATTAGTCATTTTACCTCTGCCATTATATAAACTTGTATTCCTTTCTTCGCTTATTAGCTCAGTTTAAAAGCAATGATCCTATAAAATAATATGTAGTTTTTGCTGTCTTTAGAAATATCCAATAAACCCTAAAAAAATTGGGGATATCCTATATAAAGTCCGATCAATGTCCTCAGGTTGTTCATAGTAAAGCCCAGGTATAACCCATATAAGAGCTGATGATGTCCTGTACACACCTGTACTGATGTCCTGAGGACATCAGCAAAGCCCGAACTGTCCCATTTGGATATTCTACAGACATCCTAAGGTGATAATGGGATCTTCCCAGGATATCCCATATGTCCTGAAAAGTTGTCCCCAGTATGTTCTGAGGATGTCCTTGTGCTATATGGGTAAACTTATAATAATGCTATTAACCTGGTAGCATTAGTCACAACATATATTTCTGCTTCGCTCGCTCTTTGGTATTATTTGTAGAATAGATAATTCATATAAAGAGGTGTTCTTAAATTTTTTAAATGAACAAGGGACCCTTTCAAATGCAAATGTCGGTTAAACAAAAAAATGTTCACATTTAAACAGTGATTTTTTTTAAATAGGATACCAAGAAAATTATAACAATTTATTTTAAATATAAGCTTGCCATCAGGTGTCATATATTAGTCTTAATGTTTTTGCCAAAATTTCGTCTTTTATTTGCACAGGGGCTGCTGAAGTCGCTAACGCTTCAAAGTCTTGGAAGGACACCGAAATGGCTATTGCATCATGACTGAAGAGGGCAAAAGAAAGAACAGAGAGGGTGTCAAAAAAGAGAGCATATTAGAGAATAATACAAATTAATTATAAAAAGACGAAGTGTGCAAAACGTTAAGAGAAGGTGAGATATACATATCTTATGTTTTATTGCACACTTGGCTTTCTTATAATATTAAATATTCAATATGACTTAATGTATATATAACTATATTATACTGTACTAGGTATTATAATATATAACTTATTTTTCAATAGCACAATAGAAATAAAATGTTCGCATAAATTTGTAATTTGGTGTTGATAAATAGAAATACCAAGTACTTATTGAATAATTTTTCTAGCTGGTAATTATATACTGTCATTTTTTTTATCTTTTTGGCTTTTCTAACCACATTTATTCCCTTCAAAATAGAATCCCATCACTGGATTCTATTTCGAAAGAAATGCATGTGGTTAGAAAACCCAAAAAGAAACATAAATACCCTCTGCTGTGAATACACCTTAAAAGTGGTGGAGGGGGAGGTACCTATATGTTTTGTATAGTATGTACTAACAACATTTTCAGGACATCCTCTTTAGACCTAGATTCATTCCACATAAGTCCTGGGTTGGACGTCCTCGGGATACCCTGTTTTGTTGACACGAAACGTCCCTCAAACGTCCTCGGTACGTTTTAGGTCGGAAAGTACGTTCTCGGTATGTTTTCATGTCCTGCGGGTACGTTCTTGGGACGTCTTTGGGACGGTCATGTGCTATTAGGGAATACATACGTGTACCAAATTTTAAGTGAATATTTCAATTTAATTTTGCGCGGTTGTCATCGACGGCTACACGTGACGTAGCACTTGCCACTTACCGATTCTTACGAAACAACCTGTCTATTAGTAATTTATTTGGTCAAATTCATTTAATGCGTACCCGACAAATCCCGAAAACCATTTCCGCTGAATGTCGTGTCGCTTTAATTTGGAGTTAAAACGATCTTCGTCTATTTTGTCTTCTCTGCCTGACTGTCTTATCTTGTTAATTCCTCTAATTTTTGCTCTTAATATATAGTTAATAGGTATAATAGGTATATATATATATATATATATATATATATGGCAATATCCTTGTCTATTCCGTTTTGTGTTCATAGTTGTACTATCCACGTTAAAGACATTGCCTATTTCTGATTAACCCAGGGATTAACTTTAAACAAGAAAATAGGTTTGGGTTAAAAAAAAATGTATAAAAACAAGAGCATTTTATTTCATTTGTGTGATCAACAAGTGATCATGCAAAATATTTGTACGTTTACAGTAGACACCACTGAAATCTGCATAATAATGGTGGAGTTCAGTGGTAGCCACCCTCTAGTTACGTCTGATTGGTTAGTTATAGGTGGCGCATGTTCGTACAAAAGTACATTTTAAGTAAAATTGATATCACCTAATTCACGGTTCAAAAGGTATGCTCGTCCAAGCTCCCATATAATTTGACTTGTTCTGCGCATTGACTCAACAAGAACCATAAGGAAATAAAATATATCACAGTATATTGTCAGAGAATCCTAATATTCTACTTATTTCAAATTTTTATATCATCCCTCAACATGGTATTGATGCAACCCGGGGTACAAGTAGCCGTGTTGGTGTGCGTAACTGCGGATCATTTTTTTGTTTGGTTTTTCTGTAGTGAGATATTTGTCAGGTTAAAAGAAATTTTTTTTTAGTATATTATTAGTTTCAGATGTTTCTTGTTTAATTACGAAACAAAAAATAGATTATTTTTAAACTTAAAAAAATTATAACTTTTATATTTATTGATTGATTTTGTTCAAAAGCAATAGAGTTCTTCTGCTAGCTAACACTAATTTACTATCCAAATTTTAATAAAACCGAACCTTTCGTGCTTAAAGTTGTCGTGCTTACAAGAAACGTGATGGACGGACGGACAGACAGACGGATGGACAGGCGCACGGACCGACAGACTGACAGACGGACAAACATTTTGAAAGTTGTTCAGATTCGATCACCAACATAGTGATATGAATTTTTTTTCTCTGCGAGCGATATTACCTACCAGTTTTAGAAATGTGCCGATCGAATGGGGGGGGGAGGCGAAGGGAGGAAAGTTTAGATAAGAAAACCTGATATAAAAATAAATTTATTTTAATGCATTTATTTTATTTTCACCCAATAAATAATTGTCGCCCCCCCTCCCTCAACAAAATGCTGGATCTGCTCCTGAATCGAATGCAATATAGATTCTTCGTTTTGCATTTGCGAAGAGTATAATAAGACACTCTCACACAAGGTGTCTGGCAACTGGCGTGTCTGCTGAAATACAATTAATAGGTTATAATATATATGTGGTGTATGTATTTTTCGTTAATATTGTTTAAATATTACTGGCGAGTTTTATCCACTGCATTAACAGAGCTCCTCGACCTCGAAAATTTGATTACAATAATTATATATCCCAGATTACGCCGCCACTGGTAAAAATATTTGCCGTAGGCTCCGCCCCAAGCAAAATTACTAATTTAGTAATTTACATGGGGACTTTCCGTTTTCCACTATAATTCTAATTTATCCGTGAATGTCAAAGCCACAGAGACGTCAAAGCTAACCACACATTTTAGTGCTTGGCGTCAGTTTGTATTTGTGTATAACATATGTACTTATTAACAAGTTAGAAAAAAATCATTATAAATCTTACTTTGGGGTAGAACAATTTAGAAACTATTCAATTACGTTAACTAATGAAGGTAAGTCCAGTTGAACTATTATGCAAACAGTTTATTTATAATGACAAAAAATTAAATATCCATGTATTTGTGATAATGTATGATAAAATAAGTATACCGAATATTATTCTAATTCTACAATTTTTTTATTACTAGGTGGTGATATAAACAAGGCAGTATAACCTTGGAAATGGAAAATAAACACACTCTCAATTCTAGCCCGATGGAGGAAACGTTATTAATTATGTTGGTAATTAGACATAAAAATATACACATATGTATGAAAGAGATGCTGTGTCTAACCAACAAAAAAATAATAACTGAAAGCGCTTGTCAGAGCAATTCAATTCCTGTAGTGATATTCCCCGAAATGAAGTTGTACTGCGAAACAAGTGCCATAATGTGAAGAAACGCTGCAGACAAAAGTTTGATGGCGAAAAATGTTTCGTAGGGGGAAAAATATAATAACAGAAGTAGACAATTCAGTAAAAGAAATACTTGACAGCCAAATCATGGATAGAGAGAGTGAATTTGATGATAACGTTTTACCTATAGGTAAGCTTTTTATATGCAATGATTAAAAATAAAAATAGTATACCTATATTCAATATTAAATTTGATGTTTAAATATAATTTCTCTTTTCTAGTAAACACAACACTATGTGGCCATAATGCATCACAAAAAAGAAGAAAATAGTGAGGAATTGGGGTCAGAAATAGTTGTGCTAGGTATAGTTTTTTAACTTGTGAAGGTCTTTTTGATTTCTTATGGTTTTCCTATTATTACAGCTGCTGGTACAGAAATGGTAGACACTGTAGCAGCTATTGATAGTTCTACGCTGGAGATAACCTATGAAAACTCACAATCACAAATGGAAGAAATTTCTAACACCGGTGAGTAATTCTTATGTATAATATAATGTTATTATTTCCTCATTTTCAGATAATTTTTGGTATACTGTGACAATATTGTTAAGCCGGCTTCAGAGCACACATAACATATGCCATATGCTATAAGAGTAAGACATGTGACTTAACTTTAAAAAGGTGCATTCATAGTGTAGAAAATGTAAGATGGATGCATCCGCAATACACTACAAATGTACATGACATACAGGGTTATTGACGGAAAGCGGGTATTAGACGTTTCTTGGGATCTGTTCAGTTTAGAACTTTGAAAATTGGTCTAAGGGGGTTTCTGGAAATGGCGGATCTAACGAAAATATTTTCATGCATGTATTACTTCCGCTTAGACCAGATGTACCACCTAGCTTTGTTATTTTAAATGGAACACCCTATATTTTATTTCATATTTGGATTTCTCATAAAATTTTAGCTTGGGTTTATGCACCATAATATACTCTTAAACCTACCAGTTTTTGAGCTAGTTAACCTTTTTGACGGTTCCTACCCTTCCGAAAAAAATTGATATCTTCTATCATGTGGCCGACTTAGAGACTTTCTTATCAAAGTCGTACATGTACCCTATAATCTAACTAAAAATTGTCTTATATTTTCACAATATACAGGGAATTTTATTTTTACAATCAAACATTGTTTTAGTTCAAAGGTCCAAAAGTCAATTTTTTTCAAATAGGATTTTCACATAATTTAATAAGAGTATTAATTTCTGCATCAATTGATATTAGCATTCCCTATACCTATCTCTTTGTTTTTTATTATGGACGAATTTTTGTAAAATGTACATGCAATATAACTCACCTCACTTGTTTCTTTTTTATCACAAACGAGAATACTCATGTAGATAATTGATAATTATTTGTTTATTATCAAGATAATATCAAAAACAAGAGATCATTTTATATTAGACTTGTAATAAATACTTTCGAATAAAATTTATAAAATTAATGAACATATTGAATATAAATATTTAATGCAACAACTGCCCTCCACTTTGGTGCTGACAAGCCAATCCTGGAATTTACGGCACTTACATTAGCTTAGTGAATTTATTTGCTAAAATGCAGCTCGTACTCTCTTCTTCAGAACTTTTTTGGTAGCAGCCGGGGTGGTATATACAATATTTTTATATTACCCCAAAGGTAAAAGTCTAAATGGATCAAATCAGGGGACCTTGCTGGCCATCTCCAAGATCCATGGTAGCAAAACCACCTAAGTTCGAACGATGCTACTAATCCGTCATACACTTCCGGTGTATTATATGAACTGCAACCATCGATTTGATAATACATGGAATTATAAATATTTAGGGGCAAGTTATCAATAAAAGTAACAACTTCTGTTCCTAAAATTTCATCGTATTTATTACTATTTAAATTCTTTACATATACTTGTTATCTACTAATAAGCAGAAAATGTTAAAATTAATTTGTCCTCGAAATTTGATTCTCGCACCACATGAGAATTTTATTTCGTCTGTTAGAAATTCCTTCTTTAGAAAATTTAGCTTGGTCAGTTCAAATAATCCTTTAAAAAAATCATGTTTCTCTTGAAGACGTACGATCACATGCTTACAGAAATCTGTTCTAAGTGAACAAATACTACGTTCCTGTACTATCGCTACCACTCAGCAACACTAATACAGTGTTTATATTGATAAAACAAAACATTCTGAAATTTTTCATTGCCTACTATGTGTGTAGCAGTATGTACATGTACATTATACACTGCTGATTGTATATCTACATTTTACAAAACTTCGTCAATAATTAAAAAAAAACGAGAGATAGGTGTAGGGAATGCTAATATCAGTTGATGCAGAATTCAACACTATTAAATTCTGTGAAAATATACAAGTGCTTCGATTTGAAATAACTGACTCTTGGACGTTTGAACTACAATGCTAAATTGTGAAAATAAAGTACCCTGTATGGTATTGTGACAATATAAGAAAAATTTTTGTTATATCATAGGGTACTCGAACGAATTTGAAAAGAAAGTCTCTAAATCGGCCACATGATAGAATATATCAATTTTTTTTCGAAAAAAAAAATTAATTATCTAAAAAACTGCTAGGTTTCAGAGTATATTATGTGACATAAATTCAAGCTAAAATTTTATGAGGAATCCAAATATGAAATGAAATATAGGGTGTTCCATTTGAAATATCAAAGTTAGGTGCTACATCTGGTGTAAGTGGAAGTAGGTAACACATGCATGAAAATATTTTCGTTAGATCCGCCATTTCCAGAAACCCTCTTAACCAATTTTCAAAGTTCTGAACCGAACAGATTCCAAGAAACGTCTAATACCCGCTTCCGTGAATCTCCCTGTATGTAGTTACATGTTATTGATTCATTTTATTTAACATTTTATCTATGAATTTAACCTTTGCATTACCTTTCCATACTTATTCTGATTGGTGAATTCAAAATTTATATTATTTATTTGTGTTATGGCATACCCTTATATCATACGGTTTATGTTATGTGTACTCTAGGAATCCATCCACTTGCAAATTTTCAAATATTTAACTCGATTCTATAATTTTTCTTAAAGATATGTTGCAACCTGGATCATCTACAAGTTGATGTGTGAAAAGACAGTTGGATTGGTCATCATATACTCGATTGCAGTCGAAACAACCACGAATTACAGCGCTAACTAATCCAAAGTCGATAAAAAAAATAAGTTATCAAATAGACTTTCTTCTTGGGCGAAGACAAAATCTACTTCTTTGGGAAAAAACAGTGCATTGGAGCAGCATTAATTAAACATGACCCAAATGAGTGAAAGACATGAATAGGACATGCTTTTTGCCAAACAAAAGCATAATAGTTTTTAAAACGTAGTGACTAAATTGGAACGCTGATTTGTTGTGATTTTTGTTTTTACTTATATGTGTATTAATATCATCGCAACTGTTCCAAGTAGTGGCTAGGGGTTACACCACGAGCTTATAAGCATGGGTTAAGAGTCATTTTTACTGTTTATTACTGTAACCATTATTATTTTTATTGGGCAAATTGGAATAAAATACTGTGTACATAATATTTTTTTATACTCATGTTGTACAAAATTTAATAAAATACTGATCACTTGTAATATTTAATCATGCAACATGTATTATTTTATTAAAATGTTGTTAAATACGGCTCTCTTATAATTTTTTACTAAATAAAATGAAGTTATTTACTGAACAGTTTATTGCTACTCGTTTTTATTTGAGTTGAACACATCCAATTATTGTTATGGCTTAATGTAATAGTTATATATTATTGTAATAAGTTTTGTTCCGCATATTTTATAAATTAAAAATAGATATTTTTATTTAATGAACTCTTGCAAATTTGAAAAATAATTATTTATTAAAGCTCCTCTTGTTGTTTCGTTTTCATTTATGTTATCCTCTGCATTTTCGATGGGCAAATTAATATTGTTTATTTCATTCACAATAACGACCTCCACTTCACCGATGAGGGGTGGTGTTGGAAGTACTGAATTTTTACATGCAGTATTGTGGGATACAGCTAATTTGCGACTCGTTGAATAAATGTTCAGTTGGTGTGGAAGGATTTGCTAATGAAGTTATTTGAAAACTACGATTAGCATAGGCACTGTCTCCTACGAGCACATTACCTCCCATTTCATTATTTTCAAATCTGGCTCGCACTCTACTCATATTAAAAATAGTGGAGTTATATGTTGAACCAGGCCAACGATAAACGATATTTCTTATATAAGTACAAAGAAGGATCACTAATACACTGCACGTTTATCGAAAAACTTCCTTTTCTGTTTCGATATACCTCAGCATTATCTCCACCTGGAGATTTTATTTTAATGCGAGTATAATCGACTGCATCGATATACTGGAAACTTAGCTTTCTTATAAAAGTCACAAACACTCAATGTCTTTCTCGTTCACCGGAAATTGTATATACTGATTTCTTAATAAGGCTATTGCTTTTGACACTTTGTTTATAACTCTGCTCGCTGTTGATTTATGTGCTCCAGAAAAATCACTTCCTACCTACTATTAACATAGATCCAATTGTATAAATATCATAATGTGAGAAGCTATCCTCCGAAGAAAGAGCTTTGTTTCTGTAAATAAATGATTATACAGTTAAATAAGTTAATCTTATTCATATAGTCTTATTTACCTTTTTGTTAGTGAAGAAATGTTTATTTGGTTACAGATATCTTGTACAATATACTTATTCTGTTAGACGAAATCTGTCGTAAAACTCTTCTTCAGATCATTTGTTAAAGTGATTTACCCTGGGTCGGAATATTCGTGGATTTTTATGTAGTTCAGATTCCACCAAAAAAAGTCTTCATGATTTATAGGTCCCATTTTTTTTCAATTATTTTGACAAGGCAAACACGAATATGATTGTGTATTAAATTGTGAGGTTAGATTATTGAAACAGTCAGGGTTCAATTATTTTACTATGGAATCTGGCATAAACCATTGATTTTCCTTTATACAACAAGTTTATGATAGTAGACAGTGGTTGAAGTCTGATCAAGGAAGGCATTACCGCTCTTTATACAACTTTAGAACTAAATACAGAGTCGTGCAGATAGTAAATATTTCATCAGTTACTAGGTTTGTTCATTTGTGTTGATTTAAAGCAGCTTCAAGCAGTTAAATAAAGATAGTGCTATCACAAGTAACGTGAGTGTGAGAGAGATAACGTGCTTCAAAGTTGCTATAAATCAACACAAATGAACAAACTGACTATCACAGATCACAGGTTACAATCGACGCGATCGGACATACTCGAGTATCGGACATTAGCTGATATAGGACCTCAATTGTCTCTTTGACGGGAGAACTTGATAATGTAGTGTGTGTGTGTTTGTAGCATATTTTCCAATGCAAAATTATTGTTAATGGGCGGGTTTACGATGTGCAGTGTTAGTGACAGTTTCATTGTGTTTGTCTGTGTCTGAATCTGAAAATTCTTCGTAATATAATACTGGTATTAATTAGTGATAAGCAATATTGATGATTCAATATTTCAGTTGTATAATTCCTGCAATAATCGTTAAGATATTAAAGACAAGTGATTTGTTTGGTAGGTTAACTTTTTTGTTAAAATAATTTTGATGGGCATTCAATAAAATGTTTTATTTTAATTTTCAATTATCAATAATGATCGTAACCTAAATACTGATATAACACAATTTATTTACTGACCTACATTAATATAAAAATAATAATATGTATATATATGCAACCAACAATAATAGTGCAGAGATGTGATTTATATTAATTTAAAAATAACTTAATACCTATATGCAACCTACATTACACCGTGCTACTTGAGATTAGTTCAGACAAACACAATATGAAGCTCTCATAGATGTATACAATAGTTCATTGAAGTTTCCATAGATGTCTACATTCAAGAGCGCGACGATCGCCTCCCCTCAACTCGCTATCTAATGAAGTGGGGATAAAAATTGTCCTCAATAGTACCATTGCATGAAGCCAACCTTCGGGGTCCGACCCCAAAGGTAGTGAAATGACTCCAATCGTGGCATTAGACCTGAAAATCGGACCCCAATAGTCTCGCTTGACATATATATATATATATATATATATATATATATATATACTTATATCGCTACAAGTCGAGATCTGTTTTAGTAGTTTCATTAACAACCTGAGATCCGTTTTGAAAGGTGAGATCCGATTTTGGATCTCGTCTTGTTTTGCGTGTATATCGCCGCCATTTTAATTGGTTAGACCATAACCGTTGATTTTAAAATTTTTGGTCGGATCTCATATTTTCATAATTTATCACATCTTATACACCTCTAGTTCACCCTACCAACGCCAGAGGGCGTCTGGCTTTATTTTACATGATTCAACTTTTAGATGAAGGTGAGCTCCGTTTACGACGGCAACATCGCAAATCTCGTGATAGCATTGGAATTTTAGCTGCTTTCGTTCAGCAGAGTGATTCGTAATCATAAGGTACCTGTTTCATGTGTTGTCTCTGTACCTACCATGCAATTTTGTATCATATAATTACTGTTCATTGAAATCCTGTTTATTATGATTACGAATCACTCTGTTGAACGAAAACAGCTTTTGTTTAACTTTATTTTGTTTATTAGGCAGGTCGACATTAAAATTATATACGAGTTGGGATGTTTCCTAAGTACCAGGCTACTTAAAAAATATTACAACCAATTTAACTTCAGAGAATAATAAACCCTGGTCACCAAATATAATATAATATCAAATATAATATAATATGTAGATCAAAATCAAACTCATAAAATAATTAGTTTTACTTCCACATCCACGTAGTGGATTGGAAGATAGTAATCGCAAAAAAATTTTCAAAAATTTTTATTCGTGAAATAGGTTTAGAATGTCATGAAACGTCGAGATTTTAAATTTGAGCGAAAAAAAAATTTTCTGTCTGTCTGTCGGTCTGTCTGTAACTTTTTTTGTCCGCACGCTTTCTCCGGAACGGTTTAAGATATTGACCTGAAATTTTGTACACGTATATATTATAACGAGATCTGGAACTGGATTGTTTTTTGAGGAAATCCGGTGAAGGGTTGGGGGTTAAATAGGGGGAAATAAGTAAAGCAAGCTTGTAAGAGTACAGAAACTTGAAATTCGGTGTATGTACTAGAAGTTAAGGCCTCAGATTTTTTTACAATATTTTTCAACCCCCCACCACCCCTACCCCATTAATGGGGTTGATAAAATAAAGTTGAGATATTCATTTGAAATTTCGTACACGTATGTATTATAACGATGTCTAGAATTAGATTATATTTTGGGATGATTCCGTTGAAGGGTTGGGGGTTAATTTGGGGTAAAAAGAGGAATATAAGTAAACCAAGTTGGTAAGAGTACAGAAACTTGAAATTCGGTGTATGTACTAGAAGCCAAAGCGTCAGATTTTTTAATAATATTTTTCAACCCCCACCACCCCTACTCCAATTTGAAAAGGGTTGATAAAATAAAATTGAGATATTCATTTGAAATTTTCTACACGTATGTATTATAACGACATCTGGAACTAGATTATATTTTGAGATAATTCCGTTGAAGGGTTGGGGGTTAAATAGGGGTAAATAGGGGAAAATAAGTAAAGCAAGCTGGTAAGACTACAGAAACTTGAAATTCGGTGTATGTACTAGAAGCCAAGGTCTCAGATTATTTATAATATTTTTCAACCCCCACCACCCCTACTTCATTATTAAAAGGGTTAATAAAATAAAATCGAGATATTCATTTGAAATTTGGTACACGTATGAATAATAACGACATCTGGAATTAGATTATACTTTGAGATGATTCCGTTGAATGGTTGGGGGTTATTTAGGGGTCAATAGGGGGAAATAAGTAAAGCAAGCTGGTATGAGTACAGAAACTTGAAATTCGGTGTATGTACAAGAAGTTAAGGCCTCAGATTTTTTATAATATTTTTCAACCCCCCCACCACCCCTACCCCATTAATGGGGTTGACAAAATTAAGTTGAGATATTCATTTGAAATTTCGTACACGTATGTATTATAACGACGTCTGGAATTAGTTTATATTTTGAGATGATTCCGTTGAAGGGTTGGGGGTTAATTTGGGGTAAATAGAGGAATATAAGTAAAACGTTGGTAAGACGTTTCTGTAAAACTTGAAATTCAGTGTATGTACTAGAAGCCACAGCGTCAGATTTTCTTATAATATTTTTCAACCCAACCACCCTTACTCCAATATGAAAAGGGTTGATAAAATAAAATTGAGATATTCATTTGAAATTTGGTACACGTATGTATTATAACGACGTCTCAAACTAGATCATAATTTGACATGATGCCGTTGAAGGGTTGGGGGTTAAATAGGGGCAAATAGGGGAAAATAAGTAAAGCAAGCTGGTAAGACTACAGAAATTTGGGATTCGGTGTATATACTAGAAACCAAGGCCTCAGATTTCTTTCTAATAATTTTCAAACTCTACCACCTCCGCTTCATTATTAATGGGATTGATAACATCAAATTGAGATATTCACTTGAAAGTTAGTACACATATGTATTGTAGTGACATCTGATTGAGATGACTCCATTGGTAGGTTGTAAATAGTGGAAAATAAGTACGGTAAACTAGAAACTTCATTTTTAACGTATATGGTAGAAACCAACTCCTCAAACTTTTCTATGACATCTAATCCAAATATTATTAAAATTCTATGACCAATAATTTCAACATACTAGAGTGCAAATATAGTCAAGATGTTTCCTTTAAAGTGACTTGGACGAATAATCTGGATGTGGAAGTAGTGATTCCTTAGGCAGCGGTTTTTTTAATTACTTCCACACCCACGTAGTGGAGTGAAAGTATAGTAATCGTAAAATAAATTTCATTTTTTTTTGTTTGAAATAGGCTTAAAATGTCATAAAACGTCAAGATTTTAAATTTGAGCAAAAAAATAATTTGTCTGTCGGTCTGTAACTTTTCTTTGTACACACGATTTCTCAGGAACGGTTTAAGATATCGACTTGTAATTTGGTACACATATGTATCATGATAAGATCTGGAATTGGATTATATATTGCGCTAATTCTGGCGAAGGGTTGGGGGTTAAATAGGGGAAAATTAGTAAAGCAAGTTGGTAAAAGTACAGAAACTTGGAATGTCGTGTATATACTAAAACCAAGGCCTCATATTTTTTATATTTTTCATCCCCCTCCCCCTCCCCCGGCAACACCACTCCATCACTAAAGGAGTTGATAATATAAATTTGAGATATTTACTTGAAATTTAGTACAGGTATGTATTATAACGATATCTGGAAGTACAATATATTTAAAGATGATTCCGTTGAAGGGGTGGGGGTAAATAAGAGAAAATAAGTAAAGCAAGCTAGTCAGAGAACAGAAACTTGGGATTTGGTATATATACTAGAAGCTGATGAGGCCCCCCAGATTGCTTTATAATATTTTTCCCCTACACCTTTAAGTAGGTTTCTTTGTGCTCACATTATAAGTCTACAGGCATTATCTATTTTAATAGTTGTGATAATAGTGGGAAATAAACGTTTACTTAAAAATATGATGGCTATAACGGATCAATGACGTCATTACTGGCTGGTTAGGTTCAATATGTTGATTTCTATTTCACCATCTAATTGTTAATAATTATCAGCGCCGCAGGTAGTATTATTTTTTCCCTCAAATAAACACGAAATTAACTTCAAGTCATTGATAGTGCTTTGCACAAAGTGTGCACGCGCACTTGGGACGAATCATAATTCGTATCATAATACCTTGAAGAATCAGGTTGTGGGTTTTCGAAGGATGACGCTGCAAAACTTTGCTATTTCCCCTCACAGTTGGAAAGGTGAATTAAGAAAAATTGCATCAATATACATCAAGTAGCGAGTAGATTTCTCATGGATCATCTACGGAGAGCATGGGTTAATAGTTTTAGATGCCATTCTCTGTGGGGTTATCAAAATTGGGATTCCTTGGCGGTGCAAAAAGCATAACGAGTCTCAAAAGCAGATTAAATAAAATGACAAACTATTTTTAAGGAAATGTACTAAAAAGTAAAAATATTTTTTTATAATTTATGCATCTGGAAACCAAAAGCTTTGGGGACAGTCATATAGTAATATTGAACAGTTGATCAGTTGACCGCCCCAAAGCTTTTGGTTTCCACATGCATAAGTTTTAAAAAGTTATTTATTACTTTTTAGTACACTTTTTTTAAATAAAATCTAGTTTTTAAAAATATTTTTTTTGTATAATTTTATTTTCCACTTTTTAGTCTTTAAGTAAAATAGGTATTTTACAGACAGACAGACAGACAAAACCCTATCATTTGATAACCATGTCAAGAGAGTTGTGAAGAAAAAGATAATCCGCCATCCTAGGGCATCCGACATATTGGATTTAGAAGGACGTTACATAGTTTATCATATTTTACTCGTCAAATCTTTTCATTTCATACCCATATCAAGAGGAAAAAATAATACGCTATCTTAAGGCGTCCGCCATATTGGATTTAGAATGACGTTGCATAGTTTATTGTATTTTACTCGTCAAACCCTTTCATTTGATACACATACCAAGGGGGTTGAGAAGAAAAATATATTCCGCCATCTTGGGGCGTCCGCCATATTGAATTTAGGATGACGTCACATAGTTTATCGTATTTCACTCGTCAAACCCTCTCTTTTGATACCCATATCAAGGGGGTTGAGAAGAAAAAGATATTCCACCATCTTGGCGCCTCCGCCATATTGAATTTAGAATAACGTTACATAGTTTATCGGATTTTACTCGTCAAACCCTTTCATTTGATACCCATATCAAGGGGGTTGAGAAGAAAAAGATATTCCGCCATCTTGGGACCTCCGCCATATTGAATTTAGAATGACGTCATATAGTTTATCGCATTTGACTCGCCAAACCCTTTCAGGTGATACCCATATTAAGGGGGTTGAGAAGAAAAAGATATTCCGCCACCTAGGGGCCTCCGCCATATTGAATTTAGAATGACGTCACATAGTTTATCGCATTTGACTCGCCAAACCCTTTCATGTGATACCCATATCAAGAAGGTTGTGAAGAAAAAGATGATCCGCCATCTTCGGACGTCCATGGCGGACGTCCCAAGATGGCGCTTGGATTCAGACCAATAATGGCTATACTATGTTGCAGTGTCACCGGACTTATGCACGTGTGCAAAATTTCAAAGCTCTAGCTTAATTAGAACTAGTCGAATTTTGACCTAAACAAACACACTAACTAACATTGCAAGTTATACAAGTTGGTAATTTCGAAAAATGTGATTATATCAACTTTGGACCTTCCTGTAACACAAATAAACAACAAAAAAATCCAATGCCTATTTTTCTTCAATTATTTATGAACATTACAATTTTTAGTGGGTCATGACACTGTAAATTGAAAATTAAAATTGACCGTAGAACTTTTAAAATGGCGGACAGAGTCCGTGGTATATAGCGGGTGGTCCCTGGGAACGGCAAGTTTTGAAAATGTTATTTTGTAACATGTATAGCTGGCCATGGATTCATTCGTCATATTGTCTGTCATTATATGCCATTTGGTATTCATGCAACAATGGTCTGGTGAGCAGCGTACTTTTGCAATGAAATCGTATTATAAAAATAACGACAGTGTAGTTGCCATGCAGCGGCAATTTCGACTACACTTTGAGATTTCTCGTCACGGGAGAATTCCTTCCTCTCATGCCATAAAGTTACCACAAGAGAATCAATAAATGCCTTGCAGAGATTATTTCCTGGTCGCATTATCTCCAGGCGTGGAAACATCGAATGGCCCCCAAGGTCGCCAGACCTTACGGCACGTGATTACTTCTTGTGGGGCTACTTGAAGCATAGAGTTTTTGTTGGTGAACCAAGAAATATTCAGGAGTTGACAATAGAAATTCATGAAGAAATTTCCAATATTCCCTTAGATTTATTAAATTAAATTTTCTATTAAATTGAATTATCTATTTCACCAATCGTATTCAAGAGTGCGTAGAGATAAGGGGAAGTCATTTACCTGGAATTATTTTTAAGAAATAAAAAATGCATATAATTAACTAGCCAATGTTATATCTTATTTCAAATAAGTATAGTTACTTTCAAAATTATGATGTTTTGAAAACTTCCCATTCTCAGGGACCACCTAGTACGTTTTAATCAGATAGTGCGCATGAAAATCGAAGTCATTTAAATAACACACACCAGAAACGTGCAATGAGACACTAATTAGAACTGGCAACGTAGCTGGACCTCAACATGTACGAAGCGTTACAAAATATACTGCTTAGGATCTCACCTTGACATAATTTAATACAGATCTCTATTTGCATTATATATTTCATGTATAACCAAATCGTAAAATTTGTTTCCCCTCTTTTGATGTCCTTAATAAGAATACATTTTAAAGTCATTTTGTACTTTGTTTTATCTAAAACATGTAATCCTCAAAGGGGATCTCGGGTTGTCTATAAAACAAAAGGATCTCGAGTTGTATAGAAAACATGTATATATATATATATATATATATATATATATATATATATATATAGATATGTACACAGTCATTGGGCAGCCCGTTCAATATGTATATAGGTCGCAGGTTAGCCCAATCCGACGCTGGTCGTCCCGGTTGCGGGCTGACCAACGTATCCCACTGTATATCTATACAATTAGACAGGGACAGACACAACGATCATTTTCCCATGTTTTCGGTCGGGCTGACCAATTTACCGTTAACATATACCATATACACCACTTAGTTCATTGAAAGTAACTGCAGGGGGCGCGATTTATATACACCGCTCAAGATATACACTTCGGAGATGGTCAATATGTTGCTGTGACTCAGGTCAGCCCTAAATTTTGCAACACTGTATGATTTAATAGTCGCGAATTCTGTAGGGTACAATTTTGTTGTTTAGGCTAGCAAGCAGTAATTCTTTCATGTTTAGTATTTTTAGTAAGGTTCCATGTCATTTTTTCAGTTAGAACTTTTATTAAGGTTCCATAGGTTACAAACTAAAATGGAACCTTGAAAGTAAATGTCTGTTTTTTATGCGGGCGTTTATTCGTGTGTCTGTTACTGGTTCATAACTTTTAAGTTTGAAGTCGACATTCGAAATTCGAACTAATCCGCGGACACAGTGGTATAGAAAAATATCTGTATTAATTGGAAAAACAGAAAAGTTGTAGGGAGTGAGGGTGAATATATAAAAAATGTATAGAGGCAATATGGGTGTCATCGGCTGAAAACGTACTGATTCTAAAAATATTTATTTAGTTATTTTTACTTAATCGTCTGTTATTTACTAATAAATTTTAGTCTAATAATTGGTACGAAATCCTCACTAAATGAAATATGCCCATGCATAATCGACTTTACTTTTATTTTGCATCGCATCTTGCATTTGGTCTGAATTTTTGCTTGATTCTCAGTAAATAAGTCAAGGCCCATAGAAAATAATTAATTGTACTCTTAGGCTGTAACCGACTGTGCGATTTATTTTGACCTCTATGTAGTTTCTTTAATCAAGCGGAGTAGGAGAGCATTGGATTTTAAAGGTAATTAAGAAGGTGTAAGGGCAAAAAACTAAACTATAGATATTTCTCCAATGTTTTATTTATTTAAAATAGAAACAATAACTAAAAAAGTAATTTTCTTGAAACATAGGTATTCTTTATAGGATTTTGCAAACAGTGGAAAGAAAAGCTATCTATGAGAACTAAAGGAAAAACTATATATATAAATATTAATGAAATCTTTGCATTCTTTCGATAACCTGACTTCTGGTTATGCTACCAAGTGCATAAAGAATATGTTTCATTACTATAAGCAAACAAATAATAAATAATTCACTTGTAATTTTCTTATGACAGTTTAAAATAAAAGGCAGAAATTACAGACATTACAATAAAAATATATCAATAACAGTTAAAAACTTAAACGGCATATGAAGTAGTTTCTTCCAGGTTTTGCCGCGGTCGTCGAACTTGACTTGACGTTTCGCTGATCATGCTGTCAGCTTCTTCAGAAGGGTTCAGTCTTTGGAACCTTTCTGAAGAAGCTGACAGCATGATCAGCGAAACGTCAAGTCAAGTTCGACGACCGCGGCAAAACCCGGAAGAATCAACTTCATTGGACAACGGCCGTGAAAACCTACATTGCATTAAACGGCATAAATTTAAAAAAAATTATCTTTTTCTATAACAATTGTAAACATAGGCCTTGATCTTTACCCAACTTCTCTCTTTAAACAAACTCATTATCTTTAATCAAGGCTTCAACTTCGTGTTTTTTTTGGAGCAATTTTTTTATTTATGTGGTCTTTAAAAAAACTTCGTATTATATATCCTTGCTCCTCTGTCCAACGAATACGTTGCACTTTTTCCTTTTTGCTGTGCTTCTGTGATATATCTGCAAAAAACATAAACCATGGTTTAATATTTACACAACTTTTACTTACATGTAAATGAGTCGGAAGCTGAAAAAAGATAGCAAAATCGGGCTGCCGCTTCGCGAGAAAAATGCATAATAGCACATTTTTTATGCATTTCGAGTAAATCGCTACACTATTTTTTAAATATCTCTGACTCTATTGGTCGTAGAGAAATTAAAAAGACCTAAAATACTCGTATAGGCTATCGAACTGTTGGGGTATAGTTACAATAAAAATACATAAAAACCTCAAAAAATCCAAATTTTTCGGTTTATTAATTTTTTTTACTAATAATTGCAATATGTGGGGTGAAAATCATCAGATCTTTACAAAAATTGGAGAAAATATGTATTTCTATGTTGTATACAGTATATCTCACTTTTCATGACTCCCATATTATAGCTCCCTTATTTACAATACGATTTTTAAAATTGTGGTGAAAGGTACTTATCCATCAGGAGATTGTGTAACGGTAAAACATTTTAAAATCCACCACTGGCGTCCGTCGTTATGAAGAAAAATGTACCTAATTTACCAAAAAAAGATGTTAGGCAAAGTTTTAACTGTAAGACAATTTCATAATCTTATTTGTTGTTATCAAAAACTCACTATAACCGAATTTTAATAACATAGTGTGCTTGATGTTCATGTAATAGGAAAATAAAACTTCCCTTTTAAAAGCACCAATTATTACAGTCATAACTTTATATTCTTACGTAATTAAGAGTTAATTAAGCTAGAGAAAGACAGATTTTCCATTTAGGATTAATCACGTGACGTCAATCCGTTTCCTTAACAGTCCAAATAAAAAATAATTGACTTGGAAAAAAAGTTCAATTTTAGATAGGTACTTAAATTTGATTCATGAACAATTTAATAAATAATAAAATTTACATAGATAACTAAGGCACAGTGTGCTCAACATATCACATGATTAATTCTAAATGAAAGTACTGTCTTTCTTCAGCTTAATTACGTCCAAAAATAAAGCTATGACTAATAATTGGCACTTTAAAAAGGAATTATTTTTTGCTCATATCATTGAAATTCTGATTAGTGAGTTTTTGATAACGACGAATAAGGTTATGAGATTATGTTACAGTTAACTTTGCCTAATATCTTTTTTTGGAAAATTAGGTACATTTTTCTTCATGCCGACGGACGCCACTGATGAATTTTAAAATATTTTGCCGTGACATAATCATCTGATGGATAAGTACCTTTCTCCTAAATTAAAAAAAAAACGCAGTGTAGATAAGAGAACTGTGATATGGGAGTCATGAAAAGTAAGACATACTGTATACGTAATAATTTTTTTTTTATTTTTACGACCACAATTCAACATTTTCGAAAAAAAATAAAACGCTTGTCATTTAATGAGAAATGGTCGTAGGATCTTTTTTCTTTTGAAGTGTAGGTTTTTTATGTACTTTCTTATGGACATATGCCAGATTCTGTTAATCAAGATAAAATTTCGTTTTTCTCGTTCAAAAAGAAATGTGTATATAATTTTTTTTAATAATAATGCAATGCGTGCGGTAAAAATCATCAGAAAATTCATTTTTACGGCCACAATTAAACATTTTCAAAAAAAAAAACGCTTGTCATTTAAAGAGAAGTAGTAACGATACATGTTTTTCTTAATTGTGACCGTACAAATAAAATTGTATATTTTAAAATTTAATCACGTACTTGCAGCATAAAAAAACATATTTTCTCCAACTTTTGTAAAGATCTGATGATTTTTACCGCACGTATTGCATTATTAGTAAAAGAAATATATATGCACACATTTTTCTTTGAATTAAAAAAAACATTTGATCTTGATTAACAGATTCTGGCATATGTTCACAAGAAAGTACATAAGAAAACCTACACTTTACAAAAATATAGATATATATATCTCACGACCATTTCCCATCAAATGACAAGTGTTCTAATTTTTCTCGAAAATATTCAATTGTGGTCGTAAAAATAAAAATTTCCTTTTTGAAATTTATTCACGTATTTACAACATAAAAATACATATTTCATCCAATTTTTGTAAAGATCTGATGATTTTTACTCCACATATTGCATTATTATAAAAAAATAAACAAATCGAGAAATTTAAATTTTTTGTGATTAGGATGTACTTTTATTGTAACTATACTCTATCAGTTCGATAGCCTGCCCATTTACGAGTATTTTAGGTTTTTTAAAATTTTTCTACGATCAATAGAGCCAGATATATTTTAAAAAATAGTGTAGCGATGTACTCGAAATGCATAAAAAATGCACTTTTATGCGTGTTTCTCGCGAGGCGGCAGCCCGATTATGCAAATTCTTCCGTCTTCCGACTCATTTACATTTTATATTTACATGTACAGAATAAAAAAATAAAGTAAAATTCAAGTTCCAAAAATTAATAAATCGTCAAATCCAGTCTGCAAATAAGTACTTTCAGCTTTTGGTAAAACATTTATTATACTTACCGGTTGTTTTACTCTATTTTCCTTTACCAAGGCAACCATTTTCTTACCTCTGCTGGCCATCACGATTTCACTTTGTTACTTTGTTACACAGGAAGAGTTAGAAATATTTCGAAAATCGTCACAAGTGGCTACGTATAGATTAATCACAGTATGAACGTCGATTTATTCACTACTCTTGCCTAATAAAAAAAATAATGGATACTCAAAATCCCAGTTATTTGTATAATAAAATAGAATTTAGACATAATGCCCATAGCAGAGTTATACGGAACTCTAATGATATCAGTATACCTAGGCACACCACTGCTGCATTTGAAACATCATTTTCATATCTAGTTTCTTATATATATAATCAGCTATCACCAGAGGCATTTCAGACAAGCCTTGCATCCTTTAAAGAAAAATTAAAAAATAAATTGCTATGTAATGATTTGAGCTGTATGGTTATTCAAAAATTCTAATTCTTTATTTGCTTTCTGTTATGAAAATTTTAATTACTACTATGTTAGGGTGAGGTTTATATATCAGTTTTCTGTATCTTGTCCTTTTGTATGTTTGTATTATATTGATACTGTACAATAAATTTATTTATTATTTATTATTATTATTATTATTACTGTACTTATGGTTGATAGAGACAAGATATGATCATGCGTACGGCTGAAGTGGCAACGCTGCTGGGCCACACAAGAGACGTATAGCATAAAGGTGTATATAAATACGGGCTGACCAGCATACTTAAAGCATGTTGGGCTGCACTGAGTACTATTCAAATATAAAAGAAATAAGAATTGCTTTTTCTTACCCCTCTGCGTGCGCCGACCATAAGGCAATGGAAGTAAGTATTTTACATTAAAGTATACACATCTATCTAAATCGGAAATACTGGGTGGACGAGCGACCCGTCCATATACTGGGCCGACCAACATACCATTTAACAATATATATATATATATATATATATATATATATATATATATATATTGCTGTATATCCACACTGTGGAACACTACCTAAGTGTCGTGTTTGAAATCATAAATAAAATTCACAAATTTGTATGTATTTTAGGAATTAATCATAACAGTTTTACTTTAATGGATCATACAGAAGCAGGAGTATCTGTGGTTTATTTAATTGATTCAAGTTCACTTATTCTCATCGAGTAGGATGCAGAGAATGAAACTTGATATTGAATACGAACAAAATATTTAAATAAACATAAAATGAAGTTATTTTAGTTTAACAAGGTTATTCTAAATAGTATATAATAAAACATGAACTGATAGAGAATCACAATCTCATTTAAAATGATTTAGAATGAAATTGGAAAACAAAAAAGTAAATTTTATAAAATCTGACATGCATGTCAAAACTTAGGGCTGAAAATCATATTTTGTGTAGAAACACTGTAAATCTACACAAAATGAATATTGAATGAAAGACTATCAACAGTAGTTGCAGTGCAGCGTAATTATTTTAGAAATAGTAAGTCCATATATTACAAAACACTGAATGACATTTTAAGTTTTCAGATATTTTCAAATATCATTGCAGAAAGGTGTTTTGTAAATGATATTTCACATCATGCAGAAAGAAGGGACTAATAGTATGATGTTAAATGTTTGTTGGCGTATCAATTTCTTGTTTTAGTTTATAATATCAGTATTCTGTCAGTATGTAAAACTGCAGTACGTTTTTAACCACTAGCATTTTGTGTTTATCATTGCTATTCATCTAAATGTATGAATTAGTATTTATTTGAGATTGGAATTGTTAATTGTAGTTATAAGTAGATTTTAAGAAAGTATATGTAATATGTCAATATATTTCGAGTAATTACAATTATTCACTTATAATCCTGAAAAGTAGAATAAGAAACTTATCAGGAAAATTAAAGAATTAAAAACAGTATTCAATTAAGGTAAAGAACAAACAAAACTGAATAGTTTAAATTTTAAATTAAAATTAAATTTTGAAATATTAGATCAAAATAGAAAAAAACAATTGAAATATTGGAAATTAACCCATTGAAACGACTAAAAATAACAAATCAGTTGATCATACACCGCTGAACAGCGAGCTGCGAAAAATATTCATCCAAGAATAAATAAATAAATTGAAAAGAAAAGAAAAGTGGTGAATAATTTGAAGGTTAGGATATTACAATCCAGATATATTGATATCAAGAATAAATTGTAAAAGTTGATTAAATATAAGAAGTGAGTATACTTTGAAAGTATTAAGAAGTAGATTATCCGGAAAGCAGATTTAGAAGAGGGAAGTATTTGTTAATTCAGTTAGCAAATTCATATGGTGAAGAAATTTCAAACGTCAATCAAGTGATAGAAATATTTCAAGGAAATCTTGAAAATAAATTGGAGGTTATAAACAAACGTCAATCCAGAAAAGAAGAAGAAGAAGCCTTGAGAGGTTTAAAAAGTCAGTCAAGTGACATTATATTTCAAGGATCATAATAACCAGTTAGAGGTTATAATTTAACATTACTCGACTCAAAAGAAAGACAAGGTAAAGCTTTACAATATCAGAAATCCATGGTACATATTTATTTTAAATAAAGGCCATATTTATCATTTTAGTTAAGTTAGATTTTGTTATTTAAATTTGTTAATTACATTCCAAGTTCAAATGTGTTAATAAATTAATACTTTGTTCGTTCAATACTGAGTTTGATTTATTTAGATTGTTATCTTGATCAATGAGCATTTATTGAACCGACTTCGTTGGACCCTGAGTAAGAGTCATTCTATAGATTGTAGATGGTCATGCTAATGGTGTTCTATAGTCTATAATATTAACAGCTTTTAAGAAACTGTTTGGCGCTCAATAAAATCATTTCAATTTACTTTCAAAAAGTAATTTCGAACGTATAAAAAATAAAATAGATAGTAGAATATAGAACATTTATGGCTTGTTAACGTGGAGCGATCAGGAAAGCGATTAAATAAATACAACTTGAGAATGGTTTATCGTTTCAAGCATACATTTGAAAGATAATAGATCAAATAACTTATTTTGATAGTTTTGACAACAAGGCATTGTCAAATTAAAAACAAATATAATTTATATGAGGTTAAAGTCAGGTAAGACAACAATGAATCAAGAAGAAACTACACCAGGTACATCCACAGTTCCACAAACACAAGTTGGTGACACAAACACACAACCAGACACAAACATGTTCCAGAAACTCATGGAAATGATGGGTGGAATGAAGGTACAAATGGTACAAAATAACCAAACTTTGGAAGCAAACATAAATACACAAATTGGCAACATAAATACAAAAATGGATCAAAATAACCAGCGACTAGAAGAAAATATGGACAAAAATAACCAGCGACTAGAAGAAAACATTGGCAACATAAATACACAAATGGTACAAAATAACCAAACTTTAAAAGAAGACATTAGTCAAAATAACCAGCGACTAGAAGAAAATATTAACAAAAATATGCAAAAGCTGGAAGAAAGCAATATAGAAGTAAGAAATAAAATTGAAAATTTAGAGAGTAAATGGGAGAGAATGGGAGAGACAGTCAACGAAGAAATTGGTATTAAGGTAAACGAGGCAGCAAAAGAAATAAGAGAGGAAGTTGTAACTATGTTTGAAGATGGAATGACTGCAGTAGATAGCAGAATGAAGAAACAGGAGGATAAATACGATAGCAAAATAAAAGAACAGGATAGCAAGATAGAACAGAACACGAAGTTGTTGAAGGATACCACACGTACACGATTAACACAATTACCCACACATACTTACACGTGCAACAAAACACCTTTTTATTTTTACGGAGATAACCGCATACACCCTAAAATTTTCATTTCACGTTTGAAACAACACATGGAAATACAACACGTAAATGCAAACTTAAAAGCAAACATACAAGACATGTTAAAGGGAGAAGCGGAAATCTGGTATTCAGTTATAATGGACAGATTTGAGACTATAGAGGAATTTGAAGCTCTAGTCTTAAAACAATATTGGAGTGATTACACTCAGTTGAAAATAAGACAAGACCTATTTAATGGTAACTATGTAGAAAATAAAGGTATTTCTAGGGAAAATTATGTACTTAGAAAAGTATACAATATTAGACATCTAGAACCAAAATTCACAGAAAGTGAAATGGTCAGATATTTAGCTAGGCATTTTTCAGGGGATATCCAGAATGTTATTATTACGCAAAGAATTGCAAAGTTAGATGATTTGATTGATTATTTAAGAGAATTAGATGATTATCATCAGAGTTTTGATAGGAAGTCTAGTCAAAGTAGGGAAAATAATAGTAGATATTATAACAAATGGGGTTATGATCAGAATAGGAATGAGAATGATAGAAGAGAAAGGCAAGGTTATGGTCAATATGATAGGAAGGAAAAGCAGGGTTATGGTCGTCAATATGACAATGATAGGAATGAAAAGCAGGGTTATGAGAAACGTCAATATGACAATGATAGAAAGGAACGAGGAGGTTATGGTCAATATAAATATGACAATTATAAGAATGAAAAGCAGGGTTTTGAGAAACGTCATTATGATAATGATTGCAGAGAGAGAGGGGGTTATGATAAAAATAATGAGTCATATGCACAAGTGGCTAATATCAATATTCAAAGGGGAAATAGAGTAGATGAAAACACGCACTCTAATATAAATAAAATAGAAACAACAGCACAAATAAATGATAGAAATAGAAATCAGGATTTTTAGATAAAGTTGTTTTAAATGTAGGTAATAATTGTAAAAAAATAGGCGACTGTATAGAAAATGATGTTATATTGGGAGACGACATCTTATCAGGAAAAAAGGCAAATATTGTATTAGGAGAAAGAATCCTAAAAATAGAAGGTGAAAGAATACCTTTCTGTAGTGTTAATGAATTGAATGGCAAAGGTGCCGAAATAGTTAATGAATTGAATGGCAATGATGCCGAAATAATTAATGTATCAAATGGCATAGAGTCCAATAATGATAATGAATTTTGCGGTGAGCATATAGTGGGAACCACATGTGTTCAAATAAATAATGATAAGAAGCCTGAAACCTTTCTGATAAGTCGTTACTCCAGATATGATAAAATTTTTAAAAATTTGTCTCAAAAATACAAAAATTCAATAGATTATGAACCTACAATAGCAAAAGGCTATGCGCAACAACTTGAAGTAGGTAATATTTTAAATGAAAACGAAAATGTTTTAAACCATAAGGAAGAATCATTACCGGGAAGTTGTCACATGGGGATAAATTATCCATATGATCCAGGATAGATTACTCTTAAGTTATCCAAATGATCCTGAGTAGATCACTTTTAAATTGTAAATAAACTTTGACAGTGTGAATGTCACATCATGTTGTTAAAACCAACAAAATTTTCACATGTCAAAATTCTATTAGTTTAGGGGGTTTTATGCTGTATATCCACACTGTGGAACACTACCTAAGTGTCGTGTTTGAAATCATAAATAAAATTCACAAATTTGTATGTATTTTAGGAATTAATCATAACAGTTTTACTTTAATGGATCATACAGAAGCAGGAGTATCTGTGGTTTATTTAATTGATTCAAGTTCACTTATTCTCATCGAGTAGGATGCAGAGAATGAAACTTGATATTGAATACGAACAAAATATTTAAATAAACATAAAATGAAGTTATTTTAGTTTAACAAGGTTATTCTAAATAGTATATAATAAAACATGAACTGATAGAGAATCACAATCTCATTTAAAATGATTTAGAATGAAATTGGAAAACAAAAAAGTAAATTTTATAAAATCTGACATGCATGTCAAAACTTAGGGCTGAAAATCATATTTTGTGTAGAAACACTGTAAATCTACACAAAATGAATATTGAATGAAAGACTATCAACAGTAGTTGCAGTGCAGCGTAATTATTTTAGAAATAGTAAGTCCATATATTACAAAACACTGAATGACATTTTAAGTTTTCAGATATTTTCAAATATCATTGCAGAAAGGTGTTTTGTAAATGATATTTCACATCATGCAGAAAGAAGGGACTAATAGTATGATGTTAAATGTTTGTTGGCGTATCAATTTCTTGTTTTAGTTTATAATATCAGTATTCTGTCAGTATGTAAAACTGCAGTACGTTTTTAACCACTAGCATTTTGTGTTTATCATTGCTATTCATCTAAATGTATGAATTAGTATTTATTTGAGATTGGAATTGTTAATTGTAGTTATAAGTAGATTTTAAGAAAGTATATGTAATATGTCAATATATTTCGAGTAATTACAATTATTCACTTATAATCCTGAAAAGTAGAATAAGAAACTTATCAGGAAAATTAAAGAATTAAAAACAGTATTCAATTAAGGTAAAGAACAAACAAAACTGAATAGTTTAAATTTTAAATTAAAATTAAATTTTGAAATATTAGATCAAAATAGAAAAAAACAATTGAAATATTGGAAATTAACCCATTGAAACGACTAAAAATAACAAATCAGTTGATCATACACCGCTGAACAGCGAGCTGCGAAAAATATTCATCCAAGAATAAATAAATAAATTGAAAAGAAAAGAAAAGTGGTGAATAATTTGAAGGTTAGGATATTACAATCCAGATATATTGATATCAAGAATAAATTGTAAAAGTTGATTAAATATAAGAAGTGAGTATACTTTGAAAGTATTAAGAAGTAGATTATCCGGAAAGCAGATTTAGAAGAGGGAAGTATTTGTTAATTCAGTTAGCAAATTCATATGGTGAAGAAATTTCAAACGTCAATCAAGTGATAGAAATATTTCAAGGAAATCTTGAAAATAAATTGGAGGTTATAAACAAACGTCAATCCAGAAAAGAAGAAGAAGAAGCCTTGAGAGGTTTAAAAAGTCAGTCAAGTGACATTATATTTCAAGGATCATAATAACCAGTTAGAGGTTATAATTTAACATTACTCGACTCAAAAGAAAGACAAGGTAAAGCTTTACAATATCAGAAATCCATGGTACATATTTATTTTAAATAAAGGCCATATTTATCATTTTAGTTAAGTTAGATTTTGTTATTTAAATTTGTTAATTACATTCCAAGTTCAAATTTGTTAATAAATTAATACTTTGTTCGTTCAATACTGAGTTTGATTTATTTAGATTGTTATCTTGATCAATGAGCATTTATTGAACCGACTTCGTTGGACCCTGAGTAAGAGTCATTCTATAGATTGTAGATGGTCATGCTAATGGTGTTCTATAGTCTATAATATTAACAGCTTTTAAGAAACTGTTTGGCGCTCAATAAAATCATTTCAATTTACTTTCAAAAAGTAATTTCGAACGTATAAAAAATAAAATAGATAGTAGAATATAGAACAATATATATATACAGATTCAGAAAGTATTCGTTTTGGTATGGCAATAATTGGCAATAAGTGGAAGCGAGAGCGAAGCAACTAGGCTATTCTTTTCTATCGTATGTATAACACATCCTACAAAGCGCCACCTGCTATCTCCACCACATGTGTGTGGACATCCCTAGAGTTTAAATTTGTTTCCGTCACGTCAGTTCTCGTTTTGCCCTATACGATAGAAAAGAATAACCTAGTTGCTTCGCTCTCGCTTGCTCTTATTGCCAAATATTACCATGCCAAAACGAACACTTTCTGAATCTGTATATATATATATATATATATATATATATATATATATATATATATATATATATATATATATATATATATTGCTATGTATTTGCAATGTTGCATATTTGTGTTGTGGAGTTATTTATGTCTTCCAGATTTGGTAAAGATCTGATGAGGCAATTGAATATTTTGAATTGTTATTTAGTTGTTGTAGTTTGGTATAACTGTTTTTAAGTTAGGGAATTTGTTTTATAGTTTTATATGTCATATGTTGAGGTTATTATAATTTAATGACACTGACAATGAAAATTCTAATTTTGGGCTGAAGGGGTCAGGTTTGTAATAATAATCTAAATTTAGTTGTTTTAAAAAAAAAACTTTGGCTTCTTGATTGAAAAGAAAAAAGATGGAAAAAAAAAGAGGGGGAAAAAAATCAATAGATACGGGTAGAGGATTGAAGATTAAAGGAGAATAAAAATTTTGAGAATTTTGGAGAGAAAAATAAGTAGAAGAAAGAAGATCAATAGATACGGCAGATACGTGAGAAAAGTTTTGAAATTAGGAAAAGAAAATAGGTAGAAGGAAGGAGATAAAATAATTTGAAGAGAAGAAAAGAATATTAAGGCTAGTCGGAGAAGTGAAAAAAAGTAAAGGAAGAAATAATTAAGAGGAGTTGAAGGATAGGAATTGTAAGGTGGAGAAAATAAGTAGAAGGAAGGAGTTAAATAGTTTGAAGAGAAGAAAAGAATATAAAGATTAGTCGGAGAAGTGAGAAAAGTGAAGAAAGAAATACTTAAGAGGATTTGAAGGACAGGAATTGTAGCTACGAAGAAAGAAATGAGTGAAAGGTATTAAATCAAAATTATTTATAAATTATCACATTCACATATTTATATCAAGAAATTAAAGGGTTGTAATAAATAAAAATTTAGTCAATTGAAATTTTAATTTTATAAAAAAAAAAGGAATTTCCAACATAGAAACCTGAACCTGCAATCTGAGGTGGAATCGCATAGCCGGAGCTACAGAGATAATTAAGAATTGAATATTGTTGTTTTAGTTAGTGGTATTAATTTGGAAGATATAAATGGTTTCACATCAAATTTTTAATCAATCATATTAATAAAACATAACAATAATTGGCGCCCAACGTGGGGCAATTCGGAAAATTCATTTCAGGTCGGTTAGACAAGATTATTTAAAAATTTAAAGAAAAAAAAAGGAAAAAGTTTTTTTTTGTTTGTCAATACAAATGTCACTTAAATAGGATAATTTTAGTAAGTATTAATTTTCAATTGTGTAAAATATTTTATGAACTTACGATCAGGAAAACAAACAAAGATGGAAAATAAAGATCAAATGCCAGAAACTTCACAAGGTGACACAACACAAATGACACAAGCACAAAATGATGACAAATTTATACAGTTAATGAACATGATAGGGAATAGATTTGACGAAAATAACAAGAAAATGGAAGAAATCAAACAAGAAATGAAAAATAGATTTGACGAAAATAGCAAGAACATGGAAGAAAACAAACAAGAAATGGAAAATAGATTTGACGAAAATAGCAAGAAAATGGAAGAAAACAAACAAGAAATTGAAAATAGATTTGACGAAAATAGCAAGAAAATGGAAGAAAACAAACAAGAAATGGAAAATAGATTTGACGAAAATAGCAAGAAAATGGAAGAAAATAAACAAGAAATGGAAAATAGATTAGATGAGAACAATAAGAAGTTACAAAATAGTATACTAGAGCTGCAAAACAAGGTGGATCAAAGAATTAAGAACATAGAAGTGAGTTTAGAAAAAGTTAACGAAGAGATAACTAAGAAAATTGATACAAAAATACTAGAAGCAACTAAGGAATTTAAAGGGGAAGTAAGAGTAGAAGTAGAACATGTGATATTAGAGGGTATGAAGGAAATAGATATGCGTTTGAGAAACCAAGAAGATATAGTGAGGACACAATTAAAAGAACAGGATGGTAAAATAGAACAGAATATGAAGATATTAAATAATACACATACACCTACATTTAACACATTTGCTGCAATACAAAATACGGCGATAAATCATTTCTATGGTGATTCTAGAATTCACCCAAAGGTATTTTTAGAACGTTTCAAGCAACATTTACAAAATATAAATAGTGGATATAATTTAAAATATGAAATACAAAAGGTATTAAAAGCAGAATCGGAAATTTGGTATCAAATAATAGAATCTAAGTTCGAAACGTTTGAAGAATTTGAACAATTACTATTAAAGAAATATTGGTCTGAACATTGTCAAGAGAAAATTCGTTTTAATTTATTTAATGGCAAATATTCAGAAAATAGTGGTATATCTAGGGAAAGTTATGTCATGCGTAAAATTTATAATATTAAATTTTTGGAACCAAATTTGACAGAAAATGAAATGATAAAATATCTAGCCAGACATTTTTCGGATGACATTCATCATGTGATCGTGACACAATGCATTACAACAATAGATGGTTTAAATGAGTATTTGAGGGTAATAGATGATTTACATAAGGTTTCAAATAGCAATTTTAGATCAATGAATAAGAGAAATTTCAGACCAAGACAGCATAATGAGCAAAATTTTAATAACAGACAAAATCATTATTCAGACAGACAACAATATTATAATCAGTATAACAGTAGAAATTATGATAATGAGAGATATAATGACAAATATAAATCTAATGGAAATACATATCAAAGTAATAGGAATTACGGAGATGGAAATAATAGGCAAGGGGAAAATAAAGAACCGATACGATTTGAAAATAAATATGATGCAACAAAATATGCACAGGTAACAAATATGAATGTTAGATCAGAACAGAATGATATGAATGAAATCAAGACAATAGCACAGGTAAACTCAAATTTTCCAAAAGAAAATTTTTAGATAAGGATATTTTAACGGGGATAACTACATATGGACATATGCGCGAGTTTATAGGTTTAGAGAATGGGTCAAATTTAAATAATGGCAAAATTAGTAATTTACCAATGATTAATATTAAAATTAATAAAGTAAATTTGAAGGCGTTGATTGATAGTGGATCTGAAATAAGTTTAATAAGTGGGAAGCTAATCGATAAACACAAAGATTTATATGAGAATAAATGTATTAAGATTTCAAAAATTATTTTAATGAATGCTAATGGTAAGAAGATTACTGAATGTAATAAAATTATTAATATGGAATTTGAAGTGAAAGAGACGTGTTTTAAAGGTGAATTTGTAATTGTGGATAATTCAAGTTTTGATGTTATCATTGGAGAGGACATGCTGTCAAGATTGAAAGCAATAGTAGATTTAGGAGAAAGGTCTCTAATTTTAAAAGGTACGTCGGTAAAAATAGTAAATAAGTTTGAATCAAATATAGGGAATTTAGATATAAATAATATAAATAATGTAAAGAGTGATGAAAATAAGTTTACAAAGAAAATTAATAATTATGATATGCCGAGAAAGTTGGAGATAAATTGTCCTTTAAATTATAAAAATATAGTAAACGAATTGTTGCAAAAGTATATGACATTGATAAATCATGAATCAAGAATTGCTAAAGGTTATGTGCATAGACTTCAAGTTGATGAGGATAAGCCTTTTAAATCAAAAACATATCCTATTCCATACAAACGTCGGCAAAAAGTACAAGAGGAAATACAAAATATGATACGTGCAAATATTATTGAACCAGCAAAAACAAACTTTATAAATCCGTTGGTAATAGTACCTAAAAAGGATAATTCTATAGGGATATGTCTTGACGCTAGAAATTTAAATCAAATAACGAAATCACAATTTGACTCTCCACAAACTATAGAAACTATGCTTTATAGGATTGGAAAGAACACCATATTTTCAAAATTAGATTTGAAGAATTCATTTTGGCTTATTCCATTACATGTAGAGTCTCGTAGATTTACTGGTTTTAGTGTAGATGGACATATTTATCAGTTTAAAGTAGTTCCATTTGGATTACAATCGGCATCTTCTGCTTTGGTTAGAGCAATGCAAACAATTTTAGATAAATATGAAAAGTTTTGTCTTCACTATATAGACGACATTCTTATATTTTCAGATAGAGTAGAAGAACATTTAGAACATTTAAATATAATTTTAAAGGCATTAAATGAATCAGGTTTAAAATTAAATATAGAAAAATGTGAGTTTTACAAAACGTTCGTAAAATATTTGGGTTATATTATTAATCAGCAAGGAATATCTATAGGAAAAGAACGTATAAAGGAAATCAAAGATTATCCTACTCCAAAAAATTTAAAGATGTTAAAAGTACTTAAATCGAAGTACCGAACTGTGTATTGATACAGATGCAGAGATTTTGAATCATTTAGGTAGGTAGTAAGCTTTTAACCCAGGACACTCATTTATGTTACAAATGTTAATAAACCACATTTAAATTTTCTAAATTATAAACAATCCAATATTTTGTTCCAAATTAAAAAACACACATGTAAAGAAACGCTCTGTTTAAACCTCTATGGATATTATTTGCTTGCAATTGTGCACAAAGAGAGAACGAATTATTTACCTCTTTATACTTGCCTCAGTTCAGTTGAGGCGGTACATCAAAGGCGGTCGATGATCCTTTGACACCGCGTGTGCCGGCCAGCACTTTTTTATGACAATTTAAAAGTTGTATAAGAAAAGCAGTGGTTCTCAATAGTTGTCTACCATAATATTAAATATGTTAACCTAGATCAGTGTTTTTCAAAGTGCTCCTAGAGGGAAAAGTCATAAAGGTTTTGTATTTGTCTAGTCAGTCTTCATTACCAGTTTTTTTAATGACATGAAACTGATTACACCCTGTATATCCATCCGGGGCTATGATTGCCTCAGTGCTCTAAAATTGCTACTTTTCTGAATATAGGCATAAGTTCTATGTATGCAATCGCTACACGCAGATCCCGATTAGAGTTATAGAGTTCATTCGCAAAATCCCTCACATGTCTCTGTATATATTGCTCTCTTGTAATTGAATTCAATCCTATATTTACAGGAACAAAACGTACCATCAATGATTTTCTTACTGTGGTAATAACAAGACAGCTTGCCTGCTCGTGTACCTGAAAATGACTTTTAAAAAATATCAGATAATCCTTGACGAAGTTTGCATAGAAATAATAACAAATCTCTTTTGCTAATATGTCGATGAGTACTTTGGCCAGGTACAGGTACAGGGTCACAATATGCACACAAATCTTGAAATTGTTGGTGTGTTATTGGGCTTATGAACCGGAACTCATCCTCTGTAAAACTATTTTCATTAAAATCGGGCTCATCAACTCTATCTGATCGACGTAAAACCTGCAAAATATTTTGCAACTGTGCACCGTTTAAGAGATATGGTCTATTATATAATTGCAAACCCTCCAACAGAACTCATAGAACAAATCCATTGGCGTCTAAATGATGATGACAGCGGTGAGCTGATTCGGGTATATAAATATTTTTTATGATAAAGACTTTAACTCTACACTCGACAGGAACCCTACTTAGATTGTGTAATCCATTGCAAAACATACAAGAATTATTTGTGGTCTGCTTTAAAACATTTAATTTCAAACGATCAGGATCACGTGCTAATTCATCAATCTCGGCATTGACAGTTCGATTGCAATTAGGACATATGCGACAGTTAGCTTCGATATCTCCAGGTGGTAAGTTAACATCTTCACGACGACGAATTGCAATTTGACGCTTGAGCTCATTTTCATTTCCAGAAACGCTAACCATTGCTCGTAGCTGCAAACCAATGTTACATATATAACAGTTTCCTCTTCACCTAAACATGTCTGGATTTTAAACAACCAAAAGTCAGACGCTTGTTATAGAATTCCTTCTATTGTTAATAATAATAATAATATTTATTGGTGCTAAAACAAGAAATGTTATACACAAGTCAAATACATTGATAAAACACAGTAAGAAACAAATTGTCAAAATAAAATTATACATTCAATAAATTATCTATTGATATTAAAAACACATTAAAACACCTTAAGCTCAAGATAAAATTTTAATTTTCAGTAATTACTGACAAGTCACAGTCTAAAAATTCATTGATGGTGTAAAAAGCTTGGTTTATTAAAAAAAGTTTAATAAGTCGTTTAAAATTATTGACCGGTAGTACTCTGATCCAGAGAGGCAATTTATTAAAAAATTTAGGTCCATAGTAATTGAGGCCATTTCTGCTAGATCTTAATCTTAAGTAGTTGGGTCTTATGTTATCTCCATTTCAGTTATCGTGATTATGTACAGATTTCTGGAACGTGTACTCTTGCAGATTATTTTTAATATATAACAGACATACATAGATATATAAACAAGGGAAAGTTAGTATTTGCAGATTAATAAATTCTTGTTTAACATCTGCCCGGTACTCCAGATTCCTTATAATACGGATCACTTTTCTCTGCAGTCCAAAAATTCTACAAGTAGAAGGAGCATGGCCCCAGCTTATCAGACCATAGGACATCTGGGACACTATAAGACTATAATAAGCAGTCTTTAAAACCTGAAGAGGAACCAATTTTTTGAGAGATCTAATTAAAAATATGTTTTTTGACAATTTATTTGACAATTGTTCAATATGTTGACACCAACTGAGCTTTGGGTCTAAGATAACACCTAAAAATTTAACATTACCCGGATTCTCAGAGTCTTCAATAGCTCTATGAGAGAATAGTACATTAGTAGTCTTATTTTGATTTAGACTTAACTTATTTGCTATGAACCATTCATTGGCGGTGACCTGTGAGTCGGTCATGTGCTCCCTAACAGTACTTAGGCACTTGTGACGGGTTATTAATGTTGTGTCGTCCGCAAACATTACAAGCTCAGCGTTTGGAACACCCATTTTTAAATCGTTTACATATATCAAGAAGAGAGTAGGACCCAACACCGACCCTTGAGGGACACCATGTTTGACATATCGTGGTTTAGAACAGTTACTGTTCACAGAAGTATACTGTTTTCTACTGGTAAGGTAAGAGGGTACTAGATTACAGCTAAGATCGTTAAATTTATAGTACCTAAGTTTATCAACAAGCACATGGTGAGACACACAGTCAAAAGCTTTTTGTAAGTCACAAAAGGTTACTCCGGCATATTCCCCTTGTTCCTGTATTTCAATTATCTTGTTATTTAAGAGAACTATAGCATCGTTAGTGGATTTATTAGATCTAAAACCAAATTGATTGGGACAAAAAAGTACATTGTTTTCAAAATGTCTAGTAATTTGAATTTTTAGAGCTGTTTCCAATATTTTAGATATGATCGGAGTTAATGAAATAGGTCTAAAATTACTCAAAGTTATTGGACCACCTTTATGTATGGGTATGACCTTGGAGATTTTTAAGACATCTGGGAAAATTCCGTTGGTGATACATTGGTTAATCAGTTTAGTTAATGGTATTAGTATATCTTTAATATGTTTTAGTATGTTGACTGACATAACTAATACAATACCAAAGTTGTAACAAATAAACACACAAGTCGTTATTAAAATGTTTACAAATGTCAAAACATTTAATTTTAGACAGGCTATAGGCCTACTATTACTTTTTAATTAAATCTAAATTTCATATAACGTAGAATTTTCATATATATAAGATAACCACTGGAAAAAAAGCAAGTGTGTGCTTTTGCAAATAAATTTTTACTTATGAATAATAATGATAACCAGTAATACTACGTACCTAAATGTTTAACTATATTTAAGGAATATTATCATGTTCTTTAATTTTTAAGTTTTATGGTTGTGAAATTATATATGCAGTTTTAAAAATGTAATTAAACAGGAATGGTATATAAAAAAATTTTGGTGATCCCAGTGATTGAACCTGGGGCGTTTCACATGCAGAACGAACGCTCTGCCACTGAGCCATATCCCCGCTATGATGCAGTTTAAACAAATCTCATAGTAAATACACACCATCATCCATACTATCTTTTTACAGTGTAACTCAAAAACTGTCCATTTTCGGAGGTCGCCCAATGAGGCTCTTGTTCACAACGACAAGAAGTACAATTTATTCGAATTTCAGCTTATTTGACTGAAACCTCTTTTAGCCAAGAAATGTGAGTGGTCCTTTACCGCAATTTTGCTGGGTTTTATATTTTAGCAACAAAATGCAAACGAAAATATTTTCCAGAAGGCTTTTGCGGGCTGGCAAACTCTACTATTAATTGCATTGATTTTAAATACTTCGTCCAATTTGAATTTAATTTTCATCCAAATATAACTGTGGAGAAGCACAATATTCAAAATGTGGCTCAGTGCTGGGGTGTTTGGCTTACCACCACGGAGTGCCAGATTCGAATCCTGGCCAGGGTATGGAAGTTCAGAGGTATTTTTCATGCGTTACCGAGAGGGTAGTGGTGAGCTAAATCGTTGTTGAGTGACACAACATGTCTAGTCGTTGTTATCTGTCCTGAGATCCAGTCTCGGCTGAGGCAGGTGGCAATATCATAGAGAATGGTTGTTGTGTTCATGTCTATGTGTACGTGTCCTGGTTGAGTGGTGGAATAGCAATAGTTAAACTCCGCCAGGATTTCAATATAAATAAGACCATAAAAAAAACATTGATGGTCACCTTGTAATTCTCTCGAAATAAGTTTAAACATGATTTTTTTACCACTGAGCAGTTACATACATTGATCAAGGTCGTTTCTGATTTGGAACAATAATTGGAAATTCCAACTGCTATCAGCTACGATTAAAAAATATACATGGTGTTATTTAAAATAAAGAAGTTAGTTAGAGCATGGAGTATTCGGGGTCCAGCACCGGGGCTCACACATTTTAAGAACTATTATTAATTCACAAACAATTACTATTTTTGCTAAAAGGATGCCTTACACAATTTTGTTCTTTGAATTTCTTTCCCTGGTGATGTTTGTTGTTGCCAATAAGAGCCCGTTATTTTATTCTAAGGGGCTTGCTCTCAACACTTGTGCTTAGTGATTTGCAATAAGGGGCAGTCCATAAATGATGTTTTTTTTTTGCCAATTTTTGACCGCCCCCCCCCCCCCCCCCCCCCTTGTGTCACACATTATCACGCTCGACCGACCCCCCCCCCACCAATGCTTTGTGACATCCCAATTGCTTTAGTCCCCACCTCCCAGTCACAAAGAGTCGCAACTTTCAGAACCCCCCTTCCATCTCTTAAAGCGTGACATAATTTATGGATGGCCCCTAATGTGTATAATTGTTATTTTTTCCAATACATATATGTAGTTAAATTAAAAAACATTTAAAACAGAAAAAAATTGAAATTAAAATTCAAAAATCTCGTTATTTTCTATCCTTAAATATTGAGAGACACAGAAAGTTCTCTCTATTTCACTACCCTTGTAGGGACCCCCACATGATTGGCGCCCCAGCGCCCTGTTAATGCTAAATCCGGCCCAATGTAGTACTACAAGTACTACTGTAAGTGTATTTTGGATTTTTTTCTGGTTAAGTCAAAAAATATATTTTTATGCCAAACACTCTGCATCCTTATTTCAAATTTAGATCTTGGAGATAAAGAACTAAGTGGGGTTGTACCTGACCTCGTAGGCACTCAGTATAGCTATATGACCCGTTTGGTCATATATAAAGACTGCTGGGTGTCTACTAAATCTTAATCTTAAAATTCCCTGACTTTTCCAGGCAATATTTTATTAAAATTCCGGGCTTTTAACTGGCTACACTTAAACAAATATGAAGGTATGTATTCACCTTAAAAAAATTATTTTGTGACAAAGTAAGTCAAAATTCTTGCGTTTTTTTACTAAAATGTTTATTTTCAAGAACACAATTACAAGCTGAATTATTTCTACAAAGTGGTTGATTGAGTTGACCTTTACGTGATTAAAATCCACATCAACACTGAATTTTAATCAAACTTAATGTTGTCCGATTTTCACAATATTTTATTTATATATTTTAACAAAAGTATGTACTACATGACAATTGTTTCGTCAACACAGTGGCTTCTTCGGATGTGAGTATTAAACTAACTTGTACAATGCTAAACTGAATGTTAAAATAGAGGTAGCTGAGGCAATAAACAAACCCAACAAATTTATCTTTTACGTAGCATAAATGGGAAAACCAGGTTCTTGTAATTCAGAAATAATATGGATCTATAATTAAGTTGAATTGTTGTTAAAATACACAGAACAATAGAAATTAAAGAAGGTTAAGTAATGGTGAAGGATTTGTTTCCAGTTGATCATTTAAAATTATATCAGAATTTTTTAATTTATCGATTTCTAACGCTTCTAAAAGTGTTAATTTTAATCCCTTATTTTCTACATGCAAACCTAGTGAAGACATTGCCAAAAACTTAAGGAAAGAAAATTTAAGCATTGCATATAAAGCCTCTAATTCACTAGGTAAATTAATTAAAAATAATAAAGACAACACTGAAAATGACAATAAATCAGGTGTCTATAAGTTAACCTGTGGTTCGTGCCCTAAAGTATATATAGGACAAACTGGTAGAAAATTTAAAAAAAGAATTTCTGAACACAAAAGAAGCTTCCAGAATAAAAAACTAGACTCTACTTATGCCAGCCACTTAATGGAAGAAAATCATAATTTTAACGCCAATAATTATTATATATACTCTTTAAAGAAGTCTCTCTTTTTAAATTAATCAATATTAACAATAAAAAAATTATAGAAATAGTGAAATAGTACACATAAAAAATCTATCTACTCATATAGTTCATAACCTTCATCTGCAAGACATTTCTGACAGATTTAATTATTCATATTAATAATAATTATCTGAAAGTAATTCCAGGTTACACTGCATATTTTAGTAAATTCTCTGTTATTTCCAGGTGTTCCCTGACTAAAATAAGTTCCCTAACAATCCTAGGTATCCCAAGTTTTTCAGATTAGTAAGTAGATACCCTGAGACTGTCGCATGTCTTGTTATTAAACAATTCAGCTTGTTATGCAATTATCGTAGAGCCATAAGCAATTTTAGTTTATAGAGACAGGCCGAGATTTAGTTTGAGGAAAATTTAGCTTGTTACACAGACCCTATAGAATCACTAATCTCTCAATATGCTGTTATAAATAATTTGTTGTTTCTAAAACAAATTATATGTACTATTCCAAATATTTGTGCTTTATATTTCATAGTTAATATTTAATAAAAAAATGTAGAATTAGAGTTTATCTAATTTTTGATATACTATATTGTACACGTGCCATTCTTGCAATTTAGCCTGTTGTATGCAAATACGAATGAACGAGAAAAACAAACCGTGAAAAATAAATTTTCCACATTTAAAAGGAGGCTTAATTTAATATTACCTGTCGAAATCTTGCTGATAAGTTTCTATTTTAATTTCTTCATTAACTAAACACTTTTGATCCTCCATTTCAACTAAACTTCCCTCCTCACAAGACATTTGTTCTAATTTAAATATATCACATTCATTGCTAATTTTTCTCTCTTCGCCATTTTCTCCTTCAACATAGAATTGTTCTTCTACCTTGACTATATCATCCGAGTTACGATCTACCTCATTTTCTGTTACATCCCTTGCCATAACATCTAATGAACCTTTTAACTCTATTTGACTCTTACTGTTGATATCCAGAGTTTTGCAATGTTGTTTCACCTTTTCTTCTGCAATGAGATAATTCGCCAGAAAACGAGAGCAGATTTCTAGAGAGGCATAGCAGGGTGCACAGATTACAGGTTTTGCGATGATACGTAAATCCTATCAAACAAAAAGCAAACAGTGAAAATGAATTAGGTATGAGAAAAAGTATGTCAGTCTTTGTAATTATTAGTTATTGATAAATATGAGAATAACGCAGCACATTAAATTTTTCAGTACATGTATCAATCAAAACGCTCAGCATAAAAAGATAAAATTAGGAGCAATTAAATAAGAAACATTTACGCATTTTGAAATGCTTATAATTATCTCAAAAGTTATATTCCAGAGAAGCTTATTTTCTTTATTACAAAAATGTTTCATAAGTTTTGAAGAAATAATTAATTATCTTGTTAGTTAGCGATTGGTAATTAGGGAGATTCTTGAACATTGTTGAAAATATTTTATAAAACGGTTGGAGGAACATTTTATTAATTTCCATGGTGTTTCACAATCTTGGGGTAACACACTAATTTTCTTGGGGATAATGCTACTCTGTGGGCAGAGCTTAAGTACGGACTTAAGCTTTGGTTAAGCTCTGCCGAGTAACGTGATGAGAAACAATTTGTATTTAAAGTAAATTTCTTGGTACAATGTTAAGATTTTAAATAAAACATTTTTTATAAATTTTTCTCATACACAACGGAAGAGACAGGCTGGGTCCTGGAATACCCTGGTAAATAAGGAATATAATAATAAGAGTTTGTATAAACTCACATTTCTGACCACACAACATAAGTAGTTATCTTCAGTATTGAAAAAAAAATTAAAAACTATTCAGAAGAGTATTCAGTGATGGAAAAAAATATTTATGCAAATTCTCAGAATATAGTTAATTTTTCTGCATGTGAATATGTCAAGCTCGTTAATAAATACATAAATAATAAATTAATTCAAATCTGACCTGACAAATGCAAATGCAGTAAAAATTGTTAAAAATATTACAACTCTATAATTTAAACATTCAGTCTTACACAACTTTCATACTGTCACGTACTTTCACCCCTGAAACCACCTTTCAGGATCCGTGGGTTAAAAATAATTTCAACAAAGGGTAACCACTAACACTGTATTTAATAATTTACTGATAACTACACAATGTTTTCCTTAAATAAAATACACTTCTACTGGACTAAAATAACCTTTACAATGTATATTACTTGATATTTACTCATTCTATTTATTTCGGATTTCTAACCTCTCACTTGTCACTTTTAAACTTATTCCGCCGAGAATTTCGCCTTATATATACACTAAAATTGCCTCTAGATTTATCTAGAACACAATCGAGAATCTTTCCCCCACCACACTACAGAAAACCCTATGTATAATTTTGTAATTATTTTGGGTTAATAAAGACTATTTCATTCATTCGACTCGATCTCCTTCTACAAATTTCTAGGACAGTCAGTATTAGTCATGGGCGTATCAGTGCCCACTTTGTAGCTGATGTAATGCATAACAATATAATATATACAAATTCAATTTGAAAAACGCATTTGGTTAAATGTTTTTGTCCACTTTTAGTTAATATCTTTCCATTAAACAAATAAGTGCAGGCAACAAATCTCAATACAATTTTAATAATAGCCCAAAATTTGTACGTTGTAAAGAATTGAACCTAATGTTATTCTGAAGCAATCACCCCTTCCACATCCAGATCTTTAAAGGAAAGCATTTTGACTATGTTTGCACTCTAGTATGTGGAAATAACTAGTCATGGAATTTTAATATTTGAGACAGATGTCATAAAAGAATTTAAGGCAATGGTTACTAGATTATACGCAGAAAATTAAGTTTCTGGACTCTTCCCAATGAACAATTTTGCTCTAAAAGATATAAAATCTTAGGTTTTATAAAATGGCAACGGAAACACTTCCACCACAGACTACACAACACTACAATTTTTAGTAACTGTTACTATAATTTATATAGAGTTTTTCATAAAAATTAATTTAGAAATATTTTTTATTTAAATGCATCAAAAGGATTTTTTTAACTAAACTTCGGATTCAGGGTTTTTGAATGATTTCAAACAAATTTTATTAACAAAATTTTTTAATTAAAAAATGCCTACTATTTTTTTATCTTTTTCATACAATTTAGTGGGTATCGCAGCATTTAAAGATGCAACGTGATTTTGTGGCCTTAAATAGACCTCGGTGACTTCTATCTTTTAAAATCAGTTTGATTCAAACTGCACAATAAACAAAAGAATTATTACGTTGTTACAAGTGAGACACACTATATACCGGGTGTTCCGTAATAATGTGCAAGAAATTTTACTACCAATTTCTTATCGAAAATGAAGGTGGGTTCTTCACATAACATTAAATAAGCCTTACATTTCTAGCTACAGTCCTTAAAGGGGTGTGCAAAGAAACGGTTTTTAATTTTTATCTGAAAATGATCACATCGTTACATAATACTGTCAAATTATGAATTGACACCAGCCTACTTCTTCTATTCCTATATAGGGGTTGGCTCTAATGAATATAAAACTTCCTGGTCCCATAACCTCAAAGTCTACGTTCTTGTAAGTTTATTCTCTTTTCTAATGTTTTTATTCACATTTCTAAACTAGAATCAGTGTAACATTAATAAGCTCTCTCATATAATGTACACATTTTTTCATATTGTAAATTTTTATAAGTTGGAAATTCAACTTATAATTAGCGGTCAGAGGTTGAATTTTCATGGTATAATTTCAGGGCCGGATTTTGTTCTACTGCTATTTAATTATATTTAAGTTACTTTTATCCCAAAGTAATAATCGAGATAAGTATAACGATGAAATAATTTACAAAACTTAATAACAATAAATATCTAAAATAAACAGGTACTAATGCAATTTAAAAGCTGCACTTTCAAATTACACCTAACCACTGTCTTCACTGTACGTAAATACCCATAAGTAGGTAAACCTGGACATCAGTCTATAAATGAATACACATTTTAATAGCATTTGAAATTGCAGCATATCTGCTTTTCTGTTTGCGGGTGTCCAGAAAAAGATCGACGATTTTTCTGCCATTTTAACGAGTAATACTAAGATTTCATCTCGTTGTCATATGATTCATCAAATCCATAAAATAACATTTGTAGCAGGACCGCTGACGTTAAATATTTTTGGGGAAATTATGTAATAAATTGACTGAATTGATAAATTTTATTAGGTATTAATAAATTTATTCAAGTCCACCCCTGAAATGCTTGGGGAAAAATTAAACCTCACATTCTTTGTTATATGGAAGCACAGAAGTTCCATAAGAACCCCAGAAGTTTCTTTTCAGATTTATAGTGTTCCTTTGGTATTTTCAATATGGATGCAGTCAGTGGAGGCCATATTGATACTCTTAAAAAAAACCGTTGAAAAACAGGTTGAATGTTTAATATACTCAAAGATCTTTAATACAATAGATGGTTTGGCCCATAAGGAATTCGTATAGGAGAAAGCTGCAAACATCTCAATGGAGAAAGCAACACTAACACGCCTCAAAAAGACAGCAATACTGGAATTGCCGGACTTTACCATTTACCATGGGTCAGTTCGAGTTTGTCAATAAGATTTTATGCTCTTAAAGCACATGCGCGGAGATATTTCATGATAAACCAAAGATGTTTAATACATAAACTGATGCTACCAACCAGACATTGTGTTCGGTTGGTTACACCTAAACCCGAAGCAACCCGCAGTGTTGCCAGACTGCCAACGTTTTCTCTACATTTTCCGATCGTTCAACGTTATTGTGTTTGACTAATTTAAAATTCCCCGCTTTAAACGGCTTTTGTCTCTGATCTTTGACAACGGTGAGAAGGTTTGCGACAGGCATGCGCATAGATAGCACAGGTGTTTAAGTTGGGCTCGGAGTGGGAGAGAGGCGGTTCTTAACTTGAAAAATGCAGGATATGTTGTACATGGAATTGAAGATAGGGTTGGACAATCTATTGTGTTAAACATCTTTGAATATACTCAGCTAATACTACATTCTGTGTAAACATAAATATGTACCATAAGTTAAAAAGTGCAGTTTTTTTATAAAGAATCAAATGTCAGAAATTAAAAAAAAAAGAAATTTGTTAAAATTTTTAAATATATATTATTTCGGTGGCGCCTTTATTTTTAGAGATACAAATGTCAATTTTACACAGAAGAAAATAAAAAAATAAGAAACCAATTTAGGCTTAAATATAGACATACTATTAAACACAAAAAAAATCAAAGCAAACGATGACATCATAAAAAAATCAGGTAACCCCGTGAAAACTATGTGGGGTATAATAAATACACAAAAAGGCAATAAACTCACCGAAAAAACTAACATCACTCCCACCGAATTTAACAATTTTTTTGTGCATATCGCGGAAGATATTACCAGCAATCTACAAGCTACTAACATAGATCCATTACAATACACGGAACCCGTTAACACCAATGAGTCATTTAGCTTCCACGAAGTCAGCTACATAGAGGTGAAATGATTATTTCAGTTGTAATATGTAGTGAGTATATTATTTTGTACTTAGTATTCTAAGTAATAAACACATGAATAATTTTCTTTTAGTGTTTATTTTCCCTGAATTTTTCATGATCGTTATATCATAAAGGTGTGAATGGTGTGGGTGTGAAAATAATATTGCCTTTGTTTTTAATCTAATATTACCGCTGATTCATAGATATTATATTCCCCATTTCAAAAAACGAGGGCTTGGTGCTTGGTACTTTACTTTTTTAAGTACTGTACTTGGTAATTGAAGCACTTTTGCAAATAAAAGAATTTGATACTTCATGCTTTAGCACTCTAGCTAAGTGCTTGGTACTTGAAGCACTTTGTCAGAGTACTTTACCCACCTCTGTACGTATATATTTCCTATAAACGTCTCCATATTGTTAGAAAAGAAGATGTAATAATTTCAGCATTACAACCAAAGAAAGTGAACGAGGTTTGTGGTGAAAGAAAGAGCGAGAATGAGAGGATCTGTATTTAAAGTTTATAAGGAATTTTATAAGAGTAACAGTTACATTTCTACTAGTTCTTACTATAAAACTTACAGATAGGTAATGGTAACCCTTATAGAGTGCACGATTTAAGTTCTTTAAGTGGTATAAAGTAGTAACTGAAAAGTTTTCGTGGACGAAATACGTTACTAAAGTTTTTATTATTCGGTAATGATCATATTCAGAGTACTTTTACAAAACAAAAATTGTTCATTGCGTTAGCTATTTCCTCAATTTACAAGGCACTTTAGGGGAGATTAAAAAATGTTTGGCCTCTAGTATATACACCAAATCACAAATTTCTGTATTTTTAACAGCTTGCTTTACCTACACATATCTTCAAAAAAACTGTTCGACTCCAAGGACTAAACCTATCATTCCTTAAGTGTCTATGTGTGCTAAATCCGAATTTTCAATTTAAAAAATTTTCTACAGTGTAGATTTCGAGTAAATCGCGGTTTTTATTGCCAAAAATAAAATAACAAACAACAATAAAAACCGCGATTTACTCGAAATTTACACAGTTGAGGATTCGGCACACAAAAATACTTAAGGAATGATAGGTTTAGTCCTTGGAATATTATTTGTGTTATTTTCTGCTATTTGCCCCTATTTAACCCCCGACCCTCCAAAGGAATCATCTCAAAGTATAATTTAATTACAGTCATAGTTATAATACGTACATGTACCAAATTTAAAGTGAAAATCTCAATTTTATTTTATTAACTCTTTAATAATGGAGTGGGGTGGTCTTGGGCGGAGTCGAAAAATATCATGAAAAAATCCGAGGCTTTGTCCTCTAGTATATACACTAAATCCCAAATTTTTGTATTCTTGCTTGCTTTACTTATTTTTCCATTTTTACCCCCAAGCCTTCACCGGATAACTTCAAAAAACTATCCAGATCCTCAACTTGTTATAATACATACGTGTATAAAGTTTCAAGTCAATATCTTAAACTGTTCCAGAGAAAAAGTGCGGACAAAGAAAGGTATTGTCGCTCAAATTTGAAATCTCGATGTTTTATGACATTCTAAACCTATGCATGTTTAAAAGTGAATTATTATTTGTTTGCTTATAATTGTATTGAAACACATTGTACATTATAGGATTTTGCAAACAGCAGCAAAAATAACTATCTATGAGGACTAAAATAAAAACTATGTGTAAAAATATTAATGAAATCTTTGCAATCTTTCGATAACCTGAATTATGGTTATGCTAGCAAATTAAAATCCTAAAATAAATTTGTCTAATTTCTTATTTGAAAATTCTCATTCTAACACTAGCACCCACACAGTCCCCTACGGCCATGCAGATTAAACTAGTATCTACATAATCCCCTACAGTCATGAAGATTGATTAAGTTAAAAATGAGAACAAAGGCCTAAAATGAATTTATTTACCTACCTTGTCTTAAACATTTTCATTCTAATGGTACATTTTCATGAAACATGTTTATGAATGGCTTTGTGTCTTTTTGATGAGCTCCAGCATAAGGGCGAAAAACATTTCAAAGGCCAAGCAATTCCACGAAACAAAATGATAGATTTCATGAAAATGTAATCCATTAGTATGAAAATTTTTAAGACAAGGTAGGTAAACAAAGTCATTTTAGGCATTTGTTCCCATTTTTAACTTAATCTTCATGACCGTAGGGGGTTATGTAAATACTAGTTTAATCTGCATAGCCGTAGGGGACTGCGTGGGTGCTAGTGTTAGAACGAGAATTTTCAAATAAGAAATTAGACAAATTCGTTTAAAGATTTTAATTTGCTAGCATATAAATAGTAATTTTGTTTATCTGAATTCAGAACTCCATTATTTGACAGTTCAGCCATAAGATTGTCGTGCATGCGTGTCAAAATACCCTGAATAGTTGGTGTCTCAAAGCACAACAAAGAAATTCATTTTATAAATACCTATTAAAATTGATAAAACAAAAAATATAATTTAAATAATGATCCTTTTATGATCATCGTCGCCAATACCAAAACCTGGTGTTTTATTAAGAATGTTTTCAATATATGGTGTGTCCCAAATTGGTTTGTTTAAAAATGGCCCGTTTTTGTTATTACCCACTAAGGACCAGCGAGGAGTTGAGATGACGCGCATGCCTTGCCAGGAAAGGAAATGCTCCTTGCTCTTCTCGGATTGCGCCGGCGCAAATGTTCCTTGCCCTTCTCGGACACCACTTATTACTGATAACCAGGTTGGCGCAAATGCTCCTTACCATTCTCGGATACCACCTACAGATTTTCAATCTGGTTATCAGTAATAAGTGGTGTTCAAGAAGGGCAACGGACATTTTCACCGGCACAAATGTTCCTTCCCTTCTCGGATACCAATTATTACTGATATCCAGGTTGAAAGACAGTAGGTGGTATCCGAAAATTTCCTTTCCTGGCAAGGTATGTGTTATCACACCTCCTCGCTGGTCCTTATTGGGCAGTAACAAAAACGGACCATTTTTAAGTAAACCAATTTGGGACACTATATATTGAAAATATTATTAATTAAACACCAGCTTTTAGTATTGGCGACGATGATCATAAAAGCATTAAGTATTATTTAAATTATATGTATTTATAAAATGAATTTCTCTGTTGTGCCTTGAGACACCAATTTTTCAGGGTATTTTGACACGCACGCGCGGCAATCTTATGGCTAACTGTCAAATAACGGAGTTCCGAATTCTGATAAATAATATTACTATTTATACTATGTATTATGAAAAAGCATTTATTTTTTCAGTGCGTAAAAAGTGCATTGTTCTAAAAAGCACCTACAGGATCCGAATCGGCCGAAATCGAAGTGGTTCTGGTGTTTACACTGACAAAAAGTTCGTGTTATGGTGGAAAATTTCAATTTTTTTTTTTTTTTTTTAACTATACATTTGCATTGAAAACCGACTTCAGATTTGTGTTCTACGACCCCAAATTAGTGTACCGTGAAAAAATTACGCGAAAATTCCAATGCCCCATAATTCTCCAGAATTACCTTAAAAATATTGAGACATACCAATTCTGGAAGACATTGTTCCACCATTTTTCTCAATGTAACATCTTCTGCGTCAAGGGATATAGCAGAACAATTTTTTACTGGATGAATACAAAATCCACATATGGTTTGATTATCCGGAACGCCAGTAGCATTCTTATTTTTCATCAGATAGATATCTTTTATATCCAGATTGACATCCTCCTCGCCATTAACCAATTGATCTATAAAATCATGTGCATAGAGGCAAACTGCTTTAAAATCAAAACACTTCATAAGGATTATTTTACAGCTTGTACACACTACTAGCGCCTGTATTGTAGCTAAATCCTAAAATAAAATTCGTTGAAAGCAACACATAACCAGAATGTGTAATAAAACATTGAAGTGAATCAAATTTATTCATACATAAACATCCCGCCTGTAAAATCAAGGGTCATTTTAACACTTACTATTTTTGGCAGAACTACATCCAGGATGTCTTTCATATCTTCTTCTATAGGTTTAATGTTTTCGCATATGTTCAAACATAATCCGCATATTCTTTCCTGGGTTTCCATTTTCTTAGTAAGTAAAACGACTTACAACATTGCAAGGCATAACCTAACCTAACATTTGTTTATAATTAGTGATGGGAACACTCGAATGAAAAATAACCGGTTATCCGGTTATTGAAATAACCTGCATCACTCGGTTATAGAGATGTTATGTCACAGCTTTTTTCTGGAACAGGCAATACCTGTTCCTGTTCCAAACAGAAACCTGTGACAAATACCTGTTCCAGTTCCAAACTGTTCCGGAGCAACTTTGGTTAAGTAATATGCACTGAACTCTACATATAAATGGAATGCCAATGTCTATACCTATTTGTACTTCAAATTGAATCTCGCGCAAATATGGCGACCCCGGGGAGGAGCGCAATCGCATTGTGTAGAAAGCCAGGGCCGGCTCTATTTTTGTTCCAAGTATTTTTAATTTGGCTTCTTTTTCAGAAATCACCAAAAATATGCGTGTATAGATTGACATTTCATATACAGTTAACCTTTGTTTTAATTTTTATTAAAGAACATAAAAGTTGTCATGCCCAAAACATAATTTTTTAACAATTTTCTTCTAGCAAACGTTCTTGATAATGTACGATCATATTGAGAATTGAATACAGAGTCCACCAAAAAAGGGAGGCATATTTTCTACCTCAGAGATCGAAATATAATTTGAATATGAATAAAAGCTAAAAGTGAAACCTGAAAAATACTCTTTTGGTCAAGTTGTAAATACTAGTGAATTTAATATAGGTAGACTAATATTAGTATATCACTAAGATCGGTGACAAAGTAGAAGGTATTTATTATTGGAGGAATAAAGAAATATACATATAGTAACAACTTACATTAAAATACTTTATTGAAAAATCATGTATTTTAGATTCACACGTTTTTGTGTAGTCTTTTTGCCTTTGATACAAGTAATTTAAATTAGGTAACGCAATAAAATGTAACAAAAAATATGTAAACCAAAATAAGTATAATACTATAAAATTTCACTTAAATAAATAAAACAGTCAGAGAACATATAACAATCGGTATTACATGACTTTAAAAACAAGTACTTAAAATTAAATTTAAATTCAGGCTGGACACTTTCAACGGACAATACGAATGTCTACTCATCCAATAAATACTTTTTAAGCCTACTCTTGAATGTATTTAAAGTGGTACTGCTTTTAATATTCTCAGGTAAGTTCAAATTTAAAATGATACCTTTTCTGTAAAATATCTATATTTTCTTTATCTGCTTCTATATACACCTAAGATGCCATTTGACCATACGCTGAAATGCCACATGAAGTACTACGGATATCTACATCAACACTAAAACCAAATTATAGAATTATTCCAGAAATCATGAAGATACGAAATTATTATATCTACCATGGCACTGCGGGTGGACTATAGAAGATAAAGGTTCTCGAGGGCCTAATTTCAGGGTTGGAACTATATCAGGTTTCAGACGTTTCATGTCCCCCTCATACATAAAATCTGTATCAGCAAAATGTTCACTGCAAATCACATTGCTATAGCTCAGATTCTCGATTTGACAATTTCTGCCAATAGCCTTTAGCCAAGGTAAAATACCTTTTCGAAGTCAACCTGAAAGTAATTTGAGATGTATTCTTAAGCAATAGGTACATTATTATTTCTTATTTACATGGTAAGTTTGCCTGTATAATCTCAATTTTGCATACAAAAATGTCCGCTTGGTTATGTTTTTCTTAATAATATAAGGGTACAAAGTACTCCGCCGGCATATTATTCCACTACAGTTACCGATATTTAACCGATTGTTCCAGTTGTCTCATATCAATACGAATTACTTTCTATTGGTTTATTGCTTGTGTCACACAGTGTAAGCAAGATAAAGTATAATATGTATATTCAATGTACAAGTGAACAGTAAATTAAGCATGGTCTTTACCTCACATAGCGATAGTGGATGATATGGGTCCCCCTTTCTTGTTGCAAGTCTGGAAAATGCTTACTGTATAGCTGGTTGCACAACTGATTAAGTATATACATATTTTCTTTGTGCAGCTTGAAATTAGTAAATAATATAGGTATCTTATACACTGTTGTTATTACAGACTGATTTACATTGGTGCTAGTGCAAGTTTTACATTCCATAAAAAGTCAAAATAACTGAGATGTTTTGCTACCCCATTCTATTATTTTAAGTGTAATACATTTCAGTGGTCGCATATATAGTGCTAAGATTTTCAAAGACTAGTCTCTCACATTTTACAGTTCACGCTTACTTATTTGACAAAGTTATATTTATAAAAAGTACTTACGGTAATGTAACATATTTTTAAATAGATCAAGTCCATATCAGTAACGCACACAATTTGGATTGTTTAACATTATTTAGATTCACAAATAGTAATAAACTTTAAAATTCGCTAAAAAATTACGGAAAAAGGTGAGGTTAGACAATTTTGTATTCTGAATATCCAATGAATTCTATATATTTATCATGTATAGAGTTCAGTAGATACCTCGTAAAGTATAGCCTAACGAAAATTTTTCAGGCAAAATTACCCACGGTAAGAGAAAAGATCCCTAAACTCGGAGTTGTCGCCGATATTTAGATTTAGAGGATAGCATATTTTACAGAATGGACAAGAACAAGGTAGGTACTTACTCAAAATATTGGTAACAAACAGGAACAAGACCGGACCATATTGCTTTATTCTTTATCTTATCACGAACTGTTTATGTTACAAAGTACTACACAAGACAACCGCTAAAAAAGCTGGACACCGGCTCTGAAATTCTGCACTAATCCAAGACCTACCGCTACGGGAGACAAATCAAAGAAAAATCGCGTCGGCGCATACCGTCCGCAAGAAGCATTCTGACTCAATCACCAACATACTTTTAATACCTACTAGATTTCTACTGCGGCGACGCATAACCCCGGGACCTTCAATCGCATGATTGAAGCATTTTGTTCACGCGCATATATCTGTATTGGTCTTCCATTTGTTATGTACAGTTCAGTGGTAATATGAGGGTAAGTAAGAACACTGCGAACTGTGAATTATGAAATAAAGGTATATTATGAGTTCTGTCTTAGTCAACTTGCGCCGTCGCAATATCACCACTACCAAGATCTGTGCATGTTACGGTGCATGATTCATGATACAAATCTATTCGAGTCAAGCGAAGAAGTAATAAAGTATGTACCTAACAGTTTCGCGTTCACTAGCCATGCTAGGCCATCACATCACATTCACATCACAACACAAGTCGCGTAGAGTGGAAGCGGAGTAGCAGAGCTCGGAGCATCTCGCGTTTATGGAACTGGAACTGTTACTTTTTATATTTGATACCTGTGCCGTGGAACAGGTGGCTGATACCTGTTCCAAAGTCACAGGTCCGGTTCCATCGTAACATCTCTTCGCCAACGAGTATTCAAGTGAAAAAAAAACGAATTAGTACTCGGGGTTATTGAGGTCGGTGATCATATATCATAGGTCCAATTTACGAAATCCAAAATGACGGAGCGGAATAATAGTCAATTTCCCCTGAAAACACGTATTTTCTTTTTTGGGTTTAAAGTGGGAATTCGGGGTTTTCGTTATCGCTGATAACGAGTGGAAGGCATATAACCTCAATGTTCCAAATTAATTATCGTGAAGTTCGCTGTTTTCGTTGGCTTTTTTAACTGTCTTGTGCTATCAGCTATATTGAAATAAACATTTTTAAGTTTAGTTTTTATTATATATATAGGCAATTACGTGTTTTGTACAATAATATTTCCTTTGATTTGGCGAGATGTGCATTGTTTACCTATGTGTTTTTAGTGATTTTCTTCGTATTTAAACAACATATGGGATTGTTTATTGTATTGTTATATATAGAGCATATTTAGATTATTTAAAATTTAAAAGCTGCTAAGTAATTATTCTGTTACCAGTTTACCACAAAAGGCCATCATTGTATGGAATCTGGTTGTCAAAGTCTCACCGAATACCAATTTAAGCTTTAAAAGGTATGTGATTATTACTTAACAATGGAATTTAATACTTATTATGTAATATATTTAATAAATACATAGTAGTATACCTACCGCATGCACGAAAATAAAGGTATTTCAGATTGCCATCGATTTACACCAAAGAAGATAAGCTTGTGCCCTGTCAAAAAAATCTCACCAATCCATATTGAACATTATCAAAAATTAATAAGTATGTATGAGAACCTATACGGTCAATAAGTTTCTATAAGAATTGGATAAAGTCGCTGTTGAAATTGTTATCAGCTTCTACCAGAATAGAGCAGCAAAATGAGTCAAGCCGTATCCATTTGTAAATCCAAACATTTACTTATACCACGTCAATGAGAATTTATGAGAACAGTATCTAATGTAATCCATGCGGCTTTCCGTGTATAAATGGCAAGTGTTTCTTTAAGAAACGAGCTGCCTTAGGTTAAAACTGTTTTGATTTGGAATTGAAGATCACTAGTTATAATGTTTAAATAGGAATTTATGTGATCAGTTTCTATAAGTATTTATGTTTCTTTTCAATAATATATTAAACTTGTTTGCATTATCTCGAATGGGTAAAAGGAAAGGTTAGCTTTCAACTGCAATTACAAATACATATTTAATCACTTTGAATGGAGTTATATGCCACCAATTTCTAAAAGTATTTATGTCATTTTCCGAAAATAATTGTGATGAGGTTTGACCAGTAACAAATTGTTCCTTACTTATTACGATTTGGTCCGAAATTCCAGGTATGCATTTGGTATCCCTTCGAAAGAATTGATGAGAGCAGTATCTATTTGTTGTTCATATTGGAAATTATATAAGTCTTTATCAGTATGAATGCGGATCTAATTTAAAAATTAAATTATATCAGAAATAAAGCAACCAAATATTTTAAACAGTATACATTTGTAAATCCAAATATTTACTTATACCACATCAATGAGAATTTATGAGAACAGTATCTAATGTAATCTATGCGGCTTTCCGTGGTTAAATGGCAAGTGTTTCTTTAAGAAACGAGCTGTATTAGGTTAGAACAGTTCTGATTTGCAATTGACGATTACTAGTTATAATGTTTAAAAGGGGATTTATGAGATTAGTATTTATGACTATTTTATTTTATCTCAACTTTTTATATATGATAAATAGTAGGTGCCGATTTTTTCTGTTGTATAACCTAGCTATTTAAGATAATTTTGAATTTTTGTGTTCCTGTTCCTTCGTCTTCGTCTTCCTCAAAGTATAAAAAAAATAGTTGATCCAAAGAATTTAATTCTTTGAGTTGATCTCTCTTTTGAAAGTGTTCATTATTGAATCTCGATTCTATAATAGTTACCTACCTATCTCTTTCCAACTTGAATTATTTACATCCATATCATTTCTCTTTTTACTCCAAGTTGGATCATAATTGTCGAAACGTCGAAAGTAAACCTTTGAAGTAAACACATTTTCTGACGCCGCGCCGGCGTACTACCTACTGTTTATTCTTGTCGCTTCGTGTTCGTGCGTTCATGGCTTGATTCTTGGTTTTTTTATTATGTGTGCCAAAGTTATTGTACATATTTAGTGTTTTATTACTGATTATGTTAAAGTAGACAAGTGTGTTGCTGTGTTTTAGTTAATAAATCATTGCTATTTACTTATAGCGAAGGAAATGCCTCAAATGTGCCTCAACCTATTGGCATCAGCAATTGAAATGTTAAGTGCAAGTTAGTTGTGACATAACCTGAAATTTAATTTAATTTTATTTCATTTTGTTGAAGAAAGCAATTTGTCAATAAAATAAAATAAATAGAATAGTACTAAATTTATTTAAGTAAGTAGTTATTTTCTTTTCCAGATATTATTTTTAGATCAAAGCTTTGTTTTAAAGGTAAACTATGCCTAAGGCTGCAAGAAAAAATAAGAAATCGAATGGAAAATAGAAGCTTGACAAGGAAAACAGGTACTACTCTATTTTAATTTTAGTAGTAGGTACCAATTATTAAAAAATTGAATACTAATTACATGTTAATTTTTACAGGTATTGAAAATAATAGCGACTTTACTGAAATAACCATGAACGGCATACAAAGAACAGATCAAAATGTTGGAGAAATAAATGACCAGCATCGACAAGATTGTCGGAAAAAATGAAAATGTTTCCCATTAACAGCGACGAGAAATTGGTGGAAATTGAAAACGTTTTAAAAATAAATTACTGGTTAGCTACCATAAGACTAACTTGTTATTGACAAATATTAATAAGTATTTTATTTTTATTAGGCAAAGGATTTATCCCTAATAGGAGGTAATGTCCCTGACGTAATGATAAGATTAATGTTCCAAGTTTTAAATAATGAAATAGGATCATTATACAGTTGGGAGGATGCTAATGTAAAGAAAGGAAATTAAGAACTTGCAATTAGCAAAATTAATATCAAGTGAGTCAATTAGATTTATTTAAAGTTCTAACTGATATATGTTATAGCTATTTATGCACAAAGAGTGTAAAGTGTTGCTTTTGATCTTAGTGTTAAAGTTTTTACTAGAGGTGTAACGAGGGCATCAACCACACGAAGGCAGAAAGCACACTTTACACAAAGGTACAACCACTATTTTTCGCACGATTGTATAATATCACTAGGTACCCAATAAATTGAGAATACTTAACTATTTCTTGTGTAAGTTTGACAACACAAATTGTTCAATTTATTATATCAAGTTGATTTATAAAATTAATTTTTCTTTAACCAAAAAGTAGATATTTTCTGGACCATTTTCCGTACAGTACTAACGTGGAAAATAGTAATTTTACAGACCTACCGAAAGTAACTATGTTCCAGCTTAGTAATGTAAAAAGTTCAAAATACTGCAAAGTCCACATAAATGTATATGGTTGAAACGTCAATAATTAAATGTTATCGGGTTATAAAACTATTATTTTAACGTTGCTGTTGATGACAGGTGAAAAGGGCTTCTATGCTTCCTAGAAGTCCAAAAAGTGTCATTTTAATGACCAGTCATGCAAAAAATACTTTCCTCGCACTGCTTGAAATCAATTCTTATAAATAAAAACTACTTTTAGGAGCTGTACTACTGAACAAGAACACCAAAGAGGCAACAGAATTAGATATAATAAAAAATATAAGAGTGGCTGGTGAGAGCAAAATTCAGAGCAGCGACAGAGGCGTGAGGAGCTGAGGATAGAAATAGAAAAGCGAAGGACAGGGAAGTTTATGCTGTCTTAATCTAATCAGTGAATTTTTGAGACAAAGCGTACCAGTGATGCAAAATTTCAAATTTCAATTTGAAAGTTTCAATTTCAATTTGAAATTTCTGAAAGTTTCAACGTACCCTCATAAATTTCTGAAATATCTGAATTTTATGAAAGTTTCAGATTAATCTGAAAATTACCACATTTTTGAAACTTTCATGAAAGTTTCAGCTGCAAAATCTGTATTTCCGTTACATCAAATGAAATTTGAATTTCGCGCGCCTTTTTAATTTTTTTCAACCAATGAGGTAAAGTCTTTTTTAAAACATTTATTTTAGGGGTGAGGTTAGCTATTCAGTATTCAGGTATAAAAATCCCTGCTTTTCATTTCTTTCGTTCATTGCTAGGTTCCCAGGTTCTATTATTTTTGCATTAATAAGAAACTACAAGGGACAGTGACCCTATTCTTGAATCAGGGAGTGGAAGAATAGGGGTTCGGGAGATTTTGTAAATATGTTAACAAGTTACCTACTCCTGTAGTTTGAAAAATGTATTATTTTTTTCAATGGTCTTCTTTAGCTCGAAATGTACGTATGTATGTTCAAATCTGGTGATCGAATTTTTGACCACGTCCCTATATCCAATCATGCAGAAATTTTACACACAAATTTGGTTCTGAAGACAATACAATATAGCATATTCAATATTATGGCAGATCCAATATGGCGGCCACCACAAAATAGCGAATTACATTTTTCTTGATAACCCCCTTGACATAGGTATCGAATGAAGGGGTATATAAAGTGGTACAATAAGCTGTGTGACATTCTAAATCAAATGGTCGCCGGCACAAAATGGTGGATCACCTATTTTTTACAACCCCCTCGGCATAGGTATCAAATGGAAGGGTATGACAAGTAAAATGCAATAAGCTGAGTGACGTTATTCTAAATCCAATATGGCGGCCGACACAAAATTGCGGATTACTTATTTCTTGACAACCCTCTCGACATGGGTGTTGGAAACGAAGATTTGTTTACTTATTTATTTGTTGTTTGCATTGTTTTTATATATTAGTTATTGTTGTGATTGTACTAGCTCCGTAACTAAGAAAGTGTTGTTGAATAAAAAATAAAATAATTTATATTTGACATCTGTTAATTTCTGGCTCTAAAAACCCACAAGTTTAGGCATATTCTGCTTCAGGTTATGGGCCCAGTACACCCAGTACAATAAGAAGGGTCAGTGGTTCTCTAGTAATAGAAGAAAACTAGTTTCGTGTCAAGTCACATCAAATTTAACATACCAGTTAAAGGTATTCTAAAGGTAATAAGATGGACAAGTTCAAGAATATTAATATTCAGAAATTCGATGGGAAGAATTTTTCACTGTGGAAATACCAGATGGAAATAATATTTAGAGCAGAGGGTTTGCTGGATTTAATTAATGGTAAAGCAAAACAACCAGTAATAACAGATGAAGAAAACGTAAAGAAATCATGGGAAAACTTAAATGCTAAAGGGATGATGTTAATATCTATGTCAATGGAGTTTAGTCAATTGCAGACTGTAATAACGTGTGATAATGCCGCCAGTATGTGGTCAAGGCTGAAAATAATTCACGAACAAAGGTCCTCCGCGAACAAAGTGATGATTAAACAAAAATTTTTCAGTTATAAAATGTCAGAAACCGACAGTATTGCACAGCATATTAGCAACATAGAGTCAATGTCACAAGCTCTAGCTGATGTTGAAGAAAAAGTAAGCGATATAGATAAAATAGCTAAAACTTTAGAAAGTTTACCTCACAAGTATGGATCATTCGTAACTGCATGGGACTCATACGACGAAGATAAACAAACATTTGAAAATCTTACAACAAGACTTCTCAAAGAAGAATTGAGGCTTACTCAGGCAGACGAGCTAACAACTGCGTTTGCTGCTGTTAAACTCAATAAGTATCCTCATAGTTCGAACAAAAAGAATTTTGTTTCTAATACCAAAAGTAATTTTATTCCTAATACAAAGTATTCTAAAAAAGATGTAACGTGCTACTACTGTAACAAGAAGGGGCATTTCAAATCTGAATGTAGAATAAGGCTTAGTAAACTTCAACCTGGTTACAGCAAGCAAAACTGTGATCCAAATTACAGAAATCAAGCTCTTAGTGCTGAGATGAAAAATATAGTTGCTGATGGATGTGAAGATATCTGGCTCGCTGATAGTGCAGCATCAAAGCATATGACGTCGCACAAAGAGTGGTTTTCACAAATAACACCACTAAAGAACAAAGATGTTCAAATTGGAGATAACTCTTTTATTACCGCTGAAGGAATTGGCTCAATTAGTGTAATGGCTGTTGTGAATGGTAGAAGAGTTCCTCGTACATTGGTAGAAACCTTATACGTTCCAAAGTTGAAGAAAAATCTTTTTTCAGTGGGAGCAGCCACGAGCAAAGGTTTGCAGGTCGAATTTAATAGTAGATTCATAGAAGTTAGAAATAAAAATGGTGTAGTTGCTGTTGGAAGGAAGCTGGAGAATCAATGCTATAAAATGTTATTTGAAATCCCACAAATTCAAGGAAACTCCGCAGAAACGAGTATTGTTCAGCTATGGCATGAACGGTTGGGTCATGTTAATTTTCGTACTTTGAAAGACATGTCTGACAAAGGAATGATACCTGATATCAAAATCTCAAATAAAGAAGTCACACGTATTCAGTGTGAGGGTTGTCAATATGGAAAACAACATAAGCAATCATTTAATGCTAATTTGAATAGACGAGCTGAAAAACCTGGTGAATACATTCATTCCGATGTCTGCGGTAGAATATCAAGTACTTCATTAGGAGGAGCTAATTATTTCGTTTTATTCAAGGATGATTGTACTTCATATCGTTTTGTTTATTTCATAAGACATAAAAGTGACGTTTTCACAAAATTTCTGGAATTTCAGAAAATGTCAGAAAGACAAACTGGTAATAAAATAAAAATATTCCGAAGTGATAATGGAACAGAATTTGTTAACCATCATTTTAAAGATCTTTTTAAAGAACATGGAATAATACATGAAACCAGTGCTCCATATACACCAGAGCAAAATGGAAGGGCAGAGAGAGATTTGAGATCTATAGTTGATAGTGCCAAAAGTATGTTGCATAGTACTGCTCTCCCGATGAATCTTTGGGCGGAAGCAATTAATATGGCCGTATACTTATTAAATCGTCGCCTGTGTGCACAAGATAAGCATGTTACTCCTTACGAAAAATGGACAGGAAAACAATTAAATCTTAGCCATTTACGAAGGTTTGGATCTGAAGCATTCGTACTTGTTCCTAAACAGTTCAGAAATAAGTTCGAGAGAAATTCCAAGAAACAAATATTAGTGGGATATGACGGCAACAGTTCCAATTACAGATTGTATGAATTGGCTGCCAGGAAAGTTGTCGTCGTGAAACATGTTAATTTCAATGGATGTATTTATAAAGACAGTAGAAATATGTCATGTCAAAACAACGTTATATTTGAGATGGAAGATGAAGATAATTTACAAGAAGAGTCCGTAGACACCAAATCAGAAGGCAGAATAGAAATTAATCAGCCTACGTCAGAAAACATAGAAGTAGAAATTAATCAAGAAAACCAAACGTCAGAAAACATAGAAGTAGAAATTAATCAGCCTAAGGATAAAGCTTCAGAAGAAAATGGCCATTATTTAAGACACCGTGAAGATATTAAGAAACCAATTTGGTATGAAGCATGTGCAGCAGTATTAGGTGAACCTCAGACCTACGAAGAAGCTATGGAAAGTGGAGAAAAAGAAGAATGGAAGAAAGCAATGGAAGATGAGATTAAGTCGCTGATGAAAAATGAGACGTGGTCACTACAAGTTTTACCAGCGGATCGCAAAGCAATTGGGTGCAGATGGGTGTTTAAAATAAAATATAAAGCGGATGGTAAAATTGAAAGATATAAGGCCAGACTTTGTGCAAAAGGTTATAGTCAAAAATCTGGCATAGACTATTTTGAAACATTTTCACCAGTTGTAAGGTATGATTCCGTTAGAACGTTATTATCAATTGCAACTGTCAGTGATTTAGAAATTTGTCAGTTTGACGTAAAGACGGCTTTCTTGAACGGAGATTTACAAGAAGAAATCTTTATGAAGCAGCCGGAAGGCTTTAATACAAAAGATTGTACTCTGGTATGCAAACTCAACAAAAGCCTATATGGTTTGAAGCAGTCTCCGAGATGTTGGAATAAGAAGTTTGTGGAGTTTCTTAGTTCATACAGCTTCAAGCAGTTAGATGCTGAAAAATGCATTTTTTATGCACTCTTTGAAAATTATGAACTATTCCTGGCGTTGTACGTTGATGATGGTCTAATTATGTGTAAATCTAAAAAGGTTATGGACATATTTTTGACAGAACTTGGAAAAATATTCGAGATAACCATTTGTGCTGCAGAATGTTATGTTGGATTGGAAATCAGTCGCAATAGAGAACAAAGAAGTATATTTTTGGGCCAGCAAGGGTATGTTGCCAAAATTTTGGAGAAATTTAACATGGTAAATTGTAATATCAAAGCAATTCCTGCCGATCCAAATGTTGTGCTTCATGCAAACCAAGCATCTACAAGAGATAGTAGGATGCTTAGTGTGCCCTATAGAGAAGCTGTAGGAAGTTTAATGTTTCTCGCTGTCGTCACACGCCCAGATATCATGTTCGCTGTGTCTCAAGTGAGTAAATACCTTTGTAGTCCAGCTTTGGAGCATTGGATAGCAGTAAAAAGGATATTCAAGTATTTAAAAGGAACCCAGAACTATGGAATAAAGTATTGTGGAACTGATTTAAATTTTGTTGCATATTCCGATGCTGACTTTGCAAACGATATTGATTCTAGAAAGTCAACAACTGGTTATTTGACTATGTTAGCTGGGGCACCGGTTACATGGTCGTCACAGTCTCAAAAGTGCGTTTCCCGTTCTACTACAGAGTCAGAATACGTGGCAGGTTCAGAAGCAGCCAGAGAGGTTATTTGGTTGAGAACATTACTTCAGGAGCTTAATGTAGATGTATGCGAACCTACCAAGCTATTCGTAGATAATCAAAGTGCCATTCGGTTAGTCAAGAGTCAAGAACACCATAAGAGGACCAAACACATTGATATAAAATACCATTATATACGTGACCAAGTAGAAAAGGGTTTCATTGAAACTGTCTATGTTGAATCTAAAAAAAAAACTTGCTGATATTCTCACGAAGGCTTTACCAAAGGAACAATTCATCAGAAATAGAAGTTCACTTTGTGTACCTTTAAATCAGTAAACAAATAGGGGGAGTGTTGGAAACGAAGATTTGTTTACTTATTTATTTGTTGTTTGCATTGTTTTTATATATTAGTTATTGTTGTGATTGTACTAGCTCCGTAACTAAGAAAGTGTTGTTGAATAAAAAATAAAATAATTTATATTTGACATCTGTTAATTTCTGGCTCTAAAAACCCACAAGTTTAGGCATATTCTGCTTCAATGGGTATCAAATGAAAGGGTATATAAAGTAGAATACAATAAGCTGTGTGACGTCATTCTAAATCCAATATGGCGGGCGGCACAAAATGGCGGATCACGTATTTTTTTACAACCTCCTTGGCATGGGTATCAAATGAAAGGGTATGACAAGTAGAATACGATAAGCTGTGTGACGTTATTTTAAGTCCAATATGGCGGCCGACACAAAATGGATTACCTATTTCTTTACAACCCCCTTGATATGAGTATCAAATGAAAAAGTTTGACAAGAGTAATCGAAATGATGGCATCTGAATTAAAGAAAATGAGGCAGACAGAAAACTAAAAAGTAAAAAATAAATAAATAAAAAATAAATTCTTAAAACAATGGTTTTCTTTTAAAAGTGAATTGTACTAAAAAGTATAAAATAATTTTTATTCAGTGATTACAAAATGACGGAAAAGAAAACCATTAGGCGCTCATAAAGTATTTCTGTCGCTGCTATATTACAACACATTATTCATAACGTTCTATTACAATGTTGATTGTTGATAAAGGTAAGATATATTTTATGAGCATCCAATGGTTTTCTTTTTCATCATCATTTTATAATTTAATCACTGTATAAAAATTATTTTCTACTTTTTAGTGCAATTCAGTTTTAAAAGAAAACCATTGCTTAAAAAATTCTTTTAAATTTATTTGTTTTTTACTTTTCACGAACATATTTGTAAGTTCTAATCTTATTGCGGAGAAAACAAAATATATTTTTATATTAAAGAAAAACATTGAAAAATAAAAATGTATGAAACTAGTTTCAAAAGTGGGATTTATTACTCTTTATCTCTCGGAAGTTTAAGAAATTGCGAATATTATACAGAACTTAAGTTTCATCATTTAAAATATTTCAATGAAATTTCACTTAACTTTCTTAATATTAGGGAATTATTCAATTAAATTTCATAAAATGAAAGTTTCATTGAAATTTCACGAAAGTTTCATGATACTTAATGTTTAATTTTATATTTCAGATATTTCATAAATTTCAGATGAATTTCGAAACTTTCACAAAAATGTCACTGAAATTTTCGCCAATTTTAAGTTTCATGAAATTTTGCATCACTAAAGCGTACTAGTTATGGTACATTGGAGCAGTTTTCCCTTCTGACGTTCTACCACCTTTCTCACTATTGTGCAACAAAAAGGTAATTACTTTAAAATATCTCTGTACCTCAGTTTTATCAGCAGTCATCTTATAAGAATATGAGCTATATCTTTTTATGCCTACGATACAATTTGATATAAACAAATTTTGAGTATTTGGGTTATATTTAAACTTGCAATCTGCCTCTTTTAATAGAAAATCCTAATATCACAGTTTTTAAATAAAATTTTGTTTTCATGCATTATGACAGTACTGATTATTTTATTAAAATTTTAGGAAGACTAATAAAGCAGAAATACCAAATGAATGATACAAGCAAATGTAGGTTCAATACATTGAAGGAAAAATGCATGTATATGTTGTATATTATTAAATTTTAAAAATATATGCAGTTTATTTTTACATTGTTCAAAAATTTATTTTATTTTATATGTACATTTTTATAGTCTGTCAGATTTACTTAAAGTAACTAATAATGTGTTTTAAAATTTTCGATATTGTTTACGAATGTTACATATGTTTATATCTTTGAAGAAATATAGGTAATAAAAAATATATCGTTTTTCTATAAAAAAAAAATCTTGATCCCTCCCTTATTGTGGATATGCAGGTTGATTTTCAGTTTCTATACATATAGATTGAGAAAGAAACGAATGGCTTATTCGATAGCGCAATGAAATTGTCTGATTTTTTCTAAAGAGCTATAAATAAATACTTGGTTATCATTATATAATTATCTATTTCAGGCTGGGTGGTGTGGCCTAAAAGCCATGGCACACTCATTCAAATAAGCCATTTTCTTTTCTTCCCGAAAGTATGTATTGATAATTGAAGGTCAACCTGTATATGTATACAGTACAGGGAACTCAGGTAGATGTATAAGGAAATCCTATTTGTTTATGTGCATATGTGCAACGTGGATCAAGATAGTGCCATCTCAAATTTATTTCGTATCAATTGTCCCAATATTTATATCACTTTCAACCTTCTTTGATAACCCGGTATATTACATGGCAGCATCCTGTATATTCTGATCAGGGTAAGTAGATTTATCAGAATTTATAATAAAAACTGACTAAAATAAGGTAAGGCTATTCCGAATCACTACTAAGGAATTACCAATATATACTTATTAATTGTCTTAATTTATATTTGTATTAATAAATTTACAATAAAAATACATCTGTAAATATACAATTTAAACTGTACATTTATTGTCATGCATATCTAAATTAATACTAATAAGAAAGCAATATGGAAATTTACAATAAAAACATGTTGATAAATGGTGTGTTACAGACGATAGATACTGGAGAAACCACGAACTGGAACTGTAAGATATTACTTATAGAAAACTGATAAAAAAGTTTAGAATCTCCTTAAAGTTGTATCTGGAAATTCATATGGTTACAAATATAAGGGCAATAGTGCATTTACACACACTAAACTGTAAGTTTGTTATTGTGTATTTCATATATATACTAATGAAAGGGCAACATGATAATTCCAAATAGCTCATTCTGAATTACTGTTTCATAACCGAATTTAAACTTAATGAAATAGATAAAATCGTGTCTGTATAATACTAATATAACTTATAGGAATGATAAAACCGCATCACTTTTTTTTTATAAGTTTCTATCTGAAATTTTTGGCAGGGTGGTCAATTAAGAGTTCAAAGAGAAAAGTGGTTAAATGCTTTAAGGCTGCATAACCCATACATTTATGTGTTGGTCAATCTAGATGAGTTACCTTATCTAGTTCAGCAGGTTTTCCTAAAAATTAGAGTAGGTATAATATTTAAACGAAATTTTTATTCATAAAGATTATCCGTTAAGATATGTCTGGAACTATGACCATATTTCATCTTTGACTCAGTAAGATCGGATTTCTCTAAGGCTCTTTCTTTGCTCTTTTGATTGAACACAAACTTTTCTTATTTTGGTGTAAATCGATGGTAATCTGAAATAACTATAACTTTATTTTCGTGCATGGAGGTAGGTATACTACTATGTATTTATTAAATATGTTACATAATAAGTATTAAATTCTAATGTTAAGTAATGATCACATACCTTTTAAAGCTTAAATTGACATTCAGTGATACTTTGACAACCAGGTTCCATACAACATTATGTCTTTTTGTGGTAAACTAGTAACAGAATAATTAACAGCATTTAAATCTTAAATAATCTAAATATGCTCCATACATAATAATATCAATCCCATATATTGCTTACATTCGAAGAAAATAATTAAAAACACATAGGTAAACAATGCACATCTCGCCAAATCAAAGGAAATATTACTGTACAAAATACGTAATGTCTATATATAATATAACGAAAACTACACTTAAAAATGTTTATTTTAATAGCTGATAGGGCGCGTGCAAAATCTGACAGTTAACGAGAGTGGAGGGCATATAACCTCAATGTTCCAAATTAATTAACGTGAAGTTCGCTATTTTCGTTTCCTTTTTTAACTTTCTTGTGCTCTCAGCTATTGAAATAAACATTTTTAAGTTTAGTTTTCAGTATAAATAGACAATTACATGTTTTGTACAATAATATTTCCTTTGATTTGGCGAGATGTGCATTGTTTACCTATGTGTTTTTAGTTATTTTCTTCGTAATTAAACAACATATGGGATTGATCTTATTTTGTTATATATAGAGCATATTTAGATTATTCAAAATTTAAATGCTGTCAATTATTATATTACTAGTTTACCACAAAAAGCCATCATATTGTATGGAATCTGGTTGTCAAAGTTCACTGAATGCCAATTTAAGCTTTAAAAGGTATGTGATTATTACTTAACATTGGAATTTAATACTTATTATGTAACATATTTAATAAATACATAGTAGTATACCTACCGCATGCACGAAAATAAAGTTATAGTTATTTCAGATAACCATTGATTTACACCAATGAAGATAAGTTTGTGGTCAATTAAGAGTTTAAAGAGAAAAGTGGTTAAATGCTTTAAGGCTGCATAACCCATAAATTTATTTGTCAGACAATCTAGATGAGTTACCTTACTTAGTTCAGCAGGTTTTCCTAAAAATTATAGAGTATAAAATTTAAATGAAATTATTATCCATAAAGATTATCCGTTAAGTTAATGTCTGGAACTATGACCATATTTCATCTTTGAGTCAGTAAGATCGGATCTATTTAAGACTCTGTTCGCTTTGCTCTTTTGATTGAGCACAAACTTTTCTTCTTTTGGTGTAAATCGATGGCAATCTAAAATAATTAATAATTTTATTTTCGTGCATACAAAACGTATTTACTACTATGTATTTATTAAATATATTATATAATAAACACTAAATTATTCTAATGCTAAGTAATAATCACATACCTTTAAAAGCTTAAATTGGCATTCGGTGAGACTTCGACAACCAAATACCATAGAATATGATGGCTTTTTGTCGTAAACTGATAACAGAATAATTAACAGCATTCAAATCTTAAATAATCTAAATATGATATAATTATAAGATCAATCCCATACATTGTTTAAATACGAAGAAAATAACTAAAAACACATAGGTAAACAATGCACCTCTCGCCAAATCAAAGGAAATATTATTGTACAAAACACGTAATTGTCTATATATAATGAAAATTAAACTTAAAAATGTTTATTTCAATAGCTGATAGCACAAGAAAGTTAAAAAAGCAAACGAAAACAGCGAATTTCACGATAATTAATTTGGAACATTGAGGTTATATGCCCTCCACTCTCGTTAGCTGTCAGATTTACGATTAACATAACCTCAGATATTACATTGTAAGTTTATACTTATTTTTGATATTTTTATTCGCATTTCTAGTCTGGTACCTGCATAATATGAATGAACTCTCTCTGATAGGATGCATGTAATTTTGATAAATTGAATATTAAAAATAGACTGCTAATTATAGGTTGGATTTCCAACCTGTAAATATCAGTAAATTTTTAAAAATCAATGATTTAAAAAAATTATATGCATCTTATCCCAGAGAGTTCATTGATGTTACGCAGGTACCAGTCTGGAAATGCGAACAAGAACGCCAAAAACGGGTAATAACTTACAAAAATGTAACATATGAGGATGTGTTAGTCATATAATGCAAGCGCCCTATATTTTACTCGTATTTCTCATGCTTTCAGCCCAAAGAAGTAAAAAATACGAGGTTTTCCGGAAAAGTTGACTGTTCTTCCAGCCCGCTATTTTGAATTTCGTAAATTAGACCTCTGATTCGTGATCAGCGACCTCGAGAACCCCCCAAGTACAGATTTTCAAGGTCAAGATATCCATTCTCATTTCTTCTGTTCCTAAAGTAATTGTACTTCCGCGTCAAGTACAATTTTTTATAAGTTCTTATACTTGTACCTAAGTACTTTTTTTTGGGGTACTTGAACAGCACTGCTTGATGGAAATAAATGAATTGCTTAGAAGAAAAATTGAAAATTTAGATATATTAAAGATTGTAATGAAAACAAAAGTGGAAGTATGAAAGAAAAAATTCATAACATTACACAAAGTGAAATAATAATTGTTGGCAGTCATTGAAGCATTTAAAGCAAATTTTGATAAAAGCTTAAAACCTTTAATTAGTAAAATACATAATTTATATTAAAAATTAATATTGTTACGTATTTACACCCCCAAGACTGTGGGTTCAGAAATTATAACACGACATACCAACACTATGTTATTTATTTACAATAGCTCCACAATACATATTACTAAAACTAATATAATATTAAATACTGTTTATTATAGCGATGGGATCATTCCAATGAAAATAATGAATGTATTCTATTATTGAAATATCTCGAGTCTGTCACTCGAATGATTCCCATATAGCATTCGATGTCCGATATGTACATGCATAACGTGTACATACTATTCAAAAACATGTCTTTTGTATATTACAAAGATACTAGGAATATACACTTACGGATGTTCATGACATGTATATACCTGTGACATACATGTGCTGGATATTCCACCAATGTGCACTTTCACGATGCCTTATGGCACGTCAGATGAATATGCTTTCATGAACATACCTCTGACATACATAGTGGTACATTCTAACAAAATTTTATTAATGGTGAAGCAAATATCATATAGAAATAGGGAAAAAAGTTATCTACACCAATTTCCCTCGTTATTTATACAGGGTGATCATTTAAAAAAATTATTAATTAAGAAGCGACATGAGAATAATAATTGGAATGTAGTCATCACTCTTATTGCAAAGAAAACCTGATAACTTTTGGTGAAAAAAATATAGAGTGGCCACCTGACAGCAAAAATTAAATATTAAATAAAAAGTGCCAAATATGGAAGGCTTGATTAAATACCTTTACAAACGTTATTATTTCTTAGAATGACTACTATATTTTCAATAAAAATGTAAGAGGTGTCTTCCTTGCTAATTACGTTAACTATATACCAACTAGTATTGCCATCTGCTACATTAGTTGCACGTCTACGTAGTAGAGTGGAAGTATGGTAGTCTTAAAAAAAAACAAATTTTTTAAATAGATTTAAGAAAAAGGTTAAGAAAAATCTTGCTTTTTTTCTCAATTTCGTTATGAACTACTAGTTTTTTCTTCACAATGATATATGTATACTGCCACAGATATTAGAGAAAATATGTCAAAACAATTTTAGACATTCTGTTACATAAACACAAGCTTTCCACGACTCAGTCTCAATCCAAAACTTTTTACTACACTTCTTGTACTGTTTATAAGTTCCACCACATAATTGTTATAAAATAATTCCCTAGAAATTTTGTTTTGCTCCACTATTATAGATCACATTGTATTTTTGAAGATCAACGGATATTATGATTTCTAAGACCACTCCTAAATTTTGATACACACATACATTTGTATTTATATAATAATAGTTTTATTAGCAATAGCTGTATACTGTTATGTCTACGATGAGTCAACATGTGATTTTAAATCCCTCTTTCACTTTGCTACACATTCGCATGTGTATATGTTACTTCCAAAACTTCTCGACGGGTCAACGAGTGTTATTTTAACTCTCATTTTAGTTTCGAACAGCTTTTGATTCTATATAGTGTCACTTTGAAAGTTATCCATGAGTCAATATGTGTCATTTTAGAGATATCCTATGTTTTGTTATAAATGGACAACCTTAACAAGTGCACACTGTTACCTCTGAAAGTTTTCGATGGATCAACATGTGCGATATTAAATCCCCTACTGATTGGTTGCATACAAACAGCTTTAAAATCAGTATAGTGATTTTCGATAGTTCTCGATGGGACAAGTGCATTTCTGCCTTTAGAGACTTTTTGATTTGTTACAAACGGACAGATTTCACACGTGTATAATGTTACTTCTGAAAGCTTTCTATGAGTCAGCATGTGTGTTTGTAAATTCCCCTTTTGTTTGGCTACATATGAAAAGCTTTCACATCTGTACACTGTTACTTCGGAAAGTTCTTGGGTCAACACATGTGATTTTAAATCCCCCCTTTCCCTTTCCTATATACGAACAGCTGTGGTATCTGTATACTTTTGCTTCTAAAACTTTTCAATGGGTCAACATGTGTGCTCTTAGAGCTGCTTTATATTTTGAAATGTGTGTGCGAATCTAACGCTGGTTCCAAAAAATAATAATTAGGACTGTAATTTTTAACAAAGATATAAAAGATCTTACCAATAAATATCCTTGGCTTCAACCACTAGCTTTAAATTAGATGGGGAAAAAAGGATAGGTTGGAAGGACAAAGGAATATCTAATCTAATTTACAAAATTTCACTAAAGTAATTTTTTAACTATTTGAAATATATATTAAATTGAAAAATTATAAAACCAGCTGTGTTGCTTCTAATAATCTAATCACACTATATTAAGGTCAACTAAAAACTCTGCTCTTTTATAGAAACAAGAGAAAACACAATATGTTCATTCGATGCTCATAGAAACATCTACTTGTAATAAATAAAACCAAATATATTCAAATTGTACACTTCTCAAAATTAAATACACCATATTGCCGAACACGGCGTAAACATAATCAATGAAGAACTTTCACATCTGTACATTGTTACTTCAGAAAGTTCTCGATGGGTCAACATGTCCATTTTAAAATCCCCCTTTCATTTTCCTACATACAAACTGCATCCACATATGTATACTATTACTTCTGAAAGTGTTCGGATGAGTCGGATTTTTAAATCCCCTTTTCGCTTTGCTATATACAAACAGCTTTCACATCTGAATTGTTACTTCTGAAAGTTTTCGATGGGTCAACTTGTGTTTGTAAATTCCCCTTTCATTTTGCTACATATGAACAGCTTTCACATATGTATGTTATTCTCAATGGGTCAACATGTGTGCTCGTATAGCTACTTTATGTTCTGTTACGAATGAACAACTTTCACATCTGTACATTGTTACTTCTGAATGTTTTTGATGGGTCAACGTGTGTGTTTGTAAATTCCACTTTCGATTTGAAACATACGAACAGCTTTCACATCTGTATACTGTCACTTCTGAAAGTTTTCGATGGATCAACATGTGCCTATTTAAATCTCCCTTTCGTTTTGCTACATACGAACAACTTTCACATCTGTATGTTGTTACTTCTGAAACTTCTCTATGGGTCAACAAGTGTGCTCTTAGAGCTACTTTATGTTTTGTTATGAATGAACAACTTTCACATCTGTACCCTGTTACTTCTGAAAGTTCTTGATGGGTCAACATGTGCCTATTTAAATCTCCCTTTCGTTTTGCTACATACGAACAGCTTTCACATCTGTATATTGTTACTTCTGAAACTTCTCTATGGGTCAACATGTGTGCTCTTAGAGCTACTTTATGTTTTGTTACGAATGAACAACTTTCACATCTGTACACTGTTACTTCTGAAAGATTTCGATGGGTCAACATGTGTGTTTGTAAATTCACCTTCTGATTTGCTACATACGAACAGCTTTCACATCTGTATACTGTCACTTCTGAAAGTTTTCGATGGATCAACATGTGCCTATTTAAATTTCCCTTTCGTTTTGCTATATACGAACAGCTTTCACATTTGTATACTGTGACTTCCGAAAGTTTTCGATGCGTCAACATGTGTTCTTGTAAATTTCTCTTTCGTTTTGTTACATACAAACAGCTTTCGCATCTGAATAGTGTTACTTCTGAAACTTCACAATGAGTCAACATGTGTGATTTTAAATCCCCCTCTTGTTTTGTAGTATATAAACAGCTTTCACATCTGTATGTTATATCCAACACTTCTCGATGGATCAACATATGAGAATCCAAATTCTGCTTCTGTGGTGAGGTAGGAGCATCTGGAGAACTAAAAATAATGACATCAATTACTACCTAATTCTTTGCAACGTTATTTAGTATTTACGGAGGAGATATAAACATACGAAACATTTTCTTTATAGGATTTTGCAAACAGTGGAAAGAAAAGCTATCTATGAGAACTAAAGGAAAAACTATATATATAAAAATATTAATGAAATCTTTGCATTCTTTCGATAACCTGACTTCTGGTTATGCTAGCAAGTAAAATTCTGATTTGCCATTCTCATTTTAACACTAGCATCCAACCTAGTCCCCTACGGCTAAGCAGGCTAAACTAGTATCTACATGATCCCCTATGATATGTAAATTCAGTTAAAAATGAGAACAAAGGCCTGAAATTAATTTATTTACGTACCTTGTCTTTAAAAATTTCTGAAGAGTACCCAATAAGGACGAAAAACGTTTCAAAGGCTAAGCATTTCCAAGAAACTGAATGAGATTTTACGAAAATGTAATTCATTTGAATGAAAAAATTCTCTCCTAAATTACTGGACCAAGTTATGTATCATCTCACTGCATCAAGTAGAGCCCGAGTGTGATCAAACAGATGTAGAGTTCAACTAATACAAACTATGAAGTTAGCGGGCTGTTAAAATGTGTCTTTTTACATGTTACTTCCCTAGAAAGTTTTGGGATATTTCCGTCAAAGCAACGGGAGAAGTTCACACCATAAATTTTATTCACAAAGGGTGAGATAAGGAACCAATGCTAGGTTATTCATCTAATATTAAATAATTTAATTTAATTTGAATTGCCTTATTTATTTTAATGCCCTGGTGAAGTTTTAGCTAAAGCTACTCTACTACTTAACCAGGATGGCGAAATAATCTGGACAAAAAATTTTGTGTTCATAATATAGGTACATAAAAATAAAAGTAAAATAGCCTTAAAATTCAATTTATTAGGTTACTTCCCCTCCTGAAATAAATCAATTATTTTTAGATTAGAATTCTTAATTCTGCTTCCTTTAGAAACTCCAATAAAAGAATTATCACTAGATATACATATAGAAATTATTTAAAAAATTGCAAGAAAACTAAATAAAAAAGTCTATAGAGTAGCGGCAGAATGACTACTAGCGCTTCAGTGGAGCATTTCCGAATTACTTCCTGTGGCTTTTATATTTATGTGTATGCGTCGATTTGTTTTTTTCCTGATTTTACAAAAATTTAATAATTATTTGTTGCCGCGACTGTCATATACAGTAAGTACAAACAATTCCGTAGTGAGTAAATATAATGTGCGAGTGAATATTATTTTTTTGTTATGTTAAAACATTTTTTTGCGTAGGTGAGATGACATTTAATTTTTTGTAATATATTGTATATGTGACTCAACAATTAATTATTAATACTCAATGAAAATTTACCGTTGTTTAGAGTTTAACTAACATTGACTTTTCTGTCGGGCCCTTCTTTGAGTAACAAGATGGAAAAATTGATTTCGCGAAACTAGGGCTTAATGTATTATCTATAAAATGTGCAAATCTTTGAGCACTTATTCGGTTGCCATAAGGATCCCCCTGAGCTATAAAATCAATTAACAAAATTAGCATTTTCTCAGAATATTTTGAATTGTTAACTACACACATATCTTGTATTTCATGCTTGCTAAAGGAAATTTTCATTTCGGAAAAATTGCCCGATCGATGATTTTTGTTGAAACGTGTTCTGAAAGGTGTGGAGAACAAAATATCAAAATGCCACAGCGGGAAATTATGCAGCATTTCCAGTGTGAACGGACGGCCGACGTAGCGCAACTTGGAGCGTTAATTAACAAATTACTGCACATATTATATGTTTCTTAAAATTTTGTGTTCTTTCCAATGGTTTTGTTAGTTCTTTCATGCAAATTTAATTCAAAAAGTTATTCATGAAGTATCATATTGCACCTAAATTGTTTAATAAAGAATTTTCCACACAATTTCTCGCGGTGGCATTTTGCTTTTTTGTTCTTCACATCTTTGTGAACACATTCCAACAAAAATCATCGATCGGGGAATTTTGCCGAAGTTCGGGTTCTTTTTGTCTAATTTGACTCCCCTATGTGGAAAATGAATAAAACTTTATATTTTTAGTATTATTCGATCTATTTCCACAGTTAACCACGCAACAAACATCTCCACATGATTTTTCCATCATATTAGCCGGAGATTATGTTACACAATAACAAACACTAAACTGCTGATTTTGACAATGTCAATTGTAGCTGCGGTGTTCCCAACACTTCCCACTTTGGTGGCATTAAAGTAAACCCAGAGAGTTGCGCGTTTTTAAAAAGCTTATAATATAATATTTATTAAAAACAAGGATTCTCCTATTCACGTAGGTATGTGTAAACGACACAGGAATTAACTTTCTATTTGGCCACTGCGAGCGCTAGCTGTCACGTACAGATAAGCTCCGCCTTTCTGCCAATAGTCTATAACTGGACATTATTTTCAAACGTACAGGGAGAGCCAAAAAAGGAATGCTATGTATATCAGAACATTTTTTGAAGCCTCTTTTTAGGCTCTATTCATTCCTATATTAGCATTGAATATCTCCCAACCAAAAAAATTACAATTTTTTTGTTGAAATAATGCAATCTGCAGATGGATTTTAAAAAATTCACCACAGTCACAATTATGGGTTTTAAGAAAAGGGTATGGGAATACCAGTTACGAGATATCTAATTAATGATTATATATCATTTTCATTTCCTAAAACTGTACAGGGTGGCCAAAAATTATGTTTCAATTAAGAACTTTTTAAATAGAATTTTCTCAACTTTCTCAAATGGAACACCCTGCATATTTTTCAACGATGTGATATATAAATGAAAAACGAACCTTTTTTATAAGTACTTCCCTATGACTAATTGTAACAATTTTCGTTTTATAAATAAATAGGCCTCAAATTCAAGAATAAACTTAAAAAAAGAGGTTCCCTCAAATAATTCATTAGAAAAATTTATAATAGGTGTTCGACGTGCTGCCCATTTTGATTGACACAGGTCTTTATGCAAGTTTAAAATGAGGCCATTTAGTGGGACCATTTCTTCCAATCCATTGAAATGAGTAAATAGTACATAACAGGTCCTGTACTGCAATGGTTTTTTCTACATTTTTTTGCCGTTTGCCTCAGTTTGGTATAAATTGTCATGTACAATGGAGCATTTATCACACTTATCGGTCGTTAGTTTTAATTTGTATTGAATTTAAAATATTAGAAATTTTACAATATGAATTTTAATAAAGCGGAACTTGTAGACATTACTTTTGTTTTGGGCGAGTCAGACAGAAATTGTTTACTTGCCAATAGAATTTATCACCAGTGTTATCCTGAAAGAAGGATTCCTGATGTTAGCAGCTTCCAAAACCTTCTCAATATATTTCTGGAAACTGGAAATGTCGAATATAAAAAAAGTGAAAGAATAAAACCTGTTGTGAACAAAGAAAATTAGTTTTCTGTGGTGCTGGCAACGGTTGAGAGTCCCCATGTTAGTCAAAGAGAAGTGAGCTCATTACTAGGAATAAGTAGACGGTCTGTGAGTCGAATCTTAAAAACCAATAAGTTGCATGCATCTCATATTCAAATGCACCAGGAATTATCTGATGACGATTTTCAAAAGGGCCTACAATTTTGTAATTGGGCCAGAGGTAAAATGCAAGATGACGTCAACTTCTTCGATGATGTTTTATTCACTGATGAGGCAACTTTTCATAAAAATGGATTTGTTACTAGGCACAATTTCCATTATTATGCTTCGGAAAATCCTCACTTTCTTATGCAAGTTGATAACCAACATAGATGGTCTATAAACGTTTGGGAGGGAATTATTGGAGAACATGTAATAGGGCCACATTTGTTTGATGGTACATTGACTGGAGCTATTTATCTTCATTTTTTGGAAAACTATCTGCCACAATTATTGGTAAATTTCCCTGAAAGAATTGGAAATAGGATGTGGATTCAGCAAGATGGTGCTCCACCACATTATTTAAATGCAGTTAGAGACCACTTAAATAATACCTACCCTCATCAATGAATTGGAAAAAATGGACCCACTAAATGGCCTGCTAGATCCCCAGATCTTACAAAAATGGATGTCTTTCTTAGGGGATACGTGAAGGAAATTGTTTATAGAGACACACCAACAACAGTACAAAATATGAAGGAAAGAACTGCCTTTAGATCTATCACACTGGCAGTTTTAGGAACAGTGGGAACCTCATTTCAGAAGCGAAGAGATGTGTGTCAATCAAAATGGGCAACATGTGGAACATTTATTAAAAAATTCTATTTGAAGAAACCTCTTTTTTTAAGTTTGAATAATTTTCTAATTATTGCTCAATAAAACGAAATTGGTTGCAATTAGCAATAGAAAGGAAGTACTTACAAAACATCCCTAGTAGCACAACATATTGCCCACATAACATCTCGTGGATATGTACATCCATAACATATACATTAGATGCTGGAATTTGAATATGTATTTTTAAATATACATATGATTTGAAATGTATATTCAGCTACTGACATCCATCAGTGTCATATACGATGTATATTGCTGGAGGTATATGCATAATAATTTATACATAACATGTCCATTAAGGTACAATTAAATTATACATGTACTGAAATTTTATCTTATTTTCTGATGCGCATGCGCCACTAATTTGTGGCGTGGTGCGCCGACGCATTATTGGTTTACGGATTGTAAATCGCGACAGCCGGCAGCCATTAAGCCATATAGTGTTGTGTGCATAGTGTTTATATGTGATGGAAGTTAACTCTTTCTTATTCTCTGGATTTTATATTTACTTATTGCTATATTTATTTATTTATTTATTTGAATACAACCACCCAACAGGGTGGGAACATTACAATACAGAATACGAAAACATTATATTAAACTAAAAACTAATTAAACTATCAGGACATAAAACATTGCATATATGTAAGTAAAAATATTATAATAAAATAGATATAAGATAATTATAGGAGAAGTACAAAAAGAGAACGCTATAAATCATAAATTAAGTTGTTTAATTGAATTAATATTACAGTTAAATATATCTAGCTGATCTTGCTGTAGATTGTAATTTTTACACATGAAATATAAAGGTGAGAATTTTAGTAAGTTAGTTCGAGGGGTAGGAAGATAGAAAGTATCACGATTCCGACTTGTTATACGAGGTATGTGAAAATTTATTTGTTCTAAAATGAGAGGGCAATCAAACATGTTATGAATAATTTTATAAAGAAAGACTATTGAATGTATTATTCTTCTATTTTCCAAGTTAGACATGTGAAATCTGTCCAGCATAATATTTTGCGAATAACCAGTTATTGGGTAGGTACCATCTTCAACAAAGCACAAATACTTAACAAAACGGCGCTGAACATTCTCAACATTATTTATGTAAATTGCATATCCTGGAGACCATATCAACGAGCAGTATTCCAATTTTGATCGTACAAATGAATAGTACAGCAACTTCATAATATCAGTGTTGCTGAATCCTTTACAGTTTCTTATTATAAAACCTAAACTTTTTAAAGCTGACGCGATGGTGAAAGTAATATGCTCCTTAAAACTAAGGCACTTATCAAAAATAACTCCAAGATCCTTTACTGTATCAGGTCTCTGCAATATTTGACCATTTATATGATAGTTGTAATAGATGGGATGACGCATTTTAGAAAAGGTGAGTATGTTACACTTGGATATGTTAAGAGGCAAGCAATTGGATAGGCACCATTCATTAACGATATTTAGGTTATTCTGAAGATTTTCACAGTCATTTTCGTTTTCTATTACGCAATATATTTTCAAATCATCAGCATATAAGAGGCTCTCTACATTGAGATTAGCTATATCATTTATGAAAACAACAAACATAAGTGGTCCCAGTACAGAGCCCTGGGGAACACCGGAAGTGGCGAGAACGTCAAACGACCTGTGACCACGGTATTCCACATACTGACGCCTGTTCTTTAGATATGAAGAGAAGAAATCTAATTGCATCACTGACAACCCAAACTTACTCAATTTCTCTAATAGAATACCATGATCCAGGCGGTCGAACGCCTTGGAGAAATCCGTGTAAACGATATCAATTTGCTTGTTCGCGTCCAGTTGCTTGGAAATGTATTGCGTGATACATGCGAGGTTAGTCTCAGTGGATCTACCGGGAACAAAGCCATGTTGGTTAGATATAATTTGGCGATGTACGTGATTAGACAATGACGTATGCTATTACATTTGCATGAAGCTCCCATAACGTAAGAGTATATTTATTATAATGCAATTCTTTAGATTTATAAATATATACTCTTTTAGGGTCAGAAAATTTGCAAGTTTCATATTTAACTCATTGTGGCAGGTGTGTGTTTAGTTAAGATGGCGCTAGGTGACGGAGGCCTAAAAGTTTGCTGTATGTCAAGTCATATAGGGTATGTATTTTATAAATATAGTGAATAAAATTACATATGCTCATATTATATAACTTACTGATAGTTGAGAATGTTTTAAAGACATATGTAGTACATGAGTAACTATAGTATTATACGATTTGTTAAACTGCCAGAAGGTATAAAAGTATACGTAAATATTGTGTAATAATTAGGTTATTTTGTAAATGTATTTGTATATGTTTAAAATAGTTATATAATATATATTTCTTGTTAAACTATTTGTGTTTTATTACCTCTTATATGGATACCTCTGAAGTAGTTCCCACGAACAGCAAAACACTTGAACACTTTCATTCGACGTGTGCTGTACCAATCGAGTTGATATCATTGAGATGATTAAAACTGCTCGTTTTAGTCATCTCCCGATGATGATGATGATGATGTTTGGCGCAACAGCCGTCGAGTGCAGTGTTCAATAAGTGTTTTGATGTCCGTGGAAACTGCTTCAGAGATAGGTATGTAATGTATATTCATAAAATATGCGATTGTGTATATAATGTGTGTTTCACATCCAGTGAATGTACACTGCATATGTTTATGTACATTCATTGGATATAAAATAGACATGGAAGTCAGCGACAAACGTACATGCTGGGAATGTTAATTCCACATCCATTAGATGTACGTTAGATATACTTTCTCCATTTTGTGGATATACATATCCATAGATTGAATGTACAATGTATGTACATTGCATATCATTTTGTTATGTGGGTGGACCAATATATAATCCATATAGGACCAATATTCATATCGGCCCTTGCTCTTTACGCTGTATGATAATGACCTTCCTGATTACATAAAAAGTGCTGGGCATGTCACCATGTTTACTGATGACACGACTATTTCAATGTCGGCAATAAGTAGTGATCATATCCAGTTGTATGCTAAAAATGTTGTGAGTCTATTAAGGACTTGGTGTGATAGTAATCGATTAATATTAAACACGAATAAAACGATGATTATAAACTTTCACATTAGAAGACCTCTACCTATAAAGTTCAAAATATTCTATATAAAACTAAAAGATATTAAATATCTTGGTACTTACTTAGATTTTAAATTATCATGGGACAAACATATCAATGACATATGTAATAAATTAAACAAAGCTTTTTTTGGCATCTTACAATTGAAAGACATGTTAGACGAAAGTGGTCTACTAAGTATTTACTATGCCTTAGTCTACTCGCACATTTCGTTAATCATAAGTTGGGGTGTGATAGAGAAATGGTTAGGGTATTTACTCTACAAAAAAGACAAATACGTCTTATATTTAACCTAAAGTACAATGAAACTTGTAGAACAGTGTTCAGAGAAAAAAGAATTCTGATTCTTCCAAGCAAATATATCTTTAAATGTCTCAGGTACACTAAAAACAATCTCTGCTCGTTTGTTCAAGTTGCAGATGCTCATACATACAAAACCAGATATGGGAAACTCTAAGTATCCAATCGCATAGAACTAGTTCTTTCAAACATTCCTCATGGTATAACTGCGTTAATCTGTACAATGCAATACCTGAATCTGCGAGAGAAATAAATTGCCAACAGTTATTGAAAAATAAAGTTAAAAACATGCTACCAGAGGGTGTTTTTTATAGTACTGACGAATTTGTGTCTGGATCTTCTTAACCTTATGCAGTTAGCAAAATTAAAACCTGCTTATACACTATTTATTTATATTATGTTTGATTTTTTGTATTTGCGGTATTATATGTGTATCTGTGTACATATATGTTTATTTATGTATTTTATTTTGCTGAGTACTTTATACTTATATACTTGTCTGACATGTCATATGTACTCTATGTATCTTATGTGGTTAATAAATTATTATGATTATTATTATTATTATTATTAGTGGTCCATGGTGTGGGGGACTGATTTGAATCCCCTGGAATCTGGAGGTAAACATATAAAATTGCTAATAAATTTCCCACATCATGCAAAATATTAAAGTAATATGCTTAAATTGTTCAGAGTAAGAATATAAAAATTATAAGTTCGATCACCACTTAATTACTTAGATACAATTTTAATTCATGTTTAAAAGTGTTTAGGGACTTCAATTGTCTTCAATTTAGTAAGCCCTTTAAAATTTCAAATATAAAAACCATTGTAAAGTAGATAATTCTAACAGATATATACATCCACTCTAGAACCCTTAACATGGTTACAATTGGTGTATATCTATTACATTTGAGAATTATTCTCATCCCCCTATTCCGCAATATTTGTAGTTCATTAATACTACTTTGATCAAGTAAATACAAAACGGTAGCACAGAAATCAGTGTGGCAAAATTATTGCTTTGTATATAAAGATTCTAGTTTTCATATCTAAGTTAATTGCTATTCTTGAGAAGTGAAGCAAATTCTTTGTAATTTTCTTTTTTGTATAATCAAAATGATGTTTAAATGATAAAATGTTATCTAAGATTATACCCAAATATAATAATATAATAAATTAAGTTTGACTACTACCATCGGTAATATTACTACTTTTAAATCAATTGGTAATCACCAATGGTGTTGTTTTGCTTGGATTTAATTTGAGTTTATTGACTTAAAATACTTTTCATATTCATTTTATTGACAGCATTAGCTAGATCATCATCACACATAGCTAATAATGTATCATCAGCATACAAATTAAACAATTCGCAATTAAGCTGATAACTTATCATTGATAAATATAATAATTAGTAGAGGTCTTAAAATGCTTCCCAGTGGTACACCAAGTTCAAGTCGTGAAGAATAAGGGTTATTAATATTGGTGATTTGTTTTCTACCCGACAAATAATTTTCTAGCAATGAGGTGTGTGCACTATATAACAATTCACTTCAAATGATGCATTAATATCAAGTAATACATGAGTATGAAAGCCTAAACGCATTCATATCAATCATATCATGAGATTAAAATAAATATTTAATAAACAAATTGACTTAAAATTCAAATATTTGAATGATTTCCAAAACATCATGTGACGTCATACATCTTATGTGTGAAGTTAGCAACGCTTTGCTGGCAACACGTTGCTAACTTCACACATTGATATAGAAGATGACGTGGCGTCAACGGGAGACAACGGAAATAAGTTTTGAGCCAATGTTAAAAGCAATATGTCAGATATTATTAATGTCATTAATATAAGTCAGAAATATGAGTGGAGTAGCAAATAAGTCGTGTTTTGTGCCAACATGCAGAAATACTTCTGTAAATGCCCCAAATAATAACTTTATAAGTGTTCCTAAATCCAATTATTCACGAAGCATAAAATGATTTGAAGCAGAGAATCGCAATGTTCACAAATCGAAATGGGCATTTTATTGTTGTGAAGATCATTTTAATGTAAGTACAATTTATTTGTGATTATCATGGTAGAAACTAATCGACAATAGCTAAATGACTCATTACCCTTAATATTGTAAATAGATCATACTAGATATATATTTCCCTTAGAATTATGCTTGTAATGGTATGATATGTATTTTGAATTGAAATTAATAATCTAATTACTTAGTTATATTTAACCCTAGAAACTCCCACCTATGTTATATATTATTACAAGATGTAAATATTTTTCTTTATTATTTTCAGCTTGAGGAAGACATGAAAAATTACATGCGATACAAAGTTATGGGAGGATATATGATTTTGAAGGAGGATGTAGTGCCACGCATGTTTACCTACCAACCAGAAACAAAAAGAGATGCGTCTGCACCAGAACAATCTCTCCCTTTAAAGCGGCAAAGAGAACAGTTAGTTGAGTAGGCTTTAATGCAGGATACGAATTCCATTATATTAGAAGATGTATCACCAGTTACAGATTGTCATCAATCCAAAAGCACTGAGCAGGTCAGATTAAACGAACATGTGATGAAACATGTTTATCAACAAGATGATATTCAAATTCTGATGGCTAAAAATATCGAAACGATATATAATGAACAGGAATACTTATCACCAGTTGTAAATTTTGATCAACCCAGTACGAGCACTGATAAGGTCAGATTAGATGCAGACAAACATGTCTTAGAACAATTTTATCAACAAGACATAGGTCAAATTATACAGAGGGTGAGGGTACAGGCCAAACCATTCTTTCGTAGTAAATATGTGACATGTAAAATTAAAAGTGATGTGAGGCACAGAGCTTCCTCAACAGGAAAATGTTTCGTATCCAATGATGTTGTTAACTTCACCAATAAATAATAAATAATATTAGTACAAATAAAAAGATTTTATTCAATCAAGTTCAGTTCAGTTCAGTGACATCAAACTCAAAACTTATTTCCATTGCCAAGTTAAATTGAAAGGGCAAAGTTGGTAACGCGTTGCTAACTTCACTTAAGTCGTAGAACGTGTTTTTGACAGATTGTTGATTGACATATATGATGAGTGATGTCACATATGTATAGGATATATGTTTGCCCTTTTTGGTGGCGAATATTTAATTCAAAACTAAATTTCTTTTAAAATTACTTAAAAACTTTCTTTTTGCTGAAAAATTGTTTCAGCCATACTAAATACCATGAGTACTTTATAATTTTCGATTTAAAAAAAAATAATGCACACACCCTATTTCAGAACATTACCTTTTACACCATAATAAGATAATTTATCCAAAAATACTTTCCGATCGAATAAATAAATGAAAAATGTTCGATACAATTAATCTATACAGAGATGAGTCTCTAAAAAAGCCACCTAGTTCCCAGACTAGAAATTTACTATCAATATAATTTGGTTCCTAACTATAAAAACTAGATGATCATGTAAACTGCATACTTACATGTTTTTCTGTTTCGATTAAAATAGACGGACAAATAACAATATGAAGGCTGGGTGCTGGGTGTGTCTCATCCAGGGACCCGGACCGGACCGTTTTCAGGTAGGAACCGGACCGGAACCGATATTTTTTTGTGGACCGGAACCGAAACGGAACAGATATTTCATATTACGTTAACTTTAGGGGCCGAACCCTAAAAAATTACAAACTTCTTTTTCGGTTTTTTTCGGTTATTTGGACTCTGCTTTGATCACATACCTATATGGCTGCGATTTAATAGTTAGTGGATTTTCAATTACAAGAGAGAAGGTAATGAAAGTATTACTACAATCACCCGAAACTGAAAAGTATCAAAATAAAGAAAATGAATATGAAGCAAGAGATAACGAAGAAAATGAGTAGGTGGAGAGCCGGCTGCATGTATACATTTCCTATGAACAAGATACATGAAAATCTTTATGTGAGTGAGTAAGTACTACCACAGGCATATTTTTCATTGTTGCAAATTTTGCCCGCGTCATGGAATTCTGACGTCACTTCCGGTCACGATTTTTTGTGTAGGCTGCCTCTTCTTATTTGCCCACATCCTCCCATTTTGACGTCACTTCCGGTAAAATTCTATGACGCGGGCAAAATTTTATTAAATGAAAAGTGGCTCCCTAGCTGTAGATCTGTAGTAGTACTTACGCATACAAAGTTTTTCTTGTATCTTATTCATAGGAAATCTATACAGTCGGATCTCTACTAGAAGTAATGGAGAATTTAGAAATGGAATTGGAACGAAAGAATAAAAAAGGCCTTTGAAAAGGCAAAGAAATTTGCTAACGAGTTACTTTTCCAAAAAAACTTATAAATAGTTATGTATAATAGTGTAGTAGTGTATTATTAGTTATGTATTTTAATTAAAATAAAAAAAATTTATCTTTCTTATTTGATAAGATAATAAGTAACAATAGTGTTTTATGTTTATATAATATGTAGGCTATATTATATACAGATGAAGTTTACAGTTCGAGCTGTAGGCGATCATTGTAATATATAGCCATTTCATTTATGCAAGTCAAATACAATACCTACTGCAGGTACAACGTACATCTATAGCCGCTTATTATTAATAAATTTTATTAGTAAAAGTACCTTGTACTTACCTACCATTTATACTACATATAGACTATGTGACCTACCCTATAGTACATACATAATAATATTCCATATCACCATATTTCTAATCCTACTATATTAAAGAACCGAAAAAAACCGTTTGAACCGAAAAAATTGGTCCGAACCGGACCGAAAAGATATTCTCGGAACCGGAACCGAATCGGAACCCAAATTTTCTAATTAATCTGAAACAGGAACCAAATCGGAATCGCTATTTCATTTGGGTCCGGGTCCCTGGTCTCATCCTAAATAAAATAGTTTTAAAAAAATTGAGAAATTTATTTATTATTACCTGTTGAAATCTTGGTCATCTGTTTTAATTTCAATTTCTTCTTTAACCAGAAATTTTTGTTCCTCCATTTCAACATCCCTCTCTTCACGGAACATTTGTTCTAATTTAAATGTATCATCTTGGTTACAAATTCTTCCCTCATCAGTATTTTTTATTTCTTCACAGAATTGTTCTTCTATTTTAATGTTATCAATCGAGGTATCATCTACCTCACTTTTTATTTCATCTTTTATTGTAAAGTGTAATAAACTACTTAACTCTATTTGACTTTTACTGGTTAGATCTAAATTGTCACGATACTTCCTAATTTTGCTTTCTGTTAGAAAACAGGTCGTCTCTAAACGAAAACAGTATTCTAGAGAGCCACGGCAAGAGGAACAGACTACAGGTTTCTTGATGATGCTTAAATCCTATCAATTAAATAAACCAACATTAAAAAATTATATAATATATGAAGAAAGTGATACTTGTTAAGAGGTAAGAAGACATAGTTGGATAAGCATGGGTAAACTTCCCCCAATAGGAGGATCTATTAAAAACTACCAATGTGTAGGTAAGGCTATAGTAAAGGATGTATCTTATTTTCGTTCATCATTTTACAGTTATTCTGGAGATATTTTAACAAGCAGGAAAATTGGTTTCAATTTATGCCTTTATAAACTAACTAAGTGGCTTACCAATCACAAGCACAAGAATTTATTTTTGTAGGGTTCCTATTAACTGACCCTTCGTGAATGAACTTATCCCATTCTTTCACCAGAGGACTTTCTATTAACATTAAATAGTCCTATATATCATCTGCTATCACCTAAAGTTTCAGGCTGATTAAAACAGTGTTAATCTAATTATCTAGCAAATCACTAAAAATGTTCGACGTTGAGACAAATAATGTATTTCATTACTAGTGTTAAGGCTTCGCATAGCTTCAACAAAATTATCACCTTCGGCACACTTTTACCAAGTGTTAATTTTTCACACACCTTAACCTTGCTTGAGGTATTCTCCATATAATAGAGAAATAATAGTGAAAACTTCATCGAAATCTGCCCAGTGTGGTTGTCCAGATTAGCCTGACCGAATAGACGGACAAATGGACGTACAGCGGAAGCATTATTGCACACTCTGCTGGCTGTGTGCTTTATTCTTGCTCAGCAAGCACATCAGCGGTCAGTTTGGCTGGTTCATTCTGCATTAAACCCATTTTACTTATATCCTTTTAAATAGGCAGACACATGCCCAGCAGAGATATTAAAAATGACACTAAATATCCCTACACTGGCCACAATATGAACCCAAGATTCCGTGGTCATAAAGCTAACAGAGTACTGCATCATTGAGCTTATAAATACTATGCCATACTATATATGTTTATATTATTTAGGGAATTATGCAGATAATCTATACATCCTACTGTATATTCAACAACTTTTTCGGGATGTATATAAGACAAAATATGTGGTATGTTGTCCAGAATATTTGTTCCTATATCATTTTTGTTTCATTATGCCAAGATATTTAGGTTATGAGAAAAACATTTTTTTAAAAGCCTTCCTGTTTGAAATCTAGTTGAAATATCTCCAGAACAACTGTAAAATGGAGAATGAAACTTAGATATGTTATTTACTCATAGCCCTATCTACACATTGATATAGTTACTAATAGGACTTCCTACAGAGGCCAATTTTCCTATACTTATACCTTTTGGCAAATATGGAAATTAGAATAGCAAAAATAATATATCTCCTATTGTGAGGAAAATCTATGGACCTGACCTTGTAATAACTATATACAGGGTATAATTAGTTTCATGTCATTAAAAAAACTGGTGGTAGGGAATGACAAGACAAACAAAAAAACCTTATATAACATGGGGTCTAGACAAAAATTTCCAAAATACTTAATAACATAGTTTGAGAACTGTTGGTTTATTGGGGTAGGCTTTATTTCCTCGCGTCTTGTCGCACATGATACTCTGACATTCGTGCAAATAAGTATGGTCATCTATCTGCCAAGGGGTTAATTCGTTAATTGTTTTGTTTTGTAAATGTGTATTGATATTTTCATAAAAGAAATCATTCACTTATTTATTTATTTTAATTATTAAGTGGTAAAAATGACGGACAGTGGGTTTTTACGGGGCCAGAGTGACAATTTGCCCGTTGTTGATGTGTTTATGATGACAAACTTTTTTGCTACTAATACTGATTTTATTAGTGCAGAAATTGGAGGTACTAAAGCAACAAGGTATGTGTCATTCATTATTCTAAACATTCATTCAATTGTGCCCATTTTTATCCTTTTACTGTACACTGTAAAAAATGGGAGTAAATTTACCCTTGTTCTGTGTAATAATTACACATATTTTTAAGGTAACTTTACCAGCAAAAAGAGTGTAAAATTCTGTTTACCCAATATTTAGGGTAAACCTCCACGGTAAATCAATTTAGAGGCAGTGTTCCACAAAATCACTGTACATTTACTTTGTGTGTTAGGAAAATTCCTATATTTTTAGTGTACAGTAACCTCTATGTATGGAATTTTACACAGTGGCTTTGTATATTTACCACTTACGGTGCATTATTTCCTTGTATTTATGTAATATTCCCTTGCATTAATGTAATATTCCAGTTTTTGGTGAACACTGTAAGAAATGGAGGTAAATTTACCGTTGTTGCGTGTAATAATTACAAATAACTTTAATGTAACTTTACCAGCAAAAAGAGTGAAACATTTTGTTTACCCAATATTTTGGGTAAAGCTCCCTGGTAAATCAATTTAGAGGTAATGTTTCACAGAATCATTGTACATTTACCTTGTGTGTTAGTAAAATTCCTACATTTCTGGAGTACAGTATCATCTACGTGTATGGAATTTTACACAGTGGCATTTTATATTTACCATCTATGATGCATCATTTCCTTGCATTATCTTCCGCGAGGGGGCATTATCAATACCTTACCTTTATTTTATGTACACAGTAAAACACCATCAATAGATTGTATTAGGTACACTTCAATACGCGATTAGTTAGTTTTTGGTGTGTTACCCGTATTTGGAATCTCGGTATAGTGCCAAATAGTCAAAATACACCCTAATTTTACAAATATCCCAGCACAATGTCATACCCTCAGTCATCAGTGTCAAACAAAGGTAAGTAATTAGCAGAGTATTAGTTTCACTTCACTTTATTGGCGACAATGAATTCACTGTGATATGTACCTATTAGAAAATCATAAATAACATCAGTGTTTGCATTAAAATTTTAATAAAAGCCTAAGTGAAAAAGTTTAATTTGAGAATGAAAATTATCTATCCGCTGTAGATCTTTTGAAAAGATTAAATACTACACAAGGATTAAAACAATTGACATACGTCACTCTGACTGGTAACTAATAGGCGGGAGTTCTAAATTTTTATTAAAAGTATTGCTTATTTCGTGTTATTTCTGGTTAGTTTTAATTCTCTATAGGTATACAGGTTTTTCCTTGGAACCCTCAAATAACATATTTTGCCATATTAATGTAAGGGATTTTCTACTTTTGTGTACACTGGACAAGTTCGATGTTTTATGGCAAATAAAAATGAATTGTACAAATGTTTTTCCTGAACGACATACCTCAGAGTGGTTGAGAATCGTGTTTATCCCAAATTTTGTCCCCCTCATCAGTTGGTAGCCGATTTTTAAAAGTATTTTTTTAACTTTGCTACAATGGGTCTACATAACGCTCATTAAATTTTAAAACCGGGTCATTGTTTAATAATAATTTAATAAAATATCTCAACTTTAGTTTCTTCACATACATTGTATAACATACTCATACAGTTGTATTAACAAATTTTCTAATATACTTATATATTTTTCCCTTACTGTGTTTAGTTATTATTTTGATATTAACATCTTTATTTCAGAAGAATATCTCAAGGATGCGATCAAGTGATAGTACCTTAAGTGTAAATATCTTTGGAATTATAGCAATTAATGTAAAGTAATTTTTCAATGCATCTAATTGTTTATGCTTAGCATTATGTCAATGGTTATTTATGCAATAAGTACCTATACAAGTACCTATACCTATAAAGTGACCCTTTTTATAAAATCTCGTGCAAAATACAAACTTTATATACAAATCGTACCTATACATTATTGAAATAGGCTTAGCATCTCATAAAACGTCGAAATTGTTTTTTCTAAAACCAGCATTAGAAGTCTATAATTTATGTGTGGTATTGAGTCTCAAAAGTTATTTATTTTTGAAAAACGTGCAAAAAAATCTTTCTAAATATTTGTTTTTGTTTTCCTTGGCACGGTCGGTGTGCAAGAAAAATAACTTTTGACGCTCAGAACTAATGAAAAAGACGGTCGTTTTGATGTAAATAGGTAGGTAAGTATTAGAATTTTTTTTTTGTGAAGATTTAATATAATTTGAAATATTTTTGATGGGGTCCACAATGCGCCAATATTTTTAAATAGGAGGCAATTTTTCTGCCTTCAATTTTTGGGATCATTTGCAATTTTCATATAAGTATTTAAAATTCTGAGTAAAATTTTAATTACACAGGGTTTAATAAGTTAATCATTAGGAAAGCGACTTATTTCAAATAAGGAATGTATAATTTTCACTATTTCAATTCCTTGAAACATATTCAATTTGTTAGAATAAAAACTTTATCCCTTTATTAAATTTACGTAAATGTGTGCCTGTACTTAATTAATTATAAGTAGGTATATTTATATATAATAAATGGACATGCTTACCTCTACGTAGCGACATTTGACATAGTTTTAACTGACATGTTTTCGGTTATTATTACATCTACATGTAATTCTGCTAATTTTTCCAGTAAATTTTACATTTTCGTTTGAATTTTACCGGTTTAATGCAAATTTCAACAGTGTTTTTACCGACATCATGTAAAATTAATCGGTATTTTTACAGGTCATTATTACCTTTAACATGTAAGTTTGCTCTATAATTTTACCCGAACTCCGTAATTTTCCTGGTAAATTTTACATTTCCGTTTGAATTTTACCGGTTTAATGTAAATTTCATGGGTATTTTTACCAAATATTGTGTAAGATTCCTCGGTACTATTACAGGTTTGTGTGTAACTTTTCACTTGAAATTAACTCAGAAATTTAAATTTACCTTTAACATGTAACTTTACATATGAAAGTAATTTCACCCCAAAAATAGGAGGTAGAAAAGTTGCCTCCTATTTTTGGGGTAAATTTACACCAAAATTTTTTGCAGTGTAGTTAAATATAACAAATTATTTATGTACCTAACCTCAAAATAGGTAAACAAGGCATTTTAATGTTATATTAATTAATATTTTTCATCTTAGAATTCTTTACTTTTTTATATAATAAATACCTCCCGTCACTTATTAAGTACGTACTTTTAGGTAGGTAGGTACATTAGTAGTAAAAATAACTGTTGACATACATAGGTATATATAAATATATAACTGGATAATATGTGGAACGTCGAGAAGTTACATTATTCCCACCGTTCTTATACATTTATACATTTTAATTCAAGGTTCCTATTAACAGAAGTTAGTAAACTTTTGTATTCCTATAAGTGACCAAATTGACCATGATATGTAAACAAATTATCACAATAATATTAGGGTTAGGTACTTATTTTCATAATATTATTATAAAATAATTAGTTTTAATGGGTAAATTTACATCAAAATGATCCTAGCAATATAATCTTGAGGATGACGATAATTCTGCATTTCGGTCGTCTCGTCTCATAGGTCTGCACCATTTCTTCCTAACTTTATCGCGTCTAGGCACATTAAAAAATAACTTTTCTGGAGTTTTTATTGTAGTATTTGTACATTTGGGCACAATACAATATTTATAGCTACTTTTCTTTGTATTTTCCATAACACAACATAAATAATGTGTACACATTCGCAATCACAATACGTTTTCCGTCGGTGCGATGTGCCCGATGACGTCACACACAAGTAGCGCGGAAACTTCTCCATTTAAACACAGTTAAATTGACGGCTGCAGTAAATAATTTTTTAACCCTTTAATTAGAACATAAAACAAAAATAAAATACTGGAAAAATAATGTTTTTTAGTGATCTATTCATCTGTGATGTTTAAAAAAATTATGCATTTTGCTCACTGCACATTTCTTAGTTTTGCAACAATTAAACACATATTTAAGCAGTTCGGGATCAGCTGATTCATCTTCCACCATCTTCACTACTAATTTCACTACAATAAACAGGTACAATAAAAAATAATTTGTAAAAATGTACAATCTTACACATAGGTGTATATAACAAACATAACACATACATAACAAATAACATTAAAAATTTAACTGAGTCAAGGCGTAAGTTAGAAATTTTTTGATTAAATCAAGGCGTGATTAATTTTGTATAATTACAAATCTGTATAGTTAAATTCATTAATGCTATAATAAGCCTTGGCTATAAGATGGATTTTCAGTTTCTGCTAAGATAGTGTCAATGGTGCATGTTTTAGTGATATCGGAAGAGAGTTGAAGAGTGAAATTCCGAAATAGTTTCTTTTTGTATATGTTAATCTTTGCTGTGGTATCTGTATATCATTTCGATTGCGAGTGAGGTAACTGTGGTTGTCACAATTTCTAGAGTATTCATCAAGGTGTTCTTTGATGTATATTAGATTGTAATAAATTATACAAGATGGCAAAGTCATTATTTTATATTCTATAAACCACTGTTTACAGCTGTCTAACTGACTTATTCCTGATAAGGTTCTAATTGCTCTCTTTTGAACAGTAAAAACTTGCTGGACATGATTAGAGGTACCCCAGTTAATTAGACCAAATGTCATCAAGCTATGAAATAACGCATGGTATGCGACTATTGCTGAAGTTGTACCAATTCTGATTTTGATTTGCCTTATAGCATGTATTTTTTTAGATAATTTAGTTGACAATATGTCAACATGTGCATGCCATGTTAGCCGATTATCCAGGGTTAAACCTAAAAATTTAACACTTTGAGATGCAACTGGTTTAGTAGAGAATACCACTGAGTTTGTTTTTCTTTGATTTATGCATAGCATATTTGCATTAAACCAGTAGGGGATTGTTTAAATTCATCTAATTCTTCCTTAATGGTTTCCTCATTGCTATCTTTTATCTGCTTGGCGACAGTTGTGTCATCAGCAAATAACACCATAAATAGTGGTAAAACTTTGGGTAAGTCATTAATATATATTAATAATAGTGGGCACAATATACTGCCCTGTGGAACGCCATGCTTTATAGGTAATAAATTACTTATTCCACCTTTGCCTGTTACACACTGTTGCCTCCCAGATAGATACGATGATATTAATTGGAGAGTTACTCTATTAATGCTATAAAAACCTAATTTCTGTAATAGAATTGGTCCAGATACACAATCAAATGCCTTACTGAGGTCTAAAAACATGACTAGTGTTGATTCAAAACCATCACCTATATAATTGACAAGTTGAAGAATGGTGTCTGATGTGCATTTACCCTTTCTAAAGCCGAATTGGGAACTATTGATCAATTTATTGCCCTCAAAATATTTTGTGATCCTTATAGCAATAATTTTTTCTATTATTTTGGCCAATATGGGTAGTAAAGCTATGGGCCTATAATTTGTGGTGTTATCAATATTACCTGATTTAAAAATAGTACTACTTTGGCTATCTTTAATTTATCTGGAAATATACCCATCTTTAGAATAAGGTTTACTGAATATGTTACAGGAGCCGTTAGTAAACTCAGATTTTCTTCATACATATATATACTGATTGTACAAGTCCGTAGCCTTTGATTTTTTTAGAGATTTTATGGCATTCCTTACCTCTGTTTCAGAGGCAGGATATAGGTGTATTAAAATGTTATTTTTTGACGATATTTTATTTAAGTATTCTAAATGAGTTAAGTTCGACACTGGTATTGTTTCCAAAATATTTTCAGCAACACTTACAAAGAATTCATTAAAGGCGTTAGGGGATATTGAGGTTTCGTTGGTTTGTTTTTTAGTATTTCCTACATTTCGATTTATGATATTCAATATAGTTTTTTGTTTATTTTGTGATTCCATTGTTTCTCTATTTGCTTGTTCCTTTTGCAGTTTTATTAACATCTGTTCATATTCATATTTCTTTTGTTTAATTTTTTTATTTAATGCCTCATTGTTTGGTATATTTACTTTAATATTATTATTTAGACATACTAATTCTTCTTTTAGTGAGGCTAGATTTGGATTTAGATGTATGAAATAATTTTTATCTTTACAGTTTGTTCTTATCGAAATTTTAGGAAAAGATATCTCATGGTAATAATTTATAATATTATAGAACATGTCTACTGCTTTATTTGGGTTTGATTCTACATATAATTATGACCAGTCCTCAGTTAGAAGATAGTTGAAAAATTTATTTTTATTTGCCTTACTTTTATTCAGTATAACTTTGCTGCTAGGTTTTGTTTTTTTTTAAGTAAGAATTAGATGTAATTAATTGCGCTTTATGATCTAAAAGTAGAAAATCGGTAACAATGGCTCCGTTTATTTCAAAATTGGTGAAAATATTGTCTATACATGTCTGCGAACTTTTCTGTACTCTTGTAAATTCTGTTGTGCATTTGTTCATGTCAAAAGACAAAACAAACCGTAACAGAAATTGCATACCAACAAAATCTGCCGCTGTTTAAGAGTAAAGAATATTTGTTAAAAATTATGGTTTTAAATAAAACATGATTTACTTAACAAATCAATGGAGAAATGTCTCTGAAATTTCCCCAACAAGCTAAATATTCTGAAAATAAGAAAACTAGCATTTATAGATAATTACTAATTGATAAAATTCAAACTAGTCAAAGTGCCTCAATGTCAAAACTGCGAGGCCGTGAGTGTTAGGTCCGAAATATAGAGCCGAAATGTAACAAAATTTAATTAAAGTGTTCCCGGTCCAGTCTCATTAGACTTTTGAAATTATTAGCGAAGCTACATATTAATGAAAGTACCTTCCCTCTTTGTGACTTTACTTATTTATACTTGCGCATAAATAGCGAGGTGACCCGGGTCACTGACATAGGTTTCGTTACCAGTGCCATACATTTCCAGCATGATTAACCTGGCACTTTCGAGAGTCGGTTAAAACCACGAACTGACCACTGTCCCTTTTATATAGGTAAGTGGACAATAGAGATCACGAGTTTTAGGTTGCTTCGTAAAAATCTCTTTTTTTGTTTGCTAACAGCTCAACACCGGGCAAACAACTGGTCAGCGAAGTAGTGGTCAGTTTAGTTCACAGCTCAGCCTTAGTTCAGCAAGCACCTGGTAAACAATGTAAAGTCCAGTGGATAATTCTAGTTAACAGCTCCAGCTACGGGGCAAGCACCAGGTTAGCATTCAAATTGGGTCAATGATAGACTGACCCCGATATAAAGTTCTCTCGAGTTTTTATAATTGCAAAATGCCCTAAAATTTGTGACGTTACAAACAAAAACGTGTCACTCTGGACTCCGCTCCCACGAGAAATCCGTACACCTGTGTTTACGTTATCGCCGAATGTTTATGTTGACCATATAAACTGAAGGGTCTTATCGCTGGGAAACATTCTCACGTGGCCCAAGATGTGCATTTTTAGAGACTTTTAAACTACAAGATTTCGCTGTATTTTAAAACTTTAATTTTTACTACCAGAATATACATGAAAATATTATTAGTTAGTTACCGGGCGATGTTTATTTACATACCGAATTATGCAGAATTTCTAAAATATGTAAATTTGGATTAATAGATGGAGGAATACATTTTAAATAAATACAGGTGGGCCTGGATTGTCTCAGTTCAAATTCGACTTCTATGACTTGGCAACCGCCTGTTGTTTGAAAAAAATATTTCGGCAAATTATGAACTCTCTTCGAAGTGAACAGTCTAAGATTGCCCTAATAGAAATTATGTTTGCTTTGTTGCAGAATAGTAAATCGAATGGATAATAATTGCCCCCTGGGGAGCTAGAATAAAAGTCAAAATTGTAGGGCTGCCAGTAAACCCGCGAAGGCCAAGTGTGTATTGCCACAGAAATATTAATGACTCTTGGAAAAACGATTGTATAATTTAAAAATTTTTTATACAATGACTAAAAGTAGTTACGATGTGAGCAATACCTTGAGCAGAAGGATGTTTCGATTCATAAGTGAGATAAAAGAGTTTCCATATATTCCCAACATTTGTATGAAATCAATTTTTTAACTTTTCCATATAGTATAAAGATATTAATGAACAGTTTATGAAAATAAAACTTCTTCAGAACAATTGTTCAACATATTTTCGAAACTTACTGCATTTATCTATAACTGTAATCTTATGGCCATACATTATTGGAAATGTTTGAAATACATTCTATTGTTTCCAACTGTTTCCATTTACCAACATCATTTTTTTGCCATATAGATATAATAACAAATGTTATCATAAAATAAAGTACTAATAGTACCTACACTGGATTAAAGATAGCAAAGTTTAGAAATAGTTTCATGATATAAAATGGAAAATTCAAACAAATTATACATTATTCCAGGTGTCACAGCTATTGCTATACAGCCAAGAACAGGATAAACTTATTGGTGGGATATGTAAAAGCAAATAGCAATTTAACATATTTATTGAAGAACATAAGAAGCTGGAATAAAAAACAGACAACAAAACAAATAAAATCCCCAAATGTCAACACTTTAAAATAGGGTTGGCAGTTTTAAAACAAAATGTTTTAAACAAATGTTTTTTAAGTGTTTAAAACACAGTAACCTGTTTTAAACACATTTGTTTTAAACACGTTTAAAACAATTGTTTTAAACATGATTTTTTTTCAATGCGTTTTTTTCAGTGTGTTTGATGGACAATTTTCGGAACATCGTTGTATTTGATAAGGTAAAAAAAAATAAAGTAAAAAAATATGAACTTTTATGTAATGCAATAGAACTAGTTATAATAATATGGTAGTATAAGTACAACGAATGAAACATATTACTATTGTATAGAAGATATATCGTTATTATTATTTATTTTCTTAAGTGTTAATTTTAAAGCGATTAATAGCAAAAAAAAGTCGAATGCGGGAAGGTAGACCTATGTATTGCCATGCATGTTGACCCGTTGAACACGAATCCGATGTCCGTTTTACCCGATTGGCTGTTGCATTTTTCCTAACCTCAAAAAAAACACAGTAAGAATGCCCGAGAAAATGAGACTGTAGCTAAAAATCTGAAAAATTTCAGAGGTACGTAGAATGGCGAGAGAAATCAAATGGCGCAAACTAGAATTCTATAGCTTTTTTGGTTTTCGATATAGAGCCTCGAGAATTGCGAACAAAACAATTTTTTTTCCTTCCGGTGACTTTGAGCTGCTCTATGTCGAAAACGAAGGACCGCAGGGATGTCTGGTTTGCGCCATTCGATTTCTATTGCCATCCTATGTACCCCTGAATTTTTCCAGATTTTCATTTTTTCGGGCATTCTTACGGTGTTTTTTGAGGTTAGGAAAAATGCAAGAGCCAATCGGGCAAAATGGACATCGGATTCGTGTTCAGCAAGAATTCATGGGAATACTTAGGTCTGCCTTCTCCAACTCAACTTTTTTTTATGTGCCTGTGTAGTCAATAACCAATAAAAAATGGTGCCAGTTTAAGTGGCGAGCAACTCGATCGGCGAATTTAAGCAACGCCGGGAGAGTCCGTTACTTGGATGGGTGACCGTATCTCATTTCGCCTTCCTGGTGGAATAGCTTTAGCTAAACTTCGCCAGGACGTTAAAATAATAAAAAAAAATAATTGCACTATTGACAACTTGACGTATTTATTACACCGAATTGGTCGAGCCGTTGTCAAGTATCGTACTCGTCTTGTTATGTTGCAATATGGGCATGGCTTATAGAATAAACAATGTATTGGGTCGACGCGCCCGTTTAAATTTAAGTTTAAAAACATATTTTTTATTGTTTAAAACATGTTTTTTTTCAACGATTAAAAATCCATGTCTAAAACACATTGAATTGTTTTAAATTTAAAAAAACGTGTTTTTTGATTAAAATAAAAAAAAAACACAATTTTTGCCAACCCTGCGTTTAAAACCAAATTTGCCACAGAAACAGTATTTCAGAAATTTAAATAATATGTATATATATATATATATATATCATTGCAGCCCAGATTCCAACTGTGGTCTATTTTTAATTAGGTATTTATAAGAATATTTGTACACGTTGCCCTGAAACATCAACGCTTCATCTATTTTACATGCGTCTCCTGTAAATTTTATTCTTATGGCAGATGTATCTATCAAATGATGGTGGTTTGCCAAATAGTAGCAGTAATAACAATAGTAGCACAGTTGCTTGATCAGCTACTCTACAGAAACATGTCCTGCCATCAGAATAACATAGATACTAAGTATAAGTACAACCATAAGAAATTATGTATGTATCGAAAATGTATCTCAATATATTGTAAATGCCACCCATTTTATACATAGGAACAGACAGACAGACACACTTGCTAGAACTGTTTGCAGAAATATTCCATACATTTTTCTTGAAACCATTCACTCACTGACCCATTTCCTTCATTACCATTATATAACCAAATTTAATAATGTTTGACATGATAAACAGTGATACGTACCAATTCTGGAAGACATTGTTTGATCATTTTCGTGAACTTAACATCTCCCTCTCCAAGATCAAGGTATATGGAGAAACATTTTTTTACTGGACTCATGCACAATCCACATACGTCTTGATCTTCTGAAATTTCAGTACCATTTTCATTATTTCTAAGATAGACTTCTTTTAGATCTAGTTTTATACCATTGTTGTCTTTAACAAATGGAACTATGTAATCATGTGCATAGAGGCACGCTGTTTTAAAATCGAAACATTTAGTAAGCATTGCTGTACAGTCTATACACATCACGGGCTCTCGTATCGCAGTTATAAAATCCTATAACAAAATTCGTCTAAAACATGGCCAAAACGTGTAGGCAATAAATATTAAACTGAATCAAATTTATTCTTATATAAACTTCCATCTTCTTGCACCCGAACGTCATTTTCGACTTACTGTTTTTGGTAGAACTATATCCAAGACACCTTTTATATCTTTTCCCATAACTCTAAATTCATCACATATTTTTAAACAAATTCCACATATTTTTTCTTCCGTTCCCATTTTCTATAACGATACAGAACATGCACAACAAAAAATTTACGATATATTTACAACAAAAAGTAGAGAATTAACTAGTTATTTCATCAAAGTCGACTTTTTGAAGTTTCTCACAGTTGACTTCTGCTTTATGCAATCGGGATACGGGACTGATTAGTTGCTACTTTCGCACCATAAATACCATGAATATTATCCCAGCGTCTCTCCCACCCTACTTGCTAAATATAGAATGTGGCGCCGTCCCGAGCATCTACTACAACTAATCGATGACTTTTTCAATAAGCTGTAAGTGGCATATTCCTTATTACAGCTATAAATTCAGATATTACCTTTCGTTATCAAATAGGTAAATAACGATGAAGTATTTACTTTCCGTTATTTACACGGAAAGAGGACAGCAATAATGTTGGTAGTGTCCCAAAGATAGTTTGTTGAAATTTGATAATAAAATTTTGAAAAAGGTGAAGGTAAGTATTTACACAGAACTTCCTTCTTTATTTATTTAGGGTGGCCTCTCTACAAAATTATTAATTAAGAAGCGACATAGGAGAACAATAATCGAAATATAGTTATCACTATTGCTTTAAAAAAGAAACCTAATAATTTTTTGTTAAAAAAAATACACGCAGTGGTCATAAGATAGAAAAATTAAATAATAACCCAGATAGCACAAGATATTCTAAGAATAATCTGAAAATCTTCCCAAAAAATATTATTTGATTAATTATATACGTATAGTCTGTATAAAACAGACGCAAGAGTTCAATAGTTCAATATTGAAGTAAGCGACCTGTTCAAATTTTTGTCTTTTTATTTGTTATTTATCTAGAAAGTCTATTTCGGTCAAAGCAATGAAAAACTTCAAACTTTAAATCTTACCCACAAGGTGATATAAAGGGCCAATGTGCCATTTTGAAGGTCAAAATTGAATAAGCCTATTTATAAACTAAACAATACATTGAGTGAATTTGTGTGGAAAGTAAATAAATTTATGGCAGGGAAATTACTCATTATATAGATGCTAACAAATAACATAATTCCAGATCAAGAAAATCTTATTAAGTGCGATTATATAAAACATATTTTGTAAAAATAATCATTGTCAGGGGTGATGTGAATGATACAAGGGTCATGTGTAGACTGGCTTATTAATATTATCAGCTATCAGTACATAGAGTGGGGATAATGCATGACATCTCTTTTATATAAAAAGAAGAAATTATATATTTATTAACATTAAGTAATAACATAAGATTTATCACCTACATTTTTAAAAAGGTATTTATTTGCTTATTTTTTTAATTATTATTATTTTTATATACATATAAAAGACATTACCCAATAAAGTTACAAAAAAAATATTAAATCAGGTATAATATATAAACAAATACACATAATAATACACATAAAATTAACTGTTCTTGTAATTTTGCCCATTGAATGTTAGTAATATGACTTGGAACTTGTGGTTTCAATGTTCCATATACACTTATAATCTCATTTCCATAGGTTGTAACAATACCTGACTCTCTCCCAGACAGCACACAACATCCAGTGGATGTCCATTTTATGTCCATAACTAGTCCGAATGTCCATGGACATATCTTGTACGTCCACTGGACGTCCATTCCAAGATATCCACTGGATATACAGAAAAAGATCGTCCACGGGACGTCCATTTTATATCCATAATTTGTTCAAAGATGTAAGGATACACTTTGGACATCCACTGGATATGCGACAAGAATGCATCCACCATTCTGATGGATTATAATTATAAATAAGACATGCTCTAGGCTAATTGTTTTCAAGTTCGTGCATATTTCCGCCCTAAATGTGCATGAGTGCGAGGTAGCCAGTTCTGCTAATTTGTTTTTAAGAGCTTTAAGTGTCTTCTCCAAGTTCTTTATAGCATAAATAAATGGAGCATCATAATAATATCTATTTTCAATCTATTCTTTAATTTAATATTTTGTCGAATAAATAAATAAATGTTATTACAATATAATTATGTTATGGTAATAAATTGAAGGTCACGTATTTTGTTAAGTTTGGCAATGTCGCAAATGACTGCATGCTGACGCCAAACCCGGCAAAAGTAAAACCTAACCCTACATTTCTATCATAAATTTATTGGTGTTTGGTGATCTGCTGCATGCTGAACAGTTTTAGTTTATCGTTTGTGAATCGTAGCCCTTTGAAAAGTGAAACAACTCTCAAAGTGAACAATAAGTAGAGGAAAATGTAGCAATACAGTAGAACTTCCATTCACAGATTCCAGCAAGAAAAAAAATGTAGATCAAGGAAGAAGTGTCCAAGACGATAATATTTAATAAATTACTTTTCTATTTACAGTTCGTTTCATTTACCTTATGTGTATTTACTCCGAATGTACGTTTGTATTTACTTGACAAACTAGTATCAACAGTGTGGTAATAATAATGTGTCAAAAGAAATTTTGCTTAAAATGTAAAGAATTTGTAAATAAAGTCAATTTCAGTATATTTGCTAAATGTCATTCACAATCCATATAGATAGCATATCTTTAAATTTTTCTACTGGAAATATAATATGGACCACATTTCATTGGTGGTAGATGGGACCCAAGCTTTGCTAAACTAAAACTGTGATTGAAATTTATGAAAAGGTGCAAATTCAAAATAATTTTTCCACGTTCTGAAGTAATAGTTCTCGACAGATTTGAAATTCCACTGAAATTTAGATTGTTTACATTTTACACCTTTGTGGTTTTATTCCTTGACCAAAATTTTAAATTGCAATTTTCACAAATTTCTATTAATTTTTTTTGTAAAACTTCTTCATTTAAACTTGATAATTATGCCTTATAGTATCGATTGCATCCAACGTTCCTACATAATAAGATATAGCAATCTAAATCTTACCAACTACCTGAATCATTTATTTTAATTTTACCAACAATAATTCTTTGTCTGAGTAAACATAAAAATCCCACATAACATCTCATGGATATGTACATCCATAGCATATGCATTAGGTGTTGGAATTTGAATATGTATTGTTAAATATACATATGATATGAAATGTATATTCAGCTACTCATATCCATCAGCGTCATATACATTGTATATTGCTGGAGGTATATACATAATGATTTATACATAACATGTCCATTAGGTATAATTAAATTATACGCGTACACGAATTTTATCATTATCTGATGCGCATGCGCTACTAATTTATGGCATACTACGTCAGCGCACAGGCATCATTTGTTTATGGATTGTAGTTCGTAACAGTCGGCGCCAGCAGCCATTAAGCGATTAAGCCCTGTAGTGTTGTGTGCATAGTGTTTATGTGTGATGGAAGTTAACTCTTTCTCATTCTCAGGATTTTATATTTGCTTATTACTATATTATGCTGTTACATTTGCATGAAGTTCCCATGATGTAAGAGTATATTTATTATAATGCGCAATTCTTTAGATTTGTAAATACATACTCTTTTAGGGTTAGAAAATTTGCGAGTTTCATATTTAACTGATTGTGGCAGGTGTGTGTTTAGTTAAGATGGCGGAAAGTGACAGAGGACTAAAAATTTGCTGTTATGTCATATTGGGTATGTATTTTATAAATATAGTGAATAAAAATTACATACGTTCATATTATATAACTTACTAATATTGAAAATTTTAAATATTGTGTAATATTAGGTTATTTTGTAGTTTGTGTATGTTTAAAATAGTTATATAAAATATATTTCTTATTAAGCTATCTGTATTTTATTACCTCTTATATGGATACTATTGGATACCTCTGAAGTAGTTCCTACGAACATCAAAACACTCGAACACTTTCATTCGATGTGTGCTGCTTCAATCGTGTTGGTATCATCGAGATGATTAAAACTGTTCGTTTTAATCATCTCCTGATGATGCCAACATGACTGGGGCAACACGCGTCGGGTGCAGTATTGAATATAAGTGTTTTGATGTCCGTGGAAACTACTTCAGAGACATGTAATGTATATTCATAAAATATACGATTGTGTATATGATGTGTGTTTCATCTCCAGTGAATGTACATTGCATATGTTAATGTACATTCACTGGATATAAAATAGATATGGAAGTCGGCGACAAACGTATCTGCTGGGAATGTTAATTCCACATCCATTAGATATACTTTCTCCATCTTGTGGATATACATATCCATAGATTGAAGATACAGTGTATGTACATTGCATATCATTTTGTTATGTGGGATGTTTTAAAAAACGTGTTTTAATATGAAGTGTGAAGTTGAACATGAAGGATGCGGCACTATCTTTCTAAAAAATATAAAATTAAAATATTGAATTTAGAAGTAACGTACTTGCAAAGTGACATTACTAGGTCAAGAAAGATTATTTGTTGTCATTATAATGTAAGCTGCACAGTGGTTAAAAAGTCACCTATTAGCGGCAGGAAAGACTTTTTCTAGTTAAAAGGTAGTAATGGTGTAAAAATAGAGGAACTTACTAACTTTAACAAAAAACTTATTAAGATTAAAATAGGGTGCTGTCTCCTGATCCCGAAAGCTATCAACCTAAAGCAACAAAAAAATAATTAGTAAGATTTTTTTTATATAAGTGCACTGAAAGAAATCGACCAAGTACAATGTTTTGTTAAGATGATCTGCATTATCATAAGTATTTTTTTATTAAGACTACATTATCATTATCTAACTATAAGAAAAACGAAAAACTGTTTTGCTAATGAGATTTTGCAACAGTAAATCTTTGACTATTTGTCCCAATAGCAACACTTAGGTACTTAAACTAGGTAAAATATTTTTTGAAGTTTTCTTTTTATTAGGGATAACTAAATAATTTCTTACGGTAAATAAGTGCCTTAAGTTAAAGTTAACTATTTAACGAGATGCTTATCTAAAAACTTTATTAATCTACTACATATAATTTTTTCAAAAATTTTGCTAATATTTGACAGCAGTGATACGAACGAGTCTATATAGTTCTTTAAATTATTTTTGTCACCCTTTTAGAAACTGCTTTAATGGAACCTACTTTTAACTGATCTGGGAAAACACAGGCAGAGAAATTAAATGTGCCACTTCCCTTAATAAACATCGTTTTTCGTCGTTACCTACTGATTTCTTGTTTTTCAAACTTTTTATACAGTCATAAATTTGTGCTTGATTAGTTCTTGATAAGAAAATATAATCATTGTATTGATTTATTAGTGATATATCGCTTTCTTGAATTGTTGAATTTATGTCAGGACAGGCATTTATGAAGTAGCTGTTAGTACGATTTAGGATCTCTTCTGAGGTTAACTGTGTGTTTGTAAGATTTTCCAAAATGTTATTCTTTGTTTATATTTTTAATTAATGGCCAGGTGGCTTGTGTTTTGTTATCTGCTGTAGCGATATAATTTATATTTGAGTAATTTTTTGCAAACTTGATACTATTTTTAACATACTTGAATATTTTTTATAAAATTGTTTGCTTACCTCATCTTTGAGAGAGCTTGTTCATATAAAGATCTTTTTTTGCATGCTATTTTTATTCCATTAGTCATCCAAGTTTTCCTTATCATTTTTTGTACTCTATACTTTTTTTTGCAAAGACTATGCATTAGTTTGTTAACAGAGCAAAGTAAAATAATGCACAGATGGAGGGAGTATTTTGGAAACATACTATCAGACGAAATAGAATTGGAAAGAGTTTTGTATCACACAGTGGAACCATATATCGAAGAGTTCATCTATTAAGAAATAATAAAAATAATTAAATGTCTGAAGAACTTGAAAGCGACCGGCACCGAAAAAATTACCGCGCAACTACTGAAAGAGGGAGGTAACATATTATGGAAACGTATTCATAGGCTTATCTTACTGATATGGTCACAAAAGAAAATACCAGAAGAATGGACCCTTGGCATTATACATTACATTATTACTAAAATTCCAGAAGCATATATAACCATCCAAAAACCAAAATTTGTGTCTAAGAGAAATTTTTCAATCCAAAACCTTTCCAATTTGAATCTTTTGCTTGCTTCTGCAGATTTGAGCGTATTATACACAATTAGAAATCCGAATGAAGCATGGGAGTTTTTCTGGCAAAACCTTCTGTACTGTATGGATAAAACTTGTCCGTTAATTAAAAGAAAAATTTCTGGTCACCAGCTACAGAACAGTTGGGTCGACTCAAATATTGTGGAAGAAAGTAATATTCGCTACAATATCTGAATTTGGCTTCCGTAATACAACTAAAAATTTTATAAGAAAATTGAACAGTAGGTTTTCTGAATATGTAAAGAAATTACAGAAATGGCAGATATGGAGAGGGAAAGGTTAAATTAATAGATATTATGGACTCTGGAGAAAAATTAGCGAACAGGAAGAAAATAAGTGAAAAATTTATTAATGATATTAAGCTTGGAAAGAAAATCGGTAACTTGACTTTTATAGACGCTACAATAATTAATGGTAGTGAATTTAATGTAAATGTAGTTAGGAAAGAACATAACGAGGATATATCAGAGGGTTTTAATGAAAATAGTTATTTTTTTAAATCTAATCTTCCCAGAAGTAGAGGGACCATGACCCAAAAAATAACGGCTGTTTTTTTGTTGTATCTCAATTCACAGAGTTTACTAGCACACTATGACGAAATTTATAAAATGGCTATTGATAAAAATCTTACAGTAATATGTTTATCAGAAACACACCTAACAGAGGATATATGTCAGATTGAAATTGTGATCCCAGGATATAATGTTTATAGGGTAGATAGCTCGAATCGTCACACAAGCGGTGCGTTAATTTATAGTCAAAATTGTTACAAATAAATATTTAATGTTAAAACATATTCACTGGGAAAGTTGTATTGGTTAATATCTCTGCGAATTCAATTTCAACAGAATAATTTTAATATTGTATGTCTTTATAGGTCACCGGTAGGTAGTCCTGCTGCATTTTTAGATTTTTGAGACATGGTGTGACAAACACATGGTAGAACACAATGTAAATATTTTTTATAGGTGACTTTCATATACCTATTAACTATATACTGGTAACACGCTATAAACCACAATGTACGGAATTGAGGCTAGAAAAGGAGATAGTTTTCTATCTCTGCGGGGAACTTGGGACCCAACGCGCATGCTTTGACGACACAATCTGATGAAGGAGTAAGGAAGCGCACGCTTGTAATAGGCCAGTGGTCATGTGGCCAATTTCACCAATTAGATTGTGACCATTTACTTTCTATATTCAGTTGCAGTGTCACAATCTCGCGTCACTAAGGCATAGGCACCATACCCAGAGTACTCTTAAAGGACAGAGAGACAGGCTTTCCTTGGCGTCAAGTTACGAACGAAACTCATAGCATATAGTTAATATGTATATGGTGACTTTAATATCAACTGGTCTGATGAAACTAGTATTTACAGTAAGAGGTTAAAAAACTATGTTAATGAAATTGGCCTTAAAACCACAGTAAGGGTGTTTTATTTATTCAAACAATACTGGCAGGTCATTAATTGATTTGGTATTAACAAATACCTAGGTGACTGCTAAAGTTGTGAAAGAACCTCGAATTAGTTCACATTATAATACAATGTTGACTTCAAGTCGACATAATCATAGCAGGAGAAAATCTCTGCACCTTGTAAGTAGGGGTACAAACGTTGATTATAAAAAAAATAATGATGAATTGTCTATGGTGACATTGGATTACAGAGTGAAAGATGTAGTTATTGTATATCAATGTTTGTTGGGCACAATACTAAGGGTGTATGATGAGGTAGCTCCAAAAAAGGAATTAAAGATTAAGTATTATTATCAGGAATGGTGAAATGATGTTGTAAAAGATGCTACACAAATTAGGGATGAATGCTATAAAGATTTTGTAATTTTGAAAAACTACGAAAACTGGAGTCGTTATAAACAGGCTAGAAATAATGTGGTCAAAGTAATAAAAAATGAAAAAGGGAAATCCTCGTGAAAAGTGGAATGTATTAAAAAGGCTTATTCCCAAAGACAAAGCTGTAAATAACATGGTCTCCCAAATACAATGTGACAGTAATGACATTATTAATGATCCAACAGAAATTCCGAATTTGTTAAATGTATATTATGTCAGAAGTATAGAGAATATTAGGAATAAAATTATTGCGTAGGGTCACATTTTCCTTTTCTAAGCAGGATAGTTGATGAAAAGTTTCATAGCTTTTCTTTATTAAGTGCTGATGAATTGAAAACTCTAATTTTTGCTCTACCCAACAAAAAAAGCCTTGATAATGTGAGCATAATATTGATTAAGAATTGTTATGAAAATGTATCAACTCCTTTGTTAAATATGATGAACTTGTCACTTTCAGTAGCTAAAGGTACCAATGGACATTAAGGTTACTATCGTTATACTTGTTTCAAAGGTTCCAAATTCAATAAAGGCTAGTGATCTCTGGTCAATTAGCTTGATAAACTCAATGGGAAAAATTCTTGAAAAAGTAGTCTGTGAGCAACCCGTAGATTTCTTGGAAAAAAATAAAGTATTAACAATCTTCTAGTCTGGTTTTCGTAACATAGTTGTCAAACTACTGTATAATGTGTGTTGCATGAATGGAAACTAAATTTAGAAGAAAAAAAAAACAATTTACACTTGCAGTATTTCTAGACTTGCAACGTGCGTTTGAAACGATAGATAGGGCGAGGTTATTACACCAAAACTAAAAAATATAGGTATTGATGGGACTGCGTTACTATAGTTGACTGATTATTTGGATAATAGATCACAGAAATTAAAAATCTTCTGAAATAAGTAATAATATTAGAATACCGCAAGGTAGTGTATTGGGTCTGCTATTATTTTTAGTATATATAAACACATACTGGAGGTAATAGACAATTGTAAAATACATTTATTTGCTGACGACACCCTTACCTATGTTAACAGTGCAAATAGTAGTAATTGTTTCACAATAATAAATAATACCTTGGAAAATGTTAACAGGTACTGCAGTATGAGGCGCCGTTTGGGACAAAATATAATTTCTGGCAATATATATAATATTACACAATATAAAAAAAAGCCATATATAAAGATACAATTTCCTGATATATATAGAAAAATTCCATATATAATGTTTTGATATTGCTATGTATCCAATAAAACACCTTCAGACATTTAACAGTATTTTAATAGCATATTAACATTTGAACAAACCATTTTTATGAGTTTACAAGCCTACCCAACTTATCTACGTTCTTACATCCATAGATTACTGGTTTTATTATTTTTCGATTTAATATAAATTTAAAATAGTTAAACGTTACTTTAGTGAAATTTTGTAAATTAGATTAGATATTCCTTTGTCCTTCCAACCTATCCTTTCTTCCCCATCTAATTTAAAACTAGTGGTTGGAGCCAAGGATTGGTAAGATCTTTTATATCTTTGTTAGAAATTACAGTCCTAATTATTATTTTTGGAACCAGCGTTAGATTCGCAAACATTTTTTTGGTTCAATTCGAGCCGGTTGGTTGAATTTTTATAAAACATTAGTGTTTCGAACTTGATTTTCTATTAGTTAATTAGTTGGTCGGTATATAATTATATTATATACAATTTACATTTTTCTTTGGAACTTAAAACAAGTTTTAAGTTATTTAGTTGATTAGTATTATTTGATTTTCATTATTCGGATAAATAAATAACCCTCTGTGTTGCATTATTTTCTTTATTAGTTAGTAATATATTTAACATTTAGTCTGTTGGGTAGAGAACCTTTGTATACCTACCATTATTGATAAGTATTATTAGCAAGATTTTGCAGATTATATTAAGTGTCAATAAAGTAGGTATATATTTTTTAGTAAGATTATTTCTTTCTTTTGTTCATAATATAAATTCTTTCACATTCTGGATTTAACTCTACTATAGTTTTTAGAAAGTTTTTTTTTTATTGAAAGAAGAAACCACAAAATAATTATTTATATAAACTTTATCAAATTTGATAGTTTTTATTGGATTTTATCTTTGAACCACCTTCTGCTTGTTGCTTATTGATATTCATTATTAATATTAGAATAACAAATTTCTTAAGTATTGGAAAATGGCCGAAGCCAAGGAGAAAAAGTTAAAAGTATTGAGAGCAAAACGTGAACAGTATTTCTCCAGATTACAACAGTTGTATGATTGTGGCAAAAAGATAAAGACTAATAATGCTGAAATAAATAATTTTCGTATTAGATTCAATACCCTAGAGGATACAAAGAGACAATATATGCAAATTGTGGATGAAATGAATATACTTCAGTTAGATATAGATCCGAACTCAGTTCCAAATTTTATATGTTTAGATGCTTTCGATGAAATTTATTGCAATATTCTAGAAATAGCTAAACAAGTTTTCGAAAATTCCTCTACTAAAAATGCCACTAACGCCATTACTAGAGAGGATACACCGCAAAAAAACATTCCCCGGTTACCTAAATTAGAGTTACCTAGTTTTTCAGGAAAAATTAAAGATTGGCCTATATTCTACGAATGTTTTAAGAGCCTCATTCACGATAATAAAAATTTGAATAATGGCGATAAAATGAATTATTTAGTAAGTAGGCTCTCAGATACAGCTCTATCAGTTTGCACAGGTGTACCACCAATAGGAGAAAATTATGAAATTATTTGGCAAGCATTGATCGATAAATTTCATGACCAAAGATCTTTAGCTAATAACTATTTATCACAAATGTTAGAATTCAAATCTGCACCATCTCCGTCAGCAAATAGTTTAAATAATTTTCTTGAAAAATTTGATACCGCCTCGAGTGCTTTGAAAAAATTAGAGATAACAGATTTATCTGACTACATATTTTCTTATTTAGCTTTGAATAAGTTGGATGCAGAAACTAGGAATTTATTTGAAAATACCCGCAGAAAATCCTCAATACCTACGTACAAGGAAATTATAGATTTTGTAAAGGAGCAGGCAAAAATTTGTACCCGCACCCAAAGTCCATATAAATCTAGTTCAAACAGTAGCCATAAAATTAAGACAACTCATTCTTTTCTTGTACAAAATAAAAAAGTTATTGATAAATGTTTGGTTTGCGATTGTACTTCTCATTCGCTTTTACACTGCTCGAAATTTTTAGAAAACTCGCCATCAGAGCGTTATAAAATTATAAAAGAAAAAAATTTATGTTTAAACTGTTTTGGTACACATAGGATTGGTACATGTAAAAGTAAATCTAACTGTAAAATTTGTAATTATAGACATAATACACTTTTACATTTTAATAGATCTCAATTATCGTCTAATATGTCGAGGGATAATAATAAGTTTCAACAATTAGTAACTGATACTAACGATAATTTAATTGGTCGAAATTCAAATACTTCTACGACTGAGTCGCTTAGCAAATCACATTGTTTAGGTAATAGCTTAAATAATACTGATAATATACAGGGTCGGTCACAAACATGTGCGATCCCATCAAACATTGCTCATCAAAGTACTTCGACATTTTGTTCAACTACTAATAGCAATTACCAGTTTAGTAGTACCATTCTTTTGTCCACAGTAGTTGTAAATATTTTTGGTAAGAATGGAGAAAAACATAGGGTTAGGTTTTCCTTTTAGATTCTTGTAGTCAAGCACACTTTTTAACAGTAGATTGCGCTAGACGTTTAAAACTAGACATATCAAAATGGCATTCCGCCGTCAGTGGCATAGGCCATGCCCGTAGCTCAGTTCATGGAAAAACAAACATAGTAATCGGTTCTCGTTTTAATCCAAACATTAGTTATCCACTGGAGGTTTTATTAGTTGATAAAATAACCGACAAATTACCTTCTTATACCGTGAATACTGATTTACTCTCACACATCGTAGATTTACCTTTAGCAGATGATACCTTTGCTCAACCGAGTAAAATAGACGGAGTCATTGGGGCAGAAATATTTCCACTTTTGTTAGGTCGAATTAAAATTGCGGGGCCACCCCATTTACCAGTTGCATTAGAAACAAGTTTAGGATTTGTAGTAATGGGACCGGCTCCTATTCTTGCAGATTTAAACATAGTTAACAATTTTTGTATCGTGTTAGAGCCGTCCTTGGAGACATTAGTTAAGAAATTTTGGGAATTAGAAGAAATTCCTTCGCAAGTTGTTGAAAGTCCGGATAATTTGGAATGTGAAAATATTTATAAATCAACTTACCGCAGGGAAAATTCGGGTCGGTATATTGTTTCATTACCTTTCAAACATAGCCCTTCCAAATTAGGCGATTCGTATTCAACAGCGCTCAGACGATTTTTGTTTTTAGAAAATAAATTTAAGAGAAATCCTGAATTTAAAAAGCAATATACTACTGTTATTAATGAGTATTTAACAGAGGGATATATGTCTAAGGTTAATGACAATTAATGACAATTCATCATCATCAGGATATTACATTCCACATCATGGGGTTTTTAAAGCAGATAGTGTGAGCACACCTTTGAGATGTGTTTTTGATGCTAGTGCTAAAACTACAACTTCTAATTCTTTAAATGATTTGTTGTATACAGGCTCTAAATTGCAATCGGACATTGTAACAATTTTACTAAATTTTAGATTATTTGAAATAGCCTTCACTGCTGATATTAGAAAAATGTATTTACAAATTAATTTAGTTAATGAACATAAATGTTTTCAGCGAATACTTTGGAGGTTTTCAGAGGATGAACCTATTAGTATTTATGAATTAAATACTGTTTCGTTTGGTGTCAAATCTTCGCCATATTTAGCTATTAGAACTATACATCAACTGGCGACAGATGAGGCAAAAAATTATCCATTAGCGGCATCTATTGTTAAAAGAGATTTTTATATAGATGATTTAGTAACTAGCGTTCCTAATGTGGAACAAGCAAAAATTTTATATCAGCAGTTAATTGAATTATTAAAAGCAGGTTGTTTTGATTTAATTAAGTGGTCAGTTAATTCAAAGGAACTTTTACAAAAAATTCCAGAAGAAAATCGTTCGCCCAAAGCCGTGAATTTTGATACTGATACTTTGAAAATATTAGGCCTGCAGTGGCGTCCTAGTTTAGATATTTTTACATTTCAAGTAAATATTGAAAATCGAATTTGCACTAAAAGAAATATTCTTTCAACGACAGCGAGATTATTTGATCCTTTGGGCTTCATTGCACCAATTACTTTATTTTTAAAACTTTTGATCAAAGAGTTGTGGAAACTTAAAATAAATTGGGATGATCATCCTCCAAGTGCCATAAAAAATAAGTGGACGGATTTCCAATCTGAACTTTCAATCTTAAACAATTTTAAAATAAATAAGACATTTAGGTATTTTTGAAAATACATCTGTTGTCTTGGTTGGTTTTGCAGATGCATGTTTGACATCTTACGGATGTGTTATTTATATGCGAGCTATTACAAATGGTCAAATAGAAACCAGTTTAGTATGTGCTAAGTCAAAGGTTTCACCCATGAAGATAATTTCTATTCCTAGGTTGGAACTTTGTGCCGCTCATTTGTTGGCAAAACTGTTCAAATTTGTTTTAGATACATATAAATCTCGTATACATATTGAAAAAATTGTAGCTCTTTCTGACTCAACCGTTACCCTTAATTGGATCGCATCACCGTCTTATAAATGGGAAACTTTCGTGGCCAATAGAGTATCTAAAATACAAGATTTGGTGCCATCTAACTGTTGGTTTCATATAGACGGTAAAGACAATATTAGTGATGGTTTATCAAGAGGTTTATCACCTGCACAGTTTATGGCTAATATTACTTGGATTACTGGTCCTACTTGGTTAAAAATTAGTGAAGAACATTGGCCAATTAAGTCTATTAGTAATACTGACAATTTCTCGCTCGAAGAAAAAGTTTTTTCGGTTACTATTCCGGACAATGAGCCTCATCCACTATATTTATTAGTTAATCGTTGTTCTTCTTGGACTAAATTACTTCGATCCACTGTGTATGTTCTTAGATTTGCAAAAATATTGCCAACAAAAGGTAAAATTTTAGTCTCTGATCTTGACAAGGCAGAGATGGTTTTATTAAAATTAATTCAAAAAATACATTTCGCTTCAGATATTTCATTATTAGAAAAGAAACGGCTATGTTCTGCTTCTTTGCGTTCCTTATGTCCCTTTTTGAGAGATGGTCTAGTACGGGTAGGAGGTAGGCTTAGTAATTCAAATTTGCAATACAACCAACAACATCCGTTTCTCTTACCGAAAAAGGATCATCTAGTTGACCTTATAATTGACCATTGTCATCGTAAAAATTTACATACTGGGCCGCATTTAGTTTTATCAATTCTTAGGCAAAGATATTGGATACTTGCAGCTAGAAGTGTTGTCCGTTCTAGATTAAAAAAATGCAATTATTGTTTTCGATTTAACCCAAAACCTACTTTTCCGCTAATGGCTGACTTGCCTACAGTTAGAGTTACAGAAGCGAAACCTTTCCTTCACAGTGGCGTAGATTATTGTGGGCCATATTTTATTACGCTCGGGCGTAGAAGAGGAATTAAAAGTCAAAAGGCTTACATTTGTTTGTTTATTTGTTTGTCGACAAAAGCCTTGCATTTAGAATTAGCTTCCAGTTTATCGACTGAGAGCTTTCTTGCCGCCTTTAAACGTTTTTTAGCTCGCCGTGGTGCATGCGCTGTAATGTATTCAGACTGTGGTACTAATTTCATTGGTGCAAAAAGGGAATTAGATTTAGTTTATAGTTTAGTTTATTCAAATGAATATAATGATACCTTAGCTAATGAATTAACGCAACGTAAAATCGAATGGCGCTTTCAGCCCCCTGCTAGCCCACATTTTTCAGGTATTTGGGAGGCTAATGTTAAAGCAGTCAAATCTCATTTAACCAAAGTGATTGGGTGTCAAATATTAACTTATGAAGAGATGAGTACGGTTCTGGCGCAAATAGAAGCACTCTTAAATTCACGGCCATTATGTTGGTTAAGTTCCGATCCCTCAGAACCTTTAGTGTTGACCCCTGCACACTTTTTAACTTTTACACCTCTTGAGCATCTGCCCGCTCCAAATTTAGTAAATCAACCAACAAACAATTTAAATAGAAAAGAACTGTTGGATCACTTGGTTCAAAACTTTTGGAAACGGTGGCATATCGAATATTTAAACAATTTACAGGTCCGTCAGAAATGGAACAGTCCTAGTTATCCTGTAAAAGTCGGTACCTTGGTCATTATTAGGCAAGATAATATTCCTCCCCTGCGTTGGCCCTTGGGTATCATTGAGGAGGTATTTCCGGGTAAAGATGGGGTAATTAGGGTGGCTAATGTTAAAACCAAAACCGGTATTTATAAAAGGCCGGTGGTCCGTCTTTGTCCGCTACCAGTACAATAATATTTGTATTTAGTGTTAGTATTTAGTTATGTAGATTTATTTAAGTATTATAGATATTTGGGTTACGAGGGTTACAAAATTAGCAATTTTAGTTTAGCAAATTAGTTCTTATTCCAGACCCGGTTCTGAAAATATTTTTCAGGGGCGGGGGAATGTTTACGCCGTGTTCGGCAATACGGTGTATTTAATTTTCTAAGTCTACAATTTGAATATATTTGGTTTTATTTATTACAAGTAGATGTCTCTAGGGGCATCGAATGAACATATTGTGTTTTCTGTTCTTTCTATAAAAAAGAGCATAGTTTTTTAGTTGTCCTTAAATATAGTGTGAATAGATTTAGAAGCAACACAGCTGGTTTTATTATTTTTCGATTTAATATAAATTTAAAATAGTTAAACGTTACTTTAGTGAAATTTTGTAAATTAGATTAGATATTCCTTTGTCCTTCCAACCTATCCTTTCTTCCCCATCTAATTTAAAACTAGTGGTTGGAGCCAAGGATTGGTAAGATCTTTTATATCTTTGTTAGAAATTACAGTCCTAATTATTATTTTTGGAACCAGCGTTAGATTCGCAAACATATACACTTTCATCAATCTTGTACAATTTTATTTTTCTAAAAATGTCATTCTGAAAATCATAACTTTTGTAGCTTTGAAAGCTTGGCTTAATAAGGTCAAATCTGGTTCGAGGTCTTATTTTAAAAATACTCTCAGCAGGAGATAATCCTGTGACAGTAGATGGTGTATTTCTATATGTAAATAGGAAACTTGCCAATTTACTTTTTAATTTTACTTCGGATATTTCTCCCTTGTTTTCAAAATGTAATGATTTTTCTAATCCCTTTTTAATTGTTTGCACTCCTCTTTCAGCACTACCATTACTCTGTGGATGGTAAGGTGGTGATTTAATAGGTTTTATACCATTGGCTTGACAGAATGCGTTAAATTCTGAGGAACTAAAAGGAGGACCGTTATCTGATACTAATTCTACAGGCAAACCAAAAATTGAGAAGATCTCCTTTAATTTAATAATTGTCTCTTTTGCTGATGATCCCTTATCCATTAGTAAAGTAAAGTAAAGTAAAGTAAATTTATTGATGTCAATACATTATTACAATGCTTACATAAGTCATAAACAGTTTCATATTAAAATTTAAAAGTTGCATTTTTTTTTTTTTAAGAACGAAAAAATAATTTTACAATACATATACATGTTTGTTTGTAATATTATGACACAATCACCACAAAATTTAAAAGTTGCATTTTTTTTTTTTTTTTTTTTTTAAAGAACGAAAAAATAATTTTACAATACATATACATGTTTGTTTGTAGACGAGACACGGCTTTCCCGCGGCACAGAATCCCCTAGGTTAAAAACGTGGTGTCTACCATAAATTCTGCTACACTGTAATATGCCCTGTTTAAAAGACCATTTTTTACGATATTTAAAAACTTATTTTTAGGCAATTCTCGGATTTCATCTGGTAGTTTGTTATAGAACATGGGTCCATAATAATTTTCAGCATTCCTACTTCTTGTGAGCCGTAAATATTTTATTGACAAGTTATGTTTCTTGCGTGTTTCATAATTATGATGTAATTTGTTTGAAGTATATTCTACTTTATTTTCGTGTACATATTTTAGACATTCATAGATATACATAGATGGGACCGTTAATATTGTTAATTCAATAAATTTGTTTCTAACATTTGCTCTATAATTGAGCTTTAACATAAATCTAATTACTTTTCTTTGTATTGAAAAGAGTCTTTTTGTATGACACGAGTGTCCCCAACATAGGATTGCATACGAATATGTTGATTGGAATAATGCGAAATAAGCTTTTAAAACTACGTTTAGCGACAATATGTGAGATAAATTTCTTAATAGATATGCACATTTACACAATTTTGGACATATATATTCTATATGAGCCTGCCATGTTAATGTTGAATCCAGGATTACCCCTAGGAATTTTACAGATTTCCTGCTGTCCATGTTTTGCTCCCGTAGGGTAAATATTATACTTTCGGTTTTTGCTTCGTTTAAGCTTAACTTACTTGTATCAAACCAGTTTCTTACTTTTAACTGTGTCTCACCCCATTTATTTTCTAGGGAGAATTTGTCTTGATCAGTGTTTAATAACGTGGTATCATCGGCAAAAAGTACCACATCTGCGTCGGGTGCACATGCATTCAAATCATTTATATAAATTAAAAATAGCAGTGGACCCAACACAGATCCTTGTGGTACTCCATGTCTTACCTTTTCAAGATTTGAATATTCATTGTTGTAATAAGTTTGTTGCTGACGATCAGTTAGATATGATGAAATTAATTTTACAAAGCAACAGTTTACCCCATACATTTTTAGTTTATCTAATAATATATTGTGTGAGACACAGTCAAAAGCCTTTGTGAGGTCACATAATGTGCATCCCACAAAAGCAAGATTTTCGAATCCCTCATTTATTATTGAAATGACTTTGTTTATTGCCAAAGTTGTAGACTTTTTATTACGGAAGCCAAATTGGGCAGCAGAGAAAAGGTTATTTACTTCAAAATGATTACATAACATGTTTTTTAAAAGTTTTTCATAAATTTTAGAGAGTATTGGCAATAATGAAATTGGCCGATAGTTTTCTGTTTCATTTTTGTTTCCTTTTTTAAATATTGGTATTACTTTTGAAATTTTCAGGCACTTTGGATATAATCCTGCTTTTATGCTTTGATTTATTAGACTTGTTAATGGTATTACTATTAAGTTTTTTATCGTCTTTATAAGATTTACATTTATATCATAAATGTCTCTACTAGGATTTTTTTTTAAACCGTTTATTACATCACGTACTTCATTGAATGATACCTCTTTCAACTGAAGACTACTTTTATTTGTATGCACAATATCTATGAAGTCAACTGGGTCTTTTCCAGAATGAGGAATATTTGATATTATGTTTTCTGCTATTTTAGAAAAATAGTCATTAAATGTGGAAGCTGTGATATTTATTGATGAGTTTGTAGTATCATCTTTTGTACTATTTCTATTTTTGTTTATAATATTCCAGGCACCTTTTGACATATTTGAGGAATTTTTTATATAATTATCATTATATTCAATCTTGCATTTCCTTATTTTTTTCTTATATTCATTTCTATATAATTTGTACATATTTTTGTTTTCCTCTGACGGTGTCATGCCTGCTGCATTTTTTAGAAAATTTAACCTTTCTCTCATATCATATAAATCTCTATTAAACCAAGGTGCATATATTTTTTTATTTTCATGAATGATTTTTTCTTTTTCGGGAAAAGACTCATTTGCCGCATCTTGAATTTCTTTTAAAAAATATGTAAATTTTTCATCAATTGTTAAATGGTTATTATTTATAAAGTCCCAGTTTGAGTTTTCAACAATATTATAAAATGCAAATAAACCACTGTCAGTTATTGGCCTTTGTTTGATTTTAATGTGTTTACTTTTTTTTATTTCCCCTTGTTTTTCAAAGATAACTGCCTTGTGATCTGAGAGGTGGGTTTCAAGAACATAAGTTGTATAATTTTCAGAGATATTAGTTATTACATTGTCAATGCAATTTTCTAATCGTGTATTTTCTTTAATAGTTATGGTAAGACCATGCATCTCAACAAAATCACAGAAGTCAACGGTTTGAATCTCATTTGTGTTAAATCTAACATTGAAGTCTCCATTTATTACTACATTTTTTTTGCTCAGTTTACATTTTATCAGTACATCATGAAGTATGTTTAAAAATTCCTCAAAATTTCCCTTTGGTGACCTATATATAGTTATTATTATTAAATTGTGGTCTAACAATTCTACCGCCGATAACTCGCATGTAAGTTCAGTTGATAGTCTACAAATGTCATCTCTAGTTTTTATTTGAAAATTTCTTTTGGTTAAGATTAACGTACCACCATGAATGTAAGTTGAACGTGAGAAATAAGATGTAACATTATATCCATGTATACTTAACAGTTGGGATTCCGCCTCGGTGAGCCATGTCTCGCTAAAACATAAAACATCAAAAGTTACATTTTTAAAATTACATAAATCAGCTAAAAAGATTTCAAATTCTCCGATCTTATTTCGGAGAGATTGAATGTTGATATGAAATATTTTGAGAGTATTCCATAATTTAGTACCCTCAATTTGCCTCGTCTTTATTTCTTGACATTTCTTTATTTCTGATAGTGTTGTTTCGAAAGGGCCGTATGAGAACTTTCTTTGGCCATGAGGAAGGGTTTTCCAGCTCTGGGACCTCACCTTCTTGACACCCAATCTTGTAACACTTTTTCCTGCGTTTAGATTTTAAGTCATAGCACTGGACATTTTTCTGTGGCCACTTTTTTTTTAGGTATTCTTTTACATTCTCCAGTGTAATATTTTCTTCTAGGCCTCCTATCCATATCCAATTTATTTTTGGAGCTGCCATTAATAGATTGTCTAAGTCTCCGGTACCTTTATTAGCATTCGTTTTGCGTTTGTTAACCAGTTTGTAGCCGTCATCATCTTTTGATATACTTTCTTGATTTTGTTTTGAAGTATTGTTGGATTCATATACCATCATTTTATGTTCATTTTCGTCATATGTTTTGGAATTTTTGATATTTCTGTCATTTTTACTTGTAGAAGAGGAAGATTTTTCTGGGATTTCGTTTTGTTGCCCCTTAAACGTGGAAGATGATGATGATTTATCATCTAACTTTAGTATATTATTTGTATTATTTATTTTATTTGCAGATGCGAGTGTCTTAGGAGCGGCTTTTTTGTCCACCTGTTCTTGGGGGACACTATTTTGATGAGAGTTGTTTTTGCTTCTGTTTTGTTGGAGGTTATTTTGTAGTGTTGATATTTTTTCAAGCAATAGTCTGTTGTTTTCTTTCAGTACATTGTTTTTATCATCCTTCTCACACATTAATTTTTTCAACCACATATTTTCAATTGATAGTTTTTCTGAATCACTTTTTTCATTAACACAATCAATACAGATAATTTTATGTCCATCTAATTTGGCAATTATTTTAGATTTTTCTCTTTCACTACAACTTTTATGAAAAATTGAATAGCAGTAAATGCACACAACTACAGCACATTTCTTGTTGCAACATTTCACTATTGTATCACTACAGATTTCACTATTTTTTTCATTTTCTAGAGAGAGCTCAATCACTGGCTCTTTACTAGTCGCCATTAATTTTACATCCACCCACTTTGACTTGCTATCCACTAATATAAGAAATGTATAGCTATGTTTATGAAAGAAGTCAATATTTACTCTAAAAAAGTTTATGGGTGCAGATGGCCAAGGTAAAAGTTCACTATTGTTTGTCAAATTTTGAGTCTGTTGACACACGTCACACGATTGAATGAATTTTTCAACTTCATCGTTCATTCCTGGCCACCAACAATATGATCTCATCAGCATTTTAGTTCTAACTATGCCTATATGTTCTTCGTGGAACAGTTTTAAGAGTTCCATCCGTAATGACTTTGGAATGATTACTTTATTACCCCATATTAAGCAATTTTGCTCCACTGACAATTCATGACGCTTTTGAAAATAAGGTTTAAAATTTTCGTCTATGGCACAGTTAGGCCAACCAGTGATTGTTAAATCCATTACCTTTGTTATTAGCATGTCAGCCTTTGATGCTTTTGCAATATCATGATAGTTTAAGGGAATATGTGGTCTACAAGACTAAATGAATATAACTCGTCTGGTACTTGTGTTCCCCCCACTACAGGTAAACGCGAGAGTGCATCTGCATTTGCTATTTGGCTACCTTTTTTGTATAAAATTTGATAGTCATACCCAGATAATGTAATTGCCCAACGAGTAACTCTTGCAGCTGACGTAGTCAGTATTTTCTTTTTTTCTCCAAACAAAAATTGTAATGGTTGATGATCACTTACTAAAATGAACTTACGCCCATAAATAAACTTATGAAATTTTCTCAATCCGTACATGATCGCTAAGGCTTCCCGTTCAATATTTGAGTACTTTTGCTCTGTTGGCGATAGAGTACTAGATGAAAATAGCACTGGCCTATCTTCCCCCTCAATTTTATGGCTTAACACTGAACCCACTCCATAACTACTGGAATCACAAGTAATATAAATAGGCAATTTTGGATTATAATGAGTAAGTACTTGGTTAGATACCAGTAACTCTTTGCTCAGTCTAAACGCTTCTTCGCATTCATTAGTCCATTTAAACTGGGTATTTGCCTTACACAGGTCATATAATGGCTTCAATCTAGTAGATAACATAGGTATAAACTTAGAATAGTTCAACAATCCAAGGTACGATTTAAGTTGAGTTACATTTTGAGGTGATGGTGCATTTTTTATACAGTTCACTTTTTCATTAGTTGGATGTATACCATCTGGCTGTATAATGTGTCCTAAAAACTCAATACTATCTTGAAAAAACGTACATTTTCTTGTATTTACCTTAACATTATATTCTTCTAAACGCTTTAACACATTACACACATTCTTGTAAGATTCTACTAATGTCGGCCCATATATTAGTATATCATCTAAATAGCAACTTACATTTGGCAACCCAGCTAAAATTGTATCCATTACCGACTGAAAAATGCCTGGCGCTGAACTTACACCATACGTTAATCTGTTAAACCTAAATAATCCCAGGTGAGTATTTATAGTTAATAAATCTTTAGATTTTTCCCCTATTTCTAACTGTTGATAAGCACCTTTCAGATCAATGACCGTAAAGAACATATTACCACTAAGTTTTGAAAATATGTCTTCAGGTAAGGGTAACACACAATGATCTGTATCAATGGCTTGGTTTACGGTACGCTTGAAATCGACACATATTCTTAATTCATTTGCATTCTTTTTTGGAACTACAACAATTGGACTTGCCCAATTACTAAAATTTACTTTGGTCAATACCCCTGAATCTACCATTTTATATAATTCTGATTCAACTTTAGGTTTCAAAGCAAACGGCATGCTATATGCTCTATGAAAAATAGGTTGTGCATTTTCTTTTATTTTCAATTCTACTTTGAACTTCCTTATACTTGCATTTGGTACATCTTTAAAGACATTTGGAAATGTACTTTTAATTTCCGAGACTAACTGCATTTTCTTCTCATTTAATTTACAAGTTTCCTGTTTAGGCATTTCTTTTGACTGACTAACTACCTCTACTTGACTATTTTTGTTTTGACCATTTTGACTTAATTTGACATTGGACACTACACTATGATTTTGAGAATGACTTTCATCTAACGACAATACTTTAGATTTCCAATCTGGGTTAAAAATACTTAACCAGTTTCTACCTAAAAGTGGTACAAATTTTCTTTCACTCTCTAAAACTACTAACGGTAACAAATAATCTTTAGTTTTGTATGTAACATTTACATAAATTTGCCCTACGATTTTAACATTGTCTCCGGTAACCACCTTCAACTTAAAATTAACATTTTCTAACTTTGTTAAGTAATCACAAAATTAGTTTTAGTATTTTTAATTTTAGGTTAATACATTATCATTATTATTATTATTTTCTCTTAACAATTGTTTGGCATTTCAAATAATACTTAATTCTTTTAAAATATTTACGCGAAATACTGTCAATTCTCGTCGAGGCTTGCCTTCCGTATGGACGGCACGATATATATAAGTTAGAATCGACACGGTCCGCATCGCTCTCCAAAAAGTGTATTTTACCAAGAATCAACAATTTTTCTGAGCTCTCTTCGCCACTCCTGTGTGAACAAGAAGTGCCTCTCATCATTGTGGTAAGTCAACACGTATATTGACAGTCGTTATAATTCAATTGTTTATTTAATTACAATTACGCTATTTACTCTATCCATACATTTTATTGCTATTTTTTATTATTAATTGCCTTTATTAGGGCAGCGAATTAACAAACTTAATATTTTTAAAATATGTCAAATAATCGTTAAAATGTATGACGGACTTACAAGCTCCGCTGTCTACTTCCATATTTAATACTTGACCTTCGACTGATATTTTGACTTTCATTGATTTTTCGCTGTCCTGGTGTAGCTTCCCTAGAAATCCTATTTCTAAAGAGTTTTCCTCCTCATCCGACTGACACGGCCTGTCCTCATTCTCTACCTGGTGGACACGTCCTTTGTTGCATACACGACTTGTGTGACCTTTCTTTTTACATGTAAAACACTCCCAATCTTTAGCAGGACATGTATTTGGATTATGTTGCCTATTACATCTTCGACAGGGTTTCCATTTTTGGTAAGACTGATTTGGTGACATACTACGACTTTTACTTGTTGACGGACTTTGTTTATAATTTTCAGAACGCTTTGACATGTGGCTAGATTCTTTGTTTGTCTTTTTGAATTGTAATTTTCCAAGAGTATTAGCAGATCCTTGCACCAATTTACTCTGATTTTCTGCAGTTTCAAGACTTAAAGCTAATTTGCAAGCTTCATCAAATGTAAGAGACTCTGGTTCACTAAGTAATTTTTGTTGTACGCTGGCACTGACAACTCCACATAGGTACAAGGCGATCACGTAACGCTTGGTCCAAAAAGGTTTCAAACTTGCAATACTTCGACAAATCCTTAATGACACTTATGTACTGACTGACACTTTCGTTCGCTTCTTGCCTTCTGTTATGAAACTTGTACCTTTCGACTATGACACTCGTTACAGGTTTAAATTTATTTTTTAAGACTGCTACTAATTGATTATAGTTCTTTTCTGTTGGTTTGACGGGAAACAATTCAGTTTTCAGAATGTTGTATGCTTTCGCTCCCAGCAAGGTAAGTAAGTTAGGGACTTTCAACTCAGCAGTTACAGCATTTACCAAAAAATATTGCTGCAGTCTCTCTTCCCATGATTCAAAACTTTCACACGACTCGTTGTATTCCTCAAATTTCACCATGATGACCACTGACCGACTGACTAAGACTTTTTGTTGACTTCGACTCTAGACCGGACTATTCACATTGACACTCCACTTCTCGTCGCCAATTAATGCTATGTATCCAATAAAACACCTTCAGACATTTAACAGTATTTTAATAGCATATTAACATTTGAACAAACCATTTTTATGAGTTTACAAGCCTACCCAACTTATCTACGTTCTTACATCCATAGATTACTGGGCGGGAACGATTAGCAACATCCTAACCTTAATTTAGTATTTTAATATTCTTAAGGTTCGTTTACATCATTTGCTTAGATAGGTTTTACACTACAGATATAGACTCTTAATTTCAGTAACTGCCGCAATAAAATGACGGCGCTCAGCCAGCCGCTCATTATCATGGTAGAAATATATACAGGTATGCTGTTGCGCAGCTTTTGCGGTAACCAACCATATTTTGTCACCAACGGGAACCATATTGATAATCGGACCAATAGTGTTTCGTGCGCATATTTCAAATAATGTAGTGTATTCTATTTTCTATTGTACAAAAGGATATGATTCCACATACCATTTAAAAACAGATGCCTCATTTTGGAAATAAAGTTAAAATTTGACGAAATATTACTCATTTGGAAATATTTTAGAATGGTTTTGAATAATAATTAAGATTGTACATACATAGATTTCGACATTGATGTAGCAAGTTTTCATTGTAATTTTAGTGTTTTTTTACTACCGTGTAGTTATGGATATGCAAGACATTCTTTGTAAAAAATATGGTAAAAAGGTACTTCTTTGATGCAGTATATAGGTATATATTTTATATGATCTAGTTCGGCGATTTAAAGAGTTTATAGGTTAAGTTATCAATACTAAAAAAATTAACGTATTTATATTATATAGTTCTATATAATCAATATTTATCAAAGGTTCATGAATACTATATGAGTTTTTAGTATGATTTTATGATAAATGTCAATTTTTTAATATAAAGAATATATTATATGTAATATATAAGTTATTTGTACAACAATATTAATCTTTTTAGTTACAAATGCTATCGTCATAGTAAATTTTAAACAATATTTACGAAAAATACATACACCACAGGTAATATAACTTCTAATTGTATTGACACCTTGTGAGGGTATAGCTAGCGGACAATCACACAAGAAATCATACACTCGTCTTATTTTATACTTTTATTCTATAACAAAATAAATATATACTATACTTAATAAATAAAATAAGTATTATACTGAGACTTTTTACAACATATAGAGTATATTATAGAGTATCTTGACAAGAGATGTAAGCGTCATTAATCAAATTTTACAGAATAAAATCTAAATACTCCTACACAGTTTTAGATATATATATCCTAGATTTATGCATCATACTGCATACTAACTTTTCTTTGAAATTAAACGATATGCATGAATATGTTTACTTGTTCTTACTTTTTGCTTTGTACGTTATATCTCGGAGGATGATTCTTGCCAAATGTTCTATAGGTACGCATGAGGCAGAAGGACACGGATATTCGTTGGAGAATAGTTTTCAACATTTTTGAGATACCTTCTCTGGAGTCGCTTTAAAATCTGCCCTCTTAAAATGCACTGAACAAATGCGAGCTGTAAAAAAAACAATTTTTATTTCTGACCTCATTTGTGTTAAATAACAAATGCAAACTTTTATATCGTAAATAGGTACATCTTTTACTAATACATATTTTGTAATTGTAAATAAGCCAATATAAGTATTAACTAATTATTGTTTTTATAATTACCGTTTTTGAAATGATCAGGTTTTACTGGACAAATTTCTAACCATTTTCTCGATATTCTTCATTTTTTGGGAACCGAAAGAATATTACATTTCTTTCAATTGAAGTTCCACTCCTATTTTTGCAACTGTTTATACTGCACCCAACCGTGTCTTAAGTTTATCGTTTCTTTTTTAACCTCAAAAATATCACACCATAGAGAAACCAAACACAAAAATGATATTACGCAGTTACGCACCCCAACACGACTACTTTTACACCTGGTTGTCCTGGTTGCAGGGGTACAATGTTGAGGGATATTATAAAAACTTGAAATATGTGCATCTGATATCACAGAATATTAGGATTCTCTGTCAATATTGGTCAATATACTGTGATATATCCAATATGGTTCCCGTTGGTTCCATGCGCAGAAAAGTCAAATTCTGGTAGCCCGGACGAGCATACCTTATATATGTTTCTACCATGCTCATTATGACGTAATTATCAGTCATTACATAATGTAATATTCATATTGGGAAGTAATAAGTATTACTTGGTCTGTCTTCATAAGTAGTTTTGTAATTTGTGTGTTATAGCTGAGAATTTTTCTTAAAAATTTAGGATAGGTACTTACCTTCAAATATAGTTTCTAATCTAGAATGCAAACTCCATACCATAGTATGTATATTATTAAGTTTGTCTGCTGTTTCACTTTCTACATTTCTCATTAATGCATTTAATACAAAACAATGCTTTTCGAGTATTAATAAACAATCTTCCACCAGCCTTACATCCGAATCAATTTGTCTTCGATAACATAAATTATAATCAGAAATTGATTCTTCAAAGAACTCGGCAATATCCATATTCACTGGTATTTAAAAAAATATTTATATTTTCAATTTTAAAGATCTTATTATTATAGGTTAGGATTACCTACAGCTGGCTTCCAGCCTTAGCGTCAGCGCCCTCATCCTATTGCGGCAGTTAGTGAAATTAAAAGTCTATATCAAAACATTATATATGGAATTTTTCTATATATATCAGGAAATTGTATCTTTATATATGAATTTTTTGTACATATTGTGTAAGATTATATATATTGCAAAAAAATTTATTTTATCCCAAACGGCGCCTCATACTGCAGTAGGTATTAATTTATTGAAAGTTAATTCACAAAAAACTAAATAAACGCTTATTGTAACAGGTGCAGATTTAGTAAATAGACAAGTAATTCCTATTGGTACAGATGAAATTAAGAGTTCCAAAAATTAAATATCTGGGAGTAATTATAGATAAACAGTTATCATTCAAAGATCACACTACTTATGTAAGACTATAGGTTTTAAAATAAGCTTCTTAAGTAGATGCAGTGGTTATTTGAGCCACTGAACCAGACTTACAATATATAATACATGCATATTGCCCTACTTCAAATACTGTTCTTCAATTCTACACCTCTTAAATAAAAATGAGATGAGTGAGCTTCAAAAGCTACAAAACAGAAGTATGAGATTAATTCTGGGTTGCTCTAGACTGACTTCTATTAAAGTGCTCTTAGATGCATTAGTATAGTTTGTCATATCTATTGAATTAACTGTGATAATCTTGTCGAGGTATTGCTGTATTACTATCATGTGTTTTAGTTGCTCAGAGTGATATTTTATAGTATGACATGTAAATTTGTCTGTTAAATGATTTCTTTTATATATATATATATATATATATATATATATATATATATATATATATCCGTCTACCATTAGAGCGTCCATACATTATGAAATTGCATTTAATAGAGCGTCCGGGTGCATATGGCGTCCATATACAGACGCTCTATGCACATCCCATGTAAAACTTAGTCAGATGACTTCTGATACCCTCCCTCACCCTTTGGCAAAATTTCGCCGGACGCTATTTTGTAGACGAAATATACGTACATAAAACGATAACCGTATATGTCTGGTTTGAGGCTTTTAACACGAGGGAGCGCTGGGTCGATTCGCGATATACGTATATCGCGAATCGACGCGGCTTTTTCTTTCACTTCTTCACTTATGGAGCGTCCTCATAATTTGACAACCTTGTATCTGCAGATTTTGTCGTTTTATTATAAAATATGAGTTTTCGAGTATTTTAGCGAGGCGGAAAATGTCAGAAACACTTTGCAATCAGTAGAGCGCCAGCAGTTAGCTGCTGCTATCATTAGAGCGCCCACACATTGCGAAATTGCATTATTATAATTGCCGTATCGCCACTAACCTTGTTATTGAGAAAGCGGCAGTTAAAATTTCAGAGGTACTAAATTCAAATCAAATCATTTTATTCGGTTTCGTTTATGAAGAGAAGTGTTGAAAATTTGCGAATCATCTAAGCTCAGAAAGCTTGTGTGTATTTTGCACAATTTAAAAATATGTAATAGTAATAATAAAAAAATATATTACATAATAGTACATAAATAAAGATGAAAACGAAAGTGTTACTTATAAAAAATAAAAATTTTCAGTTCTTTATTAAACATACACAATTTCTAAAGAATTAATTAATTAAATAAAAAAAATAGCCATAATTATTGCATTAAACTTCGTTTGTAGTAACTGTGGAATTGAAAAATGTATCCTTAGGCAACAAACAATATAGTATGTTAACAAAAACTGAGCAAATAAAATTATTTAAAGCAAAATCGGACTTTTAAGAGGGAAACAGTTCCAAAAATTAATAAAATTATTGTAACTCTCGTTTCCCGGTTTTTAATATATTGATATCTGCCAAAATGATGAAAAGAGCATAGCCAAGATAGCATAAGTCAGGCTTGATGAAAAAAAGGTTTTAAGAGGGTGGAACAGAGGTTTTAAGAGTGGTGGAACACTCCGAAAATAAACTAAAAATTACACAACTTTTCTCATAGAATTTGTAACCAAATTAGAATTTAACAGGATGATAGAAAAGAGCATTCCCGAGATATTGTATTTCGGATTTGCCCAAAATGCCATTCTAAGGGGGTGAGATACCCCAAAAATCAACTAAAAATAACAAAACTTTCATCATAGAGTTTGTAACCAAATTCATATTTAATAGGATGATAGAGCAGAGCATTCCCGAGATACCATATTTCGGATTTGCCCAAAATGCCATTTTAAGGGGGTGAGTCATCCCAAAAACTATACGTAAAAAAATGCAACTTTTGTCATAGAGTTTGTAACCAAAATCATATTTAATAAGATGATAGAGAATAGAGATTTGCCCAAAATGCCATTCTAAGGGGGTGAGATATCCCAAAAACTATACATAAAAAATTCAACTTTTGTCATAGAGTTTGTAACCAAAATCATATTTAATATAATGATAGAGAAGAGCATTTCCGAGATATCATATTTCGGATTTGCCCAAAATGCCATTCTAAAGGGGTAAAATATCTCAAAAACTATTCCTAAAAAAATGCAACATTTACCATAGAGTTTGCAACCAAAATCATATTTAATAGGATGATAGAGAAGAGCATTCCCGAGATATTCTATTTTAGATTTGCCCAAAATGCTATTCTAAGGGGGTAAAATATTTCAAAAACTATTCCTAAAAAAATGCAACTTTTACCATAGAGTTTGTAACCAAAATCATATTTAATAGAATGATAGAGAAAAGCATTCCCGAGATACTGTATTTCAGATTTGCCCAAAATGCCATTCTAAAGGGGTAAAATATCCCAAAAACTAGTCCTAAAAAATACAACTTTTGTCGTAGAGATTGTAACCAAAATCATATTTAATAGGATGATAGGGAAGAGCATTTCCGAGATATCGTATTTCGGATTTGCCCAAAATGCCATTCTAAAGGGGTAAAATATCTCAAAAACTATTCCTAAAAAAATGCAACTTTTACCATAGAGTTTGTAACCAAAATCATATTTAATACCATGATAGAGAAGAGCATTCCCGAGATATTGTATTTTAGATTTGCCCAAAATGCTATTCTAAGGGGGTAAAATATCTCAAAAACTATTCCTGAATTTTTTTTAGGAATAGTCTTTGAGATATTTTACCCCCTTAGAATGGCATTTTGGGCAAATCCGAAATGCGATATCTCGGAAATGATCTTTTCTATCACCCTATTAAATATGATTTTGGTTACAAACTCTATGATAAAAGTAGCGTTTTTTTACGTATAGTTTTTGGGATATCTCACCCCCTTAGAATGGCATTTTGGGCAAATCCGAAATACGATATCTCAGGAATGCTCTTCTCTATCATCTTATTAAATATGAGTTTGGTTACAAACTCTATGACAAAAGTTGCATTTTTTTACGTATAGTTTTTGGGATGTCTCACCCCCTTAGAATGACATTATGGGCAAATCCGAAATACGATATCTCGGAAATGCTCTTCTCTATCATCCTATTAAATATGATTTTGGTTACAAACTCTATGGCAAAAGTTTCATTTTTTTAGGAATAGTTTTTGAGATATACCCCCTTTGAATGGCCTTTTGGGCAAATCCGAAATACGATATCTCGGGAATGCTCTTCTCTATCATCCTATTAAATATGATTTTGGTTACAAACTCTATGGCAAAAGTTGCATTTTTTTAGGAATAGTTTTTGAGATATTTTACCCCTTTAGAATGGCATTTTGGGCAATTCCGAAATATAATATCTCGGAAATGGTCTTCTCTATCATCCTATTAAATGTGATTTTGGTTACAAACTCTATGATAAAAGTAGCGTTTTTTTACGTATAGTTTTTGGGATATCTTACCCCCTTAGAATGGCATTTTGGACAAATCCGAAATACGATATCTCGGGAATGCTCTTCTCTATCATCTTATTAAATATGATTTTGGTTACAAACTCTATTACAAAAGTTGCATTTTTTTACGTATAGTTTTTGGGATGTCTCACCCCCTTAGAATGGCATTTTGGGCAAATCCGAAATACGGTATCTCGGAAATGTTCTTCTCTATCATCCTATTAAATTTTATTTTGGTTACAAACTCTACGACAAAAGTTGCATTTTTTTCTAGGAATAGTTTTTGAGATATATTATCCCCTTAGAATGGCATTTTGGGCAAATCCGAAATACGATATCTCGGAAATGCTCTTCTCTATCACCCTATTAAATATGATTTTGGTTACAAACTCTATGGCAAAAGTTGCATTTTTTTAGGAATAGTTTTTGACATAATTTACCCCTTTAGAATGGTATTTTGGGCAAATTCGAAATATGATATCTCCGAAATGGTCTTCTCTATCATCCTATTAAATGTAATTTTGGCTACAAACTCTATGATAAAAGTTGCGTTTTTTACGTATAGTTTTTGGGATATCTCACCCCCTTAGAATGGCATTTTGGGCAAATCCGAAATACGATATCTCGGAAATGGTCTTCTCTATCATCTTATTAAATGTGATTTTGGTTACAAACTCTATGACAAAAGTTGCGTTTTTTTTACGTATAGTTTTTGGGATGTCTCACCCCCTTAGAATGGCATTTTGGGCAAATCCGAAATACGGTATCTCGGGAATGCTCTTCTCTATCACCCTATTAAATATGATTTTGGTTACAAACTCTATGGCAAAAGTTCCCCGGTCCACACCGGCGCGAACATTGTTAGTTAATAGTGTTTACTAACAGTGTTCGCAGTTATGTAGACCCTTTGTAACAACTGTCACATACGGAGTTGTTTATTGAAATAAAATTAATATTTCTTACCTGGAAGTTTTTTGCTTCTTATGCCAATCGATTAATTCTAAATATTTATTATTTCCCAAATGGGTTTTGTTGAAAACTCTACTAGAAACCCAGTAAATAAATTATCTTTATTTATATTTTTATTTGCAATCAAAAATTGTCTCATTTGACAATTAATAATTATTATTTCTTTTGTTCTTGTTGTCAAAGCAACACACACATTTTAAGATAAGAAACTAAATTGATACAAACTAACATAATTCAACAGGTTTTAAATTTCCTGATGTTATCTAAGGACGCTTGGATGTAGTTACAGTAGCAGGAACATTATTATATACGCTCTCTTCCACGCCTTCTCTTAACTGCTAAACCTGGCAACGCTGTCGGACGCTAAATTGATAGATTATTAAACAGATATATTAAAAACGGACGCTTTAAAGATTCTGCTGTGAAAATACCAGTATATTAGCGGACGCTGTATACGCGACGAAATGAATAGACGCTCATTTGAGGTTAAAGTGAAAGCAGCAATTCCTATATACTCTTTCGGACGCTCTATTCAAGTTTCGTGAAAGGACGCTCTAACGATATTGGGATGTATATATATATATATATATATATATATATATATATATATATATATATATATATATATATATATATATATATATATATATATATATATATATATATATATATATATATATATATATATATATATATATATATATATGTTGTTTCTTAGGTTTTCACGGGTGTTGAATGAAGTGTTGGTGTTCTTCCGGGTGTTTTCCCGTGTAGTTGGTAGGCTCCTGTGGGAGCCACGCTTGTCTAAACGACGTTTCGGCGGAATCTCATCTGCCATCTTCAGGTTCTAGCTGAATGCTGCCTGCTGCTGCGGCTGCTGCTGCTGCTGTTGCTGCTGCTGCTGCTGCTGCTGCTACTGCTGCTCCTCGTTGCTCGAACTGAACTGACGTTCTCTCTGTTGTGCGGCTCCTTATATACGTTGTGGGGTGGGGCGCACCTGCGCACTTGGCTGCGTGTTACTGGCCCTCTTCTCTCTGTTGGAGGCGTAGCGGGCGCCTGAGCTAACCCGACAAGAGGCCTCGTTGAAACGTCACGTTTCACGTGACTTCTCGTTGATGGTCGTGCGTCCTCGTGTCTAGCCGGCTCTGGAGGTTGTCGTGGTCCTCCTTGGTTGGTTAGCGCTTGGCTCCGGCTCCTCGTGATGGGCCCCCTTGTAGCTGGCTGTGGTGTCTCTTCGTGAATGGTCGATACTCGACGGTGCCTCGTTGCGATCTGTTCGTTTACCGTGGGTCGTCGTCTGTTTTCCGTTACGTAACTTCCTGACAGTGCGGGCTTCCATGCAGTGGGTAATCTTTGAGTGTCGTCTCGTTTGTTAAGATTTTGAGGTCTTTTTTCAATTTCTATAGCCTCTCTGGTAATCCTTGACCTCCAATGCTCGATATTGGCTATCGTTCTGGTGTTGTCGAAGTCTATCTTGTGTCCTGTGGTTTTTGCGTGTTGTGCTAGGGACGATGTTTTCTCCTCTTTTTGCACTGCATTTCTATGTTCTTCTCTTCTTACACTTATCCGTCTGTTCGTTTGTCCTATGTATGATTTGTTGCAATCTTGGCACGGGATTTCGTATACTCCTTGGTTTTCTAGGGCGATTTTTGATTTCGGGTTACGTAGAACTGCGCTGATTTTTCGGTCTGTTTTGAATATTGTGTCTATGTTGTATCCACGTAGAAGTTTTCCGATTTTATCTGTTGTCCCCTTCACGTAAGGTAAATATGCTTTTGCCACTGGTTTCTCAGATTCTTCATGGTTTCGTGGTCTGGATGGTTCTTGCGACTTCTGTATTGTATACCTTGAAAATCCATTTCTCATAAGTGCTTTCTGGAGTGATAACATCTCTTCGTTAATATGGTCGCCGTCTGCTAGCCTTTGGGAGCGTGTCACTAGAGTCTTTACTACTGAATTCAATTGCGCTGGATGGTGGTGTGATGCTGCGTTTAGATATCTGTCTGTGTGAGTGGGTTTTCTGTATACCGTATGACCTAGTGTTCCGTCTTGTTTCTTTTTCACTAATACGTCAAGAAATGGGAGCTGGCCTTCTGCTTCTACCTCCATTGTGAATTTGATTCTGTCGTGAATGTTGTTTAGGTGGTTTAAGAAATTATTAAGATGTTCTCTCCCATGAGTCCAAATTACGAACGTGTCGTCAACGTATCTTAGCCAAAGTTTCGGTTTGAGTGGAGCAGTTTGTATTGCACGAGCTTCTAAGTCCTCCATGAAGAGATTAGCGATGACTGGGGATAAAGGTGAACCCATCGGTGCTCCTTCCGTTTGTTTGTAGCGCTGGTCATTGTATGTGAAGTATGTGTTGTTTAGACAGTGTGTAGTTAGACTAAGAATATGATCCTCTGGACTGTACTTTTGCTTGATCAATTCAAGTGATTCCTCTACTGGTACGTTTGTGAACAATGACACTACATCGAAGCTCACTAGAAGATGTTCTGGTTGGACAGTCTCGTTGCTTAGTAACTCGATGAAATGTTGTGCGTTTTTCACATATGACGTTGCTTTTTCGGCAAGGGGCTGCAACTGCCTAGCTAGATACCTCGCTAATTCCTGCACAGGTGATCCTACAGAGCTAACAATAGGTCTTAGTGGGGCTCCTTCCTTGTGGATCTTTGGTAAGCCATATAGTTTGGGGCATCTTGAAGATTTCTCTCTCGGTATAATCTGGTTCTTGATTTGATCGTCGATCGGGCTAGCTTTAATTTTGGCTTTGGTGGTCTTCTCCAGGTACGTTGTGGGATCTGTTGTAATTGCTTGGTAAGCAGTGTCTTCTAATAGTGTCTCTATTTTCCTGTGGTAATCTTCGCTATTCATCACTACCGTAGCGTTGCCTTTGTCTGCTGGTAAGATTATGATGTCCTGGTTTTGTCTTAATGCCTTCAGTGCCTTTAATTCTTCCTGTGGTATATTTCTCTTTGGCGCCTTTGCTTTTCTTAGTATACGCGATGTGTCTTGACGTATAGTTTCAGCCGTGTTGTTATCAATATCGGAAATTGCTGATTCTACTCCACAAATGATGTCTTCTACTGGAATACAACAGAAGCCAGTTATCAAAGTCGAACCACTGGAACCTGCAAGTGTAGTTCATAATTTGTCCAACTATCCACTTGATGAAGCCTCCTTAAATGTCCTAGCAAGAGGATTTAATTTCGCCATCGCACCAAGTCGTATTCCAGTAGAAGACATCATTTGTGGAGTAGAATCAGCAATTTCCGATATTGATAACAACACGGCTGAAACTATACGTCAAGACACATCGCGTATACTAAGAAAAGCAAAGGCGCCAAAGAGAAATATACCACAGGAAGAATTAAAGGCACTGAAGGCATTAAGACAAAACCAGGACATCATAATCTTACCAGCAGACAAAGGCAACGCTACGGTAGTGATGAATAGCGAAGATTACCACAGGAAAATAGAGACACTATTAGAAGACACTGCTTACCAAGCAATTACAACAGATCCCACAACGTACCTGGAGAAGACCACCAAAGCCAAAATTAAAGCTAGCCCGATCGACGATCAAATCAAGAACCAGATTATACCGAGAGAGAAATCTTCAAGATGCCCCAAACTATATGGCTTACCAAAGATCCACAAGGAAGGAGCCCCACTAAGACCTATTGTTAGCTCTGTAGGATCACCTGTGCAGGAATTAGCGAGGTATCTAGCTAGGCAGTTGCAGCCCCTTGCCGAAAAAGCAACGTCATATGTGAAAAACGCACAACATTTCATCGAGTTACTAAGCAACGAGACTGTCCAACCAGAACATCTTCTAGTGAGCTTCGATGTAGTGTCATTGTTCACAAACGTACCAGTAGAGGAATCACTTGAATTGATCAAGCAAAAGTACAGTCCAGAGGATCATATTCTTAGTCTAACTACACACTGTCTAAACAACACATACTTCACATACAATGACCAGCGCTACAAACAAACGGAAGGAGCACCGATGGGTTCACCTTTATCCCCAGTCATCGCTAATCTCTTCATGGAGGACTTAGAAGCTCGTGCAATACAAACTGCTCCACTCAAACCGAAACTTTGGCTAAGATACGTTGACGACACGTTCGTAATTTGGACTCATGGGAGAGAACATCTTAATAATTTCTTAAACAGCAGCAGCAGCAACAGCAGCAGCAGCAGCCGCAGCAGCAGGCAGCATTCAGCTAGAACCTGAAGATGGCAGATGAGATTCCGCCGAAACGTCGTTTAGACAAGCGTGGCTCCCACAGGAGCCTACCAACTACACGGGAAAACACCCGGAAGAACACCAACACTTCATATATATATATATATATATATATATATATATATATATATATATATATATATATATATATATATATATATATATATATATATATATATATATATATATATATATATATATATATATATATATATAGATATATGTTTACCGTTTTAATTTGTAATAAACACTGAAGCCACCCACCGCACGTTTGGTCTCAAGCTCGAACACTACCAACCGTAGAATAAAATCAATTGGATCAGTAAAACCAATTTAAAATTAATCTTAACGTAAGGGTCGCCGAGTGCATGCTCGATAATATTTTTTTTGACATGTTGCACCACTTCTATTTTAATGAAACTTGACATGTGTACGTAGGCTAAACCCAGAATACTGAAATAAATTCTAGAATGTACCTTAACAGTTCCATTTAATTTTATTTTACTACCTTTAGCAGATTAGAGGTAAATATATATTGGGCACTCAAAATAGGAACAACAGTAGAAACACGGCTAGATTCTTTGAATTATTAATTTTAACTATTTTATTTATCAATTAATTTTGTTTAAAAACAATAAGGTTCTACCTTTAGCTCACTAACTTACCATTCGCATTAATGCTTTAGAAATGTACCGATCAAATCAAATACACCCTTCATTTTTGTATTTGCAAAGAGTATGATAATAATCGGTAACAATTTCAGGAAAATATCAGAAATATTTTATGTGACATATGAATGAAAATTGTTTACAAAACTGTTTATTACTATAAAATTTTGAAAATGGAGACTGAAAATGCTACTTGAACTCTGCCTATGAAAGTTTTTTATTGGTCAATATGGTCCTTTTTTAAATCCTTTATATTTTGTTACAAATGAGCAGCTTTCACAAGTGTATACTGTTCCTTCTGAAAGTTTTCGATGGATGAATATGTGTTTTTAAAGAATATTTATTCTTGTTGCAAATAAGCAGCTTTCACATCAGAATACTGCTAATGCTGAAAGTTTTCGATGGGTCAACATGTGTATTTTTAAAGCCCCCTTTTGTTTTGCTACATACGAACAGCTTTCACATCTGTATACTGCAACTTCTGAAAGTTTTCGATGGGTCAACATGTGTGCTTTTAAATTATCCTCTCGTCTTGCTACATACGAACAGCTTTCACATCTGTATACTGTTACCTCTGAAAGTTCTCGATGGGTCAACATGTGTCTTTTTAAACTCCCCTTATGTTTTGCTACATATGAACAGCTTTCACATCTATATACTGCTACCTCTGAAAGTTCTCGATGGGTCAACATGTGTATTTTTAAACTCCCCTTTTGTTTTGCTACATACGAACAGCTTTCACATCTGTATACTGTTACCTCTGAAAGTTCTCGATGGGCCAACATGTGTGTTTTTAAACTCCCCTTATGTTTTGCTACATACGAACAGCTTTCACATCTGTATACTGTTACCTCTGAAAGTTCTTGATGGGTCAACATGTGTATTTTTAAATTCCCCTTTTGTTTTGCTACATACGAACAGCTTTCACATCTGTATACTGTTACCCCTGAAAGTTCTTGATGGGTCAACATGTGTCTTTTTAAATACCCCTTATGTTTTGCTACATACGAACAGCTTTCACATCTGTATACTGCTACTTCTGAAAGTTTTCGATGGGTCAACATGTGTGCTTTTAAATTCCCCTTTTGTGTTGCTACATACAAACAGCTTTCACATCTGTATCCTGTTACCTCTGAAAGTTCTCGATGGGCCAACATGTGTCTTTTTAAACTCCCCTTATGTTTTGCTACATACAAACAGCTTTCACAGCTGTATACTGTTACCTCTGAAAGTTCTCGATGGGTCAACATGTGTCTTTTTAAATTCCCCTTTTGTTTTGTTACATACGAACAGCTTTCACATCTGTATACTGTTACTTCTGAAAGTTTTTCATGGCTCAATATGTGTGTTCTTAAACTTTCCTTATGTTTTGATGCAAAGGAACAGCGCTGACATCTGTAGACTGTTGCTTCCAAAAGTTCTTGATGGGATAACAGGTGCATTTTTAGAGAAGCTTCACATTCTGTTATGAATGAACAGCTTTGGCACTTGTACACTGTCATTCCTGATGGATTTAGATAATTATATGCCGATTTTATCTCAGCCAAGTTCTCTAAATTCTTCAGTCTTACTTCTGAAAGGGCTTGATTGGTTACCATGAGGTTTTTAGGATCATGCATACTTATATTTTCCATGATCGACTGTGGTGAGGTAGGAGCAACTTGAAAACTGAAAATAATTACATCAATTACTACCTAATTCTTTGGAATGTTATTTAGTATCTACGGAGGAGATATAAATATACAATTTTCATATAAGCGATTATCTCCTAAATTACTGAACCAATTTTAGTAAAAAAATTTTAATGAAATGTACGGTAATTTGAGGTCTCCAGAGTGTCTGCATCAAGTAGAGTCCAAGTGTGATCAAACAGATGTAGAGTTCAACTGATACAAATGATGAAGTATGGGGGCTGTTAAGTTGTACAAATTTTTGGGATATTTCCGTCAAAGCAACAGGAAAAGTTCAAACCTGTAAATTTGATTCACAGGATGAGATAAGGAATCAATGCTAGGTTATTCATCTAACATAAAATAATCTGGACAAAAATGTTTGTGTTCATAACATAGGCACGCAAAATAAAAGCGGTGTGTTTCTGGGACACCACTGGGTAACACTTATGTATTTTGATGGATTGAACAAAAATCCGGTGTTCGATTAGCTCCATCACCCACCAAGTTTTAGTAAGTAAATCGTGAAAAGAACCTTAAAATTAAATTCTTTATTTTATTTTCTTCTCATGCAATAATCCATTTATTTCTAGAATAGAATTCTCAATTCTGCTCCTTTAGAAACTCCAATCAAAGACTTATTACTAGATATATAATAATAAATACCTTACTTGTTGCTAACATAGTCACGTTATTAATCCATTATAAACAATAGACAATCTTAATATCCCATAACCAACAGTGGTGTACATGTAGAAGGGTAAATATTGCATCAAAATGAAATTTTATAATTCCTGCATTATCTGCTTTTTATAAAAAACAGTTTGCTGTAGACATGCAATATTATACTAAGATGAGATATTTCTCAAAGGACCCCGCACGGAACATATGGAAATTGGCCCTCGGTGTTTGATACTCGGGGATATTATCCAAATATCGATGTTGATCAAAAGTCTCTATGGGCTCAAGGTCGGAAATTGGACGGTTTTCCAGATATCGGGGGTGTAAAGGGGGATGCTCACTTCTTGTGGGAAGTGGCCCCCGCTCCAGTAAAATTCGCTGGAATCGACATATGTTATTCCTCTTGACCTCCTGATAAAAATTCTCAGGGGCACAAGTTTGAAAAATGGACAGTTTTCTAGATATGGTGGGTGCAAAGCGGGGCGCTCATTTCCTTTATAGGAAGTGACCCCCTGTGAAATTCACTGGAATCGACATATGTTGTTCCTCTCAACCTCCTGATCAAAATTCTCATGGGCACAAGGCCGGTACATGCACAGTTTTCCAGATATCGGGGGTTGCAAAGTCGGCTTTGAACCCCCGATATCGAAAAAATTGTGCACTTACCGACCTTGTGTCTATGAGAACTTTTGATCAGGAGGTCTAGAGGAACAACATATGTCGATTTCAATGAAATTCACTGGCGGTCACTTCCTATAGAAAATGATCACCCCCCCTTTGCACCTGCCATATCTATAAAACTGTTTATTTTCCATACTTGTGCCCCTGAGAATTTTTGATCAGGAGGTCGAGAGGAATGACATATATCGATTCCAGCGAATTTTACTGGAGCGGGGACCACTTCCCACAAGAAATGAGCATCCCCCTTTACACCTCCGATATCTGGAAAACCGTCCAATTTCCGACCTTGAGCCCATAGAGACTTTTGATCAACATCGATATTTGGATAATATCTCCGAGTATTAAACACTTTAACCGAGGGCCAATTTCCATATGTTCCGTGCGGGGTCCTTTAATGGCTTGTAACTCGGTAACTCTTTGATCTATTAGATTCCATTGGATATCACAGTTCGTAATTTAAAGAAAAATAAATAGTTCAATACTGTTTTCATCGATTTTCGAGATATTTCTGAAAATTAATTTCATCAAGAAGTATTTTTCCGGCTAACACCCATCCAAATGTAGTGTTGTGAATTATTGGCATATTACCCGATTTAAATTGCCCCATGCGTAAACATGACCAAAAAATTTCCAAATCTAATAGTAAATCTATTTCGTTCTAGAATAATGGTGTTTGGAATGTTGATTACGTCATTATCAAATGATATTTTTGGTAAATTACTAGTAATTTTAAGAAGAACTAGACAATATTATTTTTTTTTAAATCACAACAAAGTAACATTTATTTGATTATTTAATCTTATATGAGTTTGTCCTATTCGACTCACAACGTGATTCGTCTTATATTTTTGACAATTTAATTTATTCGCAAATTCTTCTGCTACAAAATTACTTTGGGAGCCAGTGTCTAAAAGTGCACGCCCTATAATACTCTTCCCGTCAATTAAAATATTTATTAAAGCAGTCGCCAATAATACTACAGCTACAATTATTCAAGAACTCTTGTCCCTTTGTTGAAACGTCGCCCAAGTATGCAGGAGTTTCTCCATAAACGTCGTCCCTGCCCCCGCCTACTATCTTATTGCTTACTTCTACTTCTATCTACTAACTATCCACACAATTTTCCGCCGAATTATTTTTTGTAAATTGTCAATATGTATTAAATAATTATGCGGCTTTTTACACTATACATTATTGTAGTTTACAGTTCCAAGACATGTGGTTAGGCTTTAAACAATTTAGGCACAATTTATTTCTTTTAATTCTGCTATACGTTCGTTTATAGAAAGCTGTAGAAATTTATTACAATTACAAATAGTGTGTGACTGTTTGCAATAACACTGCAATTCTTTTTGATTAGGTACTATTAGATACAAAACTACTAGCACAATCCCTATTTCTTGTTTGTTTATTTTGGGCTTTTGAAACTGTAATTTATTAACCTCTAATTTTTCCAAAATTTCCCATTTATTTTTCAAAAATTTATGTCTTCCATTGACAGCAGATCTTGTTTATATTGCTAGGATTCCCAATCTTACTTGGTAATGTCTTAAAATTTTATAGTCGATAAATAAATAATCAATCTATGATTTCACGTCCTCACCCAAGGATTCTAGTACTCTCAAATGTTTTTTCAACGCATCATATAAACTAATTGTCTATAAGATCCTGTTTGTAAAATCGAGTACTCAAAAATTGATTTTAAATGATTATGTATCATTAAGGCTGCATATGCAAACCTCTCTTCAAGAAGAGATCCAGCTATTGCATCATTTTCTGCCATCCCCTCTAGTGACTTGATAACTACAGCCGCTTCTTTTGTCGGAGATGACTTTAACCTTTGTGTATAATTTAAACTATGCCTTAAACCCATCATTAAATTCTAACCAATTTTGATATCGGTCATCAAAATTTGGCCGTTTTATAGCTGGCAACTTAATGAATTATTATTTATTGAATTAACTGAATTTAAAGAGTTCTGAATATCATTTGAATTTAGTTCTGCATCTTCATACAAATTATTTTCACTTTCAAAATTTCATGCAAATCTGCTTTGCCTCCGACAATAATTTAAAATATTGTGTTTCAATTTGCTGCCACTCAACCAAATGTTGTAGCTCATCGGGTCTAACATTTCCAGTTCTCACTTTATTGTTTCAAATTCATCGAAACAGTCCTCAATTTATGTATTTTAGCCTCAGTTAAATTATCTTTATCAACAGAATTATACTCCGTTCGCCCAAGAGATTCAGCTAAGCCACTCCCCACAAATGTGCGCTAAATTTGAATATAATATTTCTATTGGTGGAATTTTTAAAACCCATATTACAACCAACTATGTCGAAAACACTAATATATGAGGTATTTGTTCTCCGAGACAAATCGTTTACAGCCTCAAATCTGATGTATGGTTTTTAGAAATCACTGTTGTTATTTGCTCTTAATAAATAATAAAAATAATAAAATAGTGTTTTTCAATACTGTGGTGCATATTTGTGTATATCAAGGTACGCAATAAAAACGATTTATAATATTGATTAAATGTCAGAACCACTTTTTCTTTTTTAGGTTAAAAATATATTCTTGTCAAATTAATTATGAATCAAGCTCAAGCCCTTTCTCTACCGAAAAAACGGAAAAGCAAACATTTTTCGGTTAAAGAGAAGGAAAATATTGTGAATATCTTTAAGGCTTCTGCTGCAGAGAACCCAGACAACGTTAAGACACAAAACGTCGAGTTTCTTTTTTGTATTATACAGACATGTTTAAAAATGGATTATTATTTGTTTGCTTATACGAAACATGTTAATGAGTGGCTTTATGTCTTTCTGATGAGCTCCAGAATAAGGGCGAAAAACGTTTCAAAGGCTAAGCATTTCCAAGAAACAATGATAGATTTCATGAAAATGTAATAAATTACAATGAAATTTGTTTAAGACAAGGTAGATAAATAAATTCATTTCAGGCCTTCATTCTCATTTTTAACTGAATCTTCATAATCGTAGGGGGTTATGTAGATACTAGTTTAATCTGCATGGCCGTAGGGGACTGTGTGGATGTTAGTGTTAGAATGAGAATTGTCAAATAAGAAATTAGACGAATTCATTTAGGATTTTAATTCGCTAGCATAACCAGAATTCAGGTTATCGAAAGAATGCAAAGATTTCATTAATATTCTTACACAAAGTTTTCCTTTTAGTTATAGTTATTTTTTCTGCTGTTTGCAAAATACTATAAAGAATGTTTCAATACAGGCATGCTCAAAGTACTTTCTCTCGAGGCATTCTTAGTTTAAGGCTGTGTTATCAAGGTCAAATACCGCATTCACAGTCGTCAATCTTTCAAGATATTGTTCTTAAAAACAAACCAACAGAATTCAGATTTGATTTAATTATTGCAACTAGTTAACTTAAGAATAGTACGTATCATATTTTATATTTGAATACTAAATGAAATTACGTTTCTCCTTTTAACCATTACTCGCGAACGTACCACTCAATCGTCCGTAATTCATCATTCATTTTTACTTCCAGTGGATTGGAAGTATAGTACATAATCGCAAAAAAATTTTCAAAAATTTTTTTCCTTGAAATGGGTTTAGAATGCCATGAAACGCCGAGATTTTAAATTTGAGCGAAAAAAAAATTCTGTCCGTCTGTAACTTTTTTTTGTCCGCACGTTTTCTCCGGAATGGTTTAAGATATTGACTTCAAATTTTGTACAAGTATATATTATAACTAGATCTGGAACTGGATTGTTTTTTGAAGATATCCGGTGAAGGGTTGGGGGGTAAATAGGGGGAAATATGTAAAGCATGCTGGTAAGAGTACAGAAACTTGAAATTAGATATATCTACTACAAGCCAGGGCCTCAAAATTTTTCATAATATTTTTCATCCCCCACCCCCCCCCAATTTATTATTAAAGGGATTGATAAAATAAATTTGAGACATTCACTTGAAATTGGGTACACATATATATAATAATGACATCAGGAACTAGATTATATTTTGGGATTATTCTGATGAAGGGTTGGGGGTTAAAAGGGGTAAATAGGGAAAAATAAGTAAAGCAAGCTGGTAAGAGCACAGAAACTTGAAATTCGGTGTATGTAGAAGCCAAGGCTTCAGATTTCTTAATGATATTTTTCAAGCCCCCCACCAACCCTACTCCATTATTGAAGGGGTTGGTAAAATAAAATTGAGATATTCACTTGAAATTTGGTACACGTATGTATTATAACGACATCTGGAACTAGATTATATTTTGAGATGTTTCCGTTGAAGGGTTGGGGGTTAAATAGGGGTAAATAGAGAAAAATAAGTAAATCAAGTTGGTAGGAGTACAGTAATTTGAAAGTCGTGCATGTACTAGAAGCCAAAGCCTCAGATTTTTTAATAATATTTTTCAACCCCCGACCACCCATACTCCATTATTAAAGGGGTTGATAAAATAAAATTGAGATATTCATTTGAAATTTGATACACGTATGTATTATAACGACATCTGGAACTAGATTATATTTTGAGATGATTCAGTTGAAGGGTTGGGGGTTAAATAGGGGAAAATGGGGCAAAATAGGTAAAGCAAACTGGTACGAGTACAGAAACTTGAAATTCGGTGTGTGTACTAGAAGCTAAGATCAAATTATTTATAATATTTTTCAACCCCCCACGACCCCTACGCCATTAAAGGGGTTGTAGCATTTGAAAAAGCTACATTCATAGTTTCAGTTTGAATACAGTAGATTAACCCATTAGTTCATTTGCTTGATAGGCAACCACTCGTACTTCAAAGGGGCATAGCGGGTCGCATATCTGAAATTCTCAACAAGGAAAGAAAGCGTGTTTTCTTTTATGTATTATTTTTGAGTCAGAGGTGTTACTCACATGTTCTTGTTGTTGGGATGTTACACAATGGTGTAATTCAGTCTTTTAAATGCAAGGCCCTTTGTTGGCGCATTTTTATTGGCTAGAGAAAGAGTTCTCTAGATGCTCAAGTTGGCAACACTGAGAACTGATGAAGGACATTTCCAGCGGGGCGTTCGTCTTCTCGACAGCGACGAGATAGCGGAATGGCGGCGGTCCCGGTTTTGTAGTGAAGAATTTGGGTTTTACATCGCTGACACTGAAAAGGGATTTGATTTGATGTACCCAGTGTTTCTTTACCGTCCTGCCAGAAGCATTTTGTAAGTTCCAGGAAGGAATTCTGTTGCTTGTCGTAATCCGATTGCCACGTGTTTCGTGAAGGTTATGTAATACTCTCTATATGAGGTGAGCTTTCATTTTACTTAGTTTGGTGTTTTATTTAGTTCTTATTTATTGTAATTATTACAGAGTGTTTGGTACAAGTATATGTTTGGAGGGACTGGCCCTTTGAAAATAAGTTATATTTGGAGAGGCTTGTACTCGGTATAGGCATATATTTTGGAGAGGCTTATGTTCAGAATGAATGGTGCTGCCATTTTGGTTATGTAAGGGGGCCCAGTATTTAGAGGAGTAATAGGAGGAAGTCTATTACTCAGACATTTGGTTTTATGAGGGTCCTGCTGACGTTTAGAGAAGTTTTGGTTAGAGAGTTGTCCGCAGCAGTCTCCAAGAGATTTTGGCAGAGTTTTGGGAGTGACACCGCGGAGTCGTAGTCGTAAGCAACGTCGAGAACATCTTAAGAAGTGGTGACAGGTCACGCTGCAGTTGTCAGAGAAAACGCCAAGGCTCCAACCAGGTTTTACTGTTTCATTTTAGTTACATAATTTTATAGAAATTGTTATAGTTTCATTCAGTGATTTTTTGTTGAAATATTAGAGTAAATTGCATAACGATATGGCAACTACATGCCTGGCATGATGAAATATCTTAAGATTTTTTACTGTAAGTAGCGCTTGGTACCACGTGATACAATTTACCTTCTATTATGTCACATATCGTAGTTGCATTTCTATAAAAAGAGGTCAAATCACTGAAGTAATTTTAGAGGGGGTCATTCATGCAATTTTGAATTTCTTTTGCATATACAGATCAAGTTTAGGGAACAATTGGGGAACTATTTGTTTTTTATTGTTGTACATCTCATGTCTGTGTTTTAATAAATGTCTAATGTCTACCTGTTCTTATTATTTGCACTGGTACGCCTGATATTTGTTTAAATTTTGAGATTTGATAGAGTAAAGTAAGAGTTTTGGGATCATAGAGATATTTTGAGAATTCCATCGCATGGTTGCTAGTAACTTAATTTTGTTCCGTGCTGGCAAAATTATTTAAATCACATTACGTAACATACAGCCGGTGGCGCCCTTTTGAGTGTCCACACACAATCCTAACCCACGGCCTATGCTCTCCACCAAAAATCGGCTGCCGTTCGCATCGGAATAACATGTTTTAATATTTAGGTATCAAAATATGTTACAGGGTTGATAAAGTAAAATTGAGATATTCACTTGAAATTTTGTACACGTATATATTATAACATCTGGAACTAGGTTATATTTTGAGATGATTCCGTTGAAGGGTTGTGGGTTAAATAAGGGTAAATAGGGCAAAATAAGTGAAGCAAGCTGGTAAGAGTGCAGAAACTTGAAATTCGGTGTATGTACTAGAAGTCAAGATATCAAAATATTTATAATATTTTTCAACCCCCACACCACCCCTACTCCATTATTAAAGGGGTTGATAAAATAAAATTGAGATATTCACTTGAAATTGGGTACACGTGTGTACCATAACGACATCTGGAACTATATTATATTTTGAGATGATTCCGTTGAAGGGTTGGAGGTTAAATAAGGGAAAATAAGTAAAGCAAGCTGGTAACAGTAAGAAACTTGAAATTCGGTGTATGTACCATAAACTAAGTCCTCAGATTTTTTTATAATATTTTTCAACACCCCAATACCCCTACTCGATTATTAAAGAAGTTGATAAAATAAAATTGAGATATTCACTTGAAATTTGGCACACGTAGGTATTATAACGACATCTGGAACTTGATTATTTTTGAGATGATGCCATTGAAGGGTTGGAGATTAAATAGAGGTAGATAGGGGAAAATAAGTAAGGCAAGCTGGTAAGACTACAGAAATTTGGGACTTGGTGTATATACTAGAAGCGAAGGTCTCAGATTTTTTATAATAGTTTCCATACCCCACCATCACCACTCCCTTATTAAAATAGAAACTATATTATATTTTGACATGATTGCGTTGAAGGAGTGGGGGATAAGTAATGGTAAATAGGGAAAAGGCGAGCTGGTAAGAGTACAGAAACTTGATATTCGCTATATGTCCTAGAAGCCAAGGTCTCACATTTTTTAATAATATTTTTCAACCACCCACCACCCTCCATTATTAAAGGGGTTGATAAAATAAAATTGATATATTAACTTGAAATATGGTAGACGTATATATTACAACATCTGGAACTAGATTATATTTTGAGATGATTCCGTTGAAGTGTTGGGGGTTAAATAGGAGTATATAGGGGAAAGTAAGTAAATCAAGCTGGTAAGAGTACAGAAATTTGGGATTTGGTGTATATACAAGATATTTAAATATTTTTGTCTATTTAATTTTTTATTTATCTGTGGGATTAACAGTTTGTTATATTTTGACCAAGGCCTCAGATTAATTTTTAATATTTTTCAAACCCCGCCATCTCCGCTCCATTATTAATGGGATTGATAACATAGAATTGAGATATTCACTTACAAGTTAGGACAATTATTATGTATTGTAATGACATCAGATTGAGATGATTCCATTGAAGGGGTGGAAGGTGGCAGGTTGTGAATAGGGGAAAATAAGTAGGGTAAACTAGAAACGTCATTTTTATTGTATATAGTGGAAACCAACGCCTCAAACTTTTCTATAACATCTGTCCCAAATATTATTAAAATTCTATGACCTATCATTTCCATGCACTAGAGTGCAAATCTAGTCAAGATGTTTCCTTTAAAGTGACTTAAATGAAAAATCTGGATGTGGAAGTAGTGATTCCTTGGGCAGCTGTTTTATATATTCTTTAATGGCACTCAAATATTCAAATAAAATATGATACGTACTAGAATAAATATATTAAATTTGGGAAAAAGTTAAAAATCGGCATATTTGCTCCTAAGGGAGATTAATAGGTGAAGATCTGTTGTTTTTTATCAGTCAATGTCAATTGTCATAATTTTATACCATTCATGGAAAATGTCTTAGTTTTGCATGGAACATCGTTATGAGTGGCTTTAGGCTTTTCTGAAGAGTACCCAATAAGGACGAAAAACGTTTCAAAGGCTAAGCATTTCCACGAAACTGAATGAGATTTTATGAAAATGTAATTCATTTGAATGAAAAAATTTTTAAAGACAAGGTACGTAAATAAATTAATTTCAGGCCTTTGTTCTCATTTTTAACTGAATTTACATATCGTAGGGGATCATGTAGATACTAGTTTAGCCTGCTTAGCCGTAGGGGACTAGGTTGGATGCTAGTGTTAAAATGAGAATGGCAAATCAGAATTTTACTTGCTAGCATAACCAGAAGTCAGGTTATCGAAAGAATGCAAAGATTTCATTAATATTTTTATATATATAGTTTTTCCTTTAGTTCTCATAGATAGCTTTTCTTTCCACTGTTTGCAAAATCCTATAAAGAAAATGTTTCATCGTTATACTTGTTTCAAAGGTTCCAAATTCAATAAAGGCTAGTGATCTCTGGTCAATTAGCTTGATAAACTCAATGGGAAAAATTCTTGAAAAAGTAGTCTGTGAGCAACCAGTAGATTTCTTGTAAAAAAATAAAGTATTAACAATCTTCCAGTCTGGTTTTCGTAACATAGTTGTCAAACTGCTGTATAATGTGTGTTGCATGAATGGAAACTAAATTTAGAAGAAAAAAAAAAAAAAAAAACAATTTACACTTGCAGTATTTCTAGACTTGCAACGGGCGTTTGAAACGATACATAGGGCGAGGTTATTACCAAAACTAAAAAATATAGGTATTGATGGGACTGCGTTACTATGGTTGACTGATTATTTGGATAATAGATCACAGAAATTAAAAATCTTCTGAAATAAGTAATATTAGAATACCGCAAGGTAGTGTATTGGGTCTGCTATTATTTTTAGTATATATAAATGACATACTGGAGGCAATAGACAATTGTAAAATACATTTATTTGCTGACGACACCCTTACCTATGTTAACAGTGCAAATAGTAGTGATTGTTTCACAATAATAAATAACACCTTGGAAAAATGTTAACAGGTACTGCAGTATGAGGCGCCGTTTGGGACAAAATACAATTTCTGGCAATATATATAATATTACACAATATAAAAAAAAGCCATATATAAAGATACAATTTCCTGATATATATAGAAAAATTCCATATATAATGTTTTGATATAGACTCTTAATTTCAGTAACTGCCGCAATAAAATGAGGGCGCTCAGCCAGCCGCTCATTATGACGTAATTATCAGTCATTACATAATGTAATATTCATATTGGGAAGTATTAAGTATTACTTGGTCTGTCTTCATAAGTAGTTTTGTAATTTGTGTGTTATAGCTGATAATTTTTCTTAAAAATTTAGGATAGGTAATTACCTTCAAATATAGTTTCTAATCTAGAATGCAAACTCCATACCATAGTATGTATATTATTAAGTTTGTCTGTTGTTTCACTTTCTACATTTCTCATTAATGCATTTAATACAAAACAATGCTTTTCGAGTATTCAAATCAAATCAAATCAAATATACTTTATTGTCCAGAAGAACATTTCTTGTTGACAAAGTGCTGTATAAACAGATATATAAAATAGAGAAATATAAATAAACAATCTTCCACCAGCCTTACATCTGAATCAATTTGTCTTCGATAACATAAATTATAATCAGAAATTGATTCTTCAAAGAACTCGGCAATATCCATATTCACTGGTATTTAAAAAAATATTTATATTTTCAATTTTAAAGATCTTATTATTATAGGTTAGGATTACCTACAGCTGGCTTCCAGCCTTAGCATGAGCGCCCTCATTCTATTGCGGCAGTTAGTGAAATTAAAAGTCTATATCAAAACATTATATATGGAATTTTTCTATATATATATATCAGGAAATTGTATCTTTATATATGAATTTTTTTGTATATATTGTGTAAGATTATATATATTGCAAAAAATTGTATTTTGTCCCAAACGGCGCCTCATACTGCAGGATTAATTTATTGAAAGTTAATTCACAAAAAACTAAATAAACGCTTATTGTAACAGGTGTAGATTTAGTAAATAGACAAGTAATTCCTATTGGTACAGATGAAATTGAGAGAGTTCCAAAAATTAAATATCCTCTTAAATAAAAATGAGATGAGTGAGCTTCAAAAGCTACAAAACAGAACTATGAGATTAATTCTGGGTTGCTCTAGACTGACTCCTATTAAAGTGCTCTTAGATGCATTAGGTTGGCCTTCTATAAAATATTATACAACTTTTTCACTCTGGTTTTATATAAAATTAAAAATGACGTAACTCCTGAATATCTGCAGAACAAATTAGTTTTGATATTGATAACTACAAAACAAGAAATAACCTAAACTTTCATTTGCAAACATATAGAAAGAAATCAACTGAAAATAATTAAGGGTTGAATGAGTATAATAATCCAGCAGTAGGTATTAGCAACAGTCCCATAGTAAATATATTTAAAAGTCGACTTAAGGAGTATTTGTTGGATGAGTAACCACCTGTATAGTTTGTCATATCTATTGAATTAACTGTGATAATCTTGTCGAGGTATTGCTGTATTACTATCATGTGTTTTAGTTGCTCAGAGTGATATTTTATAGTATGACATGTAAATTTGTCTGTTAAATGATTTCTTTTTTATATATATATTATTTTGTATTAATTTATATGTATTCAAAATGTATTAGACTTTTTTTGGCTAAATAAAGGATTTATATATGATAATTGGTAACAATTTCAGAAATATTGTATCAGACATATAAATCAAAATAGTTATAAAACTATTTATCACTATCAAATTTGTTTCGAAATGGTGCCTGAAAATGCTTCTTGGGCTCTGCCCATGAAAGTTTTCGATGGCTCAATATGAGTCTTTTCAAATCCCACTTAAATCTTGTTACATACGAATAGCTGTCGCATCTGTATACTGTGATTTCTGAAAGTTCTCGATGGGTCAGCATGTAAAGTATTAGAGACACTTTATCTTTTATTACAAACGTACAGCTTTCACAAGCATATACTGTTCTGAAAGTTTTCGATGGGTCAACATATATGTTTGTAAATGCGCCTTCTGTTTTGCTACATATCAACAGCTTTCACATCTGATTACTGTTACTTCTGAAAGTTCTCGATGAGTCAACATGTGTGACATTAAATTACTCTTTTGTCTTGCTACAAATGGACAACTTTCGCATGTGTATATTTTTTCTTCAGAAAGTCCTCCATGAGTCAACATGTGTCTTGTTAAACTCCCCTTTATTTTCGTTATGTACGAACAGCTGCTGCATCGATATACCGTCACTTCTGAAAGTTCTCGATGAGTCAGCGTATGTTGCTTTAAATTTGTCTTTCGTTTTGTTACATACGAACAGCTTTCGCATCTGTATACTACTACTTCTGAAAGTTCTCGATGAGTCAACATGTGTGAATTTAAATTATTCTTTTGTCTTGCTACAAACGGACAGCTTTCGCATGTGTATAGTTTTACTTCAGAAAGTTCTCGATGAGTCAACATGTGTCTTGTTAAGTTCTTCTTTTTTTTCGTTATGTACGAACATCTGTTGCATTTGAATACCATTTCTTCTGAAAGATTTCGATGAGTCAGCATGTGTGGCTTTAAATCCTTCTTTCGTTTTGTTACAAACAAACAGTTTTCGCATCTGTATACTGTAATTTCTGAAAGTTTTCGATGAGTCAACATGTGTTTTCGTAAATTCCCCTTTATTATCGTTCTGTACGAACAGCTGCCGCATCTGTAGACCATTTCTTCTGAGAGCTCTCGATGAGTCAACATGTGCGACTTTAAGTTCCCCTTTCGTTTCGTTACATAGGAGCAGATTTTACATCTGTATACTGTTACTTCTGAAAGTTCTCGATGAGTCAACATGTGTGACTTTAAATTATTCTTTCGTCTTGCTACAAACGGACAGCTTTCGCATGTGTATATTTTTACTTCAGAAAGTTCTCGATGAGTCAACATGTGTGTTGTTAAATTCCACTTTACTTTCGTTATGTACGAACAGCTGCTGCATCGGTATACCGTCACTTCTGAAAGTTCTTGATGAGTCAACATGTGTTGCTTTAAATTTTTTTTTCGTTTTGCTACATATGAACAGCTTTCGCATCTGTATACTGTTACTTCTGAAAGTTCTTGATGAGTCAACATGTGTGACATTAAATTACTCTTTTGTCTTGCTACAAACGGACAGCTTTCGCATGTGTATAATTTTACTTCAGAAAGTTCTCGATGAGTCAACATGTGTCTTGTTAAGTTCTTCTTTTTTTTCGTCATGTACGAACAGCTGTTGCATCTGAATACCATTTCTTCTGAAAGTTCTGAAAGTTTTCGATGAGTCAGCATGTGTGGCTTTAAATCCTTCTTCCGTTTTGTTACAAACGAACAGCTTTCGCATCTGTATACTGTAATTTCCGAAAGTTCTCGATGAGTCAACATGTGTTTTGGTAAATTCCCCTTTACTGTTGTTCTGTACGAACAGCTGCTGCATCTGTATACCGTTACTTCTGAAAGTTCTCGATGAGTCAATGGGTGTAATTTTAGAGATGCTTCACATTTGGCTATGGTTGGAGAACTTCGATATTTGTACTCTGTGAATCCTGATGTGTTTTGATAATGAGCTGATTCTATCTCAACTGATTGCGATGAGGTTGGAGCATCTTGAAAACTGAAAATATTTATATCCATTACTAATTAGACTCTTTGCAATGTCATTTAGTATCTACTGAGCAAAATACAAATATATAATTTTGTTTGTATATAGATGACAGGTCCCGAAACTACTGACTCAATTTTAGTGAAATTGATCTAAGGAACTGTATAGTAATTTGAGGTCTCGAGAGTGTCATCTAACTACATCAAGTATGGTCTGAGTGTGATAAAACAGATGCAGAGTTCAACTGATACAAATACCTATTGAAGTAGCGGGCAGTTCAAACTTTTGTCTTTTCATTTGTTATTTACCCAGAAAGTCTATTCTCGGTCGAAACAACGGAAAAGTTCAAGCTTTTGATCTTATCCACAAGGCGAGATAGAGAACCAATGTGTCATATCGAAATTCAAAACTGAACAAGTCTATTTATAAAGTAAACAATAAACTGAGTGAATTTGTGTGGAAATATAATACAAACACAGACTGGAAAACATACATATTATAAAATTACAGTTAAATTTAAGAATACAAAATATAAAAATAAGAGCAAAAATATAAAATCGGTCAAATATACAAATATGATACGTACATAAAATGAAAGACATACATTATAAAACGCAAAAATAAATCAAGTAATTTGTTTAAAAATATAAGATTACAAATATATGATCAATTACCACTTAATTAAATACAATTTTAATTCATGTTTCAAAGTGTTTAGAGACTTGCTAATTTGAGTTTATTGACCTTAAAATACTTTTCAACTTTGGAAAGTTCCATATTCACTTTATTGACAGCATTTTCTAGGCCATCATCACACATAGCTAAAAATGTATGATCAGCATACAAATTCAACAAATCGCTATTAAGTTGGTAACATATATCATTGATATATATATAATAAATAGCAGGGGTCCTAAAATACTTCTCTGAGCTCAACGTCAAGGCTTCAGGAATATGTGTTATTAATATTGGTGATTTGTTTTCTGTCCGTCAAATAATTTTCAAGCCATTTCAGAACATTAACATAATAAGATAATTTATCCAATAAAATTTTCCGATCGATGGTCCACTTTAAGTCTATAAAAACCGCAACTATATATTTCCCTTTATCGATCATGTGACTCCAGCTAGCAAATGTCAATTGAAGTGCAGATTCACATGAGTGCTTTGCTCGAAAACCAGCCTGGTGACTTATTAATATATTATTTGAATTAAAGTAATCCATCAGTTCATTGTATACTGCTTTTTCTAACAATTTCTCTACAGAAGGTAAAGTATTAAATCAGCCTAAAATTCCATGCCTCGTTTGTGTTCATAATCTTAGGTATTGCTGTAATACAGCTACATTTTAATTGATTTGAGACAACACTTTTTTTAAGAGACATGTTAATGAAATCTAACAAACAAAAACCTACAACATTGATAATAGACTTTAATACTTTATTGTTAAGAATATCTCACGAACTACTTTTATTACCCAGATCTTTCACTAAGATTTTTAGATCCCTTGAGTTGTTTAAATTCATTGATAATAGTTTTAACTAAAGGTACACCAACAGGGGACCATATATCAACTTCTCCAATTGTAATAGCTAACTCAACCACACTCTCAACAAAATATTTGTTGAAATTTTCGGCAATATTCCTGTTTGTTTTAGCAATGATGACTTCATCATTACTCGAAGCAAATTTAATTTCATAACATCATAAACATACCAAAGCACATTCTTCAAAACATATTCATTATCTTCCAATTTCAAGCTCCGAAACCGTCTATATGCAATGTCCCTGTCTATTAGTTTATTTTTAATCTTTTCATCAAACCATGGAAGAAAGCTTGATTTGAAATTGATAGTTTTAATTGGGGCAATTTTATCAATAACATTTTTACATTTTTCATAAAAATTTTCATATATTTGGTTCATGTCCGCCATATTTGTATTCCAATCTATTTTAATTAATTTCATGTTAATATTATATAAATTAAGTTCACTACAATTTCTAAAACATTTTGCAGATCTGTTTTCATTATTGCTATTATTATTTAAAAAGTTTATTGATATCATACTGTGGTCAGTAATTTTTGGAGAATCATGAACCAAAGCTTTATCCATAGGTCAATTCGTAAGAACATACTCAATTAGGGAACTACTTGTTGCTGTTACTCTCGTTGGTTCAATTACTACTTGTTCAATTCCAAATTTAACAATAATATTTTTTAATTTATTTGCATAAAAGATAGGCTCAGAATAATTTATATTAGAATCGTCAACTAACAAAAGTCGCTCTTTACTATTAAGATTTTCACACAAGTTCTCAAAATCATTTAGAAAAATTACATCACTCGTACTCGGTGAATGATATAATAGTCCTAGTTGCCACTGTTTCATATTTAATTTGATTGTTACAAATTGAATCCAGTAATTTGGTTCTAAAACAAATGCCTTATTTTCAAAATATTCCAAATCATTTCTAATATAAATCGTAACCCTTCCTGTATATCGACTTTTAGAATCACATCTAACAATATTATATAAGTGAATATAAATTTCACTGTCCTCAACATCAACAGTTACTCAACTAATTCAATATAACTGCAGATAATCTATGGCAAAAATATTTCTAACTCCTGCACGACTTTATCGAATCCCACTAATAAATCACTAATCCTTGAACCTATAACGGCAGATGAAGTCAAACACGTTATATTGAATCTAAAAAACAAAAAATCAACGGGATATGATGAGGTGCCAGTCTCCTTACTGAAAAAATGTTGCTCTGAGTTTTCCGAAATCATTGCAACAATAATAAATAAATCCATAGAAATGGGTGAATTTCCAAGTCGTTTGAAACTTTCGGTTGTTATCCCTATTTTTAAAAAAGACGATCCTCTATTAATCCAAAATTATAGGCCTATCTCACTTCTAAGCATTATCTCAAAAATCATAGAAAAAAATATATGTAACAGAATTACTAAATTCCTTGATGAAAACAATATTGTCACAAATAATCAATATGATTTCAGGGAGGGCCGCTCCACTGAAACGGCAATGATTAATTTTATCCAATGTATTAATGATAAAATGGAAAACAAGGAATACATAGTTGGTTTGTTCTTTGATTTAACTCGAGCCTTTGATAGCCTAAACTTTAATTTCACAATAGAAAATATAACCAAGCTTGGTATACAAGGACAACTTCAAAAGTGGATACATTCATTTTTAAAAAATCGTAAATTAATAGTGAGAGTGAATTAGAAGACATCCAACGAGTATAATATAACATCAGGCAACCCCCAGGGCAGCGTCTTAGGTCCCCTAGTTTTCCTGATGTTTATAAATGATCTTCCGGAAGTGTTTATGTTCGCCAACGATACTACCATCATAATTTTAAGTGCCAACTTATAGGAATTACACCGTAAAATTAATAGCGTTCTCAGCCAATTTGATAAATATTGTCATAAAAATAGACTCATCATTAATTATTCAAAGATCATAGCAATTGAGTTTCACAAACACTCGAGACCCAAAGCAATTAACTAGAATATCCATATAGATAATAACTCAGTTGCTTTAAAGAGCCACTATAAATTCTTAGGTACGATTGTCGATGAACATCTAAACTGGAACAAATTGTATAGATTCAGTTTGTTCGAGGCTAAACAAACAATTCCATGCGTTCTTGAATCTGAAGATTACTCTAAATGAGGAAGGTCTCTTACCTGCATATTTTGCTCTAGTCTATTCCGCGATTAGCTACAACATAGTCGTTTATGGATTAGCGGTGGGGAGTGATAGGATATTCCTAGCCCAGAAAAGAATTATCCGGCTTATGTATAATCTGGGATATAGAGAGTCATGCAGGCAAACATTTAAGGAAAAAAAGATCCTAACATTTACTGGCATTTATTTATTTAAACTGTTAAATGATATCTACTTGAATAAAAAAACATTTAAAAAAAATTCAGATGTACACAATTATAACACCAGGAATAATAATGATATTAGATTAGACACTTTTACTTGTATAAATTATAGAAAATCTCCTAAATATGCCGGCTGTTACTTATTTAATATGTTACCACCTCATATAAAAAATGCAGCGAACCTGACTAGATTCAAATTATTATTAAAGCAATATCTACATGAAAATACTTTCTACTCGCTAGCAAAATTTATTGAGTTTGCACAAAGAGCCTAGTTTTACATTTTTCTTTTGTCATTTGAAATATGAGCTGTGTATTATTTTATTCCTAATCAAAATTTGAATATGTAGCATTTGAGTAATTGATCAATTGATTGATTAATTAGTTTTAGTATCTGAATAGTTTGTAATATGTAAATCTTCATGTTTATGATCTATCTTTCAATGTATTTTACTTAATAATGTTAATATATGCTTATGATTACTTACTGTTGACTTATCTATCCAATGTACATTGGTTAAAGATCAATAAATTCTATCTATCTATCTATCTACAATAACCAATGACGATAATTTTTGACAGTCCAGTTTGTCTCAAACAATGCTAATGTAGAAAAAGGAGATTTCCAGGCGTCATAAAGTTTTAGGAATAAAGTAAATAAAATTGAACTATTGATAATTGACAAACATATAGATATTTTGTTTATGCCTCATCTGAATATACTGATCACATCTGTCTCAAGATTTCAAAATTGTTAGTAATTTTTCTCATAACAATCATATTCATGGGGATCATCGATTTTTGTTAGAAACGATACTGAAGCCTTTGTCTTGGTGAAATAGAGATGACTGCGCATCAGAACATACTAAAATTTTAATTTGTAAAATTTATAGGCCACCTAGCACAGATATGAATACATTCGTATTTTAATAATCCCATATCTGTGTTAATTTTAGTCAGAAAAAAATTGACTACATCATGGCCTGCAGTGCGATATCTTAATGTAAATTGGACTGAAAACACTTTCTCAGCTAAAATAGTTTACGTTATACATCCTAGTTACAAATGACATCCATAGAATCACCATCTCTTTTTAGAAATAAAAGAAGTTCTACATATTTTGATGGTATAGTAACAAATGAATAGCCTAAGATATACGTCAGTCAGTATTTTTGACATTATGTTATCTGATCACTTTGCTCACTTACTTTATTTCAGCTCTATAAATAAGAAAAGTTTAACCTATATGAATGAAAGAGATAAACATAAACGCAGGGGAAAACATGATATCGAGAATTTAATGACGGATTGAAAACTGGGATTACAGGTTTAATTTAAACATAAAAAACACCTTTAATTTTTTCTTTGATAATGTCATGTGATGTTTGCTTGTCCATTATGAAATTTAAAAAGCTATCCACTTTTAAACATAGTATATCTACTTATCATTTTGCCTAGTTTGCGTAAGTAAATGTTAGTCAATTTAATTAATGAAGTTAACTTCATTTACTTTTTATTGTCTTTTTAAGTCGATATAATCTTACAATTTCTGCTCTCTAGAGTACCTCTTTATTTATATGTTATATCTCTTTGTTAACTTTAACTTCGAGTCATTTCAAATATTTATTTATTTTATATTTTGGTTGTTACACTTACTGGTTTTTTTTTAATACATTTCTCCCCCTTTTTATGTAAAACCTATTACCAAACCGAAGTCAGTACACGTGAAATTACATTATATAATATGCTGGCGCCCAAATCGCCTAATCAATTTCAGTTCAAGAACCCATTAGTAAGGGGTCCAAAGCTTTAAAAATTGAAATGACCCATTCCAACAAGGTAAATGATTTTTGGAAACGAATTCAGGAAGAGGGTCCTTAGGGGCATCAGAAATGGCTTGTTGGACTCTTGTTGGCGCTTGCGCAACTTCTCCACAAGATAAAAACATGACCGAATGTTATTTCAAGAATTTGTATTTGTTAAACGTTTACCTCTTGCTAAAAAATTAACTGCTTGCGACATCGATCTGATTTTTTACATCTATATACTACAAACACGAGCGCATCTATATAGATACTAATAGACCTTCAAAATCACTTACGGTTTTTTTCTAAATAAATCCAAAATCACATGAACGAATTTTGTGTGTTTGAAATTCGACGTGCGGGCAACTATATTAAATATTCGAATTTTGTATCTATTACATACGAATGAAATATGGCCTAAAGATCAAAAAAGTTTTTGCAAAAAAAATTAGCTCGATATCTTACACAGTTTTCGAGATACGGATTTTTAAATTCGACCGTAATAATGTCTTGTTATGATAGCGCTCAACGCGACAGGCAGGGCTCGTTCTGTGCAATTGTGGATAGATCATATATTAGTCTAATACCTAATTTGATTTAGGTGTTATATTATTCTTGATCATTAAATCACTCATTGTCTGAACAATATTAAACAATTATTTCGGTGCAATAAATATGTTTTAAATTATGATGTAATTTGTTACATCTAATATACTGCCGTCCTAAGCCAAAATGACGTACTTCAGTATACGCTCCTCTTGAGATATTTGACATTTTATGCCACTAATCTCAGCAGATCTTATTTTTTAAAATAGTTTCATTCTATTTTTGGATTTAATTCTATGAGGCAGATGCAAAAATAATGGTTTATTGATTATTGAAAAAAGTCGGTCATTTAGCAAGGAAACTTTGAAGTGGGTCCAATTTGCTTAGGAAACTTTAAGTTTAGGACAATATATCTAGTCTTGCAAATAGAGTACGAAATCGTTAAATAAGTTTTAATAAATTGAGTTTAAAAATAAAAATTGATCTAAACTTCAGATTTAAAAAAAGTATGATATGACTTAAGAAAACAAGCCAATCATATAAAATACATTTCTGAATATTGGTGTATATAAGGACAAATGTTGCCCAACAATGTGAACTTGGATTCCTCCCGCCTAGCATAAAATTTGAAGTGCAGTCATGAACAAACGAACACAATAATATTTACGAAATGTATGTTAAATTTTTCCAAAATAGAAAAACTACAAAAGTTTTGTGGGTATACGACAACAAAGGGTATTTTATAGTATTCACGAAACCAATAAATAATTAGGTGAAAAATATGAAGAAGAAAATATTGTAAATATTGTTTATTGGCAGTCTATGTATTGTGTGACCTGTCAGTTATTCTTTCCGAAGGGGAAAAAGTGAGCAGTTACAGTTGCCTTAAATCAAACAGGCCATCTAAACAGTTTGACTAATCTTCGAGATAACTGCGATGCAATTGGTGATCGTGTGATTGAAGATGGTCATAAGACCTATGTGAATCTGTATAGCCATAGTGAGTTTAATTAGATTCACCAAGGTAGCATTTATTTTTCATAAAGTTATTAGACATACGTTCGCTAAGTCCTACAAGAGAGGTTACTTACTGCATTTGAAACGGTCATTAGGTCCAGTAGTTTGGTATGCTTAGCTTAGCTTGCAACTGAAGTACTTATCGAAGCAGGGTCAAACCCTGCTTACTGCAAAATAATTTTAATTGTAAAAATTATTCACAAGAAGTGGTTTAGATTCTCCTATACTTTCCTTACCTAACACAAAATCCTGAATTTTAAACAAATTACCTCGATTACTTGAAAAACGGTTAAGAAAACACATCACACTCTTCCAGAAAATTTGAATATCTCATAGAGAATAACCAAATAAACCCACAAATGATGACAAAAAACCACAAGTGGTTAAAAAAAAAACATAAAGTGGAATTGTAGAGTATGACTAAAAATGTTGATATTCTGTTGCATGTGCATGTGGCCTTTTCTACAATTGTTTTAAGGACAGAAATAATACAGAGCAGTGTTTAACAGACAGTAATTCTTACTAGTATAGTAGTGCTTTGTCGATGCTTACTGAGCTGAGTATAATTATGCATTATTATTATTATTATTTTATCCTTTCTCTCGTACTGACGGTCACTATAATATTTTCGGCCTTTCAACAAGAAAATATTATTGGGCAAGATGTTTTCTGACAATGTTACATGTGTTCAGAATCACAGATTTCTGTATGATGTTTTGTAGCCCTTCTGGTAAATCAATTTGCTTCAGCGAGTCTTTAAAAAGTGGCGGCGTTACTCCAGTTGCGGACATGACTAGTGGTACTACAATTATTTTTCTTGTTTCCAAATTCTTTTTATTTCTATTGCCAACTCTGAATATTTATTAGTTTTATCTGCAATTGTTTTTTGGATGTTATTAGAATTTGGGATTGCTACATCAATTAGATATGTTATTTTGGTGGCTTTCTTAGAGAGAATTATATCTGGTCTGTTGCTCGGCACTCTACGGTCAGTTGTAATTGACCTATCCCAGTAGAGTTTGGAGGTGGCATTTTCTAATACACTACACCGTTCATATTTGTAGTAGGGTACCTCTGTATTAACAAGTTTATGATTCGGAGCCAAGCGTTGGCAGTGATGCAAAATTTCAAATTTCAATTTGAAACTTTCAATTTCAATTTGAAATTTCTGAAAGTTTCAACGTACCCTCATAAATTTCTGAAATATCTGAATTTTATGAAAGTTTCAGATTAATCTGAAAATTACCACATTTTTGAAACTTTCGTGAAAGTTTCAGCTGCAAAATCTGTATTTCCGTCACATCAAATGAAATTTGAATTTCGCGCGCCTTTTTAATTTGTTTTCAACCAATGAGGTAAAGTCTGTTTTAAAACATTTATTTTAGAGGTTAGGTTAGCTATTCCGTATTCAGGTATAAGAATCCCTGCTTTTCATTTCTTTCGTTCATTGCTAGTTTCCCAGGTTCTATTATTTTTGCATTAATAAGAAACTACAAGGGACAGGGACCCTATTCTTGAATCAGGGAGTGGAAGAATAGGGGTCCAGGAGATTTTGTAAATATATTAACAAATTACCTACTCCTGTAGTTTGAAAAATGTATTCTTTTTTTCAATGGTCTTCTTTAGCTCGAAATGTACGTATGTATGTTCAAATCTGGTGATCGAATTTTTGACCACATCCCTATATCCAATCATGCAGAAATTTTGCACACAACTTTGGTTCTAGAGACAATACAATATAGCATATTCAATATTATGGTAGATCCAATATGGCGGCCACCACAAAATAGCGGATTACATTTTTCTTGATAACCCCTTTGACATAAGTATCGAATGAAAGGGTATATAAAGTGGTACAATAGGCTGTGTGACATTCTAAATCAAATGGTCGCCGGCACAAAATGGTGGATCACCTATTTTTTACAACCCCCTCAATACAATAAGCTGAGTGACGTTATTCTAAATCCAATATGGCGGCCGACACAAAATGGCGGATTACTTATTTCTTGACAACCCTCTCGACATGGGTATCAAATGAAAGGGCATATAAAGTAGAATACAATAAGCTGTGTGACGTCATTCTAAATCCAATATGGCGGCCGGCACAAAATGGCGGATCACATATTTTTTTACAACCTCCTTGGCATGGGTATCAAATGAAAGGGTATGGCAAGTAGAATACGATAAGCAGTGTGACGTTATTTTAAGTCCAATATGGCGGCCGACACAAAATGGATTACCTATTTCTTTACAACCCCCTGGATATGAGTATCAAATGAAAAAGTTTGACAAGAGTAATCGAAATGATGGCATCTGAATTAAAGAAAATGAGGCAGACAGAAAAAAATAAAAAATAAATTCTTAAAATAATGGTTTTCTTTTAAAAGTGAATTGTACTAAAAAATATAAAATTATTTTTATTCAGTGATTAAATTACAAAATGATGAAAAAGAAAACCTTTAGGCGCTCATAAAGTATTTCTGTCGCTGTTATATTACAACATATTATTCATAACGTTCTATTACAATGCTGATTGTTGATAAAGGTAAGATACTATATTTTATGAGCATCCAATGGTTTTCTTTTTCATCATCATTTTGTAATTTAATCACTATATAAAAATTATTTTCTACTTTTTAGTGCAATTCAGTTTTAAAAGAAAACCATTGCTTAAAAAATTCTTTTAAATATATTTGTTTTTTACTTTTCACGAACATATTTGTAAGTTCTAATCTTATTGCGGAGAAAACAAAATATATTTTTCTATATTAAAGAAAAACATTGAAAAATAAAAATGTATGAAACTAGTTTCAAAAGTGGGATTTATTACTCTTTATCTCTCGGAAGTTTAAAAAATTGCGAGTATTATACAGAACTTAAGTTTCATCATTTAAAATATTTCAATGAAATTTCACTTAACTTTCTTAATATTAGGGAATTATTCAATTAAATTTCATAAAATGAAAGTTTCATTGAAATTTCACGAAAGTTTCATGATACTTAATGTTTAATTTTATATTTCAGATATTTCATAAATTTCAGATGAATTTCGAGACTTTCACAAAAATGTCACTGAAATTTTCGCCAATTTTAAGTTTCATGAAATTTTGCATCACTGAGCGTTGGTGAATTATGCGAGCAACTTGATTGTGCCTATGCAGATAATCTGTGTTGGCTATTATTATTATTACGTTTTGTGTACGTGTTTATATTTTATTTCTATATTGTATAATGATGGTATATATAATAAATATCTCCATATACAACACCTTCATAACCTATAGATCTAATAAATCCTATGCCAAATGAGTTTAATTTTACATCTTAATATTTTTGTAAAATTCTAAATAATAATACAATATCAAAAATGTATTGGCTTACTATCTTAATGCATTACAATTAACCAGATAGCAGTACGTGAGATAATAGCCGCATGGTAACAGGAGTATCACGGACCTAAATTATGGTTTAATTTGAAAAGTCTGTAACTCAAAAATTGTAAAAGATATGGAGCAAATTCTTTTTGCAAAAACTTTTTCGATCTTTAGACCATATTTCATTCGGATATAATATATATAAAAATTAAACATTTAATATAGTTTGATACGAATATTTCGTTATGAACATTTTCGTATCTAAATCAGATAGTAACGTGTGTGTCTAGCTTTCAATTCTAATTAACGCGCAGTGCGTGGAGTCATTGTAACAGAAAAAACTTATCGTCGATTGATTAGAAATAAAAATCGGGATATTAGCATTCACCGTTTGACTGTCTTGTGTCCAGCGACTACAAACAAATTTTTGTTTTAAAGTTTTCTCCCGTGGTAGACGGATCTATGTTTGAGTCGCCCAAAAGACGTAATGTTTAGGATTTTTGTTGAATATATTAAATTACGTCTTTAGTCGTGAAATCACGGATTTTCTTTGATGACACAGTGAAACGCCTCCAACAATAAGGATTCTGTGTTAGAGGTTGGTATAAAAATTATTTAGTATTCATTTTAGAATGGACAGTAGTCACATATCAAATTTTTATATAGTAAAAATTAATTTATAGTTCATTTATTACATTCCGTAAGGTAATACGTTTTTTTCTCTCGTTCATTAGGCGTTTTCTTTTCCCCTTGTTTTTACCTGTTACCCCGGTGTTCTACTTCGACGGCTACCGCCGCGCCAGGCCAATTGATTTGGATAAAGCTGATCGCCCCCACAGAGCTACACCCGGCGCTGGAAAAGTATAAGTACCCCCGAAAGTGGGCATTTTCTTTTATGTTATTTATTTCTAAGTTTTATTACGATTAGTTGCTTTTGGGTTTAATCACTTAAACTTTATGCCAAAGCCATATCATTTTAATTTTACATGCCATCAAATAGCCATATAAGTATATGTATATGTATTCTTTATTGTAGTTCTGTCTCTCTGGCCAGAGCTAGGTATCCTCTATTTTTGTCTTTTCAAATGTGTTAATAAATTATTAGTATATATCTATATCGCTCTCTCTCTTTTATTTATATATTAGGAATATTTGGCTAATCATTTTCAGGGATAATTTAGTAATTTGTATCTCAGCTACCTAGAGGGATATGTATAGGGACTTACAAATTACTTGGCGCCTCTAAAAAAAAAAAAACTTAAAACTACTGCCCACGCCCTACCGCAGCCGCTGAGCGAACCAAGGGCTTATACATATTTCAATTGTTAACGTGTTTTAGCCAAATACACGTAACAAGTTGATTGCACGTCGAAAATTCAAACACACAAATTTCCTTCCCGTGATTTAGGATTTATTTAGAAAAAAATCGTAAGTGATTTTGAAATTCTATCAGTACAGATACATGCGCTCATGTCAGTAGTATACAAATATAAAAAATCAGATCAATATCGCACGTAGTTAATTTTCTAGCGAGAGGTATATGTTTAAAAACACAAATTATTGAAATAACGTTTTTTCTTGTGGAGAAGTTGTGCAAGCGCCAAAAAAAGTCCAACAAGCCATTTCGTATGCCCATTAGGACCCTCTTTCGATATGCGAGCTCAAAATTTATTTACCTTGCTGGAATGGGTTACTTGGCGATTTTGACGGCTTTCGAATGCGTGGACCCTCTACTACATCGACCTCCGTTAAGCTAGTCAAAGCTAAGGTAAAATACCTCTTATTCTGGTTGGTGCCAAAACTTGACCAAGTGTTGGTACAACGGTCAATATTTATTGTGAAATGAAAACAACGAAAGATCAAGAACGTCAGAAATACCTCGCATTAGGAAAAATTTACTAGCTGTTTATTATCTACACTCAGCCGTATCATCTCATTTTTTAGTCAGTTGAACTAAAAAAAGAATAATAAGGAACAGGATAAACCTGTGAAAACACACGAAGAGCAACAAGGAGCTAATGAGAAAGGGCTTTGGTGAGACTGTGCGCCTAATAGACAACCACGACAGACGACGGGATGCCATCAGGAGTACCATATACCAAACAGAGTCCAACCATGATAATTCATGGGTCACAAAATGTGTGGCAAGGCATTGTGAATAGGAGAAAGAAGTTATGAGTACGTTTTTTATTATTTTATTAAAATCAGCGACCGCTTTTTATTGAAAAAAAAAACAGTTATTAATAAACTACAATTTTTGATTATTTCGATTATTATATTTCGTCAATCAATTAGCTACACACCTCATAGTAAACACCTTCTTTCGAAGAATTCAAGTCGAAAACAGTAAATAATTGATTGCTGAAACATTGCCTAATAATACCCAATACCCGGTATGTAAATTTGAGGCGACACCTTGTACGTGGCATTTAAAAAAGCCACTACCCGGTGCATCGCTACTACACACTATTAACTATGGAAGAATTTATCATTTTCGGCTAAGTTGAGATTCTCACACATCTCGGATGATTTAATGATTTGTTATAAGCAGTAGCGATGTTAGGGTAGGGCGCGGTTGGGATACCGCTCAGGATGCCAGATATGAAAGGGCGCCGCACAGTGTGGCAGAATGGACAAAATTCGCTGTAAGGCTCAGTTTTTGAGATATCGAGTTGAATTATTTTTTAAAATACTCGGAAGCAGTCTGCAATAGTGAGTCACTGAGGCTTTTTTGAAATTTTTTGTTTGCATGGAAGGGCTAAGGTCTATCAAGGTCAAATTCATTTCTTTGAATTGAATAATAATAATAATAATAAATTCTTTATTCAAATAAGCTGTACATAACAGATATGACACGTCATTGGTGGTATAAAATAATAAAAGATACAATAAAATGGTTACAAATTTCAAAAGTTTAAGATTTTATATCTCATACAATTTAAAGCACACAAATATTCTAAAATTTAATTATGTACAAAAAATATGCATATATGTAAAGGGACGACGACAATGTTGAGATTACTCCAAATGATAAAATTCTTGTAAAGTGTAGATACACTTTTTAATGAGAAATTCTTTTAAAGTTCTTTTGAATTTATTTATGGCGTTGTTTTTAATATTTTGCGGCAATTTGTTATAAATACTTGCAGAACAGTAATAAGGACTTTTTTGAAAGTTTGTTAGATTGTAGTTATTTATTAAAATACCGTTTGCACCTTGTGTGTTATGTTCGTATACATTATTGTTACAGGTGAATTTATGGAAATGCTGGTGAGCAAATAGGGATGCTTCGTATATAAAGATTGAGGTTAAGGTTAAAATATTGGAAGATTTAAAAGTCTCTCTACAAGATTCTAGAGGCAATAACGAGAACATTAACCTTAGAATTCTCCTTTGGAGTATGAATACTCTTTGTGAAGATGTGACTGAATCCCATATTAATATCAAATATTTTTGGTGTGGATAGACAATACCATAATATACATTTATTAGCTCCGATTTCGTTATGGCATATTTCAGATTTCGTAAAGCAAAAAACGCAGAATTCAACTTATTGCACACACCGTCAATATGATTTTCGCCTAATTGTAAACCTAAGAATTTATGGTTGGTGGAATTTTGTTTTATATGTTATCTTGTAATTAAGTTAAGCATAGGTGGTATGCGTCTTATGTAAAATTGTGAGTGGTTTTGCTTGTGTTTAGTACTAGTCTGTTGTTTTTACACCAATTCCAAAAGTATTCCAAGATTTTATTAGCTATACCTTGCAGTTCTTCAATTAATGCTGCAGCTACACCAATGGTAACGTCATCTGTGTACATTACCACCCGGATATGGGTTGAAACTTCAAAAATATATTGTTCTAGATCGTTTATAAACATGATAATAAAGGAGACAGTACAGCACCCTGGGGGACGCCTATGTTTTGCATCAGTTTTTTCTATATTTAATTGTAGGCCATTATCCTGTGTTTATTGCAGGATAGTAATGCAACTTACAATTTGTTGAATATCTATAAGGAATATATTGAACAGTAAGGGTCCGAGGATAGAACCTTGTGGGACGCCAGATTTTACGGTAAGTTCTTCTGAGATTTCCTGATTGTATTGACTGTATATTTTGACAAGTTGTGTTCGCTCCAGTAGATAGTTACCAAACCATTTCCACATTCTACCTCTGATTCCATAATGATGCAATTTAGACCATAGCAAATCATGGTTTACGCTGTCAAAAGCTTTAGACATATCTAAGAGTACAAGCACTGTGAGCATGTTGTTTTCAGTGGCTGTAACAATATCACTGTTAATCTTTAGCAATGCTGTTGATGTGCTTTAGTGCTTGCAAAAACATGATTGTGTCGAGTAGTAAGCTGTAATGTTCTAGGTACCTATTCTTTGAGATTATCATGTACAATTTTTTCTAATACCTTTGATGCCAGTGGTAGAATACTGATAGGTCGCAGATATTTGAATTTCAGAGAATTTTCCTTTTTTACTAGTGGTATAAATTTGGCCCTTTTCCATAAAGTAAGTACGTTATCTGTATATAATGAGTAATTTATTATATGGCTCAACTCTCTAATGTAGTATTGTAAACAAAACTTTATCATATATGCCGTGAGTCCACCGGAGCCCAATGCATTAGACTTTATTTTATGCTATCTCATGCGGCTCAATTGGACTTATGTTGAATTCTTTATATTCAAATAGGTTGTTTTCATAATACTGGTTTGTTACGTCCTCTTTGCACTTAATGTGATCCCACCTTTCAAATGATGAAACTTTAGTCTGAAACATTTTTCTCGAAAATTCCTTATTTTCAAGTTATTTGTGTTTGTCAACTTAAGTGTCCCACCAGGTAATTACAAAACTGTTTACCACTATCAAATTTGTTTCGAAATGGTTTCTGGAAATGCTACTTGGGCTTTGTTTTTCTTTTTTTGATGGGTCAATATGTGTCTTTTCAAATCACTCTTTCGTTTTGTTACATGCGAACAGCTCTCGCATCTGTATACTGCTACTTCTGAAAGTTCACGATGAGTCAACATGTGCATCTTTAAATCCCACTTCCGTTTCGTTACATGGGAACAGATTTTACATTTGTACTGTGTTACTTCTGACAGTTTTCGATGAGTCAACATGTGTCGCCTTAAATACCCTTTTTGTCTTGTTACATAGGGACAGCTATCACATCTGTATACTGCTACTTCTGAAAGTTCTCGATGATTCAACATGTGTCTTGTTAAATTCAACTTTACTTTTGTTATGTACGAACAGCTGCTACATCTGTATACCGTTACTTCTGAAAGTTCACGATGAGTCAACATGTGGAACTTTAAATTACACTTTCGTTTTGTTACGTACGAACAGCTTTCGCATCTGTATACTGTAACTTCTGAAAGTTCTCGATGAGTCAACATGTGTAACTTTAAATGCTCTTTTCGTTTTGTTACATAAGAACAGAGTTCGCATATGTATACTGCTACTTCTGAAAGTTCTCGATGAGTCAACATGTGTGACCTTAAATATTTCTTTCGTTTCGTTACATAGGAACAGCTTTCACATTTGTATGCTGTTACTTCTGAAAGTTCTCTATGAATTGACATGTGTCTTGTTAAACTCCCCTTTCGTTTCGTTACATAGGAACAGATTATACATCTGTATACTGTTACTTCTGAAAGTTCTTGATGAGTCAACATGTGTGACTTTAAATTCCCCTTTTGTTTCGTTACATAGGAACAGATTATACATCTTAGAGATGTTTTACATTTGGTTATGGTTGGACAACTTCGACATTTGTACTCTGTGAATCCTGATGTGGTTTGATAATTTTGAGCTGATTCTACCTTCATTGATTCAGATGAGGTCGGAGTATCTTGAAAACTGAAAATATTTATATCTATTACTAGACTCTTTGCAATGACATTTAGTATCAATTCGGAAAATACAAATACATAATTTTGAGGTCTGGAAAGTGTCATAGGCTACAGAAAGTTCAGCTAATCCAAATATTGAAGTAAGTGGGCTGTTCAAATTTTCGTCTTTTATTTGTAATTTATTGAATAAATTTATGGCAGGGAAATTGCGCATTATAGATACTGTTATGAATTACACCCCCTTGGAACTGGAGATGATACTCCTATGCCTACTAATAGTGACTGGAAACTAGCAGAAAGAAATGGACTTTTCTGGAGTGTGGTAAGAGAAGATTCTTGATTGCTTCTGGATGAATCTAGAAAGGAAATTTCGGAGTATATAAGGCGCGATTACCAGCGCAGAAGAGGAAGTTTATTAAGAAGGCAGTTTATAAAAGTGAACAAGTTGAAAAGTGAAAAGTGAGGTTAAACATCAAGTAAACAAAGTGTAAGGTTATTTTGAATTTGAAGTATTGTATAGTCAGTAAATTGTTAAATAAAGTGTTAGCGGTGTTTATCTCTTGTTGAAATTATTTAGAATTCACGGATTCATACACGGTGTTTTCAAAGAGGTAGAAATACGCAACAATACTAACAAATACCATAATTCCAGATCAAGAAAATCTTATTAAGTTAGTGCTATTATATAAGACATATTTTGTAAAAATAATTCCAATTATATTGTATTTATTCAGATAAATAATAATTATAGCAATACACAAATTTATTATATTGATGTACCTAGTGATTCTCCAAAACTTATTGGTATTGATTAAACTGGTGATATTTCAGTCACAAGACAATACTTGTAGAAAATGAAAACATATGTATGAAACAAAGTCTAATATCAACTCAACTATGTTAAACATAACAGCAGATAATCTATGTATGATAACCAACCACAATAATTTTTTACATCTTAGACTGTCTCAAATAGCGCATTAGCGTTGTTTGAGTCAAACATTTCTACATTAGTAGAAAAACAAGATTGCAAGACATGTCATTTACATGTTTTATGAATAGAATAAATAAAATTGAACGATTGATAATTGACAAACATATAGATATATTGTTTGTGTCTCATCAGAAAATATAGATAATATTTTCCTCAATATTTTCAAAATTGTTAGTAATTTTTCTCATACCAATCATATTCATGTGGATCATGAATTTTTGTTAGAAATGATATTGAAGCCACTCGTCTTGGTACGTTTAATGACTTTCCTGTGGAATGTGAGATAGAGATATCTGCACATTAGAACATACCAAAATTGCCATTTGTAAAATTTATAGGCCACCTAATGCAGATATAAATGTACTATTAATAATCCCATATCTGTGTTAACTTTAACCAGCAAAAAATTTGACTACATCGTGGCATGCGGTGTGATTGACTGATGTAAATTTGACTGAAAACACTGTCTGCTAAAATACCTTGCAATATATTTTATTCGTGTATTCACTTATTTTATTTCAGCTTTATAAATAAGAAAACCTTAACTTATGTGATTGATAACGAAGCACATAACACAATGTGGAAAGCCATACCAGGAATTTAATGATGTATTGAAAACGATGACCACATGTTTAATTTAAACATAAAATACATCATTAATTTTTTCTGTGATAACATCATGTGGTGTTTTAAAAACTTTGCTTGTCAATAAAGTCATTTAAAAAGTTATGCACTTTGATGAAAAATATCAAGAGAACAAGGTTGTAGAGCATTAAGTGTAACTATGGATAAGTAAAGATGGCCACCACTGATGTGGTTGCTGTTGATAAGACTAGTAAAGAAAGTGATATTTACTACGGAAAATATAAATGTTGTATAATAAAAGAGTGCTCAGTTAAAGTGTGTATAAATTGTTGTCCTGTTTATCATAAAAGTTGTGCTGAAAGAATGACAAATTTAAAAGCAATGTAACGGTCACCTTTTAAAAGAACACCCAGTGCCTTATATTAAATAAAAGAATGTCTAAAATGTGTGCATTTATAAAATTGTTTTTGTACGAAAGTAAAATTTTATCTTCAAGACCGTTTAATCTTCAACTCGTTGCAGACGGGGACAGGGGGTGTTGTTTACTTCGTGCAGGTAAATTTTCGTTGGTTTTAGGCAGTCGAGTTCCGGCTACAAGGTGAATTGGACCTCCCCGATTTGATAAAGTGTATTTTTGAAAATGAATTATTATTTGTTTGCTTATAATTGTATTGAAACATTCTTTATAGGATTTTGCAAACAGCAGAAAAATTAACTATCTATAAAAGAAAAACTTTGTGTAGAAATATTAATGAAATCTTTGCATTCTTTCGATAACCTGAATTCTGGTTATGCTAGCAAATTAAAATCCTAAAATGAATTTGTCTAATTTCTTATTTGACAATTCTCATTCTAACACTAGCATACACACAGTCCCCTACGGCCATGCAGATTAAACTAGTATCCACATAACCCCCTACGATTATGAAGATTCAGTTAAAAATGAGAACAAAGACCTAAAATGAATTTATTTATCTACCTTGTCTTAAAAAAATTTTCATTCCAATGGATTACATTTTCATGAAATCTGTCATTCTGTTTCCTGGAAATGCTTAGCCTTTGAAACGTTTTTCGCCCTTATTCTGGAGCTCATCAGAAAGACATAAAGCCATTCATAAAGATGTTTCATGCAAAACCAAGACAATTTCTATGAATAAGTGTGAAATGATTATATTTGACATTGACTGATAAAAACAACCTTACCTATCTATTAGCTAACTAGTATTGGAGCCTATATACTCTATGCATGTTTAAAAATGAATTATTATTTGTTTGCTTATAATTGTATTGAAACATTCTTTATAGGATTTTGCAAACAGCAGAAAAATTAACTATCTATAAAAGAAAAACTTTGTGTAGAAATATTAATGAAATCTTTGCATTCTTTCGATAACCTGAATTCTGGTTATGCTAGCAAATTAAAATCCTAAAATGAATTTGTCTAATTTCTTATTTGACAATTCTCATTCTAACACTAGCATCCACACAGTCCCCTACGGCCATGCAGATTAAACTAGTATCCACATAACCCCCTACGATTATGAAGATATGAAGATTCAGTTAAAAATGAGAACAAAGACCTAAAATGAATTTATTTATCTACCTTGTCTTAAAAAAATTTTCATTCCAATGGATTACATTTTCATGAAATCTATCATTCTGTTTCCTGGAAATGCTTAGCCTTTGAAACGTTTTTCGCCCTTATTCTGGAGCTCATCAGAAAGACATAAAGCCATTCATAAAGATGTTTCATGCAAAACCAAGACAATTTCTATGAATAAGTGTGAAATGATTATATTTGACATTGACTGATAAAAACAACCTTACCTATCTATTAGCTAACTAGTATTGGAGCCTATATACTCTATGCATGTTTAAAAATGAATTATTATTTGTTTGCTTATAATTGTATTGAAACATTCTTTATAGGATTTTGCAAACAGCAGAAAAATTAACTATCTATAAAAGAAAAACTTTGTGTTTCAAAGGCTAAGCATTTCCAGGAAACAGAATGATAGATTTCATGAAAATGTAATCCATTGGAATGAAAATTTTTTTAAGACAAGGTAGATAAATAAATTCATTTTAGGTCTTTGTTCTCATTTTTAACTGAATCTTCATAATCGTAGGGGGTTATGTGGATACTAGTTTAATCTGCATGGCCGTAGGGGACTGTGTGGATGGTAGTGTTAGAATGAGAATTGTCAAATAAGAAATTAGACAAATTCATTTTAGGATTTTAATTTGCTAGCATAACCAGAATTCAGGTTATCGAAAGAATGCAAAGATTTCATTAATATTTCTACACAAAGTTTTTCTTTTATAGATAGTTAATTTTTCTGCTGTTTGCAAAATCCTATAAAGAATGTTTCAATACAATTATAAGCAAACAAATAATAATTCATTTTTAAACATGCATAGAGTATATAGGCTCCAATACTAGTTAGCTAATAGATAGGTAAGGTTGTTTTTATCAGTCAATGTCAAATATAATCATTTCACACTTATTCATAGAAATTGTCTTGGTTTTGCATGAAACATCTTTATGAATGGCTTTATGTCTTTCTGATGAGCTCCAGAATAAGGTCGAAAAACGTTTCAAAGGCTAAGCATTTCCAGGAAACAGAATGATAGATTTCATGAAAATGTAATCCATTGGAATGAAAAATTTTTTAAGACAAGGTAGATAAATAAATTCATTTTAGGTCTTTGTTCTCGTTTTTAACTGAAACTTCATAATCGTAGGGGGTTATGTGGATACTAGTTTAATCTGCATGGCCGTAGGGGACTGTGTGGATGCTAGTGTTAGAATGAGAATTGTCAAATAAGAAATTAGACAAATTCATTTTAGGATTTTAATTTGCTAGCATAACCAGAATTCAGGTTATCGAAAGAATGCAAAGATTTCATTAATATTTCTACACAAAGTTTTTCTTTTATAGATAGTTAATTTTTCTGCTGTTTGCAAAATTGATAAACTGTATTTTAACAATGTTGTTATTTGCGAGGGAAGATAGTGAATTTAACCGCCCTCAGTAATTAAAAGTGTATTATGAGCTGTCATTTAGAATGGATGCAAGAATTGTTTGCGAATTTAAGTTTTTGAGTCGAGCCATGACCTTATGGAATATTGTTAGAAGAATTTAAAGTTTTTTATGGTTACGATTACATGTTTGAGTATTGCAGCTACGTGTAATGTTAAATTGTGCATCAGAGTAAGGAGTAAATCACAAAATGCAAATATTTAATAGTCAATTAAATGATAGAATGAATCTGTATTAAATAGCAGCATAATTGCATGATTAATCTAAATTAGTTGCTTTGAGTGCATCCGTCCATTGATCTTCATGTGTCCAGGAATGAAACTACGTTTTTTTTATTTTATGTACTATGATGTGGCGAGTGGAGAGCAATATGTTTTAGTAACGTTGAGAAACTGGTATCGTGATTGATTTTTTTACTTCCCAAGTGAGATCAGTAGACAATTTGACTGTTTTCATGTTAGTATCGGACATTTGGCACGTGACGTGATTTGCTGACAATTTCGATGTCCAAATAGGCATAAATAATGGCCTAGTTAGTGCGAAAACGCGAGGAACATTTGAATCGGCTTAGGAATTAGAGAAAGCAGTTTCGCGTAGCAGCCATCTGTAGTTACCCAAATCTTGTATGAATTAGGTTGTGAAAACTGATGAGGGTTAACTACTGTATGAAATATTTTGTTTTCATGTTTAATTACACGATCTAATTTTTGTTAAAGTACGTTTTTGTTACTGTTTAGAATTTAATTTAGCTAGATAGGTTTTCGTATTAACTTGTAACCCAAAAAGTTAATAGATTATTTTGTTTCCATGCTGTTTAATTTTGATTTATCGCTCATTCAAATTATAATAGTTCGGTGTTTCCTTATTTTGCTAGCTATAGTTTGAAGTTGTAGGTAATATTTGTTTTAGTTGCTTTCACGTACGCAAAATAAGGTGACGTCCAACAATTTTTTTGTTGAGTTTTTCAGAACCCTATATTATCTTTTCTGAATTTTCTGTTAGTAAGTATTTGCCAAAATAAGTGATAACCAATATTAAGCCAAGCTATCAAGGAGAACCTGCCCCTAAGGTCTTGCTCTATTTTGATTTTAATTAGGATTGCGGATTTAATATAACTAAAAGGCTAGGTTATAGTAATAGATATAAACAAGGTTATATGCTGTGAAAGGAATGATCTACAAAAAACTGCGATCCTACAAAAACAAGCAGCCACTACTAAGGAAGTAACAAATAAGGAACTTGAGATTAAATATCTAAAAAAACTATTGGATGGAAGAAAAAAATTCGATTCGAAAAGAAAACAATACATTACTAAAAGAAAAGGTTCATCATTTGAATGAAAAACTTAAAAATACAAATTTAAAGGAACATAATGTTAAAATTAGCAATTCAGAAGGAAAAAACTACACCAAAATAATAATCAAACACAAAAACTTATGATAAAGTGGCCTCCAAGCAACTAACAGAAGCAAATTATAATAAATCAATAGCTACGCAGATACAAAAAAGTAATTTAAATACACTGCAAGGCAAACAAATAGAAATAATGAATAAAATTATAAATTTAGAGCCGGCTACATCAAACAATCAGCCAGGGATTAATAATAAAGAATCAGAAAATTGGACAACAGTAAATAGAAGAAAATGGAATAAAAAACAGAAAGTAAATTTGAGGGAATAAAGCCTAAGGTGTGGATGTATATATATATAGGGTCAAATCTGATGCTACCAAAAATGATATAGCGGAATATATACAAAGAAAGATAGGTGAAGAAAGAGATATTATAGTAAATGGATTAAAAAATGAAATGGAAAATTTTGACAATAGTAAAAACGAATGCTAGGAGCCGATTTTAAATTTAAAGATGAATTTTATACTCCCAGCTTAGAGGAGTGGACTTTAAAAGGTTCAACTTTAAAGAACATGTGAAATATATAATAAGAGAATAAAAACAGAGATGTTAGGCCTAAGTCTTTTTAAGATTGCAATCATTATTTTTATTATTGATAATTTTTGTATAACAATGTGGAGTGATATACTTATCTGTATTTTTGTTTTATACAACTATTTACATTATTGACTATTATTCTTATTATATTTTTTCTCATTTTTTTTTTTAAATACTTGATATACTTACATATATACAGACTGTCTATTTTACGAGGGCCACACCAAATATCTCGCTTAATATCTATTGTAGAAGAATAAAGTTTTAGAAACAGTTATCCCATTTTTTGTGAGCTATATTTCAGTAGAAGGAAATTTGAAATCCATAGCCTACTTTATGAGATATATTACAAAAACCTGAAAAATAGGAAAACCACAAACAATTATAACTTCCTTATTTGAGGAGATACGAAAAAAGTTAAAGAAATGAAAGTTGACGGCAAAGACAATAAGAATAACAACGTGTAACAAAAAAATCGAAAAATGCAGTTGGCTTTGACATACGCTATTGTGCAAAAATGAAAAATACATATCTCAAAGTAGGCCATGACGCCATTAATTCCGTTATTTTTTTCTCATTCCAACGATATAAAACATGTCACAGAAATTTTAACCGATAGTGTCAATATTTAATATTTTACGAATACCACAATTCATATAATTGAATCGTAACAATCAGCTGTGCCATAATTAGTGAAAAACAATGTATACAGTTATTAATAAATTTGACAGATTGTCACTGTTGTATGTTGCGTTGTCGAGTTCTAAGACAAATTTTATGTCAGTAATTATGGTGTACAGCAATAATAACAAATTCGATATGATTAGCATTTATTGTCAGTGCAATTTTGACGCTGAGATGGCAGTCGCGGTTTACGGAGATAGATTTCCAGATGCTCCGCAGCCAAATCGAACTATGATTAGGAAGTTAGTTCAAAATCTAAAAACGCACGGTTCATTTTCAAAAAAAGTAGTAAGGCGAGCGCATGTTGCGGATAATGTAAGAAAAGTGAATAGAATAATGAATTATGTTAACCAAAATGAGGAAACCTCTTTGAGACAAATTCAGAGAAACTGTCGCATAAAAAAAGACAGTGCAAGAAAAATATTGAAAAAAAAACGGATTTCGATGCTACAAAATGAGGAACGTTCAACATTTAAATGAGGGAGACAAGCCAAGGAGAGTAAGATTTTGTAGATGGTTATTAAATAAGAAAAGGAATGACGCGCTGATATGTAGCAAAATTCTTTGGTCGGACGAATCAAATTTTTCTAATAATGGATTTTTCAATAGAAATATGCATTATAAGTGGACACGAGAAAATACACTTTGGTGCAGAGAGACTGCTTTCCAAGAAAGATTTTCTACGAATGTTTGGTTGGGTCTTTTAGGGACTAAAGTAATTGGACCTTATTTTTATGATGGCAAATTATCCGCTCGTAGATACCTTAATTTCCTGCAAAACGAATTTCTAGATTTTCTTTATGAATTAACAGTGGCAGAAAGATTAAATTATTCATATTTTCAACAAGATGGGGCCCCACCTCACACTGCTGTAATATGTACAAATTATTTAAATCAAGTAAATCAAGTTATGCCAGATAGCTGGATAGGCACCTATGGACCCATTCTATGGCCAGCTCGATCACCAGATATTACTCCCTTGGATTTTTTCGTCTGGGGTTACATTAAAGACAAGGTATTTCAAACTGCCCCTGAAAATATTGAGGACATCAAAACCAGAATTCGAAACGCATGTGAGGCAATTACTCCTGAAATGCTCCAAAATGTAATGCGTGACGTGTCTCGTAGAGCACATTTATGAGTCAGAATTCATGGTGCACAATTTGAGCATTTGTAGTTATAAAAATAAATACACACAATTTCTTTTCAATATAGTAGTAGGTAGTACTGTTATACATAGTTTTTCGTTTTTTTCTTTGGATGTTCGTTTTGTACTTGTATTTTTATTTATGAGATATTTATTGGTTTGTATTAAATTGTAATAAATAATTACGGAATTATAATTATTATAAAGTGAATTTTTACTATTATGGCACAGCTGATTGTTACGATTCAATTATATGAATTGTGGTATTCGTAAAATATTAAATATTGACACTATCGGTTAAAATTTCTGTGACATGTTTTATATCGTTGGAATGAGAAAAAAATAACGGAATTAATGGCGTCATGGCCTACTTTGAGATATGTATTTTTCATTTTTGCACAATAGCGTATGTCAAAGCCAACTGCATTTTTCGATTTTTTTGTTACACGTTATTATTCTTATTGTCTTTGCCGTCAACTTTCATTCCTTTAACTTTTTTCGTATCTCCTCAAATAAGGAAGCTATAACCGTTTGTGGTTTTCCTATTTTTCAGGTTTTTGTAATATATCTCATAAAGTAGGCTATGGATTTCAAATTTCTTTTTACTGAAATATAGCTCATAAAAAATGGGATAACTGTTTCTAAAACTTTATTCTTCTACAATAGATATTAAGCGAGATATTTGGTGTGGCCCTCGTAAAATAGACAGTCTGTATATGAAATATAAATATTCTGGTAGTAATTAAAGGTACACATGAAAATATACACTCAGTACTGTGTACCTTTTGTAACAAATTGTATTTGGTTTGTTGCAATAAAGTCGATTTTATTTATATTTTTATTTATTAAATTTTGTCTCTACATTTTTGTTCGAAGTCCACCCAGTTTCGCCATTAGATGGCGCGAAAGTCTATTTATATATATATATATATATATATATATATATATATATATATATATTTCTTTCACACCCTCTAGCAGAGATACTATGCGTATTTCGAAAAAAACTTTAAAAACCGCAGAGACAAAATTTGTAGGAAATTTTATGCTCTACAACTTTAACTCTCCTGATATGTTTTATCATAATGCATAATATTGGCTGTAAATCTAAAAAAGGCGCAAAATTCTATATATGTATATATCTTTTTCGCGCCTTCTAGTGGCGAAACTATGCGGAATTTAGACAAAAACGTAGAGACAAAATTTGTAGGAAATTTTATGCTCTACAACTTTAACTGTCCTGATATGTTTTATCATAATGCATAATATTGGCTGTAAATCTAAAAAAGGCGTAAAATTCTATATATGTATATATCTTTTTCGCGCCTTCTAGCGGCGAAACTATGCGGAATTTAGACCAAAACGTAGAGACAAAATTTGTAGGAAATTTCATGGTGTACAACTTTGCTTTCAGGACATTTTTCACTGAAATGCACAGTTTTTCCTTAAAATATAAAAAAGGCGAAAAAGCTCTAAAATTCATATATATTGTTATGAATTACACCCCCTTGAAACTGGAGATTGATACGCCTATGCCTAATAGTGAATGACTGGAAACTTGTAGAGTTTTCTAGAGTATGGTGAGAGAAGATTCTTGATTGTTTCTGGATGGATCTGGAGGCGGTTTCAGAGCATATAAGGCGCGATTGCAGGCCAGAGAAGTTTATAAAAGTGAAAGGTAGCGAAAGAGTGAGGTTAAATATCAAGTAAACAAAGTGTAAAGATTATTTTGAAGTAATGTACAGTCAGTAAATTATTAAATAAAGTGTTAGTGTTTATCTCTTGTTAAAATTATTTAGAACCCACGGATTCATACAGGGTGTTTCCTAAAAGGTGGAAATACGTAATATGTGTATATTTCTCAAAAACCTCCCTTTTTTAGAACTTCTTCCGGTAAAAGATGAATTTGCAAAGGTCAAGAGTCAAGTTTGACTCTCATGTCATTTTCTACGTTAGTCAAGGCCACGCACTAATTTCCAGACTTCTCAAATTCGAGCCTAATTCTACTGGCCACAGGGTGTTCTCCATGATTCAAACGTTTTAAACTGCCATAACTGATTTTATTCAAATGTGACCTCCTACATGCTTTTGCTTAAAATTTTAATGAAGCATTTTTTTCTAATGGAAATTGCAATACGAACTGCCGTTTATTTTGATATTTAGAATATTAAGATTTTATTACTGTAGGTACAAAGCGTAAATAATTATTGTAATTTGATTATTTACTTAGATATGAAATTATTAAGTAGAAATACAATCCGCTAGGTGGTGCTAGGGCCCCACACCGACCATTGTTAGTTCCATTTAACCAGTCACTTGACTAAGACAGCAGAATATTGATACAATTCGCTAGGTGGAGCAAGTGCCCCACCACCGACCGGAGTTGGTTCCTCGTAAACAAACACTTGGTCCAGCAACAAATTCAAACATTCACTTGGATACCGTACTATACCGTGCTCTAATAGTGCTCCGCTGGAACCGACCACCGAGGCAAGCCATATCCAGGAGGAACGAGCACAAGAAAGTAATTTTGCTTTCTGCACCTGGTATCTGCGCTGCCCTGTCCGTTTTTTGCTGACCCGTTTCCGTAACTCATAAACCACTTTACTGTGCTCATTTAACCGTTCACCATCATTCCGCTTTTAGTTGCTTCTGTAGTTAACTATACTAATTGTAGGGTAGTTGTAGGGTAGATAGTAGGTTAGCAAGTTTAATAAATATATGTATATTATTTAAACCCTGCCTTTTACTGTGTGTGTGTGAAGTCTGGTATCCCTAGACCTCTGGAGATACCATTTCTCCACTGTCGCTATCCCAGCCCTACCCTAAAAGGCTGTGTTAAGATGTTAGTGGACTCTTTTACCTCACAAAAAAACAATTGTAAAGGTGGCGCCCGAGCTTATTGTACCGTACCGACCGCATAAAGCTTGAGTGCCAAAGTGACGGGTAAATAAAATGTCACAAAATGTTTCAGCACTGGTACCTCATGGTGAAATCACCTTCTTTCGATGGTTTTTGAAAAACTCAAGTCGAAAAAAGTAAGTGTGCAAGTAATTAAATGCCGAAACAATGGTCGATACCCGGGTACATATAACTATAATTAGACCTTATGATTCTAATTTAGGAAGGAGAAATATTCAGAAGACCCCTTTAGCATCAATAAAGAAATAACAAAGGAAATGACAACTATCAAAGAACCAGGGAACGATTACAACGGAAGTAACCCACTGTTTAGTAACTCTATTATGGACATTAACTTAAGCATCCTCCGCTTAAATATTCAGTGTTTAAGAAATAAAATCTCTGAAATTGAAGCTGAGGCTTTTCCATATAATTTTTTGTTTTAGTGAACACTGGATGACAGAAACAGAAATGAATCATTTAAAAATAGTATAGTAGTATAGTATAGTATAGTATATTTATTTATCACTATAGATATACATAGTTTATATATGAACGTCAACAACACTAAAATTATACAGAATAAAATAAAATAATTTACAGTTAGCTTTACAATAAAATAACAATACACAATGAATAAAATAAACATATAATCACAGACTGGTAAAAATCTAGGATCATCACAGATAATTTTCAAAATTTTCCAATATCACTGTGGCTCATAGTTTAAGTACTCTTCAACTGAATAAAAACCGTTAACAGCAAGAAATGTTTTCAGACAAAAATTGAATTTATTTACTGAATCTATGGCTTTGATTTCTGGCGGTAGCTTATTATACATTTTAATGCCTGCATGGTGTGGAGATTTTTTATGTAAAGTTGTATTGTGATTTCTACTTTTTAATAGGTGACCTTGTCTGGTATTGTATGAGTGATTGTCTGAATTTGTTTCGAACATGGTTAAATTTTTCTTAATAAATTTAATGGTGTTTAATATATATATGCTGTGGATGGTCAGGATTTTATAATTTTTAAAATAAGGCCTACAGGAATCCCTTGGTGCAATATCAAACAATAACCTGACAAGCCTTTTCTGCAGGATGAATACACGATTTATACTTGAAGCGGCACCCCAAGCCACAATATTATATGATAAATGTGAATATGCAAGTGCATAATAAACATTTAATAGTAATTTGATATCAAAAATACCTTTCAACTGCCTTAATGCGAAGTATGCATGGTTTATCTTTGTGCAAATATTTTGAATTTGCTCTTCCCAGCAAAGGCTCTTGTCTATTATAGTTCCCAAGAACTTAACTACTGGTGAAAAGTTTTCAGTAGGTATTACTTTGACGAGATCTTCCGAAGGTGATCTTCGTTGTGAGAAGTACACACATTCAGTTTTACCAATATTCAAGATTAGTGTGTTACTCTGACACCACTCTTGATACAAAAGTAGAATATTATTTACTTGACCTTGTAGTTCTACTGGGTCCCGTGCAGAGAGCAGCATTGAAGTGTCATCGGCGAACATAACAACTAATCCCTCCTGTATAATTGCAGGGAGATCATTGACAAATAGCAAAAATAGTAATGGTCCCAGCACAGAGCCTTGAGGAACTCCTTGAGTGACATTATAATTTTCTGATATTGTGCCATATATTTTCACGTGTAATTTTCTGTCAGTCAAGAATGATTTAATAACATTTAATGCTGGACCTCTAATCCCCAACTTTTGCAATTTGTATGCAACAAAATCAACATTCAAAGTGTCAAACGCTTTGCTTAGGTCGAAAAATAAGCCAACAACATGATTTTTTTTGTCGATTTCGTCATATACAAACTGCAGAAGCTGGATGGTGGCCGTTTCTATTGATTTATTTTGCTGGAAGCCGTGCTGGTTTGTTGTTATAATTTTATATTTAATTAAGAATGTTGATATCCTATTAAATATTAATCTTTCTATAACTTTTGATATTACACATAAGATGGAAATTGGTCGATAATTTTCTGAATCAAGCTCATCACCTTTCTTGAATACTGGCAGAACTGTTGCAATCTTAAAAATACTAGGAAAATGGCCTTGCTGAAAGCATTTGTTAATTAAATATGCCAGAGGTGCTGCGACTTTCTCACATGCATACTTTAAGGCTTTACTGGATATTCCATCTACACCTGTAGCAGGCTTATCTTTTAAATTTTTTATTATGTTTATAACTTCCTCAGGGGTTGTAGGCGTCAAGAATATTGTCTGTTCCACATAAGAGGAACTAGTACACTCAGTCGAAATATTGTCCTTGAAATGTTCAGACATTTTCTCTGATGCGACATTTGAAAAATAATTCCCAAAGTGGTCAGCAATGATCTTTGGATTAGTTGTAGGTGTGTTGTTTATATTTATTGTTATTTTTCTGCTTTCAACATTTCTACCGAGTTGTTTATTAACCAAATTCCAAATTTCTTTTAAACTGTTTGATGCTTTTTTTACTTGTTGTGAAAAATAGTTTCTTTTGGTTTGTTTTATGTTGTTATTATATTCCTTTTTTTTGTCTTTATACAGTTTGATTAGATTGAAATCATTTAGTTGATTTGCTAACCAATACAGATTTTTCAATTCTTGGCTCTCTTTGATTAAATCACAGTTAAGCCAGTTCTTGCAACTTACTTTGTTTGGTTCTTTGTTACAGTGGGTAATTAGAGGGCATGAGCCATCAAGACATTTTAGGAACAACTCGATAAAATTATTGAAATCATCGTCAATATTTTCTGAATATATACTATCCCAAGTAGTTGTGTCTAGCATATAATTAAATTTTTCAATATTTTCATCTGAAAAGTGTCTAACATGATAAAAAGTATTATTGTTTTGTTTATTTATTTTTAGATCCTTGCAGCAAATTATTTGAGCTGTATGATCAGCTATGCAGGGATTAAATACATAGGCTAGGTACCTATCCTCTGGTAAATTTGTAGCTATATAATCAACGCCTGTTTTTGATGTTATGTTATTTATGTTTGTTACAATGCGAGTAGGTTCATTTAAAGTTGTTGTGAGATTAAAACAATTAAATGTATCTCCTAAAATATCTTTTTCTGTAGATTTCTTTAAGGAGTCTATATTAAGATCCCCACAGAGTATAACTATCGGATTATGTTTACAAATAAATTGCAAAGTATGTGATAAATTATTAAAAAATATATCAAAATTACCCGTTGGAGGTCTATAAGTTGCAATTACATTTATTTGAAACTGTTTATAGCATAACGATGCCGCACATAGTTCTATGTTGGTCTCAGATGCAAGAGATTTGACATACTTCACATTTTTTGGTTTAAAACCATCTTTAATATCATTTCTTACATATATAGCCACACCGCCGTGTTGGTGGTTCACCCTACAGTAAGCACTCACTAGTGTGTAATGTGGGATGTTTAAACTATTTAATTCGTCTTCATCGGCCCAATGTTCAGTGATACATAAAAGATGAAGATTTTGTTGATGAGAAAAAATTTCTACATTGTTTATTTTGTTTCTAAGACACTGTACATTAATATGGCCAACATTTAATATTGGTTTTGAATCAGTATTATCTGTGATTAACACTGTTCGTTTCATGCTGTATATCGGATGAGTATTGCTAAATGTGATATCATTTGGTTCTTCTCCTCTTGATTTGGTGTCCTTATTGTTTTTGTTTGATTCTTCTATGTTCATTCTAAAAAAGAAGCAGGTTGTGTGCCACCATCAATCTGTGGGATATGTCTTTTCTTATATTTTTCATAGAGTCGAAAATCAAACCTTCGATAGCCAACGCCTTTGGGCCAGAAAGATGGTTGGTAAAGTTCGTCTTTGTGTTTAAAATCTACTGCTACCATATAACATTTAAGACCATTTGATTCTGAATTTAGCTCTTTAACTATAACATTTTCTTCATCATCTCCGGTTTTAGTTTTCAGATATGTTTTGATGTCTCCTTCGGTCACGTCTCGTGTTACTCTAGATATAAACATCCAAACTTTTGGGCTGGCTCCTTTGAATTTTCCATTAGTCTCTTGTGACTGCCCTACATTTTTCTGACGAGATGGTCTACTTCTCTGAGAGGGTTGCCAGTTGTCATTTGGCTTATTAACTTGATCTGATGTTTCTACTGACGTTACTTTTTGATTCTGATTTACTTGTGATGAGTTCAAATTTTCATTTTCATTTATTTCATGTTGTTTATTTTCTGGAATATTTAATTTATCTTTTGGTGTTTTTAATACTTGAGAATACTGTTTTGTGGTCACTGGATTTTGCATCTTTAATCCTTGAGTTTTTTCTATGTTTATGTTTTTTGGATCCTGGTTGGTTTTTTTCAGTACTTTGTTTTCATTATCTATATTTAGTTTAGTCTTTAGTTCATATATTTCATCCCTTAGTGCTTTAAAACTGCTTTCAAATGTAGATTTTACACGGTTTACTATTTTGTTTATTGATTCTTCTTCAGAGTATTGAGACTGGTTATATTTCTTGAGCACTGCTTTAAGGTTCGAATTTTCAGCTTCCAGTTTTCCAATTTTCCCGGTTAGTAATTCTATATTTTCTTCTAATTCCTTGTTTATTTGTTTTAAATTTTCATTTTCCATCTTACACGAATTGCTTTTTAAAGGGACATTGGAAATGTCCTGCTTTCCGTTTATCTCACAATCCTCTTCAAAAAAATTTTGTTTTTCACAACACTTTTTAACTTTTTTACTTGAGCAGCTTGTATGAAATGTTGTTTTGCAATTCATACAAATTACTCTTTTATTTACTGCAGGTTTCTTACAAAATCCACACTCTAGATTGACAGCTGCATCTTTAGTTTCAGCCATTTTGAATACTCAATAGAAAAATATTTACTTTTAGGCACATTTTTTGCAAATTCACGGTAGGCTGGCAGTATTGGTAAGAAATGACATTGCAAATACATGTAGTCCGAGAAATGATATACGAGACATATCTCAAGATATTCATTGCGAGATCTGTGCCGTTTAGTCACATAAACTTAATATTCTTATAGTAACAATTTATAGATCACCTTTGGGAGATTTCAATACTTTTATAGATATAATGACCAGACTCCTAGACTGAATATCTCATTCGAACAAGAGAATATTAATAAATGGCGACTTCAATGTAAATTTCAATGTAGCAGACAAAAAAACAATGTATTTAATAGACTTATTGTCTACTTATGCGCTTCACATAACAAACAAAAACAATACGAGAGGAAACTCGTGCCCGGATAATATTATAACAAATTTAACTGAAAATAATTATAAATCAACTATCTTAAACACAAGTCTTTCTGACCATTCCGCAGTGTCATTGCATTTTAAATTATATTCCCATAAGGAAAGGAAAATTCCTACTATTATAAGACCTGTTACTGAAACAGGTTTATTCATGTTTCATAGCTTAGTTCAAAAGTTAAACTGGAAATTTATTTACGATGAAAACCTTGATGTTAATACGAAGTTCACTTTATTCAATGAGGAATTAAAAAAAGCATCCAACGTAGCATTTCCAGAAAAAACTATTTTTACAAATAATACAGGAATTAAAATAAATTGGTATAACAAGAATCTTCATGATATGCGCGAGACTCCCATTTTTATGCAGGAAGCTGTGAATATGTCAAATTCTATGGAGTTAAAGCAACAGTTAAAACAGTACAGGCGGAGGTATCGACAGGCATTAGATCAAGTTAAAATTGTAGCTCATGACAATTTTATAAAAAACTCAAATAACGCCCAGAAATCAATGTGGCGCAAATTATAAATAAAAATAGGAATCATGCAGAAAGTAATTGTGAAACTGAGTTAGTTAGTGAGGACTTTAATGTCCTTTTTGTGAATGTGGAGCAGACCATTCTCAAGGATCCCCCCAATAATGACCTGAACAGCGATGAATTTCTTACAGACATAAATACTGTAAATATTCCTCTCTTTGAAATTCGGAAGGTTACTATAAATGAGGTGAGAGATGAAATATTTAAATAAAACAACAAGAATAGTAAGGACATATATGGATTTAACACAAAAATTCTAAAATGCATTGGTAATCTAATAGCAGTTCCACTGACCAAACTATTTAATTTATGTATGGCAGAGGGCATATTTCCTAGAGTTCTCAAAATATCTCGAGTTATTCCCATATATAAAAAGGACAGTATAAATGACATGTCAAATTTTAGGCCAATATCCTTGATACCCATTTTAGCCAAGTTATTTGAAAAACTATTAAAAATAAGAATTTATGAACATTTTGAGAGTAATAATCTTTTCAATAGGCAGCAATTTGGATTTAGAAAATCATTATCTACTACAGCTGCTATAAATAAATCAATTTCACACATAAATGATGGATACGAAGAGGGCAGCCACACAGCTGTGCTCTTTTGCGATCTAACGAAAGCCTTCGATTGTATGTTGGCTAGAATATTGATTTGTAAACTACGATGTTATAACTTCTCTGGGAACAGTATTCAGCTTATTGAATCTTATTTAAAAGACAGTAAACAACTTGTGTCCTTCAAAGGGAAAAACTCAGATCTTAGGTCCATTACTCATGGAGTACCTCAAGGATCAGTGCTGGGCCCATTGCTGTTCTTAATATACATTAACGATATAACAACTAGTGACACTAACACTGACTTCATCATGTTTGCTGATGACACTACTCTGATTAACAAAAATAAAAATGTAACTACATTACAAATCTCTAGCAGATGCACAATTGAGGTAGCATATTGGTTCAATGCCAATCAACTATGTCTTAACCACTCTAAAACGGAAACAATGTACTTTTCCTTACGAGACACATCTTCAATAAACAATCCCCAATGTGTAAAATTTCTTGGAATTTATCTAGAGCAAAGGCTGACTTGGCATAATCATGTAGATTTTGTGTGCAATAAGATATCATCATCCATATATGTACTCCGCAATCTATCAAAAATAGTATCTAGACCTGTTTTAGCAATAGCATATTATGCCCTAATTCAAACAAAAATATCTTATGCAATTTTGGCATGGGGTCATGCGTCCTGTGTAAGTAGAGTTTTTGCATTACAAAGAAGAGCTGTGAGAATATTGAGTGGTCTAAACTATAGAGATTCTTATATATATATATATTGCAATGTCTTACTCACGTAAAGCAGAATTTACACAATTATACTTTTCTTGTAGAAATACACGATTACCATACACGCAATAGTACAAACATATATATCGACTATCACAGGTTAAAGAAATCAAAGGAGGGAATAACCTATTATGGTCCTAAGATGTTCAGTCTTTTGCCTCCTACCGTGAAGGTATTGTCACTAAAAAAATTTAAAACTGTGATAAAAAACTATTTAATTGACAAATGTTTTTATTCCATTGAGCTTACTTTAAGAATGATTTCAGTAATATAACTATTTAAACTTATGTTTTATTTATTTTTAATCCGTCTTGTACCGTCTATAATGTTATATATTTTATTGTATCTGTTCTGTATTGACTTGTGTAAACTTTTATGGTATTAGCACCAATAAACTTACTTACATAGTACGTAAATTTCAGGTGATTTCGGCATTTACAAAAGCACTACCTGGTGCATCCTACTACACACCATTAACTATAGAAGAATTTTTAACATTTTCTGCTAAGTTGAGTCTATCCCACAGTAATTTTTATTTTTAATAATTTGTTGTAAGTTTCCCGCCGAATAAAGACTTATGCAGCTCAACACTAAATTCTAGTCAGAATAATCTCTATAAATATTTAAAAATGAGAAAATGTACGATTTTATGAGAAAACAAATCTATATACTGAACTATGGTCAAATTGGTGGGCTGACATATGCCAGAAGTCTCGTTTACTGTGATCTATGTTCGATAAAATTAATTCATTCAAAGATTAGTTTCCAAAAAAGCCACCTATTTCCAGGACTAGAAAATTAGTATCACAACGTAACTTGGTTCTTAACTATAAAAACTTTTTCTGTCTCAAATAAAACAGAGAAAAAATAATGATAACAGAAGAAGGATGGGTGTGTATCATCTTAAATAAAATAATTAAAGAAAATTTGAGGAAATAAATGTTCCATATCTAAAATGAAACTTAATTTATTATTACCTGTGAAAATCTTGCTCATCTGTTTTAATTTCAATTTCTTCTTTAACCAGAAACTTCTGTTCCTCTGTTTCAATATCTCTCTCTTCATAGAACATTTCTTTTAATTTAAATGTATCATCTTTGTTACTAATTTTTCTCTCATCAGCATTTTCTATTTCCTCACAGAATTGTTCTTCTACCTTAATTTTATCAATCGAGGTATCATCTACCTCACTTTCTATTTCATCTTTTATTGTAAACTGTAATAAACTACTTAACTCTATTTGATCTTTACTGTTTACATCTAGATTGTCACGATACTTCCTAATTTTGTCTTCGGCAAGAAAACAGGCAGTCACAAAACTAAAACAGTGTTCTAGAGAGCCACGGCAAGAGGGACAGATTACAAGTTTCTTGATGGTGCTTAAATCCTGCTAATCAAAAAACGTATATTAAAAATTAAATCATATATGGAAGAAAGTGGTACTTGTAAACAGGCATAGCCAGATAAGCATGGGTAAATTGCCTCTGATAGAACGACCTACTAAAAACTATGTCGATATGTAGGAATGTAGGTAAGGTAAATGATGTCTCTAATTTTCATTTGTCATTTTATAGTTGTTCTGGAGATATTTCAACAAAACTTAAGAAAGGAAAACTTAGCAAGATGAAACAAAAACTATATGAAACCCAACACTCTAGAATATACACATATTTCCTATGTAGGTCCCTAATAATTTAATAATTTTTTATCGTTGATCTAACTGTAAAAAGTCGAGCCGATAAAGTGATACATTGTTTTTAAAGCGTTAATATAAAGAGCGACAAAGAATAAAATTATTTTGTGCTTGGGTTGAAATTGTTGAATAATTAATTGTTATTAATATTATTAATAATTTGAAAAATGAAAACTAGGTCGAGTGTTAGTCTTGCAACATGGGGACGGAATTAATTATTTATTAAATGTTGTTAATATTATTAATAATTTTTTTCTTTAGTCAAAACTAGGTCGAGTGTTAGTCTTATGGCTTGCAGGATGATATTAATTTATTTTATTTTTGATAACTATTATTATTGTTAATCAAAAAAAAATTTTTTTAATGTAAAATAATATTAGTGTATGGGAGTTTCGTCATTTGTGAGCAATCTTAAATCGAAACCTTTTAAATCATAAAATACATGAAAATTACAAAAAAGTTAATGTCTTAATGTCAACTCATTTTCTGTAGAGATCATTCGAACATTTCTGACTACCATGATATCGAAATGTGGCATATGAATATCCAAAAACCAATAGAACTTGTTACATTAACAAGTATATTTCAAGATATAGACAATTTAATGGAGTAGATTCTAAAACAGAGGGGAAAAAAAATTGCATTTGTTTTTCAATATAAGAAACAAATGTTATGATTAAATATCAATTCCGATCCGACTATCATACGAAGCGGAGCGGTTAATATAGTGCTAATAAATTAGTTTATTACACGAGTGCTACAAGTGATAATCTTTTGTTCTATCAAAGTATGAGTGCTCATAGCGGAGCAATATTAACCCCCCGATATTAACTGAATAACACCTAAGTCAAGTGATATAATTTATGACGTCGACGATGCTGTCTCTGGATTCCCCAATTGACAATACAAAAACAAAACAATGTGCACCAACCCACAGTAAGTACTTTTACACCAACAAATTTAGGAGCCGAGTCACGTCAGGAAATTAAAAGATTCACATCATAATAATATAATATCAGGTAGTAATTTGTTTAATAACAAAGAAAGTATAACAACTGACATCCAAGAACAAAACATCCAGTCACAAAACCGAGAAGTTTTTTAAATATAGTTCATCTGGTACAGGACCGTATCATGTATACATTGAAAATAATCGTAATTCTAAAACAAATGCGGTTAAAGTGGGTGATAATAAAATTAAGGGTACTGATTCAATCGGCATGCACAGTGTTCACCTTAAAGATTCGAAAAGCGTAAATTATTTAATAGATTGTAATAACTCAAAAATATTTAAACATATCTTATCTCCCCAAATTTATAATACACAGACAAGGTGTTATTAGACAGATTTCTACAGAATACACTGAGGAGGACATTAAAAATAAAACAAAAGTGGTAGATCTAATACAACTACTTCCACAGACACATGTCCCGCCATCTGAATATACACATACTATAGGTACAACCATAAGAAATTGCATATGTATCGAAAATGTATTTCAATATGTTGCAAACTGCTTCCATTTTATATATAGGAACAGGCACACTTGTTAGAAATGTTTGTAATCATATTTCATACATTTTTCTTGAAACCATTCATTCACTAACCCATTTCCTTCTTTATCATTATATAAACAAAATTAATATGTAATGTTTAAGGCGATAAATAGTGATGCATACCAATTCTGGAAGACATTGTTTAATCATTTTCGTGAGCATAAGGTCTTCCTCTCCAGCATCAATGCATATAGAAAAACAATTGTTTACAGGGCCCATGCACAATCCACATACGTCTTGATTTTCCGAAATTCCACTACCATTTTCATTTTTTCTGAGGTAGACCTCTTTTAGAGCTAGTTTTACACCATCCTGGTCATTAACAAATGGAACTCTGTAATTATGTGCGTATAAGCACACTGCTTTAAAATTAAAACATTCTGTAAGCATTTCTGTGCAGGTCATACACATCACAGGCTCTCGTATCGCAGGTATAAAATCCTAAAACAAAATTCGTCTAAAAGATCACACAGCCAAGACGTATAAGAACTATTAAGCTGAATCAAATTTATTCATATGTAATACGTTTTCTTACAGCTGAGCGTTATTTTCGACTTACCATTTTTGGTAAAACTATATCCAAGACACCTTTCATATCGTCTCCTATAACCTTAAATTCATCACATATTTTTAAACAAATTCCACATATTTTTTCTTCCGTCCCCATTATCTATAACGGTACGGAACACGCACAAGAAAAAATTTACGATAAATTTACAACAAAAAGAGATTTATAGTTATCATCTTATCATAGTCGACTTATTCATAAGCGTTTTGAAGTTTCGATTGTTTCGAAGCTTTGTTTCGAAGTTTATGATGCTAGCAGTGTTGCCGATGATATTAGCTGTAGTGATGGGCGATATATCACGAACTGTGATGTAATCACTGATATTAAAAAATCACAGGTAACGACTGTGATTAAAGTTGGTAGAAAAGCGTGACGTGATCACGACTTTCTGTATACAAATATATTTTTTACGATATAAATATAATATTAGGTAGGGATGTGTTTTATACTGTATAGATATTTACTTGCATCTTTATATGTTTTATTTTATTGCCGATAAGAGGCAGTGACGTGAAGTAGATCGATAAAGAGTATTTATAATGTTTGTTCGCCTTAAAGGTGTTGTTTGCTGAAAATTGTACGGATAGAGTATTAAATAGGTGTCAAATTTTCGACAAATATTTGTTGAATGGGAGAAATAGTCGGACCGATTGTTAATAGATGATTAAATAATGGTAAAATAGGACCATAAATATTAGAAGTATTAGGAAACTCCCTCCGCTCTTCAAAATTTTGATCGAGGAATACCTCCCGCTCTTCAAAATTTGTATCGAGATAAATTTGAAGACTGGTATGGGACCGTATGTTACAACTTCCGGGCCCTGATGTTCTTTCGATTGCCCGAATAGAGAGCAATTAACAATTTTTTCCAAACGCCGTATTATGAAAAGTCGTGATCACATCAAATTTTTAATTCACTGATATCAGAAAATCACAGTAACGATTCACGTTGTGATTGAAAAATCACGATATCGCCCAACACTAATTGGCTGTGATTATCCGCCGACTGACATGAAAATATCCGAAAATGTCCAAGGATGCCCGATTCGGTGGTGCCGCAGCCTTTCCAGCTATATCGATAGATATTAAGATAGGTAGATTTCGTTGGAGATGTTTACTTGCAAATTTTGAAGAACGGGGGGGGAGATTTCTCTGGTGCACATTTTTTTCCCTCAATCAAAATTTTGGAAAGCGGGGAGGGCGATTTCTCTACAAACATTTTTTATAAGCGCAGGGGGAGAATTTTCGACGATTATTCACTATTACACGAAACAATTCTTCTTTTCCACATTTAATATCAAAATAGCCCGAAAAAGTCCGCCAATCGGCAACACTGCAATACATATATAATAATATATAACTGGATTGAAATTATCCGTTTTTTATCCGATTTTTAACAGGGTGAGAAAATTATCCTCCACCTTCCTAAATTATCCGCAAATCGGATAATTATCCGCCAATCGGCAACGCTGGATGCTAGACAATCAAGTTAGGCTTTTTGTAATCGTGGCTTGATATTCGTTGCTAATTTCGCACCATGTCATTCTCACTGGCACCATAAATCAGCGAACTCTATAGTACCAGGAACGGACCCGCCTTGGGCAACAAAGTGAGCATACGCTAAAGTGCACAAGGGACACGGGATATACGCATGCGCCGATTTTAAAACCGCCTAGATTAATATTCCCTGACAGAAGAATCGCAGAATGCAAACTTCGAGGTTATGTAATATGTAAATAATCAAGTTAAGTAAACACAGAGACATAATTAAATTAAATAATAATTTGCATTGGAAGCCTCGAATCAAACAGCTAAATGAAATTCAGGATTTTAAATAAAAATGTACTGGAAGGTAAGTTATTTAAATTTAGCAACCATTTCGCTAGATATATATATTATTATATTTTTTAGAAATGTAATCCTGCCAACTCCTTTATTTTGCTATTAAACCTTATTTAGCCTCTGGGTATTCTAGTTTATAAAATTGCTTAATAAATACCTATCTATTATTTGAAGCCAAGTTTTGATTTAAAATATGCAATTAAAATTTCCTATGCAGTTTTAATGCTCTCCTGTAAAGAAATGGAGTTAGCAGGTTAACATATTTCACCGACGATATTATATATTAAAACTTTGTCTTTTTGTTATAGATAAAAAAAACAAGAATATCAAATTACGTTTTGACAGCCGGTGGAAAGACAAATTATTTCTTGAACGTATGTGAAGTATCTTGCTGAATGTTGTTATCAACAGCCAAGAGATCAAATCATTATATAATATGGAAGGAAGTGTCACTGTGTATTCCATATGAAGGCAGAATCTTAAGAACCGCTGAACCAATATTAATGCAGATTCCGCCATTTCGCTATTGCGTTAGTGTTTTTCCCAACACTGGCTGTGTAACCCATTAAAAAGGTGTTGGTAGGCCAACTATGCATACTGAACAAGTTGTTAATTATATGTCCGTCAACGTGTGGTACAAGAGCCTGTAAAACCTTTGAAACTTCTCTCCCAGGAAATTGGACTTTCTTATGGGACATGCGGAAGAATTGTAAAGAAGAACTTGGGCATGCAATCATATCAATCACTTTTGCCGACAGGCTATACTTTAAACATCCTGCATACTCCAGTAGTTTGTCAATAATTTAATGAATGACGTCCTGCTTAATTGCCATTTATTTCTAATGAAGCATGGTTTCATCTTTCGGGGTATGTCAATTCTCAAAATATTGAATCTTCATTACATCTTTAAAAAGTTGATGCTTGAATGGCATATGAAAAGTAGGATTTTTATAACTCCTGGACCTAATTTGCAAGAACTAGAACAAAGAATTGAGCCCTAGGGTCCAAGTTCCGGAAATCCCAGAGCAACGGATGAGCTTAGGGCCAAACCTGACGACAGAAAATGCTGGCAGGGGTATTTTTGGATTGTTCTCGACGTCTGGTAACATATATATCACATTGCAATCAAAAAGTCTCAACAAAGCATCGTTGTGAAAGTTCAACTAGAATTTATCAGGTAGCGTGACCGCATCCACCGCCCAGACATAGTGGACCTTGTTCACCTCCTTTCCCTGCACCTACTGACAAAGAGCAAGCAAAACGTCCAGACTGATATTTTTTTATAGCGAACGGAGTGTCTAAGCTAAGACATATAGCAGTTTTTAATTCCATGACCATATGTGACGAAAATAGTTTGTGATGTCACGGTACAATAAATCAAGAAAAAATTTCTATTGGTTCTATGTGGCAGTGTATTAAACTTAAACATCAAATGATATCTACAGTGAATTCGTTATGGAGAGACTGCGCTTAAAATGACATCATGCGAAGGGACGGGTCACTAGTTAATTATGTGTTACTGGTAGTATCAAATATAAAATTAAAGTATTGTATATAGTTTCACTGTTTATGTTTATTTATTAGTAATATATATGCATATGACGGAATAAATTTTATCTGTGTAATTTCAAAGTTGTTCTTAAATTTTGATGTTTTGGCCTGAATGGAAACTTAAATGGAGCTTGATTGGATTACTAATGAATTTATAATATTGCAGAATAAAGAATCTATTAGGAAATATAAATGAAGAAAATTGTGAATGCAAGTCCATACATTTTTTATTTCATAAATAATTTCTTTATTTATTCAGCTATTATGGATCAAAATGAAATATCCAAGGAAGAAAGTAACACGATGAAAGTTATCACAAAATTCCTAGTAAAAAAAAAGAAGAACTCTGGTAATATAATTCTAGAACTAAACCCGAAGTTAATGCAAAAATTAATAAGAGTTGAAAAGCTTAATATTGGATATAGAACATGTAAAATATATGAACATTATCACATAATAAGATGTTTTAACTGTGGATGTTTTGGACATAAAAAAGAAAGCTGTGAAAATGAAAAGGTTTGTTTAAGATGTTTTGAAAATCACGATAATCAAACATGCAGGGCGGAAAAAGAAATATGTATAAATTGTAAAAAAATGGGGGAGAAAGTTAATCTAAAAATGGATATTAACCATTCAGTGTTTGATAAAAAATGTCCTTGCTATGAGAGAATTATAGAATCAATGAGGAGAAAAATAAAAAACTTTGATACATAGCAACTACAGATATACAATGATATTATATACTTAAATATACAAGGCTTAACAACACACAAAAATGAACTTGAGGAGCTGATTATAACTTATAAACCCACTGTGATATGTCTTTCAGAAACTCATGTTACAGAAGATATTTATAAAAGTGAGATACAAATTAAGGGATATAAACATGAAATCTGTTTATCGAATAGTAGACATAAAGGAGGAGTATTATTTTATATCAAGGATAATTATAAATATACAAATATTATACACGAAATAAGTGATTCTAACTGTTGGTTCTTGGGTATAAAAATTATAATAAACAGTAAACCATATATAATAATAGCAGTATACCATTCCCCAAATTCAAGTCACATGCAGTTTATAAACAAATTTGAGAATATAATCGAAAATTTAAATTTTGGAAATAGTACAATTATAGTTGTTGGTGATTTCAATATTAATGTTGCATTAAACAGTTTTTATAAACATAAATTGACACAAAGTGTAAACAGAGTTGGTTTGTATCAAGTTATGAATCAGTTCACGAGAATAACAGATAATACCTCGACAATTATAGATCTACTCATTACCAATATAAAAGACATAACATTTAAAGTCCACCTAACCCCAAGAATTACTGATCACTGTATTATTTCAATAAATGTAGATACCACAAAAAATCTCATCAATGAGTACAAAGTTATACGTGACTACAAAAACTTTAAAGAATTAAATTTTCAATTGGATTTAATTAAATATGAATGGAAACAGGATGAAAATATAAATTTAATGTCAAATAATTTTGTCAATCAAATACTCCAAACTTTAAACAAGCATGCACCATGCAAGGTAGTAAAAAATTGCAACATAATTAACAAAGGATGGTGGAATGATGAAATTAAAATGCAAATTCAAGAAAGAGATAACTTATTTAAAAGAGCAACAATAACAAAAGTAGAAAATGACTGGGAAAACTATAAGAAGAAAAGAAACGAAGTAGTAACGACAATCAGGCAAGAAAAATCAAACTATTACATGACAAAGATCGATGAAGCAAAAGATGATTCAAAAGAAATGTGGAAGACTTTAAAAGAATTATTAAATGGTAGCAAAGTAAATGGAAAAAATGAAATTGTCTTTGGAGATAACATCATAGACAAAGAGGAACTTATTTCTATGGAATTTAACAGATTTTTTGTAAACAGTATTACGGAAATAATAGACGATTTGAATAAAGATCTTGACAATGAAAATATATTAGAAGATATCACAGTAAGTTCGAACCATTTTGAAAGATTTACAACAGTAACGATATGCTCTTTACGGAAATGTATACAAAACCTACCTAATAAGAATAGCAGTACAAATGGTATCACAACAAAAATATTAAAATACGCATTTGAAATTGTAGGAAATCAATTGTTAGATGTCATAGGTGCATCTTTAGAGACAGGGGAGGCTCCAAAAGATTGGAAAATATCAACAGTAGTTCCTATCGAAAAGAAACCGAACACCTCAAATTGCCATGAGTTCCGACCAGTTAACATGCTGCCATCATATGAAAAAGTGTTAGAATTATTGGTAAAAGACGACCTGTGCAACTTTATTGAGAATAACAATCTGGTAACAAATTACCAAGCTGGTTTTAGAAAAAACAATTCCTGCGAAACTGCAATACAGTCTGTGTTAGTTCAGTGGAAAAGTGCTTTAAACAAAAAGTTATATGTCGGTGCAATATTTTTAGACTTTAAAAGAGCTTTTGAAACAATAAATAGACAGCTGTTGTTGGAAAAGTTGGAGAGAATGGGTTTCAGGGGTACAGTTTTGAAGTGGTTCAAATCATATTTGAGCAATCGAATGCAAGTGTGTAAATATAAAAATAGTGTAAGCGAACCTCTAGAAGTTTTACACGGTGTACCCCAGGGATCTGTGCTTGGACCAATATTGTTCATATTGTATTTAAACGATATTGTAACATTTATAAAGAATCGGATTGCAAATGTAGAAATACAAATGTTCGCAGATGATACCTTGATTTATGTAATTGGTGAGGATATTGATTTTATAATGAAAACACTTAATGAAGCTTTAGAGCATACTTACAGATGGCTCACAAAAAATAATTTAGCCCTTAATACAGAAAAATCGAAAGTTATGCTCTTGAGTAATCAGTATTCTCCAATAAATAACTGTAATAGAAATGTAGAAATAAATCAACAAAAAATTGAGATAGTTACAGAGTTTAAGTATCTTGGAGTTATAGATCAGCATTTAACGTTCTCTAGTCATGCCAATTATGTAACAAAAAAAGTCTCCAAGAAAGTTTACTTCCTATGTAGAATAAGTTATTTCTTAAGTGAATGGTCAAAGTTATTGGTATATAAGACAATTATAGCCCCTCATTTTATGTATTGCCCTACTATATTATTTATGCTTAACAATAGTGAATTTTACAACTTACAGAAAATACAAAATAAGGCTCTAAGGTCCATATTAAATTGCAATCCATATACAAGTATACGTTTCATGTTAGATCAAGTCGAATTATTATCAGTTAAACAAATTATTATGTTAGGTGTTTTTATATTTTTGTTTAAGCTATTAAACAATATGTTACCTGCATATCTACTCAACCATTGTTCCTTTGTCAATGATATACATGATCATAACACACGTAACAATCAAAACTTCTATGTAGAAAGAGTGAATACAAACTATGGACAAAATCACTTGTTTAATAAAGGTTTACGATATTATAATGACTTGCCCCAAGAAATAAAAAATTCCTGCAATATTGTTGTTTTCAAGAGTAAATGTGCAGAGTATGTAAAGGAAAAGTGGCCAATATAACAGAATTGTGTTTTTATATTTTGATTTATGTAATGTTATGTTGAGTAAATTTTTGTTACATTGTGTGTTATACATTTTATCATATACCATTTATACATTTCTTTTTATATCATTTGTATTATTTAGCAGAGCTAATAAAGATATACTTTACTTTACTTTACTTTATTTTAAATCTCGAATTACTCTTAAGAATAAATTTTCTACTTTTATTTTATCGTTATGGTATATACATATATAAAAAAATATAAAGTTTACTTACCTATTTAGGTATTGAATGCAGAAGTTTATAAACTTAAAGAGCAAATATAAATTCCAATTTACTATACAGTATATGTGTCACTTTTCATGACTCCCATATCACAGCGCCCTTATTAACAATGCGATTTTTTAAAATCTTGTGTGGGATATATTTACCCATCAGGAGATTGTGTCACGGTAAAATATTTAAAAATTCACCATTGGCATTCGTCAATTTCAAACGAATTTAACATTTTAAATAAGTACCTACCATAAGTGCAACTTTAACGCGATTTGGTCGATATCCAATTTTCTAAAATCATATTGATAATAGCAACGAACATTTTTTCAGTGGGATTAAATTTCTATAACATCTACCATTTAAATATAAGTTGGTCAGTTATGGTCATGACAATTATTGAGCAAACTGTCATTTAGTTATTATAATAACAATAATAATAAATAATAAATGCCTATAAAAGGGACATTTTATTTGTTTATTACATGAACACCAAGTACACCGTCTTATTCATATTCGGTATTAGTGAGTTTTTGATAACAACAAATAAGATTATGAGATTATTTCACAATTAAAACTTTGCCTAACATCTTTTTTTGGAAAATTAGGTTCATTTTTCTTCATAAGGACGAACTCCACTGGTGGATTTTTAAATATTTTACCGTGAAACAATCTGATCAGTAAGTATCTTCCACTACATTTTTTTTTTTAAACGCAGTGTTAATAAAGGAAATGGGATAAATGTTTTCTTATCCACTTCTCAAGTCACCGAGGTAACTCCTTGAAAATTCAGAGTGATTTTGTGTTAGGTAAAGAGAATACTAGGCCCCACATCATGGGGATAATTTTATAATTAAACTTATTTCGGGATAAGCGGGGATTGAACATTGAACCTGCTTCGCTAGGTATGCCAGTATGCAAGCTAGATGCGCTAAACCACTGAGCTACCGTCCCCATATGGGAGTCATGAAAAGTGAGACATACTGTTTCGCTAAAAATAGATAAAGTTTTGACAGTTTTAATTTGTTCATTCTAAAAGTTTTATAAATAAAACACTTGGGATATGTATATGGTACATTAAGAAAGACAGGATTCGATTACTGCTTGTATAAGAAGAGCCAAGAAGACACAAGAGTAAGTAAATATATGCTTTAAAAATATTTTACAAAAGTTATAACATTTTTTTTATTAATATGTATACCATAAATAAATAAATATCTAAACAGTATAATAATGAAAATGTAAACACTGAAAATGAAAATGTAAACACTGAAAATAAAAGTGTTAGTATTAATTAATGAGTAAAATGTGGAGAGATAGCAATACTAATTGCTGATGGAAACTAAATAAATTACGTATGAAAGCTTTGCTATTAACTGGAATAAATTCACAAATAATTCACACACAGAGCAATATTCAAGAATATGATGATGATGCGTCATTTAATTTATATATAGCTTTACGCGCTAAAAATTCAAACAGGTTGGGCCTTTAATCTAGTGACAAACTGAATAAAGAAATTCCCCAAAATCACCATGACGCATGCGCAGATCCCGTGTACCTTGTGCACTTTAGCGTATGCTAACAAAGTGAGGCAAAACGATTGCATAGGCAACCCCCATCGGTTACGGATATCTATCTCTTTCTATCTCATGTGAGTTAATGGAACGCTGGCGCATTTTTTAAAACATTTTTTTAATTTTTCATGTTTATTTAAGAGTAAAGATGACTTTTTTGAATAATTCATCAAGAAAGTAATAAAGCAAACAGTACAACGTTCAAGTAAAATTTCAACTGTTCTCCTAAGGTGTTGGTAAATAAAATAAAAACAAAATTAGAAATACAATTTTTATTTAAATATTACAATACATTGTACATAGCTACTATTAATTATTTATTTATTTAATTGCCTTATTATATTATACTCTTCGTAAATACAAAACGAAGAGTATATATATATATTGCATTCGATCGGCACGTTTCTAAACCCGGTAATATTGCTCGTAGAGAAAAAATTTCATATCACTGTGTTGGTGATCGAATTCTGAACAACTTTCAAAATGTCCGTCCGTCCGTCTATCTGTCCGTATGTCTGCCCGTGCGTCACGTTTCTTGTAAACACGATAACTTAAGAACTAAAAGTCCGATTGTGTTGAAATTTGGAAAGTAAGTTAGTGTTAGCTAGAGGAAGAACCCTATTTTTTTTTTATGAATCAATCCCAATTTTACCATCCAAAAAAATATCTGCCTAAATAACTGAAAAATATGACGCAAACCAATGACTTCAGAAAGTCATTGACGCAAACGAAGACCAAGGATATGAGGTAGTCCAGAGAACGAAAAGATTAAGAAAAGACCGACAACCAAGATATATAGGACAATGTATTTTACAGGAGAAGAACCCAGAGTGTGGATGTACATTAACAGAGTAAAGCAAAACCCAAAGACCAAAATGAAGATGAAGACGAAAATGTAAAATTGTAAAAGACATCAGCCCAGAAAACAGTAAATTAAAAAGCCTTATGATTGGAGCAAACTTCCGCTTTAAAGAAGAAGTCTACAATTCTCAGCTGTGGCCAAAAGGAGTAGCTTTTAGAAGGTTCTAGTTACAGAAGTACAGAGATATCCTTAACCCTCCGTCGGAAACGTGTGGTCTCACACACCGACGAGTTGGTTTTTCCCCTTCCACTCGTATGCGTAAATCTCGATTTGCACGTCCTCCCAGGAATGCTTATACGGCTAAATCAATTATTCATTGCTGTTAGAGATATTGTGCATGCTAACGTGTTTTAAGTGCTAGAGCGATTTTCGGTCTGATGGACCGACGTTTCTGAAATTAAACATATTTTAGGTAAATATGAAACTAAACAATTTTTTATATTTTCTAACTTAATTTATAATTTTTCTAGAACATTTACCAAGATGAGCTACGAGGATGAACAAGCAAGACTTCATCGTTTTATGGATGAAATTTTAAACTCCGATGAGTCTGAAGTTGAACCAGAAGACGATGCAGAAAGTTTTACTGAGGACAACGTTGAGATATTAGAAAATCCTAGTGATTCTGAGGAATATAGCATTACGGACAGTGACGAACCTACCCAAAATGAAGCTGTACAAGGACATAGAGTTCCTTGCTTCATTGCAAGAGATGGATCAAAGTGGCGCAAACATCCATCAAATAGAGGAAATGTAAAAATGCGATCTAGAAATATAGTCACGAAAATACCTGGGCCTAGAGGGGAAATTCGACAGCAGTTAAAAGCCTCAAAAATATGGGAATACTTTTTGACGGATAGTATTCTAGAAAAGATAGTAAATTATACAAATCAATTCATCCAGTCAAAAGAATACGACGTAGAAAGGCAAAGAAGTAATAAACCAACCGATGTTATAGAAATCAAAGCACTTTTAGGAGTTTTTTTATATCGCGGGTGTTAACAAAAAAAGTCGCCAGAATTACGAAGATTTGTTTCGAACTGATGGAATGGTTATGGATATTTTTAGGATGACTATGTCGGTGAAAAGATTTAGTTTTTTACTGCGGCACCTTCGGTTTGATAATAAAGCTGACAGACAAGAAAGACAACACTTTGATAAAATAGCCGCATTCCGAGAAATTTTCGAAGAATTTGTAGCTAATCTGCCAAAGCATTTTAATCCTTCATTCTACACAACCATTGACGAAATTTTGGCCAGTTTTAGAGGACATTGTGCTTTCAGAGTTTACATGCCCAGCAAACCAAATCGATATGGAATTAAGATTTACGCATTAGTAGATGCTAAATTGTTTTACACGATGAAACTGGAGGTGTATTTAGGCAAGCAAGCTGATGGCCCTTATAAGCGAGATAATTCAAATTTATCACTAGTTTGCCGTTTAGTCGAACGAATTCGTGGTTCGAACCGAAATGTTACGATGGATAATTTTTTTGTTACTGTTCCGCTAGCTGAAAAACTTCTGAACGATTTTCAACTGACTATAATTGGTACTTTACGCAAAAATAAACCACAAATACCAACAGAATTGATCACATTGAGGAGACCAGAACAAACTTCAATGTTTGCTTTTCGAGAAAACTCGACCATGGTTTCTTATATACCACGAAAAAATAAAAATGTTGTACTTCTATCAACAATACATTTAGATGATGAAATAGATACAGACACAGGAAAACCTGCAATAATAATTGACTATAATAAGACAAAAGGAGGGGTCGATATAATTGATCAAATGTCCGAAGCCTACAATTGTGCCCGTGCAACACGACGGTGGCCTATGGTTCTCTTTTATGAACTTTTGAATATAGCAGGTATAAATGCATTTGTCATTTTTAAGTTCAATCATCAAACAAATATCAGGCGACGAAAATTCCTAGAAATGCTGGGTAGGGAATTAGTACAAGATCATCTCTCACGAAGAGCCACAATATCGCAACTACCGAGAGAAATACGCCTACGTCTGACGCAGCTATGTGGTCGAGAGAGAGAAAATATTCCAGCAGAAATGGAAAATCGAATACATGGGAGATGTGCAATCTGCAGCACAAAAAAAAATCGAAAGACAAAGTACAAATGTCTCACCTGCCGCCGATTTCTATGTTTGGAGCATGTCAGAGGACTTTGTCCTGACTGTTTCGAAGGGGAAGATTCAGAAGCATAGTTTCACTTTGGTATAAAAAATATTTAAGCCAAACTTCTCTGGATCTCTTACAAGTACTTCTATTTAATATATTTTTATTACTGTTTTGTGAATTTCATTTTATTTTTATATTTTTTTTGTAAAATAAATCACGTTGTTTGAAAATTGTAAGGTTTTAATAAACGTGTCACAAATGTCCTCCATACAAATAAAAAATAAACTTTACTTGTCATAACTGACTACAAACATACAATACAAACAAAACATATTATAAAAGTTATTACTGTCAACGTAGGATATTTTTTTCAATTTTTGAAAATTTTGGTCCCAGACACCGACGTTTCCGGAATTTTTGATACCTCAGATGTTTCCGTCGGAGGGTTAAAAGAAGAGAAGAAAATAAGGGACCGGACAATTTTTTATAATTAATTTATTTCATGAAGCATTACTAGTCATGAAAACCCCAATTCAGACTCAATATCTACATCTTACAAAATCAAAACTAAGCCCCAACACACAACCGAATCAATTAACTGTAAGTCAAAAAATTTTACCAATAAGGGTTTATACTGTTTCAGATTACTACATTTAAACATACAAAGTATCAGAAATAAAACTAATGAATTGGAAGTATTTCTAAAAAACCACTGCTATAATTTTCTATAAATTAACGAACATATTGGTGATCAGAAAACGAAATCAACTACGTAAGTACAAATAACTACAGTCTCATTTCAAAACATTGTAGAACCACATCATTCCATGGAGGCGTGGCTATTTATGCATTGCAAGGCTAAGGCTATACCTGTAAAATTTTAGAGCATATTAATAAATTTTCTGTTGATGTCCATTGCGCGATAACAGCAATGGAATACCAAAACACTAGAACTGTTTACAGATCCCCAAAGGAGACTTTAACATAGTCCTTGAAATAATCACACTTAATTTGCTTACAAAAAATAGTAAACTAACAATTATTTCTGGTGATTTCAATGTTTATTTCCATTTCCAATACCAATCAAAATCCAAAATGCAAGTAAATATTTTTAACACTTTCGGAATTTTTCAAAGATACTACAGGTACTCTAGGAACATGCACTGCCTCGACAACATTTTCTCAAACATAGGCAATAATAATTTGTAGATTTGTAGACCGACTGCATAGAAACAGATTGTCAGATCACCTAGACATCCAATTAGAAACTAACATTAAATTCGTTTCAACGTCCAAGAGAATCACCACCAGACCAATAACACACCAGGGTTTAATTGATATGGAAAATTGCTTATTAAAGCAAAATTGGGCGTTCTTAGATAATATTACCATTCGTACAGATCAAAAGTTCGAAATATTTATCACTATAGTCACTGATTCAATGAACACGTCTTCCTTTAAAATCGCTTATGGTGAATGACTCAAATAACTTCAAATTAAATTGGTTAAAAGATAACCTTCATAGGATGCGTGATCATCTGTACTTCCTACATGATTTTTATAAAAGCAATCCAACTATAGAAAACAAATTTACTTATACCAACTATAGATCCGAGTACAGAAAAAAGATCAATGAAGCTAAAACCATATCGCACGAAAACTTTATAAACAACACCGGCAATCCTCGTTCGGCAATATGGAAAATTACAAATAACAACAAAAACATAAATAAGAACCCGACCCGACTGTGAAGATTTCAACGATTACTTTGTCAATATCCCAGATGATATTCTAAAAGCTATGCCCCCATGGAATGTACCTTATACCGATTTCATGGACAAAGGTATAGAACATCATTTCAGTTTCAATAAAGTTACTCCTCAAGAAGTACATCAGGCTATAATTTCTTTAAAAAGCAGAACATCCAAGGATGTATACGACATAAACACTAACATTATTAAATCTATAGCTAGCTCATGCCATAAAATTACCATTGACACAATTAATGGATGCATAGCAGATAGTATATTTCCCAACTGCCTAAAAATCTCCAAAATAGTGCCAATATACAGGGGCGCGTTTAGATAAATTGGGCCCCTAGGCGCTGTGAGATTTGAGGGCCCCTCGATTAAAAAAATATTAGATCTAAAGATTTGAAGGCAAGTATATTTTTACAAATACATATTATCATATTATTTTTTTCCGGCTTTATATGTTAGCAAACTTGTCAATTTGAACTTTGAACGTTTGATATCACAGTTTTGTGTTTCCTCTAATACAGTATACAGAAGAGACAAATTTTGAAGTCGCTGTTGCCCCGAAGTACTTCGTAGGTAGTTATTAATTCTTTTCCCGTAAAAAAAATGCAAAAAAAAAATTTTTTTTTCTTTGTTATTTTTTTCCGGGAGAATGAAGCATTTTGAAAAAAAAAAAACACCAAGAAACAAAAGATGTTTATCTTTCTCCAAAAAATGAGTATGAATATTTTCAGAATTTTTATGGAACATTTAAGCAGACCTTCGCAGATATTCACTCTCTAAATAAAAAAATCGAATTCGGTCGAACTGGTGGTCAAAATGAATTTTAATCAGGGGGCCCAGGACAACATTTTTCCCAATTTTCAGAACTATCGACTGAAACACATTTTTGCTATAAAAAACTGCGGGGTCCTTTACACATTTCAGCAGGCGCGCGCCTAGGCCTAAACACGCCTCTGCCAATATATAAAAATAAAAATGATATCCAAGACCCATCAAATCACCGACCAATTTCAATTATTCCGTATTTTGCAAAAATATATGAAATCATCTTAAAAACACAACTGTCTAACAATATTTTTAACTCCAGCCAATTTGGCTTCAGAAATAAGCAGTCAACTACATTGGCAATCGATAAATTAACTACTCTTATTAACTCTGGTTTCGAGGAGGGGAAATGCATATCATTCCAATTCCTAGACCTTACTATGGCTTTTGACTGCGTGTCGCATGACATACTCATCGATGAACTAAAATACTATGGTTTCACAAGGGCAAGCATATGCCTATTAAAGTCATACTTGACTGGACGTCACCAGTATGTCAGTCACAATAGAACGAAATCCAATCTTTTACTAGTGAAACATGGTGTCCCTCAAGGTTTTATACTAGGGCCAATTTTATTCCTTATATACATAAACGATCTTCCAAAATCAGTAGATAGAATGCAGATTATTCTGTTCGCTGATGATACCAACTTAACCGATGCAAATGATAACCTTGAGGAGTTACTAAATGAAGTCGTTGACACGCAGTCAAAAATTCAAAACTGGTTACTTGCAAACCGGCTGAATCTAAACACCTCAAAAACAGAGTTAATGGTTTTTAGTCTGCGAAATATGGATGAAGTAATAAATTCTGTATACACAAAATTTCTTGGTCTCCACTTAGATCCAAAATTATTATGGGAAGAACACACTTCATATGTTTGCAAAAAAATTTCTAAAAGTATTAATTTACTTAGAAACAACGTAGGCAAGATCTCCCAAAATTCATTGATTGTCACATACACATACAATGCACTGCCCCCTGACGTAAAGCTTTTAAATCATTCCAGGTTCCAAAACAGAATAAAAACTTACCTGCTTATGAACGCCTTTTCTAGCGTGAATGAATTCTTAATAAGCGACCTGACAAAAATTTTAATTTAATTGCAAAACTCATAAACAATAACAAACTGAGTATGTTTATCTGTGGTCGTTCAACAGGGTATAAATCTCTATATAAATTCAAGGGTAGATACCAAGTAATAGTAAAAATTATCCGTGTAACTCATTCCTTTTTGTCAAATGTTTTGTCCTAATGACTTTGTGTTTTACAACTTAAGTCTTATACATTCTATGTAATTTTAGCGATTAAGTATACCTAACTATATGACTTAATATGTTTGAATTTTATAATTTTAAACTGTTTTTTTACTACCACTCTATTGACTTGTGTAGACACATTGTGTATTTGACACCAATAAATTATTCTATTCTATTCTAAATTGTACTCGTAATTGTATTGAGAATCTAAAGTACTCAGTAACAAGTACTCGCGAGTACCTTTATTTGAATGGCACTCTGTAAATGTACTTTACATTATTAAGTACTCGAGTACTTTTGGCGGCCACAACTGACACGTAACGAGTACGAGTACTGACGTGCAACACAGGCAAGTCTCAGCTTGTCTTCTTCCATAGAAGTCTACAGGGCAGTCAGTGTCAGTCAGGCGGTGTGAGAAGTGAGCATTTGATGTGTGAAATTATATCACAGAGTGGTAAGCTGGTACTTTAAGCTTTGTCAACTTTTGTAGTTCTTCAGAATTGTAATACTTAATAAATGTGGATTTTTCAAAATAAGAACTGACAAAAAATCAAAAATTTGTAGTGATTCGTGTATCACGTTATAGCTAGGGAGCTGGTGGCAGAAATTTTTATATGATTTAATTGTGTGACTGAAGTTGAAAAGTGTAAAGACATAATAAAGCGACCCAGCTTTATATACTGGGTGGCATAAAAGTATAGGAACAGCAGGATAACTTGGAAAATACGAATCCTAGAAAAAAACTAAATACAAAAGTTGTAGGAAATTTCCCTGGCTATCTGACTTTGACCATGGATTTGACCTTGACAGTGACCTTCAAGCTCATTAAAGGTCAAGTCGATTTTTTCAAATGGACTACATTTACTCTTAATCCTGGAAATGAAACGAGTAGAAAATTTTCCATTCGGATATGACCATCGGCACTTACAAAATTGACCTCTAAAGGTCATCTTTGCACCAAAATTTTGTTGTGCCAAAGGTCATCTCCAAACATAAAGTTTCCCGCTTCTTTCATTATCGGGGTTAAAAGCAGGGTCCCATTTGAAAAAATCGACTTGACTTTGAAGGTCACGGTCAACTCCAATTTCCTACAACTATTGTATTTAAAGTTTTTCTCTAGGATCCGTATTTTTCAAGTTATCCTGCTATTCCCATACTGTAATTTTTCAATGATACATCGCAATGTTTGATATTGCAATGCGTTTAACTACTCCAGCAGTGCCCTGCAGTGAATTATGTGCACTGCAATCTCTTTGGTGTAGAAATTCTGGTATTCTCTACATTACTACTTACATACCGTAATTACTTTTACAAATTTACTTGGCACCAGCTATAATAATGATGATGTGACCAACACTGAAGAGAGATTTGAAGCTGCAAGTAGATTTGTCAGAGTTCTATGATGATAATTTCTAATATAAAATATAGATAAATACCTACTGTACTTACCTATTGCTAATTTTAAGTAAAAGTTTGTACCAGTTTTAATTTATGTGTTGCCTCGGGGACAAGTGGTAAAAGTGAGAATAATTTTGTTTCTTGTCAACTAAGTATACAGAAAATTTTTCTATTGATAAATTAATCATTTTTAGTTTTCTTTTGATAATTAGTACTAGTTGCATTCACTCCTGCTAGTGTGATATTTCAAATATAAACACTAAACTTTGACGTTAATTTATTCCAAATAATAGAATTGCCACATATTACTTTTCCACTGAACACCTCAACTGGGAACAATTTCAGAAAAATGTCACAAATATATCTAAACCATTACTATACCAAATTTATTTGACCTTGTCTCTGAAAATATTATTGTTACTTGGGCTCGAGTTATGGAAGTTCTGGTTGGGTCAACATGCACCTTTCTAGAGTTGTCTTGTTTTGTTACAAACGAACAGCTTTCACATCTTTATGCTGAAAGTTCGTGATGGGTCAATGTGTGTTTTTTTAAATTCCCCTTAAATCTTGTTATGAAAGAGCATCTTTCACATGTGTATACTGTTACTTCAGAAAGTTCTCGATGGGTCAACATGTGTAATTTTAGTGAACTCTTATGTTTTGTTAGGAAAGAACAGTTTTTACATGTATATACTGTTGCTTCAGAAAGTTCTCGATGGGTCAACATATGTGATTTTAGCGAATTCTTATGTTTAGTTAAGAAAGAACAGCTTTCACATGTGTATACTGTTACTTCAGAAAGTTCTCGATGGGTCAACATGTGTGATTTTAGCGAATTCTTACGTTTTGTTGTGAAAGAACAGCTTTCACATGTGTATATTGTTACTTCTGAAAGTTCTTGATGGGCCAACAAGTGGCTTTTTAAATACCTTTTAATATTTGTTGTATATGGGCAACTCTCACATGTGTATGCTTTCTCCTCTGAAAGTTCTTGATGGGTCAACATGTGCGTTTTTAAATTCCCCTTTCGATTTGTTATATACGAACAGCTTTTACATCTGTACACTGTTACTTCTGAAAGTTCTTGATGGGTCAACATGTGTTGCTTTAACGTTGTTTTCTTTTTTGTTAGATATGGGCAGTTGTTGCATTTATATACTGTTACTTCAGAGAGTTCTCGATGGGTCAACATGTGTACTCTCAGCGAACTCTTATGTTTTGTTACGAACGAACAGCTTTCACATGTGTATACTGTTACCTCAAAAAGTGCTCGATGGGTCAACATGTGAGATTTTAAAGATCTTTTACGATTTGTTATGAACGGACATCTTTCACATGTGTATATGTTTGTAACTTCTCCATGGGTCACCACATGTGATTTTAAATCCCACTTTCGTTTTGCTACATACGAACAGCTTTCACATTTGTATACTGATACTTCTGAAAGTTCTCGATGGATCAACATGTGAGAATTCAAATTCTCTTTTAGCATTGTTACAAAAAAACAGATTTTGCACATGTGGAATTTTACATCTGAAACTTCTTGATGGGTCAATAAGTGTATTTTTAAAAAGGCTTTACATTTTGTTGTGAACGGACAGCTTTGGCATTTGAATACTGTTACTTCTGATAAGTTTTGATAATTATGTGCTGAATTTGTATCTGCCATATTCTCTAAATGTTTCACTCTTACTTCTGAACGGGCTTGATGGATCACCAAGTGGTTTTTAGTGTTATACATATTTACATTTTCCGTGATGGATTGTGATGAGGTAGGAACATCTTGAAAACTGGAAATAATTATATCTATTACTATCTAATTCTTAGTAATCATATTAAGTATTGAGGAAGATATAAATATATAATTTTGTTTGCATAATCTCCAACACTACAGAAACTTTCTTTATTAAATCTAAAAAAATATCCCTAAGGTGTAAAACATGTCAATCAGCTACAAGAAATTAAAGACTAAAATGTAATTAAATATATGACATACTACACATTTGGACATGTTAGAATAAACACATTAAAATTACACAGTTGTACGAAAAACAACATTAACCGAAACAGACCTTTACGAAGTTCTCTAATGTTGTAGTGGGCCTATTCTAGTAATATTTTATACAATAAAATTTTCACTATCTTTACAGGAAAATTTCTGAGTGAGACTGGTAATTTATTATACATTATTATGGGGTATTTAACTTTAATAAATTTCGTTTCTGCATTCAATATATTGATAAATGTGAAACAACATTTTTCAATTAATTATGGAGTATAAAATTCTCTTTATCACCAATCAGAAAACGCTGATGTTCCAGAAGTTAAGGAAGAAGTCAAATCAAAGATGTTGATGAAGGTATTGTCATTCAAAAGTATTGTATTCGAGAAAAAATCACCCTCCGAGATTCTTTCGGATTTTCACGTTTCAGACATCTATATTACGAAAATATAGGTTTTTCAATTCCGTCGGTCTGTCTGTCGGTGCATTAACTAAAAAATTTGGAGAACAGTTAAATTTGGTAGGTAGCTGACGGTACTGTCAGAGAAGAAATGGTTAAACTTTCACTGGAAAATATACAGGGTGGACCGTCTAAAGGGAATAAATAATGAACAAAAATTTTTATCCAATTTTAATTTCACACATTTCATGACATTCTAAACCTATTTCCGAAAAAAAAAAAATTAACAATTTTTTTAACATTATCTATGGAAGAGACAATTTTCCCTTTCGATTCTGAAGACAAAAATTGGCTTATAGATTTAAATAAACATATATATGTGTTAATGGTGATATGGAGAATATCAGGTGTCAAATATGAATGCAGTTTGATACTTTATCAGAAAGAATGATGGGTTTTGACTAAAAGACTAGGAGTTTACCAGAACAGCTTAATAATTTATATTTAATTAAGACTATAAAATTTAAACATATCAATTTTTCGGAAAAATAATGCTTCCCAATTCATTTCGAATAGTGATTTTCACGAGTATAATACTAGGCAAAATAATTTGGCACTTTGTGAAAAATCTTTTGAATATAAAATATTATAATAATCTGCTTAATGATGTAAACACTATAAATAACATTAAAATATTATATTTAAGAAAACGTTTGACTTTGTTAAATCATAGTTTTATAAGGTTTCAGAATATTTATTTTATAATTTTCATCCTTCTATGTATTTAGATTTTATTTTCTGTTTCGTTTGTTTGGGTTGTTTTATCTATTACGTGGGTTCAAAAATTATAACAACAAATAAACATGAATACTCTCTTTATTGAATAACTAATCCAACCTCAAGAGACGTTTATTATTTACAATACATAATTACTAACATAACGTTAAACGCTGATCATTATTTGATATTTTCACTTTATTGGGTTAAATTAAAGCTAAACTCAAAACAAGAACATCTATTATTCAAAGTAATAATGTTCACTAACAAATTAATTGAAAAATGTTTAAAAGTAAAAACGTGCTTACACAACAAAAGTCTGTCATCGAATAAAATTCTAAACACAGAGTACAATTATAAGAAAACTAAATTTACAAAGTTACTAACTGTTGCAACATTACAAATCTAAATGACCTACATTTTAACTATTTTCAATTTTTAATATTTTCTATTATGTTTGGTTTATAGAACATCATTGTTAGTTTTTGTGATGAACTTAGATGATAGAATCCTTGATAAGGGACAAGATATATCAAATGCTTTTGCCGAGTATTTTGAGTCGATCTATAGTAACGATCATGTACCTACGCAAGAATTTTATGATTATTATACTAACACACATTTTAATGATTCAACAATAGCCCTTATGGAGCTTTCAGATTCTGATGTTGTGAATGCCGTTAAGTCTATAAAAAACAATTCTGCTGGCCCCGATGGTATACCAACCTATATATGGAGGGGCTGTATTGAGTTTCTGGCACCGCCATTAAGAATATTGTATAATATGTGCTTGAGTTCAGGTAACATTCCTATGAAATGGAAGGAAGCAAAAGTTTGTCCCATTCTTAAATCTGGCCATAAATCAGACATTAGGAATTATAGAGCCATCTCCATATTATGCACTCCTATAAAAGCACTGGAACAAATACTTTACAATTATATTTTTACAAATGTCAAAAAGTTTCTATCAAATAATCAGCATGGGTTCATGCCCTCTAGGTCGACTGTAACAAATCTCTCCATCATAACTCAATACTTAACTGAAAATATTGACAATAGAAACCAAATAGACGTAATTTATACTGATATAGCAAAGGCATTTGACAAAATCTGCCATACACGTCTAATAACTAAGCTCCAGTGTTATGGTTTTTCATCAAATTTTATTACCTTAATAAAAAACTATTTAAGTGGTAGAAGTCAATATGTCATCGTTAATAACTATAGGTCCCATTGCTATCACAGTAGTTCAGGAGTACCACAAGGTAGTAATCTAGGCCCGTTGTTGTTTTTAATATTTTTTGACGATATTACAACTGTTATAACAGAATCTGAATGCTTGCTATATGCTGATGATCTGAAAATGTTTCTCTCAATAAAATCTCAAACAGATAGCCTAAAATTGCAACATGATCTACATAGGGCTGTATATTGGTGCGAAATAAATGGATTAGAGCTCAATGTCAATAAATGTTTTGTTGTATCTTTTACAAAAAATGTTAATGTTCTAACCTATGATTATATCATAGATAACAACGTCATAAGTCGTAAGAGCACTGTAAAAGACTTAGGTGTCACATTTGATTCGAAGTTAATGTTTAGTGATCACATCTATAATGTCTCTAATTCTGCTATGAAACTCTTGGGCTTCATAATACGAAATACTAGATCTTTTAAGTCATGTAAATCTCTTGATATGCTTTACCAATCAATTGTGCGTCCTAAAATTGAATACGCCTCCCTTATCTGGTCCCCATTATATGAGAAATATATTTATTGTCTGGAAACCATCCAGAGTAGATACTTAAAGTGTAAATTTTTTAGAGAAACTGGGTCTTATTTAATAAATGCTCGTGATTTTTTAATATCATACTACAACGTTAAAACCTTGAAGAGTCGTAGAGAGATTATTTGTTTACAACATTTACACGGTCTGATAAATGGTTATATTGATAACGACTTCATGTTAAGCAGATTAGCTTTGAGAGTTCCAAAATCTGTTAATAGCAGAATGGGTGATATTTTCTACTGCCCTACTCCTAGATCAAATGTCCAACTAAATTCTCCTTTATTTAAAATGATAATTCTTTACAATAACATTTGTAATAAAGAAATTGATATCTTCTGTTGTAAAAGAGATACATTCAAAAATGAGCTTAATTCCATATTAATCTAATTACTATTTTAATATCTCCTGAGGCAGCTATAGTTTTGTTTTGTTTGTTCTTAGTTATATGATGTTTTATGTATTTTGTGGGTACAGTGCCCATGACTATCATGGGCACTGTTTTGTTCATTAATTGGTGTATACTGTTGAACAATAAAGTCTATTTATTTATTTATTTATTTTTAATAATTTGTTATAAGTCTCCCGAATAAAAAGTTATGCAACACAAGACTGAGTTTTAGTCAGGATAATTGCTGCAAGTACATATAAATGAGAAAATGTACGACTTTACGTGAAAAAACACGTATATGTTGAACTATGGTTAAACTAAGATGCTGATATATATATCAGAAGTCTATTTTGCCATGGTTTATGTTTAATAAAGTTAATTAACTCGCACAAAATCCATGTAAATGAGTTTTCAAGAAAGCCACCTGGTTCATGGACAATACTGTTTGATTTCCCGGGAATTATGTCACTTTTTATCGTTCCCGTTCCACGGAAATAACAGTCGGGATTTCCCGGACCCTTGGAAATAAAAATAAGTTTTAAAAATATTAAATTTCGTGCTCTCATCACATAAATCGACTCTACAACGAGTGAACCGGAGACGTGGAAGAATGTGCGGGCACCGAAATTTATACCGAGCGTGCGCGTTGGACGGCATTTATGTTTTATTTCGTTATTGTATTATTTCCTGTAGTTAGTGTTGTTGTGTCTTTTTAATTATAAATAAAGCAAAACAAAACTGACCAATTTGTTTTTAGACCAAAGGAAGAAAAGAAAACGAACATTTTAAAAATGAATATTTGAATGGTGTGACGTTTTGAAACAAAAAATTTGTGTTATTCAAGAAATACATGAAAAATTTATTGTTTCCTGGGATTCCCGGGAACAGCAAATTCTATTTCCCAATTCCCGGGAATGAAAAAAACTCGGGAACTCAGAAACCCTAATGGACAATAAAATTACTATCACAACATGATTTGGGTCCGAAATATAAAAAAATAGACAATCACATAAACTGTCAAATTTCTATGTATTTCCATCTAAATCAACAGAGATAAACTCTGATCTCATCCTAAATAATCTAGGTAAAAAAGAATTATGAGAAAATAAATTTTCCACATTTAAAATGAAACTTAATTTATTATCTGTTGAAATCCTGGTTATCTGCTTCAATTTTCATTTCTTCTTTAACCAGAAATTTGTGTTCCACCATTTCAACATTTCCCTGTTCACACAACATTTGTTCTAATTTAAATGTATTTTCATTACCAATGTTTTTCTCATCAGCATTATTTACTTCATCTACCTCACTTTTTATTACATTTTTTATTATAAACTGTAATAACTACTTGGCTCTATTTGCCCTTGTTTACTGTTTATATAGTTTATATTTTTCTAAGATGACACTATCGGCAATAAAATGCTAGACGAAGAGAAACGTATATCTCACCTTTTCTCACGCCTATTCGAGCAGAGAACGATTGCAGCCCGGCCCCTAAATTTGTAGATACACGTGGTTTCATTTCTTGTCTTGCTCAAGAATTAAATAAGGATAACTTCTGAAAGTGTAAATACAAAACACTTTAAATCCCGACCTGTACTTGCACCAATTTTATATTTATTCAGAAGTTATCCTTATTTAATTCCTGAGCAAGAGCAAAACAAGAAATGAAACCATGAATGACGACAATGAAGTCACGTGTATCTACAAACTTAGAGGCGGGGCTGCAATCTTTCTCTGCTGGAATAGGCGCGAGAAAAAGTGAGATATGCATTTCTATTCATCTGGCGTTTTACTGCCGATAGTGTCATCTTAGAAAAATTATACTTTATCTAGGTTATCGTGATACTTCTTAATTTCTTAATCTTCCGCAAAAACACAGGTCGTTACAAAACAAAAACAGTGTTTGGAGAGCCATGACAGAAGGGACATATTAGAGGATTCCTGACAATGCTTAAATCCTGCTAATTAAAAAATGAATATAGAAATCATATACAAAAAGTTATACTTATTTAGAGGTAAGAGAAGCATGGACAATAATATAAAGTTCATTTACTAAAAAACAAAATTTCTAACTCCGTTGACTCTGTCTTGATCTTTATCTTTATTTTTAATTTCGGGAAAGGTTTACAGAAAAGTTCCCCATAGGTGAGAAGGTGTGCTTTTTATTTTTTCTACTGTTATTAACAAATAAGTGCTTTTTTAATACCATCTTAGTTAAAAAAAATCACTTTTATTCATTTAAAGAATTGGATGAAATTCGATAACACAAGGTTTTTGGAATAGCAGATTACGAATACGTCTAATTATTAATTTCCTTTTTTTTATTTCTACTAAATATCTGGGGGTTACTGGGTTCTTGATGAGTCAACATGTGTCGTTTAAAATTTCTCTCATGTTTTGCTACATATGAACAGCTTTTGCATCTGTATACAGTTAGTTCTGAAACATCTTGATGAGTCGACATGTGAGATATCAAATTCGATTTTCGTTTTGTTACATACGAACAGCTTTCGCATCTGTATACTGTTACTTCTGAAAGTTTCTGATGGGTTAACATGTGAGGTTTTAAATTTCCTTTTTGCTTTGTTACAAATAAACAGCTTTCGCATTTGTATACTGTTACTTCTAAAAGTTTTCGATGAGTCAACATGTGTTGTTTTAAAGTTCCCTTTCGTTTTGTTACATACGAACAGCTTTCGCATCTATATACCGTTACCTCTGAAAGTTCTTGATGAGTCAGCATGTGCGGTCTTAAATTTCCCTTTCGATTTGTTATATACGAACAGCTTTTACATCTATATACTGTTGCTTCTGAAAGTTCTTGATGGGTCAACATGTGTTGCTTTAACGTCTTTTTTGTTTTTGTTATATAAGGGCAGTTGTTGCATTTATATACTGTTACTTCAGAGAGTTCTCGATGGGTCAACATGTGTACTTTTAGTGATCTTTTATGTTTTGTTATGAAAGAACAGCTTTCACATGTGTATACTGTTACTTCAAAAAGTTCTTGATGGGTCAACATGTGTGACTTTAGAGATCTTTTACGATTTGTTATAAACGGACATCTTTCACATGTGTATACATCTCGAACTTCTCCATGGGTGACCATGTGATATTTTAAATCCCACTTTCGTTTTGCTACATACGAACAGCTTTCACATTTGTATACTGATACTTCTGAAAGTTCTGGATGGATCAACATGTGAGAATTCAAATTATGTTTCTGCATTGTTACAAAAAAACAGATTTCGCACATGTGGAATTTTACATCTGAAAGTTCTTGATGGGTCAATAAGTGTATTTTTAAAAATGCCTTACATTTTGTTGTGAATGGACAGCTTTGACATTTGAATACTGTGACTCCTGATAAGTTTCGATAATTATGTGTTGACTTCGTCTCTGCCATATTTTCTGAATTTTTCATTCTTACTTCTGAAAGGGTTTGATGGATCACCAAGTGGTCTTTAAGATCATATATATTTATATTACCCGTGATGGATTGTGATGAGGTAGGAATATCTTGAAAACTGAAAATAATTATATCTATTACTAGGTATCTAATTATTTGCAATCATATTAAGTAACTAGTGAGGAAGATGTAAATATATAATTTTGTTTGCATATTGTAACCATTTGCACTCCAAATCACCGACCGCATCTGTTGGAATATTAAGTATGTTATATACTTAAATTGTAGAGATATTTCAAATATAAAGCCGTGCGCATTGTAGTATAATATTTCACTTTTAATAAATTAAAGAACAAAAAAATGGAAGATATATATGATATCAGCATATTCATTTTAAAACAAGTTGGTAACTCACTAATTGAATCATTAGCTGATATAATGAATGCTTCTTTCGTATCAGGCATCTTTCCCTCCAAATTGAAAATTGGGAAAATTCTTCCTATTTTTAAGATAGGGGACAGCTCAGAACCGCATAACTATAGACAAATTTCTATATCCCAGCCTTCTCCAAATTATTACAATCAGTAATATCCAATAACCTAATAATTTACTTAGAAATAAATAAATAAGATTTAGAAAAGGTGTTACATGTTCCAATGCAATTTTATCATTAGCAACCTCGCGCAGCATATCAAGCATTATGTAAAATTCTAGACTCCATGAATAATAAGTTACATACAGTTGTCTTAAGTATAGATCTGTCAAAAGCTCTCGACAGTTTCGAGCATGACATCTTAATAAGAAAAATTGAACATTACGGAATTAGAGGAATTCCTCTACAGCTAATTAAATCATACCTAAGTAAACAAAGCCAATGTGTGATTGATATGGATGAAAACAATATCTTGAAATCCAACCCAGTATTGATTCATAGAGGCGCACCTCAAGGATCCATACTGGGCCCGCTATTATATATTTTGTATACAAACGACTTACCCTTAGCAATTGACAATATAGTTCAATATGCAGATGATACTTCTCTAATTATTAGTGAAGAATATGAGGGAGACTTAGAAAATAAAATATTTAACTGCATTGATACATTAGAACGATATTTTACACCACTTAATCTTAAGCTAAATACTGATAAACCACAGATAATAAATTTTTCTATCAAAACATCAAACAATGATATAGTGTTTTCGAATGGAAATACATCTCTGACTGCGGTAAACAACAGCTCGTTCTTGGGAATAATAATAGACTCGAGACTAGATTGGAAATGCCATATAGAATGCTTATCAACAAATATGGCAAAATACTGCTATGCCTTTAAAATTATATCACAAAATATCAACTGTGAAACTGCCTTTGTTGCATATCATGCCTACATATAATCCCGCATACGATATGGTATTATTTTCTGGGGAAACTCCACAAATATAAATATAAATAAAATCTTTATCCTGCAAAAGAGATGTCTGAGAACCATCTTAAATATGAAGCAGACAGATAGCTGTAAACTAATATTTATAGAAAAACGAATTCTGACTATTACTAGTCAGTACATCTTAGAAGCGGTAATTTTTGTCTCAGAGAATAAAACACTATTTAATGACTGCAATAGGATACATCCCTATAATACCAGAAACAAAGATGAACTAATAGAACCATATATCCCCAACTTCAATTATATTCAAAAAAATGTAGTCTTCCCTAATAAAAATATTTAGTAAGCTCCCAAATGAAATTAAAACTCTCCCATTAAAAAAAACTGAAGCTACAATTAAAGAATATTCGAATAAATAAAGCCTGCTATGCGATAGACGAGTACTTCAATGATGGTGATATAAAATTATTATATTGAGTTCTAAATAAAATATTTATATCAATTTCCAATTATTTTAATTCTGTTTGTCTGTGCAAACTATATGATGTTTTATTTAAGTGTTTTTGCTTTATACATTGTCTGTATTAAAATTTTAGTAACTTAGTTATTTAGTAATTTAATAATAGGTACACATATGACACGTTCAACACCCACTGGGTATTTTGTAATTATTTATACATTGAACTAATAAAGACTAATCTAATCTAAAAAATGCATTTGAAAATAAAAAACAATGCTTAGGAATATTTAAAGACCTAACAGCTGCATTTGACAGTGTTGACCATAATATCTTACTAAATAAACTAAGTTTGTATGGAATTAGAGGTAACTGTTTAGAGCTATTTAGATCTTATCTAAATAATAGAATGCAGCTAGTGGATTGGGGTGGACAAAGAAGCGAACTGCTGCATATTAAATGAGGAATTCCCCAATGCTAGCTTCTAGGGCCCATACTTTTTCTTGTCTACATTAATGATCTGCCACAAAGCATAACAAATTTAAACACTACAGCTGTTATGTATGCAGATGATACCACCTCTATTACAAGTGTAGACAAGGGAAGTAATAGTCAAGTCATACTACACAACATTTTGCAACGTGCTAAAACTTGGTTTGCACACAACCATTTAGTGCTAAATGGAAGTAAAACGGTAAACTCAACTTTGGCGCTACAACCTTGTGCGGGTCGTAGCTTCCCAAAGTTCCTTTTCCATTCGTCCCTGTTTCTTACAACTGCTCTCCAGTTTCCAAATCCAACTTTATGTCTTCTAATATTCTGTTCTCCTATCTGAGTTTTCGCATTCCCTGTTTCCACCTTCCTTGTAGCTTACCATTCATTTCCTTTTTTTGGTACGTATGTGTCCTGTATTCGTTCTACATGTCCTGCCCGTTGTAATCGCGAGGTAATAATCTTGGTTATGATGTTAGGCTCTTCGTGCTTTCTTAATAATTGATATAGTACGAAATTGTATCGGCGGCGCCATATTCCTTATTCACAAATTCCTTTAAATCTTGTGTGAAGAACTCTTCTTTCAAAGATGTGTAGAAAGTCAGCGTCTCGCTTATTAATGGTCCATGTTTCTGTACCGTAGGTGACAACATGCAATATAAGGGTCTTGTAGATTATTAATATTCCTTTTCTACTTATGCTGCGATTAGAGAGTTGCTTATGTGGGGCATTGTAGCATTTATTGCCTAGCATAATCCGTCTTCCTATTTCTGCATCGCTGTCGTTCTTCGTAATCACACTAGAGGTAAGATGGTGAACTCTTGTATGACTTTTTGTATGATTTTCTGTGCCAATTGTAAAATTTTGGCTGAGGTTGTGAATGACGTGTGGCGAGGTGGTTACTGGCAAGATTTCAGCTTTCTCCTCGTTTATTAGTAAGCTGTAGCTGTTGGTTGAGCTTGGAAGTTCCGTATATGTTCTTATCATGTCCAGCAAAGTCCTGGCAACGATATATATGTCCGCGTATGCAAGAAGTTGTATTGATCTGGTTATTATCGTGTCTCTTGTATTTATATTGGCATCTCTCACTGCTTTGTAAAACTATTTGCATCATATATTTTAGTCGTAGACAGTAGAAAAATAAGTAGTACTGCTGAAAATATTAATCATTTATTTATATTGTGTTCAATTGCAGGTGATGGACTTCAGCATCTGCAGGAAAAACCATTGTCACCATAGATAAATGAAAGAGAAGGTGAAACTGTTAGGCCACACTGTGACTCTGTTGCTGAATTTGGAGAAGTTTGTACACATGAAGCATATTCTTTATAGGATTTTGCAAACAGCCCAAAAAACTATGAGATCTAAAAGAAAAAGTATATGTAAAAATATTAATGAAATCTTTGCATTCTTTCGATAACCTGAATTCTGGTTATGCTAGCAAATTAAAATCCTAAAATAAATGTGTCCAATTTCTTATTTGACATTCTCATTATAACACAAGCATCCAACAAAATCCCCTACAGCTATGCAGATTAACCTAGTATCTACATGACCCCCTACGGTATGAAGATCCAGTTAAAAATGAGACCAAAGGCTAAGCATTTCCAAGAAACTAAATGAGAGATTTCATGAAAATGTAAATTCTCATAGATAGTTTTTTTCACTGTTTGCAAAATCCTATAAAGAATATGTTTCATTACTATAAGCAAAAAATTAATAAATAATTCACTTTTAAATATGCATACAGTATATAGGCTCCAATAATAGTTAGCTAATAGGTGAAGATCTGTTTTTTTTTTTATCAGTCAATGACAAATATTATTTCATACTTATTCATGTATATTGCCTTGGTTTTGCATGAAGTTTTCGTAAATTTTTTCGTTTCCCTCCAAAGCGATCCACTTTTTTTACTTGTTTCCATTTAGTTAATGACATTATTTTCAACAAGATATATTGAACAAAACTCGTATACCAACAACAAAATAAACTCTTAAAACATGGCGTCAATTAAAATATGGCAGATCTATAGCGGTTTTTTATGGAACAAAAAAGCTTGTATTAATACTTATTTACTCTATAATGATTTTATCACAACTGTATTATTATTCTCTATAACTGCTTTAAGGAGCTTTTTCCCTTAAGATCGATAGCAGCTTCCATATTTGTAATTTGTTGTCCACAGCAGAATTGTAACTTAGAAACCCCTTACACAATAGTTCTATAAAGAAATATAAGCTATATTGAAACATATTCTTTATAGGATTTTGCAAACAGTAGAAAAAATGACCATCTATAACTAAAAGAAAAACTTTGTGTAAAAATATTAATGAAATCTTTGTATTCTTTCGATAACCTGAATTCTGGTTATGCTAACAAATTAAAATCCTAACATGAATTTGTCTAATTTCTTATTTGACAATTCTCATTCTAACACTAGCATCCACACAGTCCCCTACGGACATGCAGATTAAACTAGTATCTACATAATAACCCCCTACTCATGAAGATTCAGTTAAAAATGAGAACAAGGCCTAAAAAAGAATTGTCAAATAAGAAATTAGACAAATTCATTTTAGGATTTTAATTTGCTAGCATAACCAGAATTCAGGTTACGAAAGAATGCAAAGATTTCATTAATATTTTTACAGAAAGTTATTCTTTTAGTTATAGATGGTTATTTTTTCTGCTGCAAAATCCTATAAAGAATATGTTTCAATACAATTATAAGCAAACAAATAATAATTCATTTTTAAATAAGCGATATTACGGAATGATTTTATAAGAGTATCACAGGAGATGGTATAATTCTATAAGGCACTATTTTACATCGGTTTTACAGTAATTTTATTCTATAAGCACCGTTGTTGTATAATTGTGTTACTGTACACACTTATAGGGCAACATTAGCACTTATCTTATAAATGCTCTATTATTATGCTCTAAGAATGTTCTTGCAATAAATTTAAAAAAACAATTCAATTTCTGAAGGCAAAATAGTCTCCTGTGCTGCCTTAATGCAACAATTGAGTGTTCTAGATACAACTATAAAACATTAATAGAATATAAAAGTCCTATTACTCTAAATTTATAGAACTACTTTGCAAGCTGGGCGGTCACTACAATTTGATCATCTGGTTAGCTGAATCTTATTAATTAATATCAATTTTGAGGTCGAAGTAAAAATGAACAAATAACAAGATTGAACGAATTTTTAACTGACCTCAAAATCTATATTAGATAATAAGGTTCAGTTAAAAGAGTAACAGTGAAATTTTATTTCATAATTTTTAGAGACTGGTTTTTTAAAGGCGACTCAAATGTTTTTTAAAATCTTTTATAATAGATTCTGAACGTATACCTATTACATTTTTTTAAATTTTTTATAATTTATATATACTTAATTGTATAGTTGGTACAGGCACCTAAATGACTAAACATTTGAATGTGCCTAAGAAGTGTATATTGAGTTATATACATGTAATTCTTTTTTTTTTATTTAAGTGTGTACACTATATATAATTCATTAACCTATTAATCTAATTACTATCTAGTTACAATCTAGTTACTACAACTAAATTAAATAGCAAAGTATATATTGCTATTTTTTTCGTGATAAAATAATTTTGGTTTCTTAAAAAAAAGTTTTAAAGGAGTCATAATAATTACTTATAAAGTTTCTACATTTCTTGTTAAATGTTTCTAGATTTTTTGATTGTTTGATTTTAGTAGGTAGAAGGTTGTAAAATTTTGGAGCTAAGTATTGAAAAGATCTCAAACCGATATTCTTATTCATAGTAGGTACTTGAAGGTTCTTGCGTATTTTTCCCCTGGTATCGTGCTGGTGAGTTATCGTTTTTTTAAAATTTTCATTCTTATGTAAATAAGAGCAAGAAGAGAGAATATATAGTGATCGCACATTAAAAATATCCTCCAAGTATAACAAATCTAGGGTGTAGCCAAGTTTTATTATAGATTACTTTCAGGATGAAATTTTGTGTTATATTCAGTTGTCTTAGTGAATTGTTATAAAGACCGCCCCAGGAAATGATGCTATACCTGATTAAAGACTCTACTAATGCTTTGTAAACCATAGTTATAATTTCTTTCCTAGGAATTTTCTCATTATATAAAATTTATGTATAAGTTTACGTATGTTTGTTGTCAATTTCAGAATGTGTTTATGCCATTTTAAATGCTGGTCAAATATTATTCCTAGGTATTTTGTTTGAGTTGTCTCTTTAAGTTCATCTGTCATGTCATTGAATCTAATGCTTGTAGGTAAATTCGGGTCGATTAGCAGAGTTTAATGAAAAGGATAAATAGTGAGTTTTATTTAGATTTAACGTTAGTTTGAAAGTGTTTAGCCAATTTTGTACCTTGTTTAATCCCTGTATGACTTTAGATTTAGTTTGGTTCCAGGATACATCTTGAAATAATAATAGTGTATCATCCGCAAATGAGATTATGGTGCCATTTATATTTAGTTTAGTTAAAGAATTTATATAAGTGATAAATAAAATTGGTCCCAGGACAGTGCCTTGTATGACTCCTGTAGTAATTTTGCTTGGAGAGCTAACGGTCTCTCTAATCCGGACCATTTGATATCTGTCTGAATGATAGCTTTGTTAAAACATTCTTTTAAAAATTATGGGAATATTTTGAAGAATATTCCCTGATCGTTTAAAACTGTGTAATTTTGGAATTACAGTAATGTTCAAGGAATATATTGAATATTTAAATATAATTCCAGTCATATTCAAATTATCCAGAAAGACATTCCGTTCATATACTAGGAATATGTTTGTGCTATCTGGGTTGGATCCAAACTATATAAAAATATACAATCACATAAACTGTCAACTTTCTATGTTTTTCCATCTAAATCAACTAAACTATGATACGAGGGGGTGGGAGTGTCTCATCCTAAATAATATAGGTAAAAAAGAATTGTGAGAAAATAAATTCTCCACATTTAAAATGAAACTTAATTTATTATTACCTGTTGAAATCCTGGTTATCTGGTTCAATTTTAATTTCTTCTTTAACCAGAAATTTTTGTTCCATTATTTCAACTTTTCCCTCTTCACACCACATTTGTTCTAATTTAAATGTATCTTCGTTACCAATACTTCTCTCACTGGCATTCTCTATTTCTCCACAGAATTGTTCTTCTATTTTGATTTTATCAATCGTGCCATCACCTTCCTCACGTTTTATTACATCTTCTATTGTAAACTGTAATAAACTACTTAGCTCTATTTGACCTCGTTTACTGTTTGTATCTAGATTGTCACGATACTTCTTAATTTTATCTTCTGTAAGAAAACAGGTCGTCACAAAACGAAAACAGTGTTCTAGGGAACCATGGCAGGAGGGACATATTACGGGTTTCTTAATGATGCTTAAATCCTGCCAATTAAAAATGAATATTGAAAATGAAATCATATATGAAAAATCACACTTAAAGATAAGCATGTACAAGTTTCCTCCGACAGAAAGCTCTATTAATAAATAACCAATGTGTAGGTAAGGCTATGAGTAAACTGATTTTCAATATCACCTAAGGATTCTCACTAAGTAAAATAGAATGAACGTTATTATTAAACAATTATAATAGTGTCTCCATAAATGTGTGGCGTTTTATGTGGTTATAGTTACTTTATTACTAGCATCCAGGCTTCACATACTTTCACTAAAATCTTTACTGCTCGGCTGGTTTTTATCAAAAGTGCTTTACATACTCAAACTTTCCTCGACATATTCTCCGTATAATAGTAAAAATTTCATCAAAATCGGCTAAGCGATTCTCGAGATTAGCTCCGATGAACAGACAGATAAATAAGCGTCCTGGTCATGCGTTTCTATTTGCCTACCTACTCTATCACTTATTGATGATTATACTACGTGTTCAATATTCCCTGACTTTACTGACCTTATTTGTTTTAGCTTTAATTTAACTTCATTATCATTCAATATTTTTCTCATTGTCATAAAATAGATTTAAATTACATTCTTGTATATTTGTCCTCGTAAATTACTCGGTAGTATAAAATCTCACTGTTCAGCTACACAAAGTAGGTTGAAGTGTGTCGAATGGACAGTTCAAAACCTGAATATTTTATATAATTTTATATTTTTTATATCCATAATCAGTGCTCATCTGGCTAAAAGTGTGTAACTTTCATCACAATATCACATAAATTGTTCGACTTGTGTAGATCATCTGCAATCCGCTATCCTGCCGAATCCTACCAAACTGAAGATAACCAGGCACATAATACTCAACTAATAAAGATAGGTAACTCATTCTTAATTTTAGCATTTTTATTTAAACCCTCACAGTATTAATGTAAGAGCCCGGCGGTCAACAAAAGTAAGGTATTTTTAAAGAGACGACCTGTATTTTAGAACTGTTACCATATTAAATATGGCATATTCTTCATTATAAAAGACTACAAAATTATTTTAAACTGATCACACACAAGTCCTGCCAAGTAAAAAAACATTTAAGAAACGCAATAAATATAAAAACAACTAAAATAATTATATATTTGCTAAACTGTATAGAATGCTCAGAGCTACGAATTAGAAACATATTTCTCTTTATTTTCAAACACATTATGTGTTGACAATATACTTATAACAAGAGAGCACAGAAATCACATTTTACACACACGAACATGCACACTTGTTTGCCAAAATGTTCCTAAAAATACTACTTGCGATCACTCACCCCTAACTCATTCCCTTTAAACACTATATGAGCAAGATTAGTAATGTTTAACATGAGCAAATAGTAATACATACCAATTCTGGAAGACAGTGTTTGATCGTTTTCTTCAACATAAAGTCTCCCTCTCCAACATTAAGGAATGTAGCAAAACAATTTTTTACTAGACCCATGCAAAATCCACATACGTATTGATTTTCTGAAATTCCTGTACCATTTCTATTTGTTCTATGATAGACCTCTTTTAGATCTAGTTTTACACCGTCCTTGTCTTTAGCAGATGGAACTATGTAATCATGTGCATGGAAGCACACTGCTTTAAAATCAAAACATTTTGTAAGTATATCTGTACAGTTTGTACACATCACGGGCTCTCGTATTGCAGTTATTAAATCCTAGAACAAAATTCGTCGAAAACATTACACGGCAAAGACGTGTAATAAATATTGAACTGAATCAAATTTATCATAAACTTCCGCCTTCCAGCAGGACAGCGTTATTTTCGACTTACTATTTTTGGTGCAACTATATCCAAGACACATTTTATATCTTCCCCTATAATTTTAAACTGATCACATATTTTTAAACAAACTCCACATATTCTTTCTTCCGTCCCCATTTTCTACAACGAGATAGAACATGCACATGAGAACAATATACAAATTTTTATACAATATTCGAGAATTAATTAAGTTGTAGGTTGTAGGTTAGGCTTCTTCATTTTGCTTTTTTTTATTATTCTGTGCTTCTGATAGTTCTGGCACAGAAACTTCAAGAAGGACAAATAGGAAGGAGTAAAGATTAGACAACTAACAAGATAGTGATGGGCGATATATCATGAACTGTGATTTAATCACTGATATTGAAAAATCACAGGTAACGACTGTTAATAAAGTTGGTAGAAAAGAGTAACTATACAGTGTAGTGAAGTCGACGTGAAGAGTACTTATAATGTTTGTTTGCTGTAAACTGTATGTGAGATACGAAATTTTTGACAAGTATTTGAAAGGGAGAAACAGTTGGACTGATTTTTAATAGATCATTAAATAATGAAAATAGGCGCATACAGTATTGTTATGAATTACACCCCCCTTGGAACTGGAGATTGATACGCCTATGCCTAGTAGTGAGTGACTGGAAACTTGTAGGCAAAGAATTTATATAAATTCTTTGCTTGTAGGAGATGGAGTTTTCTGGGAAGTGTGGTGGGAGAAGATACTAGATGGAATTTCAGCGATTGTTTTATTATTATTCTGTGTTACCGGTGCAGAAGAAGAAGTTTATTAAAAAGATGTTCTATAAAAGTGACGTTCGGTAAAAACTGGGGTTAGATATAAAGTAAACAAAGTGTAAAGGTTATTTTGGTTAAATAAGAAGTTTTGTATAATTAGTAAATTATTAAATAAAATGTTAGTGTTTATCTCTTGTTGAAATTATTTTGAAACCCACGGATTGATACAGGGTGTTTCCTAAGAGGTGGAAATACGTAACAGTATTATTAGGAATCTCCCCTTCGCTCTTCAAAATGAGGTAAATATTTCATTTTAAGGAATATTACCCCCCCCGCTTTCTGAAATTTGTATCGAGATAAGTTCGAAATTATAATCGAAGTTCGATGAGGCCGTATGTTCGTATGTTACTACCCCCGGGCTCCGTGTCCTCGGCCTTGTATGTCGTACAATAGGTATTACACATATTTACGGCTGTACAAATTACCAAAGTAGGGAATTTTTTATTTACCGTCCGTCGGCACTTATTTAGGAATAGAGAACAATTAACAATTTTTCCCATACGCCGTATTATGAAAAGTCGTGATTACATCTCGTTTTGAATACACTGATATCAGAAAAACTCTTTAGCGATCTTCGTAACGATTCACGTTGTGATTGAAAAATCACGGTATCACCCAACACTAAAGCCAAGTAGGCTCGGCATGAAGAAAAGTAGTTCCAAAAAGTATCCCGAGTCCGAGTTATACGAAGATGTGTCATTCGATGAAAAGGTTGTGCAGCACTTTAGGCCGGCTACAGACATACCTGCATATACTTGAACGGTATGCATGCGCAAGTTTGTACAAGCATACTGGAACGTGTGTATTATTATAACATTTGCACAAGTATTGTATTGTACAAGTGACTTGAGACTTGATGAAATTCTATATTGTATACTTGTACATGTCATCGAAGTGGAGGGGAAGACTGGAACGCTTACACGATAGACAAACATAACTCTAAAGTGGCACTAGGTGTTGGAGCAGTACGGATGCTGTGGGGTGGGTATCTGCTGTGTCCCACATACGTAGTAACTGGTGGAAAACGTGCGCGTTTTCAATATAATTAGCAGAACTTCAAAACCGTCTAATGTACATTATTCAAATTTCAGTGAATGATTTAGAATAGAGACATAATGAACATGTAATTTTTCCAATTTTTTTCGATCCTCCGTTCCTGAGATATTCGCGGTTAAATTGAGGAGTCCATACATTGAATCGAATATTGAGTTAGGAGGTATTGGATACAACTTCAATATCAGTCTTCCAGGAAAATATTTTATATTATATTGCTGATTTTACCGTCAAAAAAAATGTTGGCTAAGAATTTATGTGCACATTGCCAAAAAAATTTAATAACAAATGGTCATAACGATCATAACTATTCGGTAAAATAAATATATATATAAATCCTTTATTTAGCCAAAGATTAATAATATACACAAATACACATAAATAATAAATATACAGAAAAAATATATATAAAAACAACACAAGAATTGTATATAACAAACAAGTATAGTAATTATCAGTAATATATAGTCAAATTGTCACACTATAAAATTTCACTTAAATAAATAAAACAGTCAGAGAACAGATAACAATCAGTATTACATGACTTTAAAAACAAATACTTAGAATTAAATTTAAATTTAGGCTGGACACTTACAATACCTACTCATCCAACAAATACTTTTTAAGATATATATAAGATATGAATATATTTAAAGTGGTACTGCTTTTAATATTCTCAGGTAAGTCATTATACTCACCTAATCCCTTAAAAAATAAACTGTTTTGAGTTGAATTTTTCCTGTATCTTTGTATATGAAAGTCTAAATTAGCTCTAGTATTATGATTATGTACATTTATATTATAGACTAACATATCCTGCAGATATTTGGGGGCTAAGTTATTCTTAATTTTATATATAAAGACCAGGGTGAAGAATGTAACATATTTTTTTACCGAAAGCCACTTTAACGTATTCAGCATGCCCCTAATAGAAGTCAGTCTAGAACATCCCAAAATGATTCTCATACCCCTATTTTGTAACTTTTGAAGTCTATCTAACTCATTTTTATTTAAGAGGTATATTATTGAGCAACAATAGTTGAAATGGGGCAGTATACATGTATTATATACCATAAGTTTGGCTCATTGACTCAGGCACCCACTACTTCTACTTAAAAAGTTTATTTTAAAACCTATAATTTTACATATATAATTAGCATGATCTTTAAATGATAATTGTTTATCTATCATTACCCCAAGATATTTTATTTTTTCAACTCTCTCAATTTCATTGCTACCAATATAAATTTTTTCTTCTCTACTTATCAATTCTAAACCAATACCTTTTCCAATAACCATCCACTTAGTTTTCTTACTATTAATCTTTAATAAGTCAGTGCAGCAGTACCTGTAAACATTCTGTAAGGTATTATTTATCATTGTGAAACAATTTCCAATAATGAAACCACTGATATAAATTAGGGTATCATCAGCGAATAAATGTATATTACAATTGTCCACAACCTCCACAATGTCATTTATGTATACCAAAAACAATAGTGGGCCTAATACACTACCTTGTGGTATTCCATTATCATTACTTATTTCGGAAGATATTATTTAATTTCAATTTTTGTGATCTATTATATAAATAATTAGTCAGCCATAGTAATGCAACTCCATCAATACCTATTTTTTTAAATTTCATCAATAACCTTGCTCTATCTATCGTTTCAAATGCACGTTGTAAATCTAAAAATACTGCAAGTGTAATTTGGTTTTTCTCCAAATTTAGCTTCCAGTCGTGCAATACACATTGTATAGCGGTCTTACAACTATGTTGACTACGGAATCCAGACTGATAACTCGCTAATATTTCATTTCTTTCCATGAAAGATACTATTTGTTCATAAACTACCTTTTCAAGAACTTTTCCCATGGAATTAATCATGTTGATTGGACGTAGATCACAAGCCTTTATTGAATTCGGTACCTTTGGAACAGGTATAATAGTAGCAACCTTAATATCTACCGCAAGTTTTACTAAATTTGTATCGAGAGGTAAATTATATTTCCTTCTCCAGTAGTGTTTGAAATTATAAAATATTGCGAAAAAGCTTTCAAAGCGGAAATTCTAATGGGGCATATGGAAGAGTGGATTTAAAAAAAGTATCCTAAAGATGGTTTGCAACATGTTTTAAATAAGATAAAAACAATGTTGGTTTCTACCATCCCACCCAGTTAGCATTTCGGAAAACCTACATGAAGTGCAAATTATTAAATATATTGCAAATGCATATTATTATGCTGATATAAGAATAGTAAACATATGCAAAAAAGACAACAATGCAAGCTGTAGGAGCTGAAAAATTATCAGTAAGACAAAAACTGCACAAAACTGATATTTTATCAAGTTTAGATTAATTTAATGTATATTTATCATTGTATTAATATACAGGGTGTAATCAGTTTCATGTCATTAAAAAAAACTGGTAATGGGGACCGACTAGACAAACAAAAAACCTTTATGACTTTTCCCTCTAGGGGCACTTTGAATAAACTGACCTGGGTTAACATATTAAATATTTTTTTAATATTAATGTAGAAAATAATTGAGAACCACTGCTTTTCTTGGTCAAAAGACTTGCAGTTCCCAATTATACACCTTTTAAATTGTCATAAAAAAATGCAGTCCTCGGCGTCACACGCAGTGTCAAAGCAAAGGCTTTGTTTGGATCATCGACCGCCTTTGATAGACCGCCTCAACCGATGGCAATTATAAAGAGGTAAATAATTCGTTATCTTATCCTGCACAACTGCAAGCAAATAATAGCCATAGAGGTTTAAACAGAGCACTTCTTTACATGTGTGTCTTTTAATTTGGAACAAAATATTGGATTAATGTTTATAATTTAGAATATTTAAATGTGATTTATTAAGGTTTGTAACATAAACGAGTGTCCTGGGTTAAAAGCTTACCTAAGTAAATCATTCGAAATCTCTGCATCTGCATCAATACACAGTTCGGTACATCGAATTAAGGACATACGTACTCCGTTCAACACTAAACAATAAACTATCAACTAACGTTGTCAATAAAGAAAAATAAAAGAAAAACTTGGTTCAAAGTCAAAAACGAAATACAAAAAGAACGAACAAGTAAGTTGTGTCTGTACGTAATCAAGAATTTAACGACTTGAATGGTAAAGCCAATAAAGTAAATCTTAACTATAAATACAGTGACCTGAATTTCAAAAATAACAAAAACAACGAACGGCGGAGCAGGTTGGGCGTGTGTACATAACGAAACACCCATAGTAACCAGAGACAGTAACTAAAATATTGCACTAGAGATGGGCGGTCCGGTTCCTTTAGTGGATTTGGTCCGTTTTGATCCGTTCCGCTAGTGGACCCGTTCAACTGGATTCGTTCGATTGGATCCACTTCAAAATTTCCTCATCGTGAATCGTGATGTCTGACTGTTTAATGTGAGTGTGACTCACTGAATAGTCTTAATATTAATTATTTTATAATTATACTACCCCGATAAATCATATTTTAATAAAATAATTTTGCTGTAATACGAATGGGTTTGGATAAACAGTAAATAAAATCTTCAAATCACGACGCAGGCACTTCCTAAGTACTGAGTGTGCAAGTGGGGTATTTATTACTATTTATGGAGCGACGATAGTCAATTCAAACTTCATCAAATCTATCCAAGCAGTCAGTCAGAGTCCAGGGTCAGGAGTTCAGCTCAGAACAGTACCAGGACTTACATACCATAACAGATCAATGGACCGGACCGAGGACCCGGTTCGATCGACATCGTGGATTCGGTCCGACCCGTTCTACCTTCGGATTCATTCATTTGGAACGGGTCTGCACGACCGCCCATCTCTATATTGCACAAGGGAGAGTCAGAGTATAAGGCAAAGACACGCGCGACGATCTAACCTACCTCAATATTCCAGCAGTTCTCAAAAGATTTTATTGAAATTTTTTTTTTTTTCCAAAACTATAAGCTTTAGACCCCATGTTATATAAGGTTTTTTTGTTTGTCTTGTCGTTCCCTACCACCAGTTTTTTTTAATGACATGAAACTAATTACACCCTGTATATGTAGGTAGACATTAAAATTTTAATAAGTACTATGTAATACGTACAATTTAAAATTCTGTGTTAAATGTATACATTTCTTTATTGCTTATTTATATTGAAATAATATAAACCTACCAAAAAACGCGATATTTCATTATTTCAAGTTTACTTTAACCGACTATCGACTCAGCATTCGGCAAGTATTAAGTATTTTTATTATATATATATATGGTACTTAAAATTAACCTTGCATTATTTTCAGTTTAATTTAATTGAGTCATAATATTACTATTATGAATATTACGTATAATATTCATTTTAGCGAACACATGAGGCCCTTATGTGTTAGACAAGACTGACCCCTCCGCAGCATCCGCACCGCTCTAACACAGGGTGTCATTTTCACTTAATGATGTCAACGTTCCAGTCTTCCCTTGTTCCCTTCCACTTCGTTGGTACATGATAGGTTTGCGCAAGTATACCAGAGCGCTTGAGCGTGTGTACGGCAGGTCGGAAGACCTGTGCAAATTAGATTTGCTCTGGTTTTGAGAAATACCAGTCCTCGAGTGTCAGACACATGCGCAGTTAGTAAGTCCAGGATGCGTTTTACTAACTGCGCACGTGCCTGACGTCCGAGGACAGGGTATTTCTCAAAACCAGAACAAACCTATTGTAAACGTAAACGCATCGTCTTCATTAGTTGGCGCCATTTTTGTCCTTTGTTCGCGCTTAGCTGTCACCACTGCACAACTGTTCAAGTATACTTCTACGTGTGGTGGCGATGCAGATTTCATTCACGTCTGTAGCCAGCTTTGAACACTGCAATTCTGGACGACACCGTGGCATCCGGTATCGTTGTGTTGGATGGTACCTTCTCCGAGCTCCAACTACGTGCGACGGGGACGAAAGTGATATCGGTATTGTTAAATATACATATAATATGAAATGTATATTCAGCTACTGACATCCATCAGTGTCATATACAGTGTATATTGCTGGAGGTATATACATAATGATTTATACATAAAATCTCCATTAAGGTGGCCATTCCCTAGAAAGAGACATCCGATAGGGAAATATTTATTATTTTTAGCTATAACTTTTTTTTCTTAGTACGTATATTTAAAAAAACTATAAGAGTACCTAAGTAAGACCATAACAAGACTATAAGTATGAATTTTCACTCAATAATTTTACTGGTTTGCAAAATAGCTCGATTTAAATTTAAAAATTGTGTTAATCTTCCTATTTCGTAGTTTTAAATCGAGCTATTTTGCAAACCACTGAAATTACACAGTGAAAATTCATAGTAATTCATAGTTATAGTTCTACTTAGGTACTCTTATATTTTTTTTAAATATACGTACTAAGAAAAAAAAGTTATGGGCAAAAATAATAAATATTTCCCTATCGGAAGTCTCTTTCTAGGGAATGGCCACCTTAATGTATAATTAAATTATAATCATACACGAATTTTAGCTCATTATCTGATGTGCATGTGCTACTAATTTACGGCATAGTACGTTGACCCACCATGCATCATTTGTTTAGGGATTGTAGTTCGCAACAGCCGGCAGCCATTAAGCCCTATAGTGTTGCATGCATATAGTGTTTATGTTCCAATTCTCTTTGATTTATGTGTGATGGAAGTTAACGCTTTCTCATTCTCTGGATTTGTAACAAGTTTTTTTCCGTAACTTGTTAATTATTTAATTAGTTGCCAAATATGTTCCATTCAGCACCCGTACTAGGAATAAATTCAATTTGTTGCCAAAAACTCATGTTTAGCGACCGTGCTACAATAACTGAAATAAAATCCAAGTTAGACGCAACTGAGCATGCGCGAGCGGAATATTTGAGAGAGATGGAACTGACAGGAATTGAAAACCGGCACTTTCCGTCTTGACGTCGCTGAGGCGAGACTATTCTAATTTTTTTCTTAAAAGATTTGTAGTTATTAGAGCCATCCTGCAATACTTTGTTGAAATTTTTACTTTTATAATTATAATTCCTTAAATAATAACCTAATTATTTTGAATATTAAATTTTAAGCTGGCATTTAGTTAAATTATTAATATATTTGAGGTTAACCTTGTGGTTAATTAAGAAACCACTTGTTAGTGGATTGCCCCAGCAGTGGTTTATTTGTCATTTTGGGACAGTTCCTGCTGGATGTTTATGTATTATATCAATAATTTTTGTTTGCCAGTAGTTTATATTATATACTTACATATATATATATTTTTTGGTATTTAGGGTCGCTCTAAAACTTTTATTTAGATAATCTCATTTCACGACTAATATACTAATTACTGAATTTCTTAAAATACGAGACGTAAAGTCGATTTCTTTAAATTAATTTTTGTAATAGTATGGAGATAATCTCCAAAATTTTAAATTTTCTTATTTTTTTTTTCTAGATTGCATATTTTAATATCGATTTCTTTTATGCTGCTTTGAAAATTTTGTCATAATTTATAGTAATTTATTTGATTCAGAGTCTCAAGGCCAAATTTTTGGTGATAATTTAGTAGTAGAGTTTTTTTTTATCGGTCCTCAACCATTTTCTTACATTACTGCTTAAATTTTACAAATTCTAATACCTAGTTTTTTGTAGTTTCTATAAAATTTGTGACCTTGGCTTAACCAAGGGTATTCAATTTTTATTCTGCTAGATCTTTTTTTTTTTTTAATAAGTTTTAAAGTTAATTAATAATTTATTTAGAGTCATTTTAAATCTAAATCATTAGTTTTCTTTCTTGTGTAATTTAACTCAATTTGTATCAACTGGTTCCTGATTTACCACTGTTTTCATGTAATAACTGGATCGACCAACTCTGGATCAAGCACATGGTAGTTTTGCTAGTGGCTGGACGAGAACTATAATTCGCAGAATATTTCCAACTTCGTGTCATCCTGGAACCTCCTCCAAACAATATAAGTCCTTAAACCCAGGTACCTGTGGCCATCTCCAGGAATTGGCACACTGGAACTCCGCACTCGCCACCCAAAGTTACATAAGCAATTACCAATCGTCATAGCTTTTCTTGGTCAGAAGAAAATTATATATATTGTTAAACCAGTTGATCTTTTCAATTTAATTCTTTTGATAGATATTGTTTTTAATTATTTTTAAATATTCAAATAAATCAATTTTTTTGTAATTACGTATTCATTCTCAATCATTTTAACTCTAAGCTTATATATTTTTATTGTAGTAAATTTTCTAAACAAATTTTTTTTTTTTATTAATACAATTGTAAAGTCTTTGTAAATTTTAAACTTTATTTCTTGTTAATATATTGTTATTTTGTTTAAATTTTGCTTTTGATTGTTTCCTCCTTAAACAGTTTCAGGAATATCAGTTGCATGAATACGCTGGCGCCCTTTTTCTTTGTTTAGTTTGTTTAATAACACTCAAATTATTTATTGAAAAAAAAATAGATACATAAATAACTCTTCTCGCCACAGAGTGACCCTCGACCATCCCTGAGTTAACCGGTTGCTACGCTTTCATAGCTTCTTCAGCACTCCGCTGAGAAGTTGTGGTTGCAGATTTTATATTTGCTTTTTGCTATATTATGCTGTTACATTTGCACGAAGCTCCTGTGATGTAAGAGTATATTTATTATTATGCAATTCTTTAGATTTCAGGGTTAGAAAATTTGTAAGTTTCATATTTAACTGATTATGGCAGGTGTGTTTAGTTAAGATGGCACAAAGTGACAGAGGCCTAAAAATTTGCTGTTATGTCAAGTCATATTAGGTATGTATTTTATAAATATAGTGAATAAAAATTACATACGTTCATATTATGTAACTTACTGATGGTTAAGAATGTGTTAAACACATATGTAAAACATGAGTAACTATAGTATTATTAGTATTATACATATTTATTAAACTACTGGAAAGTAAAAAAGTATATGTAAATATTGAAAATTTTAAATATTGTGTAATAATTAAAGATATTTTCTATAGTTTGTGTATGTTTAAAATAGCTATATAAAATATATTTATTGTTAAACTATCTGTGTTTTATTACCTGTTATATGGATACCTCTGAAGAAGTAGATCCCACGAACATCAAAACACGTGAACACTTTCATTCGATGTGTGCTGCACCAATCGTATTGGTATTGTCGAGATGATTAAAACTGTTCGTTTTAATCATCTCCCGATGATGCCAACATGACTGGCAACACGCGTCGAGTGCAGTGTTCAATAAGTGTTTTGATGTCGGTGGAAGCTACTTCAGAGATATGTAATGTATATTCATAAAATATGCGATTGTGTATGTTTGTTTCATATCCAATGAATGTACATTGCATATGTTTATGTACATTTAGTTGGACATGAAATAGATATGGAAGTCGGCGACAAATGTATATGCTAGGAATGTTAATTCCACATCTATTAGATGTACTTTCTCTATCTTCTGGATATACATATCCATAGATTGAATATACACCATATGTCACGGTCGTTAGCCAATTGGAATTTTCAATAAAACTTTGTACTACTACTACTCTCTTTTTGAATATTCAAAAAACGGTTATCTTTTACATTACAGTAATGTTTTTTCTGAGTTCCGATAACATGTATATATATTCTGAAATTACGAAATTATAATAATTTCAGAACTAGTGTTTATTTAATCTACAGTAACTTAAGCAAATTTAAGTGAATGAGATTCAAACTGACACATTTCTCGAAAGTGTCCTGTAGACAAAAAAAAGTTCGAACATTTCCTACGGATTATCATACAATGTACAAAACTAAGGCCATTTTCGAAATATAATGTATATTTTATATATTGATGATTTGTTTCTATATATTAGAAAGGTGAGATTTCCAAGTTGAAATGATTCCTTAGTTTATTAATTTGTGTAAATTTTGTTAGCAAAGGGTTTTTCTAAATATTGTCTAAATGTTATTTGTGGCCATTATCTTATTTTTTTTTCTTCTTCAATTCTTTGGGACTTCCTGCTACATGTATTTTTTCTTTTGTTAGCAAAGGGTTTTTCTAAATATTGTCTAAATGTTATTTGTGGCATTATCTTAAATTTTTTTCTTCTTCAATTCTTTGGGACTTCCTGCTACATGTATTTTTTCTTTTTAAGTGGTGCTCAGGGAATCTACAATATATCACAATTAACCAGTATGTTACTGGTAAATAACCTCTACACCTGTGACTTTTAAGTCAAAGGATCAGTTAAGAGGTTGCTTTTTTTTTAAATAAACAGAAATAAGTATAAAAACTTAAAATTAAATATTTTGCCGACGTTTCGGAAATCTAATCGGTTTCCTTTTTCAAGGCTTTTTTGAAAAATCTTTTTTGCTGTGTATGATAAATACACAGCTCTAAGAATGTTTGTTATATTCAATATCCACAGATACTTACTATTTACATGGAACTGTTGATATAGTTAACAGTTTTTTTAGTTTTTATACAATGTTAAGTTTGTGAAGTTCTTCTTTTAACATTGGCAACCAAGTTGTCCATACATCTATGGAACAATTCGACACGCATCTATCCTCACTCAATAATATCGCCGATTCTCTTTTTGCTATCTACCTCTTTTGTTAAAATTTTTGCCGAGTTCTAGTTTATTCTATGTCCATTCTCCCAAGCGAACATCAAAATTATATCAGAAAAAATGAAATTCAGAGGTCCAAGATCTGCGAACACGCTTAGGAGAATGGACATAGAATAAACTAGGACTCGGCAAAAATTTTAACAAAAGAGGCAGATAGCAAAGAAAGAAAAATTAAAGAATCCGCGATAATATTATTGAATGAGGACAGATGCGTGTCGAGTTGTTCCGTAGATGTCTGTACAACTTGGTTGCCAATGTTAAAAGAAGAACTTCACAAACTTAACATTATATAAAAAGTAAAGAAACTGTTAACTATATCAACAGTTCTATGTAAATAGTAAGTATCTATGATTGAATATAACAAACATTCTTAGAGCTGTGTATTGATCATACACAGCAAAAAAGATTTTTCAAAAAAGCCTTGAAAAAGGAAACATTAGATTTCCGAAAAGTTGGCAAAATATTTAATTTTAAGTTTTTATACTTATTTGTGTTGTTTATTTAAAAGAAAAGCAACCTTTAACTGATCCTTTGACGTAAAAGTCACAGGCGTAGAGGTTATTGACCAGTAACATACTGGTTAATTGTGATATTTTGTAGATTCCCCGAGCACCGCTTAAAAAAAAACATACATGTGGCAGGAAGTCCCAAAGAATTGAAGAAGAAAAGGGGTTTTTCGGATGCCAAGTACTGCAAAACGCATAGGCAACCTTGCACGGTGCTTCATCCAATATCTCCACTTCACTAATTGTCTATCGAAAATTCGTGGCAGTAGACGAAATTTTTGTAGATACATTTTTTGTGTGAAAATATATGCTCTCTAAAAATATTTATTATTTTCCTATAGATTGATTCATGTTACCTATTTTAAATAACTAAGAAAAAAGTTGTAACGGTAATTTTGGATTTTTCTCACACACTCTGTATGCCTGTTTAATTAAGTGAGATCTTGCTAAGTCTTTTACAGTAGTTATAGTCAACTAATAAGGTAACCTATTGGTATATGTGGTTGCCGCCCGTAGGTTCCGATATTTCCTATCCGAGTCCCACCAAAGCGATCTGCGCAAATTGAATATTGAAAAGAGGACTTTTCTTAATTAAGTTAACGAGCAAAGGAACAGAAAAATTCCTATCGCCATTTGGTACGATTGTTGTGGTGCTGTATATTATAAATTATTTATACAAAGGCCTTTCTAAGAAGGAGATTCGCCGGCCTTTTGTTTTTATTATTGGTTCTGCCACAACAGTATAACATATTATATTCTGGGGACTAACTGCCATATCAGTGGAGTAGGCCTTCCGAACTTGGATCGTAAGCAACCCTATGATGCTCTAAACGACAAGGGAACCTCTCACGAAGATCATAAGGTCAGAATATTTTTTTCCACTTTCTATTAGAAAATTCCACAGGGCAATTAGTGTGCCATTCTCAAAAGGTTTCCTACCTACGGCGAATTGATACTTAATTCTTATCACCGAGCCTACGAGGGAGAGATCGTCAAAAAGAAAAATTAGAAAATTTATTTAATTATATTTTATTAATATTATAAGATCCACAGATATTATTCAATTAACCTTAAAGTGTGAACCACGCGTAGCGCTGCGGGTGGGGGTTCAAAAATAGAAATTACCCAATTTTATCTAGTTTATGCAAATTAAGGTTATCTCACTTCTGACTGTGAAGCTTATCTTTATATTAATTATATTATTAAGGGAAAAACCTCTTTACTTATTTTTTTCCCCTAGCCCTCCATCTCGGTTAGGTGGCGCCCGGCACCTAGGTGAGAATACTCAGAAAAAATCCGTACCCAGACCTATCGCTCCCAGACGAAGAGCTGCCGTCACGCAACGGGCCCAAGAAAGGGTTACAAAGTTTTTTATTTCCTTTTTAATGTTGCCGAGCTGGAAATCATGCAAACTTTATATGACGTTATTGTTTATCATCCAAAGAAGTCATTAGAAAAAAATCATGTGCCCTCGATATGTTTAGAGGTGAATATCTCTAATGACAGGGAGTTTTTGGTTGTGGCTGGAGTAGGCTGTAGAAGTGAAACACAAGATGTTTTTATAAAATTTAAAATTCTAACATTTCTCTCCATATATGCCCGTAATGCTTAAATTAAAAACATATTAATGATTACATGTCCATAATCATGAGATCCAGAACAAGTATGAATTAAGAACTGTTAACAAAATGACAAACAGGCATGTTCACTTTGGAGTTAAACTTCTGAATAGTTTTCCCTACTCAGTCAGATCGCTACCCATGGATAAATTCATAACTACACTGAAAGAAATTTCTATTATCTATAAAGAGAAATTGACTAACCCCTAATAAATATCTGCATTAAATAGGCTCCAGCAAGACTGCTCTCTAACCGCAACAAAAACGATCTTGCTAAGATGCACTTATTTACCGTTAATAAAAGTTTTTCTTATTATTTATTTGTTACTGTAGGTTGATAGCTTTGCTATCTGGAGTCACCACCTATTTTAATCTTAATAAGTTTTTTGTTATAGTTAATAAGTTCCTATTTCTTACACCATTACTACCTTGTAACCGGAAAAGAACTTTCCTGCTGCTAATAGGTGACTTTTTAACCACTATGCAGCTTACATTATAATGGCAACAAATAATCTCTCTTGACCTAGTAATGTCATTTTGCAAGTACGTTACTTGTAAATTCAATATTTTAATTTTATTTTTTAGACTTCACACTTCATATTAAAACACGTTTTTAATACATTTCTGTTTTGACTCAGACAAAGAATTATTGCTGGAAAAATTAAAATAAATGATTCATTTAAGGAAACAAACGACTAATAAACAATTCAGGGTGCCTATTAAAAAAGGGGAACTTTGACTTGTAAGAAGACACAATCACAGTTTACTATATAATAGCTGCTTTCGTTCAGCAGAGTGATTCGTAATGATAAGGCACCTACCTGTTTCATGTGTTGTCTCTGTCCCTATACCATGCAATTTTGCATCATATGATTACTGTTCATTGAAATCCTGTTTATTATGATTATGAATCACTCTGCTGAACGAAAGCAACTAATATACAATAACATAAAACGCAAGTTTTTTTATAATAATTCTTTGCATAAAACCTTTCCCACAACTGTCTCGTCGAACGCCGAATTGCTTACTAGTTACTGCATGCGTCGCTGCATGGATGAAATGGCGCGCGATGATAAAAACTCAATTGCGCTTGCGCCACGTGCAAAAATAAATAAGTAAGACGTTATGATTAGTAAGCCCGTCTTTACAGTTAACAGGTGACTTACCAACCATAGGTCTATTTGAGTTTTAACCATTAAATAGTTAACTTTAACTTAAGGCACTTATTTATCGTAAGAAATTATTTAGTTACCCCTAATAAAAAGAAAACTTATAACAATATTTTACCTAGTTTAAGTAAGTGCTACTATTGGGACAAATAGTCAAATATTTACCGTTGCAAAATCTCATTAGCAAAACAGTTTTTCTTATGGTTAGATAATGATAATGTAGTCTTAACAAAAAAAGTACTTATGATAATGCAGATCATCTTAGCAAAACATTCTATTTGGTCGGTTTCTTTCAGTGTATAATTAAAACATTCCTCATCGGTAAGGATTTCTTTATTGTGAGGAATTCGAACACTGTGCCTAACTGACAGTTATTTACAAATATGTTTTGAACACTTTAATATAGCTGTTGTAATGTTTTATGTTGCAACTTAATTATTTTTATCCATTTATTAATAATATATGTATACTGTAATAATTTTATTACTTTTATCAATAATTTTGGCTTATGTAAATACTTGTTTATGTATATTAACATGAATAAACATATTGTATTGATCTCAATGCGTCAACCTGTCTTTTTAAATACCTGCTTTATTACACATGGGTAACTCTCTCATCTGTATAATATTACTTCTAGTTCTTGATGGGTCAACACATGCATTTCTAGCATAGCTAAGAAAAAGCTAACGCGTTGATCAAGGTACTTTGTGTGACATTGATCAAGTGTTACAGTGTTAGAATATGCCCAAGTTGTTCCATTGTGGGCCACCCTACGAGCGACGTGGTTAGCGTCACTGGTTTAACCTGGCTAGCACAGTAAAGATACGGAGGGCATTAGGGCAGTCAGTTCAAGGCAGTATAATCAAGGAAAAAGAAAGATAAAGATAAACAAAAGACACGTATTACATATATACAATAGTACTATATTACAGAATATTATATTACAAAAAAGTGAAACTATCACAGCATCATCGATATTGTATAAGAAAACATCAAACAGAAATATATACAAAATATACTATTACAATTTGCTCAACGGCAAGGTAAATTTGAGGCGTTTGCGAGAGACAAAAAAATATATTACAAAAGATACGTCTCGCAACTTTACCTCAATACTAACAATCATATATTACAACAAAATTAGGTAAACTTGAGATTCTTTATAAGAGACAAAATAACTATATTACAAAAGATAAATCATCTCAAAACTCATAAACTTTAAATACACTCGTTGCGATAGAAATGAACCATGACTTACTATATTGCCAACAAAAGTGCATTACAATACTACGATAAAATATTAACAGTGAGGAATCATGATAAATGTAACTACGAAAACACTACTACGATGAAATATTTGCGACAATGAATTTAAAATATGAGTAACCACAAATTAATGTACAACATTGGGTTTAACTATAACAATGGATTTAAAATGTAATCTAATCAAAAATATAATAGATTTCGCTTGATTCTAATGTTTTAAATTTAGGCACTGCTTTTATAAACCAACACTGCAATCATGTGTAAATAATCCCTTTTAAATGTAACAATCAAGAGTATTTACCTTTTATTTTGTTATCCTGATGAAGGAAATTCCTAGATACGCTCCTGTTCTCCAATGATTATAGATTTAAAAGTTATGTTTCACACGTGGCTGCTTTATTCCCATTTTGAGGTTATGAAATTGTTATCTTGCTCAAAGCAAATAATGTAACGTTGGAATACTTCGACGTTAACAGCAATAAACGTAAATAAATTTGATTATTAAAAAATTTATTCTTGAGACAATAATTCTTAAAAATAATTTATAATAAAAACCTAAAACAATATTTTAAATGTTAGATGGTATTTACCGGTATAATAATTAAAACGTTACCTCGTGTGATCATCACAAGGTTTTTCAAATTCTAATATCCCCTTTACAGGTCAAACAAAATTATAAATACGTCTAATTAGTTCAATGGTTCAATGAAAAAGAGTTTCACTCGGCATTATTTAGTTGAATTATCGTACATCATGCGCTATCTATTATTCGTGAGCGTTAACTGTTGACTGATGACATAATCATTATAGTCTAAGGACCAGGGTTTGTGGGAATAATATTTTCGATAATTTATAATTTTTCTAATAAATATTAAAAGAGTAACGAAGGATGCTCTTGAGCATTCCGCATGTTACACCTAAAAACCTCTTAATTTTTAACTTTTTTGGGTTTTGAGATTTCTGACCATTCTTGATGAGTCAACACATGTCTTTTTAGAGATCCTGCACGTTTTGTTGAAAACGAACATCTATCACATAAGTATACAGTTACTTCTGAAAGATCTCGATGGATTAACATATGTCTTTTTAGAGATGTTTCATGTTTTGTTACAAACTTGCAGCTGTCACATGAGTATACTGTTACTTCTGAAAGTTCTCGATGGACCAACATGTGATTTTTTAAATCCCTCTTTCGTCTTGTCACATGTGAACAATTTTTGCATTTGTATGCTGTTACTTTTGAGAGTTCTCGGTGGGTCAATATGTGTCCTTTTAGAGAACCTTTATGTTTTGTTTCAAACGGGCAGATATTACACCTATATACTGTTACTTCTGAAAGTTCTAGATGGGTCAACATGTGCGCCTTTAAATTCCCCTTTCGTTTTGCTACATACGAGCAGCTTTCGCATCTGTATACTGTTATTTCTGAAAGTTCTCGATGAGTCAACATGTGTCTTCTTAGAGACCTTTCATGCCTTGTTACAAAAGTACATCTGTCACATGTGTATACTGTTCCTTCTGAAAGTTCTCTATGGAGCAACATGTGTGTTCTCAGAGAACTTCTATGTTTTGTTACAAATGGGCAGCTTTCACATTTGTATGCTATTACTTCTGAAACGTCTTGATGCATCACCATGTGTGATTTTAAATCCCCCTTTCGTTTTGCTACATATGAACAGCTTTCACATCTGTATTTTGCTACTTCTGAAAATTCTTGATGGGTTAACAGGTGTACTTTTAGAGATGCTTCACGTTCGGTTATGAAAGGACAACCAAGACATTTGTACACTGTGACTCCTGACGGGTTGTGATAATCATGTGCTGACTTTATCTCAGCCATACTATCCAAATTCTTCACCTCTGAAACTTCTTGATAGGCCACATGGTCTTTAGTATTATACATATTTATATTTTCGGTGATCAATTGTGATGAGGTAGGAGTATCTTGAAAGCTGAAAATTATTACATCTATTAGTACTTAATTCTTTGTATCTTATTTAGCATCTTTTGAAGTATACATATATAATGTTATGAATTACACCCCCTTGAAACAGGAGATTGATACGCCTATGCCTAATAGTGAGTGACTGGAAACTTGTAGAAAAAGATAGAGTTTTCTAGAGTGTGGTGAGGGAAGATTCTTGATTGTGTTCTGGATGAATCTAGAGGCAATTTCAGAGTATATAAGGCGCGATTACCGGCGTAGGGAGAAGATTTAGGAAAGTGAAGTTGTTAGCAAAAAAAGTGAGGTTAAATATCAAGTAAACAAAATGTGAAGGTTATTTTGAAGTATTGTGTAGTCAATAAATTATTAAATAAAGTGTTAGTGGTTTACCCCTTGTTAAAATTATTTTAGAACCCGCGGATTCATACAGGGTGTTTCCTAAAGGGTGAAAACACGTAACAACTGATGTCAGAAGGGGAATTTTAACTAGAGAAGTCCCTACTTTGCCGACTAATAAAACTAAGTTGTTTGTAGCCCTTAGACGTAATGTTATTGATGTGGGTCCTGAAGTCTAAGTCGAATCCAAGGTCACACCAAAATCACGGATTTCAGTGACAGTTGTTCTTTGTTTATATGGTATGTGTGATGCTGAGGTAAGCGGGATTTAGGAAATGTAACTGTGAAACATTTTTTTGTATTTAAATTCAAACCATTAATGGAAGACCATGTAAATAAACCATCAATATCATTTTGTAAAAGCAAGGCATCAATGTCGTTTTTTACAACAAGAAAGATTTTTAGGTCATCCGCAAACATTAAATAGTTGGAATTAGCAATGAACTGGTCAATATCGTTAACAAATAAATTTAAAAAAAGTGGTCCACAGTGAGAACCTTGAGGCACACCGGAGGGTACTGCGAATTCATGTGGCAAATAGTCGTTTATTCGAACACATTGATGTCGGTCAGAGAGATAGCTATTGACCCAATTTAACACTATTTAACCGAAGCTCAATGCGCGGAGCTTACTTATCGATAGTTGATGGTTTACCCGGTCAAACACCTTAGAGAAATCTGTATAGATATCAACTTGACCTTTATTTTCAAAGACATTAATAAGATGGTTTTGATAGGTTAGTAGGTGGGTGGAGGTCGAAAGTTTCATACCAATGAACTTATATTAAATGAAGCTAAATCAGGTTGTGTGATATTTAAAATGGAACGTTCATTATTAAAAGTACCAGTTGCTAACGGATAAGGTGCCAATGTCAAACATAAATTCCATTAAATTGTTAGGTATAAATTTAGACAACAATATTAAATGGTTTCTGCATATTTATGAAATCGTGAATAAACTTAACGAAACATGCTTTGCACTCAGAGCTCTATCACGTTTATTTGACACGACGACTCTTAAAATGGTGTACTATGCCAACTTTTATTCCATCGCTATGCAATCGAGGTATGGGGTGATTCTTCGGACCTCCACAAAGTATTTAAAAGTCAAAAAAGGGCAGTTAAAATAATAATAAATGAACTTTATTGAACCACAAACTGATTCAACAGGCCATTGACCTAGGTCCTTCAGCCTATTGTTACAATTACATATAAACACATAATATTTTACAATTTTATGATACAATAAATAATATTTTATATGATAACTGTTGTACTTATACTAATATCAACTTTAATTATAACAATAATAAAATGTTTCGGTGTTGATTAATTGTTATTGGCTAATCTTTGTAGATTTTCTAATAGGGTTTGTTCCGGGTGCTTATGTACCGTTCTTATTCCTGGGTCTCTTCTAATGCAGTATTTCTCGATTCTCTCTAGATTTTGTGGTATCTGGGAAAATCTTTTAGATAGATGGATTAGACAGTCTTCTATAGGCATTATATTAGTCTGTTGGTATAAAAGACGGTTGGGGGGGGGGGGGGGGGGTTGTGCAGCGGGTTGAGAGGATGTCGAATTTTGGTTATCTTCCTTATTGATGTTGTTTCTGCCACCTTAATTTTTTTTAATGCGTGATTTTTGCAATTCAAAAACAAAACGTGTCCATATTCAATCATTAGTCGACAAATAAGCTTGTAAATTCTACTAGCTGTCCCCGTCCTGTTATATGTCAAACTTCGGAAGTGTTTGGCTCTCGATATGATACTCTTTTTCTTGAGCTCAATGTGGGCATTAAAATTGATTTTGTTGTCGAAGGTTATTCCAAGGTAATTGATCTTAGTTACTGGATGTAAAGTATGTTGATACATGTTCAGCGATGGGGAATTATCCGATGGGTGGTGGTTGAACAAAATAAACTGTGTTTTTAGAGGATTTGGCTTGAGTCTCCATTTGTTGAACCACCTGCATGTTGTATTTATTAATGATTGTAGATTTTCTGATACCTTGGTGATGGTTCTGTCGTGGGATACGAGGGCGGTATCGTCAGCAAATTGAAGGATATATCCATCGTGAGCGAAGTGCTCAGGGTCGTCGTGTTGGTAGTTGTAAATATCTGAACAGTAAACGTTGTAAAGCAGTGGTGATAGTGGTGAACCCTGTGGTAATCCTTGTTCGGGGGTGAATTCATCTGAGTGGGTATTTAGGATCTTTACTTTCAACGTTCTGTTGGTAAGTAGGCTTTTAATAAAAAATATGATATATTTTGGACATCCTATCTCAAAGTTTGAATAATAGACCATCGTACCACACATTATCAAACGCTTTGTTGATATCCAGGAATAGTGCACCAGACTTGTTCCTATTAAGCTTGCTCGTTTCTATATTGTTGGTTAAAATTGAAAGAGGGTGTATTGTTGAATGAGCCCTTTTAAATCCGAATTGGTATCCAGGGATTTGATTTCCTATGGCTTCTTGTATTCTGTTTTTAATAATTTTCTCTAAATTTTTCCCTAATACTGGTAGTAGCGTGATCGGTCTGTAGCTGTTTGTTTTAGAATGGTCTAGGTTCTGCTTGGGTATAGTGATTATGGTGCCGATTTTCCACTCTGGTGGTATATAGTGGTTTTTTAGACAAAATTCGTACATTTTCTTAATGTGTAGGTGCACTTTTTTGTCTAGTTTTCTTAACAAGTTTTTGGTGATGTAGTTGTGGCCTGGTGCTGTACTTTTACCTTGGTGCATTATATCGAAATATTCTTCTTCTGTTATAGTGTGTTCTTCAACTGGTGGTAACTCTGAGAAATATGTTTCACACCATTGGGTAATGGTGTCGTAATGTATGTTATCGAAATTGTTATCTTCATATTTTTTGTACACTTTCTTGTAATGTTTACTAAAAATGTATGCTTTTTCAGCAGGTGTTTCGTATTTTTCACCGTTCTCCTCTATGACTTGCTTAATTCCAGTTTTGTTTTTATATTTAGATAGTTTTTTGATCTCTTGCCAATAAGTTTTTCCTTTTTTGGAGTTTATATTTTCGCATGCTCTTATCCACTTGTGAGTTTTAAATTGTTGGATTAGTTCTTGAATGTTTTTGTTAAATCTATTTATCTCCGTTTTCATGTCTGGGTCTCCATTGGCTTTGTATTCTCGATACATTTGTCTTTTCTTTTTTATAAGCCTTATAATATAGGGTGGAAGTTCGTGTGTATAATAGTTATATTTCGTCCTGGGCGTATTTTCTAGAATTAGCGACGTTAGCTTAGCGTTAAAGTTTGATATTTGTCGGCTGGTAATTTCTATGTCTTCCGAATCTTCCAAATATGATAACATACCTTCGTTCACTTTGTTAGTGTCTGTTTTGGAAAAGTTATACCTTTGAACTTCGCTGTTCTGTGTCGACTTTTGTAGGTCTAATGTTAAGATAAGTCCAAGATGATCCGATCCCAGGTCTGGGGTTTCTTCTACATTTAGGATATTATTTGATATATTACTTGTATATAATATAAGATCTGGAGTGGTATCGTTATTATATGGCATTATGAAGGTTGGTGCAGTTTCCCACCTTTGGAAGTTGGAGTTCTGTAGAAAGGGGCAGTTAGAATAATGTAAAATTCAAAAGTTATGAATCGTGTCGAGGTCAAATGAAACTAAATAAGAACTGAACTGAATCAAAACTTAATTAGGGTAGAAATAACGCTCATAAAATTCTCCAATGTTGTAACAGGACTTCTTGATTAATACATTGTATAATATAGTATTAATAATAATAATAATCTTTATTACACATTATGTTACATTTATAAAGTTATAAATAAACACAAAATGAAAAGGCGTCAGACCAATTACATTGAATTGTAACCTACTCTTAGATTAGATGACAAGGATTATCTAGAACATTTGTTACAAATTAGCCACCTATAAAATCATTTATGCTATATGGTTCCAGATCAACTAACATTTTTCTAATATGCGATTTAAATAGTTTTTGATTTTCCAGTACTTTTATGTTACCAGGTAACCCATTGTAAAGTTTTATGCACATATAATGCGGACTTTTTTCTGTCAATGTGAGGCGATGTATGGGGTAGTTTAATGACATCGTTCCAGTATTGTATTGATAGTTTGTTATTACGTTAAATCTGTTTCTATTAAAAGATAAAAACATTAAACATTCATATACCGGGTAAGTCACGAATTGCGCTCACCCCGATATTTCCTAAAATATTTGGAATAGAAAATTGAAATTTGGAGGCCTTATTACACGACTAAAATGCCACCTTTTCAATAAAAAATCAAGTTTGGTGCACATCCGGTTTGACCGGAAATGCCCACAACTTTCGATTTTTAAATGGAACACCCTATATATTTTTACATTTTTGGAATCTAGAGGAAATTTTGAATACAATACATCCATTTTGGTCACTTTTTGATAAACATTAAAAATTTTATTAAAAAATCTATTTCTGAATCCAGAGTGCTGTGGTGCCCAAAATATATTTTAGTTTGTGTGCTACGTTACTATAAAAATAAAAAGAGCAATATGACTAACTCGGTTTTGTTAAATGGGAATTTAATCGTTCACCAACATTTTTAAATATCTCATTTTCATACGAATCTAATGATACCAAAATTTTGAAATTCCGCTCAGAAATATTTGAGATTTCAGCTAAAATACAATGCAACCAGCTTTTAGAAACATGCGGCTAATAGATAATAGATTAGTGGGCTTTGGAAACTAAAATGGCACATTTCTGTGTAAATCTGGTAACCTAATAACATTGGAAAAATCATAGTAGCCATTGAATGTAATAAAACAATATCAGCTGTCAGACAGACTCGTGTAGTTATAGGCAATCTTGAGCTATCAAACAGTCTGTCTGACAGCTGATATTGTTTTATTACATTCAATGGCTACTATGATTTTTCCAATGTTATTAGGTTCATATAAGTCAGCAGCCTGCCTGCTATTTTTTTTACATTCGCCATAGATTAGTAGCATATCTACTTTTTCATTTCGTGACATGGCGTACATGGCAAAATAGAGTTAAAAACGTGATAACTTAGGTATAATTTAATCAAAAATACTTAAATTGCTGCCAAGTAAACAATTCTTAATTGTCAAATCAAAATGACGCGTCGTTTTACCTTCTTTTATTTCCACCGCATGCTTAGTAAATGTTTTTGTTGCAGTACAATATTCATTACTATGCAATAACATTCGATACTAATTTTAATGAAGAAAGTAAAATATGATAGGCACAGCAATTGTATTGAACAAAAATAAAATATAAATAAGTATTTTTTAACTAGGTGAAGTAAAAAAATGGGGTTCCTATCTTGGTTTTTAAGACATCGTGGGTTGCTTAAAGATATTTTTTTTAAATAAGTGAGATCTTATTAGTCTGTTCAGCTACGGGTTATTCCCAAAAAAATATGAGGCACAAAGTTGCATGCCAGAGGTCTTTCGATATCACGGCACACTACGCATCAATATCTGCCAAGGTACATATCAGGGCCACCTAGACTTAACAAACTAAAATTGATATCAACTGTCATTTTAAAAACAAATGCCACTTTCCGATACATGGTTTAAAAGAGAATCTAGGGACGAATCAGATAGGTAAAAAAAATATACAGGGTGCCATTTAAAATAACAGAGTAGATGTCACTTCCGGTGAAACCGGAAGTGGAGGACAAAAACTTTTTGTGCTTAAAAAAGGATAATCATGCATTATATAAGTGTACCGAATTTCAAAATAATATCTTTTTAAATAATATGTCTCCTGTGTCACCCGGTATGTTTGAAAGAATTAATTAACTCGCACAAAATTCGTATAACACTAAGTTTCCAAAGAAGTCACTTAGTTCCCAGACCATTAAATTACTATCACAACATAATTCAGGTTCTAACAATAACATTTGTGAATTTTTTTTTACAATTACTATACTTCCACTCCACTAAGTGGATGCGGAAGTAAAACTAGACAATCGCATTTAAAATAAATCCTAGTTTACAATGAATCTTAATTTACTATTACCTGTTGAAATCTTGGTCATCTGTTTTAATTTCCTCTTTAACCAGAAACTTCCGTTCCTCTATTTCCCCGTTTCCCTCTTCATGGAACATTTGCTCTAATACAAATGAATCATCTTCGTTCTTGATTTCATCAACTGTGATATCACCTACCTCACATTTTATTGTATCGTTTACTGTAAACTGTAATAAACTACTTAGCTTTATTTGACCTTTACTATTTACCTCTAGATTGTCACGATACTTTTCAATTTTGTCTTTTGAAAGGAAACAGGTCGTCACAAAATGAAAACAATGTTCTAGAGAGCTAAGGCAGGATGGACAAATTACAGGTTTCTTAATGATGCCTAAATCCTGTAAATCAAAAAATAAATTGTGAAAATTAAATAAGTTATGAACAGTGATCAGAATATGGGTTTAATTTTTAGGTGCGTCGTTACAAGGATTTATTGAAATATAATAAAATAAATAAGCACAGATGTTTAGTTCACTGAAAAATAAATAAATTGTGATTTATTTTTTGTGCAATATAAATTATACAATCTATTTAGACAAAAAACGCGATTTAAGTTAAAGAAACAGAGCACGTAAACAATGCACACCTGCAACACGTGGCCGATATGCTTGCAATACACGCCAACATTATTTACTAGTTACTCGCCTCTAAATTGCATGGACTTGGCCCAGGCCAGGGCCTAGTTTATAATTGTGTTTACTGAAACAACGATTTATTATCAATATGTCGCATTTTAGCGTGAATAAAATTACGGTTGAAAAATGGATTAAGCCTTATAAAGAACTACATTTTGATGGCAAAAAAATAATTTGTAATATTCGTGATGTCACCATAAGGTGTATACAGAGAAATGTTGTTTTAAAAAATGTAAATAGCTACACACAGCAGAAAAAATAACTATCTATAACTAAAAGAAAAACTATGTGTAAAAGTATTAGTGAAATGTTTGCATTCTTTTGATAACCTGAATTCTGGTTATGCTAGCAAATTAAAATCCTAAAATGAATTTGTCTAATTTCTTATTTGACAATTCTCATTCTAACACTAGCATCCACACAGTCCCCTATGGCCATGCAGATTAAACTAGGTCTACATAACCCCCTACGATCATGAAGATTCAGTTAGAAATGAGAAAGGCCTAAAATGAAATTATTTATCAAACTTGTCTTAAAAATTTTTCATTCCAATGGATTACATTTTCATGAAATCTATCAGTCTATTTCCTGGAAATGTTTAGCCTTTGTAACGTGTTTTGCCCTTATTCTGGAGCTCATCAGAAAGACATAAAGCCACTCATAAAGATGTTCCATGCAAAACCAAGACAATTTTTATGAATAAGTGTGAGATAATTATGTTTGACATTGACTGATAAAAACAACAGATCTTCACCTATCTATTAGCTAAGTAGTATTCATTTTAGGATTTTAATTTGCTAGCATAACCAAAATTCAGGTTATCGAAAGAATGCAAAGATTTCATTAGTATTTTTACACATAATTTTTCTTTTAGTTATTGAAAGTTATTTTTTGTGCTATTTGTAAAATCCTATAAAGAATATGTTTCAATACAGTTATAAGCAAACAAATAATAATTCATTTTTAAGCTACACACACTAATGTAATACAAAAAAGAAAAAGAGAATGAATTTTATTTCGATTGGGCTCTTTTGTTAATATGTTTAAATCTTCCACGGAGTGTACTAAATAAAGTTCACTTTACACATTTTCTAAACAAATATTGCGTGGGGCAACATCATGTTCCAAGTGAAAGCCTGCTTCGTAAAAAAAACTCTTAGCGAATTATATAAAGAAAAACTGGAAGGTATTCAGAGTTATCTTCAAAATAGATGGATTTGGGTTATGATACTGAGAGACGAAACGGCAGTCTATTTGGGAAATAAAGTTGCTAATTTATAAGTTACAAAATTACATGTTGATGGTCCTGGCAAGTGCCATTTAATGGCTTCCAAGGTTTTAGAAAGAGTTAATGGCAAGTCAGTGTTCAATTTTTTTGAAACACTTTAAAATGGCTATGGCAAGACTTAGCTGAACAAAATTTACAGAAAGTTGTTGCTTTTACTAGTGATTCAGTGTCGTATAGGTTATAAAGCTGGAAGAAAAATAAAAGGAAATATCTGCAAGTGTTACTTGTTACTTGTTTAGCGCATGCTTTACAACCACGTATGCAAAAAAGCACGAGATTGTTTCACAAATGTTGTCAAACTTATTGCTAATATAAAGAAAATTTTTCTTGTAGGATAAAACATTTCCCAGAAAAATGTCCTAATTTGCCACTTCCTCCAAAACCAGTGATCACACGTTGGGAAACATGGATAAACACGGCATGTTAGAGTAGTATTATTATGAGAAGATGCTTGGGGCGGAGCCAACGTGCGCGAATATTTCTACCAGTGACAGCATCATCTGGGGTAGAAGGATATATAATAATTGTGATCAAACTTTCGATCTCGAGGAGCTGTATAATGCAGTAGATTAAAACCTCGTCACACTCTGGTGTTTACGATGAAGAAATTTTTCACTGAAAATACGGTTATATCATTTAATTCAATCAGAAACGGTGAACACAACAGGTATACTGCAGCTCAGACCCTGTGACTGCAGGTTGACGGAGCCACTGGATTCGAGGTCAAATATGACGCAAATCGCTCGCCTTGGCTTAGATCAATGGATGTACACAAATTCGTTTCTGCGCATCATTTTTTGCAAGCATCTTCTCATAATAATACTACTCTACTATCATGTTTAACTTCAACTCGGTAAAGGAAGTTGTAGAAACCTTGAATGAAGATGCTACTGTGATTAAGCACGCAAAGGATTTAATGAATATTCCAAATATTAAAAATTATTTAAAATTTATTTCGAACGTTTTAAAATAATAACAAGAATTACAGAAAACCTTCAATGTCCAAATTTGTTCTTGGAAGAAAGATTTAGCATATTAGATACTGTTCAAAAAACAATTAATGAAATTCTGGGTGCAACTGATGAGATTATATAAAAAAAATCGGTAAAGGTATTTACACAGAACTTCCCTCTTTATTTGTGCAAGGCGGTCACTCTAAAAAATTAATTATTACGAAATGACATTGAAAATAATAATCGGAATATAGTTATCACTATTTTTACAAAGAAAACTTGATCAGTTTTGGTCAAAAAAATATACAGAGTGCTCATCCAACAGCAAAAGTTCAATACTAAATAACAGGTGCCAAATATGGAAGGCTTGCGTAAATACCTTAAAAAATGTCCACCATGACCGAATTATTTCTTGTGATGACTGGCCTGTACATATTTCAATAAGAGTATAATATTTGCATATGCCAAATATTATTGCCATCTGTCACATTTTCAAGTCCACATTCACGTAGTGGAGTGGAACTATAGTGGTGGTTAAAAAATTTCATTTTTACTTCCCTCGCATTCCGAAGTATTGTATTCGAGAAAAAATCACCCTCCGAGATTTTTTCGGATTTTGACTTTTCAGATCACGTAGATTATGAAAATATAGGTTTTTCAATTCCGTCAGTCTGTCTGTCTGTCTGTTGGTGCATGAACTAAACAACTACTTGACGGAGAGCAGTCAAATTTGGTAGGTAGTTGGCGCTACTGTCAGCGAAGAAATGGTTAAACTTTCACTGGAAAATATACAGGGGACATACCATATATACATTCTATTTATCTGAAATGGTGAATAAAGATGATATGATATGACTGTTTTTCAATTTCGGTCACATTTTAGTGATCTGTGACCTGAAGAACATCCAGGTACCGATTTTCAATCGTATCGGACCATAAATGATCAAATTGGCCTTTCATATTGACTTTAAGAACCCTCAGATACCGATTGTCAGTAGTCGAAATGATAAAAGCCATCCACCATATTGATGCCGTCATTTTGAATGTCTCAATTTCTATATTATATTCATAATCTACTACTTCAATTACCCCCTCACACCGATTCTCAGTGGAATCAAGCGACAAATAAGGAATTTATAGTAAATGATTAATATTCAGCTATGCTGACCCCGCCATTTTAAATTTTTGAGCAACGGTCACATATTTATGACCTGCGATCTCGATAATACTCACCCTCCGATTTTCAGACGAATCGGACCATAAATGAAAAAACGTGTCCGCCAAATCCTGCTGCCATTTTGAATTTTTCAATTTTACAATATTAAAATCTTACCACTTTACAGATAGTCCACGAACGCCATGCACTTTGCAATATCATAAAGACTATAAAAGCCTTTACTTCATGATACAAATTTAGAGATTAATTTCAATTTTCAAGGCTTACAATGATTTTCTTCAATGTCAAAAGTCGACGAAGCCTTGAAATAAATCTCTAAATTTTTTTCATACAGTAAAGGTTTCTATAGTAGTATTCATAGAGGTTATACATTGGTTTTAAAATTAATCTCTAAATTTTTGTCATAAGTAAAGGCAAAACAAGCTAACCGTCATACTCTTCGTCGATTTACTACACTTTTTATAAAATTGTTGCACATTCTATAGGATACTCTTCGCAGTTTTTTTAATAAATAATATTTTTAAAATTTAGCATTTATTATATAAGTCAATATTTTGAATTAAATACAGGAAACGTAAGGTATAAAAAAATCTATAACATTTTGTTTAGTAATTTTAAGCATTTTTGATAACGTTACCCATCAGGGGTGCCAGTTAAATGTAAATTGTCTTATTTTATTAATTTTCCTGTTAACTACAAATACTATTACTGTATAGTTTCCGATAATTTACTGTCTCTTGTACATATTTTTGCCTTAAATTGTATTATCGTGAATTGTACCCGTGTATTGTGTAATATTTAATAAATTTATATTTCTCCTACTGCTTCTCTATTTATTATCACCCTTTCTACACTCACTAAATAGGATTTGTAATACCTAGGGGCCCCGTACCTTAGCTCTGAGATCGAGTACTCTAGAAAAAAAGATTATAGATACTTTTAGTATTATTTTAACCCAAACTATAAGCTTCCAGAGTCATTATTCCCTGTACATACATTAATTACTTTACTTGGTATGTGATTTGACATAAACAGATATATTTCATTAGTAAAAATATACAATAATTTATATGAAAATTGCTATTAGTATGGAAAATTTCAATACTTTTTTTTTTTTTTTTTAGAAAAACCGGGCATTTGCATTGAAAACTAATTTCATTTTCGTGTTTTATGATCCCAAATTAGTGTACCTTATTGCAGAATAAACGACACATGTAGTGCCACCAGAATAGAAATACATACAACCGTAAGAAATTAAGCATGTGTTAAAAATATATTCCAGTAAGTTACAAACAGCTCCCATTTTATACAAAGGAACAGCCATGCTTATTAGAAATGCTTGCAAAAATTATCCTCAAACTGCTACATGGAATTACTCACCCCTACTACTTCATCTTTTTCTCTAACATTATATAACCAAGCATTGTTATGAGTGGCTTTGTGCCTTTCTGATGAGCTCAGAATAAGGGCAAAAACGTTTCAAAGGCTAAGCATTTCCAAGAAGTTGAATGAGAGATTTTATGAAAATGAAATCCATTAGAATGAAAAAAAAAATTAAGACAACGTAGGTAAATAAATTTATTTTAAGCCTTTGTTCTCATTTTTAACTGAATCTTCATACCGTAGGGGGTCATGTAGATACTAGTTTAATCTGCTTAGCCGTAGGGGACTATGTTGGATGCTGGTGTTATAATGAGAATGTCAAATGAGAAATTGTACAAGTTTATTTTAGGATTTTGATTTGCTAGCATAACTAGAAGTCAGGTTATCGAAAGAATGCAAAGATTTCATTAATATTTTTTACATATAGTTAGTTTTTCTTTTAGTTCTCATAGATAGTTTTTTTTCGGCTGTTTGCCAAATCCTATAAAGAATATGTTTCATTACTATAAGCAAACATATACTTAATAAATAATTTACTTTTAAACATTATATAACCAAGATTAGTAACGTTACCTATATATGATTAATACTGATACATACCAATTCTGGAAGGCATTGTTTGATCATTTTCATGAACATAAGGTCTCCATCAAGGGATGTGGCAAAACTATTTTTTACTAGACCCATACACAACCGACATACTTCTTGATCTTCCAAAACTCCAGTTCCATTTGACCTCAGATAGATATCTTTTAGATCAAGTTTTTCACTGTCCTTGTTAACAAATGGAACTATGTAATTATGTGTATGAAGGCACGCTACTTTAAAATCAAAACATTTCATAAGCGTTTCTGTACAGTTTGTACAGCTCACAGGTTCTTGTATTCCAGTTATTAAATCCTAAAAAAAATCCCAAAAATCTCATGCGACCAAAACGTGTAATAAATTGAACTGAATCACATTTATTTATACGTAAACTCAGAGCTGGATTATCCATAAGTGAATATAGGCAGCTGCCAAGTGGCGCCGACGGCTTGCGGGACGCCGGCGACGAACAAAAAAAACAAAAAATTTTCATATTTGAAAATTATCAACAAAAAATAAAAATTTTCTTAAAAGCTATTGTCATTTCTTTTCTGTCCGGTAGACTTCGTCACAGACGTTGGTCGAATACCGGATCACCTTAAATAGAAACGTACCCGGCGTTTGTTTCAATCCGCATCATTCGACTTTTTTTTCAACTCTATTACAATTTTTCATCGATCTGTGTGGAACTTTGTAGAAATGGTCCTTAAACAGAGTATAACAATACTGTGGATCGACATTTGTCGAAACTTGAAACTCCCTCGATACTTTTTTCCTGAGAAACACAGAAAACGTGGAATTTTTCAGCTATTTGTTAACATTAAAATAACTATAAACACTGAATGTTTTTCTGCATTTCCTGCAATTATATGGCAGCGCTAGAGTCTAGGGAATCGTTTGAGCCCAAAGTTGATCGTTCTTGTTCACATCCGGCCGAGTAATGGCAATTCATGTATCCGAAATGACTGATTTTCATTGGTTTCGAGAGTGAAATTTTTTTGGTTTGGTTTTATTTTTTATTTTGATGAACATTTCTTTCCGAAATATTTTTCAGTGATTTTTCAAGATTTCCCTAGGCTCTGAGAGCTCAGCGAGTAGCAATTTATTGCACGTGGCACTTCAATCATCATGACTTAACTAGTGCGTTTAATTACTTCCACATCCACATAGTGGAGTGAAAGTATAGTAATCGTAAAAAAATTTCTTTTTAAAATAGGTTTAGAATGTCATGAAACGCCGAGATTTAAAATATGAGAGAAAAAAAAATTATGTCTGTCATCTGTAACTTTTTTTTACTGATATTATAAATAGTTCCGTCAGTAAGAAATCCAGAAAACGTACACAATAGTTATTTATGATACAAGTGATAAAAATGTTCATTTACATTTATTGTTTTGTCCCCACACAGAAAATTAAACATCATTTTTAACATTTAATCATAAATAACTATTATACCTACTTGTTTAACTTTTTCCATTTAATGTTTTTGTTTACGTCTGTTTGTGTTGATTGTATATTGTTTTTTTATATTAATTATTTTATATTATAAATAAAAACTAAAAACTAATAACATTTTAATATAGTTGCCTATTGGCGAAAAAAGTTATAATCCAGCTCTGAGTAAACTTCCACCTTCTAATAGCTAAGCGTTACTTTCGACTTACTATTTTTGGTAGAACTACATCCAAGACATCTTTCATATCGTCCTGTATAACCTTAAATTTATCACATATATGTAAACAAGTTCCACATATTCTTTCTTCTGTCCACATTTTTTATTACGAAACAGAACATGCAAATCAAAACACTATACAAATTTACAACAAATAAATACTAAAAGAAAAGTCAATGCATTCTGATGCATTCCTATTTTTAATAGTCTACTTCTACTTCTCTTTCTTATAGGCACATTTTGTTCCCGGTAGAAACATTATCTCGTTGCTAATTTCACACGATCATTACCATAGACAAATAAACTGTAGCATACATTAGTGTATGGTACAAATGTGTGCCAAGTATTAGTGGAATACAATAGCCACCACGAGCATCTGGCAAACTAATAGCGCGAGGCGAGGTGTTAGCAAAGCTAGGCAATCAGTTTAAAAGAAGCATTTCACAAACACCTACACGTCCCATCCCAATCGCGCGACCGATGGACAAGTTTATAGGTTTGTTCCAACAGACAGAAAAACCAGTTCCGGAACTGTCGGGAGTATGCGCAATAAGAATGTTGGAACGTTAATTTCTTATTGCGCATACTCCCGACAGTTCCGGAACTGGTTTTTCTGTCTGTTGGAACAAACCTTTTATTAGACAGGCACTTGCCATGCCGTCGGAACGATATCTAGCGAAATCTACTATCGAGGTAGGATTTCAGTAACTCTTATGACTCCCCCAAGACGAAATTTGACAAATTATACTTACTTTCAGGTCTATTCTGTAACATTTTTGTTAAGTTTTAACGCCAAGGTCACTGTTAAATGAATGAAGTTAACGGTCGGTCGTATTCTGTATACTTTTTTAAGGTTAAATTTAACCAACATCGTTTCAAATTACAGGCGACTTTGGACCTGCCACTAAAATTTAACGGTACCGTTAAAGGGGCAAAAACACCGTATTTTATTTTTGGTTCATAAAATTTTGTATATCATTCAGTACATGGCACTTTGTTTAAGAAACTGGCAGGACCATTCAAAATACAGAAACAAAATATTTAATCTAAACTTTGAATTGATTTGCCAACCGAAAAATTGTTATTTGCATAACTCCGAAGACAACATAATACTTGAGTTTGAGATTCTTTTGACGACCCATTTTCTCATTTATATCCAGTAATTATTTTTCCGCCTTCAAATAATCGTGCTCATAACCTGAAATAGAAGCGCGGGTGCCGCGGGTCCTGTTTGACGATAATTTTATGCGGTAGGTATTCAATTTTATCTGCGTGTATTATATATTTTGTGGGATTATTGTTCATCTTAACTTAATACTCCACTCATTGTCTTAACTACTTTCATTCAATGACTTCCCTGCTCTCATTAGGTTTGTTTTTAATTTGATCTTGAGCATATAAGGTAAAGAAATAACCGGTCGTGAAAAACTTATGACTTTAAAAGGTCCGTTAAATGGTCGCATACCTTAGAGTAGGAAAGATATATATTGTAAGGAGTCGTAACGCTACTGCCAATGGTGAAGCCGCCTGCCACCAGAGAGCAAGCGCGAGTGGCGGAACATATGTACAATATATAGGTGTCAAGTTTATCACATCAAAGGAATAAAACGATACAAAAGTGGTATTTTTCCAAAAACAGCTTCATAATAATACAATTAATATTCATTATCATAAATATATTTACTCATATCTTACATACCAGAATTTATTCTACATTCTATATAAAATAACACCATAATCGATATACCTACGCCCATGGAAAAAGTGTCATTTCGGATGCACTGTTCTATATTCAATGAAGAAAAGATGAAATGGAATTTCAATCAAATAACGTGCAAATTGCATACCAGAAAATTATATACTATGCTTCTCATTATCATTGCATGCACACGGACATAATTAAGTAAATAATAGGCCTACAGTTAATTTAACTAGGTAAAGTGAAAAGTGCATATACTTTAACCTGCAAAGCGTCACTCCTTTCAATTTTTTCCCGCTGTGATTTTTACAGTAGTTTATAGAATATGATACCATCATGTAGGTACATTACATAAATTAGCACTAAATCACTTATAAATCACTTCTATTGGAAAATTTCATTTTGCTCTCTACCGTTTGTGTGCCACCACCGCAATGGCGTCTTAGGCACAACTTGTTAGCGTGGCGATAATGCGCTGTTACGAGTCCTCACCATCTATCTTTCCTAGTCTAAGTCGCATACAGAATAGAAAAATCAGTTATTATTTTTAGCATTCCGTTAAAATTAAAATTTTAGCAGGGCGTTTATTTTTAACCAAAAAATTACAGAATAGACCTGATTTGATTGCTACAGTCCGCTATCTCCGTCGTACTCTGATGTCTCTGGCGATGCACTTCCGATCGGATCTCATATACAGAACTGGGTAAAGTACTCTGACAAAGTGCTTCAAGTACCAAGCACTTAGCTAGAGTGCTTTAAAGTATGAAGTATCAAGTAGGTACTTTTATTTACAAAAGTGCTTCAATTACCAAGTACAGTACTTCAAAAATTAAAGTACCAAGCCCTCGTTTATTAAAATTGGGAATATAATACCTACAAATTAGCGGTAATATGATATTAGACAGATATGGAAGCGTCAAATAACGTTTGCGGTATTAGGGAGATTTTAGGCCACTTAAATTATGAACGTTATACGTTATCCGCTATACTGCTCATGCGTAGTTGTTCAAAAATAAGGGAATACGTTATTAACCGATAAAGTTTTACCTTATTTGCGTAAGAATAAGGTACGCTTAATAACGTTTAATGTTTTACAGGGTTGCCCGGTAGAGAACATTCACATCTATTTATACATATAATTTATGAATCTTAATATTTATATTTAAAATATATAAATCCCGGCTCTATTTAGTACACTTTTTATATATATTTTTTTAATTGTGTTCATAAAATGTAATAAAATGATTGGATGTAAATCAATCCTTGGCAACGTTGCCATTTTTGTCACAGGGTGTATACGTAACCCGACTTTTTCATGTTTGTTATTATAGGTTTGTTCCAACAACAATTACGAACTAGTTACAAACTACTTAGAGCCAATCAGCTCTTTATAGTGTGGTCAGGTGATCAATCAGGGACTGTTTTCAACCAATCACATTACTTCTGATTAGTTCGGGATTCTTGTTGGAACAAACCTTATATCTAAATGCTTCAAAAGAAATATTCGTAGTTGTCCGATCCTGCCATAATAACACAAACTTCAGATAAATTAACAAAAGTAACACGAAATATTTCAAAGTAAACAAAGAGTGAGGTTATATATTAGGTACGTCACTTAACGTGAACAAAGATGGTTTCAAAAGCTCAAAAGGTGTCAAAACCTCAATGACGAAATCCCCTATTTTCCAGCTAATGCGCATATGCAGTATAACGTTTTACGTTTAACGTATTGGCAAATTTAAGTGGCCTAAAATCTCCCTAATACCGCATACCGCATGACGTTATATGACAGCTACGCATACTTTAACGCACGCACATTTTACAAGTAATGCACGTAGCAGCATGTAGTGGACCGCTTGTAAATTGTGTTGAAGTCGGCACTAACGTAATCTCTAAATTTCATGTTGACATTTGTTGGCCTGCCATTTGAGGACCTAGCTTTGGTGGTTTGTATTATCGTTTTGAGCAAATTTTACTAAAGAACAGATTGTTAACTTACAAAAAGTGTATCAATATAGCTATAGATATTCAAGTAGGCAAACATGTTAAAGCATAAATATTTAAGGTGAAAAAATTATTTTTCCCTATACAAGTACAAGTCGAATTCTTGTAAACCGAAATCGACTTTTGGATGTATCGGTATAATGTTTTCCTCACAGAAATAATCACAAAATTAACAAACAAAATCTGTTCTTTTTATTTCTGTGATTAAAGAGTGTAAATTGTCAAAAACGCAAAGAATTAATTTTTCTATTTTAGTTTATGCGATAAGTAAAATATCCTTAACATGAATTAAAAATTACAAATAAAATTTTATTTACAGGAGTTCCACCATTGATTATGTAAAAACTTAGTTCTACTATCTCTTCCCACACAGCACATATGGTTGTCTGAGGGACGTACTATGGCAAAGACCATTTAGGATTTGGGCTTGCCTATGCGGACGTCCCAATAACCCAATACGTATGCTTTTTGGCACTATTCTGGTCATCCCAATGTCAGAACTTGGTACCAGATAAAGGCAATACGACGGACGTCCTGAAGGATGTCTGAAGCTCATAATTAAGGACATACCAGGATACCCCGGGATATTTTGGGACGTCGTAAGTACAACGAAAGGGCATCCACAGGGACATTAGAGGATGTACAAAGTACACACTGAAACGTCCCGAAACATCCTAATATTATATTTTCTTATATTTCAACATATTTAACCATCGCCAAAGAAACTACATTTTTACAAAAAAGATGAACTAAAAATATTTTATATGTATGGACCGAAATGCTACCTACTTATAATTATACATAAGTAGGTAGCGCATAAATCCACATATATATTTTTTGTTCTTTGTAAAATTGTAGTTTTTCTGACGATGGTTAATACACTGAAACAATAGAAAATATTATATTTCTCATTTGAACTAACCGAAAAACCCAAGGAATTACTCATCTAGTTACTTGATACAAACGGTCAAAAAAATAAAATCAGAGGTAAGACAGACTTTAAAAACAAACTCACATTTGTAATGTCAAATGGTATTATGACATTCATGAACATGATCCAAGGTTCTTGTCGAATTTGTGTTAACATCAGTGCATGTATTCAAGAAGAATTCGTTTACTTCATTTAAAATTTCGAAGGCAGTTTTATTTGTATCATCTTTTAGATTTTCTATTTTAAATTGACTATCGCTCTCTTTGCCAGTTGTCTTTTACCAGATCTCATGTTACTCTCACTTTATTGTGCGAGTTCATTATACAATTTGTATGTGATGTTTTCTTGGTGACATTGACTGAGTTTTTGAGTTCCTTGGAGTATTGCTTATATAGTTCCCTGGTGACGTTTCCTCGGAGCATTTCATCATACAATTGCCTTTTTACTCCGATCTTTGTTTTGATGTTCTCATCTATTCAGTTTACATTGACTTGTCGACGGCCACTGCATAATTTTTTTGGATAAAGTTCGTCCAAAGATGTTTTTATAAAATTTAAAATTCATTTTTCTCCATATATGCTTGTAATGCTTACATCAAAAACATATTGTAGCGTATTTCCTCCTTTTAGGAAACACCCTGAATGAATCCGTGGGTTCTATATAATTTTAACAAGGGGTAAACCACTAACACTTTATTTAATAATTTACGGACTATACAATACTTCAAAATAACTTTTACACTTTGTTTACTTGATATTTAACCTCACTTTTTCGCAATTAATTTCACTTTAGTGAACTTCCCTCTCTGCGCCACGAAGCGGTTGATCGAGGACGGCCGCGACTATGCGACCTCTGGTGGTAAACGTGTAGACATGTCTTGTAACAATAATTATTAGCGGTATATTTAAAATTCTGCCAACTGTATAAATATTTCTTCGCGAATATTAGACGATTTTAAATGTTTGTTATAATTTATAATTTATATTTTTATTGTTGTTGCTGATATAAAGGAATATTAAAATAAAATATATGGTTTATACATTTATATATTTTCTATTTGCACTTTTAGGTATAAGTATAAATATTATTAGTAGTATAAAGCTTTATTGGCTAACGACCGAGGTCTTCCAGCCCATGTACAATATATTATTTTACAATCATTGATTTTTATAACAAATATCACTTGTGTTTAGTCTTACAAAAAAAAAAACGTATTATATATAAGTAGATGATTATGTGTATTAACAAATTGAATTCCTCCTCCATCGATCGACCTACTTCAGCAAACACTCCATCCTTCATTATGCAAATTCCTAGGAGTTAATATTGATAGCAAATAAAACTTCAAATTGCACACCATAGACTTTGCAAACAAAATATCATAACGAGAACCAAACACTTTCGATCATTATAACTTATAAAAATGAAGGAATAGATACACAATAAACAGTTTGCAAAATTTATAAAATGGTTTATCGACCAATAATAGAGTATGGTTTTATATTATTTGGAAAATTACGTAAATTAGATACCCCAACAACTCCTTTCATAGTCCCTCTAACAACCTTCTATATAAAAAAAACCCATATTGAACCTATTCTCTTCCGATTTAAAAGACTATTACAAAAATTTGCCAATAATTCACTTAACATCGAGATTATAAATCCTTTAATTCACCAAACCAATCCCAACATCCCTCATCCTAAAAGAATATTCCCTACACAATCAATCTACTAATCCCTTATATTGCTACGTAGTGACTAATATTATTAATTTAATTTGTTAATACACAATACATTTTTTTATACATAATACTTTTTTTTTTCTTTTTTTTGTAAGATCAATGTAATCAATGATTGTAAAATAATATATTGTACATGGGCTGGAAGACCTCGGTCGTTAGCCAATTGGAATTTCCAATAAAGCTTTATACTGCTAATAATATTTATGTACCTACCAAAAAGTGCAAATAGAAAATATATAAATGTATAAACCATATATTTTATGTTAATATTCCTTTATATCAGCAACAACAATAAAAATATAGATTATAAATAATAACAAACATTTAAAATCGTCTAATATTCACGAATAAATATTTATACACAGAATTTTAAATATACCGCCAATAATTATTGTGACAAGACATGTATATACACGTTTACCACCAGAGGTCGTATAGTCGCGGCCGTCCTCGATCAACCGCTTCTCCTCTGCGCCGGTAATCGAGCCTTATAATGAATATATGAAATTGCCTCTAGATCAATCAAAAATCTTCTCCCATCACACTCTAGAAAAATCTATTTCTTTCTACAAGTTTCCAGTCACTGACTATTAGGCATAGGCGTATCAATCTCTAATTTCAAGGGGGTGTAATACATAACAATATTAATGATTACATGTCCATAATCATGAGATCAAGAACAAGGATGAATTAAGAACGATTTTCACACAGTTCACAAAAAGACAAACAGGCATGCTCACTTTGAAGTTAAACTTCTGAATAGTTTTCCCTCAGTCAGATCGCTACCCATGGATACATCCATAACTATAATTAAAATATTCGTCATCAGTAACGATTTCTTTATTGTGAGGAATTTGAACACTGTGCCTAACTGACAGTTGTTTACAAATATGTTTTGAACACTTTAATATAGCTGTTGTAATGTTTTATGTTGCAACTTAATTATTTTATCTACAATTTTTGCTTATGTAAATACTTGTTTATATATATATATTAACATGAATAAACGTATTGTATCGTTTTGAATTGATCTCAATGGGCCAACCTGTCTTTTTAAATACCTGCTTTATTACACATGAACATCTCTCTTATCTATATACTATTACTTCTAGTTCTTCATGAGTCAACACATGAATTTCCAATGTGGCTAAGAAAGAGTTAACGTGTTGATCAAGCTACTTTGTATGACGTTGATCAAGTCTTATAATGTGCTCAAGGTGTTCCAGTGTGGGCCACCCTACGAGCGACGTGGTTAGCATCACTGGTTCAACCTGGCTAGCACAGTAAAGATACGGAGAGCAATAAGCCAGTGAGTTCAAGGCTTGCGCGCCATGATTACTTAGTATAATCAAGGAAAAAGAAAGATAAAGATAAACAAAAGACACGTATTACATATATACAATAGTACTATATTACAGAATATTATATTATAAAAAAGTGAAACTATCACAGCATCAATGATACTGTGTAACAAAATATCAAACAGAAATATATACAAAATATACTATACTACAATTTCCTCACGGCAAGGTAAATTTGAGGCGTTTATGAGACAAAAAAAATATATTACAAAAGATAATTCTCTCAACTTTACCTCAATACTAAAAATCATATATTACAACAAAATTAGGTAAACTTGAGATTCTTTACGAGAGACAAAATAACTATATTATAAAAGATATGTCTCGTAAATTATCTCAAAACTCATAAACTTTAAATACACTCGTTACGATAGAAATGAATCATGACTTACTATATTTCCAACAAAAGTAACTACTACAATACTACGATGAAATATTTGCGACAACGAATTTAAGATATGAGTAACTACGAATTAATGTACAACAATGGGTTTAATTATAATAACGGATTTAAAATGAAATCTAACCAAAAATATAATAGATTTTGCTTGATTCTAATGTTTTAAATTTAGACACTTTGCTTTTATAAACCAACACTACAATCATGTGAAAATAATCCCTTTTAAATGTAACAGTGAGGAGTATTAATCTTTTATTTTGTTATCCTGATGAAGGAAATTCCTAGATACGCTCCTGTTTTCTGATGATTATAGATTTAAAAGTTATGTTTCACATGTGGCTGCCTTAATCCCATTTTGAGGTTATGAAATTGTTATCTTGCTCAAAGCAAATAAAGTAACGTTAAAATAAACGTAAATAAATTTGATTATTAAGAAATTAATTCTTGAGACAATAATTCTTAAGAATAATTTATAATAAAAACCTAGAACAATATTTTAAATGTTAGATGGTATTTACCCGTATAATAATTAAAACATTACCTCATGTGATCAGCACGAGGCTTTTCAAATTCTAATATCCCATTTACAGGTCAAGCAAAATTATAAATGTCTAATTAGTTCAATGGTTCAATGAGAAAGAGTTTCACTGGCGTTATTTAGTTGAAATATCATACATCGTGCGCTATCTATTATTCGTGAGCGTTAACTGTTGACTGATGACATATGATCATTACAGTCCGCGGAATAAGGGGTCTATTAGCACCAGGGTTTGTGGGAATATTTCCGATAATTTAAAATTTTTCTAATAAATATGAACAGCGTAATGAAGGATGCTCTTGAGCATTCCGCATGCTACATTAAAAACCTCTTAATCTTTAACTTTTTTGGATTTTGAGATTTCTGACCGTTCTTGATGAGTCAACAAATGTCTTTTTAGAGATCCTGCACGTTTTGTTGAAAACGAACATCTATCACATAAGTATACAGTTACTTCTGAAAGATCCTGATGGGTCAACGTATGTGATTTTAGAACTGCTTTATATTTTGTTATGAATGAACAGCTTTTACATGGGTATATTGTTACCTCTGAAAGATCTCGATGGGTTAACATATGTCTTTTTAGAGATGCTTCATGTTTTGTTACAAACTTACAGCTGTCACACGAATATACTGTTACTTCTGAAAGTTCTCGATGGACCAACATGTGATTTTTTAAATCCCTCTTTCGTCTTGTCACATGTGAACAGTTTTTGCATTTGTATGCTGTTACTTTTGAGAGTTCTCGATGGGTCAATTTGTGTCCTTTTAGAGATCCTTTATGTTTTGTTTCAAACGGGCAGATATTACATCTGTATACTGTTACTTCTGAAAGTTTTAGATGGGTCAACATGTGCGCCTTTAAATTCCCCTTTTGTTTTGCTACATACGAGCAGCTTTCGCATCTGTATACTGTTATTTCTGAAAGTTCTCGATGGGTCGACATGTGTCTTCTTAGAGATCTTTCATGCCTTGTTACAAATGTACAGCTGTCACATGTGTATACTGTTACTTCTGAAAGATCTCTATGGACCAACATGTGTGTTCTCAACGAACTTTTATGTTTGGTTACAAACGGGCAGCTTTCACATTTGTATACTATTACTTCTGAAACGTCTCGATGCATCACCATGTGTGATTTTAAATCCCCCTTTCGTTTTGCTACATATGAACAGCTTTCACATCTGTATTTTGTTACTTCTGAAAATTCTTGATGGGTTAACAGGTGTATTTTTAGAGATGCTTCACGTTCGGTTATGAAAGGGCAACCACGACATTTGTACACTGTGACTCCTGATGGGTTTCGATAATCATGTGCTGACTTTATCTCAGCCATACTATCTAAATTCTTCACTGTTACCTCTGAAACATCTTGATCGGCCACCACGTGGTCTTTAGGATTATACATATTTATATTTTTGGTGATCGATTGTGATGAGGTAGGAGTATCTTGAAAACTGAAAATTGTTACATCTATTAGTACTTAATTCTTTGTATCTTATTTAGCATCTTTTGAGCGAAGTATACATAAATAATTTTGTTTGCATATAAGTGATAATCTCCAAAACTGCTTTTAATAGATAGATAGGAGGATAGAGAGTTTACTAGTTCCAAAATGAAAATACCCTTAAGGTAGGAAATGTCAAACATTTACAAAAACTTCAAAAATAAAATGCGTGGGACAAACTGCATGTTTAAATATGTAAGATATATACACACATTAAAATTACAAATATAGTAGTATGAAAACAAACATATGTCCAGAAACAGCCTGCGGGTTGTTTCTGGACTTATCCAAGGCATTTGATACATTCAATCATAATCACTTGCTTCATAAACTGGAGAAATCTAGAGTTTGAGGAACCAACCTTCAGTGGTTCGGCTTATACTTGCGAAATACAAGGCAGAAAATTTCAATAACCGTTAATGGGACCAGGCATGAATCTGATATTTTAAATATTAATTATGGAGTTCCTCAGGGAAGCATTCTAAGACCACCGTTTTTGTAATTTTTGTAAATGATCTTATCAATATTGCAGAACCAAATATTAAATTATCAATCATTAATTACACAGACGATATAAACCTTCTAATAAAGGGTCATACACTTGAAAAAGTTGCGAACGCTCTCTCAACTATGGCAAAAAGTGAAAAATTGGTTTTATATTTATTTATGGAATACTCCATTTGAATGCTAAATAATAAATAAGTAAGGATGACTAAAATACTAGAGCACAATACAATAATTAAACAGCAAAAAATGTTATAAAAAATAAATCATTGCTGTCACAATATATATTACAAATTTTTCTGGGCTGTTGATGCCATAATTAGAATTATGAAAGGGATTTGCAAACGTCGATTTGGCTCTCGTTATGTGGAGATAATTGAAGTTAAGTAAACCTAATAGGTAAGATGAGTCAACATATCCATTGATCAGTTTGAACAAAAATATAATGTCAGTATTAAATCTACGTTTTTCAAGAGATAAAAAACTAAGCTCACTCAATAAAGCAACATAATTATTATTTTCTAAGTCTAGACCTAGCTTAAGAGCGTTACTTCTTATAAACCATTTTTGGACTCGTTCGATTGAGTCAATGTGAAGTTAATAGTAAGGTGACCATACCATTGATACATATTCTAGACATGGTCTAACTAAATATATATATAATATATAATAGTTTCACTGTAACCAAGTTGTTTGTAGCCCTTAGAACTAATGTTATTGATGTGGGTCCTGAAGTCTAAGTGCGAATCCAAGGTCACACCAAGATCACGGATTTTAGTGACACGTAAAAGTTGTTCGTTGTTTATATGGTGTGTGATGCTGAAGTAAGCGGGATTTAGGAAATGTAATTGTGAAAAATTTTTTTGTATTTAAATTCAAACCATTAATGGAAGACCGTGTAAACAAACCATCAATATCATTTTGTAAAAGCAAGGCATCAATATAATAATAATAATACAGCAAGAAAGATTTTTATTTTAGGTCATCCGCAAACATTAAATAGTTGGAATTAGCAATACACTGGTCAATATTGTTAACAAATAAATTAAAGAAAAGTGGTCCACAGTGAGAACCCTTAGGTATACCGGAGGGTACTGCGAATTCATGTGACAAATAGTTGTTTATTCGAACACATTGATGTTGGTCAGAGAGATAGCTATTAATTCAATTTAACACAATTTCACTGAAGCCCAATGCGCGGAGCTTACTTATCGATAGTTAATGGTTTACCTGGCCAAACGCCTTAGAGAAATCTGTATAGATACTGTAAATTTGAGCTTCATTTTCAAAGGCATTAATAAGATGGTTTTGATAGGTTAGTAGTTGGGTGGAGGTCGAAGGTTTCATACCAATGAACTTATATTAAATGAAGCTAAATCAAGTTGCGTGATATTTAAAACGGAACGTTCATTATTAAAAGTACCAGAGTTGCTAACGGATAAGGTGCCAATATCAAACATAAATTCCACTAAATTATTAGGTATAAATTTAGTAAACAGTATTAAATGGTTTTTGCATGAAATCATGAATAAACTTAACGAAACCTGCTTTGCACTCAGAGTTCTATCACGTTTATTTGACATGACGACTCTTAAAACGGTATACTATGCAAACTTTTATTCCATTGCTAAATATGCAATAGAGGTAGGGGGTGTTTCTTCGGACCCCAAAGTATTTAAAAGTCAAAAAAGGGCAGTTGGAATAATGTAAACATTGAAATATTATGAATCGTGCTGAGGACACTTTAGGGAAAACAAAACGTTCACAATATCAGGACTGTTTGCGAATCTAACGCTGGTTCCAAAAATAATAATTAGGACTGTAATTTCTAACAAAGATATAAAACATCTTACCAATAAATATCCTTGGCTCCAACCACTAGCTTTAAATTAGATGGGGAAGAAAGGATAGGCTGGAAGGACAAAGGAATATCTAATCTAATTTACAAAATTTCACTAAAGTAATTTTTAACTATTTGAAATTTATATTAAATCGAAAAATTATAAAACCAACTGTGTTGCTTCTAAATCTAATCTCATAAATAAAAATACAAGTACAAAACGAACATCCAAAGAAAAAAACGAAAAACTATGTATAACAGTACTACCTACTACTATATTGAAAAGAAATTGTGTGTATTTATTTTTCTAACTACAAATGCTCAAATTGTGCACCATGCATTCTGACACATAAACGTGCTCTACGAGACACGTCACGCATTACATTTTGGAGCATTTCAGGAGTAATTGCCTCACATGCGTTTCGAATTCTGGTTTTGATGTCCTCAATATTTTCAGGGGCAGTTTGAAATACCTTGTCTTTAATGTAACCCCAGACAAAAAAATCCAAGGGAGTAATATCTGGTGATCGAGCTGGCCATAGAATGGGTCCATAGGTGCCTATCCAGCTATCTGGCATAACTTGATTTAAATAATTTGTACATATTACAGCAGTGTGAGGTGGAGCCCCATCTTGTTGAAAATATGAATAATTTAATCTTTCTGCCACTGTTAATTCATAAAGAAAATCTTGAAATTCGTTTTGCAGGAAATTAAGGTATCTACGAGCGGTTAATTTGCCATCATAAAAATAAGGTCCAATTACTTTAGTCCCTAAAAGACCCAACCAAACATTCGTAGAAAATCATTCTTGGAAAGCAGTCTCTCTGCACCAATGTGTATTTTCTCGTGTCCACTTATAATGCATATTTCTATTGAAAAATCCATTATTAGAAAAATTTGATTCGTCCGACCAAAGAATTTTGCTACATATCAGCTCGTCATTCCTTTTCTTATTTAATAACCATCTACAGAATCTTACTCTCCTTGGCTTATCTCCCTCATTTAAATGTTGAACTTTCCTCATTTTGTAGCATCGAAATCCGTTTTTTTTCAATATTTTTCTTGCACTGTCTTTTTTTATGCGACAGTTTCTCTGAATTTGTCTCAAAGAGGTTTCCTCATTTTGGTTAACATAATTCATTACTCTATTCACTTTTCTTACATTATCCGCAACATGCGCTCGCCTTACTACTTTTTTTGAAAATGAACCGTGCGTTTTTAGATTTTGAACTAACTTCCTAAACATAGTTCGATTTGGCTATCTCCGTAAACCGTGACTGCCATCTCAGCGTCAAAATTGCACTGACAATAAATGCTAATCATATCGAATTTGTTATTATTGGTGTACACCATAATTACTGATATAAAATTTGTCTTAGAACTCGACAACGCAACATACAACAGTGACAATCTGTCAAATTTATTAATAACTGTATACATTGTTTTTCACTAATTATGGCACAGCTGATTGTTACGATTCAATTATATGAATTGTGGTATTCGTAAAATATTAAATATTGACACTATCGGTTAAAATTTCTGTGACATGTTTTATATCGTTGGAATGAGAAAAAAATAACGGAATTAATGGCGTCATGGCCTACTTTGAGATATGTATTTTTCATTTTTGCACAATAGCGTATGTCAAAGCCAACTGCATTTTTCGATTTTTTTGTTACACATTATTCTTATTGTCTTTGCCGTCAACTTTCATTCCTTCAACTTTTTTCGTATCTCCTCAAATAAGGAAGCTATAACCGTTTGTGGTTTTCCTTTTTTTCAGGTTTTTGTAATATATCTCATAAAGTAGGCTATGGATTTCAAATTTCTTTTTACTGAAATATAGCTCACAAAAAATGGGATAACTGTTTCTAAAACTTTATTCTTCTACAATAGATATTAAGCGAGATATTTGGTGTGGCCCTCGTAAAATATACAGTCTGTATATACCTCGATTTTATGCAAATTGGAGGATAATTTTTTTGAGATTTCGTACATATCTTGGGGAGATAAAAATAATTTCAACCAGATTTTTTTAAGCCACCCTATTCTACACATATTAAAAATCGAGAAAATATACGATTTCAAGCGAAAACAAATGTATTTATTGAACTATGAGTCGCGGATAAGTGCCAGAAGTCTATTTTGCTGTGTTATATGTTTGAAAGAATTATTTAACTGGCACAAAATTCGTATAACACTGGAGTTTCCAAAAAAAGTCACCTAGTTCCCAGACCATTAAATTACTATCACAACATAATTCAGGTTCTAAAATAACATTTTTGAACATTTTTTACAATTACTATACTTCCATTCCACTAAGTGGATGCGAAAGTAGAACTAGACAATCGCATTTAAAATAAATCCTAGTTTACAATGAATCTTAATTTACTATTACCTGTTGAAATCTTGGTCATCTGTTTCAATTTCCTCTTTAACCAGAAACTTCCGTTCCTCTATTTCACCGTTTCTCTCTTCATGGAACATTTGCTCTAATACAAATGAATCATCTTCGTTCTTGATTTCATCAACTGTGATATCACCTACCTCACATTTTATTGTATCGTTAACTGTAAACTGTAATAAACTACTTAGCTCTATTTGACCTTTACTATTTACCTCTAGATTGTCACGATACTTTTCAATTTTTTCTTTTGAAAGGAGACAGGTCGTCACAAAACGAAAACAATGTTCTAGAGAGCTAAGGCAGGATGGACAAATTACAGGTTTCTTAATGATGCCTAAATCCTGTAAATCAAAAAATAAATTGTGAAAATTAAATAATTTATGAACAGTGATCAGAATTTGGGTTTAATTTTTAGGTGCATCGTTACAAGGATTTATTGAAATATAATAAAATAAATAAGCACAGATATTTAGTTCACTGAAAAATAAATAAATTTTGATTTATTTTTTGTGCAATATAAATTATATAACCTATTTAGATAAAAAACGCGATTTAAGTTAAAGTAACAGAGCACGTAAACAATGCACACCTGCAACACTTGGCCGATATGCTTGCAATATACCCCAACATTATTTACTAGTTACTCGCCTTTAAACTGCATGGACTTGGCCCAGGCCAGGGCCTAGTTTATAATTGTGTTTACTGAAAGAACAACTTATTATCAATATGTCGCATTTTAGTATGAATAAAATTACGGCCGAAAAATAGATTAAGCCTTATAAGGCTTATAAAGAACTATATTTTGATGGCAAAAAAATAATTTGTAATATTCGTGATGTCACAATAAGGTGTATACAGAGAAATGTTGTTTTAAAACATGTAAATAGCTACACACAGCAGAAAAAATTACTATCTATAACTAAAACATGGACATCACAAATTATAGACCAATAACAATAATATGTAATTTCAGTAAGGCACTTGAAATTCTTCTGGCTGGTTACCTCTCATTTCATGTCAGAAGCAATATTATACCCGAGCAGCACGGTTTCATTGAAGGACGATCACCAATTACTAATTTAGTCTACAAGTCTCAGTTCATTTGTGAAGCCCTTGATGAGAGAAGTCAGGTAGACGTCATCTACACTGACTTCTCCAAGGCATTCGACAGTCTGGATCATGGTTTATTACTTATGAAATTAAATAAGATAGGTCCGAGTTATAATATGTTGATGTTTTTCCAATCATACCTATATCAACGTACCCAGTATGTCCACTGTCTAGGATACAAATCTTCTACTTTCACTCAATCTTCTGGAGTGCCACAAGGGTCTGTATTAGGGCCCCTTTTGTTCATAATCTTTATTAATGATATTGCGGCCAGCTTGAACGTAAACTACTTAGTATATGCAGATGATTTAAAACTTTTTTCAAGAATTGAAACCAAAATGGACTGCGTCACACTACAGAACAATTTAAACACATTAAACTCTTGGTGCAAAGAAAACAAACTGCACCTTAATGCAGCTAAATGCAATGTTATGTCATACTGCCGGAAAGACGAACATAATGTAATATCATACGAATATAACATCGATACCACAATCCTTCCACATCCGAATACCATTAAAGATCTAGGTATAATATTTGATCATAAGTTTACCTTTGTCCCTCATATTAATTCAATAATATCTAAAGCTTATAAGAATCTCGGTTTTATCGTGCGTAATATGAAGAATTTTAACAACATTAATACCCTGAAGTTACTTTTCACTACTTTCGTAAGATCACAGCTAGAATATGGTTCAGTAGTTTGGAATCCCATATATAACACCCACATTATTAACATTGAGCGAGTTCAGCGAAAATTCTTTAAGCTAGCAATGTATCAGTTAGATAATAATCAATATCCCCAAAGAGGCACCCCACAGGAAATTTTCTATGCCAGATTTGAAATGAACAGCTTGTTACAACGCCGCAACATGCACGCCGTTGTTTTCTTGTACAAAATAGTCAACAACATAAGTAACTGTGTAGCATTACTAGAGATGTTAGAGTTTCATGTACCCAGAATTAATTCTCGCCAGAAACGACTATTTTGTACAAAAAATCATCATACTAATATATATAAAAGGTCCCCTATATATCATATGTTTGTCAGTTATTCAGAAGTTGAAACAAATTTAGATATTTTATTCTGTAATGCTAATAGCATCAAACGATTGTATGAATAATCTAATCCTTGTTAATCTTTCTTGAAATTGTCTAGTCTTGTACAAATCATTGATTTTGCATTTAATAAGTAGTGCTGCATTTTATTGTTCACTTTTCTCTCTTTCTCTCTTTTCTCATTGTATATTTTCGTTGTGATTTATTGTAATTTATGCTTAATTGCATTTTAATTGTATTGCTTTCAGCATTATTCTTTTTTAATGCTGATCACTTTGTAACCTTATCCTGTAATTGGGTTTATCCCGTTGGATATTGTACTTAAATAATTAAATTTAAAAAAAATAAATAAAAGAAAAACAATGTGTAAAAATATTAATGAAATGTTTGCATTCTTTCGATAACCTGAATTCTGGTTATGCTAGCAAATTAAAATCCTAAAATGAATTTGTCTAATTTCTTATTTGACAATTCTCATTCTAACACTAGCATCCACACAGTCCCCTATGGCCATGCAGATTAAACTAGTATCTACATAACCCCCTACGATCATGAAGATTCAGTTAAAAATGAGAACAAAGGCCTAAAATGAATTTATTTATCTAACTTGTCATAAAAAATTTTCATTCTCATGGATTAAATTTTCATGAAATCTATCACTCTGTTTCTTGGAAATGCTTAGCTTTTGAAACGTGTTTTGCCCTTATTCTGGAGCTCATCAGAAAGACATAAAGCCACTCATAAAGATGTTCCATACAAAACCAAGGCAATTTTTATGAATAAGTATTGAGTGGCTTTGTGCCTTTCTGATGAGCTCAGAATAAGGGCAAAAAACGTTTCAAAGGCTAAGCATTTCCAAGGAACTGAATGAGAGATTTTATGAAAATGAAATCCATTAGAATGAAAAAAAAATTAAGACAACGTAGGTAAATATATTTTAAGCCTTTGTTCTCATTTTTAACTGAATCTTCATACCGTAGGGGGTCATGTAGATACTAGTTTAATCTGCTTAGCCGTAGGGGACTATGTTGGATGCTAGTGTTATAATGAAAATGTCAAATAAGAAATTGCACAAATTTATTTTAGGATTTTGATTTTCTAGCATAACCAGAAGTCAGATTATCGAAAGAATGCAAAGATTTCATTAATATTTTTTACATATAGTTTTTCTTTTAGTTCTCATAGAGTTTTTTTTTTTCGCTGTTTGCAAAATCCTATAAAGAATATGTTTTATTACTATAAGAAAACAAATAATAAATAATTCACTTTTAAACATTACATAACCAAGATCTGTATACCTATATATCATTAATACATACCAATTCTGGAAGGCATTGTTTGATCATTTTCATGAACATAAGGTCTCCGTCAAGGGACGTGGCAAAATTATTTTTTACTAGACCCATACACAACCGACATACATCTTGATCTTCCGAAACTCCAGTTTCATTTGACCTCAGATAGATATGTTTTAGATCAAGTTGTTCACTGTCCTTGTTAACAAATGGAACTATGTAATTATGTGTATGAAGGCACGCTACTTTAAAATCAAAACATTTCATAAGCGTTTCTGTACAGTTTGTACAGCTCACAGGTTCTTGTATTCCAGTTATTAAATCCTAAAAAATAATTCCTCGAAAATATCATACGACCAAAACGTGTCATAAATATTGAACTGAATCACATTTATTCATACGTAAACCGTAAACTTCCACCTTCTAATAGCTTAGCGTTACTTTCGACTTACTATTTTTGGTAGAACTGTATCCAAGACATCTTTCATATCGTCCTGTATAACCTTAAATTTATCACATATATTTAAACAAGTTCCACATATTCTTTCTTCCGTCCGCATTTTTTATTACGAAACGGAACACGCAAATCAAAACACCATACAAATTTACAACAAATAAATACTAGAAAAACTCCATAAACTTTCAGAAGTAAATACGTTCCAATTTTTAATAGTCTACTGTGGTGGACTTCTACTTCTACTAGTTCTACTCTTGTCTCTTGTAGTCTTGTTAGTCTTGTACGAGTTGTACGTTGTACATTTTGTAGAGATGGGTCCTTATTTCTATTACGTTGTTTTGTCGCGGTATTTTTAGGTAACGTAAACGTACCGTCGAGTTACGAAATGCTAAAATAACCGGTTACCCGCAACGAGCATCATCACTCTCACCAGGTAACGACTGCTCGTTACAACTGACCTGCCTCGTCGCTGCAACGGGCTAAATAAGTACTCGGTTACTCTAACATCTGAAGGTTGGGTTATATGTATTTTGGCTGGCAGGATCGAAATATACAAAGATATACAGGTTATTCCATTTGAAAATCGGATTTTCATGTAAATTACGTCGTAACCGGGAGTCGGCAATTTTTTTTTTTTTTACGTCACATAATTGGATTCTTTTTTCACATTAGTACACCAGAGTTGAAAATAATCCATTGACCAAATCAAAAGTTACAAGTGTGTCCTTTTCCTTTATTTGCTAAACCACTTGGTATACCACACCCAAACCCAAGTTGTGGTTTTATAAATATATAACTAAGTTCAAAATATTTATATATTATCTGTACCTTCAACGTAATACTAGTCTTATTATAACATATATCCTTGTTTTGGTGTCTACCATTTAGTAAAGAAAATGTAAGAACCCATATATGAATAGAAGGTAGTGGCTATTGAACCGCCGCGGCAATTGGTTTGGTTACATACTATTTATTGTGCTATAGCGGTGTTTTCCATACGGATCGCTGGCCTATGCGTAACGTTATCGCGTTGTGGAGCAACAGGTCCCGGGTTTAAATACTGCCCACGACTTTTTTTTTTTATATTTTCTAACGATTAATATCCTTTTTCACAAATTCTGGTTGGATTTGCCGACAGAAAAGTTATTTTTTTTCATATAATAATTTATCTCTTTTATGTGATGGTCGTTGGGTTATTTAGGTTGATTTTTATTTTGCTAAATAATTGTTAATAAATTATCAGCGCCGCAGGCAGCATTGGCGTCGCAGACAAGGGGGGTGTCCCCCCGCCTTGTTTTTCAGAAAATTGCATAAAATATTTCAATTTCTATGCGCGGCGGTTCAATAAGTCGTGAAAAAGATCCGCCGCGGCGGTTGCGTAGACACTCCCTAAATAGAAACTAACAAGCGTTCTATTCTATGCTTAGAGTAGGAAAGATATATATTGTAAGGAGTCGTAACGCTACTGCCAATAGTGAAGCCGCCTGCCACCAGAGAGCAAGCGCGAGTGGCGGAACATATGTACAATATGTAGGTGTCAAGTTTATCACATGAAAGTAATAAAACGATACAAAACTGGTATTTTGCCAAAAACAGCTTCATAATAATACAATTAATATTCACTATCATAAATATATTTACTCACATCTTATATACCAGAATTTATTCTACATTCTATATAATATAACACCATAATCGATATACCTACGCCCATGGAAAAAGTGTCGTTTCGGATGCACTGTTCTATATTCAATGAAGAAAAGATGAATGAAAATTTCAATCAAATAACGTGCAAATTGCATACCAGAAAATGATATACTATGCTTCTCATTATCATTGCATGCACACGGACATAATTAAGTAAGTAATAGGCCTACAGTTAATTTAACTAGGTAAAGTGAAAACTGCATATACTTTAACCTGCAAAGCGTCACTCCTTTCAATTTTTTCCCGCTGTGATTTTTACAGTAGTTTATAGAATATGATACCATCATGTAGGTACATTACATAAATTAGCACTACATCACTTATAAATCACTTCTATTGGAAAATTTCATTTTGCTCTCTACCGTTTGTGTGCCACCACCGCAATGGCGTCTTAGGCACAACTTGTTAGCGTGGCGATTATGCGCTGTTACGAGTCCTCACCATATATCTTTCCTAGTCTAAGATTCTATGCATTGTCAACGCGACTAGGCGACTGAGTATATAGGTTATGTTACCCTCTTAAATAACTGAATTCGGACAGCGCTACGCTACAAACGTTATCTCTTTAAATCGCGTTGCGTTTGACGAAGCTAATCGAATCATTTCGTTTCTGTCGTTCCAAAATCTCGTTGTTTTCTCGCGGAATTCTGGAGCGATCGCGTTTGTAACGCTACACAAGTGGAACCGCTCTTCCCATCTCTAACATTTTGTTCCCGGTCATAGATTACTGTTCCCGGTACCATACCTCGTGGCTAATTTCACACGATCAGTACCATAGACAAATAAACTGTAGCCTTAGAGTAGGAAAGATATATGTTGTAAGGAGTCAAGGAGTCGTAACGCTACTGGCTGCATTCAGCCGACTCAACTGTTGAGATAGCACAGATCACCGCTCATTTGGAGCGACGTGGAACCCACTGAATAGCAAATCTGTTTGGAGATCTCATCATTTAGTTATTTTCTAACCTATCAAATAAAAAAATATATATTGATTGGTTATTTTTATTTATTATACACTTTGAATCGAAATGGATGATCTTAATATCTTTTTGCTTGTTGAAGCTGAAGGGTTCGATTTTAATTTTATCGTAAATGTGGCTGAAGAGTTAGGTCAGCCTTTAGAGGTGGTGAATAATGTTGATATAAGACGACTGGTTACAAGGAATGAGGACTATGTTGAGGTTGTCGTGCCGCAGTATTTTAATGATCAATTTAAAGATCATTTTCGCATGTCTAGAGGAACATTTGATTTAAAGTAGGTATTCGGTACTCATAGATTTTACAAATGTCATTCTAAACTGCACGAGTTTTTATCATGTGTTATCTTATAATTCAAAAATGTATTCATAATCCGCGGTATAACATGCCATTTTCAAACACTAAATTACGTTCTCTCAACAAGTGAGCGCTCTTGAAAACCGCTACAAAAAATGGCTACCGCTACCACTCAACAGTTGAGTAACCGGCTGGTAGCAGTGGTACAGGTCTATTCTGTAACATTTTTGTTAAGCTTTAACGGCAAGGTCACTGTTAAAATAATTAGCGAAATAATGTTAACGGTCAGTGGTATTCTGTACACTTTTTTTAAGGTTAAATTTAACCAACATCGTTTAAAATTAGAGGCGACTTTGGACCTGCCACTAAAATTTAACGGTACCGTTAAAGAGGCAAAAACACCGTATTTTATTTTTGGTTCATAACATTTTGTATAATATCATTTAGTAAACGGCACTTTATTTATGTTTGTCAATGAGTTTGAGATTCTTTTGACGACCCATTTCCTCATTTATATTCAGTAATTATTTTTCCGCCTTCAAATAATCGTAATCATAACCTCAAATAGGAGCGCGGCCGTTAAAAACTTATGACTTTAACAGGTCCGTTAAATGGTCGCATACAGAATAGAAAAATGAGTTATTATTTTTAGCATTCTGTTAAAATTAAAAATTTAGCAGGGCGTTTATTTTTAACCAAAAAATTACAGAATAGACCTGGTATTCAGTCGATCGCTACTCAACAGTTGCGCAACTGTTGAGTCGGCTGAATGCACCCAATGTCAATGGTGTGCCCAACGAAGTGGAAGGGAAGACTGGAACGCTGACATCGTTACGTGAAAATGACACCCTGTGTTAGAGCGGTGCGGATGCTGCGGAGTGGGCAGCTAGCCTTGTCTAACACATAAGGGCCTCATTTGCAAATGCGACTGTGTTCGCAAAAATGAATATTATACGTAATATTCATAATAGTAATATTATGACTCAATTAAATTAAACTGAAAATAATCCAATGTTAATTTTAAGTACCATATACTTACAATAAAAGTACTTAATACTTGCCGAATGCCGAGTCGATAGTCGGTTAAAGTAAACTTAAAATATTGTAAATTCGTTTAGTAGTATATTTATAATAAAAGTAATACCTGTTGAATGCCAGGTCAATTAAAGTAAACTTAAAATAATGAAATATCGCTGTTTTTGGTAGGTTTATATTATTTGAATATATAATTAAGCAATAAAGAAATGTATAATAACAATAATAATAATGTTTATTACTCCTCTTAAATGTTACAATTATATACAATATACCTACAAGTATTTCAACATTGGATCGTCAGGTAAGATAAGTAAAATATAGTACTTAATTAGTAATTGAAACAAATAAAGTATAAACAATTATATAAGTCACAGAGTGATACAAACATACAACAATAAATATACATACAATAAATACATACAAACATATCAAACATTATGACGTGGTATTATCATTAAAAAAATCGTCTATTGAATAATAGGATTTACATATTAAATTTTTTTTTAACTCGGCCTTAAATCTGGACATTTTTAAATTACAATAATCGATTTTTTATACATTTAACACCGATGTAAATATACAGGAAAATTATGCTTTTTAATGTTTCAAAAAGTTTTATTAAAACTCTACATGTGTTTCGGCTTATTAGGCCTTTATCAAGAGTACAAGATAATACTTTGAAACATTAAAAAGCATAATTTTCCTGTATATTTACATTATTAAAGAATGTTTCACAAGGAACCAACCGTAGAATCAACCCAATGTATTTAACACCGAATTTTAATTTGTACGTATTACATATATAGTACCTACCTACTTATTAAAATTGTAATGTCTACCTATACATACATATATTATTACAATGATAAATATACATTAAATGAATCTAAACTTGATAAAATATCAGTTTTGTGCAGTTTTTGTCTTACTGATAATTTTTCAGCTCCTACAACTTGCATTGTTGTCTTTTTCATGTGTTTACTATTCTTATATCAGCATAATAATATGCATTTGCAATATATTTAATAATTTGCACTTCATGTGGGTCTTCCGAAATGCTAACTCTGGGTGGGATGGTAGAAACCAACATTGTTTTTATCTTATTTAAAACATGTTGCAAACCACCTTTAGGTTACGTTTTTTAAATCCACTTTTTCCATATACCCCATTAGAATTTCCGCTCTGAAGCTTTTTCGCAATATTTTATAATTTCAAACACTACTGGATAAGGAAAACATAATTTACTTCTCGATACAAATTTAGTAAAACTTGCATAATCGTCCATATTTACTTTACCGAATACATATGATCGTCATATGCCCATTTGTTATTAAAAATTTTTGTCAATGTGGGCACGAATTCTTAGCCAATATTTTTTTGAGGATAAAACCAGCAATGTAATATAAAATATTTTCCTGGAAAACTGATAGTGAAATTTTATCCAATACCTCCTAACTTAATATTCGATTCAATGTATGGACCCCTCACTTTAACCGCGAATATTTTAGAAACGGAGGATCGGAAGAAATTCGAAAAATTACGTGTTCATTATGTCTCTATTCTAAATCATTAACTGAAATTTGAATAATGTACATTAGACGGTTTTAAAGTTCTGCTAATTATACTGCAGTTACTACGTATGTGGGACAGAGACAGATACCCACCCCACAGCATCCGTACTGCTCCAACACCTGGTGTCACTTTAGAGTTATATTTGCCTATGGTGTAAACGTTCCAGTCTTCCTTTCACTTCGTTGGGTGTGCCCACCTGCCACCAGAGAGCAAGCGCCAGTGGCGGAACATATGTACAATATGTATGTGTCAAGTTTTCTGTTATAGCCTGCACTGTATCAGGGGCAACAGAAACAAAGATAGCCCTATTTGCGGTAACCTGTCTTTGTCATACTGAGACAAATGAGTTGTTTATTTGCATGATTACCTTTGAAGTAGAAATTCAGATAGTTTGGAGATTATTTTTGTTCAAAACGTACAATATTAGTGAAGATATTAATCATTTTGCTGAAAATATAGATCTTTTTAAACCTAAGCACCCCAAGCACCCTGTAATTCAAGAATTTGTTGCTGAGGAACGTCACGAAATTCAGATCATTCGAAAACCAACTGCTTTATGTTTAAAGTGCCGAATATATCACCATATATTTGTAACTTATATGCCCTATTTTGTTATATTTTTTCTGAAATTATGCTGTACGTACGTACAAAAACTTTTATACTTACATCATCAATGTTCAACCTAATAAACCAGCTTCTAACCGTAAATCCGAATGCATCTTAACCCATAGCCATTTTCTTTACATGAATTCTGTACTTAATAATATTGGCAAAATATATAACATTAAACTTATTATAATAACGTTATTAATCTGGTAGCATTAGTCACAACATGTATATTTCTGCTTATCTCGGTCTTAGGTATTATTTGTTTGTATTCTTAAAATTTTAAATGAACAAGGGAACCTTTCAAATGCAAGTCAGTTAAACAAAAAAATGTTCACATTAAAACTGTGATTTTATTTTTTAAATAGGACACCACGAAAATTATAACAATTCATTTTAAATATATATAAGCTTGCCATCAGGTGGCATATATTAGTCTTCATGTTTTTTGCCAAGATTTTATCTGAAATGTTCATTTTTCTTTTATTTGCACAGGGGCTGCTGAAGTCGCTAATGCTTCAAAGCCTTGGAAGGACACCGAAATGACCATTGCATTGTGATTGAAGAGCGCAAAAGAAAGAACAGAGAGGGTGTCAAAAAAGAGACAATATTAGAAAATAATATAAACTAAGATAATTATAAAAAGACGAAGTGTGCAAAACGTTAAGAGAAGGTGAGATATACATTTATCTTACTATAACTTATTTTTTAATAGCACAATAGAAATAAAATGTTAATTTGTCATTTGGTGTTGATAAATAAAAATACCAAGTAATAAAATCAATCTATTTGAATAATTTTTCTACGTGGTAATTGTATATTGAGATTTTTTTATCTTTTTGGCTTTTCTAACCACATTTATTCCCTTCGAAATGGAATCCAATCATTGGATTTTATTTCGAAAGAAATGCATGTGGTTAGAAAACCCAAAAAGGAACATAAATACCCTCTGCTGTGAATACACCTTAAAAGTGGTGGAGGGGGAGGTACCTATATTTTGCATAGTAGATCCCAACAACGTTTTCAGGACGTCCTCTCTAGACCTACATTCGTCTCACATAAGTCCTGGGTGGGACGTCCTCGGGACACCCAGTTTTTCTGACACGGAACGTCCCTCAAACGTCCTCGGTACGTCTTACGTCGGTCGAGTACGTCCTCGGGATGTTTTCATGTCCTGTGAATACGGTCTTGGGACGTTTTTGGGACGTCCATGTGCTATTAGGGTAGTAAAGTATTAAATTTAGAATTGCATGGAAAAAGTGCCACAATAAGACAAAAAATGACAAAACTTTTTTTATTTAGCAATTAAATTGTAAGGAAACTATATTTATGACACATCAGATGATTAATGTAGTGAGTAAGATGAGCTTCCAAGGCCCCCCACCTATAAAAAGGATTTCCAATATTATTAAAAGTCAGCAGTACAGGTAAATCTTAGATTATTATTAAATGTTTATCAAAATAGACATGAAATACATACAGACAATCGTTACTGACAATTTTAACTTATACTTTAGACACTAGTTTTCTTTATATTACCTATAATGAATCATTTTACGATGTATTTTTTTTTCAACTTTGATAATTGTATTAAACTGTATATTAATTAATTAATTCATTTGAATTGACTCTATTTTTTTTTTTTTCAGAATGCACAAATTCATCACTCATCACAGTCTCAGCTAATACTGAACCATTGCAATCTCTATGAACATCGAAGTCATTCGATTTAGGTTTACCAAGAGACAAAATATCACATTAGTGCATTACAATTCTCCAGCAACTAACACATCGGACCCATTAACTGACAGGTTTGAATGTTGTTTTTAAACGATATAAGTATTTTATTAAGTATATTATTTTCGATTTTAGACAAACTTATAGCCCTGGTATCGCAATTTAAGGATCAAAATGATCAAATATTAGCATGGATTGCTAAACAAAATAAAACTGATATAAATAATAAAAAAATTGATTGTAGGTAAGCTGTGTACCTTCCTTAATCTTGCATTTTGTTATAATTTAGAACAAAAAATTTTTATGTAAATTATTTTACTTAAAACGGTTACTATTTTGTGCAATTTTGTTTGTAATACGGTTTTTAATGTATACGCAATTACGTGGTGTAAATTAATTTACCATCATTTTATGCTTTGTGAACTTGTTTATTTCTGATGTATAATTTAGTATGTATTAAACATGATTACTTAAAATATACAACAAATTGTAATATATTTTTTTGCATGTACATATGTTACCCAAATAAAAAGATATGTTTCAAGTTATTTCTTTCATCGTATTCTGGTTAGGTGCACCTTTTTTATTTTATTAAGTCGTTTTTTTTTATAAAAGTTTGACGACAATGGTAGGTCGTTTTTTACATAAAGGACCCCGCACTTTTTAAGTGCAATTTGGGTTCCACTCCCGGGAGCTGAAACTTTGCATAGAGGTAGTTCATGACATACTGATCAAAAATCTCCGTGGTCACAAAAAATTTTAATGACAGGATTTCGAGATATTAGTGGATGAATATTTCGAAATCCTGTCGTTAAATTTTTTTATGACCCTGGAGACTTTTGATAAGCATGTCATGAACTACCTCTATGGAAAGTTCCGGCTCCCGGGAGTGGCACCCAAATTGCACCTAAAAAGTGCGGGGACCTTTAGCGTCAATATTGGGTCATTTTATATAGAAATTTGAGGTCAATATTGGGTCATTTTGTGTAGAAATTTGACGTCAGTTGTATGACGTCATTTTGCCTGTGTCAAATGGTCGTCTATTTAGGATCATAAGTATAGACATCTTTATGACTGTCCGAATGACGTGATTAGTGATAAATTCGTAGCTAATAATGTCGTCATTTTCACGACAGAGTGCTACCTGGGTAATTACTAGTAGCTATGTACAATATATTGTAACATTTAGTAAGTGCCACAATAAGGCAAAAAATTACAAAACTTGTTTTATTTGTCCAAAATCTGCGTTTTAAAACACCACACTAAACTGTGAATTAACGATATCAATAAAGAAAACAAAAAGAAAAACTTGGTCTAAAATCCAAAAAGTAACACAAAAACATGAACGAGAAGTAGTGTCTTTCGTAACCAAGTACTAACGACTTGAACGATAAGTCAATAAAATAAATTTCAACATAAGTTGTACAAAATTCAAAAAGAACAAAAGCAACAGACAAAACGAAGGAACAGGTAGGTCGCGTTGTGTGTGCGTCGTTTACTAAGTAAGGACACAAACTAAAATTATTACTTGAGAATATTACAAGGGAGAGTATAGCATGCGTAATAAGATAATTTGGCCCTGAAGAAGCAAAAAACATGGCAGTGTCGTCTGTAGGTCGCTTTTAACTGCTTTGTCGGCATGCTTTTCATGTGCGACAAGACGCGAAGCAATAAAGCCTACCCCAATATGCCAGCAGTTCTTAAACTATGTTGTTATTCTTTTTTCTTCAAAACTATGAGCTTCAGATCCCATGTTATATAAGGTTATTTTGTTTGTGTTGTCGTTCCTTACCACCAGTTTTTTTTTACACCTTGTATATAAGTTCAGTAAATCCCATATTTATAGACCTTATATTAATGTGTGCTATATTCAAATTAGTTTTCATATTTATAGTACAAATGTTTCAATAATTTTAATCTGTATAACTGACTTGTCAGATTGCTATAAAAAGCCTATACCATTTCTTTCTTTATAACCAAATAAAAACTATTAAGTATCTTTTATTTTAAAACCATCACCAATATACCATCCACATGAAAACATTGTAACGAAGTTTAATTGAACAAATTGTGTAAATTAAACAAATCTAAATTTCATTATAAAACTAACAATTATATTTCTTGGGGTAGCATATCCAGGTCTTCTTTTGAGTGTATGCAATTAATTTCATGAGTTACCTTCTCACACAGGTATGTCCATTACGAGTCCATACACTCCCAAGATCAAATTTCTTTATTGCTTCATTTACCACATACAGACGATTTTTTGTTAGATCCTTATAGTATAGCTCCACTTCCTTTTAATTTAGATTTGTTTAAAAACAGCACCTCTTGTTTTGTAATTTGAAAGTTTAACAAATATAGCCCTCAGTTTATTTCCTTTATATCCATGTAAATCTTTTGGGAGCTTTATAGTATGGATATAAAACTTTAGTAAAGTTAGTAGTTAGGAATTTTCGCATCAGCTGAACCAAATTGTATGAAATATAAATTCAAAAATGGCAAATTCAATAGTTACCATAACTGCATAACCCATGCAGATTTACACGAAATTTGGTAGATGGAGACATCTGTTTTACTTTGTAGAAACTTTTAATTGAACCCCCTTAATAGCAACACGGAAGGTAATAAAAAAATTGTCGCTTTCATGAAACTTGGGGTACACACTGAAAAATATATTTTCTACTATTAACAAATTTAAAACCTTGTAATTTGGGACAGCAATTTTTATATTAGGAATGTAAAGTTTCATGTATTGACTATCATATAATTAACGAGAGGGGTGCTAGGATACTCCCCACAATCTGAAGCGGGGTGGTTTTAGTGGGTATGCCAAGAGAATGAGTCCCACATTACTGCATAGGTGTCCATAAAGGACATAAAGGATTTCCAACAAAAAAAAAAAAAAAAAAACCGAGATAAACTGTAAAAGTCATAGGATACTGTTACCAACATTTCCAACATACCTTTTTCTCATCATTTCGGTGCCTATAACGCTAACTCTGTCACAATCACTCCAAGACTGTGGTATGAGTGTAGCGTAGACATATATGGACTTTAGTAATTTAAGAATTGTGTTTCTTTAAACTACCCTAACCTCAAAATTATTTTCGTGTTTTCTAAGTTTAAACAATTATTCTGGTTGAATCGTAAAAATAGTGAAGAAATATGTTGTTTGTGGTGTAATTGAGGATAGAAATAGCCTGTTGCCTTCCATTTATTTGCCATGTTAAAATGAGTGTGACTGCAACAAATGGGGCTATGGTAATTTTTATCATAAAGAAAGAGATAATTATAAAATGTAATGTCTGAACTTGAGTACGAGATGTTTTCAACACACTTATAAATGTGTATCTGCTTCTCTTTATATAAATTCTTTGAGTTGACCACAACCTTTTCAGATCTATACAACTATAGTATATCTCAGGTTAGAATGCAGTTTACGCTGTGAGCAGAGCACAGTTTACACAGGCACATGGAAATTCCCAAGCAAGTAGAATCCCCATCGAGGCCGTCTAATAGCCATTGGACATTGATACCCAAAATAAAAATGAACGGTTTAAATTCATTTTCACTTGGCATTTGGCGATCTTATAAATATATTGAATTTATTTCAAGTAAATTACGCATAAATGTTATTTCATTGCAGTAAGAATAAAATATACCAAGTCTGTTCTGATTTACTAATTTTCCCTGCGTAAACTTGGCTTGCAAATGTACCAATCAGAGACAAGGACACACGTTCCCTATTTTTACAAGCACCGCATTTTAAACTGAGATAAACTATAGTAGCAGATGTTAATAGAGTACGAAACTTACTATAACTTACTACACTATACAGCAAATACAATCATATATTGTATTGAATTGTAAAGGCTAGGCACTAAGTGAAAATATTCCAAGTGTAAAGGCATGCACAATGTGGTTTGCCATGTATCATATACTAGCATATATTTCTATCAGTTATTTAGTGTGTGCCGAAGACTCGCCGAGAGCAGTTCATGCTCCTACTGCCGTCTGCAAACATGCACCTGCGCAGAACCAGTCTGACCCATGTAAGGAATAGTAAGTAGAGGAACTTGTAGGTAAGACCGATCATATTTCCCATAAGTTTGAAACTGGTGCACAATCCGACTACGCTGTTTCTCCCTCTACCGTTTATGCCCCTTGAAGTTGTAGCACTAAAGCAGCCACTCACCTCAGAGCCACACACATCAAAGTGCAAGACGGCAGCTCGTTCTTGTCGCAGAGCGGGGCGTAGGTTCGATTTGAAAATACTATTTATTGCCAGGCGCCACTCTCCCTGATTTATTAATGTTAAAGCCCTCAAGGAGAGGAAAGGGACATAAAAGAATTTGTGGCTTAATTAAATTTGAATAAAAGAATTTATTACATAAACTTAGGGTTAGTGGGTTAGAAAAATCTGACAATATAATACAAAAATATGGTAAAAATTTCAGTTAAATAATTAAGTAATAAATGTTCACAACCTTCAATTAAATACTAATATGTGATAAATAAAAATTAGCACAAAAAATCTTCACATAAACAAATACACATATATATGTTGGATGGTAGTTTAATTCGCTGATCTTTGAAACCAAACCCTCGTATGTTGAAGTTTATATAAGAAAGGAAAACATTTAAATACCTCGGTGTCCAGTTAAGAAAAAAAAGTAGGTAGAAGAATATAACGTTACTTCATACTCGTGGTAAACTTTTCTACAACGCCCTGTACTCCTATCATCCGCCACAGTCTGTCTCTCTGTCTCATCAAACCAAAACCAACGGCACATACAGCCCTTTCGGCTTCACCCTCCAATTTGCAACATAAAATTATCCCTAACAAAGGTTGAATGTATGTCTCCACATAACCATAAATATCTGGGCCTCAAGTTTCTTTTATCTTTGTGCCCCATACAAAAAAAAAAGCCTGAAGTAAATCAAAAAAATATTGCTTTTCATTTATCTATTTGTAAAAGGTATTTAGTAGAAGATAATTTACATTAAAGAATTATTATTTTAAGTACCTGATGTTAATGGCTTTTTCTCTTCACCAGCGTGGTGTTTTCTTTTGAGGAGCTGGGACCAAAATGGTCTCTCTGTTTCCCCTCCAGTGATCTTTCCTACATACCAAAAAAACTATTTCCGTTCAATTATAACCTCTAGGAAAGTGTGGCTGCCGAATCTCCATGTTTTTTTCCTTCTTCAATTCTTTGGGAATTTCACTGCCACATGTATGTTTTCTTTCTAAGCGGTACTAGGGGAATCTACAAAATATATCACAATTAACCAGTATTACTGGTAAAAAAACCTCTACGCCCGTGACGTTTACGTCAAAGGATCAGTTAAAGGTTGGTTTTGATAACTAAACAACACAAATAAGTATAAAAGCTTGAAATTAAATATTTCGCCGACGTTTCGGAAATCTAATCTGTTTCCTTTCTCAAGGCTTTTTTTGAAAAATCTTTTTTTGCTGTGTATGACAAATACACAGCTCTAAGAATGTTTGTTATATTCAATATCCATAGATACTTACTATTTACATAGAACTGTTGATATAGTTAACAGTTTTTTAGTTTCTATACAATGTTAAGTTTGTGAAGTTCTTCTTTTAACATTGGCAGCCAAGTTGTACAGACATCTACGGAACAATTCGACACGCAATTATCCTCATTCAATAATATTATCGCGGATTCTTTTATTTTTCTTTTTTTGCTGTCTGCCTCTTTTGTTAAAATTTTTGCCGAGTCCCAGTTTATTCTATGTCCGTTCTCCCACGCGTGTTCGCAGATCTTGGACCTCTGAATTTCATTTTTTCTGATATAATTTTGATGTTCGCCCAATCTTACACTAAAAGGTCTGGATGACTCACCCACGTATTGTTTGTTGCATCCAGACCTTTTAGTGTAAGATTGGGCGAACATCAAAATTATATCAGAAAAAATGAAATTCAGAGGTCCAAGATCTGCGAACACGCGTGGGAGAACGGACATAGAATAAACTGGGACTCGGCAAAAATTTTAACAAAAGAGGCAGACAGCAAAAAAAGAAAAATAAAAGAATCCGCGATAATATTATTGAATGAGGATAATTGCGTGTCGAATTGTTCCGTAGATGTCTGTACAACTTGGCTGCCAATGTTAAAAGAAGAACTTCACAAACTTAACATTGTATAGAAACTAAAAAACTGTTAACTATATCAACAGTTCTATGTAAATAGTAAGTATCTATGGATATTGAATATAACAAACATTCTTAGAGCTGTGTATTTGTCATACACAGCAAAAAAAGATTTTTCAAAAAAAGCCTTGAGAAAGGAAACAGATTAGATTTCCGAAACGTCGGCGAAATATTTAATTTCAAGCTTTTATACTTATTTGTGTTGTTTAGTTATCAAAACCAACCTTTAACTGATCCTTTGACGTAAACGTCACGGGCGTAGAGGTTTTTTTTTACCAGTAATACTGGTTAATTGTGATATATTTTGTAGATTCCCCTAGTACCGCTTAGAAAGAAAACATACATGTGGCAGTGAAATTCCCAAAGAATTGAAGAAGGAAAAAAATTAAGATAATGCCACAAATAACATTTAGACAATATCTCCATGTTTGTCAATCACAATCAACAATCCAGCCAACACACACAATTTCTAGGGAATTTGTCGGGGTACCAACACATTGTATTGTTGTAACATAAATAAATGAGGAAATTTAATAACAAGATGTTTGATAGTGTCTTTCTAAGAATACAAAATGATTTTAATTTAAAACTGACTTCAAAATAATGACAAAATTAATAATTTGGTAACTAATGAATTGGTGTATATAGGGTTGCCTACGGTTGAAGCTTCGACAGACGGTAGTGGATTTATGAAGATATTTCATTGTATGTATTTATTTCTTTTTCTACAGAGTTTGGCCCTATTCATGTTACAAAGTATAAAGAGTACGAGCCTTCCGTTCGTCGAGAGAAGCCCACTCCAATCCACTGAGCTACTCACTCCTGGTATCTGTATTGCACTGTCTGTACTATCGCCCATCTTTACCGCTCTTGGCCATTGGTACCACTCAGAAACCATTTACCGTATCACCGTCTCATTAACTGCCTGACTGTTTTTATCATCGTATCATCACCGTTTTCACATTAGTTTTGCTTTCGTTTACATAGCCTCACTTTAGCTTAAGCTCTTGATTGTCTGTTTGGTAATAGTAGTAGAAGTACTAAGTGGTATTGTAAATAGTAGGTTCTAAGATAATAAATCTTGTTATATAATTTGAATCGTGCTTTTTACTGTGGTGTATGTGAAGTCTAACTATCTGTAGACCCGCTGGATATTACCGTTTCTTCACTGTAGCTGCTCAGGCCTACTTAACCGGCTTTGAGGGTAATTAGTTGTTCCACCAGAAAAGAAACTGGCGCCCGAGCTTTCCATATTCCGTCCTTACCGTCAACCGACTGCTGAAGCTCGAGTGTCAAGGTGATGTTTCACCATCTGCTGGATGAATTTAACGTCACAGGGTGCTCAGGCCCAGCAGCCCCTATGGAGTCAGCGCCTATGAGCCTTACCCTTAGAAAATACTTCATTGTGTGGCAAGCCACATAAACAAAATATTTGCTTGCATGTTTGGATTTGTAAAACAAACACATTAGACTTGCAAATAAAGTAGTATGAAAAACAACACTAATCAAAACAGTAGAAGTGAGTGTCATTATAATATTCTGTTGTAATAAACATTCTTGTTTTATGTAGTATTGGCTTAACCCGTTTTGCTGGACGATTTCTGATTGAGACTGCTAATTTATTACACGTTTTTATTATGGGTCGGTAACTGTAATCTTTTATTTCTGCACTCAATTCATTGGGAAATTGTATTTCGATATTTAGAAGACAACTCTTATGCACTCAATAACCAATATTTTACAATAAAAACAATAACTTACTTATTCATTGTGTATACTGTTGATCTATTTCTGACCACCCTAGTACATCAATAAAGCAAATCAGTTACATCGTTTTGAAATTATAATTACATCTCTTTATCTAGAGACATCACCGAGGGACCTCAGGTGTTTATGTGGATTTTTAAAATGTAATAGTATCTCCAATCTTTCCGCAGGCACCGGCGTTTCAAAATTGGCAGGGAGCACGAGATATTTTTGAAAATAACAATCCTTTATATACAGGGTGTCCCGTAAATATGGATAATCCTAAAAATGGTAATAGGCAACGCCAAAACCTATCCGAATATCATAACTTGACTATCGAAAAGTCTATGATTTTCGAGATATGCACACTTTTTTGTAATTTTGAAAATTTCTACTCAAGGATAGTATTTTGCATGCCACTGCCACAAAGTAAAGATTTTTCATTCCGTTTTTTTGTGAGTACTATAGAACAGTTGTGCTATCAAGTGTATAGGAGTTTTTAGATAATGACGCCATTCTGGAAAAAAAATGTATTTATTAAATTTCAGTTCCACCAACATTCCATCTGTTGACTTTGACCTTTGATGGTGTAAAGAAAAGTGCCAAGCCAAACTTGCCACTTATCTTAAAAACTTGCCCACTTATTATATTCTCAAATTCTTAAAAACTCTGAGGTCAGAGGATGAAGAAAGATCGAAATAATATAAAAAGTAATTTCACCTGCATTTGATTATTGTTGAATATTGGAAAAATTTCAGAAATATATGCAAACCATTATGTTTGATCTATGAATCAAAACAGTCACAAAACTGTACCCTACTACCAAAATTGCTTTTAAACTATTTCTGAAAATGCTACTTGAGCTTGATCTCTGAGAGTTCTCGATGGGTCAATATATGCCCTTTTAGATTTCTTTTATATTTCGTTTTAAACGGACACCTATCACACCTGTATACTGTTACTTCTGAAAATTCTCGATGGGTCAACATGTGTTCTGCTAATTTGCTCTTTTCTCTTGCTACATAAGGGCAGCTTTCGCATCTATATACCGTTATTTCTGAAAGTTCTCGATGGGTCAACATGTGTTTTTTTAGATATCTTCGCTGGTTTGTTATGAATGGACAGCTTTCACATCTGAATACTGGTGCCTCTGAAAGTTCTTGATGGGTCAACATGTGTCTTCTTAGAGAACATTGACGTTTTGTTACGAACGGGCAGCTTTCACATGTGTATGCTGTTAATTCTGAAAGTTCTCGATGGACCAACATGTGTCTCTTTAAATTCGCCTTTTCTCTTGTCAGATACGAACAGGTTTTGCATTTGTGTGCTGTCATTTTTGAAAGTTCTCGGTGAGTCAATATGTGTACTCTTAGAGCTCCTCTACGTTTCGTTTCAAACGAGCAGCTGTGACACTTGTATACTTTTACTTCTGAAAGTTGTCGATGGGACAACATGTGTGATGTTAAATTCCCCTTTACTTTTGCCACGTACGAACAGCTTTCGCATCTGTATACTGTTACTTCTGAAAGTTTTCGATGGATCAAAACGTGTGCTCTCAGAGAACTTTTATATTTTGTTACAAGTGGACAGCTTGCACATCTGTATACATTTGCATCTTGATGCATCACCATGTGGTCTTTAGGATTATGCATGTTTACATCTTCGGTGATCGATTGTGACGAGGTAGGAGCATCTTGAATACTGAAAATTATATAATAATAATAAAATTTATTGAGAGAGAAGTATATACAAATATACAATCAATCAAAAGGACAAGGGCATTGCCACAGAGAGTTTTCAGTCTCTCCCATGAGCTAAAACTAAAGTAACACCTAAATGTAAAAAAACGTGTACATAGAGGAAAAATAAAAAACAAAAAAGCACAATATAAAAAATATAAATAAGTAAATGCAGTTGATTACGTAACACTCTGTTTCATTAAAAGTTTTTGTTTTATCTTACATTTAAATTTGGACATTGATGATCTAGAAACAAAAATATCATGAAATTCGTTCAGTAGCTTAGGTGTCAAATAAGAAAATCATGTCAATATTTTTTAATATGATGCATTTTGGTTCGGATATTTGTCATGAGCTTGTGATCTGCGTTCATGCAGGTTATACAAATATGCTGGGGTGTGCTGATTTACAATGTTAAAAAGCAGACAGAAGAACGGCATGGTAAATCGATAGTCAATTTCTAATAAATTTTGGTTATTAAACTATGGTGTAATATGATGTCGCTTGCCATTGTTGTACGAACATCGTAAGCAACTACTTTGCAAAACTTGTATTTTATTTTGAAATGATTTCGTCAAATGCCAGTAGTAAACACCACTACAACAGTCAAAATTACTCAAAATTACGGAATTAAGAAGTTTCCATTTAATTTCTGATCGCCAATTATATTTAAATTTATAGAATTCTAAATTTGGCATAAAATTGCTGACACTCATCAAATATAACCCCTACATTTCTAGCACTGTCTGTTATATTTATCACACTTTGGTTCAGAACTATGTCATTGTTTAAATCCTGAAGGGTTTTTTTACACATGGCACTAGTTCCAACACACAACGCTGTCGATTTTAAAGAATTAATTATTAACTCATTGTCCCTTGACCACTTGGCTATAGATGTCAAAGCTACATTTATTTCAAATACCGCCTGACTACTGCATGAAGGATCAATCACAGGATATATAGATTTGTATGTCATCAGAGTAAAGATGAATCTTACAGCTGGCAGGTAGTATCGTTGGAAGCTGGGCAGTAAAGATTGTAAATACTAAAGGGCCCAGAATGCTTACTTGGGTAACACCACCGATTTTAACTGCTTGTAAGCGATTGGACAAATAACATTTAAATCAGTCCAAGAGCTGCAAATTTATTTTATAATAATGTAATTTAGCCAGAAGTAAATCATGATTTATTAAATCAAAGGCTTTGCTGTTGTCCACAAGCACCAGGAATATAACACTTGAAGTGTCTATAGCGTAGGTCAGGTAGTCGCATGTTTTTATTAAAGATGTTGAGGTACTATGTTGCTTTCTAAACCCTGATTGTTGCATAGGTAAAATCTCCTCTCTTTTTACATGATCAGTTAATCTTATGCTAACTACTTTTTCCATGAGCTTATACAGGGCAGATAGTATATTGATAGGTCTCAGATGATTAAGTTCTTGCTACATTAACTTTAGCTAGCGGCATTATAATCGATTGTTTGCATATACGAGGGAGTATTCCAGTTTCAAGAAAATAGTTCATCATATGTGCTATGGCGGATTTACAATATGGAAAAATTAACTGTAACATTTTAAGATTAATGCTATTTGCCCCAAAGGCATTAGAATGTAGTGCATTTAACGTTTTTTCAATTTCATCAACCGATGTTCTATTAAATAAATAAATATTGTAAAAAATGCTGTCAACCCGAACCCCACCATAAACAAATGAGCAAGGAACGTGAAATTCGCGAAACTAATGTCTGTGCACTTGTTGAAACTAGTGAACCTTGTTCTAGCAGGCAAATTGCTGATGAAGTTGACATGAAGGAAAGAACTGTAAGAAATATTTTGAAAAGAAATGGGTACAGTTCTTTTAAAGTTCAAACAACGCAAGAAATATTTCCTGAGGACAATTTCAAACGGATGGAATTTTGTGAAATCAAATAAAGTGAATGAGAATGAAAACTTCCTAAAGAATATATTGTTTACAGATGAATCATCCTTTTCATTACATAGGAAACACAATCCATCCGTAATACGACATTGGTCTCGGAAAAATAAACATTCGTGTTGCTGTGCAAACTCAGTATCCTCAAAAGTTGAACGTTTGGACGGCAATTTTAGACAATCTAATCGATGGCAATTTAAATGGCAATAAATATTTAGAGCTTTTACAAAACCAAATAATTCCGGCAGTTCAAAATCTTCCTGTCAACTTTGACGACATTTGCTTTCAACAAGATGGCTGCCCAAGTCACAGTACCTTAACTGTTATTTTTCTGGAAAGAACATTTCCCAATCGTTTAATAGCTACGAAGGGAATGATAAAATGGCCCCACAGGCCACCTGATCTATCACCTCATGATTTCTTTCTGTGGGGCTTTTTAAAGGAAAGCGTGTACAAACATGCGTTAGAACGAGCCAATGATTTAGTTGAATTACGGGAAAAACTTATCCAACTTTGTGCAAGCATTACTCCAAATCAACTCAATGATATGAGAGGTTCATTGTATAATCGGTTTGGTTATCGTTTGGCACAAGAAGGTGGTTTGTTTGAATCCTTACTGCATTAATTTATTGTTTGATAATTATTAGTTGATTTTAGTTTCTGAGGGTTATTTAATTTTATTTTAATGTTCTATTTTTGTAATTTAATAAGAATAATTAATTTTTTGATAATTATTAGTTGATTTTAGTTTCTGAGTTATTTAATTTTATTGTTCTATTTTCATTTCGGTCTTAATAAGAATTATTATTTTATTCCCATAGCATTTACGGCTAAAAAAGAGACTGCAGAAATGCTTTCAATAGAACAAATTATTTATCAAAAATGTGACAAATAACTTTGCTTTTGACGAAGAGATATTGTCTCGTTTCGTATTAGAAATTATTACCTACGTCCGCACCCTTAGTTCATGTCGTGCTAAATACAATTCATTGTGTGCCTCTGCTTTCACGAATTATGAAACAAGAGGGGCGTGGTCAATTACATCGTTATTCCTATACCCTAAACTGCATTTTCGGAATCTCTATAATTTTATCAATTTTTTCCGCTTCTTCGTTTTTGAAATATTAGTGGTTAAAGTGAGGGGTCAATACATTTGAATCGTATATTAGTTCCCGGACTACAGAAATATAATGTAATTTATGTTCTAACTGTAAAAACTAGACTATTGCATAAACTGTAAACTTGGTATGGTTTTCTGTCTCAATCAAAAAAGAACAATAAATTATGATCCGAGAGGGGGATTTCGTATGTAAGTCCTAAGTAAAATAGGTTAAAAAAAACATTGAATAAATGAATTTTCCACATTTAAAATTACACTTAATTTATTATTACCTGTTGAAATCTTGATCCTCTGTTTTAATTTCAATTTCTTCTTTAACCAGAAATTCTTGCTTCTCCATTTCAACTTTTCCCTCACCATAGAACATTTGCTCTAATTTAAATGCATCATCTACGTTACCAATTCTTATCTCATCAGCATTTTCTGTTTCCCCACAGAATTGTTCTTCCTTCTTGATCTCATTAACTGTGTCATCATCTACCTCACATTTTATTGCATCTTTTACTGTACACTGTAATACACTATTTGGCATTATTTGACCTTTCCTGTTTATCTCTAGATTGTCAAGATCCTCTTCAATTTTGTCTTCTGGTAGGAAATAGGTTGTCATAAAACGAAAATAGTGTTCCAGAGAACCATGGCAGGAGGGACAAATTACAGGTTTCTTAATTATGCTTAAGTCCTGTCAATCAAAAAACGAATGGTGTTAGTTAAATCATTTATGAACAACTCATACTTGTTGTAATGAAGGGAAATTGCACTCCTGATTCATGATTTATTTTAGTAGTTAAAATATAGGATATTAATATTATATTTTATACTTTATATGAAAGACACAACTTTCTATTTTATTTTATTGCTTTGGGAATAAGCATTAATTCTAGGTAGAAATATCCGTTAAGCGAAGCAAGTGACTCACCGCCGCATGGCTTGGTTCCTTGTAATCGATCACTTGGCCAAGCCAGCGGAATACTCATTGCGAAACCGCTAGATGGAGCTAATGCCCCACTACCGACCAGATTTGACTCCCTTTATCCGATCTCTCAGCCAAGCCAGTGAATTATTGAATTCCGTTGGGTCCATTCACTTGGATCCGTTCAAGGAATTCAGGAGGATCGCCGCACTGCCGCAGTACCCAGGAAACACCGCCGTCACCGTCCAGCAAGGAGTAAGTCAAAATTAGTAATTGATAAGCAACTTGGCCGGAGTTAAGTACCATATGTGTACTAACACCACTAACCGTAACAATCATACCTTTCTTTCAGCTTTTTAGGCAACTCACCGGGTGAGTACAGGAATATTGCGGGCAAAAACGGGTCTCGTGACAGTGGGCTAGGTAGTCCCCTGCGACTAGCTCCCCACGTGGACCCGTGGAAGCCTGGAAGATTCCAGGTACTGACCGACCGGAAAGGAGGGTACTACCAAATATCCGAAGTGAAAAATAGTTCTCGTGACAGTGGGCTAGGTAGTCCCCTGTGACTAGCTCCCCACGTGGACCTTTTGGACACCTCAGATATCTCTGTAGCAAACGGGTGATTGCGTAACCATAGCGCCTGGACAATACTCTGGCTAATCGGGTCACGTAACAATGTTCTAGGTAGTCCCCTGCGACTAGTGCCCTACGTGAACTCGTGACACCTGAGGAATTGTCGGTGCTGGTATACACCAACCCTGGAGGGACAGTCATCTCAAGGGGTGACTTTACCAAAAGGGAACCGGACCCAGGAATAGGTTAATATATTTATTATTTAATATATATGTGTATATATGCATAGATTCTGGCACTGCACCCTAGCCAAGTTGCGTTAGTAGTTTGTTGCATGCAACTTATTCTCGTATTGCTTCCTCCCGCCTGGTAGTTGTACTGTACTGACCGTAGTTTTGCTTTCTGCACCGACTCATACCCCGCCGCATTACCGTTGTTGCCTATCGTATTTTTACCGTTCATGAGACGCCCCTCTTGCACCGCCTAACCCCGCTTTCTTGCTTTTTTTGTTTATATTTTCTGTAGTAGCGTAACTTTAGGTAGTTTAGTTTCAATAGAATTGTACTTGTTAGGAATAGCAAAAATAAATATTTTATATATTCTCTAAAGGTGACTTTTACTGTGTGTGTGTGAAGTCTACTATCCCTAGACCCCTGGACGTACCGTGTCTCCACTGACACTATCCCAGCCCTACTGTAACAGGCTGCGTTAGGAGGCTAGTGTGGGACCTTTACACCACGTAAAAAAATTGTAAAGGTGGCGCCCGAGCATACTGTCAACCGCTGACTAAAGCTCGAGTGTCAAAGTGACGTCCTTTCACTCACCTAACGAGTGAATAAAACGTCACATTGTTAAGAGATACAGGTATAGCCAGATCAGCTTCGACAAATTTCCCCGGACAGCACATGATATCCTGAGGATATCCTATTATAGTCCCGTTGTCCCGGATTTGGGATTATCCCATAGATATATCCCTAGGTAATCCAGGATAGACCTGAGTGGACATCTTTAAATTCTATGCATTGGTATAATTGTTTTGTTCGATCGTAAAACGTAAATTGTATTCAGGTATAAAAACAGTCGCCGGCTACTTTTTTGCTGTGTGTTTGTTTTGTATCACGCGGTGCCGGGCACCAAGCGAGATGTTATCTGTCCCGAAGCGAGGAGGGGATTGTGTTAGGAGATGTCGTTCAGAACTGACGCAATTAAGTGCCTGCGAATTTACGTTTTCGGTCTGTTTTCCGTTTGTTAAGAAAATAGTAATTTACTATTTGAGAAATTATGTTCGAGAGTTTGTAGGAAATCACTTACCGTGTAATAAGTAAGAATGATTTCAGGTTGATTTGTTATTTGTGCGACAAAGTGCCTTTTCACGAAAGTCCTTTCTGAAATGAAAGGAGCATCTTATTTTAAAAATGCAGTGAGGTAATCTCAGATTATAAAATTTCGGTGTATAGCTCTATAGAAGCTAGGAAGTAAAAGTGACAATACGGTGCTGAGTTAGCTGTGATTCACGTGAGGAAGTTATAGAAATTATGCCGTATTATGAGGATGAGTTGACAGATTGACCCACACATTGTGTAAAACCAAAACTGTTTAAATCAATGCTTAGATGTAATAGAATCGATAGAATTGGGGAAAATAATTAAACCAAGCTGTTATGAGTAGATACAGAAACTAGGGATTTGGTGTACATATTAGAAGCCAAGACCTCAGATTTTTTAATAATACTTTCTAACCCCCACCAACTCCATCCACTTCATTACTAAAGGGATTGATAAAATAAAATTGAGATTTTTACTTGAAATTTGGTAGGTACAGTATGTATTATAATGACATATGATTGAGATGATTCCATTGAAGAGGTGGCAAATTATTTTTACATAATAGAGTGCAAATATAGTCAAGATGTTTTCCTTTAAAGAGACTTGGATGGAAAATCTGGATGTGGAAGTAGTGATTCCATAGGCAGCGTTTTTTTTTGTTTCAACATGCTAAGATAAATAGCGAAAAATTAATTTTTGAAAACAGGCTTCCTTTTTGAAGCCTTGTTGAATTATCTCCAGAACAACTAAGAAATGATCAATGAGAATTAGATATGCCATTCGCAATATGTTACAAACAACTCCCATTTTTTAGACACAGGAACATGCACACTTAAAATGGTAGCAAAAATGTTCCTCAAACTGCTGTTTGGAACCACTCACCCCCACTACTCTTCTAAGGGCCAGTTGTACGAACGTGGTTTAACCAGTGGTCAAGGTTTAATCCAAGTTCAAAGCAATTATAGTGTTGTATGAAGCGGAGTCAAGAGATATCATAGTTTAACCATGGTTTTACTATGCCAGTTGCTGAACCACCAAGAATGATGGTTTAACTGAAGTTCACGTGTCTAGTTGTCATTTTGTTGTTAACCTCAAAGATAGGCTAAATTATTAAAAAAATTGGAAAATATGAATGATTGGATGGATGAAAATATGGATATGGATGATTTAACAGATGATGAGGATTTTCTCGAATTAATAAGAGAAGTAGTGCAAGGTTAGTATCTATCTTAGATTTTTTTTAAATTGTAATACCAAGCAGATATTTTTTTATTTAAGGCTTGAGAAGAATTCCTCGTAAATTTCGACCAAGAGTAAATCATTTTGAAAAGTGGAGTGAACAAGAATTTTTTGCTAGGTTTAGGGTATCAAAGAGGACTGCAAGAGAAGTGTTAAGCCAAATAAATATTGGATTACCTACCAAGAGGTAGTTCTGATAGTATATAGTGTGAATATAAAAATCTAACAAATCTTGCATTTTTAGGAGTAAAGCACTTTCCCCAGAGGATATGTTATTAATGATAATAAGGTATTTTGCAACCGGTTCAATGCTGATTGTTGCTGGTGATTTTGCGGGCATACATAAATCAACCGCCAGCAGAGTTGTGTATAAAGTATCTAGAGCTATTGCCAGATTAAAAGACAATTATATTAAGCTACCAGATACACAGGAAGAAATTTCACAGGTACGCTTGGGATTTTACAGAAAGGCAAGGTTTCCAAAGTGCATTGGTGCCCTTTCGGAATCGAAAGAGCTATTTTTCTTTCAATGTCCAATGCATTTGTGATGCTGCCCTTACCATAAGAAATATCGTATGTCGTTGGCCAGGGTCTACTCACGATTCTACTATTTGGAATATGAGTAGAATACGAGCTAAATTTGAAAATAAAGAAATGGCAGATAACATATTAGTAGGTGATAGTGGTTATCCTATTAGACCATATCTAATAACTCCATTATTGAATCCCCGAACAGCAGGAGAACATTTGTTTAATGAATCCCAAATCCGAACAAGAAACCCTATTGAAAGATGTTTTGGAGTTTGGAAGCGGCGCTTTCCTATTCTGGCACTAGGGATACGGTTAGATGTAGATCGCGTTGAAGCAATAGTGGTAGCTACTGCAGTGCTTCATAATATCGCTTGTAAAAATGCAGATGCACCTCCTCCTCCCCTTGATGAGAATGTAGAAAATCTCATTGAAGAAATAAATAATGTCGATGTAACTCTTGTGGCACAACCAAACGGCAACATTATCAATTATAATAATTCAACTAGACATAAATTAATAGATTATTTTACAGGGTTATTTTAAGTTCCTTGTATATATACACAAAACGTGTGCAATATTGAGTGAAACTTTATAAGTAGTCGTTTTTTAAAAAAACGACAGCAATGAAAGTGATTTTAGCTATGATTTGTATATGTTGAAACACAATTTGATTATTTATAATATAATAATTGGATATTGTTTGGTGTATGAAAAATTTATTTAATACTAATAACTATATTTTTTTATAATTATCAATAAAAATGTTTTATTTTCAATCTTGAAGTTGTTTTTTTAATATTTCCATGTTTAAAGCATGCTCTTCTTTGGCAAATCTCATTTCCATTTCATGTTTTTCTCGCTGTTGCTGCATAAATAAGTTGTGTTGTTCCAACATTATTCTATACTGCAGTGGAGCTATTTCAGTTTTTGAGTTGACCCAAGAGCACAACCTATCAGATAATTAACTTTTCGTTGGTCGATTTGCTGTAAAAAACAAATTTATTTATATAAAATACTATTTAAATATTATCTATATACTTACTACTTCCTTTAATATTTAATGGTTTCGATTTTGCAGTTTTCAGTTTTTGTGGTATATATGTAGACCAGTTTACACTTGAAGGTGTTGGTGGATCTGGTATATTAGGTTGCGCTAAAATATAGAATTATAAAATACACATTGTATATTTTGAACTATTTTATTTACCACTAGTAGATGTTTCGGTGTTATCTCTTTGATTATTTTCCAAAATTTCACTAGTAGATGTCTCTATTTGATTATTTTCCAAGATTGGTAAGTCTAAACTTTCAGGCTCTTGTTGCGCATCGCCATCCTCGATAATTACTATAAGTAAAGCAAAATAAATACCTATAACGTATAGAGATATAAATAGGCACTTTTCTTAAGACTTACAGGTTAACATATTATCATCGTCGAATTCGCTTTCGAGTTCAGTAATTTGCGACCCAAGAAGTTCTTTTAATACGCTCTCTGTCTCCGTGATAACTATTTTTTTTGGTGGCCCACCACCAGTCCCTTCAATGTAACATTTTTCATCCGCAAATCTTTTTTTAGTGCGCTTCTTCAAATTTCTATATTTGCTTAGTAACACTTCGCTAGTTCGGTGAGTTCCCCCACACATAGCATTAAATTCTTCGGCTACCTGAACCCAAATATTTTTTTTCTTTTTAGACATATCCGTGTCGGTCTTCTTGCACTCTATAACATCTTTAAATTTTGTCACTAACCCAGTTAACATCGATTCCTCCAAAGATGTAAAATTGGGCGTTCTTTAATTTTCTTTATCTCCCATTCTAATTTTTTTTTAATGAACTTCACGTGTTGGAATACAGAGAAACAACAGAATTCACTGTACAAATACACAACAATAATAACACAACTGACACATGAAATTACATTTTGTTGATAAAGTAGGTTGTCTTATAATTTCACACCAACACAATTGTCAAATTAAACAAATATTACTAGGGAGCGTCGTTAACAACCATCAAAAAATAAACTGTTCAATGGTTTACCTAACCATACTATAAATTACTTTCATACAACGCTTGCACTATTTGACCATGGTCAGCACGTGATCTTGGTTCACCTGATCTTTTAGTTAACTATGTTTCATACAACTGGCCCTAACAGTGTATAACAAGATTATAAATGTTAAACATGATAAATACTGATACATACCAATTCCGGAAGACACTGTTTGATCATTTTCGCGAACATCAGGTCTCTATCTCCAATGTCAAATGATGTGGCAACACAATTTTTTACTGGATTCATGCACAATCCACATACGTCTTGATCTTCCGAAACTCCAGTTTTATTTTCATTTGCCCTCGGATAGACATCTTTTAGATCAAGTTTTTCACTGTCCTTGTTAACAAATGGAACTATGTAATCATATGTACGAAGGCACACTGCTTTAAAATTATAACATTTTGTAATCATTTCTGTACAGTTTGTACACATCGCAGGTTCTTGTATTGCAGTTATTAAATCCTGAAAAAAATCCTTTCAAAACATCATGAGATCAAAACGTCTAGAAAATATTAAACTGAATCGAATTTATTCATGCATAAACTTCCACCTTCTGAGCGATACTTTCGACTTACTATTTTTGGTATAATCATATGCAAGACATCTTTCCTATCTTTCTCTATAACCTTAAAATTATGACACGTTCCCTTTAAACAAATTCCACATATTCTTTCTTCCGTCCCCATTTTCTACAACGACGCAGAACACACAAATCAAAACACCATACAGTCATAAATAAATAGTAGAAAAAGAACTAGATTTTAAAATCTTCATGAAGTAAACTTTTGTGATAAGTAATTTGTTTTTATCTACTTCTGTTGTTCTGTTTTCTGTACTTCTACCACTCTCTCTGCTTCTGCTTCTACATTTTCTTTCTGTCTGATGCTCAGGTTAATCGGTAATTCGTTGCTAACTTCGCACGATCAGTATCACAGATTATTAAACTGTCGTATTACCGTAGAGATGACAACAATGTATCGATATAAAATAAACATGAATATATTCATATCGTTTTTTTGTTGCAATATATCGGGTAGAAAAATATCGATATGTTCGTAAATATATCGAAATTTTAATCGAAATAAAAAATATTGTACTGTAAGGAATGCCACCCCACCCCGCGCACGAAGTTATACCATAAGCAATATTCATTAATATAGAATAAGAATAATATAGAATAAAATTTATTAAAACAAATTACACAGTAAGTACATATAAGTAAGTAAAGAAATTATGACATGGTGCAGCATTTGTATATGGCACCTAGGTGCGTGATGCCCGATATCGATATTGTTTTGTTGATATGTCGAATAAATCGATTAAGTCTTGTGTTGTATCAAATGATTGATATATCGATATATTACATTTTTTTGCCATCCTAGCGCATAAGTTCGTACGTACATAGGCATTATTTACAGTCATACGGATATGGCAATATTTGCACCAATTTCACCGACTGTTTCAAGGACTTTGAAAGTCCGTGTGCGCCAGTGGCGGCTCGTCAGGGGAGGCTGAGCCTCCCCTTGGAAGAACCACCAAATCTTCAAAAGTAATATCTTAAGAAATTTCTATTAGGTATATCTCAATTTTCAATATTTTTTATTGTTTATTATTCATTAATTAATTTTCAGTTTATATATAACATTTTTGCATTTCCTTTCCACAAACATACCTATAACGTCACAGTCCGGATAGTCTTTGTATGCATATTTCCCGGTCCGCCGGTCTTTTACTGAATGAACACTGTGGTTCGCTGCAGGCTAATACGAAATAGCTTCCAACTTTACCGCATTTACTTTAACATGAATGACCTTGAATTTCTTTGAGCTGTGTAAAATAGCAACACTTGGAATAGCCAAGTATGAGGCTAGCTTCTAGATCTCAGTTCTTTATAGCGCATGTGCACAGCTCATTCAAGAGTCAGGTGATTCACAAAGAAAACGAACTGACGACTGACAGTTGCGTTTAGCCGGTTATAAGAACAACTTGACGTATAAATACATAAAACATTTGATAGGCGGGCTAGAAATAAGTGCTCTAGGTGAAAATATTCCCAACAACATGTCTTGCTGTCCAGACGTGGTGGGTTATTTGTTATTAAATGGATTTACTACTCTTATTTATGACGAAAAGGTAAAAATTAAAAGAAATGCCAGGCCTACACCAGCAATGCTTTCGTTAGTTTTTAAAAGTGGTAAACAAAACAGAGGGTTTTGTGATAACAATTATAAAAAAGTCGAGTGGCTAACGGCATCAACAGTTAGAAACAAATTATATTGTTGGAGATGTTTATTATTTACTAATGATCAATCCTCAATTTGGGGCAGGGCCGGGTTTAATAATTTGCAAAATTTGTCGCGAGGTTTAGAAAGGCACGAAAAATCCCAGGAGCACATTTCATCTTGCATTAAATTCGAAATGTTTGGTAAACAAAATATTGTAAATTTCTTGGATTCTGCACATAAGAGAGAAATAGAACATGTTAACGAAAAGGTCCGTGAGAATAGGGAAATATTAAAGAGGTTAATAGATGCCGTTATATAGTTATCTTCACAAGAAAATTCTTTCCGAGGACGTGACGAAATACGAGAATCGTGCAATAAAGGAAATTTCAAAGAGCTGGTAGGTTTTTTAAAAACTTATGACCCAAAATTAGAGAACTTTTTGAATAACGCCACTATTTTTTGAGACAATTCCGGTAAGCTTCTGTAGAATGATCATTTTCAGCACTTAAACGCATAAAAACATTTTTACTAGAAACAAAATGAGTCAAGACCGCCTTTCAAATGTATCGCTTATTTCAATAGAAAAACGTTTTTTGTCAGAATTGAGGACACGATTCATTTTATGATGAAATAATCAACCATTTTGCTAGTTCCAAAAATCGCAGGTTACCACTCATTTATAAAAATATTCAGGCTTTAAAGCAGAGATTAATATAGGTAGTTGTTATTTTAGAAAAAATATTTATTTGTGTTATTTATTTTTTAGGAAATATTTTTTATAATTCTCCATAATGAGTTCCGCGGTTATATATTTTTTTATATAACTTCTTTCTCAAAACTATTTTAATTCCTATTAAAACTTATAATTTTACACGCCTGGCAGTGATAATGAATACAATTTTTTGTTTGTAGAAAAACACTTTAATTTTTTTACCAAAACTATTTTTATTTTTATTAAAAGTTATATAATTTAATTACAAGTGGGATAGTAGGACTCGTTTGGATACCGATACTCGAGTCGTAGGAACGAGAATTTCATGAGAATGATTTTTTCATCTCATCATATTTTCTATTTCCTTTTCATTCTATTCTTTTATTAGTTCTATTCTCTCAAGTCGTGAATCGGTATCCTGGCGAACAACCCACGGCAAAAAAATGTAACGCGCCGTTGTAATACCTCAGGGGTGGTGGGGAAATGTACAAATTGTAGTCATATTGCACATCAGTTGTCTTTCAGAATATCAAGCGTCCTCTGCAGACAATATCACGAGCCGCCACTGGTGTGCGCTCCTCGCTGAAGTGGCGCAGGATCTATTGACATTTGAAGATGTCTTTTTAGTGGTCCGTTGTTTTATCAATTTTCTCCATAACTTTCATTTTGTCTATTCGTTTAGAAGTGTTCAAAATGTGTAGATATGTACCTATATTATACAATTATCACAGAATGTGTTGAGGTAGGTCGAGATCATTCGCTGAAAGTCAGTAGGTGGTATCCGAGAAGGGCAAGAAACTTTTGCGTGGTATTCGCAATTTAGTTTGAACCCGGGACCTTTCGCACCATAAGCGAGAATATTACCAATGCGCTACCTGTACGGCTGTTGAGGAATCCTAGGGCAAGGAATATATAGTGAGACAAATGATATCACGCTTCTTAATTTGTCCGTCGCGGCAGCACTAATGCATCACGGATCGATGCTACAACGCTACAAGATTTGTTCTCGGATAAGTCGGAAAAAGTGTGTTGTGCTGTTGGCTGTAAAAATGCAACGGTTAGAGATATAGCCTGGAACGAACATTAAATTTACACAAGAGAAGGACTATTGCTGTAAAATAAAAAATTTAGTGTATGTATCTCATTCTGGCAATATATTGTAAAAGAATTTCTAGCAGTCTATAAAGATGTAAAAAAAAGTTTCGAAATAATCACAAAAATTGAAAATAATAGCTTAAACATACTGCAAACATCTTTTAACACAAAAATTGGTTAATAAATAATATTAGGTAACCTGTAATAATACGCAGTATTTTAAAATATGAGAACATTTTCAGAATTTTATAAAATAATCAACAAATTTTTGCGTGTCTATTAATTACGTTCCTTAATCTCTTATCCATTAACGAGTTTGAATTGAGTGACATATAATAAGTAATAATTTAAGCAAATAATTTAAATTATCTTAATATTGCTGTAAATGAAGCAAGGAATTTAGAAAACTATTGATGGCTATATATAACTTCTACAGTAAAGTATAAAATATAAATAAATACAAAATGTTGTACTTATTACCTATCTATGCTATTTTTAAATAAGCTAACCATTATACTCTTCGCCGATTTACTGCACTTTTTATATAACTGACGCACATTCTATAGTAGGTATACTCTTCGCATTTTATCGTAAATAAAAATAATAATAATAATAATATTAATAAACGTCTTTATTATATCCCACAAAATATTACACAGAGAAAAAAAACAATATTAATTTGTGACTTTTAAATTTCTAAACATCAGGGACAATTGCGTAACTTATGGGTAGCTGGCTTTACGATATTATATACCATAAATATATAAGTTAAAAAAATAATTAATTACTCTTTTATAAACGGGTCGTTTTTGTTAAAAAACAATAGGGTTCTTCCTTGAACTAACACAAATTTCAATATAATTGAACTATTTTTTCTTAAGTTATCGTGCTTACAAAAAACGTGACGGACGGATGGACAGACAGACAGACGAACCGACATATTAACAGATGTTTAGAATTCAATCACACAGTGATATGAAAAAGTTTTGTCCATGAGCGATATTACCGGATAAAAGTTTTAAAGCATTTATAATAGTTTGAATCGAAACATTCCCTTGGAGACAAATGGTAGAAGTGAGAAAAATTTTATTTTTGCATCAACTACATGAAAAATCATTTTAAATATAAACATCACTATTATACGTAGATTTTTTTTATAAGCAGTAATTACAACCTTAAATATAAACAATAAACTTTGATGTTAATTCATTACAAACAATATTGTATTTTCACTTATATCACTTTTCCACTGACCCCTTCATTTGGTAACAATTTTTTAGAAAAATGTCAAAAATATATGTAAACCATCGTACCTGACATGTGAATTAGAACAGCTACTTGGGCTCGACTTCTTGATGTGTCAACATGTGTCTTTTTAGGGATCCCTCATATTTAGTTACGAATGAACAACTTTCACATGTGTATACTGTTACTTCTGAAAGTTTTCGATGGGTCAGCATATGTTGTTTTAGATATCCTTTATGTTTTGTTACAAATGGACAGCTTGCACACGTGTATACTGTTACTTCTGGAAGATCTCGATGGGTCAACATGTGTCTCTTTAGAGATCCTTCATGTTTTGTTACAAATGAACAGCGTTCACATGTATATACTGTTACCTCTGAGAGTTTTCGATGAGTCAGCATATGCTGTTTTAAATACCATTTATTTTTTGTTGCATATGGGCAACTCTCACATGTGTGTACGTTCACTTCTGAAAGTTCTCGGTGAGTCAACATGTGTCTCTTTAGAGATCCCTCATGTTTTGTTCCAAATGAACAGCATTCACATGTGTATACTGTTAGTTCTGAGAGTTCTCGTTTGCTCAACATGTGTGCTTTTAAATTCCCCTTTCGCTTACCTTTTTTTCTTACTTCCGGAAGTTTTCGATGGGTCAATATGTGTCTCTTTAGAGATCCTTCATATTTTGTTACAAATGAACAGCTTTCACATGTGTATGCTGTTACTTCTGGGAGTTCTCGATGGGTCAACGTATGCTTCTGCAAATTCCATTTATTTTTTGTTGTATATGAACAACTCTCACACGTGTATACTTCCACTTCCGAAAGTTCCCGATGGATTAACATGTCTGATTTTGAATTCCCCTTTCGTTTACTTTTTTTTCTTACTTTTGAAAGTTCTCGATGGGTCAACATGTGTGATTTTAGAGCTGCTTTATACTTTGTTACGAATGAACAGCTTTCACATGGGTGCACTGTTTCATCAGAAAGTTCTCGATGTGTGAACATATGTTGTTTCAAATGCAATTTATTCTTTGTTGTATATGGGCAAGTCTCACATTTATATTCAATCATTTTTAAAAATTCACGATGGGTCGACATATGTGATTTTAAATTCTGCTTTTGATTTGTTACATACGAACAGCTTTGGCATTTGTATACTGTTACTTCTGAAATTTCTCCATGGGTCAGCATGTGCGATTTTAAATCTTCCTTTTCCATTGCTACATAAAAACATATTTCACACATGTAAACTCTTACTTTCGAAATTTCTCGATGGGTTAACATGTGAGTTTTTAGAGATGCTTTATTTTTTGTTACAAATGGACAGCTTTGGCATTTGTACTCTGTGACTCCTGAGGGGAGTCGATAATTCTGTGCTGTGTCAATGATATTCTCTAAATTCTTCACTATTCCCTCGACTTTATCTGTCACCATGTCTTTAGGATATATATTTATATTTTTCATAACTGATTGTGAGGAGGTAGGGGCATCTTGAAAACTGAAAATAATTATAACTATCACTATTTAATTCTAAGCAATGTTATTTAGTGTACTAAGAAAGATATAAATATATAATCTTATTTGCATATATTGGATATGAAAGTATAGATGAAGGCTTGGAAGGAGTGCTAGAATGAATATGAATATTCTTGCCGAGGATAAAACTACATGTAATTGCTGAAAAAATGCAAAAATCTTCTAAACCAAATATGATAGAATGGATATACAGTGTGAATAACCTAAAGAAATGCACAAAATTCATATCCTTGGTATGTGTCATTTGTCAGGAAAATCCTCGAACAGGTTTAGTTTTGTAAATGCTACATTTTGTCACTAAACCAAAATTTATGACGTCATTGGTATTTGAGTTATGACGCCATCATACATTTTTTTTATGGAAACAGACTTTCCTTTACTGTTTTTGGTGGTATATTCCTTTAGCTTTCTAAAAAATTTGATATTACCTAAGCCATTCTTTTGGAAAAAAATTTTTTTTTAATGACTAATACCTTACATAACTAATTGTCAGAAAGAAATCATCTCCACTGCTCAAATTGCGACCCTCCAACCATTTGACATTGACCAAGACGGGTGTAGACACTTTACACACTGTTCTGAATCATCTCATGGGCAATTCGTCTCATCTCCAAGCTAATTCTGTCTTTTAATTTTTCTATGGAATCCGATCTGTTAAGATACACCCTTGACTTTAAGTAACCCCAAAGAAAAAGGTCTAAAGGGGTTAAATTCGGTGAACACAGGGGCCACTCAACCGGACCTCGATGACCTATCCACCTTCCAGTAAGTGCCATGTCAACTGACGCACTGCTATCCCAAAATGAGGTGGGGCCCCGTCTTGCTGAAACCAGACGTTTGCAGCAGGAATACCTTCATCATCATTGTTCGGAAACATAACTGCTAAGGCTGGCACTAACTCAACTCGCAAAAATATCTTGCGGCCGTCAGATTTTCTTAAAAAAAAAAAGGTCCCAATAAACTATCACCAATCATACCTGCCCACACGTTTACTTTGCCTCATCGCTGTGTATGGGCTTCTGGAGTCCAATGAGGATTTTCGCGTGACCAATATGCCTACAGTTATGCCGATGTGTAGTCCCCTTTACAGAAAATGTAGCTTCATCAAAAAAATAATGTTCTTTATAAAATTTGGGTTTTTATCGCACAGGGTTCACAAAACTGTAAGCGACGATCTGGATCGTCCTCATTCAATTTGTGGATTAATTGCATTTTCTATGGATGGTATTTTTCTTTTTTCAATAGTCGTAAAACAGAAGTTTGACTCGTGTTATGATTTAAAGCCAGCTGCCTTGTCGAAAGATGGTGGTTTTCCGCACTTTCTAGAAGAATATTTAATTTGGTTTTGTTGCTTGTGCTAGGGCGACCAGATCGAGGGAGGTCAGCTACATTGCCAGATTCATCATATCTAGCCACCAATCTACTTACAGTGGATCTAGAAATTTGCTATTCGGGATACTTGGCATTGAAAACATCACATGCTTCCTGATGAGTTCTCAGCCTATCACCATGTCCAACCATCATCAAAAGTTCTACGTGTTTTCTTTCACTTAAACATGGCATTGCATTCACTGGTTTTACACTGTCTCAGAAGTGTCACAAAACTGAGGTTCCACACGTGCCAGGAATAAAAAAGTTATTGATAATATAATTATATGCAAATGCAACTTCCTGGAACTGTAAAAGCTCTATAACAATAGAAATAAATGAAAATATATTACCAGAAAATACTAGTAATTATTCAAACTTTTACAAAATACTTATCACAAATAAGTTTAAAACATATATCTTTCTTATAACAATTATAACAAAGAAAATATGCCCATTATGAACAGTACAACTGTTATCATAATGTTATTTTTAATTTAAATTATCCTGCTCAATGAAACCCAAAGATAATCAAAACAAAAGCACTTACCGATATAGCAGTAACACAAAACTTTAGAACATCCACAAACACGTGTTTCGACATCTATGTCTCTTCGGTGCGGCTTTTTCTAAAGTTCACAATCAACTGAAATATGTAAGCAAATACTCGTGTTATAACTATCAAAGGATTACCAGAACAGGATATTAAAAATTAAAATTAGATTATAGGAAATTCCCCGTAAAGGGATAATTATCAATATAATTATATGCAAATGCAACTTCCTGGAACTGTAAAAGCTCTATAACAATAGAAACAAATGAAAATATATTACCAGAAAATACTAGTTATTATTCAAACTTTTACAAAATACTTATCACAAATAAGTTTAAAACATATATCTTTCTTATAACAATTATAACAAAGAAAATATGCCCATTATGAACAGTACAACTGTTATCATAATGTTATTTTTAATTTAAATTATACTGCTCAATGAAACCCAAAGATAATCAAAACAAAAGCACTTACCGATATAGCAGTAACACAAAACTTTAGAACATCCACAGACACGTGTTTCGACATCTATGTCTCTTCGGTGCGGCTTTTTCTAAAGTTCACAATCAACTAAGTATTTTGTAAAAATTTGAATAATTACTAGTATTTTCTGGTAATATATTTTCATTTGTTTCTATTGTTATACAGCTTTTACAGTTCCAGGAAGTTGCATTTGCATATAATTATATACAAGGTGTCACAAAAACGAGTTACACAAGAAATTATAAATTATATTAATGGAACACCCTGTATTTTTTAGGCGTCATTTAAGCCTCCAAAGGTCCTGTATTACGCTTTAAAATATTTTACTAATCGAATGCAGCGTTGCCAAGATATGATTTTTTTCCTGTCTTTTTTGCCAATTTACAAACATTTTTTTTACTGGCTATCTCCGCGATTTATTAATTGTTTTTCCTAAAAATGTAGGATGTTATTTAATAATGATGTATTTACTGAAAAATATTTTTGAAATAAATTATTATTGTACTGGATGTCCAAAATATTTGTTTATATTTCTTGATATTTAATTATTATTTTTTTTTTCAGTTTTCTTTTTAATGGAATGCCCATTTTTTTTCATGGATAAATAAAGCATAAAATTCTTCACATTTTAATATCACATACTTTATTTTTATTTCAAACGGTTTTTGAGATATGATTATTCCAAATGATTTTTGCGTAAATTGAGGTGCACTTTATTTTTGCATTAAAATCTAGCATGGCTTTGGTCTTTTGTTTTGCGTTTGGTTTTTAGTTTGTGACATTTCTGTAAGGTGTTTAAGATTATTGTGATTAAGTGGAATTAATATTGTTAAGTAATATTTCAAAATATGAATTATAATTATTGTCAACAAGATTTGACATCTATGGTGAATCTGATAGAAATTTCTTACTGGAATTATCTTTGGGTTTCATTGAGCAGGATAATTTAAATTAAAAATAACATTATGATAACAGTCATATTTTCTTTGTTATAATTGTTATAAGAAAGATATATGTTTTAAACTTATTTGTGATAAGTATTTTGTAAAAGTTTGAATAATTACTAGTATTTTCTGGTAATATATTTTCATTTGTTTCTATTGTTATAGAGCTTTTACAGTTCCAGGAAGTTGCATTTGCATATAATTATATTGATAATTATCCCTTTACGGGGAATTTCCTATAATCTAATTTTAATTTTTAATGTCCTGTTCTGGTAATCCTTTGATAGTTATAACACGAGTATATGCTTACATATTTCAGTTGATTGTGAACTTTAGAAAAAGCCGCACCGAAGAGGCATAGATGCCGAAACACGTGTCTGTGGATGTTCTAAAGTTTTGTGTTACTGCTATATCGGTAAGTGCTTTTGTTTTGATTATCTTTGGGTTTCATTGAGCAGGATAATTTAAATTAAAAATAACATTATGATAACAGTTGTACTGTTCATAATGGGCATATTCTCTGTTATAATTGATATAAGAAAGATATATGTTTAAAAATGAATTATTATTTGTTTGCTTATAATTGTATTGAAACATTCTTTATAGGATTTTGCAAACAGCAGAAAAAATAACTATCTATAAAAGAAAAACTTTGTGTAGAAATATTAATGAAATATTTGCATTCTTTCGATAACCTGAATTCTGGTTATGCTAGCAAATTAAAATCCTAAAATGAATTTGTCTAATTTCTTATTTGACAATTCTCATTCTAACACTAGCATCCACACAGTCCCCTACGGCCATGCAGATTAAACTAGCATCCACATAACCCCCTACGATTATGAAGATTCAGTTAAAAATGAGAACAAAGACCTAAAATGAATTTATTTATCTACTTTGTCTTAAAAAATTTTTCATTCCAATGGATTACATTTTCATGAAATCTATCATTCTGTTTCCTGGAAATGCTTAGCCTTTGAAACGTTTTTCGCCCTTATTCTGGAGCTCATCAGAAAGACATAAAGCCATTCATAAAGATGTTTCATGCAAAACCAAGACAATTTTTATGAATAAGTGTGAAATGATTATATTTGACATTGACTGATAAAAACAACCTCACCTATCTATTAGCTAACTAGTATTGGAGCCTATATACTCTATGCATGTTTAAAAATGAATTATTATTTGTTTGCTTATAATTGTATTGAAACATTCTTTATAGGATTTTGCAAACAGCAGAAAAAATAACTATCTATAAAAGAAAAACTTTGTGTAGAAATATTAATGAAATATTTGCATTCTTTCGATAACCTGAATTCTGGTTATGCTAGCAAATTAAAATCCTAAAATGAATTTGTCTAATTTCTTATTTGACAATTCTCATTCTAACACTAGCATCCACACAGTCCCCTACGGCCATGCAGATTAAACTAGCATCCACATAACCCCCTACGATTATGAAGATTCAGTTAAAAATGAGAACAAAGACCTAAAATGAATTTATTTATCTACTTTGTCTTAAAAAATTTTTCATTCCAATGGATTACATTTTCATGAAATCTATCATTCTGTTTCCTGGAAATGCTTAGCCTTTGAAACGTTTTTCGCCCTTATTCTGGAGCTCATCAGAAAGACATAAAGCCATTCATAAAGATGTTTCATGCAAAACCAAGACAATTTTTATGAATAAGTGTGAAATGATTATATTTGACATTGACTGATAAAAACAACCTCACCTATCTATTAGCTAACTAGTATTGGAGCCTATATACTCTATGCATGTTTAAAAATGAATTATTATTTGCAAACAAATAATAATTCATTTTTAAACATGCATAGAGTATATAGGCTCCAATACTAGTTAGCTAATAGATAGGTGAGGTTGTTTTTATCAGTCAATATCAAATATAATCATTTCACACTTATTCATAGAAATTGTCTTGGTTTTGCATGAAACATCTTTATGAATGGCTTTATGTCTTTCTGATGAGCTCCAGAATAAGGGCGAAAAACGTTTCAAAGGCTAAGCATTTCCAGGAAACAGAATGATAGATTTCATGAAAATGTAATCCATTGGAATGAAAAATTTTTTAAGACAAAGTAGATAAATAAATTCATTTTAGGTCTTTGTTCTCATTTTTAACTGAATCTTCATAATCGTAGGGGGTTATGTGGATGCTAGTTTAATCTGCATGGCCGTAGGGGACTGTGTGGATGCTAGTGTTAGAATGAGAATTGTCAAATAAGAAATTAGACAAATTCATTTTAGGATTTTAATTTGCTAGCATAACCAGAATTCAGGTTATCGAAAGAATGCAAATATTTCATTAATATTTCTACACAAAGTTTTTCTTTTATAGATAGTTATTTTTTCTGCTGTTTGCAAAATCCTATAAAGAATGTTTCAATAAGAAAGATATATGTTTTAAACTTATTTGTGATAAGTATTTTGTAAAAGTTTGAATAAATTACTAGTATTTTCTGGTAATATATTTTCATTTGTTTCTACAGTTATTGATACTTTACACAAAAAGGCCTGTATCTCTCTGTTGTTAAGGTGATTGTTTTTTATTATTTTTTTTGTTTTGTTTTTATGTCAAATGTTTTTATGCTAGTTAAAACAAAAATGTAGGCAACAAGATTTATCAGTCCATAAGAAAGTGGAACATTACTCGTGAATTTGCGAAAGGTAATCTATTTTTACACAAAATGCCATTTTTCCAAACGAAAGGCTCAGGTAATGTCATTTTTTTTATATCACCAGAAAGCTAAAGGAATATACCACCAAAAACAGTAAACAAAAATGTTTCCATTAAAAAAACATTATGATGGCGTCATAACTCAAAAACCAATGACGTCATAAATTTTGGTATAGTGACAAAATGTAGCATTTACAAAACTAAAATCGACCTGTTCGAGGATTTTTTTGACAAATGACGCATAACAAAGATATGAATTTTCTGCGTTTCTTTAGGTTCGCACTATATAACTAAACTTTATACAGCATGTCTCACTTTTTTCATGACTCCCATGTCACAGCTCCCTTATTAACAATGCGATTTAAAAAATATTTGGGTGAAAGATATTTACTCTTTAGGAGATTGTTTCACAGTATAATATTTAAAAATCCACCAGTGGCATTCCCCCTTTGAAGAAAAATGAACCTAATTTTCCAAAAAAATATATTAGGTAAAATTTTAACTCTGAAATGATCTCATAATCTTATCCCTTCTCTCTATTCATTAACAATATTGGCAGGCAAATTAGTAGCAATATGCTTCTATTTGCTGATGATCTAAAAATCTACAGGTCTATAGACTGTCTGGATCTACAGGAGGGTCTGTACCAACTTGATAAATGGTGTCTGGAAAACAGACTACTCCTCAACATTGAAAAATATAAGGTCATAACCTTTAGCGTAAAGCACAACAAAATCTTATTCAATTACAATTCAAGCGATAAGAGTTGAGCGCTGCACAGTGCTTAAGGATCTTGATGCCACCATTGACTCCAAGCTATCGTTTAATATGCACGTAGAAACTGTTACCAAGTCCGCACAAAAAATGTTAGGTTTTATCTTCAGAACCTGTCGATACTTTTCTAACGTTGCTTCACTTAAAACTTTATATTACTGTTATGTAAGATATAAGCTGGAGTATGGTTCAACAGTATGGAGTCCTATATATAATGAGTACATATCTAAACTAGAGCAAATCCAAAGAAAATTCTTGAAGCTCCTAGCTATGAAATTGGATGGGGTTTATCCTCATCAAGGTACAGATCAATCAGCTCTTCTCAGCAGATTTAACATTCCCTCACTTGAAACTAGAAGAAAATATCTTTCTCTACAATTTTTGTTCAAGTTGTGTAACAATCAGATGGACTGTGCTGAGCTGAATGCTCAACTTAACCTACTGGTTCCCAGATTTAGTACTAGGTCCACCTCACTATTTTACTTTAATAGGACTAATTCAAATCTGAGCTTTAGGTCCCCCCTCTATCGCATATGCTCACTTTATCACCTACCAATCCATTTAGACATCTACCGCAATGATCGTCGTCAATATTCTAATAAAGTCAAAGAATTGCTTTTATCTCATCAATAACGAGCCACTCATAATCAAGAATTATAGTCAGTAATGCGCGTCGTATTCATGCAGAAGGCGGTTGGTTATTAATAATCTTTTATTCTTAATTTTTAAACTGATTGTAACTTAAATTGTATTGAAACATTCTTTATAGGATTTTGCAAACAGCTGAAAAAATAACTATCTATAAGTAAAAGAAAAACTTTGTGTAGAAATATTAATGAAATATTTGCATTCTTTCGATAACCTGAATTCTGGTTATGCTAGCAAATTAAAATCCTAAAATGAATTTGTCTAATTTCTTATTTGACAATTCTCATTCTAACACTAGCATCCACACAGTCCCCTACGGCCATGCAGTTTAAACTAGTATCCACATAACCCCCTACGATTATAAAGATTCAGTTAAAAATGAGAACAAAGACCTAAAATGAATTTATTTATCTACCTTGTCTTAAAAAAAATTTTTCATTCTAATGGATTACATTTTCATGAAATCTATCATTCTGTTTCCTGGCAATGCTTAGCCTTTGAAACGTTTTTCGCCCTTATTCTGGAGCTAAAAACGAAAAACGTTTAAAAGGCTAAGCATTTCCAGGAAACAGAATGATAGATTTCATGAAAATGTAATCCATTAGAATGAAAATTTTTTTTTAAGACAAGGTAGATAAATAAATTCATTTTAGGTATTTGTTCTCATTTTTAACTGAATCTTTATAATCGTAGGGGGTTATGTGGATACTAGTTTAATCTGCATGGCCGTAGGGGACTGTGTGGATGCTAGTGTTAGAATGAGAATTGTCAAATAAGAAATTAGACAAATTCATTTTAGGATTTTAATTTGCTAGCATAACCAGAATTCAGGTTATCGAAAGAATGCAAATATTTCATTAATATTTCTACACAAAGTTTTTCTTTTAGTTATAGATAGTTATTTTTTCAGCTGTTTGCAAAATCCTATAAAGAATGTTTCAATACAATTATAAGCAAACAAATAATAATTCATTTTTAAACATGATTGTAACTTATTTAATTATTATGATCTTAACTGTACTGTCCTCCTTAACTTGTTTTGTAAATGGGATTTTCCTGTCAGTCAATAAAGCTTATTATTATTATTATATAATTAAACGTTGCTCGTTTGAATATTGCTGCATGATTTCTAATCTTGTGGTTTTTACATAACAACTGTCAACAAATGAACACGGAACTAATCGCACAAACCAAATGGCGGCAAATTCAAATCCGTCGCTCTTGTTGAGACACCCGTTATTTATCTGACTGTGAAGACTGTTTCTGACATAACTACCTTTGCGCCAGGGTCTGCTTATCTGCTAAATAAGTACACAGCATACTTTTAAAATTATTAAAATTGCTAAAATTTCTAAACCATACAGGGTGGATCAATAATAGCTATAATTCAAGGGTAGGCACATTCTTTGGACAAAAATATGATATAACCGAATATGCTTTAGTAAATTGTTGTTGTGGAAAAAAATACAGATCAGAAAATGCATAGTAGGCAGAGAGTGACCGCAAAAAAATATGTTTTTTCACTTGTTTTTGGGTAGCAGATTATGAGCTTGGAAAAACCCATATAAAGATTTAGCTGGTCTCAAATTAATCCTTATTAAAAACCAATGCAAGTGTTCAGTAATTACCCCTACTCAGGGGTTAAAATTTAAAATAATATCAATAAATCTAAAAACAATTCTATTTGTATTATTTCTATTACATCAATCTTAAAAGAGCTAAATTATGTATTTTCTGTCAAGAAGGGTTAAAAATTCACAGAGGCCCTCAAAGGGGGTGATCTCATCCCCAAAATATCAAAAATATTTTTAAAAATTTTGAAAACAAAATATTTAAATGTTTCAAAGTCATGACAAATATGGAAAAAATATTTCTGGTCAGTTTTGATGAAAAACAACCCCTACGAATGGTAAAATTACTCCCAAACACGAAAATGTGAAAAAAAAATCATAGCAATTTTTGGAAACACTTGTATTCATTGTTTTTCTCTATAACTGACATTCGCTTAGCTTATGTCGAACATTTTTATCTATTTTCATTGGAATTCATCCCTCGAAGCGGGTAAAATCAGCTTCTTGCAGTCAGTCTTTAATCTAAGTTGCAGCAAACAGTTCATTAGTCAGTAAGTTTTCTAAGTTGTCAATCCTTAGTTTTCACTTATGTGTCAATAAATAAAATTTCTCCTTTTCAAACTAAGTTCGTCTTCAGAAAGCTTGAAAACTTTTGCGGCAGTTTTCTCGAAAACGGTTGGAATTATCAAATGAGCAAAATGCATAATTTTTTTAAACATCACAGATGAATAGATCACTAAAAAGCATTATTGTTCCCGTATTTTTTGTTTTTAATGTTCTATTAAAGGTTAAAAAATTATTTACCGCAGCTGTCAATTTAACTGCGTTTAAATGGAGAAGTTTCCGTGCTACTTGTGTGTGCCGTCAGCAGGCACATCGCACCGACCGAAAACGTATTGTGATTGCGGATGTGTACACATTATTTATGTTGTGTTATGGAAAATACAAAGAAAAGTAGCTATAAATATTGTATTGTGCATAATGTACAAATACTACAATAAAAACTCCAGAAAAGTTATTTTTTAATGTGCCTAGACGCGATAAGGTTAGGAAGAAATGGTGCAGAGCTATGAGACGAGACGACCGAAATGCAGAATTATAGTCATCCTCAAGATTATATTGCTGTGAGGATCATTTTGATGTAAATTTACCCCTTAAAACTAATTATTTTATAATAATATTATGAAAATATGTACCTAACCCTAATATTAGTGTGATAATTTGTTTACATATCACGGTGAATCTGGTCACTTTCCTATTTATAGGAATGCAAAAGTTTACTAACTTCTGTTAATAGGAACCTTGAATTAAAATGCATAAATGCATAAGAATGGTGGGAATAATGTAACTTCTCGACGTTCTACATATTATCCAGTTATATATTTATATATACTTATGTATGTCAACAATTATTTACTATTAATGTACCTACCTACCTATAAGTACTTAGTAAGTGACAGGAGGTATTTATAATATAAAAAAGTAAAGCATTCTAAGATGAAAAATATTAATTAATATAACAATGCCTTGTTTACCTATTTTGAGGTTAGGTACATAAATAATTTGTTATATTTAACTACAGTAAAAGGATAAAAATGGGCACAATTGAATTCATGTTTAGAATAATGAATGACACATACCTTGTTGCTTTAGTACCTCTAATTTCTGCACTAATAAAATCAGTATTAGTAGCAAAATAGTTTGTCATCATAAACACATCAACAACGGGCAAATTGTCACACTGGCCCCGTAAAACCCACTGTCCGTCATTTTTACCACTTAATAATTAAAATAAATAAATAAATGAATGATTTCTTTTATGAAAATATCAATACACATTTACAAAACACAAAACAATTTACGATTTAACGCTTTGCAGATAGACGACCATTAGACGTTATGCCAAATGACGTCAGACCACTAGCGTGGGGTTTTCAGTCACGTGGATACGTTCCCATAAAATTTTGAATTCCAAAGTCATTTATTTAGGCTACACATTTTTTTTTACACCTTTTCTTCATTACTTTCTCAACTTACATAACATATAATGAAAAAATAATAAATTATTGCATTTCTAAAATTCATGCATGTTGCTCATTCTATGAAGTGTACCTTTTTTACATACGTTTCGTAAAAAAAAAACTAGAGAAAGTATTCATTATTAGGTCTCATGAGGCGCCCTCCATGGGCTAGCGATACGTAAGTAATTGTTTCAATTTGGTACTACTAGTGTCTAGTACTACAGGGTGATTTATTTGGATAAGAACAGCGTTGAAATATATTTAGCTTTATTTTCAGTAATTATATCCAGTTACTTTTCTCATACTGTTGTGGTGACTTAAATATAAACAATAAAAGTTGACATTAATTTATTTCACACAATAGTATTGTCACTTATATCACTTTTCCATTGACTTCTTCATTGTATATATGAATCAAAACAATTATAAAACAGTTCCCCACTATCAAATTTGGAAATTGTGCCTAAAACTGTTACTTGGACTCGACTTGTGGAAGTTACCGATGGGTCAACATGTGTCTTTTTAGAGATGCTTCATATTTTGTTACAAACTTGCAGCTTTCACATGTGTATACTATTACTTCTGAAAGCTCCCGATGGGTCAGTATATGTTGTTTTAGATATCCTTTATGTTTTGTTACAAAAGTACAGCTTTCACACGAGTATACTGTGACTTCTGACAGTTCTCGATGGCTCAACATATGTGATTTTAAATCCCCCTTTCGTTTTGTTACATAACCACAGCTATCGCATGTATATACTGTTACTTCTGAAAGTTCTCGATGGATCAACATGTGTGTTTTTAGAGCTGCTTTATATTTTGATACGAATGAACATCTTTCACATGAATATGCTGTAACTTCTGAAAGTTCTTGATGTGTCACCATATGTTGTTTTAAATGCCATTTATTTTTTGTTGTATATGGACAATTGTCACACGTGTATACCATCACTACTGAAAGTTCTCTATGGGTCAACATGTGTGATTTTAAATTCACCTTTCGATTTGTTGTATACGAACAACATTGGCATTTGTATACTGTTGCTTTTAAAATTTGTCCATGGGTTTTCAACATGTGTGATTCTAAATCCGTCTTTTGCATTGCTACAAAAAAACATATTTCACACATGAAGACTCTTACTTTCGAAATTTCTCGATGGGTCAACATGTGTGTTTTTAGTGATGCTTTATTTTTTGTTATGAATGGACAGTTTTGACATTTGTACTCTGTGACTCCTGATGAATTTCGGTTTGCCGGTTTTATTTCAGCCATATTCTTTAAGTTCTTCGTTCTTCCTCTGAGAAGGACTTGATCGGTCGCCACGTGTTCCTTAGTACACAAATTTATACTTTTCGTGATTGATTGTGAGGAGGTAGGAGCCTCTTGAGAACTGAAAATAATTACATCCATCACTACTTAATTTTTTGGTATCTACTTAGGAAGATATAAATATATAATTTTGTTTGCATATATTGGAGAAATATATTTTGCTTTTAAGACGGAACAGATAATAAAAAAAAAATCTCTTACAGCAAGCTAATATATCTCTCGGGTCGCTGTGAATTGCTATTTACTGTGACAGCCCTATTTACTGTGGTACAATTAATAAAAGTCTCTTACAGCAAACTAATATAGGTCTTGGAAAGCAAACGAATCGGACAAATTAATACAAGATGTTGAAAAAACCACGGGGTACTAGGAACAATGAAATCACATCTGGACTCAAGCGGGCAGAACGAATATTCAGGTAAATCGCCCAAGAAATAAGAACAGAAAAATGACTATCATCATTGGAAAACCCTATTTCACACATAATCAAACGTAAATAGAAGCCCACTAAAAACTTGGCACACAGTTCTTCAAAGGGACAAAAGAATCACACGGAGCAAGAGCCAGACTTGTCTGAATACATGGGAGCGATGCAAACACCAACTAAATAAACCATAACTTGATTGAGAGAAAAATAAGGAGGAAAAATTAAGGCAAAAAGAACAACAATAAGCAACATAGTCCATAAAGTACTATATGGAAATTTAGAGAGAAAGAAACAGGAAGTAGGTAAAGGCTGCCACAAAACAGCAAATAATGACACCTGAAATATCTCTCTACTACAGAACAAAGAATTCACAAGAAGGAAAGGAATACAATAAAAATATATCAAGAATATAATAGATATCCCAAGTAACAATTTACATGCTTTTTAGATTTATAAATAATTTAGATAACAAATCAGGCAATGAAGACTTGGATGCTAAGTTTATTAAATCTACATTTGGAGTTATTGGTCATGTTTTATTGCACCTTCTAAATACATCTTTGGACACTGGTAAGGTTCCTAGTAAACTGAAAATTAGTGTGGTAGTACCAATTCAAAAAGTTCCTAATACTAATAAGTCCTGGGAGTTAAGACCTATATATGCACTATCTTGTACTGACATAATACTAGAGAGGATCTATAACCAACTTTTAGATTATCTAAATAACAACAATATTCTTATGTCAAACCAATCAGGCTTTAGACCTAAACATTCCTGCGAATCCTCATTACAACTTACGGTAACAAAATGGAAAAATTCAATCGATCAAGGAGAATATATTATTGCTGCATTTCTTGACTTAAAGCGGGGCTTCGAGACAATTGATCGTATTGTATTACTAAATAGAATGAAGAGTATTGGTATTGATGGTAATGTATTAAGTTGGTTCAAAGACTACCTATCAAATAGAATGCAAATTACAAAAATTGATAGCACTTTTTCTAGTTCTCTTAGCAATAACATTGGTGTACCTCAAGGGAGTGTATTAGGGCCGCTCGTCTTTTTAATATATATTAATGATATACATTTTTTCCATAATTGTGATTTTATTAATTTATTCGCGGATGACACACTCCTTTCAGTCTCAAATAGTAAACTCGATTTGGCTCTATCAAAAATGAATAGTTCGCTAAAAATGATCAACACCTATTTCAGTACAAATAAACTAAAATTAAATATTGGTAAAACGAAAGCAATGATATTAACTACACCATATAGATATAGAAGTATCGAAATAGAGCAATTCAAGTTAAGCATCGATAACAATGTCATTGAATGTGTTACAGAATTTAAGTATCTAGGCTTTGTGCTAGCTAGATAATTACCTATCATTTATTTCACACTTTTCATATATCAATAAAAAATATTGTAAAAAACGGTTTTTCTTCAGCAGAATAGCATCATGTCTATCAACTTTCTTAAAAATTACAGTGTATAACGTTTTAATACAACCGCATTTTGATTATTGTGCCAGCCTACTTTATTCCCTCGATTTAAATAAATTATCAGCATTACAAAAATTACAAAATCGTGGTATGCGCATAATACTTAAATGTAGTAAATATACAAGTATAACATTGATGCTTAATACATTACAGATGATTTCAATATCTGAGAGATTGTATTTAAACGTCATGATATTTATTTTTAAAATACTAAATAATTTGTTACCCTCCTATTTTGCAGAGTTTCTCATTTACAATTCTCAAATACATAGTTATCCATAGAACAAATTCTATTTTTTATTTGCCAAAGTACCATTTAAGCAGATCTATGAAATCTTTATTCTATAAAGGCCTTAATGACTTCAATAAATTGCCAGATGTTATTAAAAACGCCAAATCAGTTCCCAAGTTCGAAAGTAAACTTCTTACTTATATTAAAAAGTAAAGGGTAGTACAGACTAAACATTATCTAGAACATGATTCAAAGAAGGTGAGCATTAAGTATTACATTTATTAAATTACCTTAGGTATTACATTTTTAATAATTACTTTAAATTATCATTTTCATTGTAACAGACGTTGTGCAATAATTAAATTATGTTAGGTGTAACATTTTTAATAATTATTTTTATTTTTAAATTACCATTTTCATTGTAACATGTTGTGTAATCCCATATAACAAAATGATATGTAATGTACATGCATTATATATTCAATCTATGGATTTGTATATCTAACGTACATCTAATGGATATGGAATTAACATCCCCAGCATGTACGTTTGTCGCCGACTTCCATATATATTTTATATCCAATGAATGTACATAAACAAATGCAATGTACATTCACTGGATATGAAACACAGCAGTAAAAAAGAAAGTAATTTTCATAGAATTTGAGTTAATTACGCAGAGTTAAAGAAAGATATTATAGCATTACATCTTAGAAAGATCAGTGTATATGAAATAAGCCACCTGAAATCATCTTGTTGTTATAAACAACCTATTAGTCCAGTGTTTGACAGTAAAAATAGGTTATAACCTCAGAATTCTTTCGGAAAACACCGATTATGATGAAAATTTGTAAGGTTATGTTCCTGATGTATGCTTTTTGTTCTTAGGAGTGAAAATTACCCCTTCTGACAAGAAATTTAAAAACCATAGATTTAAGCGTTACTTAGATAGAATATAATTTATAATTTATTGTTTCAACTCTTAAAAATTACCCCTTAATTATGTGTAATGGTTACGTTTTGGAGGAACACTCAGTACCTTAAATTAAATAACAGCCTGTTTAAAATTCGTGTATTTACAAACTTGTTTTTGTACAGTCGTAAAAATTTTCATTTCTCGTCGGGTATAAAGACCGTTTGACCTTTAACGCAATTGAGGAGATGCAACGGCAGGGGTCTTGTTTGTTTCGTACAGGTAAATTTTCGTTGGTTTTACGCAGTCGAGGGTTGGCTTCGAGCCGATGTAGATACAACGAGAAAGGTGAATTTGCCCTCTCCGGTATAATTAAGTGGTAATGAGTTGAACAATGGCTGTAATGAGATATGGCCAAGTTGTTTAAGCGAGAATATTTAAAGTTTTTTTATGGTGACGATTATTCTTTTTGAGTATTGCCACTACATTTTATGTTAAATTGTGCATCAGAGTAATGTGTAAATCACCAAGTGCAAATATTTAATAGTCAATTAAATGACAGAGTGAATCTGTATTAAATAAAGGCAAATTGCGTGATTAATCTGAATTAGTTGCTTTGATGCTATCCATGATTATTGGTGATTTTAAGAACCTGGTTTGTAGTTTGTACGTTCCTGTTTGTCGAGTGCCATACGTTCATTGATCTTCATGTGTTCAGGAATGAAACTGTAAGTTTTTTATTTTATGTACCAGTTGTGATAGCTTCAGGCTACGCACGTGGAGAAACAATATTTTTAGTGTGTCGTTAAGGAACTGGTTTCGTGATTTATTTTCCCTTCCCGAGTGAGATCGGTAGATAATTTGACCGCTTTCATGTTAGTTGTAGACATTGGCCACATTGAAGTGATTTGTTGACAATTTCGATGCCCCAATAGGCATACCTACTGCCTTAATTAGTGTGTGCTCGCTAGCAACATTTAAGGTTGTTCAGAAAAACCGTTACGCGCCGAAAGCTTTTTGTATGTCTCCCCAATTTGCGTATTCGGTTGTGAAACCTTTTGAGAATATTTTAAGTTTTTTTTATGGTGATGATTATTCTTTTTGAGTATTGCCGTTACATTTTATGTTAAATTGTGCATCAGAGTAATGTGTAAATCACCAAGTGCAAATATTTAATAGTCAATTAAATGACGGAATGAATCTGTATTTAATAACAGCAAATTGCATGATTAATCTGAATTAGTTGCTTTGAAGCCATCCATGATTATTGGTGATTTTAAGAACCTGGTTTGTCTATTGTACGTTCATGTTTGTCGAGTGCCATACGTTCATTGATCTTCATGTGTCCAGGAATGAAACTGTAAGTTTTTTATTTTATGTACTAGTTGTGGTAGCTCAAGGCTACACACGCACGTGGAGAAACAATATTTTTAGTGTGTCGTTAAGGAACTGGTTTCGTGATTTATTTTCCATTCCCGAGTGAGATCGGTAGACAATTTGACCGCTTTCATGTTAGTCGTTGACATTGGCCACATTGACATAATTTGTTGACAATTTCGATGCTCCAATAGGCATACCTAGTGGCTCAATTAGTGTGTGCTCGCTAGCAACATTTAAGGTTGTTCAGAAACAATAGAAAAACTGTTACCCGCCGAAAGCTTTTTGTATGTCTCCCCAATTTGCGTATTCGGTTGAGGGTTAAAATTTAGAGTGCCATGTCAATTTATGTAATTAGTTTAACTGGTTAATTCTTGTTAAACTGATATTTGTTGTACAGTTCCTAGTAATTTTAGTGAGTAAGTTATACATTTTCTTAGAACAGTCATTGAGCTCAGGCCTGGCGATACAAAATATTGTATCAATTTATCTCTGTAATACGATTATTTGACTAGAGTATTTTCTTTGTTTTTTGTAACTCCGAATGTTAATTGATTATTTGTTTAATGTCATTAAGCTAGCACTCATTTAAACTGGGATAGCTCGGTGTTTCCTTATTTTGTCGGGCCAACTTATAGTTTAAAGTGAGCAGAAATTGTGTATTATTTGATTTACAGTAACTAAAAATAAGGTGGCATCCAACTATCGTTTTTGTTGAGCCTTGTAAAGCTGTGTATTTATTTTTTGGTAATTTCCAGTTATTAAGTATTTTCCAAGGTAAGTGATAATAATTGCGGATTTAATATAACTAAAAGGCAAGGTTATATATGATGAAATTTACAAAAAATATAGTTTTAACTGTTTAAAATTTTTTAATGGTGTATTTATAATGAATTAAAATCCCCATACTGTTTATAATATTATTTCTGATTTATTGCAACGTTTGAACCCTTAAAAACCACCCCTTACTACGAAATTTACAAAAAAAAATAATTTTCAACACCTTGAAATTTTTGGTGCAGCAATTATAATGAATTAAAATTCATCCATCACTGTTTATAATATTGTTTCTGATTTATTACAACTTTCCATCCTTTACAAATCGCCCTTGTGATTAAATTTAACTACTATGTTTACTTAAAATTAGAAACTGAAATTATTAAATGAGTAAAGGGGAAAGATAATGTGTCGTGTATGAGGAATACTTAGATTATGTGGATACGAGCATATGAGTTTAGATGTATTTATAAATGCTCCAAAATTAAATAAAACAATTCACATGCTCCGAAAATTTCGCCGAAAAACGTGCTTGCTTTCTTAATTTTTAAAGTATCTAATCACTCCAAAAACCATTTTGCAGGGAATTTCAAGGGCTACAAGGCCTGTAAAGTTGAACTTCCTCGAACTTACTGTTAGTACCTAAATAAAACAAATTGTATATGGATTGTTTAATTTCAATTTTTGCGGTTAAGTCATGGGTTTCATTGCGGATTTTTTCTCCGAAGAAATGAGACAACTATTTTACTTTCATCATAACTCCGTAAGTTTTTATGCTAACAACTTTTACTATAGCTCACATTAAAGGTCTTTCCAAGAACTTTAAAAGAGGTCTAACAAGTTTTTCTCCAAAAATTCACCGTTTTTCCGTTATTTATCTTTGAAAGGTTCGCTTTCAACGAGCCATTACTTTATAAGCTTCACAAGATTTTCGAGTTATTCGTGAAAAATCCTTCTAAAAGATGTATTTTTTTAGGTGAGAAATCAACATCTTCAATCGCGAAAAACCCGAAAAAATTGATTTATCGAAAAAACTTCATAAAACATTTTTTGCTTAGAATTCATCTCCCTATCGATTTCTGCAGTTACTTTTAGTGTACTAATTTCCACCTCCGAGGAGTGGCATCCACCCCTAGGGTAAAGGCACACATTGACACTATATAACTTTTGCTTCCTGAGCCATTCATTACTCACTGTCCTAATTTTACGTCAATCGGTTTTATCTGAAAGAATTTTGAGCAAAAAACCGTTAAACACTAGACTATACGACAATAATTAAATAGCGTTAGCAATTGCTGAATATGGCTTGCATCCAAGACAGAAACAACTCATACAAATTCCAGATTATTGTATGGCATTCTGCTTTACACGAAAGGAGAGTATTCATGGCAGATCATGTATTTTCGTACACAAAGACGTAGATTTTATGCAAATCGAATGATTTAAACAAAAAAGCAATGAAATCATTTGGAATTCAGTGTAGGCGAATACAATAATTACACAGCCACACACACAAAAAAATTGGTTATGTATGTTGGTAATGAGCAGAGCATCATCTTCCGATGTACTCTGAATAGAATAGAATACTGCTTAATTGGTTCCTTTACATAAAAACCCCTCAAAGGATATAGAACATGTCAACATTTTTTACAACTAATTATATAACACTAACACAAAAAGTGAGCATACAATGTAGATCAACATTTAAAATATAAAAAAAAAAATTAATGATATATACACTAACTGCATTCTTATACAGGGTGTAATTAGTTTCATGTCATTAAAAAAAAACTGGTGGTAGGGAACGACAAGACAAACAAAAAAACCTTATATAACATGGGGTCTAAACCTCATAGTTTTGGAGGAAAAAAATAAACAAAAATTTCGCTAATTTTCAATAAAATTTTTTGAGAACTGCTGGAATATTGAGGTAGGTTTATATCTAGATCTGATCTGAAGAAAACTATACTCTAACTCTCCCTTGTGCAATATTTTAGTTACTGTCGGTGTTTCATTATGTACACACGTCCAACCCGCCATTCGTTGTTTTTGTTATTTTTGAATTTCGCGTCATTGTGTATTTATAGATAAGACTTATTTTATTGACTTACTGTTCAAGTTGTCAAATTCTTCATTACGTACAGACACAACTTACTTGTTCGTTCTTTTTGTATTCCTTTTTGGCTTTTGTACCAAGTTTTTATTTTATTTTTTTTTTATTGACATCGTTAGTTGATAGTTTAGTGTTGAACGAAGTACGTATGTACTTAATTCGACGTACCGAACTGGGTATTGATACAGATGCACAGATTTTGAATCATTTAGGTAGGTAGTAAGCTTTTAACCCAGGACACTCATTTATGTTACAAATGTTAATAAACCACATTTAAATTTTCTAAATTATAAACAATCCAATATTTTGTTCCAAATTAAAACACACATGTAAAGAAATGCTCTGTTTAAATCTCTATGGCCATTATTTGCTTGCAATTGTGCACGAAGAGAGAACGAATTATTTACCTATTTATACTTGCCTCAGTTCAGTTGAGGCGGTACATCAAAGGCGGTCGATGATCCTTTGACACCGCGTGTGCCGGCCAGCACTTTTTTATGACAATTTAAAAGTTGTATAATTGGGAAGTACAAGTCCATCGACCAAGAAAAGCAGTGGTTCTCAATAGTTGTCTACCATAACATTAAATATGTTAACCTAGATCAGTGTTTTTCAAAGTGCCCCTAGAGGGAAGTCATAAAGGTTTTTTGTTTGTCTAGTTGGTCCCCATTACCAGTTTTTGAATGACATGAAACTGATTACACCCTGTATAAGTACTTAAGATAATAAAAATAACAGATTATACAGTTTCATTTTTAAAATATTCATTCAGGCCATAAAAGGGGTTATTCAGTAAATGGTTTTTCACCCTCCTTAACATAACTCCTTCTGGCAAACTTCTTATTTGCAAGGGTACTTTGTTCCTTATTTTGATCAACACATTAAGTACATTTTTTTGAATGTAACTATATTTGGTTTTATCAGTTAAAAGGTTTTCTTTTGTCTTTGTGTCATAACTATGTGTCCTTTGACTCCCAATAAATAAACCTTTTCTCTGGACTATAAATTGTATTGCCTCGTATACATATAAAGAAGCTGTCGTGAGTAAACCATTCTCTTTGAATACCATTCGGCAGCTATCTGTTTTTTCCATCTTAAGTATAGTTCGTAAACATCTCTTCTGCAAAATCAGCACTCTCTGTACATCCACTGAATTGCACCAAAATATGACTCCATATCAAAATTTTAATACAATATATGCATGAGTTCAGAGCTGCTAATACACCTAAGCTATCAGTAAATATTCTTAAGGCTTAAAAATACTTTGCTATATCTTGTGAAAGAGTATCAATATGTGATTTCCAATCAAGTATTTGATCTATTTTGGTTCCCAGGAATGAAACTATATTTACTGTTGTTACCAAAGTTCCGCTTACATCAATTTCCATACTATGCTTGCCTCGAGCCCCAAAGTTTAAAATTTTGGTCTTATCAAAATTTACTAGAAGATTATTAGATGCAAACCAACTTTGGAGCAAGTCAATAGTATTTGTGAGTTCCCTGCTGGCCGCTTCTCTGCTCTTTTCACTAATGATCAGAGAAGTATCATCAGCATATAAAATTACATCATGTTGCACAATTGCTGGTAATTCGTTAGTATAATTCAAAATTTTATAAGTGACCCTTTTTGTCTCTCTCCATAACTGACTGCCTTCTTCCTGTGAGGTATGGTTTAATAAGACCTTTTGCCACCCCTCTAATATATCTAAACAAACAGTTAACGTATGTTTATCTTTATTCATAGATTCTCGAACTTTTACTAAAGCTTGATAAATCGCTTTTGTTGTAGATAGCCCTCTACGGAAGCCATATTGACAGCCTGTGATCACAGCATTATCATCGAGAAAGCTTATTAGTCTTTTGTATACAATTTTTTCGAACATCTTACTAATATCTGACAGGAAAAGAGACAGGCCTATAATTTTGAAGTTCATCTTTTTTACCTTTATTCCAATATACTGCTTTAACATGTGCCATTTTTAATCTGTCTGGAAATACTACTGTTACGAAACAGATTAATTATATGTGCCAAGGGCACCGAAATCAGATCAGCCACTTTTTTTAGAAGTGATATTGGAATTTCATCCTGTCTCACTGACTGCTTGTTTCTAAGTTTTTGATGCACTCATATACCTTGTCCTCAGTCACAAACTTTAAGAAAATTGTCTTATTATTTTTATTAATCTTTGTCAAATCTACCTCCAAAGCTTTATTTGTGTCTGGGCATACATTTACAAAAAAATTGTTAACTTCATCTAACAATCTACCATAATTTTTTAGTTTGTTGTCATAATTATCTAATTTGTTGTTCTTTGAATTGTCCTTAATCTATTCATTACCTCCTTAATTTTATTAATAAAAGCATTATAAGCTAAGTCTACCTGATTTAACTCTAATATGTTTTCCCACTTTTCTGATTGTAATTCAAAATAATATTGGTTTAATTTATTTGAAAATATTATTTTTTCTAATAGTTAAAAGAAAGAATCTGAGCATGATGATCAGAAAGTGCTGTGTTTACAACTGAGCTGCTGTTGTATTCAAAATTAACACAAAAATTATTAAGAAGAGTATTTGACTTTTTCTAACTGTAGTTGTTTCAAATATTATTTGTGATAAGTTACATGATTTTAATGGATCTAAGAAAGTATTAGTCATTTAATTTTTTTGGAAAAAATTAACGTTGAAGTCGCCACAAACAGTTACGTCAAAAAACCTGAAATGTGCCTTAAGATAGTATTTCTTCTAATCGTTCTATAAACACCTTAAAATTGCCGAGATTTGTGTGATACACACTGATAACAATTAGTTTATATGACTTATCTTGTATACTTGCACATTCACCTTCTATGCTTTTTTTTTTCAATTTGTTCAACTTGTTCAAACCCACCGTTAAGTAGGGTATAGATACATACACCGCCATGTAGCATGTCTTTCCTCGCATATGACGATTTTATTCATACCCATTGAGTTTAACAAAGTCCTCTTTTTCACTTTTCGTACAGTGTTCTGTCGGACAAATGATATCTGGTTTCTTATCACGGGTTTTAATGAATGCCTCGATTTCATATGTTTTATATTTTAAGCTTTGTATATTTTGATGTAGTATACCTAAACTGTCACGTGATTTAATGCTGGATGTGATGAATATGAATTCGTGGTTTAATTTACTCCAGCATGTCCTCAAAATTTTTCGTAAATTAAAAAAAAAAAGATAAAATATCGATTTAAAGATGGTTTTTGTAAAGTCCTTCATAGGAGAAGTGAATATATTCTTGATGCATATTTCGACCCGCTGCATTCGTATCTGAGGTTAGAAATCTTATGTCAAAAAAATATAAATTGAATAAAACGAATCTTTGTTATTTTTAAAAGGTGTCAACCTAATTTAGGTTGCACTGCTGTACCTCAGAAAACTTGTCCCTCAGACAATAATATAAAACATATAAAGTAAAACAAAGAGAAGAAGAATCGGTTGAGATCTTCCGATCACGTATCGTTTTCAAGATTCGTAAAAATTTGTGAAATTTAACTATGTTTCATGATTCTTCTAAATGTCAAACTGATTAAAGTCGAACTGCCCCTCAGACAGGTAGAAAATAAAACAAAGAAACAAAAAACCGGGTTAATATCTCGCGGTCGCGCATTCTGCTACCTATAGATAACTCAGATGGCTCACTCTTCTACTCTCATGTAACGCCATGTGCGGCGTTGCCATGTCTCATCTATTTGCGATAATCAGTGTTTCTTTCAACATAGGTTTGTTATGAATTATTAGTGAAATTAATGTAATGGAAGCTTCCAAGAAAATTACTTAAGAGGCATTTGAATGCCCCTTATTCGGCGATGCAAGAGACTTAGTTGTAAATAAACTTCCAACTTATCAGGACATTCTCAAATGTTATTTCCAGGAACGTTACAACTTGGCTTTGGAAACTAACAAGTGTTTTTTTAAAGTTTATGGAGAGTGGAGCAAAAAGTAAAATCAGTGTTTGATAAGGCATCGATGTCAGCTGTTTCGGAATACAGAATTGTGCAGTTAGTTAATGCCTATCATCATAGTTACTACTATAAACTGAGAAAAGGGGACAACCGTGACAAGAATAAGGCAACATTCAAAGCAAATATTGAAGACTTCATATTAAATTGACAAGATAATTTTAAATTGATTAATTAACTTCAGAATTCTGTATTGATGCTTTGTCAAACACCAATTTTACTTTCTGCGTCAACTCAATGAAAATATTTTACAGAAAATTTATTAAAAATAACATTATATGCTGATAGGCCCAATAGTTTTCGAGTAATGTTCAAACCAGGGTAGATAAATCATGATATGAGAGACAGTGGGTGTATTTCAACCTAACCAAAATTTTCCTCATTCAAAATGAAACTAAATTTATTATTACCTGCTGAAATCTGGGTCATCTGTTTTAACTTCAATTTTTTCTTCAACCAGAAATTCTTCTTCCATTTCAACGTCTCCTCCATCGGCATTTTCAATTTCTTCATACAATTGTTCCTCCGCCTTGCTTATATCAACTGGATTATCATCTGCCTCACTTTTGATTACATCTTTTAGTGTAAACTGTAGTAAATTACTTAGCTCTATTTGAACATTACTGTTTATTTTCAGACTGTCACGATACTTCTTAATTTTATCTTCTGCAAGAAAACAGGTGGACACAAAACGAAAACAGTGTTCAAGAGAGCCGCGGCAGGAGGGACAGATTACAGGTTTCTTGATGATGCTTAAATCCTGCCAACCAAAAAAAAAAGGAATATTAATTGTTTAGATGTAAAATGGTATAGCCGGATACACATGGACAAATTGTCCATGATAGGATTGTTGTCACCAAATGGCTATGAGATTTTTTTGAAGGATGAAGATGGCCAAGAGAGACTCTGGAAATAGTTCAACCAACAACTGGTACTATATAAAAAAAAATGTATTTCTCAAAAACTATTTAACTAGCAGAATGAAACAGAATCTATATGATAGCGAACATTCTAGAGAATATACCACTTATTTCTTCTATCTAATAAGTTGTAAACGTAATAAAATAAGTACAGAAAATATTTGAAGCTTATATTCGTAGAATTCCTATAGAGAGACCACTTAAGCATTAGGACCTTTAATGATTCTAGATGCCCTTTATTATCACAAGTTTCATGAAAATCTACTAGTAGAGGAGCCAGCATGCAATAGGGAGTGTGTACTTTTTTCTTAAGTCGAAAAATATAAAATATTCATACATTATAGCCTAAACAAATTCTCGGCAAAAATTTTTTTTTAATAATTTTAAAAGAAATTTTAATTGAAATTCAATATTCACCACCAAAAAAGACATGTGACGTCACTCTCTATAAACACAAAGCAGCATTGTGTATTAGAGATGGTGCAAACGGTAATATAATTCAAATTAAATCTAATAATCTTTATTTCAAGGTAAAGTTGTACAAACAACAATAAAATGAAATAGTAGTCAAACAACTGGTATTCATGTATAAATATAGATACTACAGAATCATACACCCAAATACACACATACACATTTTTCTATTCTAATATGTACCTATTAGCTAACAAATTTACAAAATACTCACGGGAACTAATTAGGATAAGTTATGGCTTATACGTATACAGATTCGGAAAATGCAGTTTAGGGTATAGGAATAACGACGTAAGTGACCACGCCCCGCTAGTTCCATAAATCGTGAAAGCAGAGACACACAATGAAATGAATTTAGTACGGCATGAACTAAGGATGGATGCGGACATAGGTAATAATTTCTAGACGAAACGAGAAAATATCTCTTCGTCAAAAGCGAAGTTATTTGTCACATTTTTGACAAATAATTTCTTCTATTAAAAGCATTTCTGCAGTTTCTTTTTTAGCCATAAATGCTATGGGAATAAAATAATAATTCTTATTAAAACCGAAATGAAAATAAAACATTAAAATAAAATTAAATAACTCGGACAATAAAATCAACTAATAATTATCAAAAAATTAATTATTCTTATTAAATTACAAAAATGGAACATTAAAATAAAATAAAATAAACCTCAGAAACTAAAATCAACTAATAATTATCAAACAATAAATTAATGAAGTAAGGATTCAAACAAACCGCCTTCTTGTGCCAAACAATAGCCAAACCGATTATACAATGAACCTCTCATATCATTGAGTTGATTTGGAGTAATGCTTGCACAAAGTTGGTTAAGTTTTTCCCATAATTCAACTAAATTATTGGCTCGTTCAAACGCATGTTTGTACGCGGTTTTCTTTAAAAAGCCCCACAGAAAGAAATCATGGGGTGCTAGATGAGGTGACCTTGGGGGCCATTTTATCATTCCCCTCGTAGCTATTAAACGATTGGGCAATGTTCTTTTCAGAAAATTAATAACAGTTAAGGTATTGTGACTTGGGCAGCCGTCTTGTTGAAACCAAATGTCGTCAATGTTGACAGGAAGATTTTGAACTGCAGGAATTATTTGGTTTTGTAAAAGCTCTAAATATTTATTGCCATTTAAATTGCCATCGATTAGTGGGCCTATAATATGATTGTCTAAAATTCTCGTCCAAACGTTCAACTTTTGGGGATACTGAGTTCGCACAGCAACACTCAAATGTTTATTTTTTCAGGACCAATATCGTACTACGGGTGGATTGTGTTTCCTATGTAATGAAAAGAATAATTCATCTGTAAACAATATATTTTTTAAGAAGTTTTCATTCTCATTCACTTTATTTATCATGATTTCACAAAATTCCACCGTTTGAAATTGTCCTCGGGAAATATCTCTTGCGTTATTTGAACTTTAATACAACTGTACCCATTTCTTTTCAAAATATTTCTTACAGTTCTTTCCTTCATGTCAACTTCATCAGCAATATGTCTGCTACAACTAGTTTCAACAAGTGCACAGACATTAGTTTCGCGAATTTCACGTTCTTCGCTCATTTGTTGATGACGGGGTTCGGGTTGACAGCATTTTTTACACTAATTCACGACACACCCGAAATTCTCAAATGTTTTGAAAATTTATGAAATTATGCTAGCTGAGGGAATTGGTCTGTCTTGATATGCCACAGTAAATAAATTTATTGTGTCATCAGTGGAATGGCCCCCGAAGTACCACTTCACAATTTGCACTTTTTCTGCAGTTGTATAAACACACGGCATTTTAATAACGAAATTGAGATTAATTTATTTTATTCCCACACGTCTAAACAGCTATGCTATTAAAAGCAGAATGGGTGCGCTTGCGCTCTTCTCAACTCGTCTCGGTCAAGCGATGGACCAATGCATTGTTCTACGACAAGGCGTGGTTTATCAGAAACAAGTTTACGTACCTAAAACTAAATTTGCTGAATCTGTATATGTATACTTCTTTATTTACAAACATGAAGATTATTCTCTATACCTAGAATATTCATACACATCATACTGTTACGGATTTCCACCTTTTAGGAAACACCCTGTATGAATTCGTGGGTTCTAAATAATTTTAACAAGAGATTAAACACTACTAACACTTTATTTAACAATTTACTGACTACAATACTTGTTTACTTAATAGTTAACCTCACTTTTTACCGAGCGTGTCACTTCTCAAATAAACTTCTTTTCCCGCGCTTGTAATCGCGCCTTATATACTCCGAAATTAGCTCTAGATCAATCCAGAATCTTCTCCAGCCATAATCTAGAAAAGTCCTTGGCTCTTTCTAGAGCCTTTCCAGTCACCATCAGAGGCATAGGCGTACCATCTCCTTTTCCAAGGGGTGTAATTCATAACACTGCCCCCTCCTTAAGCCTGATCGTCCCGATCAGGCAACTCAGGATCACCAGTGTATCTCGCCAGCCTGTCCAAATGCACGATCTTCATCTTGGACTTTCTGCTTTGCTGAATCCGATAGACGACATCATTAATTCGGGTAATAACAGTGTACGGTCCATCCCAAGGTGATTTCGGTGACTTTCCTTTCCTCCGCTGGGGGTTGTACAGCCAAACTAGCTCTCCCACCTTGATGACCTCCTTTGAATTACCCTTCCAGTCATATCGAGCCTTCATTCGGTCATTGGCTGGTGATGGTTCCGCTATATCGTTAGCCAACCTCTTGAAAGGAGCTCCGGCGTTGAACTGCTTGTTTTCACCCTTACTTCCAGTCTGTGGTCCCTTACTGGCTGCACAAATCTTGCATTTGCGACACCAAGCCTCCACATCCTGACGACTTCTTATCCAATAAAATCGTTCTCGTATTTTCTTCAGGGTCTTGTTAACACCGAAGTGTCCATCGGATGTTCCTTCGTGCACTTCCTGAAGCACCTTCGCAACTCGACACCTGGGAATCACTAGACGCATAACCAGCTGTTTTCCATCCGGGCTTTCCCATGCTCTCCGCAACAGCCCGTTCATGACTTTCAGTGAGTCCCACTGCGCCCATAGTGCCTTCAGCCCCACTCTTTTGCCCGAAACATCCTTCCATGTTGGACGAGTTCTCCTTTCTTTGGCTCTCAATATAGGCCCAATTTCCACATCGTTCAATTGTTCCTGTCTGAGCGCTTCATCTGCCTTATCATCCGGCACCTCCACCTTGACAGTGTTGACTGCTCCCGTGACCTGCAGTTTCTCCCAGTGGTTGTGCTTGCAACCTTCCTTGTACCTTCTTCCGGATGAAATGTTTGCATTTCTCTCAGGTTTCGTTTTATCGTCATATCCTTGTAGTGGTGGCCTTTCTGTAATGCTCCGAAGCTGGGAAATCTTCACTTCTCTAGGGGCACCACGTTCGTTATCTGTCACAGCCTCTCTGGTAACGGCTTCCTCTGGTTTTCCCCTTGGCTTCACAGCATCTCCGGCCTTCACTCTCTCCAAGCTCCTCTGTGGACATTCAAGCTGGATATGTCCTAGTTCCCCGCACCTGTAGCATTTCATACGCTGTCCACTTGGCCTTCCACTACTTTGTTTATTCTGTGTCTCTGCCCTGTTTCCAACATTCACTTTCCTCGAGTTCCGCTGTCGACAGTCTCGTTTGATATGTCCTATCTTGCCGCAGTTGTAGCATTTAATACCCCCGCTTGGCTTGCCTTGTCTTTCTGCAGTATCCACTTGAGCCAGTAACTGATTGAACATCTTATATATGTCGGCCAACATAGCGTTCTGGTTCTCCTTTTCAGACTGCGATCTTTCGAGACTCATAGCTTGTACTCTTGGACTCGGGGTATCTTGAAGGACAGCTTCCACCTCGAGTGCACGTACCAACGCTTCGCTGCTGTTCTGGTATCGAGATAACCTGAGGACTCGCCTGATCTCATCATCCTGTATACCATCCAGAAAAGCATCTACTGCCAGTTGATCTTGGAATTCCTTCGGTACATCCGGGTAAGCCAGGTGAGCCAGTCTCCACACGGCAGCTTCAAACTCTTGCAAACTTTCCCCAGCCCCTTGAACACGTGATTTCAGCTGGGTCTGGTACACTCGGGCAAGGTGTTGATCGCCATATCGTAGATCTAGGGCAGCTTCTAAAACTTTAAAATCCCGTTGTTGGTCTACTGGGATTGTCTGGAGTATTTCCAATGCTTGGCCTCTTAATGCCACGATTAACGCCATAGCCTTTTCTTCGTCATTCCAGTTGTTTGCACTCGCTGCTGCCTCAAACTGCATCTTGTAAATGGTCCATGAACTTTGGCCGTCAAAGGAGGGAGGTTCGAACAGCTGATCTGATAATACCACTTGCTGGCTTCCTCTATCCCTCAACTGTCGCTTAAGCAGGTCTATTTCCTCTTTGATTTCACTTACTTCTTCTTGATGCCTTCTTTCTAGCCCTTCCAACACTTTCTGGAATTGTGCAAATAAGTCCTGTATTTGCTTTTCAGTTGCCATACTTCTGGTTGTTATAGGCATACGACTACGTTGAAATCAAATAAATTTAACAATTACGTCACTATCGGTAATGGGACTGTCCAGAAAAACCTCAAAACGGCACGAAAAAGTCTTATCTAGAGTCTTCGTCACTTAACCTCTAATGTCCAAATAAAATGTTCCAAAAATGTCTCAAAAAATGCACTTGACACTATTTTCCTGTTCGAACAGCGAACAACGTCCAGTAAATTAGTCCTCTGTGTTAGCACCAACTTCGAGAATACTGTCCCAGTCTTCTCAACACTTCCGGAAAATCCTCTTGTTAAAATTCCGCTTCCGACACCAAAATGTTACGGATTTCCACCTTTTAGGAAACACCCTGTATGAATTCGTGGGTTCTAAATAATTTTAACAAGAGATTAAACACTACTAACACTTTATTTAACAATTTACTGACTACAATACTTGTTTACTTAATAGTTAACCTCACTTTTTACCGAGCGTGTCACTTCTCAAATAAACTTCTTTTCCCGCGCTTGTAATCGCGCCTTATATACTCCGAAATTAGCTCTAGATCAATCCAGAATCTTCTCCAGCCATAATCTAGAAAAGTCCTTGGCTCTTTCTAGAGCCTTTCCAGTCACCATCAGAGGCATAGGCGTACCATGTAATGAAGCATCCTAAAGTCATACCTCATTACTAAGAAGTTTCAGTGTAGTGCCGTGTGCACATTTGCCACACGACGGCGATTCATACTCGATATACTAAATTTGCACACCGCCCGACACCGACCGTCTCAAAAAGGAGGGATAGTTTCGTGTATAAAAGCCCAGCCGCGGATCGAGAAGAGCACTGGGTACATCTCTCTGTAGACTGCCGACGGCGCGCTGAGCCGAAGACAATTTACTGATTTATGCACCAAGTGACGTGACTCTCCGGACCGAATATATCTTGACCTAGAGAAGTCTTACGGCGCGCTGAGCCGGGGACAGAACTTGTGCCAAGTGTTATTTAGTCCAGTGATGTCCCGACGAAACCGACACGGAGCAAATATAAATTAACAGAGGAGTGACCCGGCGAGTTGAGCCGATAGCTTGCTCGAGTTGATAGTTATTAGCCCGCCGCCGTTTCCGCCGTCAAAACCCCTGCTCGCCGCATCACTGCATTACACTCTCGTCGTCTCTCTCATTCATACGATTTAAATATCACCTGATTACCAATAACCGTAAAAGATACGGACCTGAAAACCGATAACCTGTAACTATTGTATATTATGTAAACCTGCATATTTTACCTGTTGAAGATAATAAAATTGTTAAATTTTGATTGGGTTGTCTTATTAAACTAATCTGGATCCTGAACTAATCTCCGACTCCAGCTACCCAGAGCAAAACACCGTTACATAATTTGGCGCCCGAGCAGTTTCCGTTACATAATTTGGCGCCCGAGCAGATATTAAGACATTAGTTCATTCCGGATAACCCAAAAGGTGACATTTACAAACGAGAGATAGACAAATAGAAAGAGTGTAACATAATTTAACACCCGAAACAGATTTTAAAAGGTAGATTTACTCCAGACAACCCAAAAGGATTCATTTATACTAAGAGAGAGATAGTAAAATTTTTAGAGGGAGACACAAAATATTCCAAGCCGTAGAAATGAGTTTGTCAGACACAGATGGTGCTTATGGACTAGAAGTCGCAGATACCACAGTAGGATGGATATATAAATTAAAGAAAGATGAACTACTAGTAGAATTATCCAAGTAAATATCAAAATAAATTTCACTACAGAACAGAAGTTATACCGAGTTTACTCAAATTTAAAACCAGAATACCATAATACCAGAATACCAGAATACCAGAATACCAGAATACCAGACTACCAGAATACCAGAATACCAGATTACCAGAATACCAGAATACCAGAATACCAGCATACCAGAATACCTGAATACCAGAATACCAGATTACCAGAATACCAGAATACCAGAATACCAGAATACCTGAATACCAAAATACCAGAATACCGTCCAGACATGAATCCACGGGATTCACACCGGCAATGCTTACGAAAATTCAGACCAAGATGTGGCCACGAACTCCAAGTTTACCACCCTGGTACCCTGAGTCAGACGACCCGACGCCGTCTCCTCCACCACGCCCGATGTCACCGCCCGGACCAGGTTTGGAAAACCTGTACATATTCTTTGATCCTCCCAGGACAATCAACCCTGAGACGCCGCCACTCTCAAGAATTAGGGCAGAAACCCAGATACCAGCCCTACTATCTCCCCTACCCCCGACGCCGGAAGCCAAAAGCCTCCCCAGCCAGGGAAACGCCAGAATACCATCGTCGCCGCCGAGGTTAGACATGCCGTCCCTGCTGCCGTCCCCGAGGTGTCCTTCAACCTCCAGAGCTGAACCGTCCCCCTCACCGCCAGTTAAATATGTGCCATCCCCGATACCGTCCCCTGGGCTACAAACGATATCTCCACTGTCCAGGTCAATGGAAAGGAAATTCAGGGAGTTATTTGGCGAAAGTCCCAGTCCCCCAAAGCCGCCGACCCCAGGTAGGTCAATTCCCTGCCTTCGGGCCTTGTTTCAGATAGACGACACAAAGCCGCCTCCTGCAGTACCAAATCGGAGACGAAAGTTCAGGCACCGCAGCAGCGACGGAACGACCACCCGAATCCCAGGAATCACCGCCCTGTCCAGCATCAAGCCCTGTGCGTCAATACCCTTGCCGCAGACGTCCACTAACGCAACCCCAGGAGTGCGCGGGAACGTCTAAGTGCGCGGCAAAGGAGTGCGCGGAAAACTTTATCAGGCCGAATTTGTTATTACATTTTCCGATATGTAAATTTTGTTAATTTTGCTTTAGAATCCATTTGTTTTATCTTTTATACCAATGTTTTCTTACGATTTATTTCGATTTATGCCATACCTAGTTTAGTTAATTTTTTGCATAGTACATTTTATTTTCCCTGTTATCTCTACCGTTGTTTTACTGATAGAATGCTGTTAACAAAATGTTTAAAAATTGTATATTCACATGTTTATACAGGGTGTTTACGAAATCTTACCATGTTTTCGTTAATTGGATAAAAATGTATAATAGGTTAGGATTTGTTTTAAAATGTTTAAAAATTGTATATTCACATGTTTATACAGGGTGTTTACGAAATCTTACCATGTTTTCGTTAATTGGATAAAAATGTTTAATAGGTTAGAGTTGTTTTGAAACGTTTAAAAATTGTTCCTGATGTCAATTTTTTTCACCCGACGAACGAGGGGAGTGTAATGAAGCATCCTAAAGTCATACCTCATTACTAAGAAGTTTCAGTGTAGTGCCGTGTGCACATTTGCCACACGACGGCGATTCATACTCGATATACTAAATTTGCACACCGCCCGACACCGACCGTCTCAAAAAGGAGGGATAGTTTCGTGTATAAAAGCCCAGCCGCGGATCGAGAAGAGCACTGGGTACATCTCTCTGTAGACTGCCGACGGCGCGCTGAGCCGAAGACAATTTACTGATTTATGCACCAAGTGACGTGACTCTCCGGACCGAATATATCTTGACCTAGAGAAGTCTTACGGCGCGCTGAGCCGGGGACAGAACTTGTGCCAAGTGTTATTTAGTCCAGTGATGTCCCGACGAAACCGACACGGAGCAAATATAAATTAACAGAGGAGTGACCCGGCGAGTTGAGCCGATAGCTTGCTCGAGTTGATAGTTATTAGCCCGCCGCCGTTTCCGCCGTCAAAACCCCTGCTCGCCGCATCACTGCATTACACTCTCGTCGTCTCTCTCATTCATACGATTTAAATATCACCTGATTACCAATAACCGTAAAAGATACGGACCTGAAAACCGATAACCTGTAACTATTGTATATTATGTAAACCTGCATATTTTACCTGTTGAAGATAATAAAATTGTTAAATTTTGATTGGGTTGTCTTATTAAACTAATCTGGATCCTGAACTAATCTCCGACTCCAGCTACCCAGAGCAAAACACCGTTACAACCATCTCCTTTTCCAAGGGGTGTAATTCATAACAATACGTTTCAATTTCAATTAAGAGCTTATGTATTTTTTTCTTAAAACCTTGTAGTGTATTTGTTTGCTTAATGTGTAGTGAGAATTGTTGTAAAATTGATGCAGCTATAATCTGCACCCTTTTCTATGACTGTAAGGAGATGCTTAGGATAAATGTAATCTACAGTTCGTGTATTGTATTGATGATGGGATGCACAGTCTTTAAATGTAGTATCTTTATTTTTAAAGAAAAATATTGGACACTCCTGAATGTAAATACTATAAACTGTTAACATATTGTTTGCTCGAAATTTACCTCTACAAGTTTCCCCAAAACCCAGCGTAAACATAATCCTTAACACTCTTTTTTGTATAATGAAAATTCTGTTAACATCGCTTGCATTTCCATAGAAAATTACTCCATCGAAAGTTTGCATAATAAACTGTTTTTAATGTTTGAGGGTTTACGTTTCTCAATATCTCTAATACTATGAGAAGCTTTACCTATTTTTTTGCATACATTGTTTACATTTTCTTGCCGTGAAAGAGTCTCATCTATATACATACCTAGAAATTTAGTATTATTATTTAATGTTAATTTGGCATCGTTAATTGTTATTTTATTTCAGCTGTCATAGCCTGCGTTGCATGGTACGAATAACACTGCATTTGTTTTCTCACGATTTAAGATTAACTTGTTGGCTTGAAAGTAATTTTCTGCATCCAACATTAATTTATTGGAATGAGTTATTACAGAACGTAATGTTTGAGCAAATATTAGAAAATTTCTATCATATGCATAGTTTGTCATACAGCAATTTATAACATTTATATTTTTGGCTAAACTGTTTACAAAATAATAAAAAGAATCGGTCCCGTTAGACTCCCTTGCTTAATGGACATTATGTCAGAGTTTATTTCCTCCCCTTGAGCATTAATAGCAACTCCCTGTTTGCGGTCTGCAATGTATGAGCTAAACCACTGCAAAGCAATACCAAAGTATACCAAAATTTTCAAGCTATTGTAATAATACCTCATGATTTAAACCGTCATATGCTTTTGAGAGGTCTAAGAACAAACCTAATGGTATATTCGTCTCCTTTAGTGCTTCAAGTATTTTTTTACTTTTAATTTGTAATTAAATAATCCTAATCTTAAAGAATTATTTATTATATGAGGCAGAGGATCAATAATCGCAAATATACAATAATTGATATCAACACGTTTAGGTTTTCATATTTATGTATTACTTCATATTATATTACTTCATTTGAAGTGAAGTTATACTTTTTGATGCACTTGAAAAGTCGACAATGCTCTTTTCTGCAAAGGGCATTGAACAATTCCGATAAAATTTGAGAATATTCCGGGGATGATTGCAATCTCTTTTTGCCTCTTGCGTTTTTTGTCCAAACTTCTATTTCGAGTAAAAAAATTGCAACATTCTAAAATCTTGATTTTTCCTTGCCAGATAGTTGAAAAAATTACAATTTCAGAAAAAAAAATTCGAACAAAAGTAGTCTATTTTCAGACAATCCGAATTTGCAATAAAAACTAGGGATTCCCATTAAAAAAAAACGAATTTGACCTTGAATAACCTTAACCTTTCCACCCAAAGTAAAAGTGACATATACCATCGAACTGCCCCCATTCAAGTCTACAAATTTTGTTTCAAATAATTTTTCATAGAGTGCTTTTTACTCAAGACATTTAATAGTTTCAGGTTAAAAAAATCACCCGATACCTATATCAGGGTGTCTACTAAATCTTAATCTTAAAATTCCCTGACTTTTCCAGGTTTTCCAGATATTGTTTTATCTAAATTCCAGGTTTTTAACTTCCTACATTCCAACAAATATGAAAGTATGTATTCACCTCAAAAAAATTATCACTGACCCCGCAAGATTTTTTTTGTTAACCCAAATAAGCGATTCCGAAAGTTTTTGAAGTGCTCAACACGATGCCGTTGACCGTTTTGCGCCATCACGTTATAATTTTGAGAAAATTTCATCAAAAAGTGCTAAAAAGGTCATTTCTGCATATATTCGAGCCCTAATAACTGGATTACGGTATGAGATTCAGAAAATTCGACCAGACCATCTTATTCAGCTGCCCAAGATGTTTAAAAACCAATAGTAACAATAAAAAACATAGGTCAGCATTTTGAGAAAACAACTTCAAACTGGATAAAATAATATTTTCCATATTATAAAAATATTATTTTATCCATTTTGAGGTTGTTTTCTCAAAATTCTAACCTCATAGAGCAAAATGGGTAACGGCATTGTGTTCAGCTCGTCAAAATCCTATGGAATTAGGTCCGATTTACTTGTATATATACTCACCACAAAAATATTAGTACTTCTTGCGCCATTTATATTGGGTTTTTTTATTATTACTATTGGTTTTTGAATATTTTGGAGAGCTGAATAAGATGGTCTCGTCCATTTTACCCTATTTCGTGCCGTTGTCCAGTTATTAGAACACGAATGTAGGAATGACCATTTTTAAGCCAAGTTTTCTCAAAATTGTGACGTGATGGCGCAAAAAGGCCAACGGCATCGTGTTCAGCACGCCAAAAACCTTCGGAATCACCTATTTGGGTTCAAAATAGACACTTCATTTTTACAGGTCTGTGTTATGAAACAATAAGAAAAAATTCTTGCATTTTATTACCAAAACGTTTATTTTCGAAAACTCAATTACGAGCTGAATTATTTCTACAAAGATTATCATTCTTTTTTAGTCTTTAAGGAAGTCTCTCTTTTTTAAATTAATCAAAATTAAAAATAGAAAGATATATAGAAAGAGTGAAATAATACAAATAAAAAATCTATCTATTCATATATTATATTTTCAACGTAAACTATAATTAGTTATGCAGAATCAGAGCAGCAGACATTACCACACGGCGGCGGGGCTGATTGCGGCCAGACTATCAGAACTACCACAGACAATCAACTCTGGAACTGCTAGCAATAAATAATAACTGGAGAAGTGCGCTCGCGCATTCATATAGCTATCAAGAAGTGTTCATAATCTTCATAATAATTTGTGAAACATTTCTAACAGATCAAATAGTTTGTATTAACAATTATCTGAAAGTACAAATTCCAGGTTATACTGCTCAGTTTAGCAAATTCCCTGACATTTCCAGGTTTTCCCTGACTAAAATAAATTCCCTGACAATCCCAGGTTTTCCAGATTAGTAGACACCCTGACTATATGTAAAATGCACTATTACCTGACACATTTCGAACAGCTAGAGATATGATTAATACTTTTCCTTACAACATGCAGATATGAAAAATAATCTGAGAACTTGTCTTAGTGGCGTAAACTTACTTTATAAATGATGTTATTTATAAAAAAATCAGCTTGACATTTACTAATTGTAGCTCAAAAGAAGACACCTTGCAGGTGGCAAAATGTATGCCAATATACCTCCACTATTTTTTAACAACTAAGTTGTAATTCACAAAGAAATCAGTTAGCTACTTCTATGTCTACTGATGGATATCCATTAACCGGGATGTATGCTAATTGTATTTTGTATTCATTAAGTGGTAAGTAATCGATAAAAAATATTGGCTTGGTGCAAATACACTTGTACCAATTGTAAAGGACATTTTGAATAATTCTGCGAGGTTTACACTATTGAAAAAAATTGCCGTCAGTTTCCTTGTCTGCCTCTCTCCAATGCAGTTCCATACAAGTCTTCATTCAACTTGCATGGAACCAGTTGCTTTTAGCGCAGCTTATCGCAATTATTGAAAAATGGCTATTGACTTGTTAACAGTTCCTTGCGTTATAAATTCCTTCGTACACAACTGTATTGCGATCATGTCAGCCTAAAATACTGTGGTATATCTTCCCAGACTTATTGGAATTTTCATTCTTGACCTTATCCCATAAATCACAGCTCCAACTATAAGGACTACTTTTTTTGAGAGAGAGACAAAATATGAAAGCCGAATAATAAAGCAGCGTTAGATTAATTACTGCATTTGGTTTCAATTAATAAAACACAACATAAACAAAAATTCACTTTAGGATGCCCGAATTGATTTTTAATACAAAATTATAGCATGAGAAATCTACATGGCTTGGGTAAACAAATACACTTTCCTCAAGGTAATATATACAAGAAATATAGATATCAAATGGTATAACGCAAGCACGGCGAAATGGCCCCCATGGCCAATGAAATATGTAGCGCCACCAGAATAGAAACACAACTATACTACCATAAGAAAATAAATATGTATGTGTTGGAAATGTATCGCAATATGTTGCAATCAGCTCCCATCTTGTACATGGGATTAAGACACACTTAGAAACATTTCCGAAAATGTATCTTTAAATGCTACTTGAGTTATAAAACGCAATAATTATAAGTACTTCATGCAGACCATTTTCCAAAATGATAGGATTGGCTTAAGGTAAATCGAGGGGTGGCTCACTGTCTGAAATTCTGTACACCATATTACTGTTGTTATTATCTTACCAATATATTACCGACAATACCGAAATATTACCGTTAATTTCTAAATATTACCAACAATACCGAAATATTACCAACAATACTGAAATATTACCGACCGAGATATTACCAATAATACAGAAATATTAACAGCAATACCAAAATATTACCGACAATACCAAGATATTACCAACATTACCGAGATATTACCAACAACACCAAAATATTACCGAAAATACCGAGATATTACCAACATTACCGAGATATTACCAACATTACCAAAATATTACCGACAATACTGAGATATTACCAACACTACCGAAATATTACCGACAATACCGTAATATTACCAACAATACCGAGCTATTACCGACAATACCGAAATATTACTGAATGATTCACAAAGAACACATAAAAAGACTGACCTCGATATTGAAGTTTAAACTCTAAATGATTAATTTCAATAAACTGTACTTATATAAATATTACTTATGAGACTACTTATGAATACAATTTTCAAAATTAAATTAAGATAAATAATTGTTTCAAAATGTGGGATTTTCCATAAAAACAAGGACAAAAATACCAATTTATTTACGAGTAGATATTTGAAAATAATTTGACAACAATAAAACTGTCAATAAACTACAAATAAGGAATAAACAAAACATAAAAATATCAAACATAGAAAATATATTACTTTAGGTATTCGAAGATAGGGTGGAGTGAAACACATTTTCTTTTCAATTTTTATAGAAACATATTGTAGATCTCGGTGTAGATAGATGCCATTTTGTAATGAAGTGTTTTGTTTCCGATGCCAAAAATGCAATTTAAATAAATAATTATGCCTCGTTACTTGTTCCACTTATGGTCGAAAACTAGGTATTGTAAATTGTTATTAGATTCCTCCTAATTTAGCTAGCTTAAATCGCGGAACAGAACTCTACTTTATACAGAAACTGTAACGAATCCGTCCATGAGAGGGCTATCTGCAATATTAAAAATAATTACAAAATTTGCCACGATCGGTGTTTGGTCAGACCAGTGGTAAACCACACGGTTATATTCCGAACCGACGACGCAGTAAGTACACACCTTATACAATCGCCACCGTTTCTTGTCGCTGTTTTTACAGTAACCCAAATAACCGAAACATGCCTCATTCTCTACTCAAATTTCTGATTGTATTTTCACAGTAAAGCAGCTTGTTCGTCTCTGTTCCACTATGGAGATACTTCTCCCACTGTCGAATGCTAAGCTAGAAACGTTAAATAGTAGATACAAATTAGCGCCCGAGTTCTCTATATTCTAATACTAAGTTCAACAACTGATTGGTCACAGAAACAGCTAATTCCACAAAACGCTTATCTGTCATTATGGATTTAAATATGCTCTTATTGGTTTTTATGGGGTTTTTGTTTTGAAAAACTGCTTTAATAGTTGCTGCACTAACTAACTATAAAATCCAAAGTGCTACGGCAACAAAATAAAAATCATTTTCTCTAACACTATTTCAGAAACTACAAATTCCACAACTAAAAATTGTGTCGAAACAAAGTATCATTCCGACACACTATTATGGTATATGTATGTATAATACCGCACGGCCTTCAATAAATCAAAAGCCGTTAAGTCACATTTAGTGGTTTGGTTGATATGATTACATCGAACAAAAGATATTTATTTGTAGCTTGGTATTTGACGTTTTGTAGTCTTTTTGTATAATTTCTAAAATATTGTTAGAGAAAGTATAGTCTACACCACATTTGGAATGGCATATTCCACACTCACGAACCGTAAGTCCGAGCCTTCGGTTCGAACTACACACTTTTCTCTCGTGTGGAATTTGGGCCATTCAATAACTTGTTATAGAATATATTATTCTCCCACATACCTACTTTGATAGTTCCAAAATTAATTGAATATAACAGTACGTCCAGTGAGACCATGCAGTTTGCAGTTGAAAACCGTCTACATTCTTGAAATTTGTTCATTCATGAAATTTTCCGTGCCCCAAAAAGTGGCGCGGCTAGTGCAGTTGCATCAAATGCGCCTATAGTAGTTCTGATTTTGCTCTTATTTCTCATCTATGGACTAAGATGCAAATCTTTATAAACACATTCATTTGAATACAAATTGCTAAATACTACCAAAATATTACTGAATAATACTAAATATTACCAACTATTACTGACAATACTGAAATATTACTGATATTACTAAAATATTACCGATATTGTTGATATTACCAAAATATTGCTAATATTACCAATATTACCAAAATATTACTGATAATACTAAGATTACCGGCAGGCTGTACACCATATTACTGGAGTGAGCCACCCCTTGAGGTAAATTCAGATCAGAAATACTATATTTTTAGTCAAATTAACCAAATTAGGGATAGTAATTAACCTTTACAGTTAATACTTGATGAATACATGATTAATTTTAAAAATGTACAAAATTGACATTATAAAAGAACCATGGCCTAGTATTTATTATTTAAGCATGTTTGGTCATATAAGTATATACCAAATGATCTCTTATACCTGTCTGTTCAAGGTCTGTATAACCAATATTAAGTAGTAGGTACTTGTTAACACTTATTAATGTTTAATACGATAAATAATGATACATACCAATTCTGGAAGACATTGTTTGATCATTTTCGTGAACTTAAGTTCTCCCTGTCCAACATCAAGGTATATCGAAAAACAATTTTTTATTGGACACATGCACAATCCACATACGTCCTGATCTTCCGAAAGTCCAGTACCATTTTGATTCTTTCTTACATAGACCTCTTTTAGATCTAGTTTTACACTATCCTTGTTATTAAGAAATGAAACTATGTAACCATGTGTATGGAGGCACGCCGTTTTAAAATCAAAACATTCTGTAAGCATTTCTGTACAGTTTGTACACATCAAGGGCTCTCGAATTGCAGTTATTAAATTCTAAAACAAAATGCTACGAAAACATCACAACATTCACAACACAAAAAAATGTAATAAACATTGAACTGAATCAAATGTCTTCATACATAAGCTTCCACCTTCTAGTAACTGAGCGTATATTTTTCGACTTACTATTTTTGGTAGAACTATATCGAAGACACCTTTCATATCTTCTCCAATAACCTTAAATTCATCGCATATTTTTAAACAAATTCCACATATTCTTTCTTCTGCCCCCATTTTCTACAAATAAACAGAATATGCACAACAAAGCAACATACAAATTTGCAATAATTGAATAAATACATTAACAAAAAAAAATTGCAAATTAACTAAGTACCACGTACTTCCTTTTGTTTGTGCTAGTGATTAGAGATGTGTCGTTATTTCTGTAACGTTATTTTAGAACGTTCCGACTCGTTACTAATTCATAAAATAACATGTTACTCTGTAACGGCTCCCCACAGCGGCAACGATCATATGTCATGATTGTCATATCGGTATCACGCGATCGCATAACGACATGTAACTTGGAATACCTCAATCAAACAGAGCTAAATGGGAATAATGAAATCAGGACGTTTCGGGATGCATAACGGGCAAATTGTCACGACTTGCAACAGAAAAAAGACAAGCAACAGGGAAAAGACATATATAATCTCATATTCATTATCAAATAATAATTTACTGACGTAATATTTATAAAGTTTGTAAATGTTAATTAGGTAGGTATCTATAATTTACTACCTGATTTAACTATATAGGTATATATTTTCCGTCAACTTAAATGCGGTGATATATAGGCAAAGAATTTATATAAATAGAAGCAGATACACATTTATAAGTGTGTTTTGTCAACATCTCGTACTCAAGTTCAGACATTACATTTTATAATTATCTCTTTCTTTATGATGAAAATTACTATAGCCCCATCTTTGTTGCAGTACTACTGTTTTTAATATGACAAATAAATGTAAGACAACAGGCTATTCTTATCCTCAACTACACCACAAACAACACATTTTTTCACTATTTTTACGATTCAACGAGAATAATTGTTTAAATTTACAAAACACGAAAATAATTTTGAGGTTAGAGTATAGTTAAAGCAGACACAGTTCTTAAATGACTAAATTCCACATATGTCTTTGCTACACTCTCATACCACGGTCTTGGAGTACTTGCAACAGAGATAGCGTTATAGGCAATATTGTATCTTAGAACGAAATGGTGAGAAAAAGGTATGTTGGACATGATGGCAACAGTACCTATCGTATAACTTTTACACTTTATCTCGGCTTCTATTTATATAAATTCTTTGTATATAGGCACTATATAACAGTAAATTTAAATAATAATATTTTCTGAATTTTTTCTGAAAATAATATCTGCATAAATATTATTTATATTTAGTGTTTTTGTTTTTATTTACTTAACAATAATAAACTCAAAGAAAAATAACAGATATACCTAGATACTTTGAGTTATTAAAAAAAAACAGCATTTCTAATAAAAAATAAGACATTACTATGGATATATGAATTAGGTAACAAAAGCACTTTTCTATCACAGTGTACAAAAACCGCAATAAAGTATTTATTATTTATTTATTAACGTTTAGAAACAATAAACTTTTCCAGAGTTCAATCCTGTTCCAGCGATCTAACAATATTTGTCCTGACTTGGAAAAAAGTCTTTCACATCCATCCAAAAAGCGAAACATAAATTTTTAAACTATATGTATAGTTGACATAAGAATCGGTCAGTCAATTTAAATCAGCCGACATGACATGTCTTCAAATCAAATGTATTATTGTAATCTGAGCCACATATGATTTATCTAATGTACGACGTCGAATGTAGGTTTTCACCGTCAAAGTATAGCAATACAATAATCTGTATTTCATTTAAAATTAGTCACCTTTAACCACTCCATACAGCGAATGCATTTATTTTTTATTTCTGCTATATGGCTTCAGCCTGGCAGGTAAAGTTTCATTTGCTATCTGCTAATACGCGCCATTTAACCAAAACAGCCAACGCTAAAAAAAACTGCTAATAAAATAGCAGCTATTTTTAACTGCTAAATGAAATTAGCAGTAGCAGAATAAGCTGCTACACAAAAATAGCTGGTTCGACCCTTCACTAGTTTGTACTAGAGCATAGATAAAATACAAGTGCTAGAGTATTACTAAGTACTAGTGATAGGCGATATATCACGAACAATGATTTAGTCACTGATATTAAAAAATCACATATAACGACTGTTATTAAAGTTGGCAGAAAAGCATGATGTGATCGCGACTTTCGATATATAAATATCTTTTCCCATCTTTTTTATCATATGAAAATAATATCATTAGGTAGGTACGCGTTTTATACTGTATAGATATTTAAATGATTTCTTGTATTTACTGGCGATTAGTGGCAGGGCCGCGAAGTAAATCGGTAAGGAGTGTAATGCTTGTTTGTTCTAAAAGTGTTCCTCCGTTCCTCGCTGTTGAATAATATTGAGGTACCAAATTTTTGATAAATATTCGAAGGGAAGAAACACACTTGGATTGATTTTAAACCAGGCCATTAAATAATGGCAGAGGATTATATAAATAAATATTATAATAGAGGAATCTATCTATAATCTACAAAACTTAACCTAATGCATTTGACGCTACTCTTGTGCACTTGTAGGTATATGTTTGTTGTTTCGTTGTTGATTTTTGTCAAAGAGGTTTTCTTTTATTAAATCTATGATTTTTGTCCATGGTTTTTGTTGCTTGATTTAATGTGTAAGTTTAATGACTGATAAAAAATATGAAATAACAATTTGTTGTTTTAGAAATTATGGATCGTGTCGTTAATATAGACCTTAATATCCCTGTAGGTCGTTTAAGTATTATAAAGATTTAGACGAAGCTTTATATAAAAATAGCATGTAAGGAAAACTTTGTAAAATTTTACAAACGGGATTCACGCACGATAGAAGCCGCTAAGAGAAGAAATACATACAAGCAAAACCTATAAGGCCAGTATTGTGTATGCTGATGTCAAATTTGCGTGTTCAAGTCAATAAATATTCAAGAAGTCATTGTCAATGGTAAAAAAATCGAATCAACAGATTTCAGGCACAGCATTTTCTTTTTTTTATGCTGTGTTTCAGGACTGATGTTAATTTTACAGTTATTAATGAAAAGATTACACTTATTTTTAAAGTTTTTTTTCTTAGAAGGATGGAAATACTTTGAAGCCGTTTCTGATAAATTGCCTATTTCGGGAAACTATATATAGCTGCAGTCACTGTACTCAGCATTTAGATGGAACGTTATACACTTCTTAATTGTGACCGATGATTACAGGGTTATCATTTAACTTATTATGCTGGTCTCCAAAACATTCCTAGAAAGAAAATATGGTTTTGTGTAAACTGCCCCAGGCAGCAGACTGACGTCATTTTTTGGTCATCCGAGACGTCATTATGACCTCTGAAAAGACGTAACAATGGCGTAAAAACGACGTCATTATGTCACAGCCCAACGACGTCAGAATGACGTCATTTCGCGACGTCACAATGATGTTGTTTCGAGACGTCAGATGACGTCATTTTGTGACGTACATCAGACGTCTGTAATTATGTATTTATATTCACGATTTCTTACCGTGTTGGGTATTTTGCCAATGTAAAAATATTTTAAAATTTTGATGGAAGAGACCTCTGCGCCAAAAGGATAAAACAGACTGGTTTTTATACTTCTACCCAACAAAAAAAAAAAAAAAACTAAATTAAACGTTGAACCTTCAATTTAATTTTTGTTTCAGTTTATATATTTAGGTGTGACATTCTGTAGTAGAATATTATATAAAAACCAGCCTGTTGCTCATTTTGGCGCAGAGGTTTCTTTCATTAAACTTTTTAAATATTTGTACAGTGGTAAAATACCCAACAAACAGTAAGAACATATTGACGTTTTGACGTCAAATATGTTGAGTTTCACATATGTAACAAAGTATTGTTAGATTTCCGGGAGTAGTGCAGTGGGCCGGATGTCCAAATGAAGTTCCGGTAGAATCATATCTGCCATTTTTATGTTGATAGCAACTAGGAGTAGCAGTAGGCAGCTCAGCAAGAACCAGAAAATAGTAGACGTGCACTTTATATTACATGTTTAGAATATTAAGTTCTGGTCTAAAACTAACTAACATAAAACAACATTATTGCAGGGCATATAACTGATTACACTCATTTTTTGGTAAAATTTAGTTTTAGACCAAGAGAGGCAAGATTCCAAATGCATGAATGCCTAATTCAAATTTTTTTTGACATTTACAATTATGACCAACAGTAGACATAATATATACACAATTACACAGGCTTACTGCCAACCTGAAAAACCTAGAAATGCCAGGGAATACAAAAAGTAATGCTGGAAATCTTGAAAAGACAGAGAATCTAAGGAGGAATTTGGGTAAAATCCTAAAATTTCACAAATGTCATTCATAAAATGCTTTGATTTTCTACTGCATAAAAATTATGAAACTTGAGTTTTATATTGTTGCGTGTTTTCCACCTTTTAAGAAACACCCTGTATGAATCTGTGGGTTCTAAATAATTTCAACAAAAGATAAACACCATACTAACACTTTATTTAACAATTTATTGACTATACAATACTTTGTTTACTTAATATTTAACCTCACTTTTCACTACTAATTTCACTTTAATAAACTACTTTCTTAATAAAACTTCTTCCACGCTGGTAATCGCACCTTATATACTCCGAATTTGACTCTCTAGATCCATCTAGAAGCAATCAAGAATCTTCTCTTACCACATTCCAGAAAAGTCCATTTCTTTCTGATAGCTTCCAGTCACAATTAGTAGGCATAGGCGTATCATCTCCAGTTCCAAGGGGGTGTAATTCATAACAATATTACTTTAATATTTGGCATATCGTGGGAAATTTATTTGTAATTTTATAATATGTCTTTCATTTTGTGTATTATATTTGTATATTTGACTGATCTTATGTTTTTGATCTTATTTTTATATTCTTAACAACTATAATTTTATAATATGTATGTTTTTCATTCTGTCTGTTATATTTATATATTTATGTATTAGGAATTACCTATTTACAATAAAGTTATATTATATCTATATACTGTTACTTCTGAAAGTTCTCGAGGGACCAACATATATTATTTTAAATGATGCCTAATTCTTGTTCCATACTAAGTGCTTTTGCATCTGTATACTGTTACTTTTCGATGGGTCAACATGTGTTTTATTAGTGATGTTTTACTTGTGTTGTGAGAGAACAGCTTTCACATCTGAAAGTTTTTGATGGGTCAATGTGTTTTTTTAAATTAAACTTATATCTTGTTACATACGAACAGCTCTCACATCTGTATGCTGTCACTTCTGAACGTTCCTGATGGGTCAATGTGTGTTTTTTTAAAGTCCCCTTATATTTTGTTATAAACAAACAACTTTCGCATCTGTATACTGCCACTTCTGAAACATCTCTATGGGTTAACATGTGTGACTTTAAACTCCCTTTTCGTTTTGTTACGTACGAACAGCTTTCACATCTGTATACTGTCACTTGTGAAGCATCTCGATGGGTTAACATGTGTTGCCTTAAATTATCTTTTCGTTTTGTTACATACGAGCAGCTTTTACATCTGTATACTGTTACTTCAGAAAGTTCTCGATGTTTCAACATATGTCTTTTTAGATATTCTTCCTGTTTCGCTATAAACGGACAGCTTTTACATCTGTATACCGTTACTTCTGAAAGTTCCTGATGGATCAATGTATGTTTTTTTAAATTGCCCTTAAATCTTGATATAAACGAACAGCTTTCGCATCTGTATACTGTCACTTCTGAAAGATCCTGATGGGTCAATGTGTGTTTGTTTAAAGTCCTTTTAAATTCTGTTACAAACGAACAGTAATCGCATCTGTATACATCTCGATGGATCAACATGTGTGCTTTTAAATTCTCCTTTTGTTCTGTTACATACGCACAGCTTTCACATCTGTATCCTGTCACTTCTGAAAGTGTTCTGTATGCTGTCACTTCTGAACGTTCCCGATGGATCAAAGTGTGGTTTTTTAAAGTCCCCTTAAATCTTGTTACAAACGAACAGCTCTTGCATCTGTATACTGTAATTTCTGAAACATCTCGATGGATTAACATGTGTGATTTTAAATTATCCTTACGTTTTGTTACATACGAACAGCTTTCACATCTGTATACTGTTTCCTCTGAGACTTCTTGATGGACCAACATGTGAGAATTCAAATTCTGTTTCTGCCTTGTTACAAAAAAACAGATTTCACACATATAGACTGTTACTTCCGAAAGTTCTTGATGGGCTAACAGGTGTATTTTTAGAGATGTTTTATGTTTTGTGATGAATGGACAGCATCGACAACTGTACACTGTGAGTCCTGATGGGTTTAGCTCAATATGTACCAATTTTTTCTCAGCCTGATTCTCTAAATTCTTCACTCTTACTTCTAAAAGGGCTTGATCAGTCACAATGTGGCCTTTAGTATTATACATATTTATATTTTTTGTGGTAGACTGTGATGAGGTAGAAGCATCTTGAAAACTGAAAATAAGTAAGTAAGTAAGTAATTTATTTCATGTTAAGTATACATAGTATTTACATACGTCAGAATGCTACAGACAAACAAATGAGTAAAAGAAAATGGCCCAGGGACCAACAAAGTTAAAAAAAAGACATCAAAATTTAAAATTTACATGCTAAAATGGAATGCACTATTTATATATTCATCAATACTGTAGAAGGCCTTTTTTATAAGGAAACTTCTTATTACAGTTCTGAATCTACACATTGGCAATTGTTTTACATCTGGAGGTAACAGGTTAAAGAAAATGGGGCCAAAATAGTTGCGGCCATGGCGACTGACATTAATCCTAAGCCAGGTAGATCTAATATTTTGGCTATCTCTCGTGTTATAAGAGTGGATACTATTTTGGGGTGTATATAAACGGAGATTTTCTTTGGTGTAAATTATGCAAGTGTATACAGGGTGTTTTTAAAAAGTATGTCAATCACTTAACCACGGACTCAGCATGTCAAAAGAAGGCGATTCAGCCTAATTTACCTCTATCCAAAATCGCACCCCTATGAATATACAGCCCTCTAAAGTTGGGGATTAAAAATATTTATTTTTTTAATATTGTGCAAATGGCTGTAGATATCTTTTTCAATTTCGGAACACTGAAATGTATGTCAAAGGGTAATAGTTTAAAGTAAAAACTGTTTAAAATCTAATTTTCTAAAAGGCCGATTTGGGGGTAAACTACCCTTTCCTCCTACCCCCTCTTTTAGTGGTACGCCTATGACTTTTTTGATATATCGCATTTTATATAAAATTTAATTATGAAACTTTTTTTTATCTTGTTTTTTTTTCGTTTAGATAACCATTTTCAAATGAATCTGGAAATATTAAAACCATTACCACCACGCCTTTGTAGAATAACACAAATAATGTTTAAAATTAATGTAGATGATGATCAAAGGCACCTGTGAAAATTTAATAGGTAGTTGACACCTGTCATTTTTGTCAAACTGCTTTAATAGATATCAGTTATTAATTGTTAACAATGGCATTTAATATGAGTTATTCTAATACCGAAATGGTGGATATGATTAGAATATTAGGCGAATGTAATGGAAATGGTTCTAGTGCAGCTAGGCGTTATGTGGAAAAGTTTCCAAACCGTCGGCATCCTGATAGACGTACATTTTTTGCAGTCGATCGTCGTGCAAGGGAAACTGGAAGTCTATCAAATGATCGTGCTGGGAAGTGTGGCAGACCTAGGACTGTGCTAGTTCCAGAGGTCGAAGAGGAAATTTTAGTATTGTATCAGAACGGCCTGAAAGCAGTGTGCGTAAAATAGCTTCTCAGGTAGGAGTATCGTATTATTCAGCATGGAGAACATTAAAAGAACAATTACTAGTTCCATTTCATATACAGACTGTTCAGGCATTGGAACCTCAAGATTACGGTTCTCGAATGGAATTTTGTAACTGGCTTCTCAGAAAAAATGGAAGAAATGTAAGTTTTGTAAACACCATTTTGTCAACTGATGAGGCCTCATTTCATAGAAATGGTATTACAAATCATCATAATTATCACATTTGGTCTGAAGAAAATCCCAATGCAAAGATAGAAACGCATTTTCAGCGTAATTTTTCTGTTAATGTTTGGGCAGGTATTGTTGATAACCATCTAATTGGACCTGTTTTCTTTCCACGTCGTTTAAATGGAGCTGACTACCTAGATTTTCTGGAAAATGAATTGCCTGAGCAATTAGATATTGTTAATCTTAATATTAGAGAAAACATGTGGTATTTACAAGATGGTGCTCCACCCCATTATAGCCTGCAAGTTAGGCAATGTTTATCAAGGCGTTTTCCAGGACGTTGGATAGGTCGAGGAGCTGATGCTCCAGTCAGTTGGCCTGCTCGGTCCCCTGATTTAAACCCAATTGACTTCTATCTTTGGGGGAGCTATGAAGGAAAAAGTTTATTCTGTTCCAATAGAGAGCGTTGAACATCTCCGACAAAGAATTCAACAATCAGCCGAGGAATTTAGAAACATTCCTGCCGTGTTTCAGAATGTGAGATTTTCGCTTCTAAAAAGGGCAAGGTATTGTGTACGACAAAATGGAAATCATTTTGAGCACATTCTGAAATAAAATTTTAATGTTCGATATTTTTTTATTTTATTTTTAATTTATTTCATTATTTGTTGTTTTACTTCTAATATTATTTTAATTTACTTTGTTGCTTTAATGATTGATGTTTTAGTTTCTGTGATTTTTATTTAATAAAAAAACCTATTTAAACATTTTTTTAATTTTACAATTTATGATAGCAATGCACATCTTTTATTATAATACCAGTAACTTCAAATGCCAAAATTACACATAAGAACTTTTTTATTTCATATGTTCCACTTTTCATAATGGTTTTAGTATTTCCAGATTCATTTGAAAATGGTTATCTAAATGAAAACAAAACAAGATAAAGAAAAGTTTTATAATTAAATTTTATATAAAATGCCCTATATCAAAAAAGTCATAGGCGTACCACTAAAAGAGGGGGTAGGAGGGAAGGGTAGTTTACCCCCAAATCGGCCTTTTAGAAAATTTGATTTTAAACAGTTTTTACTTTAAACTATTACCCTTTGACATACATTTCAGTGTTCCGAAATTGAAAAAGATATCTACAGCCATTGGCACAATATTAAAAAAATAAATATTTTTAATCCCAACTTTAGAGGGCTGTATATTCATAGGGGTGCGATTTTGGATAGAGGTAAATTAGGCTGAATCAACTTCTTTTGACATGCTGAGTCCGTGGTTAAGTGATTGACATACTTTTTAAAAACACCCTGTATATATAAGCAAGGAAAGGTGAGTAACTTTCTATCTATAAATTTATTTCTCACATCTTCTCTATAGGACGAGGAGGTTATCACTCGAACAGCTTTACGTTGTAGTCCAAAGATTCGTTTGGCAGAGGGACTATGCCCCAGCAAATTAAGGCATATGACACATGAGACATTATGAGTGAATGGTAGGCTGACAATAGGACTTCATCAGGGACAATATTAACGAAACTATTCCCAATTTACTAACAAAATTAGATGAACATCACATCGGCACGGATTACAACAATTTAGTAAATACTACCAAAGAATCTCTGTTTTTGTACCCTACATCAGTTGAGGAAATATGTGATATAGTGAAAAAAATTAAACCAAAAACTTCTAGTGGGTTTGATGATATCTCACCAAATCTGTTAAAGAAATGCATAACTGCTCTAGCAGCACCACTTGAAAATATCTTCAATGCTTCATTTAGTCAAGGCGTATTTCCAGACGCCCTGAAATTAGCAATTGTGTTACCACTCCATAAAAAAGGAGATACTAATGATCTAGCAAACTACCGTCCTGTGAGTTTGCTATCTGTTTTTTCTAAAATTTTAGAAACACTAATGTACAAGAGATTATACAAGTTTTTAAATAATACTAACTTTTTCAATAATTTTCAACACGGATTTGTAAAGGATAAATCGACAACAACAGCTCTTTTTAATTTTGTCAGTGAAATATTGAATGCCTTGGATGGTCAAGAGATTGCCTGCGGGCTGTTTCTGGACTTATCCAAGGCATTTGATACATTAAATCATAATCACTTGCTTCATAAACTGGAGAAATCTGGGGTTCGAGGAATTGGTCTTCAGTGGTTCAGCTCATACTTGCGAGACAGAAGACAGAAAACGTCAATAACCGTTAATGGGGCCAGGCATGAATCTGATATCTTAAGTATTAATTATGGAGTTCCTCAAGGAAGCGTTCTCGGACCACTTCTTTTTGTAATTTTTGTAAATGATCTCATCAATGTTGCAGAACCAAATATCAAATTAACAATAATTAATTATGCAGACGATACAAACCTTTTAATAAAGGGTCATACACTTGAGGAAGTTGCAAACGCTCTCTCTCGACTGTGCCAAAACGTAAAAGATTGGTTTTATATCAATGAACTTATACTAAATGAAGCTAAATCAAGTTGTGTCATATTTAAAACGGATCGTTCATTATTAAAAGTACCAGAGTCGCTAACTGATAAGGTGCCAATTTCAAACATCAATTCTACTAAATTGTTGGGTATAAATTTAGACAACAATATTAAATGGTTCCTGCATATTGATGAAATCGTGAAAAAACTTAACAAAACATGCTTTGCACTCAGAGTTCTATCACGTTTATTTGACACGCCGACTCTTAAAACGGTGTACTATGCAAACTTTTATTCCGTCGCTAAGTATGCAATAGAGATATGGGGTGGTTCTTCGGACCTCCACAAAGTATTTAAAACTCAAAAAAGGGCAGTTAGAATAATGTACAAATTGAAATTGTACGAATCGTGCCGAGGACATTTTAGGGAAAACGAAATGCTCACAATACCAGGACTATATGTATACTCCTGTTTACTATACTTAAAAAATCATCAGGCTGATTTCAAAACATTGAACTTAAATCATATCTATGACACTCGGCACAAAAGCAATTATGCATTTCCGATGCACCATTTAACTCTAACTGCGAAAGGACCATTCTATTCCGCAATCAAATTCTTTAATGTATTGCCTGATTTTCTCAAAAACAAAATTCTTCAAAAGGATTTCAGAGGGCAAGTTTTCCAATATGTATGTGATATAGAACCATATTCAATCCAAGAATTTCTTGATTTTTAATAATTGTAATTAATTTTAAGTTTTATCTTTATTACTCTTAGTGTAGAATTTTATCTTTTTATCTCTGCAATATGTAAGTGTTATGTGTCTAGTTTATATTGCTTACCCCTTTGACCTATTTTATACATATTTTTTTTCTGTAATAATATGACAAATGAAACTAAATAAAAAACTGAACTGAAACCATTAACCAGGTTACGTAAAGCATAAGTATTTTTTGGAATTTTATTTGAGATGTGATCGATATGTGAAGACCAATTGAGTTTAGGATCCAAGTATACCCCTAAAAATTTAACAAATCGAGGATTTTCAAAGTTAGATATTTCCCTGTGCGAAAAAATTACTTTATTAGTTTTGTCTGCATTTAAGCAGAGCTCTAATTGAAGAGAACCGATCATTGGTTCTCAACTGTGTATCCTCTAAAATTCTAATCAAGTTTGACAAAGTTTTATGTCTAGTTGTTAATGTGGTATCATCTGCAAAAAGTGTCAGGTCAGTACCTGGGAAACTTTCGTCAATATCGTTAATATATAAAAGAAACAGGATAGGTCTGATAACTGAACCTTGAGGTACACCACGAACCAGTCCTGATCTGTCTGAAGAAATATTGTTTACATAGGTGTATTGGGTTCTATTGGTTAAATATGTTTGCATTAGCTTTAAACTTACAGGAGCAAAGCCATAAATTATTTTCATTTTGTCTAACAAAATTTCAGGGGACACGCAGTGAAAAGCCTTCCGTAGGTCACAGAAGATCGAGCCGACGTAGTCACTATTTTCAAAACCTTCCACAATTACATCCACTAAATGCCCAATAGCTTTGTTGGTAGATTTGTTAGTTCTGAAGCCAAATTGGTTCACAAAATATAAGCTATGCGATTCAAAAAAGTCACAAATTTGATTTTTTTAATTAATCTCTAGTACCTTGGCTAAAATTGGTAAAAGTGATATTGGTCTAAAATTATTTAATGAGTTCAAGTCGCCACCCTTATGGATAGGTATCACTTTGGCAATTTTAAAAACTGTGGGAAAGATTCCTGTTTTTACGGACTGGTTTATCAGTTTAGTAAAGGGAATAAAATTACATCTTTGATATTTTTTATAAGCTGCTCATTCATATCATAACAATCTCGACTATTCTTATTTTTCAAGTTGTTTATAACCTTTCTTACTTCATTTGGGCTCACCTCTCTAAAGGAAAATTTCGGTTGAACAACTGAGACTGAGGGTTTGGTATATTTTAACCTTGACATGTTATTTACTATATCGTTCAGAATATTTAGAAAATAATTATTTAATTGATTGGCACTGAAACTTATTTGCACTTTGTTGGACTTTGTGTTGTTACGGTGGGTATTGATGGCTTCCCAATAGGATTTTGGTGAATTATTGTGTTTTTTTATATAATTGGTATAATATTCTTTTTTTGCTTGAACTATCTCAAGCCTGTAATTCTTTCTAAAAGTCACAATGTTTTCTTTTAAACCCAGATTAGGAAAGTGGTTGTGCATATCGTTCAGGCAATTTAAATGATCACGCATAGATTTCAGCTTTGAATTGAACCACTAAAGAGGCTAGTTTTTTGTTAATATGGTTTTATGTTTTACTGGAAACACCATCCCCATATATTGCGATATTATATTTACAAAGTTATTAAATTTGGAATCGACATTTAGATTCATGTCATCAACAAAACTCCAATCAGTATTTTCTAACAGGTGGTACAACTGAAAGGTTCCCTCCTCAGTTATGGTCCTAATTTTGATTTTCGAGGTGTTACCTTTTATTGAGCTAGAAACATTTACCTTGATAATAACAGCTTTGTGGTCCGCTAAGTGGGGGTCACTCACTTCAATGCTAAACGAATCACTGAAATTTGTTAATATGTTGTCCAGACATCTATTTTGCCTAGTGTTACATTGTACATTAGCTTTATACCCAAAAGAATTCATTAAGTCATTAAAGTTGATAGCACGTGCATCATTTGTGTGAAAATAAATATTAAAGTCTCCATTTATAACAACCCTTTGCTTAGTATTCATTAATTTGGTAAATATTTGGTTAAAACAATAAAGAAATATGTTAGAGTTGCCTAGAGGAGGTCTATATGCATTTATTATTAATTCAATTCAATTCAATTTTATTCAAATTAGTATATACACTACATTTAATACAATGGTAATAAACAATAGATTTATAATTATTTTAAATTGGAGATAGGCACCTAAATGACTTAACATTTGCATGTGCCTTGATTTTTTAATTTGAATACATCTTACACTAGATACTAAATACTATGGGATTAAAAATAAAACTAAAACTAAAATTAGGAACCAAAACTTATGAAGTACTCGGAGGATCGAACGAATTGTATTCTATTTATTAAAGAAATAAGAAAGAAAAAAAAAATTTTTCTAAAAAAAGATTCTGAATGAATCAAAGTTAGCGCTTATAAAATATCTACATTCTTTATTAAACTTTTTAAGATTAATCAATTGCTTGATTTTAATTGGTAATAGGTTATGAAACTTAGGGGCTAAGTATTGAAATGATCTTAGTCCAATATTTTTATTTACAATAGGTATTTGTAGGTTTTTATGAATTTTACCCCTAGTTTCGTGCTGATGGGATATGAAATTTTTTAAGTGCTTATTCTTTTGTAAAAATGAGCAACAAGCTAAGATGTACAGTGAACGGACATTAAGAATCTCTTCTGTATATAGTAAATTTGTAGGATAGAGACTAGACTTTTTGAAACTTATTTTTAGGATGAAGTTTTGAATTACATTTAGCTGTTTTAGTGTATTGTTGTAAAGCCCTCCCCAAGCAATAATGCCATATCTAATTAATGATTCCACCAGTGATTTATACACCATTATTAAAAGTTTTTTCCCTAGAAATTCTCTCATTAAGTAGAATTTATGTATTAGTTTTCTTATGTTTGATGCTAGTTTTTTAATATGATTGTCCCATTTTAAGTTCTGATCAATTATAATGCCTAGATATTTTGCTTGCGGTGCTTCTAAAATTTCCTCCGTACAGTTAAATCTAATATTGGAGAAGTCAGGTCTATTAGCTGACGTTAATGAGAAAGCTACGTAATGTGTTTTTTTAATATTTAGTGATAATTTGAAAGTACTCAACCAATTGTGTACTTTTGTTACACCCTTTATAACTTTTTCTTTAACGAGGTTCCAAGACGAGTCTTGGAATAATAAGACTGTGTCATCAGCAAAAGAAATAATAGTACCATTTATGTCTAAGCTAGTTAATGAGTTTATATAAGTTAAAAACAGAATTGGACCAAGCACAGTGCCTTGAGGAACACCTATTTGGATTCTCCTTGGTGTACTGATAGCTTCTCTAACACGAGTCATTTGAAACCTGTCCGATAGATAGTTTCTAAAGACATTCAGCACAGTTCCACGTACTCCATAATGATGTAATACATCTAAGAGCTTTTCGTGGGGCACTGTGTCGAATGCCTTAGCTAGGTCTAGGAATACTGCAATACATTTGTTATTTTGATTTAGATTCTCAGTTATTTCTTTCGTCAATTGGTATATGGCATCGCCTGTACTCAGTCCTCTTAAAAATCCATATTGATTCTTTGATAATAGATGGTTAACATTCAGGTAGTTTATTAATCTGTCTTTCAGACATTTTTCAAAAATGTTTGCAAAGTTGTTAATAAGGCTGATTGGTCTATAATTTTCAATGTTTAATTTACTACCTGCTTTGTGGATTGGAGAAATTACTGTATTCTTAAAGCTGCTTGGAACAATACCGGTTTTAAATATTAAGTTAAAGATATGGACAAGAGGCTTAACAATATCTAGATGAGTATCTTTTATTAATTTAGCTGGGATTCCGTCTATCTCCGGGGAGCTGTCGTTTTTGAGCGAGTGTATATGTTGGATTAGTTCATTAATGGTAATTGGCTTTAGAAACATGGACGAAATACTAATGTAACTAATTACAGATTCATTTACAGGGGGTATTATATTGTTAGCCATTTCCAAGCCCACATCAGCGAAGTAATTATTACTATAGTCGGCCATTTCACTATCATTTCCAAATGGAAGTGAATTTTTGTTTAATATTTGGATATTACTATTAGTAGTTGTAGTTGGTGCATTTGTTGCGTCAGATATAATTTTGTAGATTTTTTTAATGTTATTCTTACTATTTTCAATTTTGTTCTTATAATAACTGTTTTTAGTGTGAGCTATTATTTTATTTAAGTTGTTTCTGTATGTTTTGTACTCATTTCTATCAGCTATGTTATGGGATTTAAGGTTTCGCTTCATTTTGTCACGCTTTTTGATCGAGTTAATAATGCCATTGGTTATCCATGGCTTCTGTTTGTTAATATTTTTAACCATAATTCTTTTTGTAATTTTAGATTGTTCAACTAGGGAAAGAAATGTGTCAGAAAAAGTATTAGCAGCCAAGTTTGAATCATTTATTAACATGACGTTGTCCCAATTTTGTTCTTTAACGAGTTGTTGAAATTTTTTATGATCAATTGTTTTAGTAATCACAGTTTTAGATATGTTTGTATTAATTATTTTATTAGTGCAGCTATGAGTTAGATTTAACATTACAGGAAAGTGATCAGTTATATCAGAATTTAGGATAAAGGATTGTATTTGAAGCTTTTGTTTTTTTTTATTTTGATGAAGATATGGTCTAAACAAGTGGATGAGTCAATTGTAACGCATGTAGGAGAATTAATGCAAGGGATAAATCCATAGTGATTAAGAGTAGCCAGATAGAGATTTACAAGATTGTTCTCTTTGTCCATTATATTTAAATTAGTGTCTCCAACGAGTACTTCAATTTGGTTGTGCATGTGATCAATATAGTATTTATCGATGTCATCAATAAAGCTTTGTAAAGATGATGGAGGTGGTCTATAGACTGCTGTAACGCCAGACGCAATATCATTAAGTTTAAATGTCATCCGAATTATATTTATACATGATTTCTCAAGTTTTATATTTTTAATAGTTGGAACAATTGCAGACTCAACAAATAATAATACTCCATCATTTTTATTATAGTCACCCTCATTGTAGTAGGTTTCGAAACCAGGTATATTATACTGATCACAGCTTTGAATGTTCCAACATTCACTTAATATAATTATTTGTGAATCCATTAGGTTTAAAGCTTGAAGAAACACAAGCAGCTCATCGAAATTTTTACGAACACTTCTTATGTTTAAATGAATAATATTTAAGAACTTATTATTAATGTTAATTTGACGCTTTAGTTCTTCACTATCAACATAGATGTTACACTGATTATTATCAACCAAAAAATCAAGTTTTTCTAGCACTTCGATTTCACCTTGATTAGCCATGAGCACAGTTATAGTTCGTTTTATTTTTTAGCATTTGAATTAGATATAGGAATGATGGGCAGTTGGAATCAGTTGCTTCATGATTAACATCATGTTTGAGTTTATATTTAGAATTACCTAATACACAATTATTACACTTTTTGTTTACCTGTGGGCAGTCTTTTTTGTCATGTTCTTCTGAGCAAAATTCGCATACAATTTTATTTGTGCAATTGTTATTTTTATGGTAGTACTGCTGACATTTAAAGCATCTTGGTATACTCAAATCTTCATACACTGGTAAACGTTCCCATCCAATGTATATTTTTTTGTCACTCATTAACTTGTAGAATAAATTCGGAGAACACTCAGCAAAGATTGTTGCTCCTTTATCTTTCGTTTTTTTTTATGTAAGTTATGTTAAGTTCGTCGTTGACATCAAGTTGATTTTGATCTCTTATACATTGATTTAGTACATCTCCACTTAAGTCGCCCTCATACCCTATAATTTTTACTCTTGGTTTCCTCATTTTTGTCACCTTAATTTCATAATTTCTATCTAGCTTTTCTTCAGCAGCATTTTTTATAATATTTACATCATTTTTGTTTAGGCATTTAATTACTATGCTGCCTTTATTTGTGGACTTGACATTTTTTACGCTAACTTTTAATTCAGCCGGCTTTATACATTTTTTAATTTCCTCTTCTGTTTTTTTAACGTCTTGTGGCATTTTTGGAGTTATAATTAAGCTAGGGTAGTTGATTGCTATTGGCTCTGTCTGCTTCCTCACTATATTAGCATATGTCATTGTATTTGTATATGTATTTTCATTTTTCTCATTTACTTCAGCTTTTAGTTGTGCTAATTGCATCTCTAGCAAGGATATTATTTTTTCTTTTCCTTCAATAACTTTATCTTTGTCTTCAATAGCATTTTTTAATAATGGAAATGTTTGGAATTTTAAGCATGGTTGGCAGTGAAATTTCATGACTCGTTCTTTAAGTTGTAATACTTTCACCTCTGATGATGATAATTTTGTGCAATTTTTACATATTTTATTTTCACAATCATCACAGGAAAATAGCAATTCTTTTCCTACTTTACCTTGACAATTTGAGCATGCCATTTTATTTCCAGGGTTAGATGTTACTTAGGTGCAAACCTGTCTATCAGAATATGTACATAAACACTTTTTTTACTTATTTTTTCAAACTGATAAATATTTCAGCACAAAAACACTTTAGCATATTAACATGCCTATTCAGTAATGACTGATTAAAAGATTGTAGTCGACTATTTCGGCTGCTGATAATAATTCACAGTATATCTATTATTACTTCGTTCTTTGCAATGTTATTTAGTTTCTACTGAAGGAAGATATTAATATACAGGGGGACCCAAAATTTCTGCATTTCACTCTCCGTGCTTATTGGATTTTCATGTTTTAGACCATGTAGATTACGAAAATTAAAGTTTATCAATTCCGTCGGTCTGTTGGTGCTAATCTATAAAACTAAAATGGATACTTTCTCTGTAAAATATACAGGGTGGACAACATAAAGAGAATAAATAATTCAAAAAATGTGACAAATGGCAATCATATTTGGCACATAGTTAACACAATTGACAAGGAAGGCAACTAGGCACAAGATCGGAAATTGCACAGTTTTCAAGATATACTTTTCACGGTAACACCTACGCAGCTCAATTATTAGTAAATCGATTTATTTTAAACTTGGTTAAGTTATACACCACTTGAAGGTAACTACAAGCGCATATACTTATTTAATATATCCCATAGACGTGCGAACTAAGAGGGTGAAAATGTGGTAAATTTCCAGATAATTTTTTTTTTTAAAGATTACCACCATCTCATAGGCCATCCTTTAAAACCCCTTTTTGCCAAATTTTTTAAAAATATCTCTAGTAGTTTTAAAGGTATAAACAGGTATATATGACTTTTGTCAAGAATTAATGGCCTTTAACTCGGAACGAAGTGAATTTAGAAACAAAGTTATTTCATAATTTTTGGCTACAAATTTGAAGTAATATCCAAAATATCTTCGTACTCGCCAAAAACGCTAAGAAAATTCTCCCCACTTATACGGGCCCTATACAATTTACTTGTTTTAAATCTAGTCACCTTTAAAATCATACAAAATTATTAACTTGACAGTAATGGCAGCCTTTGTAGTTTACTTGTGTCATTATTTGTTGTTTAAATTATTATTCAGTTTCTTATTTAAAATGGAATATTTTTTTAATTTTATTTATTTAATCGTCTTATTTATATTAACGTCCTGGCGGAGTTTAGCTAATGCTATTCCACCACTCAACCAGGACACGTACACATAGACATCAACACAACAACCATTCCCTGCGATATTGCCATCTACCGCAGCTGAGACTCGAACTCAGGATAGATAACAGCGACTAGACATGTTGTGCCACCCAACAGCGGTCTACTCCACTGCTACCATCTCGGTAACACATTAAAAACGCCACTAGACATCAATACCCTAGCCAGGATTCGAACCCGGGACTCCGTGGTCTCAAGCCAAACGCCTTAGCATTGCGCCACCGAGCCGGTCTTTCCGAATGTCTTTCTGTAGCTGATAAAGTCGAATTAATTCGGATAGTGGGTAAAAATATAATTTCATGTAGGAGAGCGGCCAGAATTTTCAATGCAAGACATTCAGATCGAAGAAATCCCGTAGCAGCAAAAACTGTATATAGTATTAATGGACTTTTTAATGAAACTGGTTGTATTAAGAAGCATAAACAAAAAAAATTATCAAATATTAAATATGCTGACAATCCACGAATCATAGCAGCATTCAGAAATGACCCAACATCTAATATTCGCTCAGTTGCTTACATTTTAAACGTTAGTAAAAATAAAGTTTGGCGTTGTCTAAGAAGAAACAGATTAAAAGCTTTCAAGAAGAAATTTTTACACACTCTAAAAGATGGTGATGAGGAAAGAATGCTAGCATATTGTCTGTGGTTACAAGAGGAATATTTGAATGATAAGAATTTTATTAAAAACATCATTTTCACTGACGAAGCCATATTCCCAACTAATGGGGTTGTGTCGTCACAGAACGTTATTGGGCAGCTGAAAATCCGCATTGGGTAATAAATTATAATGACCAATATGTAGCCAAAGTCAATGTCTGGTGTGGCATATCAAATAATAACATTTTGGGTCCCATTTTTTTGGAAAATTTAAATGCCGAAACTTTTCTCAACCTCTTAAATAATTATCTTGATGGATTTTTAATGGACCTTCCACTGTTGCAAATGGTAAATTTAATTTTCCAGTTAGATGGGGTGCAGGCTCACAATTCAATTGTTGTTAGAAATTGGCTAAACCTTAATTTTCCTCAAATGTGGATTGGAAGGAATAGTCCATTACATGAGTGGCCCCCGCGGTCCCCAGATATCATGCCAATGGACTTTTATTTTTGGGGAGTAATTAAAAACTGAGTTTACAAAACCCATCCCAGAAACAGACAAGAATTATGTGAGAAGATTACAGAAGCTTGTTGAGAGGTGACACTAGTAGAATTACGCAGTGTTCTAAATTATAAAAAAAAATAGTAGAAAAGTGTATTAGATTAAATGGTGGGTGGCTTAGTAGAAATAACAAACATTTAGTTATGTTATTAAATATTTAATTAAATCATTTTGCTATTAACAATTCAAATATGTATTTTTTTGTTTAGTTTGTGCATTACATATGATTCTGATTAACTAAATAATAGAACACTCAATTAAAAACATATCTTTAGTGTTAAAAATTTAAGAAGTTTTATTTTATGTTAATTTAAAACCGTTTTAATATTCTGATCAATTTCTTAATGCGCTGCCCCACTTTGTTGGAATTAGCGTAATTCGTTGCATAATTTAAAGGCCATTCATATGTACCTGTTTATACCTTTAATACTACACAAAGGGGTATTAAAGGATGGTCTATGAGATGGTGGTAATTCTTAAAAAAAAATACCTAATACAATTTACCTGAAAATTTACCCTATTTTCACCCCCTTAGTCTACGGAATAAATTAAATAGGTATATGTGCTTTTAGTTACCTTCAAGACATGTATAACTTAACCAAGTTTAAAATAAATCAATTTATTAATAACTATGTAAGGGGCACACTGTATATTGTCCGCGATAATATTATTGAATGAGGATAGATGCATACCAAATTGTTCCGTAGATCTTTGTACAACTTTGTTGCCAATGTTAAAAGAAGAATTTCACAAACTTAACATTGTATAAAAACTAAAAAAACTGTTAACTAAATCAACAGTTCTATGTAAATAGTAATTATCTATGGATATTGAATATAACAAAGATTCTTAGAGCTGTGTATTTATCATACACAGCAAAAAAGATTTTTCAAAAAAAACCTTGAAAAAGGAAACAGATTAGATTTCTGAAACGTCGGCGAAATATTAAATTTCAAGTTTATATACTTACTTGTGTTGTTTATTTAAAAAAAAAGCAACCTCTAACTGATCCTTTGACGTAAAAGTCACAAGCGTAGAGGTTATTTACCAGTAACATACTGGTTAATTGTGATATTATGTAGATTCCCCGAGCACCGCTTAAAAAGAAAACATACATGTGGCAGGAAGTCCCAAAGAATTGAAGAAAGAGAAAAAAATTAAGATAATGCCACAAACAACATTTAGACACTGTATATTGGATGCAAAGTCGACTTTGCAAGCTGATATCTGGAAAACTGTCCATTTTCCGATCTTATGTCCATGAGAACTTTTGATCAGGAAGATACTATCTACAATATATTGCAATTTCAGCTGATTTAGCCGAGAGCCATTTTCCATAAAAATTGTGCGGGGTCCTTTAGAATTATTCACTCAGCATCTGGCTTTGCATCCTCTATAGCTTGCAAAATTTGGTCTGTTAATAATATTTCCTGCATTTAAAAAAATATTTTTGATTTTTTTGTTATTTTGGGAATGATTTCACCCCCTTTGAGAGTCTTGGGTGAATTCAAAATTCACCTTCTTGATAAAAAATACATAATTTCGCTTTTTTAACATTTACTTAATAGAAATAATACAAATACGATTGTTTTTAGGTTTATTAATATTTTTAAAATTTCAACCACTGAATAGGGGTAATTACTGAACATTCTCAAAAACAAAGCCTGTCTTTGTTTTTAATAAGGATTCATTTGAGATCAGCTAAATTTTTTTAAAGATTTTTCCAAAGCTAACCCGCTACCCAAAACCAGGTGAAAAAAGAGCTTTGCCTAGAATTGCCACTTTTGTCACGTCCTCGTTATTTGCTCTATCAGATATTCCTATCGTTTTGTGAATGATAACGACTCTCAAAACAGACTTCTAGTGGGGCACCATGTGTTAGGTACGTCAAGAATTGACAAAGTTTTAAAAAAAATGGAGTTGTAGCACGTGATTGTCACAAACATTTTTTTAGATTGAGAATATTTGTTTAAACATTTTGAACATAAAAAATATTCCCAAAAAGAAATTCTTGTCAGTTAATTGGCAAGAAAAAAATAAATTCCAAATGCAGAAACATTTCAAGTTTTTATTATTTAATTTATTTCAGAACTCTAAACTCATCATTACAAGTTGTCTCTATTGTTTAAAGCGTAAATGTATGCTCCAGAAAATAATACTCGTAAACAAAAGTACTACATATCCTTGACTGTGAAAGAATTTCATTTCTTTCACTAAGTTGAGATTCTATCGCATCTAAGATGTGTTGTATTATTATTGAAAGGGTATTTTTATTCTTTATAACTCGTCACAAGTTTTCTTTACAGGGTGATTTACCACAACATGCGGGAAGTAGGTTGTCCCCACCGAAAGGAGTTCTAGACGCAGATAATATTTTCGTGTATGAGATCACATTGGTCTCTTTCATCATGAATTAGATTCGAGGCATTGTCAATGGCTTGTTGTAACTGTTCTCGGGGGTCTATTGACTTAGCATACACCAAACTCTTCATGTAACCCCACAAACAAAATCAATGGGAGTGATATCTGGGCTAGTTCTTTCATTCGGCATACGCCTGCCGGGAAATTTTCTGTCATATTCTCGTAAAGCGGCTGCAAGATTTTCATTCACCGCACTATAACTTAAAATCACATCGCAGTATTCATGCGATGGAAACGCTGGCATATTGACCGCTATCGATCTACGAATGCAATTTTCAGAACGTAAAAATCCAAACAGAAGCCGGAAAGAAACTGACCATACACAAACATTGTAAACAACATTTAATTATTTCAACAAGACACGAAGCGGCGCACACGTAAATACGAGTAAATAATTGAAACATAAGGGTAGCTAAATTCCACAGTTCAGTAGCGTATCATTAAAAGTTTTAATGCAAAAAATGTACTAAATTATTTCGAATTTTTCGGGGGGTTTCCCACAACTAGTACACCATTTTATTTTCCGCATGTTGAGGTAAATCACCTCATATAAAAGTTATACATCTCAAGACTAAATTCTAGTGAGAATAATTTCTACATGTACATATTTTAAAATGAGACAATGTATGATTTTACGGAAAAAAACGTGTATATTGAATAACTGACTAAACAACTACTAAAAACTAAAACTAAAAATACCAAAAGTCTGTTTTGATTTTGATCTATGTTCGATGGACTTAATTGACTCATACAAATTCCATGTAATGATGCATTCCCAAAAAGCCGAAAAGTTCCTGGATTATAAAATTACTATCGCAACGCAATTTGGGTCCGAGCTGTAAAAAATTAGATGGTCACGTAAACTGACAACTTTGCAAATCAAGACTAAACTAGAAAAAGAGAGATAAAGTATGATACGAGAGGGGCATTAGGTATGTTTCAACCTGTGTAAAATTAGCAAAAGAAAACTAAATAAATTTTCCACATTTAAAATTAAACTTAATTTATTATTACCTGTTGAAATCTTGGTCATCTGTTTTAATTTCAATTTCTTGGTTAACCAGAGATTTTTGTTCCTCCATTTCAACGTCTCTCTCTTCACAGAACACCTGTTCTAATTTAAATGTACTAACTTCGTTACCGATTCTTCCCTCATTAGCATTCTTTATTCCTTCACAGAATTGTTCTTCTGTCTTAATTTTATCAATCGATGTTTCATCTACCTCGATTTTTATTCCATCTTTTATTGTAAACTGTAATAAACTACTTAACTCTATTTGACCATTACTGTTCATATCTAGATTGTCACGATACTTCCTAATTTTGTCTTCTGCAAGAAAACAGGTAGTCACAAATCTAAAACAGTGTTCTAGAGAGCCACGGCAGGAGGAACAGATTACAGGTTTCTTGATGGTGCTTAAATCCTGTCAATCAAAAAACGAATATTGAAAATTAAATCATATATGAAGGAAGTGATACTTGTTTTTTTAAAGTTAATCAGGCATAGCCGGATAAGCATAGGTAGACTGTCCCCAATAGGAGAACTTACTAAAATCTTTATCAATATGAGGTAAGGCATAAATGTTATCTCCACACAATAACCCAGGTCAAGGTTATTATTTTATAATGGCAATAAAAGAGCAAGAGGTGACTGTAAAGAGTCGAGCATAAAATGATATAATATTTTTAAAGTGTTGGCATACACAGCAGCAATGAATAAAATTAACTAGATCGTGTGTTAGTCTTGTAACATGGAGATGGGATTAACTATTTATTAAATGTTGTTAATATTATTAATAATTTTTTTAGTCAAAATTAGCTCGAGTGTTATGGCTTGGAGATTATGGTTAATTTATTTTATTTATATTTATTCATTTATTCAATACATTTGTCCAACAGTACAAAAGAACCAATTACAGGACAAGAAAGCGACTATAATAACTAACTACCTTACAATGTTGATTTGATAGCACATAATCTAAACATCTATTAATGCTATTTGGTACTTTATTATACTGCTCACAATTTAAAGTTGTGTGCAAAATATAACATTCAAAACGTCATCCCTTAAAAATTACATCGCAGAGAGCCGTGCGCTTGCAAACGAACACCTGCTTAATACTGTTATGAATTACACCCCCTTGGAACTGGAGATGATACGCCCATGCCTACTAATTGTGACTGGAAGCCAGCAGAAAGAAATGGACTTTTCTGGAATGTGGTTGGAGACGATTCTTGATTGCGTCTAGATGGATCTAGAGAGTCAAATTCGGAGTATATAAGGCGCGATTACCAGCGCGGAGGGAGAAGTCTATTAAGAAGGCAATTTATAAAAGTGAACAAGTTGAAAAGTGAAAAGTGAGGTTAAATATTAAGTAATTATATAGTCAGTAAATTGTTAAATAAAGTGTTAGTGGTGTTTATCTCTTGTTGAAATTATTTAGAACCCATGGATTCATACAGTGTGTTCCTAAAAGGTGGGAATAAACGCAACATTGGTGTCAGACGCGGAATTTTAACAAGAGAATTTTTCGGAAGTGTTGAGAAGACTGGGAAAGTATTGTCGGAGTTAGTGCTAACACAGGAAGGACTAATTTACTGGACATTGTTCGAGGATTATTTTCGAACAGGAAAATAGTGTTAAGTGCTTTTTTAGACATTGCAGAACATTTTTGTTAGGACATTAGTGATTGATAGTGATTAAATCCTTTGAACTCAGAAGAGATAAAGACTCTGAACAAGACTTTCGTGTAGTTATTAAGTGCATTTTCGTGAACTTTCTAGAACTTATATATTTCGAGAGTAGTTTACATAAAAGACTTTCTCGTGCTGTTTTGCGATTTCTCTGGACAATTCCATTACCGATATTGTCTTTTATATGCAGATGATATGAAGTTATACAGTAAGGTAAATGATGTGAGTGACTGTATGGTATTACAAAGTGCCCTTGATAAAATTAATGAATCATGTAATTTAAACAAATTACAGTTGAGTATAAGAAAGCTTAATGTTCTAACATTAACTAATAAAAACCAATATGTAGAATTTCATTACCGTATAAAAGATTTAGTGCTTACATGTCCATCTACATTCCGCGACCTAGGTGTAACACTTGACACCAAAATATCATTTAATTGCCCTATAAATACCATCACTAATGAAAGTTTTAGAACATTAGAATTCATAATACGATTTTCTCGCGATTTTAATGACATTAACACACTGAAACTACTATGTCAATCTTTTGTTCAATCCAAATTGGAATATTCGTCAATTATTTAGTCGCCCCGTTATAACATACATATACAGACCATAGAGAGAATTCAGAGGCATTTTTTATAGACTTTAAGTCATAAGGAAGATGGTGTCTATCCTGCTATTGGTTTTTCTCAGACTGAACTGTTAAACAGATTTTCACTCTCAAGTCTGGAGACTCGTAGAACTATTTCACAGCAAATGATTCTTTTTAAATTAATATGTAATATAACTGATTGTGGTGCTATCTTAAGCTTACTAAATTTTCGGACACCCAGACCTGGTTCTAGGCATAACTCATTATTCTATTTGCCGACTCCCAGAATTAATGTCCAGAAATTTTCTCCGCTATACAAAATGTGTGAGAACTCTAACAATCTACAAGACAGTTGGATATATTCCACTGCAATGTAGCTGCGATAAAAATATTAACTGTATAATTTAAAAAAATTGTTTTATCTTTGTTTCTATCTGTATATTCTGTATTCTTTTATTTCTACTCTCATACATTATATATTTGTAAATACTTATTATTTCCTACCTTGTAATTGGAATGATCTGTTGGGTAGTGTATTGTTAAATAAACAAATATAATGATTTCAAATAAAATTTGTATCAACTAACAATCAAATTGCAGATATTTTTACAAAAACCAAATCTGACAAATTTATAGATAGTTCTGGTATGACGTACATTAATAAATAAGTTTAGAATAGGTGGTAGTGTTAAGGTAAGTAATATTATTTTGTATTCCTGAGTTTATAGACCGATCACTACCGTGCAGGTCTGGATGTACCGTGCGGAAGTGCATATGTCTAGAGGAGAGTTGTAGTACATATATTAGTTAAAATATTAAAAATATTTAAAAAATATTAATGAAAAAACCTCTGTGCCAAACGGAACAGAAGTTTTTTATTAAAATTTTTTAAATATTTTTCAATGGCAAAATAATCAACAAAAACTAAAAAAAATCTGAATATGCCACAAATAAATAATTATAGACTATATATTAAGTAGTCTTAATTTGAACAATTTTATTCTTTGGTGTAGGCTGTGCGACACGTGCGTCAATTTAGTCTATCAATATATTTAGTTGTTACAAAGCTGTTTCCTTTATCCTGCTTGAACACACTCACTAGTCCCTTCAATATTATATAACCAAAATTAATAATGTTAAGTAACATGATAAATAGTGATACATACCAATTCTGGAAGATATTGTTTGATCATTTTCGTGACCATAAGGTCTCCCTCTCCAGTATCATCGCATATTATAGAAAAACAATTTTTTACTGGACCAATGCACAATCCACATACGTCTTGATCTTCCGAAATTCCAGCACCATTTTTATGTTTTCTAAGATAAACCTCTTTTAGATCTAGTTTTACACCATCCTTGTCGTTAATAAATGGAACTATGTAATCATGTGCATAGAAGCACACTGCTTTAAAATCAAAACATTTTGTAAGCATTTCTGTACAGTTTATACAGATCACTGGTTCTCGTATTGCAGTTATAAAATCCTAAAATAAAATTCGTCTAAAACAGCACACAGACAAAACCTGTAATAAATATTAAACTGAGTCAAATTTATATCGATACCTTATTGCTATTAGATCGTATCCCACAAAATTTTGAAAGTTTACTTTTTGATTATGGATTTTTCAGCTGATTTCCCACAATGGGCTTGTTCCACGGTATTATTTTTATATGGTTTTTATACTTTTTCATATAGTACTCGATATTCTCATTATACACTTAAAATTTGGTATTATTAACTTTTCCGTTCTCGAGATATAAGGAGTTGAAATTGGTAATAGTTGCAAAAGCCGAGCGCTCATATGTGACGTCACTATACGTAAGTGACGTAAGAAAAATGGCTTTCTGGTACCTTTCAAATTTAACCTGAAAAGTCGAAAAACATGGAACTTTTAAACGCTGGTAACTAAATAAATACGTCGAGTGAAAGTTCGTTCTATGTCTCTAAGGAAAGGAGAAGGTCGGCGATCAATTCTAATCGTAAATTGCATGGTCAAAATCGAAAATTCGTCCCGGCAGGAGCGATAGAAAATTGTAATTATTTGACATTTCACCAAATTGTACTCCCCTACTGTCAAGTGGTAAACAAAACAAACAATACTTTGAAAACCACTTATAATTATAACAAGTAAGGAGCATCAAGTCTATCGAGATCGCCGAGTCTATGCGTATAGTGACGTAGCGCCTGGCCACGCCCCATTTTCGCGAGATGGAGATTTGCAATAGTTTTTAAGATACTAAACGTGCGAATAAGATTCTAATTTTTTGCAGATCCATTAATTTATACTTGCACTTTCGATTTATGAAATAAAAAAAATGCTGAACAAGCCCATTTGATAATATGTAGTAAGCCATTTACTTCAATCCCGTCATACTAATTAGGTTATTCTAATAAGTCATAAACAAATCAGCTGTTTTTTGTAGTTCTAATTTAGCATATCCCACAGTTTGTCCATGTGCTTCATAAGGGCTTGGGAGGTTATGTTATAACCCAGTTTGACGATTTATGAAATAATCAGTTTTTTGAGCCTCCTGGCGAAATTTTACTTTTGTGTGTTACATACTATTAGCAATAAGATATCGATATGTAAACTTCCGTCTTCTCACAGCTGAACGTCATTTTCGACTTACCATGTTTGGTAGAACTATATCCAAGATACCTCTGATGCCGTCTTCTATAACCCTAAATTCATCACATTTTTTTAAACAAATTCCACATATTTTTTCTTCTATCCCCATTTTCTATAGAAAATGCACAGCAAAAAATTAACGATAAAATTACAACAAAAAGTAGAGAATTAACTACCTTAACTACTTATTTCATCATAGTCGACTGTTTGAAATTTGTGCTTGGCTAGCCTTAAGTAGCGATGGGTCGTTATTTGTGTAACGTTGTTTTGTCGCGGTATTTCTATGTAACGTACCGTCGCGCTACAAAATGCTAAAATAACCGGTTACCTGCAACGAGCACCATCACTCGCTTTGAGCAACGATTGCGCGTGCAACGGATCTGCCTCGTCGCTGCAACGCAACGGATCTTTTACAACTTTCAGTAGTTTCTATAGTATCCACTTTTACAACTTTTGTTTTTCAGAAAAATAATTATAAATGGTAGATGTTTTTAATGTTTTATTTGGAGCCCTATTTCATAATTGATAAGTACCTACAGTAGAAAAATAACAAAATAATTCTTCATATTTATATAAAACAAAAGTTAACACACCTTATATCACACCGTATTTAAAGAAGTATGCGGTTTCATAAACTAATATAGGTATGTATGTTATTCTTATTGGTGTCTATTTATTGAAGAAATATAAGAACCTAATTAACCTATATATAACTAGAACTAGTAGAACTAACAAATTGCCAATGCGACTAAAGAACTGAATCGATTACGTTACATTACCCTCTGAAATACCTGAGATCGGACAGCGCTACGCGACAAACGCGATCGCTTTTACTCTCGTTCCGTTTGCAGAGCTAGTCGGATCATGTAGTTTCTGTCGCTCCAAAATAGCGTTTTTTTTGTCGCGGTATTTTTCTGGAGCGGTCGCGCTTGCAAAGCTACATAAGTGGAACCGTTTTTCACATCTCTAGCCTTAAGCCTTTCGGTTTTTGTTTCCAGTAATTCGTCGCTAATTTCACACTATAAACTTCGTTGTAAACATGTAAACTGACAGACACGATAATTCATTCGAACATTGGACTGACTGTGGCGCCGCCCCGAGCATCTACTAGAAGATAACAGATACTATTTTCAAAAAGCTGAAAGTGGTATGTTCTTTCATCGGAGCTATACATTCCCTCATTACCTATTCGTTGTCAATGGGGTAACTGACGATGATCTATTAACTTTCTGTCATTTGTGTGGAATGCTGACAGCAATGTTAAGTGTCCCAAAGAAAGTTTGTTGAAAGTTGAAACCTCCAGAACTTCCGGACGCTGCCGAATCTGTATCCGGGCGCTGTCCAATATCTCCTGGCGCCACCGAATCGACTATTGAACAATACCCTCCAGGATCCAATTTTATTGCAAGATTTGTCCCAAGTATACTAACTTACATAGGTACAAAGCAAGTTAAATAATAGCTTTTAAAAATTAAGTTTCTGTACCCTTGATTTAATTATTTTCTCCCTATATTCACTCCCTCCTCACCCCGGAATCATTACAATCAGATGTCATTACAACACATACCTGGATCAAATTTCAACTGAATATTTCAATTTTATTTTACCAACCCCTTTAATATACATATACAGGCCGGAGTGGAGGTGTTGGTGGTGAGTAATATTATAAGAAAACCTGAGGCAGTGCAATTAGCACTAAATCACTTATAAATCACCTCTATTGGAAAATTTCATTTTGCTCTCTACTGTTTGTGTGCCACCACCGCAATGGCGTCTTAGGCACAACTTGTTTGCGTGACGATTATGCGCTATTACGAGTCTTCACCATCTATCTTTCCTAGTCTAAGGTTACAATTAATTAATTCACTGATCGAGGTTATTTTCTTTCTTCTTCTATTTTCCACTGAACTATTCATAATAAATGGAAGACCGATACCCCTGATAACACCAAACGTCCCCAGGACGTTCACTTAGGTCCTCGTTTGGTCTGAAAGTCCCGGGTTTACATGGTACGTCCCAAGGACGTTCGTTTGCTATCGTCCCTAAAACGTTCTGAATAAAACGTTTTGAGGACATCCTGCTAGAGTCTAGTCAAGACAAACCTAAACACATTTGTGAAATAACCTCTAGGAGTGATGTTTTTTTTGAGCAGATGAGGATATGATTAAAAAAGGAAATTAAAAACTGTAAAAATGAAATTACAATCCTTAAAAAGTTTTACTAACAAAATTTCTTTTGATAACAAAATATTTTCATATTTCATGGTCCATTTAAATTTTGTCAATTTGATTTTTCTGATTTCAGAAATCTTATATTCGTTTCTGTAACATATATATAGATTCGATGTAGTATATTCGATGTAACAAGTTATATGTAATCAGTATTATATGTAGATGCAAGTTAATTAGTAGACAGACAATTAAAGTAGTAAGTAGTACAGAGCGTTCATTTATTTTTGTATTAATAAGTCTCAGACATTGTACTAAAGATACGTTACATGGTGGCAGCGGTAAAACCGAAAATAACAAAATTTAAGTAAGAAAATGAGCCTACTAAAACCACCCAAACCGTTCGAATCTGGAAAAAATCCGGTAGAAGCCTGGGAAAAATGGCGTCAGGTAGTAGAAATTTATTGGATAGCCGCCGATTTGGAAACCCAACCACTTAAAAAACAAAAAGCCATCTTACTACACATATTAGGAGATGAAGGGTTAAACTTGTACAACACGTTTGAGTTTGAAGTTGAATTAGATGAGAATGGAGCAGAACGAGATATAAATGACTTTTTGACAGTAGACATGATTTTAGATGCATTTTCATCTCATTACACACCCTTTAAGAATGAAACTTATATTCGACATTTATTCTTTTCCACAAATCAAACTGAAGGCCAACCAATTGATGAATTTGTAACGGAATTAAAAACAAAAGTACGTGATTGTGGATTTGGGAATTTAACCGACTCGTTAATTAGAGACAAGATAGTTGGTGGTATAAGAAGCGACAAGCTAAGACAAAAATTGTTAAGAACTCGTGACCTAAGCCTAGCATCATGCATTAACATATGCCATGATGAAGAAGAAGCAGCTAAGCAATTGAATAAAATGAGTTTAAATAGCCCTAGCCAAGTAGATGACATCAGAAACAAAAAATTTAAACAGAAACAAATGGCGAAAAATGCTACAGAGCACAGAGGAGCTAAGAAGGACAATAGAAATGAAGAGAAAACCAGTCAAAGAAAATGCAGTCGTTGTACGTACCAACATGAATATAACAAATGTCCAGCAATGGGTCAACGTTGCGCAAAGTGCAAAAAATTCAACCACTATGCAAAAGCATGTAAGTCCCAACAAATTCATGAAGTGAATGTAGATGAGGATGAAGAAGACGTTGTAGACATTAGTGCTATATATGAGACGGAAAAGGATAACATTATTAAAGTAAATTGTGTACAAAATAAAAAAGAATGGTTAGAGGTAATAAAAATTGGAAAAGAAGAAGTAAAATTTAAATTAGACACAGGCAGTCAAGTTAATATATTACCCAATGATATTTTCAAAAAGTTAACTGAAAAAGTTAAATTACAAGCAACAAATAGAAAGCTAGTATCGTATACAAACCATGACATCCAGGTTAAAGGCATTTGTGACCTAGAATGTGAAGTAAAAGCTGTGAAAAAGAAGTTAGAATTTTTTGTAACAATAGACAAAAGGCAACCACTGTTAGGCCTAGAAGGAATTGAAGAATTAAAGTTGATAAAGAGAGTGGAAAAAATTGACGTTAAGAAAAATAGCAAGGCACAAGAAATCGATGAAAAATTTGGTTTAAAGAAATGTACAGAAATTGTAGAAAAATATGAAGATGTGTTTACAGGCATAGGATGTACCAAAAGTGTGTATAAAATTAAATTGAGAGACAATGTAGAACCAACAATAGCAAGATGTAGAAAAATACCAATAGCGTTACATGACAAAGTGAAAAAACAGTTAACGGAAATGGAGAAAGAAAACATAATAAAGAAAATAGAAGAACCAACAGATTGGGTTCATCCCCTGGTGATTGTTGAAAAAACTGATGGAAATCTGAGATTATGCATGGACCCGAGACCATTAAACAAATATATACAAAGAGAGAGACTTGAATTACCAACGTTAGAAACCACCTTATCAAAAATTAAAGATGCCAAATACTTTACAGTTCTTGATGCAAGCTCAGCATACCATCAAATACCATTAGATGAAGAAAGCGCGAAAATATGTACTATATTTACGCCATTTGGAAGATATAGTTACCAAAGACTACCATATGGTTTATCAAGTGCATCTGAAGTTTTTCAGAGAGAAATTAATAAGATAGTAGGAAAAGTTGATGGAGGTTTAGCATATGCAGATGACGTATTAATTTATGGCAAGAATATTGAAGAACACAATGAAAGGTTAGAATATTTATTAAAAGAAGCTAGAGAAAGCAATATGAAGTTTAAGAAAAAGAAAACACAGTTAGCAGTGAAGAAAATTAAATACCTAGGACACGATATATCAGAACATGGAATAGAAATTTCGAAAGAAAAAGTAACAGCAATTTTAAACATGGAAAAACCGAACAATAAAAAAGAATTACAAGTATTTCTGGGAATGATAAACTACTTATCCAGATTTATACCTAACATGTCAAAAGAAACAGAAATTTTAAGAAATTTATTGAAAAATGATACAGCGTGCATTTGGAATGCTAATGAAGAAAATTGTTTTTGTAAATTAAAAAATCTAATTTGTGAAGCTCCAGTGTTATCATTTTTTGACACTAACAAAGAAGTAACAATAGCTGCGGATGCAAGCAAGTCAGCAATTGGAGGCGTTTTAATGCAGGACGGACATCCTATAGCATTTTGTTCAGCTAGCTTAACTGAAGCACAAACGAGGTACTCCGTAATTGAAAAAGAACTGTTAGCGGCTGTGGCTGTTTGTGAACACTGGCACTATTTCGTTTATGGAAGAGACTTCAAGGTACTAACAGACCACAAACCCCTAATAGGACTAGTTAACAAGCCAATCGACAATTTATCACCAAGACTACAAAGTCTAGTACTACGATTGATTAAATATAGAGCGACATTAGAATACATACCCGGGAAAATGCAGTACATACCAGACGCATTGTCCAGACTGAAAGCAAGCAACCAAAGGTCGGTAAATCAGAAAATCATAATACCGTATAAAGTTCAATCAATAGTAATTGCCAGTAATGAGAGAATTAAGCAAATCAAGGAAGAAACCCTAACTGACACGGAATTAAAACAAATTTTATATTATATTAGACATGGATGGCCTAAAAAATTATCTTCGATAAGTAAAGAGGCAAAGCAATACTTTAACAGTCGATTTGAAATATATGAGCATAATGGATTTATTTTTAAAAATACACAATTAATAATACCTAAGTCATTAAGAAGTTTAATGATAGAGAAGATTCACATGGGACATTTTGGAATAAATTCATGTATAAGACGGGCGCAAGAAGCAATGTATTGGCCAAAAATGACTGAGGAAATTACTAAATATGTAAATAGTTCAATTTGCCAAAAACATTCTAATGCAAAACAAAAAGAACCATTACAACCGCATCCAATACCAAATGTTCCTTGGGAAAAAATTACAATGGATTTTTTGGAACTAAAAAGTAACAAATTTTTATTAATAGCCGATTACTATTCAAAATTTACAATTATCGTACCAATGAAGAATACAAGAGCAGTAGACGTTATCGAAAGCTTGAAACCAATTTTTGGAATGTATGGATTGCCAGTTGAAATCGTATCAGACAACGGACCACCCTTTGATTCGCATGCATTTAAGGAATACTTGAAAAAAGAAGATATAAAACATGTAACGAGTAGCCCACTTTATCCAAGATCCAATGGTTTTATTGAAAGACAGGTGAAAATATTTAAAAACTTAATAATAAAGTCACCAGAGGAAAGTATTTACAGTTTAATGAGAATATATAATGCTACTCCAAAAGACAAATTACCATCACCTGCAGAAATTTTAATGGGTAGAAAAATAAAATGCAATATACCGTTAACCGATAGCGCATGTTTAAATAATTCAAGATACATCCAAAGACAACTTAAACACAAACAAGATAAACAAAAAAGATATCATGACAGGACAGCAAAAACTGACAAAGAACTAGGAAATGATGTACTCGTCCAAAAATCAACAAAGAACTGGATTCAAGGAAAGATTATGATTAAAGATGATAATCCTAATTCGTATTGGGTTAAAACGGAGGAAGGAGGAGTATATAGAAGAAATAAAAGTCACATTAAAAATTATATTACAAATCCTGACCAAGTCAATAAAGAACCCGAAATAAATAATACCAAACAAACACAGTCCCAGAATGAAGAAAACACACCGACTAAAGAAAGCCTTCCGGAAAGAGAAAGTAGCCCAAAGAAAAATGATGTACATAGCGACAGCAAAGAAATCGAAGTTAGAAGAAGTCAAAGAACAGTTCATAAACCCGTGAGGTTACAAGATTACAATTGTGGTTAAGGGGGGGCATGTAACATATATATAGATTCGATGTAGTATATTCGATGTAACAAGTTATATGTAATCAGTATTATATGTAGATGCAAGTTAATTAGTAGACAGACAATTAAAGTAGTAAGTAGTACAAAGCGTTCATTTATTTTTGTATTAATAAGTCTCAGACATTGTACTAAAGATACGTTACAGTTTCAGCTATTTTTTTCATGAGTTTCAGTTATATTACAGCCATTTTCACCGCAATATTTAAGCAGAGCTTATGTAATGTTACTCAGTTGCTGTCAAACTGGGAAATTCAATTTGGCAGGCATTGCATTATTTTTACAAAGAATTTATATAAATTCTTTGCATTTTTATTTCTTCCGCACACTGGCACTAGTCACTTTTAACGGCTACAAAAGAAAGTACCAAAAACAGGTAAGTCTCTTTAATTGATTTATTAATATATAAGTATTTAGATCGATATTTTATTCTAGATACAGGTGCGGCTTATTTGAAGGTTATAATAAATATACTACCACCCACCTTATTTGGCTCTGTTAAAATTCTATGGGAGATCACCTGTGAACCTGAGTATGTAGTTTTTAGTTGTTTATCATGGAGCGAACTTATTCACTTAAAAGAAGATTGTTGGTTAAACATTATAAATACAATACTTCCCTTCGGTATGCGAGGGAAGTAAAAATTGAAAAGAAGTACCTACTCATGCAGTGTGTTAAATGAAGTGTTATATATGGTTCGACATCTCTGATGAACAAGTGGAGGTGATGAAACTTTTAATAGGTAAGGTTTGATACATCGAGTAATAAAAACATTTGCCAGAAAACATCAACAAACTTGTAAAGTATTTTTAGGGATTTCAGTAAATTAATATAAGGAAAAAACTAATAAAAGTACTTTTTGAGGAAAATTTACAAATTTGTAACTTATATGCCTTATATTTTTCTGAAATTATGCTGTACGTATACGTACAAAAACTTATTATATATACATCATCAATGTTCAACCTAATAAACCTGCTTCTAACCGTAAATCCTAATGCATCTTAACCCATAGCCATTTTCTTTACTTGAATTCAGTAATAATATTGGCAAAAAATATAACGTTAAACTTATAATAATGTTATTAATCTGCGATAGCATTAGTCACAACATATATTTCTGCTTCTCTCGGTCTTTGGTATTATTTGTAGAATCGATCATTCATATAAAGAGGTGTTCTTAAAATTTTTAAATGAACAAGGGAACCTTTCAAATGCAAAAGTCAGTTAAACAAAAAAATTTTCACATTTAAACTGACTTTTTTTTTTTTTTTTTTTTTTAAATAGGACACCAAGAAAATTATAACAATTTATTTTAAATATAAGCTTGCCATCAAGTGGCATATATTAGTCTTAATGTTTTTTGCCAAGATTTCATCTGAAATGTTCATTTTTCTTTTATTTGCACAGGGGCTGCTGCAGTCGCTAACGCTTCAAAATCTTGGAAGGACACCGAAATGGCTATTACATCGTGATTGAAGAGGGCAAAAGAAAGAACAGAGAGTGTGTCAAAAAAGAGAGAATATTAGAAAATAATATAATCTAAGATAATTATAAAAAGAACAGGCTGGAAGACCTCGGTCGTTAGCCAATTGGAATTTCCAATAAAACTGTATACTACTACTATAAAAAGAAGAAGTGTGCAAAACGTTAAAAGAAGGTGAGATATACATTTATCTTACGTTTTATTGCATACTTGGCTTATTTCTTAATATTCAATATGACTTAATGTATATATAACTATATTATACTGTACTAGGTATTATAATATATAACTTTTAAATCCCATAAAATTTGTATTTTTGACACTTGACACTTGAATTTATAGAGTAAGAAGTTAATTTAAAAAAAAATACAAATGCCATAACTTATTTTTCAATAACACAATAGAAATAAAATGTTCGCATAAATTTGTCATTTGGTGTTGATAAATAAAAGTACTAAGTATTAAAATCAATCTAATTGAATAATTTTTCTACACGGTAATTATATATTGTAATTTTTTTATCTTTTTGGCTTTTCTAACCACATTTGTTCCCTTCGAAATAGAATCCAATCACTGGATTCTATTTCGAAAGAAATGCATGTGGTTAGAAAACCCAAAAAGGAACATAAATACCCTCTGCTGTGAATACACCTTAAAAGTGGTGGAGGGGGAGGTACCTATATGTTTTGCATAGTATGTCCCAACAACGTTTTCAGGACGTCCTCTCTAGACCTACATTCGTCCCACATAAGTCCTGGGTGGGACGTCCTCGGGACACCCCGTTTTGCTGACACGGAACGTCCCTCAAACGTCCTCGGTACGTCTTACGTCGGTAGAGTACGTCCTCGGGACGTTTTCATGTCTTGTGAGTACGTTCTTGGGACGTTTTCGGGACGTCCATGTGCTATTAGGGACAGATATATGCGCGTGAACAAAATACTTCAATCATGCAATTCAAGGTCCCCGGGATTTGCGTCGCCGCAGTAGAAATCTAGCTTTAAATGTATGTTGGTGCTTGAGTCAGAATCAAAGAATTTATATAAATAGAGGCAGATACACATTTACAAGTGTGTTGACAACATAGTTCAGATATTACATTTTATAATCATCTCTTTCTTTATGACCAAAATTACTATAGCCCCATCTTTGTTGCAGCCACCTTCATTTTGACACGACAAATAAATGTAAATATAAAATATAACCTTAAACGCCAAGTTTGTGAAGCGTATTGATCTGTAAATAAACTATTTTTAAGTGCTGAGGAGACAAAATATGACTTAAAATTGCCTCAAATAACGTTTATATGCTGTTTCTCTAATACGATGACAGTTTAAAGACAAAATATGTGTCGGTCATCAACCTATTTTGAGCTGTATACTTACATATTTATTTTCCTAAAATTAACACTTTTATTTACCGTCAAACTACAGCAATATAATTAATTTTAAGATTTTTAAGGGGCCATGGATTCTGAAAAAGATGTGTTCTAGAGTCAAATTAAGTAGAGGTTGTTTCATTTAATAAGCCCGATTCAGAAATTTGTTTGCATCCCTTACGTCTCAGAAAAGAAGTACCTAACTAATTTACAGGAAATCATGTGATAGTTCATTTATATTTTGACAAATTGACATAGACTTTTTTATTTAAAAAAAATGCTATACCTCCTGTGACAAAAATAAAACTACTTATACCAACTGTTCTTAATTCCTACAAGGCTACAAGTAGGGATTGTCTAGTAAAATGGAATTCTACCCGGCCACAAATTGGACTGTGAATTTGAGCATCCACAAGGAATGTTAAGGGGCAAGGGAATAAAACAATCGTTTACAATACTTATATATTTTTGTACAGAAATATTTGCACTAAACATGAAAATAATTTAAAGGTTAGTTGAGTCAAACGTCAAACATGAACAGCTGTTATTAAAGACATATGTCTATGCTACACTCATATGCCACGGCCTTGAACAGGCCGCAACAGAGATAGCGTTAAGGGCAATGTTGTATCTTAGAAAGAAATGGCGAGAAAAAGGTATGTTGGACATGTTGGCAACAGTATCGTATGACTTTTATGCTTTATCTCTGCTTCTATTTATATAAATTCTTTGGTCAGAATTCTTCTGGAGGACGTTATGCGCAGACGCAATTTTTCTTTGCTTTGTCTCCCGTGGCGGGAGGTCTTGGATTAGTGCAGAATTTCAGAGCCGGCATCAAGTAATTCTCTCGTTTTTATCGCTCATTGAAATAGAAAATTAAATAATTATGTTTTGGGCGTGACAATCGTTATGACGTTTAATAAAAATTAAGACAAATTTTAACTATATAACAAATGTCAATCTATACACGCATATTTTTGAAGATTTCGGAAAAAAGGACAAATTAAAAACACTTGCAATAAAAATAGAAACGGCCCTTGCGCTCTACACACTGCGATTGCGCTCCTACCGGGGGTCGCCATACTTGCGCGAGATTCAATTTGACACACAAATAGGTATGGACATTGACATTCCATTTATATGTATAGGTCAGTAAAATAGAAAAAAATATATCAGCGGGGGAAAATTCCCAATATTTATATGTATCCACCCACTGGGAATATTCCCGACTCACATTACTGCATGCAAATTTTTATTGCGAGCTTGCGTACATTGAGCTATTTCGATCTGCTGATGGCAATATTTTTCATTGCAATGAATAAAAGCGGCTTTACATTTATGCAATGCAATGAAATGGATGGCATGCAAAACTTTGCATGATAATTTTTGCATGTCAAATACACTTTACACTATAGGTACTGCAATATTTTGTGAAATCTTTTGGGACTTAGGACTACCAACCAGTCCAGAAAAAAAACTTTTATGATTATGTTTATTTATTTACTTTACTCATCAGTGAATCACTATGAACAGAAAGAAAGAATCAAATGATAATACTGATTACCCAAAAAAATTACAGAATAAGTTATGTTTGTTGCTTCGGTTCCTTTAATGCTTGGTTGGCAACCCGCAATAATTCCCAAATAAGTAAAGTCTACACTCTGTGTGTCCAATATCTTCAAAATTAATTTCCTCGTCAGATTCAAAGACATGTCCGTCGTCAGCATTCTCCATAATTTCTTGCATATCAGCGTCATTTCTGTTAAACTCCCCGCCATCTGCTTCAGTATCCCCCGTTGAAAATTCTCGAAAAGCTTTTACGAAATTACTGCCATTGTCGGTTACAGTTGCTACTACTTGGGATATTTTAATGCCAGTAGGTATACAAAGCCGCTATGGGACCACTTCCGTCAGTAGAATAGCTATGCGAACTTAAAGATGGCGGGTGTCCATCAGGAGAGACCAAGAGCTGGGGCGGGGTCTGAAGAAGTACCCAGAGGCTGCTGAAGAAGTGACCTTCGACAATGACCAGAAGATGATAGGGTTGGTACTAAAAGTTACTAGGGAAAAAGTTACTAGATGTGGAGGTTGGTACACCTGTGTGTATAATGAGGGGGCGGAGGCGTAGCGGTGACGTACCACAGAGGATTGGCGGTGGGCGGGGATATAGTCTGAAACGTAAACAAGAGCAACCTAAGCAAAATGGCTGCGACGGAAAAAAGATGGGTGTGATGGAGGTACTTTGTTATAGGAAAGAGCATGTACGTAGACCTGTTAGGACTTGTCTAATAAACGTCAGTGACTATCTGATTTATGAGTGTTGATAGTCGCAAGAACGTGACAGAAATGTAAACAAAATGTCATGGGTAGAGGCGGCATGTCTTTGATTCATATTTTTAAAATAAACAGATTCTAAAAAATAAGATGATTCATATGCATCTCCCACATAACAAAATGATATGCAATATACATACACTGTATCTTCAATCTATGGATATGTATATCCACAAGATGGAGATAGTATGTCTAATGTACATCTAATGGATGTGGAATTAACATTCCCAGCAGATACGTTTGTCGCCGACTTCCATATCTATTTTATATCCAATGAATGTACATAAACATATGCAATGTACATTCACTGGATATGAAACACACATCATATACACAATCGTATATTTTATGAATATACATTACATATCTCTGAAGTAGTTTCCACGGACATCAAAACGCTTATTGAATACTGCACCCGACGCGTGTTGCCCCAGTCATGTTGGCATCATCGGCAGATGATTAAAACAAAAAGTTTTAATGATCCCGATGATACCAACACGATTGGAGCAGCACGCATCGAATGAAAGTGTTCGAGTGTTTTGATGTTCGTGGGAACTACTTCAGAGGTATCGAATAGTATATCCATATAAGAGGTAATAAAACACAGATAGCTTAATAAGAAATATATTTTATAACTATTTTAAACATACACAAACTTTACAAAATAACCTAATATTACACAATATTTAAAATTTTCAATATTGACGTATACTTCTTTACCTTCCGGTAGTTTAACAAATTGTAAACATGTATAATACCTACTATAGTTACTCATGTTCTACATATATGTTTAAAACATTCTCAACCACCAGTAATAAGTTATATAATATGAACGTATGTAATTTTTATTCACTATATTTATAAAATACATACCCAATATGACAACAGCAAATTTTTAGGCCTCTGTTACTTTCCGCCATCTTTACTAAACACACACCTGCCACAATCAGTTAAATATGAAACTTGTAAATTTTCTAACCCTAAAAGAGTATGTATTTACGAATCTAAAGAATTGCACTATAATAAATATACTCTTACATCATGGGAGTTTCATGCAAATGTAACAGCATAATATAGCAATAAGCAAATATAAAATCCAGAGAATGAGAAAGAGTTAACTTTCATCACACATAAACACTATACACACAACACTACAGGGCTTAATCGCTTAATGGCGCCGGCTATTGCCTGGAGCGCTGACGTAGTATGCCATAAATTAGTAGCGCATGCGCATCAGATGAGATAAAATTTGTGTACGCGTATAATTTAATTATACCTTAATTTACATGTTATGTATAAATCATTATGTATATACCTCCAGCAATATACACTGTATATGACGCTGATGCATATCAGTAGCTGAATATACATTTCATATCATATGTATATTTAATAATACATATTCAAATTCCAACACCTAATGCATATGCTATGGATGTACATATCCATGAGATGTTATGTGGGCTGTGCTGATATTGAATGATTAAAAAGGTTGAATCATCTTTTAATCTAATTGTTATTTTATTGTGTAATTTTTTAAATAATACAGTAACACTCTTTAGCAGAAATCATTTGAGAATATTTTAGGATAATAAAACAAGGAGTTGGAACATATATTTTTTTTATTTTTCATAATACAAAAATAAGGTATGACATAATTGCAATATACAGTGGATATTAATTTACTTCACCAGCTCCGAGTTCTGATCGATAACATCTTCACAGGAAAACAATGCAGCATGTTTATATAATTGTTCGTGGAGATCACAGTCTTCTAACAAAGCACAAAATTCCTTCATGGAGATGCAATTACTGAGATAAAGGCAGCAGTATTTAATTCCATTTTCACAGTTTTTTAAGTCTTGACGACCGAACCAAACACTATTTTCTTGTATCTGTCGAGTAATGTTGAGTGTCCACAGGGTAAAAATACCGGATTTTCAGAGCGTTGTGACATTTTGTGGGATAATTCTTCGTGCTGCTGTTGATCGTAAAATTTTTCCACAACGCCTTCTATCGCTGAATACACTTTTGTTGCTGATATTTAATGATTGAAAACTTGAAAACACATGCTGTTTTTCTTCGTAAAAGTTTATAATACTTTTCAACTGCTCTAGCTTTTGGCAATGTTCTTCTAGTAATAAATTAAAATCGTTCAAAGTACCCATATAGCATTTTTGCATTCAGAGCATGTGCTCGGAATGTACTTTATGTACCAAGGAACTAAGAATGAATGTTCATTTTGCATGTAATGTATATAATCTGAATGTCAGAGAGACGTACAGATGACCGCTTCTCAACATCCGAATAAGATTCCCACAACATTCCCATGAACCAAAATGGTACTTGATATGAACCAAAAAGGTATATTGAAATATTGCTAGATACATGAGGTATATAGGAGGAAGGTCCATGCTACATTCATAATGTATACTGCACGTTCATGGTATACGCGTACTACCTTCATAGGAATTAAACTGTAGGTACCTGGTATGTACACGTGGATCATAAATCCACGATGCATGCATATATGCTATAAATACTTCACTCATGCCATGTATCTTTTTCAGAGTTTAATTACTACAATAATTTATGACTTACTGTAATCATAGATGAGTCGCTGCTTCATTCTGAGTATGTTCATGATGAAGCAGCCACTCATCTATGATTTCAATAAATAATAAATTATTATAATAATTAAACTCTGAAGAGAATACATGGTATGAGTGAAATACTTGCATATAATAAATGAGGCCGTTATTTGCAAAACTCGCCAATCGACAAAATCTTAGAAACACTGTTTTTTTGCAAGTTTTATATACCTTTTAAAGAGGAATCGAATGATAAAATCAGTAATTTTCAAAAACCTCTCTTTAGCATGCAAATAGTGGCGAGAAAATTGTAGTCATATGCAGAACTCGCTCTTTGTTTTGACATGTTACTTGCAAAACTCGCTGCTTGCTCTACCACCAATCAAATTATCTACCCGTTGATCATGTGACAAACGCGTGATTTAGAAGAAACAGATCTTTAGTTAACTGTATTGAAAGAACAAAACTAAGTGTTTTTAGGAGCATTCAATTTGTTTTTAATATTATGGAGTTAGTGGGTGAAGATGTTATGTCTGTTAAACCTAGTCCACAGGGAAAAGGACGCAAGAAACTTCTTCGGCCAGAAACGCATAAAAGGAATATTGATAAACTTGCAAGGTATGTGTTTCATCTTAAACTTATGATTTTAGAATTATGCGGCAAACGTTTAATTTGTTATGAAGCTTAACTTGTTTTTCGCGTGTTTTATAACGTAGATTCGGGATATACAGACAATTTAATAATTCTAAGTTTTGTTGCTGCAGAAATACACCAAAATCACTGCCGGCCTATCCCACTTGTGGTCATAATGGACAACCTGGATTGCCGTATTATTGTACCAAACTCACAATGAAGCAAATTAAAGATTTTCATGCCTACCTTTATGTATCAAAAGATAAAATTAAACAAGATCTTTTGATATTGGCTTGCTGTAAAGGACAAAAACCGAAAAGAGGGAAATCTAATCATGCTGCAGCGTCGATAAAATACCACGTCCGTTTGTGTGATGGTGAGATGATTAGAGTATGTGCCAAAACATTTCTAGGAATCACGAATTTAAGTAAGGACCGTATTCAAAGAATTGTAAGAAATTTTGTTGTCACAGGCGAGCTACCCAGGGAACGCAGAGGTGGTAATAGAGTGGGTCCAAAAAATGACGAAAAAAGAAACTGCATCAAGCAATTTATAGAATCTATTACGTGTACCGAGTCTCATTATTGCAGGAGCAAGACAGGCGTGAGGGTCTATTTGCCATGTGACTTGAATTTTAAAAAACTTTTCGAACATTATCTACGGAGAGTGCCACAGAATATGCATGTGAAGCTTAGTTATTTTCGAAAATACGTGAATGCTAACTACAATATTGCTTTCGGAACTCCGTTGACTGATTGTTGCTCCACTTGCTTGAGAACAAAGGAGCAGTTGAAAATAACAACTTCTTTAGATATTCGGCAAAAGTTACTCACTGAACATCGCGTTCATATTGCAACAGCCAAGGCTTTTTTTAAACTCCTTAAAAATCCAAATACTAACACAACTTACTTTTCATTTGACTGCCAGAAAAATTTGGCACTGCCTAGATTACCTGATCAAGCGGCATATTTCAGCCAGCAAATTAACCATAATAATTTTACCGTTGTCGCTGGAACTTCAAAAGAGAAACTCAGCCCAAAAAATGTGTTTTCCTACTTGTGGACAGAAATAGACTCCCGAAAAGATTCTAATACAATAGCATCGGCTTTGAATCATGTTCTAAAGAATTTTTATTTTAATCCCAGCATAACAATAGTCCGTTTGTTCGCTGATGGTTGCGGCGGACAAAACAAAAATACAAATATAATGGCTAGCTTACTGGCTCCTAGAAGAATCGCTGCAACATATTAAACAAGGTGAATTCATTTTTCCAATCGTCGGTCACTCCTTTCTTCCGCTGACCGTATCTTCGGCCTTATCGAAAAAGACATAATAAAAACGCCTGTTATAGTGGAAATTAGCTGCTATGATAATTTAATTAGAAAGCATTCCACTATAAGAAAAATTGGTATTGATTGGGATGTGAATGATTGGATGACACAAACAAAACGAATCACTAAGTTGCCTAGTTCATGGCACTTTGAATTTAATAAGGCAAAGAGGTTTATTTTTTACAAAAAAGACAATAATGTTCTAATTCAAGGTGAACCCAATTACTCTTTTGACGTCGGAAAAGCTAAAGGTGTTTGTAAGAAGAATTTTTCTCTTTCTTCAATGACTCCTGAGAAACTTCCACTTGGAACAGCATTAAAGGGCGATAAAGGAACTATTATTGGTCTTCTCTCTAAACACTACGGAGAAAATTGGAGAACGCTTCCTGAACTAAGTTTTTATAAAGAACACTTGCAGAAAGGTTCTTCTTTACTAAAAGCAGTTGATGGTTTGGAAAATTGCCAAAATGCCGAAAATGACTGCCTTTTCGTATAAGTTCATAAACCCTTTTAGTTTTTTTGTTCTCGTTTACATTTAAATTGTTAGTTTGATTTCCCTCAATAAATCTCTTTGCGCTTGTTAGTGAACTTTTTTTTTAATTAATAACATTTATTTGCAAAACTCGCTATTTGCAATAAAAATTTTTTTTTTTTTCTAAAAATCTGTAAATATTTTAGGTTGCAAAGTTTAACTTTCCACTCTCGAAAACTTTAAGCAATATTTATAAACTTATTTACATTGCAAAAGAAACACTATACAAGTGTTAATGGTTTTTTTCGATTTCCGAAAAAAGTTCTTCGGAGCAAATAGCAAGTTTTGCAAATAATGGCCCCAAATAGAGTATCTAATTTTAGTATTTAATTGTTACAGTCAATTATTACTTATTCTAATTTTCTACAATACACATTCCTTGTGAAGAACATTATGTAAGTAAATGTGGAATGTATGCACAGAAAATTTGTTTTACCACTAGTTTTCAATTAAAGTCAATCATGGTTTATCGATCAAATTTTGTTTGAATAGAGCACACAAATGCTGAATTTGTTATAACAGTACTTTACAAACGCCCAAGAATATCATTTGTAAAAAAATTAGTTTTACGTTTATACAAGATCTGTTCAAAATCATTTTAAAATACATCAAACATTTATCACTGAAAATTTCAACTCTAAAATCAAATTTAACACATTATTTCTGATGATCATATTACGTTAGCTTAAAATTTTATCTAATTCAAATCATGTTTTAAATTGTCCAGAGCAAAACATGATTCTATTCTATTAACTACTAATTATTGTTGTAACAATTATGCATCTTGAATTATAAAATAGGAAGAGGTATAAATAAAACAGTTGGTGCTACTTTAAATATATTTTTATTTTTTGTTATAGTAGACGCAATTGTTACAGTGACTCTACGAGTGAGACACAAGACGAGGTTTAACTGGCAAGAATAACATTTTCCGCCCTTATTATACTTTCACCCGTTGAGCCACTATAACGATTGCGTCTACTATACAAAAATGAATTGCAATAATAGAAAACAATTGTGTCAAGAATTTAAATTGATATTTTGTTAACAACAAACTGTTCTTTGCTACTTATGAACTGTCATATTTTGCTATAACCAACGTTTTGCCAGTAAATAAAAAATAGTAAAAATTGGAGGGCTTACATTTCCAAAACCAGTGTCTAGATGTTGCCGATGCTGATATTTGTAATTGCGAAACTCCACTTGGCATTCTCAACACATGATCTGTGACTGCTCCTATTGGCTGAATACTTTCTTTTGGCTTTTCCAATTTTTCGGAGAAGGTATTCTCTTCCTGTCTAGAGGAGGTGTGGATACGCATGCTAGTTCCAACTATAAAAGAAACGAGAGCATATTTGAATATTTGTTTCACTTTAAAACCTGGCCATAATAAAGTTGAAAAATATAACATCTTACAAACATCTTGCAGAAAAAAATAAAAATAATCAAAACAAATTAAACAAATTGATATTATCATTAATTTACAAAACAGGTATTTTTTTGGAATTCGGAAATATTTGTACTTGTGATTTTAATACCTACCAAAGTTATTAGAAGAACAACATATATTCCCTCAACTTCTAGTAACAGCAAAATTTATTTCACTTTGGGAAGTCGACGTCTTCCAATATGTTCTTCGATATCACACTATCTTCATCTGATAATAATCTTTTGGGAGGAATAATTTGCTTTTTGTACATAGTCCTTTGATTCGTTTTTGTTCACTCTGTATATCCGATGTGAGTTCTGCTCTTTTCAATTTAACTGCAGCTTATAATCTTCTATAATAGGTATAAAGCAAATTAGTACAAATATGACAACTTATATGTTGCAATCAAGACCGATGGTTGTGATTTACATAAATAAAAGCTCCTTAATATTGAAATAGATCGAACCTACCTTCTTGAAAACAAGATTTATAGTGTCCACGCTTCATATGGGATCTCTTGTTTTTCAATGATTTATAAAATTGTTTCCGTTTAAATGGTGACCACCAAACTTTTTTTTCGTGGAACGAGTCACTTCGAATTAAACCACCTCCGTTTTTTCCCCAAAAATCGATGCCTACAAACGTCATTATTCGTATTAATAATAATAATAATAATAATAATAGCTTTATTGCCCAACAGTACAACCATTTACAGAGCAATACAATCAAGTTCACATAAGGTAACTTATAACTTAACTTAACTTAGAATTTAGAGCAGATACACTATTTTGTATATGTATAAAATAAGATCGTAGATAAACATTATATAGATAAAGATTGGAGCTTAACTTAGAACCTAGAGCATAGATATACTATTTTGTAAATGTATAAAACAAGATGGTAGATAACATTAGATAGATAGAGATTGGATGGTTTAATATGTTATTGACAGAAGTGACGGACCTTAACTTATAATAATTATTAGTTATTGCACCATTACTTATTAAAACTATTTTAATTATTTAGACCAGAAAAAAAATTGACAGCTTCTTGTGTCAACTCCTTTAAGGTACAGGTGTTAATATCACATACATTACAAATTTGATTAAAATTGTCACACATTACATTGACTGGGGATCTTAGTAGTATATTTGTTCGAGCTCTATTGTTACGAAAAAGAGTAGTTTGCCTAGATTGAAGTCTAGGTGTATAAAAGTTAATTTGAGCCAGCAAATCAGAACAGTCTATTTGTTGGTGTAACAGCTTATACAAAAAACTCAATGAGGCACATTTCCTTCTGATTTCTAGACTGCTGATACTGAATCTTTCTGTTAAGTCGTTGTAATTTATGCCTCTTGCAGGATATTCACTATCAACCTTGAACGCCAAATACTTTAAAAATCTCCTTTGAACACGTTCTACTGCCTCTACATGATAGTTATAGAAAGGATACCAGATTAGAGATCCATACTCTAGTTTTGAACGGATATATGAACAATACAAGATTTTTAAGGCATTGACATCCGTGAAACTCCGACAATTTCTTACAATGAAACCAAAGAACTTCATGGCGTCAGATATTTTCTGCATCACGTGATCATTGAAAGTAAATTGAGAGTCAAAAGTTATACCCAGATCCCTGAAAGAAGTGCAGCGGGTTAGTTCAGTCGTATCGATGTGATAAGCATACTCGTGTACCAGCTGTTTCCTTGTGTAACTTACGATTTTACATTTGACCGGATTTAGATGTAATTTATTGTTAGTGCACCATGTATTAATACTATCTAAGTCCGTCTGTAACTTCTGACAATCATCTATGGCATTTATATCAGTAAATATCTTTAAATCGTCCGCAAAGAAAAGTTGGCAACATTGGATGTTACAGTTCAAGTCGTTAATGAAAAGAAGAAATAACAGTGGACCCAGATTCGACCCCTGGGGAACCCCTGAGGTAGCGACATAATTGGAGGAATTAAATCCGTTGTAATACACATATTGAGTCCTCATTTGCAAATATGATTTAAAGAATTGTTTCATATTGTCATTAAAGCCAAACTGCTCCATTTTTTCAAGCAAGACGATATGATCGATTCTATCGAATGCCTTTGAGAAATCTGTATAAACCACATCTACCTGTCCACGGTTATCTAGAACATTTGAGATATATTGCGAGAGAACTGCCAAATTTGAAACAGTAGATCTATGGCGCATAAAGCCATGCTGATAGGGAGATATTGAGTTGCGGACTGCTGGATAGATGCGGTTGTACAGAACTATTTCAAGGAGCTTCGAAAAGTTGCATAAGATTGAAATAGATCTGTAATTAGTTACATATGATTTGTCACCACTTTTGAAAATTGGTATCACCTTGGCTTCCTTCCAGCGATCCGGGAACGTAGTTGTTTTTAAGGCAAGATTGAATAATATATGCAATGGATTGACAAGTGAGCCTATACAGTCTTTGACAATAAATGATGGTATGCTGTCTGGACCTGAGGTCATTTTGTTCTTTAGTTTTTTTGCAGCTACAATAATTTCATTTTCAGATATATTATCTATCAAAATATTATCCATGTATTCAATATTTGGTATTACGTTCGGCCCATCTGTTGTTTCATGTTCGGTAGGGAGATAAACACTTTTAAAAAAACTAGCAAAAACATCTACAATATCTTGGGAGTTCCTATATGACTCATTTTCATACGATACAATTCCGGGAATACGAGAAGAGTTGTTTTTTGAGTTTATAAATGACCAGAAGTACTGAGCATTATTATTAATCGACGACTGAGCAATTTGGATATAGTTAGTGTACGCTATTTTTATTTGTTCTTTTATTAAACGTCTTAATCTTCTAAATTCCTGTAGGTAATTGTCATTATGACTTCTTTTATATTTTGCGAAAAGTTTAGCTTTTTCTTTAATATTTTTAATAATTTCAGATGTATACCAATTTGGAAATTGACGCTTATGATTTTTATACAGGGGAACGTGTGAATCAAATATTTGATATATTCTTTGGTAAAATTCATCAACGGCTGTGTTTACATCACCAAAATTTGTTAAAAAGGACCAGTTTGTCTGCAGTAGCGAGTTATATAATGATGGAAAATCAGCTTTTTTGAAGTTATAGATTTTTTTATTTATATTTGTCGAGAATTGTGAAGTTTTATAGCCAAATTTAAGAAAATTAATAATCAATGCTGGATGATGAGCGTCTAATGGCACAAGAGGGGCATTATCGTTATATATTTCACAGTCAATATTACACAACACTAGGTCAAGCAATCTATTTGAGCTGTTAAGTATTTTGTTAACGTGATTCAAGTTTAAAAATTGTGAGAAATTTCTGACTACATTGGTCTTGCTATCCGCAGTATTTGAATTAACGAAGTTAGGCACATTGAAATCACCCATTACGACAACATTTTCAGCTTGCAAGAACTCAAGTTGTTCTAGTGATTCCAAAAACAATTCAAAGTCAGAAAATGTTGTTGCGGGTGGTATGTATAATATTAATATATAAAATGTTTTATAATTTAACGAGCACTTACAAGCTAACACATCAATACTTGGAAAATTTACATCAAAGTATGAAAGATCAAGAAGTTCTGCCCTGATATGTTCCTTTAGAGCTATTAAAACACCACCACCACAAGTTTGATGAGTCGTCTGAAAATTTCTATCCTTCCTGTATACATGGTATTCGGCAGGGAACAGTTCACTATTGAGTACACCATCGTGAAGCCAAGTTTCAGTTAGTGCTATTACGTCGAACTCACAATCACTGACAGATGAATATAATAATTGAACTTTAGTGTTAAGACCTCTGACGTTTTGATAACTGCATATTAAATTACTGGTACTGTTGGGTTTCTCTAGTTTAAAGTTATTATCTTAGGAATACCATTGAAATACTTAATCTTTAAATTTTGTTCTCCTGCACGTTCTCTTTCGGTCAGTTGATTTTTTACCTTTTTATAATAGGCAATTTGGCGAGGAGTACGGTCCAATGAGATAGAAATATTCTTATATGTACTGCTTTTTAACAGGTGGGATTTGCGAATTAATTTAGATACTTCATACTCACTACTTAAGGTTATCTTGATAGCACGATTTCTTCCAGCTGTAAAATGTCCTAGTCTTATGGGTTTAATATTGTCATCGTTGAATTCCGGCGTAATTTTATGTAGTACATCAACAATTCTTGCTTTATCTTCTGCAGTACGAGTAGCGACAGGTTGTACTTGATCTTGCTCAGGTATTCCAAAAATAACTAGATTACACTTACGCCTGTTTCGTTCGTTTATCTCTTCTACAATTTCCTCGAAATCCGCTTCTTTAGCTGATGATCTCATTTCAGCACTTTCCGTTTTTAAAGTTTTAATATCATCTTGCAGCTTTAGAATAAGTGCTTTTAGATCTTTTAGGTCACTCCCAATTTCTCTGCAATTTTTACATGACCAGTCATAGCCTTTATTACTGTTGAGTATACGGACTTCACTTGAGGTAATATCGACACAGGTATGTTTAAAGGATTTTTTGCATATACAACAGTTGATCATGAAATGAGGTTCGTACGATCTATTGCAGCATGCACAAACTACTGTGATCGGTGGCATATTTTAGATAGTTTTGTTATTAGTTTTTAATTATTTGTAGTGTATGGTCTCCTTTATGTTGATTAGGAGCCGTAGTATTTAAAATGGTGTATACAAGGTTTACAGGGGCTCTGTGGGTTTATGGCACTATCTACTTGCCAGATGTTAATGACATTCAGAGCTATAGGTACTTGCAATGGTTTACTCCGACCTTTTTAAAAGCACATTTGTTGACCACTTGTCTTTAGAATAAATGAATGCGTCCCGGCACACTTCGTTTCCAATATAACATTAATTGTTAATTATTAGCTTTACTTTAACTTTATTATTGAGTTAATTCACATTCACTTACACGGTATTTTCTAAACTCCAATTGGATCAAATTTCATCTCATTCACTGCAGTTAATACCACTGTTATTGGCGAAAAACCCGGAGCGTTTCCGTGACACAACCGCACTCTTACCTCTACTCGATAGTACATGTATCACAATAAAAGCAAAGATTATACCTAACCTTTGATAAAAGTACAAAGGAATAGGTAAGTGTAAGTACATTCAACTTTAGTGTCTAAACATAAATTAAAATATCTGCAAATGACAATACCCTAATAGCACATGGACGTCCCGAAAACGTCCCAAGAACGTACTCACAGGACATGAAAACGTCCCGAGGACGTACTCTACCGACGTAAGACGTACCGAGGACGTTTGAGGGACGTTCCGTGTCAGCAAAATGGGGTGTCCCGAGGACGTCCCACCCAGGACTTATGTGGGACGAATGTAGGTCTAGAGAGGACGTCCTGAAAACGTTGTTGGGACATACTATGCAAAACATATGGGTACCTCCCCCTCCACCACTTTTAAGGTGTATTCACAGCAGAGGGTATTTATGTTCCTTTTTGGGTTTTCTAACCACATGCATTTCTTTCGAAATAGAATCCAGTGCTTGGATTCTATTTCGAAGGGAATAAATGAGGTTAGAAAAGCCAAAAAGATAAAAAAATGACAATATATAATTACCATGTACAAAAATTATTCAATTAGATTGATTTTAAAACTTAATACTTTTATTTATCAACACCAAATGACAAATTTATGCGAACATTTTATTTCTATTGTGCTATTGAAAAATAAGTTATGGCATTTGTATTTTTTTTAAATTAACTTCTTACTCTACAAATTCAAGTGTCAAGTGTCAAAAATACAATTTTTATGGGATTTAAAAGTTATATATTATAATACCTAGTACAGTATAATATAGTTATATATACCTACATTAAGTCATATTGAATATTATAAGAAATAAGCCAAGTATGCAATAAAACGTAAGATAAATATATATCTCACCTTTTCTTAACGTTTTGCACACTTCGTCTTTTTATAATTATCTTAGTTTATATTATTTTCTAATATTCTCTCTTTTTTGACACCCTCTGTTCTTTCTTTTGCCCTCTTCAATCACGATGTAATAGCCATTTCGGTGTCCTTCCAAGACTTTGAAGCGTTAGCGACTGCAGCAGCCCCTGTGCAAATAAAAGAAAAATTAACATTTCAGATGAAATCTTGGCAAAAACCATTAAGACTAATATATGCCACTTGATATTTAAAATAAATTGTTATCATTTTCTTGGTGTCCTATTTAAAAAAAAATCAGTTTAAATGTGAAAATTTTTTTGTTTAACTGACTTTTGCATTTGAAAGGTTCCCTTGTTCATTTAAAAACCTCTTTATATGAATGATTGATTCTACAAATAATACCAAAGACCGAGAGAAGCAGAAATATATGTTGACTAATGCTACCGCAGAATAATAACATTATTATAAGTTTAACGTTATATTTTTTGGCAATATTATTACAGAATTCAAGTAAAGAAAATGGCTATGGGTTAAGATGTATTAGGATTTACGGTTAGAAGCAGGTTTATTAGGTTGAACATTGATGATGTATAAAAGTTTTTGTACGTACGTACAGCATAATTTCAGAAAAATATAACAAATAGGGCATATAAGTTACAAATTTGTAAATTTTCCTCAAAAAGTACCTTTATTAGTTTTTTCCTTATATTAATTTACTGAAATCCTTAAATATACTTTACAAGTTTGTTGATGTTTTCTGGCGAATGTTTTTATTACTCGATGTATCAAACCTTACCTATTAAAAGTTTCATCACCTCCACTTGTTCATCAGAGATGTCGAACCATATAACACTTCGTTTAACACACTGCATGAGTAGGTACTTCTTTTCAATTTTTACTTCCCTCGCATACCGAAGGGAAGTATTGTATTTATAATGTTTAACCAACAATCTTCTTTTAAGTGAATAAGTTCGCTCCATGATAAACAACTAAAAACTACATACTCAGATTCACAGGTGATCTCCCATAGAATTTTAACAGAGCCAAATAAGGTGGGTGGTAGTATATTTATTATTATAACCTACAAATAAGCCGCACCAAATTTATCTAGAATAAAATATCGATCTAAATACTTATATATTAATAAATCAATTAAATAGACTTACTTGTTTTTGGTACTTTCTTTTGTAGCCGTTAAAAGCACAGAACATATACTCAGGGTTAAAAGTGACTAGTGCCAGTGTGCGCAAGAAATAAAAATTCAAAGAATTTATATAAATTCTTTGTAAAAATGATGCAGTGCCTGCCAAATTGAATTTCCCAGTTTGACAGCAACTGAGTAACATTATATACATACAGTTTGTTCATTTGTGTTGATTTATAGCAACTTTGAAGCACGTTATCTCTCTCACACTCACGTTACCTGTGATAGCACTATCTTTATTTAACTGCTTGAAGCTGCTTTAAATCAACACAAATGAACAAACCTATAAAGCTCTGCTTAAATATTGCGGTGAAAATGGCTGTAATATAACCGAAACTCATGAAAAAAATAGTTGAAACGAATATAAGATTTCTGAAATCAGAAAAATCAAATTGACAAAATTTAAATGGACCATGAAATATGAAAATATTTTGTTATCAAAAGAAATTTTGTTAGTAAAACTTTTTAAGGATTGTAATTTCATTTTTACAGTTTTTAATTTCCTTTTTTAATCATATCCTCATCTGCTCAAAAGAAACATCACTCCTAGAGGTTATTTCACAAATGTGTTTGGGTTTGTCTTGACTAGACTCTAGCAGGATGTCCTCAAAACGTTTTATTCAGAACGTTTTAGGGACGATAGCAAACGGACGTCCTTGGGACGTACCATGTAAACCCGGGACGTTCAGACCAAACGGGGACCTAAATGAACGTCCTGGGGACGTTTGGTGTTATCAGGGTAAAGGGGACCTTAAACTATGTGGTAGTTGTATTATTGTACATAATTATTGTAAAATACTTACTGCAATGCAATTAAGTATGTAGTAATAATCATAGGCAAACAAAGCAAACCATAAACAAATTGAAATCGACATTTGACATTTTGACAGCAGGGGCCTAGCGGAATGGAATGAGAATATTGAGCATGCGCACTAACCTATGGACCGTGGCGCGCGATCACAAGCCTAGTTTGAATTCAAAATTTAAATCATATTTCTCACCAACGATTTAAAATTTATAAAATAAAATAAAATGGATGTTATTCACCACTGGACAGGGAATGATTATAAATGTACTTAAATCAAATCTGGATAGAGAAACATTTATTTATTTTTATTATAATTAAGGTTAAAGTAGATACTATATAAAAGTAGCAATAGGTAGTCTCATCAGTTGTGATGCAGTTTTATTTTTATTAGTTCATGCGATCCAAATATTTCTACAAAATGTACACCTCTATCATACAGATAAAATCATCGACGAACGTTTATACGATGTACATGAACACATATACGAAGAACATTCCCTGACATGTATACATAGTACATGCGACTATGAACATAAACTTTTGTGTATGTTCGGTCCATATCGTATGTATATTCATATTGTATATGAAAATATTATTTATATGAGAATGTTGGGGGAACATACATGGCTAGTACAGTATGCAATTAGAACATTAGGAATGCAAAATGTACATTCGTGGAATAATAAATGCTATCTGGGTAAGAGACATGTTACTGCTGTGTCATCTAGTAAATAACTGAATAATAATAATCAACAGAGGTTAGAATATAGGTGAATAGTGAGAAGGAGGTGGAAAAGAAAAACACTTAATAAGAGATATATATGTTTTTATTTAGATAAATTTAAATACAACCAATCATAAAGTCTTATACTATTTCTTAAACTACACATACACTTAACATTATAGTAAAATGATTTAAACAAGAAGATATTTCCTTTATGAAGTTGGGTGGAGCTTGATCGTCATTAAGATGTTCTACGTTGATTACGGGCGGCGCCGAATTCTTATCCAGTTCATGTAATTTTCTTTCGAGAAATTGTTGTTTCTGATGGCCTTTTATTACACCATATCAGCGGCTCCATTAAGTAAGTGATTGAGTAATATATCATTCAATTCATCATAATTTACAAAACCACTACTATATTTCAGGCCATGATGAAACCTTTCCAAATATTTCACCTGTCTTCTTATAGCAAAACTTAACGTACTGTAGGGTATTGGAGGTTTTAATAAATAGTGTACATTCTGCTCGTGGCTGACGAATGATATTTCCTTAGGACAAAATTCGGGAAGATTAAATCCCTGAATGTCAACAACAACCAATTTCATGCTTCACCTTTCAATTACTGAAGTAATAGAGTGTAACTCACTCCCTTTTATTACATAACATTTCTTATAGGAGTCCACTTAGAGGTGAATATTGTTCTGTTATTCACCTTTGAGGTCCAGGGGACAGGTAATAACAAATAAAGTATCACAGTACTAACTAATATGTATTTTAAGGTTTTACATTGTTACACTCACATGTACATGTTTCTTACATCTACCCACGCTCTCTAGTCCCCCCAGAGGGCGCCAGTTCCCCGGTACATCGAATCCTCGTACATCGATATTCGATTACATATAAATTCTTACAATATAATAGCCAACGGAACATCCCCCTTTTCTTATTTATTTTTTGAGAGAGAGATATAGTAACAGTAGTATATATTTTGAACAAATTAAAATTAAGAACAAACATAATCAGATAAGTAGGCTGGCTTACATTTAGGTCTACTTGGTCTTACATTAAAAGTAGAATTTTCACTTGAAATAGGAGCACTGTGACTTGGTGGAATTTCCACGTCACTTTCAGTCTTGGTCTCACTTTGCACTTCACTGTGAACCCCACTATTATCTATAGAGTCCGTCATTAACTTAGAACTAGGTACATTATTTACAATATCATTATTAGACATGTGGAAATGTGCAGGCACAGTGGGAGTTATATGATTAGGCTCATCAAAATAATATGGCGCTTCGATGAGATGCCATCGGTTACGTCTAAATATTCCGTAATCAGTCTGTACCATATAAGAACGTGGCTCATTACACTTTTTAATAACGCGACCATATTTTCGTATATCTATAACCCACACTGAGTCTCCAACATTGAGTTCTGACAAATCTTTAGAATTATGCCGTACATTAAATTTAGAACCTAATTTGCCTTTTGCCTGTTCCTCTCTTTCCCTAAAAGATGAGGTATCTACCAATGTATTTAATTTGCTAGGCAAAACCGGTAAGTGAGTCCTCAGTTTTCTAGCCATGAGCAATTCTCCTGGACTAAACCCATTTTCTAGTGGAGTTGATCGGTAAGCTAGAAGAGCTAAATGAATATCTTGGTTCTTTTTAAGTAAATTCTTTGCAACTTTTACAGCTGCCTCTACGCATCCATTTGAGCGAGAAAAATAAGGACTACTCGTAATATGAGTAAAATTATACTCTTGAGCAAAATTTTTAAAAGCTGATTGGAATTGGGGTCCGTTATCGGATCTTACAATTTCAGCTATACCATACCTTGAAAATAGTTCTTTCAGTTTCCCAATGATAGAATATTCAGTTAAACGGTTCAATTTAAATATTTCAAAAAATCTGGAATAATAGTCAGTTACTATCAAGTACCAATCATTATTTTTGAACAAGTCTAAAGCAATTTTTTGCCAAGGTCTATCTGGTATAGGTTCTTTGTGAAAAGTTTCATGAATATTTGTACGAGCTTCTACACATTTTGGGCAAGTACGGACCATTGTTTCTATCTGTGAGGATAAACCTAACCACCAAATAGAGGTTTTCGCACGTTCACGACATTTAACTATACCTTGATGTCCGGTGTGAATATATTCCAAGCATTTTAGTTGTAAACAAGAGGGAATTATAATTCTAGAACTTTTCAAAAGTAAATTTTCAGTATAAGTGATATCAAAACGAAATTGGTAATATGGTATTAATTCAATAGGTAATTTTGATTTTAATGGCCATTCTGTACAAGAGTACAGAATTAGTTTACTTAATACCGGGTCTTTTCTCTGTTCCTCTATTATTAACTGCATAAAATTATCTTTCACTGGTATATGCTTTACTACGAAATTGACATGAGCTTGAATGTCGGAGTCCAACAACTCATCATCTTTTGGAACAGAATTTACAATAGGTCCACGTGATAAAGCATCGGCTACGACTAGATCCTTGCCTGGGGTATATATAACCTCATAACAAAACCTCATTAGTCGTAATCTAAAGCGCTGTAACCTTGGAGTCAGTTCATCCACAGGCTTACTTTGTAATACTTGGACTAACGGCTTATGATCAGTTTCGAATATTACTTTTGGTAATCCAGTTATGAAGTTTGAAAATTTTTCTGACGTCCAGGTTAATCCTAATGCCTCTTTTTCAATTTGGGCGTACCGATTTTCAGTAGGACTTAGCAATCTGCTTGCAAAAGCTATGATTTCCCTAGTATTGTCTGAATTTATTTGCATGAGTGCCCCACCCAACCCATATGACGACGAGTCGGCGCTAACAACAGTCTGTTTACTCGCATCAAAAAAAGCTAATGAAGGAGCCTGGTGTAGAATCATCTTAATTTTTTCCAATGCTTGGACCTGCGCAATATCCCATTTATATTCAACGTCCTTTTTCAGTAAAGCTGTCAAAGGTTCCAATATAATAGATTTATTTTTAATAAATTTACCAGCAAAATTGATCATTCCTAACAACCTGAGAAGTTCAGTTTTGTTAGTCGGTTCAGGAAACTTAACTATTGCTTCTACACGAGAAGGATCAATAGATATTGAATTTTCAGAAATAATATGGCCTAGGTAGCAAACAGATTTTACACCAAACACACATTTACTCTTGTTAAGTGTTATGCCCTCTTTAGTTAATCTCGACAAAACTTCCCGCAATATAGAGTCGTGCTCTTCAATTGAATCTGCATGAATCAGTACATCGTCAATGTGCACTACGACTCCTTTTAAACCTGCTAATAGTTTAGAAAACTGTATCGAGAAGTACTCAGGAGCACACGAAATTCCGAAGGGTAATCTTTTAAAGAAAAACCTACCAAACGGTGTAATAAACGTAGTTAACTTTTGGCAATTTTCAGTTAATTTAATTTGGTAAAATCCCGATGTAGTATCTAATTTGGAAAATATTTTAGATTTATTTAACTGACCTAGGATCATTTCGATATTAGATATAGGAAAATAGGAACGTAATACACTTTTATTTAATTGTGTAAAATCACAGCAGAGACGAACGCCACTGCCTTTTCCTACGACCACAATCGGGGCCACCCATTCAGTGTACTCATCGATCGATTCTATTATTTGTAATTTAATGAGGCGGTCTAATTCATTTTTTAGTTTATCCATAAGCGGTAATGGTACTTTACGTGGAATGGATTGAACGAACGGTTTTGCCTCTTTTTGTAACTTAATTTCCATTTCGGATTTAAATTCACCTAACTCATTGAATATCTTGGGAAATTCTTTACCTACATCGACTTGAGATTTAGAATCATTAGAGACCTGATTTATCTGAATACCCTCACAAGGAAACTCAATAATTTTTAGTTTTAACAAAACATCTCTACTCAAGATAGGTATTTTTAAATCGTCTACTATGTACATATCAGAGTATATAACCTTGCTTTTATACTTTAATTTAACATTTATTTTACCTAGTAGCTTTAAGTTTTTGCCATTAGGACCGGAGAGTGTTACATTACATTTTTCTATTCTACTTAACATTTCTTGGTTTAACATACTACTAGGGACACAAACAACATCTGCTCCAGTATCAACTAGAAAATCTAATGAGAAAGAGTCATTAATGTGAATATTAACTAACCATTTTTTACCAGGAGAAGAATCTATCTGTCCTACAAAATAATTGTTGTTTACATTGGTTACCTGCTCCTCTCCATCTTCGGTTAAGTTGACCGCTTGTACATTTTTCCGTAGCTTCGAGGAACGGCAAACTTTGGACCAATGACCACGTTTTGAACAGGTTCTGCATGATGAATCATTGGCCGGACATTTCTCCCGGGAATGCGATGATAATCCACAATATTTACAGGTACCTTTGGAACTTTCCTCTGCTTGAGGCCTTCGACAATTTCTATCCGTCTGGTTTGACTGGGAAGGTTGAAACGTTCGAGACTGTCCAGATTTGCTGCTTCGAGGTGTATTCTTATAGTTCTGGTGACTTGACACCTGATTTATTCGAATTCTATTCTCCTGACGTAAGATTTGATTTTGCTTTGATTGCAACTCCGATTGTTTAGCCGCGGCTATTGCTTCTGCTAATGTAAGTGTGCTTTGCAGCTGGAGACGCTCACTTGTCTTATTGTCTGCCATGCCCACCACGATGCGGTCCCTGATTAAATCTTCCCTCAGATTCCCATAGTCACAGTACTCTGCTAAGCTGTGCAGGGATGTGATGAAATTATCAATACTTTCCCCTGGGTTCTGAACTCGGGAGTTAAACTTAAACCTTTCAAATATGATATTTTTCCTCGGTATAAAATGCTGATCAAAATGTTTTATAGCATCATCTAAGGTTTTTGGAGCACTTTTTGCCTGGAGTAACACCTCCTCTGCTTCCTCTCCCATTATGTAAATAAAGAGATTTACCTTTTCATCTTCCTCCTTGTGCTGGAGTCCCGACACATTCATATACCTTACAAATCGCTTTTTCCATTGCAACCATGTTTGTGGAGATGAGAAATCGAACTTTTTCGGATGTTCTATATTAGAGAACGTATTTAATTTTTGCTGATCTGATCTACCGCTTTCGTCTCGATCTGGCGGCGACATGATGAGATCTTGTGCGACAAGTCAAGTATTTTCTTATGATCAATTTGTTGGTTTTCGCGCCAATTCCTGGAATCTAGGATCGTGAGGACGCCTACCCGCGTGTTTTTATTTCTATGCCTAATTAATCTGGCTTCCTTTTACCACTGCCACCATGTTCTGTTATTCACCTTTGAGGTCCAGGGGACAGGTAATAACAAATAAAGTATCACAGTACTAACTAATATGTATTTTAAGGTTTTACATTGTTACACTCACATGTACATGTTTCTTACATCTACCCACGCTCTCTAGTCCCCCCAGAGGGCGCCAGTTCCCCGGTACATCGAATCCTCGTACATCGATATTCGATTACATATAAATTCTTACAATATAATAGCCAACGGAACAAATATATATTCTACAACTCGATCGTGAATAATTATGCAGTAAGCCTTAGTATTCTGCGGGAATGGGTTTCTGCTCTCAATCTCAATTTTGATATCTACAGTAGACGATTTAATGGAATCATTTCTCTTGGAACAATCTATAACGAATAATGCTCTGCTACTGAAAGCCTCAAAGTCAAGTATTGGTCTATTATTAGAAGCGAATAATTTTGAGAACTGCGTATACATATAATACGCCTCGGAATATTTTCTAGAGTTGAAATCCAGTTTCATGTTTTCATAGGGATAGTATTCAGAATTTAACGACAATTTCACATTAGATATGTCGATATTATCGAATTCGGTGACGTCATACATCTTCTGATCTTTTTTATTCGTTTGAAATGCTACGATAATGTATCGGGGACTCTCCACATTAGTGCATGTTTTAACGGACCAAACCTCTTTCGTGGTGCCATTGGTTAGAGCAGGCAGCTCATGAAGTTCCCAATGTCTAAACGGCATCAGGATCGGTTTTTCACTATTTATTTCAGACATCAAATTCAGTTTTAGAACATCATTTAGAAATACATGTTTAACCTTTAACTCTATATTGGTTATGGTTAATTCACCAGTAGTATCATCGTTGGATACTTTAAAACAATTATTATCGCTGCGGGCTCTGATTAATCTCAAAACTTGTTTACCAAACACCACTCTCTTATAATCGTGAAAGAATCCAAGGAAATGCCACAGAGGTATCCTTAAAAAGAATGTTGATTTTATGGGATCATAAGTTACCAGCTGACCGTCAGGATAATTCCAACCTGCGATACTCAGAGAATGGTCATCCTTATCATAGCACAAGTAACTTTTTATCAGGCTTGTCGTTCCAGGATCTCGTACTTTATCGATCTCCTTTCCATTTAATTCATAACTTATAGAATCGAATAAGTATGCTCCGGCGTTATTAGTAAATTCAATAGTACCAGTACCGGCGGCGTTTTTCCTTAAAGTTCCCTCAATTGATATTGCAGCTTCACTCATCAGTATAGTAATGCATCCTGTTGATAAATGGCAATTTCTATCTCATCGTTATTTCCAAATGATTTTACAAACGGATAATACGATCGGGTCTCCTCCCTGACGATGGACTCATCGTAACTTGGATCTTGAAATATTTGTAGTTCTTCCAACATGATAACCCAAAGATTTTAAATATAAAATATTAGTTGAAGTTAAATTGAAAGTTGACTGTCCTGTCTGTGGATTATATAGATACTAAATGATGTTGATTAGAAGAACTGTTGTTTATATAGTTTCTAGGGTTAAATATCAACCTCTCATAGTAATTTTCTTAGTTCTAGCCTGACAATAATTTCTTCTCCTCGAAAATTCACCAGCTCAGAGTTCTGATCGAGTATCTTCAAGGTGATATTATGTATCTCCTGTTTATTATTCACAGGTAGAAAAATTAAATTATTAGGTTCAATGTCTATAGCGTATCCTGGGTCGACTTTCAGGTCAAATTCAAAAATCGTATGTGATGGTTTATTATTGTAAAACGCTCCTGTCGTGATATTACAGTCCACGTGTATGGTTATAACTTTAACTATTTTAACAGGTAAATCAGATTGATATAGTTCACCCGGTTTCAACACTTGAGCACTATAGCCTAATAAAGTAGCTAAACTATATCTTTAGGTATAAAATTAATTTCGTGTTTACTTTTTATTTCACACTTGAGAGTATTGTTGTTGGGTTTTAACGAAAAATAATCGCTGGGTTCGCTCTGCGATGATGCCCCACTAGGTATCAGTTTCTTCTGCAGATAAGTTTCGATGTCGCTGATTTCGTAGGATCCGGTAGGTATTTTTATGATTTTCTCCTTAGATTTATCGCCAAGTTCCCAGTAATAAAACTTATTATTTACACCGTCCTCGATGTTAGGTATACTGTTGTAGGTGTGAAGACCAATCAATGCCAACGAATAATCGTACTGAGGATCGAGATTTATGGGATTATAAAAGTCTACGGAGAGCGTAGAACCTCGTCCTCTTAACGTGAATATCTGAGACATAATGAATGTACATCATACATGTTTATTATTTTTATAGAGAAATTCTAAACATAAACGGCCACAATTCGCTGTATTGTACGTCTGAAAAGCATCAGGATTATATTAAATTTTACATTTCGCACCAAGGTATCGAACTAATTCTATTGGTGGCTTCAGGGATCCGAAGCTATCGAAATATAAGACGGAATCATTAGTTTTCTTATATGCTACCCAGTGAGTCCCAGGACCTGTCATCGTATCTAAATTAATGATGGCACTTTCACCCCACTAAACATGAAAACATTACCGAAATAAAACAGTAATGTATCATCGTTACTTTGTAACATTATTTAATAGATAATTTTAATGTTTATATAACAAGTATGTTATAGAGATTATGTCCCAGTCAGCAATATTACAGAGTTATATTATTGAAGACACAACATATTAAAGCAATATCCTCTCAACATATCTACATTAATGTTTTAATGTTATATTTTAAATACTACATTACGACTACATTTTTTAAATGTAACAAAATAAACGTTTTAATTTGATTACTATAATATTTCAGTAATATTAAAAGAAACATAATTTAATTATGAAAATTATATTTAAATAATGTTCTTTTGATGTACTGTTTGTGAACATTTATACAATTTTATAAATATTTACAGGGTGATCTTTAAATAATAGCTACAAGTTTATTTAATGATGCTTCTCCTCTATGTTCTTACTTTTGGTTTGGAGATGACTGAATGACATTTACACAACTCTAAAATTGAATGGATAAAAAGTGGAAATATAGGCTCATATTTAAAAATCTAATAGCTCAAAATGCAAGGAATATAATATGCTACTGTACAGTATAGTCGCCATTACATTTCTTGCACTTTGTGGTGTTCGATTTTTAAATGTGATCTTATATTTTCACTTTTCATCCCTCCAATTTTAGAATTGTGTAAATGTCATTCAATCATTTCCAAACAAAAAGTGAAACAGCAGAAGAAACGTATTATGTGAAAGAACCTTATACCTATCATTTAAAGACCACCCTGTAAATAAATATAAAATTATATCATAGAATCATAAAACTTAATTTGAGAATTTATAAAACATAATCACAATTATTATATTGTTCACTAATTATTAATAACAAAGCACCAAATATAACTTTTGTGCCAAACATTTTAAAAAGATTTAAGTATTGGAAATATTCCTGACTGTAACAAATTAACCATATAGCAGCACAAAATATTGGACCGTACAGTCCAATGTATAATGTCTGAATCACCGCCCCATATCTGATTGTCCGGAATATAGAGACAATAAGGTAATTAAGATAATTATTTTATTGCCTATATACCCTTTCTTCACATGCACAGGTTTATTTTCCTTAAATCAGATATAGTTAGAACTACCTACATGTGCTTGCATGCTTAACATTCTGATTTCTTAAAATGCCTACATCAAGTCTATATAGTCTTTATTTGATTCTGCATGTGCAATTAATATTTTTTGAAACCGCGCGCGTCTCATCTGTCACTCACGAAATGCGGGCGGTGACACCCGATCGTCGCATCGGCGATATTGCACCATATTTATTTCAACAAGTACATAGAACGTAGTGAAGAGTGAGATAACAAGACATCTAAAACGGCAAATGGAATGACATATAAAACGTGTTGTGTGCATTTGTTTGGTTTTGTTATATTTCCAGATTCTTCATTGACATAAAAGTAAGTAAAGCACAATAAATAATGCATGGAGATCATTATACCATAAGTACATAAGTATTATAATTATATAGTCATGTAAACAAATAATATTTTCTGTTTCTTTTGTTAAACTTGTAGTCCTGTAGCACCATATTACTAACATAACCTCACATTTTACGATTTTATAATAAGTTTATCCTCAATCTTAATGTTTTTATACGCATTTCTAGATTGGGTCTAATATAACATTAATTGACTCTCAAATATTATACAGAGAATTTTGTATATTGTTGATTTTAGGAAATGTACTCACTTATTTACAGGTTGGTAAAATAAATTTATTCTACGAGTCAATTTAGAATACGTATAAAAACTTTAAAAATGTGTACAAATTTACAAAAACGTAAAATTTGAGGTTGTAGTCATATGGTGCAACTACTCTATTGTCATAAGTCAAAGGCTGCATTTTTGATAGTAGGTAATTTTAAGGATCAGTAAACACCACCTAAAAGAATACATCCTTAGCGCCCGAGAAAGGTAGGAAAACATAAAAATTACCTTAAAAACAGTTTTTCAGTTAGGAATAGGTAGGTATTGTGAAATCGAAGAATTTTATCAAAAAATGTTTCAAATAATAGTGATCGATAGAGTATAAAATTTTAAAATAAAGTGTTGAGGCATTTGTTACTTATCTCTAATAGGACATATGTAAAACACGTTCAAAAAGGTTTGTGCATAACTGCATGGATAATTCTTATATCTTTAAAAATTCATGCCTTGAAAAAATAGTTTTTAATAACTTTGTTTAAATGACATCTACATAAATAACACTATGGTATTCAGTTAAACAAACATTTTTTTCTTTTTATTTTTATTGTCGTTAACATTAATATTTTTCAACATGCGTTTGTTTTAGGTTCAAGATATTTGAAACATTTTCTTAACTTACTCGCTACTAACTCGCCAAATCTTTGTCGAAAAAGATGTTTCAGTTTTGCTTTGAAAATGTAGTGATACCATTGATTAAGTAGAAATAGATACTTAACCAAAGAATTTGTACTGTTAGTTCCGGTCTTAAATTCATAGATGTCGTGTGACTTTTCGAGTCGAAGTTCAAGCTGGTCTTTGCAAGGCGGGTAAATTAATTCATGAACGAAATGAAAGGTTGGGCGGGCGGGCCCGTGGGGTGTGGAGGGAGCTAAACGACCTAGCAACTAAGACAGCAGTGCAACCAACGTTGCCACCTACTCGCAGAAAATTATCCGATTTTGTAAGAAATTATCCATTCTTGGCGTTTTGTACTTTTAAAAATAGCATGGAAAATACTTACATGTGTATATATTGCTTATAATACTATAATCGACTAAAAACATTATGTTTGATTAGTCTTAGAAATTATTTTACGAAGAGCTTTTTTATTGTTTTGTCTTTATGCAAAAAGAATAGGTAGGTAGGTATACGAAATTTATTTAATAGGAATGAATAAAAGTTTTTTTTTTTTTCAAGAAAATACCAGGAAGAAAATAAAATCTGTTTTATATATATAAAAGAAATATAAATACAATAACAAAATCACAAATATTTGGCAGACATATTTATTGTATAGCTATAGTGTTTATTCCAAATGTACCCCGAAACGAAAAATGAAACATACTTCAAGTAGGTATAAAAATTGACTCATGTAAAAGAGGCCAAGAATATTGAATATCATGCAACACTTTTTATTTAGTGCCACATTGTTTAAATAATTTGCAAAGTTGAGAAAATCAGTTCTTCGTAAATACCCAAAAAATGAAGAATTTTAGAAAATAATGTTTTACATGACAAATGTTGCTACTAAAAAGACCTACAAAACCCAATAATAAATTTTCCAATAGGTTAATTTGTTTATCTGCAAAATAAAAAAAAAAAGTCAAAATTGCCTCTTATTTCAATTATTAATAACTTATGATAAATTAAGCCTTGTGACATCGAAATTATCGGAAGTTGTACGTCCCAATTTATATACTTTAAAAATGCTAAAAATTTCAAATCGATATCTTTTAAGGTTTTTTGCAAAAAGTTATTTGTTTATTGAAAACTTGCTTTCGTAAAATTGTCGTAATTTTTTTTTAGACATTTTAGAGTTACGGATCAAAGTGGATTCACATTTTGACAAGTTGTACTATCATATACATATCAAATTTAATTGATTTTCACAAATTTCTTTGTTTAAAATCGAGTTCGAAAAACACCTGCGTTTTAAAGTTATAAACAAATTGAATAATTTATTTATTTTTAAGGGTACGTCGTTCGGGCTAGGATCATTTTAAAGCTACGATTTTTCTGCGAATTTAAAAAGAATAATAAATGCTCCAAGTCACTTGGGAACTGAGATAATTACTTCCACATCCACGTAGTGGATTGGAAGTATAGTAATTTAACAAAATTCCGAGTTTGAAGTCGGAATTTAAGAAAATAAAATATAAAATTTATTGTGGCCCTTCTACGCTTTTATGATATACTATTCCTAGATGCCTACATTAATTTTAATATTTGAAAATATAATAATCCAATAATGTTTTTTCTTTGATGTAAGCTTTGTTGAACCTAAGTTTAAAAGTTACAATAAATTTAGTGTAGCGCGTCTGAGGCTGCCCACGCTACGCGGGCGTATACTGTCGTGTCGCCGCGTCGTGCGTTAAAATAAATAATGTGGAGCCTAAATTTTTGATCGTAGGAAGAACTTCGAACTTCATACTTTCGAATGGCGCTATTAGTTTTTTTTAAGAAAAAAATATTTTAAGAGATTTTTGACAAAAAATAATTTGCAACTAATTTGTTTAACCAATGAAGGTCAAGGATTATTGTTGGTAACTTTTATGTTGTCCCTGACATGTTCAGAGATGTTTTCTCAAAAGTTACCGCTTCCCGGAATTTTTCCGAAGTGAAAACCTCTATCGATTCCACTACACTTAATTCTGTAAAAGAACAAAAAAATAGTTTCATGTAGTAAGTAACTAGATGAAAATATTCGATCGACCTAATTTATAATTACTTGAAAATTATTTTACTCAAAGGCAGCTTTTTACTGTAAATATAAATATGTTTTGACATATGCCATCTTCTGATTGTATATACCCTATGTACCTATTTACATGTTTAAATTTATACACAGAAATTGATGAAAAATACGTTTTAAATATATATATATACTTACCATTAATCAATACAGAACCAATATGATTATCACGCTTACTCCCTAATTGTATTGATTTAATGTAAGTAGGTTGTTTTTGTTTTTAGTAATAAAAACTTAAAATACATTGGACTTATTTGGTTATTTGTTAATATTTGATGTACCTATATAGATGTAAAAAATTGCTCAATGTCAATATAATTCCTTTAGCAGAAAATCAAAAATATTGACGAAATTAACTAAAATACATGTAAGCATCAAGTCTATTTTTGTTGTTAAATTGATTACTTTAAGAAATTATCATAAATATAAGCAGCAAGTACAAGTTTTATAAACCGTTTGTAGGTACATTTATTTGTGAAAATCGCTGAACAGTGATCACTTGACGCTAAGAAGACAGACACGTCTCTCTCTTCCTCTCTGTGATGAGCGTCCACTGGATGTTTTCAAAGATTAGTGAAAGTATTGATAATTATTGAATTATCAATGGTTGCAAGACGTGGCAAGAACGTAATATCGCGTACTACGGTAGGCGGGGCTTACCCGAGGTCGGCGCTAAGACGGTAGCGGTAGAGTAGAACGAAATTGAACTGTTCTGCCGAGTGCCACATTATTATGGGATTACGTTGCTTCGGACATTCATCGATAGGTACCGCCACTCTCCAATAATTACGGGAATAATTATCTATTACTACTTAATCAATGGTGATACTTAAACTTTGACTTTTCCTATTAGATAAAAAATGCTTTAACACTTTTCGATGTAAAATTTTAGACTCTGCCACTTTTGTCTGAAACTATTTTTTAGATTTTTGGTGCATGTTTATTTTTTTCTATTGCCAACATAGTCGACATCATCCGGAGAATAATTAATGCTGTTAATTTTGGTTGTGCTGCAAAAAAAAGGTAGTCATAGAACTTTCAAAATATTCATCGGTCTGTCCGACCGTTACGTTTCCTTCAAACACAATAACTTAGAAGGGGAAGCTAATTGTGTTAAAAGTTGGATGGTAATTTAGTATTAGTTGAGAGAAAGTATTTTATTGTTTTGTTTTTAAATTGATAATTTATTCACAGGTGCAGTTAGGAAGAGATTTCCTGAGGCAACCGATTTGGAATCCAGCAGACGATTTCTCTCTATTTGTCAGAAACAAAGGACATATATGAAGGCAGAGATGTTAGATAGTTTAGATTGAATTTTGTACATATTTGTTTTATTAAAGTGGCTTTAAAATATCTATCCTATGTATATCTTTCCTGGCCTGTACCTAAATACTAAATAATAATTAAAATGTTCTTATAATATATTTACAGATGAAAATTTTTAAACATATAAATTATCTTTGAAATATCCCAAATATTTTAAGTATTCTACCTATACAAGAAGAAATTATTCTGAAAAGTTATTCACAGGTTTTATTAAAATAATAATTATATAATATCTTAACAGAATATTTTGTGTATATTTTTAAAATTTTTCTTTAAATATCCATGAAATTTTCAAAGATATTCCATAGATATTTTAACGTTAATCTTTAGAATATTCACTGAACAGAAAAAAGTGTCCCATTCTGTTATTTCTAAAATATTCTATAAAAAATATTTATATTTTCAGAACATTCTGTGCATAAGTCAGTATCCTTTAAATATATTTTGAGAATAATTTATAAATATTTGTGTTTGTTGGGCACTTCTTAATTGTGGCCGATGTTTACAGGGTTATCATTTAACTTATTATGCTGGTCTCCAAAACATTCCTAGAAAGACAAAATGGTTTTGTGTAAACTGCCCCAAGCAGCAGACTGACGTCATTTTTTGGTCATCCGAGATGTCATTATGACCTCTGAAAAGACGTAACAATGACGTAAAAATGACGTCATTATGTCATTTCGCGACGTCAGATGACGTCATTTTGTGACGTACATCAGACGTCTGTAATTATGTATTTATATTCACGATTTCTTACCGTTTGTTGGGTATTTTGCCAATGTAAAAATATTTAAAAATTTTGATGAAAGAGACCTCTGCGCCAAAAGGATAAAACAGAGACTGGTTTTTATACTTCTACAAAAAAAAAAAAAAAACTAAATTAAATGTTGAACCTTCAATTTAATTTTTGTTTCATTTTATATATTTAGGTGTGACATTCTGTAGTAGAATATTATATAAAAACCAGCCTCTTGCTCATTTTGGCGCAGAGGTTTCTTTCATTAAAGTTTTTAAATATTTTTACAGTGGTAAAATACCCAACAGTAAGAACATATTGACGAGTTTTGACGTCAAATATGTTGGGTTTTACATATGTAACATAAAGTATTGTTAGATTTCCGGGCGTAGTGCAGTGGGCCGGATGTCCAAATGAAGTTTCGATAGAATCATATCTGCCATTTTTATGTTGATAGCAAGTAGAAGTAGCAGTAGGCAGCTCAGCAAGAACCAGAAGATAGTAGACGTGCACTTTATATTATACATGTTTAGAATATTAAGTTCTGGTCTAAAACTAACTAACATAAAACAAGTTGAACCTGCAACCACAACTTCTCAGCTGGCTGCTGAGGAAGCTATGAAAGCGTAGCAACCAGTTAGCTCAGGGCTGGTCGAGGGTCACTAGGTAGCGAGAAGAGTTATATATTTTTGTTTCTTAACAATTATTTGCTTGTCAAATTTACCAAACAAAACTTTAATAAACTATACAAATTTGGACGCCAGCGTATTCAGTAAATAACGCTCTTGCAAACTTTATCAGGGGGAGAAAACAATCAAAATCAAATATAAAACAAATAATATATTAACATAAGTATAAAAGAGTGAAAATTTTACTACACTTTACAATTTAGTAGAAATATTAATGGTGAAATTTGATTTAATTAGTTAAACAACAAAAATTTAGTTTAGAAAAAAAAATTAAATTTGAATATTTACAAAAAAAAAATTACAATGAAACGATCAACTGGTTTACAAATTTTCTTCTGACCAAAAGTTGAATTTTGCACATAAATTTGGCTACTTAGCTTAGCGGAGACGTGGAATCCCGACGAGGTCTGTTCCTGAAGATGGCCACGGGTACCCGGGAAGGACGTAATATTCAGGTCCTGACAACGCTGATTTCCAGGAGACGCTGCGTCGGAATAGTATCCAATACTTTTAGGATAACTCCAAATATTCAAGTTATGCCTTGTGCGTTGCTTCAATGGTGGTTTGGTCCAGGATTTTACATGAAAAAGAGGAATGTAAAGAACCAGTTGATAATATAAAAACTTTAAAATGGTGAGAAAAAGAGATACAAGAAAACTACAAAAACTATGGTGACGAAGGTCACTGCAAAACCAAACTATCAGCAATTTAATAAAAAACCTGAGTCTTGATAAAATTTTACTTTACTCTACTACTGAAAATATATGAATAAACTACTGATTAATATAATATATGAAATTAATAAATAAGAAAACTCTACTCTCATGAAATTTTAGCCCTTTACAAAATGGCTGACTGGTTATGACAAAAAATTTGAATGAAGGTAACAAAATTTAGTTAGAATTAGAGAGAAAATATCTGAATTACTATCTGAAAAAAACTAACACTGTAACAAATATAGCAAACAAAATGATGGGTTTAATCTCCCAAAAAAATTAACTAATAAAAAATGATATCTTAACCTCTTGTACTAACACGAGGTTAACTAAATGTGACAAAATGACTTTAGGTTTCGACTTTTAATGAGATAAGATTGTCTACACACGATTAAGAAGCAAAGATTCTAATTTATCCTTTGATTAATTTCCGAGTTTAATCCTCGTACAAATAATCTAAATAATGACAAAACACCACGGTATTGTGTCTCAAGCGACCACAAAATACAAAATTGCCGCGATAATTAATGATTTATCATGTGTCCAAATGGACGCCGACATCACACAAACATGTGTGTTAATAAAAATTAATTATTATACGGAATATCCTTTAATTCCCAAAAATAACTATACAGCAATGTTAACTCAATAATATGACATCATTTAATAATCAAATATATTCAAAATATCAAAGGATTAAAGAAATAAACGTGAAAATTCGTTAAAGAACAAGTAACAATCTTCACTCACCTAGGTCGAAATCAAAAGTGAACTAGCAGGGATATTTCAAATGATGCTTCTACCGCGTTTGCGCACTTGTTGACTTCCGGTCGTTATTTCGGCGGGTAATTCAAATTTATTTAGCACGGGTGCTTAAACGAAAAAATTATTTTTTCGTTACAAACCATTTATGCAGGGCATATAATTGATTACACTCATTTTTTGGTAAAATTTGGTTTTAGACAAAGAGAGGCAACATTCCAAATGCATGAATGCCTAATTCAATTTTTTTTGACATTTACAATTATGACCAACAGTAGACATAATACACAATTACACAGGCTTACTGCCAACCTGAAAAACCTGGAAATGCCAGGGAATACAAAAAGTAATGCTGGAAATCTTGAAAAGACAGAGAATCTAAGGAGGAATTTGGGTAAAATCCTAAAATTTCACAAATGTCATTCATGAAATGCTTTGATTTTCTACTGCATAAAAATTATGAAACTTGAGTTTTATATTGTTGCGCGTTTTCCACCTTTTAGGAAACACCCTGTATGAATCGTTCTAAATAATTTCAACAAGAGATAAACACCACTAACACTTTATTTAACAATTTACTGACTATACAATACTTTGTTTACTTAATATTTAACCTCACTTTTCACTACTAATTTCACTTTAATAAACTACTTTCTTAATAAAACTTCTTCCGCGCTGGTAATCGCGCCTTATATACTCAGAATTTGACTCTCTAGATCCATCTAGAAGCAATCAAGAATCTTCTCTTACCACATTCCAGAAAAGTAAATTTCTTTCTGATAGCTTCCAGTCACAATTAGTAGGCATAGGCGTATCATCTCCAGTTCCAAGGGGGTGTAATTCATAACAATATTACTTTAATATTGGGCATATCGTGGGAAATTTATTTGTAATTTTATACGTCTTTCATTTTGTGTATTATATTTGTATATTTGACTGATCTTAAGTTTTTGATCTTATTTTTATATTCTTAACAACTATAATTTTATAATATATATATTTTTCATTCTGTCTATGTGTTATATTTATATATTTATGTATTAGGATTTACCTATTTACAATAAAGTTATATTATATCTATATACTGTTACTTCTTAAAGTTCTCGAGGGACCAACATATGTTGTTTTAAATGATGCCTAATTCTTGTTCCATACTAAGTGCTTTTGCATCTGTGTACTGTTGATGGGTCAACATGTGTTTTATTAGTGATGTTTTACTTGTGTTGTGAGAGAACAGCTTTCACATCTGAAAGTTTTTGATGGGTCAATGTGTGTTTTTTTAAATTAAACTTATATCTTGTTACATACGAACAGCTCTCACATCTGTATGCTGTCACTTCTGAACGTTCCTGATGGGTCAATGTGTGTTTTTTTAAAGTCCCCTTATATTTTGTTACAAACGAACAACTTTCGCATCTGTATGCTGTCACTTCTGAAACATCTCTATGGGTTAACATGTGTGACTTTAAACTCCCTTTTCGTTTTGTTACGTACGAACAGCTTTCACATCTGTATACTGTCACTTGTGAAGCATCTCGATGGGTTAACATGTGTTGCCTTAAATTATCTTTTCGTTTTGTTACATACGAGCAGCTTTTACATCTGTATACTGTTACTTCAGAAAGTTCTCGATGTTTCAACATATGTCTTTTTAGATATTCTTCCTGTTTCGCTATAAACGGACAGCTTTTACATCTGTATACCGTTACTTCTGAAAGTTCCTGATGGATCAATGCATGTTTTTTAAAATTGGCCTTAAATCTTGATATAAACGAACAGCTTTCGCATCTGTATACTGTCACTTCTGAAAGGTCCTGATGGGTCAATGTGTGTTTGTTTAAAGTCCTCTTAAATTCTGTTACAAACGAACAGTTTTCGCATCTGTATACATCTCGATGGATCAACATGTGTGATTTTAAATTCTCCTTTTGTTCTGTCACATACGCACAGCTTTCACATCTGTATACTGTCACTTCTGAAAGTTCCTGATGGATCAACGTGCTTTTTTAAAGTCCCCTTAAATCTTGTTACAAACGAACAGCTCTTGCATCTGTATACTGTATTTTCTGAAACATCTCGATGGATTAACATGTGTGATTTTAAATTACCCTTTCGTTTTGTTACATACGAACAGCTTTCACATCTGTATTCTGTCAGTTCTGAAACATCTTGATGGATTAACATGTGTGATTTTAAATTCCCCTTTCGTTCTGTTACATACGAACAGTTTTTACATCTGTATATTGTCACTTCTGAAAGTCCCAGATGGGTCAATGTGTGTTTTTTTAAAGTCCATTTATATCTTGTTACAAACGAGCAGCTTTCGCATCTGTATACAGTAACTTCTGAAACATCTTGATGGATAAACATGTGTTGTTTTAAATTCCGCTTTCGTTTTGCTACAAACGGACAGCTTTCACATGTGTATACTGTTACTTCTGAAAGTTCTTGATGAATCAACATGTGTTCTTTTAAACTCCCCTTTTGTTTTGTTACATATGAACAGCTTTCACATCTGTATACTGTCACTTCTGTAAAATCTCGATGGGTTAACATGTGTGATTTTAAATTATCCTTACGTTTTGTTACATACGAACAGCTTTCACATCTGTATACTGTTTCCTCTGAGACTTCTTGATGGACCAACATGTGAGAATTCAAATTCTGTTTCTGAATTGTTACAAAAAAACAGATTTCACACATATAGACTGTTACTTCCGAAAGTTCTTGATGGGCTAACAGGTGTATTTTTAGAGATGCTTTATGTTTTGTGATGAATGGACAGCATCGACAACTGTGCACTGTGAGTCCCGATGGGTTTAGATCAATATGTACCAATTTTTTCTCGGCCTGATTCTCTAAATTATTCACTCTTACTTCTGAAAGGGCTTGATCAGTCACAATGTGGTCTTTAGTATTATACATATTTATATTTTTTGTGGTAGACTGTGATGAGGTAGAAGCATCTTGAAAACTGAAAATAAGTAAGTAAGTAAGTAATTTATCTCATGTTAAGTATACATAGTATTTAGTCAGGATGCTAGAGACAAACAAATGAGTAAAAGAAAATAGTCCAGGGACCAACAAAGTTAAAAAAAAGACATCAAAATTTAAAATTTACATGCTAAAATGGAATGCACTATTTATATATTCATCAATACTGTAGAAGGCCTTTTTTATAAGGAAACTTCTTATTACAGTTCTGAATCTACACATTGGCAATTGTTTTACATCTGGAGGTAACAGGTTAAAGAAAATGGGGCCAAAATAGTTGCGACCATGGCGACTGGCATCAATCCTAAGCCAGGTAGATCTAATATTTTGGCTATCTCTCGTGATATAAGAGTGGATACTATTTTGGAGTGTATATAAACGGAGGTTTTCTTTGGTGTAAATTAAGCAAGTGTATAGTATGGTAGAGGCTATTAATACGTCTTTCGAAATAGGAACCTTTCTTGTTTAAAAATTGCAGAAGTTGTTCCGCTATTTAAGTGTGGAGACCATGAATCACCTTCCAACTATAGGCCAGTATCATTGCTTCCTACGTTATCAAAAATAATAGAGAAATTGGTTAAGAAAAGAATTTTAGATTTTTTGTATCGGAATAAGGTCCTCTGTGCAGAACAGTTTGGTTTTCATGCCTCGAAAAGTACAAAGGATGCTATATTCGCCTTTTTAGAGAAACTATATCTTCAGATTAATGATGGGGAGTTGGCTGCAGCAGCATTCTGTGATTTGGCTAAAGCATTTGACTGCGTAAATCACAGGATATTGCTGGGGAAAACAAATCTACGGGTTTAGAGGTATAACACTGGATTGGTTCAAGTCATATTTATTTGGTCGCTATCAAAAAGTTATTTTTAATGGTAAAGTGTCAAAACAACTGGAAGTGACATCTGGCGTGCCACAAGATTCTGTCCTTGGGCCTTTACTATTTCTAATATATCTTAATGATTTGGCTTCTGTTAATATTCAAGGAAAGTTCACTTTTTTTGCGGATGATACCACGATACTCTGGCATGGTAAATACATCGATGAACTCCATGAGATCGTGAGTAGCGATTTAAAAATGATTAAAGATTGTTGTGATGCTAATTTATTATCTTTTAACGTATCTAAAACTAACATCATTACATTTAAATGCGACCTGAATGAGGTATACTTGGACGACAAAATTATAAAAAACCAAGCTGAATGTAGATTTTTAGGCCTACATATCGACAGTAAGTTAAAATTTGAAAACCATATCTCAATATTAAGTAAAAAATTAGCTACTAATTGTTATGCAATTAGAGTGGTGGCAAATGAATTAAACTTCGACTCGGCAAGAAATGCATACTTTGCACTTATAGACTCAAATTTACGTTATGGTATTTGTTTCTGGGGTTCTTGCTCGCAATATTTATTTAATAAAATTTTTGTGCTGCAAAAAAGGGCTTTAAAGTACATGTGTAAGGCTAATGTAAGAGATTCGTGTAAACCACTGTTTTTGAAGCATGGAATTATGACGCTCTCGTGTATATTCATTTTTGAGACTGCATGCCTCATGCATAAAAAGTTTGGACGTGATATAAACGGGGATTCGGTTCGCTACACACGGCTCACTCATAACATCACACTTCCTATTCCATCATCGGCTCAGATAAAAAACTCAATTCTCTATGATAGCAGAAAAATGTTTAATCATCTTCCTCTAAATTTGAGGCAAATTATAAGCAATAATAAATTTAGAAGAGAACTTAAGAAATTATTGGTTAGCAAGGCTTATTATTTACTGAATGAATTCTTTCAAGACACATTTTATTGACCCATTTTTATCACTGTTTTATACATAAAATAAATGTAATCCTGTTTGTTGTTTTTTGTTTTTCTTTACTCTTAATGTCTGTAACTTTTATTACTATTTAAGTTTGGCTTTGTCAACAAAAATTTTCTGTATTTTTTATGACAATAAAGCATATTCTGATTCTGATATATAAGCAAGGAAAGGTGAGTAACTTTCTATCTATAAATTTATTTCTCACATCTTCTCTATAGGACGAGGAGTTTATCACTCGAACAGCTTTACGTTGTAGTCCAAAGATTCGTTTGGCAGAGGGACTATGACCCCAGCAAATTAAGGCATATGACACATGAGACATTATGAGTGAATGGTGGGCTGACAATAGGACTTCATCAGGGACAATATTAACCAGGTTATGTAAAGCATAAGTATTTTTTGAAATTTTATTTGAGATGAGATCGATATGTGAAGACCAATTGAGTTTAGGATCCAAGTATACCCCTAAAAATTTAACAAATTGAGGATTTTCAAAGTTGGATATTTCCCTGTGCGAAAAAAATTACTTTATTAGTTTTATCTGCATTTAAGCAGAGCTCTATTGAAGAGAACCAATCATTGGTTCTCGACTGTGTATCCTCTAAAATTCTAATCAAGTTTGACAAAGTTTTATGTCTATTTGTTAATGTGGTATCATCTGCAAAAAGTGTCAGGTCAGTACCTGGGAAACTTTCGTCAATATCGTTAATATTTAAAAGAAACAGGATAGGTCTGATAACTGAACCTTGAGGTACACCACGAACCAGTCCTGATCTGTCTGAAGAAATATTGTTTACATAGGTGTATTGGGTTCTATTGGTTAAATATGATTGCATTAGCTTTAAACTTACAGGAGCAAAGCCATAAATTATTTTCATTTTATCTAACAAAATTTCAGGGGACACGCAGTCAAAAGCCTTCCGTAGGTCACAGAAAATCGAGCCGACATAGTCACTATTTTCAAAACCTTCCACAATTACATCCACTAAATGCCCAATAGCTTTGTTGGTAGATTTGTTAGTTCTGAGGCCAAATCGGTTCACAAAAAATAAGCTATGCGATTCAAAAAAGTCACAAATTTGATTTTTTTAAATAATCTCTAGTACCTTGTACCACCAACTTCTGCCCCCAGCAGGTTAGGAAGTTGAGGTTGCCCGGTTCTCGTTTAGATAGTGGAGACTGGGTCGTGGTTCGGAAATTATTCAAGAAAAACTTTTATTTTTTTTGTTAGGCGCCAGTAGTCATATTAAAAAAGCATCTATAACGTACTTGTCTAATTGTACGACTGTGACTACTCAGAGATAATTAATGTTATAGATACTCATGAAATTATCAACACTAAGTTAAAAATATCTGGTTTATTGACTCTATTATAAAACTTGAAATGGTTTAAATTTTGATTAATTGAAATGTTACACCTTATGGTTGGATGTAGCTACTTCCTTACAGAAAGTTATATATTTAATTAATAAGTTTGACTAGGTTGAAGACCAAAAAATTTACAAAATATGACAAATTATTGCTAAGCGGTGATTAAGTAATTAAATGGAAGAAAATTAATAATTAGCTGAAGGCAATATATAACATAAAACAATTTAGAAATGTATAAAAGTTTGTCGAATGTTGAATAATGTCGTTGAAAGTTGAACGTTGAAAAGAAATGTTGAAAAGCAAATTCAGTTGATACAATTACCACCGGCTGGGTTCTGCAGTAACCAACCCTGGTCCTCGTCTTACTGAATCCTCTTGTGTTGCCACCACTCGATCATTGACTCCGTAGAGATCCCAAGAATTTAGGCGCCGGAACTGTTACCAAACCAAACAACTTGGTGCTCTCATCCAGCGAGGACTATTCCATACCAAGCCACTCCAACCTTGGATTACAAAACTCCTTGGCAAATAGTCTGGTTCTCCTGGATTATAGCAGCCACCCAATTTTCCTGGCACACAGTTAAGCCAAATGTATGGTAAAATTCCCAATTTAAGGATTAACTTAACTTCAAATCTGAAGGGTCAACTTAACACCTCATTCCTACAAGAGTCTGTTACTACACTTGAAATTACTTGTTTATTAGTGGGCACTCTTAGTGCGTTTGATAAAATCCCCACGTTAATGCATTACTGGTATCTCTCTAAATAAATTACATTAACATGCCCTTCTCGCCCCTATTAATATCGAGTTAAATTCTTTTGAATTTTAATTATTCGACAAGGTTACGAAAACGTAATTTAATAAATTCGAACTGTCTTTAAACCCTTATTAAACCTCAATTACTCATTAATAAAATTTACTTCTAAATATATCTTAATACTGAGTTAAACACATGTCTCGAAATACCCCGTTCATACATTAACATGACCGCGTCTCTTTCAAGCCACGCGCCGCGAATGAAGGTAATTTGTGATCAACAAACATCGCGTTTAATTATGATAAATTCAACAATTAAATTGCAAATACATGTACAACAAATGCTACAGAAGGTAATTATATTTATATTATCAACTATCTATTAACATACCACACTGGATGAGGTGTTAATCGGACAGCACGTCTGTATTGCTCGAAGTCAAAAGGAAAATGGCTATCACGAACTGTTCGGATACCGTGTTTGATCTCTAAAGAACTAGTTACACTTCTATATGCGAGATGTCGCTGGTAGTGGGAACATAAATCATTCTTTAAATATAATACAAATCTACACAATTACTGTACTGTATCATTCTTATGCACTCATGAGTTCCAATTTAATCAGAATTATCGAATTATAATTTTGTTTATTGATTTTTGGGATTTATTCACTTATACAGATTTCTTCTTTTAAATATTTGTTGTACCAGATGACTTGTAGGTGTTTATCAAGAGAAGTAACAGATGGCGCTTGTATGCTAATTTATAATTTAAAGTTGGATTGACGAACACAATTTCTTCCAGATTCAGTAAGACCAGGGCTTTGGGATTGGACTGAAAAATTAAATAAGTTTACTGAATTGTGGTTTAAGACTACAAAAATTCATTGCTATTAGAATAAAAATTAACAAGTGGCATTCAGGTAATTTTGAATGTCACAACCTTGGCTAAAATTGGTTAAAGTGATATTGGTCTAAAATTATTTAATGAGTTCAAGTCGCCACCCTTATGGATAGGTACCACTTTGGCAATTTTAAAAACTGTAGGAAAGATTCCTGTTTTTATGGACTTTTATCAGTTTAGTAAAGGGAAGTAAAATTACATCTTTGATATTTTTTATAAGCTGCTCATTCATATCATAACAATCTCGACTATTCTTATTTTTCAAGTTGTTTATAACCTTTCTTACTTCATTTTGGCTCACCTCTCTAAAGGAAAATTTCGGTTAAACAACTGAGACTAAGGGTTTGGTATATTTTAACCTTGACATGTTATTTACTATATCGTTCAGAATATTTACAAAATAATTATTTAATTGATTGGCACTGAAACTTATTTGCACTTTGTTGGACTTTGTGTTGTTACGGTGGGTATTGATGGCTTCCCAATAGGATTTTGGTGAATTATTGCGTTTTTTTATATAATTGGTATAATATTCTTTTTTTGCTTGAACTATCTCAAGCCTGTAATTCTTTCTAAAAGTCACAATGTTTTCTTTTAAACCCAGATTAGGAAAGTGGTTGTGCATATCGTTCAGGCAATTTAAATGATCACGCATAGATTTCAGCTTTGAATTGAACCAGTAAAGAGGTTAGTTTTTTGTTAATATGGTTTTATGTTTTACTGGAAACACCATCCCCATATATTAATAATAATAATAATAACAATAAAGTCTTTATTAGGAAAGCATGTACATACAATACATCCAATCGCTAAGGCGAAGTCTAGCCAAAGCTATTCAACTTAATATTGCGATATTATATTTACAAAGTTATCAAATTTGGAATCGACATTCAGATTCATGTCATCAACAAAACTCCAATCAGTATTTTCTAACAGGTGGTACAACTGAAAGGTTCCCTCCTCAGTTATGGTCCTAATTTTGATTTTCGAGGTGTTACCTTTTATTGAGCTAGAAACATTTACCTTGATAATAACAGCTTTGTGGTCCGCTAAGTGAGGGTCACTCACTTCAATGCTAAACGAATCACTGAAATTTGTTAATATGTTGTCCACACTGAAAGAAACCGACCAAATAGAATGTTTTGCTAAGATGATCTGCATTATCATAAGTATTTTTTTTGTTAAGACTACTTTATCATTATCTAACCATAAGAAAAACTGTTTTGCTAATGAGATTTTGCAACGGTAAATCTTTGACTATTTGTCCCAATAGTAGCACTTACTTAAACTACGTAAAATATTGTTATAAGTTTTCTTTTTATTAGGGGTAACTAAATAATTTCTTACGATAAATAAGTGCCTTAATTTAAAGTTAACTATTTAATGGTTAAAACTCAAATAGACCTATGGTTGGTAAGTCACCTGTTAACTGTAAAGACGGGCTTACTAATCATAATGTCGTACTTATTTATTTTTGCACGTGGCGCAAGCGCAATTGAGTTTTTATCATCGCGCGCCATTTCATCCATGCAGCGACGCATGCAGTAACTAGTAAGCAATTCGGCGTTCGACGAGACAGTTGTGGGAAAGGTTTTATGCAAAGCATTTTTATAAAAAAACTTGTGTTTTATGTTATTGTATATTAGTTGCTTTCGTTCAGCAGAGTGATTCATAATCATAATAAACAGGATTTCAATGAACAGTAATCATATGATGCAAAATTGCATGGTATAGGGACAGAGACAACACATGAAACAGGTAGGTGCCTTATCATTACGAATCACTCTGCTGAACGAAAGCAGCTATTATATAGTAAACTATGATTGTGTCTTCTTACAAGTCAAAGTTCCTCTTTTTTAATAGGCACCCTGAATTGTTTATTAGTCGTTTGTTTCCTTAAATGAATTTATTTTAATTTTAATAATTTTTTGTCTGAGTCAACATAGAAATGTATTAAAAACGTGTTTTAATATGAAGTGTGAAGTCTAAAAAATATAAAATTAAAATATTGAATTTACAAGTAACGTACTTGCAAAATGACATTACTAGGTCAAGAGAGATTATTTGTTGCCATTATAATGTAAGCTGCAGAGTGGTTAAAAAGTCACCTATTAGCAGCAGGAAAGTTCTTTTCCGGTTACAAGGTAGTAATGGTGTAAGAAATAGGAACTTACTAACTATAACAAAAAACTTATTAAGATTAAAATAGGTGGTGACTCCAGATAGCAAAGCTATCAACCTACAGTAACAAATAAATAATAAGAAAAACTTTTATTAACGGTAAATAAGTGCATCTTAGCAAGATCGTTTTTGTTGCGGTTACAGAGCAGTCTTGCTGGAGCCTATTTAATGCAGATATTTATTAGGGGTTAGTCAATTTCTCTTTATAGATAATAGAAATTTCTTTCAGTGCAGACATCTATTTTGCCTAGTGTTACATTGTTATACCCAAAAGAATTCATTAAGTCATTAAAGTTGATAGCACGTGCATCATTTGTGTGAAAATAAATATTAAAGTCTCCATTTATAAGAACCCTTTGCTTAGTATTCATTAATTTGGTAAATATTTGGTTAAAACAATAAAGAAATATGTTATGGTTGCCTAGAGGAGGTCTATATGCATTTATTATTAAAAGATTGTAGTCGACCATTTCGGCTGCTGATAATAATTCACAGTATATCTATTATTACTTCGTTCTTTGCAATGTTATTTAGTTTCTACTGAAGGAAGATATTAATATACAGGGGGACCCAAAATTTCTGCATTTCACTCTCCGTGCTTATTGGATTTTCATGTTTTAGACCATGTAGATTACGAAAATTAAGGTTTATCAATTCCGTCGGTCTATTGGCGCTAATCTATAAAACTAAAATGGATACTTTCTCTGTAAAATATACAGGGTGGACAGCATAAAGAGAATAAATAATTTAAAAAATGTGACAAATGGCAATCATATTTGGCATATAGTTAACACAATTGACAAGGAAGGCAACTAGGCACAAGATCGGAAATTGCATAGTTTTCAAGATATACTTTTCAAGGTAACACCTACGTAGCTCAATTATTAGTAAATCGATATATTTTAAACTTGGTTAAGTTATACACCACTTGAAGGTAACTAAAAGCGCATATACTTATTTAATATATTCCATAGACGTGCGAAATAAGAGGGTGAAAATGTGGTAAATTTCCAGGTAATTTTTTTTTTTTTTTTTAAATTACCACCATCTCATAGGCCATCCTTTAAAACCCCTTTTTGCCAAATTTTTTAAAAATATCTCTAGTAGTTTTAAAGGTATAAACAGGTACATATGACTTTTGTCAAGAATTAATGGCCTTTAACTCGGAACGAAGTGAATTTAGAAACAAAGTTATTTCACAATTTTTGGCTACAAATTTGAAGTAATTTCCAAAATATCTTCGTACTCGCCAAAAACGCTAAGAAAATTCTCCCCACTTATACGGGCCCTATACAATTTACTTGTTTTAAATCTAGTCACCTTTAAAATCATAAACAAAATTATTAACTTGACAGTAATGGCAGCCTTTGTAGTTTACTTGTGTCATTATTTGTTGTTTAAATTATTATTCAGTTTCTTATTTAAAATGGAATATCTTTTTGTAGCTGATAAAGTCGAATTAATTCGGATAGTGGGTGAAAATATAATTTCATATAGGAGAGCGGTCAGAATTTTCAATGCAAGACATCCAGATCGAAGAAATCCCGTAGCAGCAAAAACTGTATATAGTATTAATATACTTTTTAATGAGACTGGTTGTATTAAGAAGCATAAACAAAAAAAAATTATCAAATATTAAATAATAGATATGCTGACAATCCACAAATCATAGCAGCATTCAGAAATGACCCAACATCTAGTATTCGCTCAGTTGCTCGCATTTTAAATGTTAGTAAAAATAAAGTTTGGCGTTGTCTAAGAAGAAACAGACTAAAAGCTTTCAAGAAGAAATTTTTACACACTCTAAAAGATGGTGATGAAGAAAGAATGCTAGAATATTGTCTGTGGTTACAAGGGGGATATTTGAATGATAAGAATTTTATTAAAAACATCATCTTCACTGACGAAGCCATATTTCCAACTAATGGGGTTGTGTCGTCACAGAACGTTATTGGGCAGCTGAAAATTCGCATTGGGTAATAAATTATAATGACCACTATGTAGCCAAAGACAATGTCTGGTGTGGCATATTGAATAATAACATTTTGGGTCCCATTTTCTTGGAAAACTTAAATGCCGAAACTTTTCTCAACCTCTTAAATAATTATCTTGATGGATTTTTAATGGACCTTCCACTGTTGCAAATGGTAAATTTAATTTTCCAGTTAGATGGGGTGCCGGCTCACAATTCAATTGTTGTTAGAAATTGGCTAAACCTTAATTTTCCTCAAATGTGGATTGGAAGGAATAGTCCATTACATGAGTGGCCCCCGCGGTCCCCAGATATCACGCCAATGGACTTTTATTTTTGGGGAGTAATTAAAAACTGGGTTTACAAAACCCGTCCGAGAAACAGACAAGAATTATGCGAGAAGATTACAGAAGCTTGTTGAGAGGTGACACTAGTAGAATTACGCAGTGTTCTAAATTATGAAAGAAAAATAGTAGAAAAGTGTATTAGATTAAATGGTGGCTTAGTAGAAATAACAAACATTTAGTTATGTTATTAAATATTTAATTAAATCATTTTGCTATTAACAATTAAAATATGTATTTTATTGTTTAGTTTGTGTATTACATATGATATTGATTAACTAAATAATAGAACACATCTTTAGTGTTAAAATTTAAGAAGTTTTATTTTATGTTAATTTAAAACCGTTTTAATATTCTGATCAATTTCTTAATGCGCTGCCCCACTTTGTTGGAATTAGCGTAATTCGTTGCATAATTTAAAGGCCATTCATATGTACCTGTTTATACCTTTAATACTACACAAAGGGGTATTAAAGGATGGCCTATGAGATGGTGGTAATTCTTAAAAAAAAATCCCTAATACAATTTACCTGAAAATTTACCCCATTTTCACCCCCTTAGTCTACGGAATAAATTAAATAGGTATATGTGCTTTTAGTTACCTTCAAGACGTGTATAACTTAACCAAGTTTAAAATAAATCAATTTATTAATAACTATGTAGGGAGACATTGTATATTGTCCACGATAATATTATTGAATGAGGATAGATGCATATCGAATTGTTCCGTAGATGTTTGTACAACTTGGTTGCCAATGTTAAAAGAAGAATTTCACAAACTTAACATTGTATAAAAACTAAAAAAACTGTTAACTAAATCAACAGTTCTATGTAAATAGTAATTATCTATGGATATTGAATATAACAAAGATTCTTAGAGCTGTGTATTTTTCATACACAGCAAAAAAGATTTTTCAAAAAAAGCCTTGAAAAAGGAAACAGATTAGATTTCGGAAACGTCGGCGAAATATTAAATTTCAAGTTTATATACTTATTTGTGTTGTTTATTTAAAAAAAAAAAGCAACCTCTAACTGATCCTTTGACGTAAAAGTCACAAGCGTAGAGGTTATTTACCAGTAACATACTGGTTAATTGTGATATCATGTAGATTCCCCGAGCACCGCTTAAAAAGAAAACATACATGTGGCAGGAAGTCCCAAAGAAATGAAGAAAGAGAAAAAAATTAAGATAATGCCACAAACATCATTAACAGCCGGTTTTACAATCGCAAGTTAACTTTCATGTTAGTTGACTTTTACTTGCAGGTTAACTATAACTTTACCGACACATGCGTATTTCAATATAAAGTTAAGTGATGATTTGTAAACGAGAGGTTGTGAATAAAATTTATAATGTTGGTACTGGAAAAATGGGTAATATACATAAAATGTATGAATTTTGGTCCAAAGTCACGTCACCTGCTATCAAATATAAATGTCAGAAGCAATTTATGAATTAGTGGTCTATTACTAAGTAAGTAGGTAGTATTTAGCCTCGATCTATTTAAAAAATCTCTTCCATCATATTCTTCGAAAAAGTTAGGTCTAGATACAGGATTACCTTGGCTACTCATCACTGCTATATGCATTTACTTCGCACATATCCATTTTTAGGCAAAATATCAAAAAATTATTTTGTGACAGTTACTTTATAGGTTATAAATTGCCAGTAAACTGCCAACTTCAAGTTTACCCACACCTCATCTGCTAGTAAAGTTAACTACTAGATAACTACCACATGGAAGATGACCAGATATTGTAAAACCCAATTTCTATAATAACCTGCAAGTTTACTCTGACTGGAAGTTAACTAGCGATTGTAAAACCGGCTGTTAGACACTGTATATTGGATGCAAAGTCGACTTTGCAAGCTGATATCTGGAAAACTGTCCATTTTCCGATCTTATGTCCATGAGAACTTTTGATCAGGAAGATACTATCTAGAATATACTGCAATTTCAGCTGATTTAGCTGAGAGCCATTTTCCATAAAAATTGTGCGGGGTCCTTTAGAATTATTCACTCAGCATCTGGCTTTGCATCCTCTATAGCTTGCAAAATTTAGCCTGTTAATAATATTTCCTGCATTTGAAAAAATATTTTTGATTCTTTTGTTATTTTGGGAATGATTTCACCCCCTTTGAGAGTCTTGGGTGAATTCAAAATTCACCTTTTTGATAAAAAATACATAATTTCGCTTTTTTAAGATTTACTTAATAGAAATAATAAAAATACGATTGTTTTTAGGTTTATTAATATTTTTAAAATTTCAACCACTGAATAGGGGTAATTACTGAACATTCTCAAAAACAAAGCCTGTCTTTGTTTTTAATAAGGATTCATTTGAGACCAGCTAAATTTTTTTTAAAAATTTTCCAAAGCTAACCCGCTACCCAAAACCAGGTGAAAAAAGAGCTTTGCCTAGAATTGCCACTTTTGTCACGTCCTCGTTATTTGCTCTATCAGATATTCCTATCGTTTTGTGAATGATAATGACTCTCAAAACAGACTTCTAGTGGGGCACCATGTGTTAGGTATGTCAAGAATTGACAAAGTTTTAAAAAAAATGGAGTTGTAGCACGTGATTGTCACAAACATTTTTTTAGATTGAGAATATTTGTTTAAACATTTTGAACATAAAAAATATTCCCAAAAAGAAATTCTTGTCAGTTAATTGGCAAGAAAATAATAAATTCCAAATGCAGAAACATTCCAAGTTTTTAGTATTTAATTTATTTCAGAACTCTAAACTCATCATTACAAGTTGTCTCTATTGTTTAACGCGTAAATGTATGCTCCTTTTACCAGAAAATAATACTCCCGGAAAGTTCTGGTGGTAAACAAAAGTACTACATATCCTTGACTGTGAAGGAATTTAATTTTTTTCACTAAGTTGAGATTTTATCGCATCTAAAATGTGTTGTATTATTATTGAAAGGGTATTTTTATTCTTAATAACTCGTCACAAGTTTTCTTTACAGGGTGATTTACCACAACATGCGGGAAGTAAGTTGTCCCCACCGAAAGGAGTTAAAAAAATGAAAAATTAAAAAAACGACAAAAAAAATTACCTTTTTTTTTTGTAGGAATGCGCCGCCTATGACTTTAACCAATCTAACGTAACGCGGTGCAACCATATCACTTCCCCTCCCCCTTTATCAGACTTGGGACTGACAGTGAAGCTGGCGGGGTTAGAAGTGACTTTTTGGATTTAATCACACAACTTTAACTTAAAATCATATCACAGTATTCATGCGATGGAAACGCTGGCATATTGACCGCTATCGATCTACGAATGCAATTTTCAGAACGTAAAAATCCAAACAGAAGCCGGAAAGAAACTGACCATACATACACGTTGTAAACAACATCTGATCGTTTCAACGAGACACGAAGCGGCGCACATGTAAATACGAGTAAACAATTGAAACATAAGGGTAGCTAAATTCCACAGTTCAGTAGCGTATCGTTACAAGTTTTAATGCAAAAAAATGTACTAAATTATTTCGAATTTTTCGGGGGGTTTCCCACAACTAGTACACAATTTTATTTTCCGCATGTTGAGGTAAATCACCTCATATAAAAGTTATACATCTCAAGACTAAATTCTAGTGAGAATAATTTCTACATGTACATATTTTAAAATGAGACAATGTATGATTTTACGGAAAAAAAACGTGTATATTGAATAACTGACTAAACAACTACTAAAAACTAAAACTAAAAATACCAAAAGTCTGTTTTGATTATAAAATTACTATCGCAACGCAATTTGGGTCCGAGCTATAAAAAACTAGATGGTCACGTAAACTGACAACTTTGCAAATCAAGACTAAACTAGAAAAAGAGAGATAAAGTATGATACGAGAGGGGCATTAGGTATGTTTCAACCTGTGTAAAATTGGCAAAAGAAAACTAAATAAATTTTCCACATTTAAAATGAAACTTAATTTATTATTACCTGTTGAAATCTTGGTCATCTGTTTTAATTTCAATTTCTTGGTTAACCAGAGATTTTTGTTCCTCCATTTCAACGTCTCTCTCTTCACAGAACACCTGTTCTAATTTAAATGTACTAACTTCGTTACCGATTCTTCCCTCATTAGCATTCTTTATTCCTTCACAGAATTTTTCTTCTGTCTTAATTTTATCAATCGAGGTATCATCTACCTCAATTTTTATTCCATCTTTTATTGTAAACTGTAATAAACTACTTAACTCTATTTGACCATTACTGTTCATATCTAGATTGTCACGATACTTCCTAATTTTGTCTTCTGCAAGAAAACAGGTAGTCACAAATCTAAAACAGTGTTCTAGAGAGCCACGGCAAGAGGGACAGATTACAGGTTTCTTGATGGTGCTTAAATCCTGTCAATCAAAAAACGAATATTGAAAATTAAATCATATATGAAGAAAGTGATACTTGTTTTGTTTAAAGTTAATCAGGCATAGCCGGATAAGCATAGGTAGACTGTCCCCAATAGGAGAACTTACTAAAATCTTTATCAATATGAGGTAAGGCATAAATGTTATCTCTACACAATAACCCAGGTCAAGGTTATTATTTTATAATGGTAGTAAAAGAGCAAGAGGTGACTGTAAAGAGTCGAGCATAAAGTGATATAATATTTTTAAAGTGTTGGCATACACAGCAGCAATGAATAAAATTAAGTAGATCGTGTGTTAGTCTTGTAACATGGAGAAGGGATTAACTATTTATTAAATGTTGTTAACATTATTAATAATTTTTTTAGTCAAAACTAGCTCGAGTGTTATGGCTTGGAGCTTATGGTTAATTTATTTTATTTATATTTATTCATTTATTCAATACATTTGTCCAACAGTACAAAAGAACCAATTACAGGACAAGAAAGCGACTATAATAACTAACTACCTTACCATGTTGATTTGATAGCACATAATCTAAACATCTATTAATGCTATTTGGTACATTATTATACTGTTCACAATTTAAAGTTGTGTGCAAAATATAACATTCAAAGCGGCATCCCTTAAAAATTACATCGCAGAGAGCCGCGCGCTTGCAAACGAACACCTGCTTAATACTGTTATGAATTACACCCCCTTGGTACTGGAGATCATACGCCTATGCCTACTAATTGTGACTGGAAGCCAGCAGAAAGAAATGGACTTTTCTGGAATGTGGTTGGAGAAGATTCTTGATTGCATCTAGATGGATCTAGAGAGTCAAATTCGGAGTATATAAGACGCGATTACCAGCGCGGAGGGAGAAGTCTATTAAGAAGGCAATTTATAAAAGTGAACAAGTGGAAAAGTGAAAAGTGAGGTTAAATATTAAGTAATTGTATAGTCAGTAAATTGTTAAATAAAGTGTTAGTGGTGTTTATCTCTTGTTGAAATTATTTAGAACCCACGGATTCATACAGTGTGTTTCCTAAAAGGTGGGAATAAACACAACATTGGTGTCAGACGCGGACTTTTAACAAGAGGATTTTTCGGAAGTGTTGAGAAGACTGGGACAGTATTCTCGGAGTTAGTGCTAACACAGGAAGGACTAATTTACTGGACATTGTTCGAGGGTTATTTTCGAACAGGAAAATAGTGTTAAGTGCTTTTTTAGACATTGCAGAACATTTTTGTTAGGGCATTAGTGATAGTGATTAAATCCTTTGAACTCAGAAGAGATAAAGACTCTGAACAAGACTTTCGTGTAGTTATTAAGTGCATTTTCGTGAACTTTCTAGAACGTTTCTATTTCGACAGTAGTTTACATAAAAGACTTTCTCGTGCTGTTTTGCGATTTCTCTGGACAATTCCATTACCGATATTGTCTTTTATATGCAGATGATATGAAGTTATACAGTAAGGTAAATGATGTGAGTGACTGTATGGTATTACAAAGTACCCTTGATAAAATTAATGAATGGTGTAATTTAAACAAATTACAGTTGAGTATAAGAAAGCTTAATGTTCTAACATTAACTAATAAAAACCAATATGTAGAATTTCATTACCGTATAAAAGATTTAGTGCTTACATGTCCATCTACATTCCGCGACCTAGGTGTAACACTTGACACCAAAATATCATTTAATTGCCATATAAATACCATCACTAATGAAAGTTTTAGAACATTAGAATTCATAATACGATTTTCTCGCGATTTTAATGACATTAACACACTGAAACTACTATGTCAATCTTTTGTTCAATCCAAATTGGAATATTCGTCAATTATTTGGTCGCCCCGTTATAACATACATATACAGACCATAGAGAGAATTCAGAGGCATTTTTTAAAGACTTTAAGTCATAAGGAAGATGGTGCCTATCCTGCTATTGGTTTTTCTCAGACTGAACTGTTAAACAGATTTTCACTCTCAAGTCTGGAGAGTCGTAGAACTATTTCACAGCAAATGATTCTTTTTAAATTAATATGTAATATAACTGACTGTGGTGCTATCTTAAGCTTACTAAATTTTCGGACACCCAGACCTGGTTCTAGGCATAACTCATTATTCTATTTGCCGACTCCCAGAATTAATGTCCAGAAATTTTCTCCGCTATACAAAATGTGTGAGAACTCTAACAATCTACAAGACCAGTTGGATATATTCCACTGCAATGTAGCTGCGATAAAAAGATTAACTGTATAATTTAAAAAAAATTGTTTTATCTTTGTTTCTATCTGTATATTCTGTATTCTTTTATTTCTACTCTCATACATTTTATATTTGTAAATACTTATTATTTCCTACCTTGTAATTGGAATAATCTGTTGGGTAGTATATTGTTAAATAAACAAATACAATGATTTCAAATAAAATTTTCATCAACTAACAATCAAATTGCAGATATTTTTACAAAAACCAAATCTGACAAATTTAGAGATAGTTCTGGTATGAGGTACATTAATAAATAAGTTTAGAATAGGTGGTAGTGTTAAGATAAGTAATATTATTTTGTATTCCTGAGTTTATAGACCGATCACCACCGTGCAGGTCTGGATGTACCATGCGGAAGTGCATATGTCTAGAGGAGAGTCGTAGTACATATATTGGTTAAAATATTAAAAATATTTAAAAAATATTAATGAAAAAACCTCTGTGCCAAACAGATCAGAGGTTTTTTTTATTAAAATTTTTTAAATATTTTTCAGTGGCAAAATAATCAACAAAAACTAAAAAAATCTGAATATGCCACAAATAAATAATTATAGACTATATATTAAGTAGTCTTAATTTGAACAATTTTATTCTTTTGTGTAGGCTGTGCGACGCGTGCGTCAATTTAGCCTATCAATATATTTAGTTGTTACAAAGCTGTTTCCTTTATCCTGCTTGAACACACTCACTAGCCCCCTCAATATTATATAACCAAAATTAATAATGTTAAGTAACATGATAAATAGTGATACATACCAATTCTGGAAGATATTGTTTGATCATTTTCGTGACCGTAAGGTCTCCCTCTCCAGTATCATCGCATATTATAGAAAAACAATTTTTTACTGGACCAATGCACAATCCACATACGTCTTGATCTTCCGAAATTCCAGCACCATTTTCATGTTTTCTAAGATAGACCTCTTTTAGATCTAGTTTTACACCATCCTTGTCGTTAACAAATGGAACTATGTAATCATGTGAATAGAAGCACACTGCTTTAAAATCAAAACATTTTGTAAGCATTTCTGTACAGTTTATACAGATCACGGGTTCTCGTATTGCAGTTATAAAATCCTAAAATAAAATTCGTCTAAAACAGCACACGGACAAAACCTGTAATAAATATTAAACTGAGTCAAATTTATATCGATACCTTATTGCTAATAGATCGTGTCCCACAAAATTTTGAAAGTTTAGTTTTTGATTATGGATTTTTCAGCTGATTTCCCACAATTTGATATGTAGTAAGCCATTTACTTCAATCCCGTCATACTAATTAGGTTATTCTAATAAGTCATAAACAAATCAGCTGTTTTTTGTAGTTCTAATTTAGCATATCCCACAGTTTGTCCATGTGCTTCATAAGAGAAGCGTCTAGAGAGACCGAAATGCGAAAGCTTAGACACGCCCAACACGTGATATCACTAGTTTGGACTATTTCTTCTTTGCTCTAGCGTTTAGTTCCAGCGAGATGGTTAGCACATAGGTTACGCTTTTGCTTATGGCGCGAGGGGTCCCGGGTTCAAATTCGTATGCCCACACAATTTTTTTAAAAATTCTGTAACGATTAATATATTTTTTTACAAATTCTTTTCTGATTTCTTTAGGTTTTCCTTCTTTTTATATAATAATTTCATTCTTTCGTGTGATTTCTTTGGGTTAGGTTAGTAGGTTTTTATTTTGATATCTAATTGTTAATAATTATTAGCGCCGCAGGCAGTATTAGCGTCGCAGACAAAAAACTGGGGGGTGCGGGGGGTGTCCCCCCGCCTTTTTTCCACAAAATAACAGGAAATATTTCAATTTCTCCACTTGCACGAATTTATTATACATTTACAAGGTAATGCGCATGCTCGAAGCTTTCGCATTTCGGTCTCTCTAGACTCTTGTCTTCATAAGGGCTTTGGAGGTTATGTTATAACCCAGTTTGACGATTTATGAAATAATCAGTTTTTTGAGCCTCCTGGCGAAATTTTACTTTTGTGTGTTACTATTAGCAATAAGATATCGATATGTAAACTTCCGTCTTCTTACAGCTGAACGTCATTTTCGACTTACTATGTTTGGTAGAACTATATCCAAGATACCTCTCATGTCGTCTCCTATTACCCTAAATTCATCACATTTTTTAAAACAAATTCCACATATTTTTTCTTCTATCCCCATTTTCTATAGAAAATGCACAGCAAAAAATTAACGATAAAATTACACCAAAAAGTAGAGAATTAACTACTTATTTCATCACTTTTTGAAATTTGTGCTTGGCTAGCCTTAAGCCTTTCGATTTTTGTTTCCAGTAATTCGTCGCTAATTTCACACTATAAACTTCGATGTAAACATGTAAACTGACAGACACGATAATTCATTCGAACATTGGACTGACTGTGGCGCCGCCCCGAGCATCTACTAGAAGACAACAGATACTTATTTTGAAAAAGCTGAAAGTGGTATGTTCTTTCATCGGAGATATACATTCCGTCATTACCTATTCGTTGTCAAAGGGGTAACTGACGATGATCTATTTACTTTCTGTCATTTGCAGGGGCGGTTTTAACATGCTTGCCGCCCCCGGCACTATTTTAAGATGCCGCCCCTACTCTTAAAAAATATAACACATATATACTTGATTGATTGATTTGCCAACATAAGGTGAGCATTGCTACCGATTCCGAGCATCCATGGAGGTTCATTCCAACACGCAGCTTAGTCGTCCGCCGAACACGCCCAATGGACGGCCAAACCGCATGCCGTAACTATTTCGGAGTGTAAGCGTTTGCTTCTTTTCAGTTTCCATGCTTCTTTTAAGTTTCCATCTATCAGCACTCCCTATTTTTCTTCTAAGTTTTCTGTTTCTCCTATTTCTCAATCTAGCAGCTTTTATTTTTATTTTTATTTATTAACCGTTCCACAGGTAAATAACCATTTACGGTGGAAGTGCTGGAAAGAGCCCTATTCTGCGGCAAAAAAATAAGCGCTATTTATAGCGGGTTATGGGAAAGAGGTTCAAAGGAATACTTTGCACATCTTGTATATTGTTTTTTTTTTAAGCAATCAATTTCAATTTCCGCTTTCCAGTTCCGGGAAGTTTTATTTCATCACCTATCTATTATGATTAATACCTTTTCAATTTTAATCTTAATTTCTTTTTAAAATTTTACTAAAGAGATAAATAAATAAACCAGTGCTAATGCTACAACAAATAAACAAAACTTATCTCCCTTCATCCCCATCTGGATGGCTGGCTGTTTATATTGCCGATGTTGCTCTCCATACACTTGAAGAAGGGACGGGACGCAGATAGTATAAATTCTACTAGATTCCAGCTATAGTACACTAACGCAGACACTATTTGCTTTTATTTTTAGGGGCCACTAACTTAATTATTCAATTATTAATTCGATGCGTGCTTTGCTCCTCCACCATTACACCTCATTTTGCGCAGAATTTTTTAAATCTACCGACGATTTAAATTTTATCGAGTTTAATGAAGTTTTGACAGGTTTTTTTCGCGTTTCCCGGGAGCGTCGCACAAACACATCCGATCTCGACGGAGATAAACCGACTCATCCATTGCCACTGAATACCTTCATAATGTCAATAAAATAATACACCATAACATATAATATATAGTAACCAAAAATGTTTCCCAAAAAAAGAATAGTTACTAAACGTTTTTTTTTTATATTTTAAAAGAACAAAGGACACTACACATTAGAGGTGAGTGGTATATAAAATGACTTTTCTGTATAACATCTATTTATTAAAAATAAAGAAAAGATAAACTAATTTTAAAAATAAAATAATTTTACACAAATTGTACAAGATCAAGACGAAATTTTCTTACTTTTTTCACAGCAAAATCATTGATTATATCAGCTGTTTTCATAGTTTTTAAAATTTCATTTTCAATATGTAATACTGCTAGTGAATTTAGCATTTCCTGGGTCGTTGTGGGCCATAAGTAATTCTTTACCCGTCTCAAGGTCGAGAAACTCCTTTCTCCAGAACAGTTTGTAGTGGGTATTTATTTTCTAATAATATAAATTAGGTATGAAAGAAAGCCTCTTCTGTCTGCCATCCATATCGCTCGATGCGTTGTTTTGGCTTCAATGGAACTGTCGCATTAGCGGAATCACAAAAACGATATTTAAAAGAAAAAAAATTTGCCGCCCTTGAAATTTTGCCGCCCTGGGCACTCGCCCAGTATGCCCAGTGGTAAAACCGCCACTGGTCATTTGTGTGGAATGCGGACAGCAATAATGTTAAGTGTCCCAAAGAAAGTTTGTTGAAAGTTGAAACCTGGGAATAAAGAACCGCTGCCGAGTCACTATAATTCCACATTCAGATTTCACTTCCAAGTCTCTATAAAGGAAAACATCTTAACTATATTTGTACACTACTATGTGGAAACTGCTCAAAAAATTTTATTAAAATTACGTTGCCATATGCCAGCCAAACCCCCAGAACTTCCGAATCTGTATGCGGGCGCTGTCCAATATCTCCTGGCGCCACCGAATAGACTATTGAGCACTACCCTCCAGGATCCAATTTTATTGCAAGATTTGACCCAAGTATACTGTACTTTATACCGAAAATGAATTAAATGCGGAATTTCAATTGCCGATTAAAAGTCGAAAATCACTTAATTCAAGAAATTTATTATCTTCTAATCATGAAAAAGCAGATACGAAGAGTATTGCTGCACATAGGTATTATCAGCTAAATCTGAAAGTTTTACAGAATGCATTATAAACCGTAAGGATACTGATGTACTGGTTCTCTTACTTCATTTTATAGAAAGTCTTGACGTAAATGTTTACACGCAGACAGCACAAATGAAAATAATAGATATAAATTCTATCAATATTGATAACATTTTAAAACAAAATATATTATTATTTCACGCACTAACTGGTTGGGAAAAAAAGTGCGTGGAAAATCTTTGAAACAAATTGCAATCAGCTATCGCGTTCATGTGAAAAGTAACAAAATTTAAGGAGTTGGAAAAGTTTTGCATGTTACTGTACCCTCCCACTAATTAAGATAATATTAATGGTTTGAGGGAAAAAATGGCATATCAAATCAGTATAGACAAATTGCCCCCTACAAGTGACGCCTTGAATCCACACTGAGAGCATTTTACCAATCTAGTATATGGAGCAATGCTTTAAATCCAGTTATTAATATACCGAATCCTTTGGAGTACGGGTGAAGAATAAATGAAGATAATTCTTATTCACCTATATGTGGACAAATAAATCACCAATGCCAACTCTGGCTGCAGAAATGTCATTTTGTTATTGTAAAACAGGTAAAAGTATCGCAAATCGTTTAAACTATGTTTTTTAATAAATGTCATTTCAAGATGCGCAACCATGAGGGGTGAGTTCAAAAAATATAAATTGTCGTGTTTGGGAAACTGTGGTTGTTCGGGTGGGAACTCTTGCCAGAATGATTACACAGACAAAATTACAGTTGTAGATAAAGAAACGGACGATGAATTATATTAGGAAAATGATAAGTTCTGGGATCGTTACTTTTGTGTTTTATTATAATGTGCATTTTTCAATTAATATGAAAATGTAATACCTTGTAATAACTTCAACATCAATTTTATTTGGTTAGTATTATTCTTAATTGGTTTATAAATAATGAATATTTTTTATTATTGCGGCATTTCACACTCCTCCTATTATTATTATTAGCACTATTACTATTATTATTATTATCATTAAGATAAGTAAAGGGTGTGGGTAAATAATCATTAATTATAAAAGTAGTTTTATTGAAACATATTCTTTATAGGATTTTGCAAATGGCAGAAAAATAACTATCTATAACTAAAAGAAGAACTCTGTGTGTAAAAATATTAATGAAATCTTTGCATTTTTTTTTTAAATGAAAAGATAATATTTTTACACACAGAGTTCTTCTTTTAGTTATAGATAGTTATTTTTCTGCTGTTTGCAAAATCCTATAAAGAATATGTTTCAATACAATTACAAGCAAACAATTAATAATTCATCTTTTTTAAAGTAGTTTTTCCTCCCAAAATTCATCATTCTATATTTTAAAAACTATGTAACTTAGGTCATTAGTATCTGCGTTAATGTATTTTTAATTTATTTTTGTTAGGAAAATTACCTCCTACATAATTGTTATATCACATTATTCAGGCTAATTTCTAATGAATAAATTTAAATGGCAATACTTTTATATACGACTATGCGAGCAGCGAGTGAGAGAGAGAGGGAAATAGACAGATCTTGCGATAGTTGCAACAGGGGTGCTGCAGGAATTGTGTCACCAAGTTAGCATTTCTTTTATAACTTTCTTATTTATAAGCCGAATATAAAAATCAAAAAATGAATATAATCTAGATAGTACAGGCTACAACTTTTATTCTTGCCAATTTTCTAAAATTTTCGTTCGTCTACCTACAATCAGGAGTGTAATGAATTTGCGAAAATAGTAAAATGAATATATGCGTACTAAGGCAGTTACATAGGTTTATAAAAACCTTTATCCGCTTCAACTAATGCAATTTTTTCACATATAATTTGCTATAACTTTATTATTATACATAATAAAACAAAAATTTGAAAACTCTTAGAAAGAATAGAGAAAAATCTAATTTTCTAATTTTTTAGCTTTTTCACCCCTGGGGGTTGTTTGGACACCGATATCGCCAGACGAATTTAGGGGGTGTATATACAAGCCAAATACCATGAAACAACGTAATCAATACATTTTTACCTTTCAATGTTCCACGGAAGTCGAGATAGATCTCGTTTTGAACTCTACTATATACATTGAATACATTTTCTATTCATATTAATAAAGCGTATTAAAGAAAACATCAGGCTCATAATAAAATATTAATATTCAGTAATTACTGACACATCAGTCTAAAATTTTTTTTTATGTAAAACAGTAGGTAGTATGTATAAAATAAAATAAAAAAAAGTATATTCAAACATATTTGTATTTAAAACTCGCCCCGGTTGTATTACTCTAGTTGAGAGATTTGCTGCTCGACCATCAGCTACTGAATATACAAATCTGTCAATTTCTCAACATTATTTGTCTAGCTGAAAATCACATTTCGACGATTGGACATATTAAATTTAAATGAAATATATAAATAAATGATCCGAAGTAACATTTCAGAAGGTTTCTATTCAATTACAAAGCAAAAATCAAGAAAACAATTTAAATTAAATGGTTAACTACTTCATTCATTGCCCGATTAAAAAAAAACCAATAGGGTTCAGTTAAGCTCACTAACTTACCATTCGAATTTCAATACAACTAGACTTCTCTTTGTTAATATACTGTGCTTACAAAAAAAAAAAAGCGGACAGACAGACGGATATGAGAGATTCACAATATGAAAATTTTGTCTATACGAGTGGTATGTACAGTAGGGTGGAGTGAAAGACATACTTAAAAATATTTTTTTTCGATTTCAAAATATAATACCACAAATAAGTTGTCTAATGGACTTCTTAGTATAATGGTGAAAGTTTGTCGAAATGGGTCAACATCTTCTGCCTCCCCAGTGACGTTGAATTTTTGAAATATTTAAGATTTACGGAAATGCTATAAAAAACATTAAAAAATATCCCATTAGAGAGATGTCAATCTAATATTGCAGAAAAGCTTCCCTTTGTACTACATAGTGTTGTGACAAATGTTGGTAATTGTCTCCTCAATGACCTTGAACGTTTACTAATTATAACATTTTTTAAATATTACCCCAAGTATACATTTCGTAGTTTGACTCTAAAATATACAATAATTACCATATTCAAATTGTCCTAAAATAAGGTTCTATTAGTTTGGTTTTAATATAGGTCAAGGAATCCTTAATAAAAAAACCTGATTTGCAAGAAGGAATATTATAATGTATTAAACATTGAAGATTCTGATACGTTATACAAGCAACTGTGGTAAATAAATAATTTAGAGTACTAATTAATGAGTTTTCTTAAAATTTATTACTTATTCACCACGTATTCTGATTTCATATGAAAGTAATGCATGGTTTTACTGGAATTAACTCGCATCCTTATGAAACCATCTCTTGCATCGACGCCACAAACTGCTGTAGGAGCTTCTGTAACTAGTTTCACACATCGTTCAACACACTGTGTGTGACAAGGATACTTGCCCAAATTTACTGTAAATAGGTCAGGGTGGTTAATAAGTTCTCGTAGGTCTTCATTGGAAATCTGGGAGGGAATAGATGTGGTTCTGTTAGCTCAGGTTCTTGTCAGTTGATAAGCTCAAAGTAGTCGTTTGCCTCAAAGTGTAGAGGAGACATTTTGAACATTCTAACCTTCTTAGAGGATACCGCATATATGGATGAACTCCTTCCTTTCAGAATTCAGAAATTCTCAAATTGGGACCCGATAATCCGATATCGTGCCAAATAGAATTTTCGTGGTAACCGAAGAATCCATTTCTTTGAGTTACAGCATCAACACCTGTCAATCATTTGTTCAGGTAGTGAGACAGCTGAATAATGTGCCAATGGCGCTTTGCGCCGTCTTTACCAGAGGGATTAGATTTTGTTTTAAACCACATGGAAGCATATACATTTTGTAGATTTGTGGAGGTAAATGGAATTATCAAAATTTAAAGACATTTTACACAGTTAATGAGTAATTTATGGAGTTAGTTTTGCGTGGTATTAGATCCAATTACTGGATCTTTTGGCCATAAAATAATATATATAATAAGTAGTTAAATATCAGACTTCTCTAAAAAGATAAGACCATTGGGGAGGCAGAAAAACGTTTTGAAATTAAAAGGAAAAAATCTAAATACTAACAAATAACATAGACAACTTTTGCGCACTATTAGATTAAGAAATTCATACTTTGACTTTTTCGCTCCACCCTAATGTACAGTTTTAAAAATATGCTGATCAAATGCAATATACTCTTCATTTTTATACTCGCGAAGAGTATGATGACTGTGTAACAAGTTTTTTCCGCAACTTGTTAATTATTTAATTAGTTGCCAAATATTTTCCATTCAGCACCCGTACTAAGAATAAATTCAATTTGTTGCCAAAAACTCATGTTTAGCGACTGTGCTACAATAACCGAAATAAAAACCAAGTTAGAAGCAACTGAGCATGTGCGGGCGGAATATTAGAGAGAGATAGGACTTACAGGAATTGAAAACCAGGACTTTCCGTCTTGACGTCACTGAGGTGAGACTATTCTAATTTTTTTCTTAAAATATTTGTAGTTATTAGAGCCATCCTACAATACTTTGTTGAAATTTTTACTTTTATAATTATAATTTCTTAAATAATAACCTAACTATTTTGAATTTATATTAAATTTTAAGCTGGCATTTAATTAAATTATTAATATATTTGAGGTTAACCTTGGTGGTTAATAAGAAACCACTTGTTAGTGGATGCCCCAGCAGTAGTTTATTTGTCATTTTGGGACAGTTCCTGCTGGATGTTTATGTATTAACAGTTTCAATAATTTTTGTTTGCCAGTAGTTTATATTATATACTTACATATATATATATATATTTTTTTTTTGGTATTTAGGGTCGCTCTAAAACTTTTATTTAGATAATCTCATTTCACGACTAGTATACTAATTATTGAATTTATTAAAGTACGAGACGTAAAGTCAATTTGTTTAAATTAATTTTTATAATAGTACGGAGACTATCTCCAAAATTTTAAATTTTCTTATTTAATTTTTTCTTAATGTCATATCTTAATATCGATTTCTTTTATGCTGCTTTAACCATTTCATCATAATTTAGAACAATTTTGTTGATTCACAGCCTCAGGGCCAAAATTTTGTGATAATCTAGTAGTAGAGTTTTTTTAATGGTGTTTAGTTTTTTTGGTTTTTTTTCGATTCATTGCTTAAATTTTACAAATTCTAATACCTATTTTTTTTTTGTAATTTCTATAAAATTTGTGACCTTGGCTTAACCAATGGTATTCCATTTTGTATTCTGCTAGATCATTCTTTTCAGTAAGTTTTAAAGTTAATTAATAATTTATTTAGCCATTTTAAATTTTAACCGATAGTTTTTTTTCTTTGTGTGATTTAACTAAATTTGCATCAACTGGTTCCTGAATTATCATTGTTTTTCATGTAATAACTGGATCGACCAATTCTGGATCAAGCACATGGTAGTTTTGCTAGTGGCTGGACAAGAACTATAATTCGCTGAATATTTCCAACTTCGTGTCATCCTGGAACCTCCTCGTAGACCGGACAAACAATATAAGTCCTTCAACCCAGGTACCTGTGGCCATCTCCAGGAATTGACACACTGGAACTCCGCACTCGCCACCCAAAGTTACGTAAGCAATTAACTATCATTGTAGCTTTTCTTGGTCAGAAGATAACTTCTATAATTGTTAAACCAGTTGATCTTTTCAATTATTTTTTTTGTAGAGATTTTCTTTTTTAAATAATACAAAATTTTATTCTCTAGCTATTTAATTTAACTTATGTCATTTTTTTTAAATGCATATTTAATTGTAAAGATTTTGTAAAATTTGTTTGTAATTTTTTCAATACATTGTTATTTTGTTTAAATTTTGCTTTTGATTGTTTCCTCCTTAAACAGTTGCAGGAATATCAGTTGTATGAATACGCTGGCGCCCAGTTTCTTTGTTTATTTTTGTTTTGTAACATTCAAATTATTAAATAACTCTTCTCGCCACAGAGTGACCTTCGACCAACCCCTGAGCTAACCGGTTGCTACTCTTTCATAGCTTCCTCAGCACCCCGCTGAGAAGTTGTGGTTGCAACTGGTAACAATTTCGGCAAAGTGTCTGAAATATTATAATAACAAACATTTATTAAGTTATGAAAACAGTGTAGAATAAGTCAAATCAGACACAAAATATTTCTTAGATACAGATAAATAAAGAAGAATATAAATTTAAATTATATGTACAAAATATTACAATTAAAATAGATATGTTGATATAATTTACAAAGACAAATCAAGGTTAAAATAATAATATCTGACATATCAATATTGTTATAGAACTTTTTACCATTATCAAATTTGTTTTGAAATGGTTTCTGAAAATGCTACTTGAGCTCTACCTATGAAAGTCTTTGATGGATCAGTATGTGCCTTTTCAAAGACCGCTTATATTTTGTTACATACGAACAGCTGCTGCATCTATATACCGTTACTTCTGAAAGTTCTCGATGAGTCAACACATGTGACTTTAAATCCCTCTTTCGTTTTGCTACATACGAACAGCTTTCACATTTGTATAGTGTAACTTCTGAAAGTTCTCGATGGATCAACATGTGACTTTCTAAACTCCCCTTTTGTTTTGTTACATATGAACAGCTTGCACATCTGTATACTGTCACCTCTGAAAGTTCTCGATGGGTCAACATATGTCTCTGTAAATTCTCCTTTCGTTTTGCGACATATGAACAGCTTTCACATTTGTATAGTGTAACTTCTGAAAGTTCTCGATGGATCAACATGTGACTTTCTAAATACCTCTTTTGTTTTGTTACATATGAACAGCTTTCACATCTGTATACTGTCACCTCTGAAAGATCTCGATGGGTCAACATATGTCTCTGTAAATTCCCCTTTCGTTTTGCGACATATGAACAGCTTTCACATTTGTATACTGTCACCTCTGATAATTCTCGATGAGTCAACATGTGTCTTTGTAAAGCCCCCTTTAGTTTTGCCACATATGAACAGCTTTCACATCTGTATACAGTCACCTCTGAAAGTTCTCGATGAGTCAACATGTGAATCTGTAAGGTAAGCTTTTGTTTTGCTACATATGAACAGATATCACATCTGTATACGGTGACTTTTGGAAGTTTTCGATGGGTCAACATATGTCTTTGTAAACTCACCTTTCGTTTTGCGACATATGAACAGCTTTCACATTTGTATAGTGTAACTTCTGAAAGTTCTCGATGGATCAACATGTGACTTTCTAAATACCTCTTTTGTTTTGTTACATATGAACAGCTTTCACATCTGTATACTGTCACCTCTGAAAGATCTCGATGGGTCAACATATGTCTCTGTAAATTCCCCTTTCGTTTTGCGACATATGAACAGCTTTCACATTTGTATACTGTCACCTCTGATAATTCTCGATGAGTCAACATGTGTCTTCGTAAAGTCCCCTTTAGTTTTGCTACATATGAACAGCTTTCACATCTGTATACAATCACCTCTGAAAGATCTCGATGGGTCAATATGTGAATCTGTAAAGTCTGCTTTCGTTTTGCTACATACGAACATATATCACATCTGTATACTGTGACTTCTGAATGTTCTTGATGGGTCAACATGGGTCGATTTAAACTCTTAATTATCTTAATCGATTGTGATGAGGTTCGAGCATCTTGAAAACTGAAAATATTTATATCTATTACTACTCAGACTCTTTGCAATGTTTCTTATCATCTACTAAGGAAAATACAGATATATAACTTTATTTGCATATAGCTGACAGCTCCCGAAACTACTGGCCTAATTTTAATAAAACTGATTTAACGAATTGTATGGTAATTTGAGGTCCCAAGAGTATCATAGGCTACGTATGATCTAACTACATCGAGCATGGTCTGAGTGTGATAAAACCGACGCAGAGTTCAAATTTTTTTCTTTTTATTTGTTATTTACCTAAAGTCTATTTTCGTTCAAAGCAACGGAATAGTTCATTTAAATCTTATCCACAAGGTGAGATAAATGACAAATTTCAACTCAAATCAGTCGATGCACGTTAAGAGGACTGTTGTAAAATGTTTGTATGATAGGGCCAAAATCATTTCTTCTAATGATGAAATACTAAACAATGAGAAGCGGTTTATAAAGGAAGTTCTTGTTAATAACCAATACCCTGGGGGTTTTGTCGATAAAACCTTCATAAATATTGAAAATAACAATCAGGTACGACAAAAACCTGAAAAACGTTACACAGCGTTAATTCCTTATGTATGCGGATTATCCGAAAAGTTGCGCCGCATCGGTGATAGATTTGATATTAGGACGGTATTTCAAACAAGCAACACTTTAAGATCTATTCTGACAAAGACGAAACCGACAAACCACGAGCAAAATTCAAAAAACTGCATTTATAGTATTCCGTGTGAGTGCAACAAACAATACGTGGGTGAGTCATCCAGACCTTTTAGTGTAAGATTGGGCGAACATCAAAATTATATCAGAAAAAATGAAATTCAGAGGTCCAAGATCTGCGAACACACGTGGGAGAACGGACATAGAATAAACTGGGACTCAGCAAAAATTTTAATAAAAGAGGCAGATAGCAAAAAAAGAAAAATTAAAGAATCCGCGATAATATTATTGAACGAGGATAATTGCGTGTCGAATTGTTCTGTAGATGTCTGTACAACTTGGTTGCCAATGTTAAAAGAAGAACTTCACAAACTTAACATTGTATAAAAACTAAAAAACTGTTAATTATATCAACAGTTCTATGTAAATAGTAAGTATCTATGGATATTGAATATAACAAACATTCTTAGAGCTGTGTATTTGTCATACACAGCAAAAAAGATTTTTCAAAAAAGTTTTGAAAAAGGAAACAGATTAGATTTCCGAAACGTCGGCGAAATATTTAATTTCAAGTTTTTATACTTATTTGTGTTGTTTATTTATAAAAACCAACCTTTAACTGATCCTTTGACGTAAACGTCACAGGCATAGAGGTTTTTTACCAGTAACATACTGGTTAATTGTGTATATTTTGTAGATTCCCCTAGAACCGCTTAAAAAGAAAACATACATGTGGCAGGAAGTCCCAAAAAAATTGAAGAAGGAAAAAACAATTAAGATAATGCCACAAATAACATTTAGACGATATTTAAAATAAAATATATTAGTAGAGACTCAGAATATGAAAAAGTCGTCTAGAAACATGTTCCGTGGAACATTGAAAGGTAAAAATATAGGAGTATTTTATTATATAGTACTTAACATGTATATACACCCCCTAAATTCGTCAGGCGATACCGGTGTCCCAGCACCCCCCAGGGGTGAAAAACCGAAAAAAACGAAAAATTAGATATTTGTCTCGCCTTTCTGCCAAATTTTTTATGTTTGATAAATTATTTATAGTAACAAAGTTATAGCTATTTATAGGTAAGAGAAATGTATTGTTTAAAGCGTACATTGTTTCCTAAAACCTAGCATAGTTCTCTTATCGTGCAAATATTTATTTTGTTATTTTCGTAAATTCATCCCACTTGTGATTGTAGGCAGACGAACGAAAATTTAAAAAAATTGACAAGAATGAAAGTTGTAGTCTATACTATCAGGATTAGACTAGTTTTTTCGGTTTTAGTTTTGGATTATAAATAAGCGAGTTATGAAGAAAATAATTAGTTATTGTCAAAAATGTAATTCGACCCCCAGTTGCAACTATCTCTACTCTGTCGTTTTCCCTCGCACTTTAACACGTCTTCCCGCTCGTCACCTCGGCCCGCGAAGCTGTATGTGCTCACATATGAATGCATACTCCTGTATAGAATATTGTTTCATTACATGTTTTTAGTGGTGTTTAATTAGATATTGTTATATATTTATAACATTATTGTGAAATATGGAGTCTTCATCAAGTAATACCAAAAATGAATTAAATGCGGAATTTCAATTGCCGATTAAAAGTCGAAAATCACTTAATTCAAGGAATTTATTATCTTCTAATCATGAAGAAGCAGATACGAAGAGTATTGCTGCACATAGGTATTATCAGCTAAATCTGAAGGTTTTACAGAATGCATTATAAGCCGTCAGGATACTGATGTACTGGTTCTCTTACTTCATTTTATAGAAAGTCTTGACGTAAATGTTTACACGCAGACAGCACAAATGAAAATAATAGATATAAATTCTATCAATATTGATAACATTTTAAAACAAAATATATTATTATTTCACGCACTAACTGGTTGGGAAAAAAAGTGCGTGGAAAATCTTTGAAACAAATTGCAATCAGCAATCGCGTTCATGTGAAAAGTAACAAAATTTAAGGAGTTGGAAAAGTTTTGCATGTTACTGTACCCTCCCACTAATTAAGATAACATTAATGGTTTGAGGGCAAAAATGGCATATCAAATCAGTATAGACAAATTGCCCCCTACAAGTCACGCCTTGAATCCACACTGAGAGCATTTTACCAATCTATTATATGGAGCAATGCTTTAAACCCAGTTATTAATATACCGAATCCTTTGGAGTACGGGTGGAGAATAAATGAAGATAATTCTTATTCATCTATATGGACAAATAAATCACCAATGCCAACTCTGGCTGCAGAAATGTCATTTTGTTATTGTAAAACAGGTAAAAGTATCGCAAATCGTTTAAACTACGTTTTTTAATAAATGTCATTTCAAGATGCGCAACCATGAGGGGTGAGTTCAAAAAATATAAATTGTCGTGTTTGGGAAACTGTGGTTGTTCGGGTGGGTACTCTTGCCAGAATGATTACACAGACAAAATTACAGTTGTAGATAAAGAAACGGACGATGAATTATATTAGCAAAATGATAATTTCTGGGATGGTTACTTTTGTGTTTTATTATAATGTGCATTTTTCAATTAATATGAAAATGTAATACCTTGCAATAACTTCAACATCAATTTTATTTGGTTAGTATTATTCTTAATTGGTTTATAAATAATGAATATTTTTTATTATTGCGGCATTTCACACTCCTCCTATTATTATTATTAGCACTATTACTATTATTATTATTATCATTAAGATAAGTAAAGGGTGTGGGTAAATAATCATTAATTATAAAAGTAGTTTTATTGAAACATATTCTTTATAGGATTTTGCAAACGGCAGAAAAATAACTATCTATAACTAAAAGAAGAACTCTGTGTGTAAAAATATTAATGAAATCTTTGGATTTTTTTTTTAAATGCAAAGATAATATTTTTACACACAGAGTTCTTCTTTTAGTTATAGATAGTTATTTTTCTGCTGTTTGCAAAATCCTATAAAGAATATGTTTCAATACAATTACAAGCAAACAATTAATAATTCATCTTTTTTAAAGTAGTTTTTCCTCCCAAAATTCATCATTCTATATTTTAAAAACTATGTAACTTAGGTCATTAGTGTCTGCATTAATGTATTTTTAATTTATTTTTGTTAGGAAAATTACCTCCTACATAATTGTTATATCACATTATTCAGGCTAATTTCTAATGAATAAATTTAAATGGCAATACTTTTATATACGACTATGCGAGCAGCGAGTGAGAGAGAGAGGGAAATAGACAGATCTTGCGATAGTTGCAACAGGGGTGCTGCGGGAATTGTGTCACCAAGTTAGTATTTCTTTTATAACTTTCTTATTTATAAGCCGAATATAAAAATCAAAAAATGAATATAATCTAGATAGTACAGGCTACAACTTTTATTCTTGTCAATTTTTTAAAATTTTCGTTCGTCTACCTACAATCAGGAGTGTAATGAATTTGCGAAAATAGTAAAATGAATATATGCGTAATAAGGCAGTTACATAGGTTTATAAAAACCTTTATCCACTTCAACTAATGCAATTTCTTCACATATAATTTGCTATAACTTTATTATTATACATAATAAAACAAAAATTTGAAAACTTTTAGAAAGAATAGAGAAAAATCTAATTTTCTAATTTTTTAGCTTTTTCACCCCTGGGGGTTGTTTGGACACCGATATCGCCAGACGAATTTAGGGGGTGTATATACAAGCCAAATACCATGAAACAACGTAATCAATACATTTTTACCTTTCAATGTTCCACGGAAGTCGAGATAGATCTCGTTTTGAACTCTACTATATACATTGAATACATTTTCTATTCATATTAATAAAGCGTATTAAAGAAAACATCAGGCTCATAATAAAATATTAATATTCAGTAATTACTGACATATCAGTCTAAAATTTTTTTTTATGTAAAACAGTAGGTAGTATGTATAAAATAAAATAAAAAAGTATATTCAAATATATTTGTATTTAAAACTCGCCCCGGTTGTATTACTCTAGTTGAGAGATTTGCTGCTCGACCATCAGCTACTGAATATACAAATCTGTCAATTTCTCAACATTATTTGTCTAGCTGAAAATCACATTTCGACGATTGGACATATTAAATTTAAATGAAATATATAAATAAATGATCCGAAGTAACATTTCAGAAGGTTTCTATTCAATTACAAAGCAAAAATCAAGAAAACAATTTAAATTAAATGGTTAACTACTTCATTCATTGCCCAATTAAAAAAAAAACAATAGGGTTCAGTTAAGCTCACTAACTTACAATTCGAATTTCAATACAACTAGACTTCTCTTTGTTAATATAATGTGCTTACAAAAAAAAGCGGACAGACAGACGGATATGAGAGATTCACAATATGAAAATTTTGTCTAAACGAGTGGTATGTACAGTAGGGTGGAGTGAGACATACTTAAAAATATTTTTTTTCGATTTCAAAATATAATACCACAAATAAGTTGTCTAATGGACTTCTTAGTATAATGGTGAAAGTTTGTCGAAATGGGTCAACATCTTCTGCCTCCCCAGTGACGTTGAATTTTTTAAATATTTAAGATTTACGGAAATACTATAAAAAACATTAAAAAATATCCCATTAGATAGATGTGAATCTAATATTGCAGAAAAGCTTCCCTTTGTACTACATAGTGTTGTGACAAATGTTGGTAATTGTCTCCTCAATGACCTTGAACGTTTACTAATTATAACATTTTTTAAATATTACCCCAAGTCTACATTTCGTAGTTTGACTCTAAAATATACAATAATTACCATATTCAAATTGTCCTAAAATAAGGTTCTATTAGTTTGGTTTTAATATAGGTCAAGGAATCCTTAATAAAAAAACCTGATTTGCAAGAAGGAATATTATAATGTATTAAACATTGAAGATTCTGATACGTTATACAAGTAACTGTGGTAAATAAACAATTTAGAGTACTAATTAATGGGTTTTCTTAAAATTTATTACTTATTCACCACGTATTCTGATTTCATATGAAAGCAATGCATGGTTTTACTGGAATTAACTCGCATCCTTATGAAACCATCTCTTGCATCGACGCCACAAACTGCTGTAGGAGCTTCTGTAACTAGTTTCACACATCGTTCAACACACTGTGTGTGACAACGATACTTGCCCAAATTTACTGTAAATAGGTCAGGGTGGTTAATAAGTTCTCGTAGGTCTTCATTGGAAATCTGGGAGGGAATAGATGTGGTTCTGTTAGCTCAGGTTCTTGTCAGTTGATAAGCTCAAAGTAGTTGTTTGCCTCAAAGTGTAGAGGAGACATTTTGAACATTTTAACCTTCTTAGAGGATACCGCATATATGGATGAACTCCTTCCTTTCAGAATTCAGAAATTCTGAAATTTGGACCCGATAATCCGATATCGTGCCAAATAGAATTTTCGTGGTGACCGAAGAATCCATTTCTTTGAGTTACAGCATCAACACCTGTCAATTATTTGTTCAGGTAGTGAGACAGCTGAATAATGTGCCAATGGTGCTTTGCGCTGTCTTTACCAGAGGGATGAGATTTTGTTTTAAACCACATGGAAGAATATACATTTTGTAGATTTGTGGAGGTAAATGGAATTATCAAAATTTAAAGACATTTTACACAGTTAATGAGTAATTTATCGAGACAGTTTTGCATGGTATTAGATCCAATTACTGGATCTTTTGGCCATAAAATAATATATATAATAAGTAGTTAAATATCAGACTTCTCTAAAAAGATAAGACCATTGGGGAGGCAGAAAAACGTTTCGAAATTAAAAGGAAAAAATCTAAATACTAACAAATAACATAGACAACTTTTGCGCACTATTAGATTAAGAAATTCATACTTTGACTTTTTTGCTCCACCCTAATGTACAGTTGTAAACATATGCTGATCAAATGCAATATACTCTTCATTTCTATACTCGCGAAGAGTATGATGACTGGTAACAATTTCGGCAAAGTGTCTGAAATATTATAATAACAAACATTTATTAAGTTATGAAAACAGTGTAGAATAAGTCAAATCAGACACAAAATGTTTCTTAGATACAGATAAATAAAGAAGAATATAAATTTAAATTATATGTACAAAATATTACAATTAAAATAGATATGTTGATATAATTTACAAAGACAAATCAAGGTTAAAATAATAATATCTGACATATCAATATTGTTATAGAACTTTTTACCATTATCAAATTTGTTTTGAAATGGTTTCTGAAAATGCTACTTGAGCTCTACCTATGAAAGTCTTTGATGGATCAGTATGTGCCTTTTCAAAGACCGCTTATATTTTGTTACATACGAACAGCTGCTGCATCTATATACCGTTACTTCTGAAAGTTCTCGATGAGTCAACACATGTGACTTTAAATCCCTCTTTCGTTTTGCTACATACGAACAGCTTTCACATTTGTATAGTGTAACTTCTGAAAGTTCTCGATGGATCAACATGTGACTTTCTAAACTCCTCTTTTGTTTTGTTACATATGAACAGCTTGCACATCTGTATACTGTCACCTCTGAAAGTTCTCGATGGGTCAACACATGTCTCTGTAAATTCTCCTTTCGTTTTGCGACATATGAACAGCTTTCACATTTGTATACTGCCACCTCTGAAAATTCTCGATGAGTCAACATGTGTCTTTGTAAAGCCCCCTTTAGTTTTGCTACATATGAACAGCTTTCACATCTGTATACAGTCACCTCTGAAAGTTCTCGATGGGTCAACATGTGAGTATGTAAAGTATACTTTCGTTTTGCTACATACGAACAGATATCACATCTGTATACGGTGACTTTTGGAAGTTTTCGATGGGTCAACATATGTTTTTGTAAACTCACCTTTCGTTTTGCGACATATGAACAGCTTTCACATTTGTATAGTGTAACTTCTGAAAGTTCTCGATGGATCAACATGTGACTTTCTAAATACCACTTTTGTTTTGTTACATATGAACAGCTTTCACATCTGTATACTGTCACCTCTGAAAGTTCTCGATGGGTCAACATATGTCTCTGTAAATTCCCCTTTCGTTTTGCGACATATGAACAGCTTTCACATTTGTATACTGTCACCTCTGAAAATGCTCGATGAGTCAACATGTGTCTTCGTAAAGTTCCCTTTAGTTTTGCTACATATGAGCAGCTTTCACATCTGTATACAGTCACCTCTGAAAGATCTCGATGGGTCAACATGTGAATCTGTAAAGTCCGCTTTCGTTTTGCTACATACGAACATATATCACATCTGTATACTGTGACTTCTGCAAGTTCTTGATGGGTCAACATGTGAGTTCTTAAAGTCTGCTTTCGTTTTGCTACATACGAACAGATATCACATCTGTATACTGTAACTTCTGAATGTTCTTGATGGGTCAACATCTGTCGATTTAAACTCTTAATTATCTTTATCGATCGTGATGAGGTTCGAGCATCTTGAAAACTGAAAATATTTATATCTATTACTACTCAGACTCTTTGCAATGTTTCTTATCATCTACTAAGGAAAATACAGATATATAACTTTATTTGCATATAGCTGACAGCTCCCGAAACTACTGGCCTAATTTTAATAAAACTGATTTAACGAATTGTATGGTAATTTGAGGTCTCAAGAGTATCATAGGCTACGTATGATCTAACTACATCGAGCATGGTCTGAGTGTGATAAAACCGACGCAGAGTTCAAATTTTTTTCTTTTTATTTGTTATTTACCTAAAGTCTATTTTCGTTCAAAGCAACGGAATAGTTCATTTAAATCTTATCCACAAGGTGAGATAAATGACAAATTTCAACTCAAATCAGTCGATGCACGTTAAGAGGGCTGTTGTAAAATGTTTGTATGATAGGGCCAAAATCATTTCTTCTAATGATGAAATACTAAACAATGAGAAGCGGTTTATAAAGGAAGTTCTTGTTAATAACCAATACCCTGGGGGTTTTGTCGATAAAACCTTCATTTACCTTCTATATTCAGTTTAATTGTCATAATCTCGCGTCACTAAGGCATCCACACCATACCCAGAGTTCTCTTAAAGGATAGAGAGGCAGGCTTTCCTTAGCGTCAAGTTACGAACGAAACTCATAGTTAATATGTATATGCTACAACCCATCGACTTCCGTTAAGCTAGATGAAGCTAAGGTAAAACACCTCCTGTTCAGGTTGGTGCCAAAACTTGACTAAGTGTTGGTAGAGTAGTCAATAATTATTGTAAAATTAAAATACTGAAACATCAAGAATGTCAGAAATACCTCGCATTATGGAAAATTTTACTAGCTGTTTATTATTTACATTACCTACTATCAGCAGGATTATCTCATATTTTGGTCACTTGAATCACAAAACAAATAATATAGAACTGTTGATAGTTCAGAATAAACCTGTTGACATGTGAAGAGCACCAAGAAGCTAATGGGAAAGGGCTTTAGTTTGACTTTGCCCCTAACAAACACGACAGATGACAGGAAGCCATTTGGTGTACCATATAGCAAACAGAGTCCAACTAGGATAACTTATGGATCATAAAATCTCTGGCAAGACATTGTGAACAGAAGGAAGAAGTTATGAGTATGCTATCGACTGTTTTTTATTATTTTACTAGTCACAGCCTTTTATCGAGAAAGAAATATTTTTATTACATATTTTAACACTGCTGTAAAAATGCAACTAGGATTCTTATTAACCATTGTTCTGAAGGATGCTGGAATCTTCACTTAACACCAAAACTTTTGAATATACCATCATTCGATGCACATTTCGGCATCCAGATTGGCATGATACGAACAAAATTAAAACGTCTCTCCATGTTGACATTATCTCCAGATAATGCCTACATGGTTGATGAAATGTAAGTATGTAGAGTGTAATATTCAAATGTGTTGGAATTTGTGGAAACTAATTTAAAGAAAGGAAATCATTGTTATTATTTTTTGTTTATAGTATTACATAAGATGCAGGTAAAAATAAACAAAAAATTAAATCTAAACAAAAAATTTCAACAACTAGATTTGTTTGGAAAACGTTAGAAATATAAGACGTTTCAATCACACCAATTTCTCCGGTAAGAAATGAATTTGCAAAAATCGAGAGTAAAATCTGCAAAAAACATACTGACATAATTTAACTGTCCCTTCACTTTCAATGTTAGTCATTTAAAAATTTTATAATATTAACTTTTTCCGATCTCGGGATATAATGGGTTGAAATTAGTAATAGTTGCAAAAACAGTGAGCCTGTTTGCGACGTCACTACACGCAACATTGAACTTGGAGATCTACCACGACCACTAAGAGCCAATCAGTAGTAAGTAAATACGTGGAGTTGAAGGCCGTTTTAAGTGTCTATGGAAAGAGGAAGAGTGGTGTTTTGTTCTGATACCAAAGTGAATGGGCAGAACCAATTTTCAAAAATTCATAACTTAGTAAATGCGTGGAATGGAAGTCCATTCTAAGTATCTATGTACTTGTGGTGGAGGATCGATTTTGATCCCTAATTTCAATCGGAATTTCGGCTCGATCTGTGCGAAAGAAAAATGGCTATTTTCTTAAAAATCGAAAATTCGGCCCAACAGGAGGGAAGGCAAATTGTAATTTTTTGACATTTGGTAACATTTCGCCAAATCATATATTCCCTATCCTTTGACTACCTGTTCCTAAATTTAAGAGGCGAGAGAGATAGCTGACTTTTGCGAGTTAATTACTCAAAAACCATTAAAAAGAATGCCTCCGAATTTATCTTAAACAATGTAGAATTAATTCCCGAATCGAATGACACCGTCCGCTTCCTGAAGAACCGCCCCCACGAAAAGCCTTTGATAGATCCGATACGCAATTTTAGAAGGGCGCAGATCAACACGATAAGTATATAGATAATAACAACTAAATAGCATCGAGTCAACTGAGATCGCCTAGTCCATGCGTATAGTGACGTGGCACCTGGCCACACCCTATTGTCACGAGGTGGAGGTTTGCAATTGTTTTGAAGATACTAAACATACGAATAAAGTTCTGATTTTTTACAGGTCCATTATTTTATAGTTTCACTCGAAATTAAAAAAAATTGCCAAACAAGCTCATTCTGCAGGCCACAGAGTGTTCTCCATAATGATTAAAACTTTAACGTTAAACTGTCATAACTCTCTTTTTTCAAATGGATCTCCCTACATGCTTTTACTTAAAATGTTTTGGCAATTAATTAGCTACACGCTGGTAAGTCTTAGTAACCACCTTCATTCGAAGGTTTTTGAAAAACTTAAGTGGAAAAAGTAAGCGTGTAAGTAGTTTATTGCCGAAACATTGCCTATTGATCCCCAGCATCCGGTATGTAAATTTTAGGTGAAACCGGTTTATCCAGCATTTATAAAAACCACTACTCGTATAATATTGTAACGCAGTACTTGAAATTTAATCTGGCCACCCGGTACATCGTTTTTATAGTAACGGATATCGGTTGTTACATCATACCTGCTTAACGTATTTCTTTGCATTTTACTTTATATAAGAAAAGCTGAGTTCACGGGAAGCAGGTGCACTGCAGTACATTGTCGCCAGGGCAAAAGTGTCGAGTCAATAAAATGAATAACGGCACCGGCGTGCGGGAAAAAAGTCAGTTGGGTATTGAGTTCAGAAATAGAAAGTTCTGCCGGGTACTGCGTGGGCCCAACTCCTTCCCAAGAATGGTTCGTCCCCAGGGGTTGTAATAAAAATCTAAGTACACTCTTTGTATCTATCCTCGTTAATAAACTTGTACTTTGTTCTCTACCACTATGTTTTATTTAATAGAGTATTCATTCAATAATTAGTTTAAACCCTCTTGTATGCCAAGCGAGTTAAAGTGGCTTCGTGGGTATCGCCCATAGGACTCCGGGCAACCGGACAATATGGGAGATACCTGTGGATGTCACGTATATTACTTAGAAATAGTTCTTACACTATTAAAAAGGGTATAGATGCGACACTATTAACTATAGAAGAATTTTTTACTAAGTTGTGATTCTATTGTAACATTACTAAAAGATAATTTTTATTTTTAATGATTTGTTATGTTTAGTGAATAAAGAGTTATGTAGCTCAACTCTAAATTCCAATCAGAGTAATTTCTACACATATTTTAAACTGAAAGAATGTACGATATTACAAGAAAAATCTATATATTGAACTATGGCCAAATTGATGGGCTGACAGATGCCAGAAGTCTCTTGCTGTGATTTATGTTCGATAAAATTAATTCATGTAAAGATGAGTTTAAAAAGCCATATAGAGTCTGGACTAGAAAATTACTATCACAACATAATTTGGTTCCTAACTATAAAAACTAGACGATCGAGTACACTGCAAACTTTCTGTTTTTATATCTCAATTAAAATAGAGAGACAAATAATGATATGCGAACAGGGTTGAGTATGTTTCATCCTAAATAAAATAGTAAAAAAAATTTGAGAAAATAAATTTTCCATATCTAAAATGAAACTTCATTTAATATTACCTGTTGAAACCTTGGTCATCTGCTTTAATTGTAATTTCTTCTTCAACAAGAAATTTTTGTTCCTCCATTTCAACATCTCTCTCTTCATAGAACATTTGTTCTAATTTAAATATATCAACTTCATTACCAATTTTTCTCTCATCAGCATTTTCTATTTCTTCACAGGATTGTTCTTCTACCTTAATTTCATCAATCGAGGAGGTATCATCTATCTCAGTTTTTATTTCATCTTTTATTGTAAACTGTAATAAACTACTTAACTCTATTTGACCTTTACTGTTTATATCTAGATTGTTACGATACTTCCTAATTTTGTTTTCTGTAAGAGAACAGGTAGTCACAAATCCAAAACAGTGTTCTAGAGAGACACGGCATGAGGGACAGATTACAGGTTTCTTGATAGTGCTTAAATCCTGTCAATCAAAAAACGAATATTGAAACTAAATCACATATGAAGAAAGTAATACTTGTTTAGAGCAAGACAGGCATAGCCAGATGTGTAGGTAAATTGCCTCCAATAGGAGGACCTATTAAAAACTATATCAGTATGTAGGGAAGGTAAATGATCTATCTAATTTTCGTTTGCAATTTTAGAGTTGTTCTGAAGATATTTCAACAAAACTTCCTTGTACTGTCACCGGTTTAGGTGCGGGCACTCGATCGTCGAAGTTAAGCTACGTCGGTCGGGTCCAGCGCATGGATGGGTGAGTTCTCGTTCAGGTACGTCAGTCTATGTCATGAGCTGAATAGCCTTGGCTGGACTGAGACGGCTTGGCGAGACAATAAAAACAAGGACTGATAACTTTACCAAAGAGCTCCTTATCAACAGACTCGAAGTCTTGTGAGGACCATGTCTGGATAAGGAGCCCTAAGGTATAAAATGGAGTACTACAATAGACCTATACTGGTCGCAGTAGGCAAGGCCAATCGCCAACTCCTCCATCTAAAATCTAAAAAATACGATAAATAATTTATTTTATTACAAGCATTAAGTCTTCGCATACCTTCACTAAAATCATTGCTCGGCACACCTTTATCAAATGTTAATGCTTCACCCATCTAAACCTTGCTCAAGATATCCTCCATATAATAAGGAAATAATAGTGAAAATTTCATCAAAATCTGCCAAGTGGTTATCAAGATTAGCCCGATCGAACACACAGGCAAATGGACGCTTACTTGCACACTCTGCTGGCGGTTTGCTTTAATCTTGCTCAGCGTATCAGCAGTCAGTTTCGTTGGTTCATTCTGCATGGAACCGATTTTAATTATATCTCTTTGAACAGACAGACAGACAGATATGATCAGCGGAGACATTAAAAATGCCACTAAATATCCCTAGCCTGATTAGGATTCGAACCCGAGACTCCGTGGCCACAAAGCTAACACAGCACTGCACCACTGAGCTCACAAATACTATGCCATACTATATATGTTTATACTATGTTTATAATATGTGGTATGTTCCTTAGAATGTTTGTTCCCTTATAGTTTTTGTTTCACCCTTCTAAGATTGTAGTTAACGAGAAATGCATTTTTCAAAAAGACCTCCATTTTGAAGTTTTGTGGAAATATCTCCAGAAGAGCTGTAAAATGGCGAATGAACCTTACATGTCACTTACCCATAGCCCTATGTACACATTGATATATTTATTCATAGGACTTTCTATAGGGGGCAATTCTCCTATGCTTATACCCTTTGGTAAATATAGAAATTAGCATAGCAAAAATAATATCGCCATAATATATTATGTGCACAATTTATGGACCTGACCTTGTAAAAACCAAACATACACCATGAAAAAAAGTCAAAATTTGGAGCATGTAAATAAAGTACATATGGATATCATTTGGAAATTTTTATAAATGTTATTTCCACAGAATTACCCAAGTTAAAGTTATTATTTTATAATGGCATTAAGGGCCGGTTTATCAGTGCGAGGATAAAGTCATCCTATGGTTAAAACACAGTTTAATAGTACAGTAGGATCACTTCCCCTACTGAGTGTAGTCCACACATCGATAGACTTACTTACTTCAACATTTACTATACAATGACTAAAAGTAGTTGCGATATGAGCGGCTCCTCGGGCGGGTGTTAGTTTCGATTCTCAAGTGAGATACAAGAGTTTAGATATATTTCCAACATCTTTATGAAATTGTTTCCAATTTTTTTACTTTTCCATATAGTACAACAGCATTATTGAACAGTTTATTAACTATTTCTGTCATTAGATAAAATTTTCCCGGAACAATTGTTCAATACATTTTCGAAACCTTTTGCAGTATCCATAATTATCTATAACTGTAATTTTTTGCCCATACATTATTGCAATTGCCTAAAACGCATTCTTTTGTTACCAACTATTTCCATTTACCGTCATTTAAATTTTTTCCATATAGATATAACATATGTATACACAAAATAGAGCACCTACTAACAGAAACCGCCGGAACTTTCTCTAGTCATTTACACCGCATTGAAAGTGGCAAAGTTTAGAAATAGCTTCATGATATAAAATGGAAAATTCATACAACTTATACATTTCCAGACGTTACTAAAGTTGCTATAAAACCAATAGTTTAAAAATCAATTATTGGTGCCATATGTATTTAAAACAACTAGCAATTCAACAAATTTATCAAAGAACGCAAGAAGCTGGACCGAAAAATACACAACAAAACGCAAACACTTTAAAACCAAAAGTGTCACAGAAACAGTTCTCTGTGTTTCAGAAATATAGATCATACTACGTGGTGCCCCGAGACCCCAACGATTCTATAGTATGTTGTATTAAACAACTCATCATAGTGCAGTTGTTATGTCTTTTTTTTTCTTTCCGTAGTTTCAACTGTTTCATAGGCTTCTATGTTTTATTGGATAAATTATAATTTTTAACAAGAAACTGCGAATAATTCAAAAAGTACATGTGTTAGGTATAGGATATGTTTATATAAGTCTACTTCAAATTTAATTCCACATTGATTGCCATAATAAAATGTGGCCAGTCATTTAAAAAAATGAAGTTTTTGATATTGTTTTATTCTTATTTTCAAAAAATTGCAACAACCACTGGACACTTCGTTGACCCTATCATGACCACTTAAATGATTCGTTGAACTTTAGGGAATCGATCGAAAAAAAAACTTGTTTACCTAGCTTAAACAATTTAAAAAATATGAATTTTTTAATGGGCCCTTGCATCTCTTAAGAGAAATATTGACACATGTAAAAAGCTATTACAGATAAATACCGACAACGTAAATGCTTTATAATCAGAATTTAATGCCGAATGGGCCTTTTCAGCATATTTTTTTTATTGCGGAATCATAAATTTTATGAAAAATTAAAATACCCGTATTTTTTCAATTTCTATTTTGATGCAGATTAGAGCCAGAAAAAAATAGTTAAAATCGCCTATTTACAAGTCCAATTTAAACGATTATCCGTAACGCGCCATTAATACGTCAGCAATCCCAAGCCAATAGTGTAAAAGGCGACTCGGCAACGTTGTACAAAATCAGCATTCAATTGACGTTTGTAGTGATGGGCGATATCGCGATTTTCCAATCACTCCTTAACGGCGACTTATATTTTTCACTTCCGGTGGTTTTAAACTAACGCCATCACAATCTGCAAGCTGATATGTTTACCGTTCGCCGTAATTTGTTTGTGTGAATGTATGGCTGCATTAAGCAGCACTGGACAAGTATGAATTGAAAGTAAAACGATGTAAATTACACTTTATATGAATATTTTATATAATCACGGTGATTTAATCACCGGTAGTGACATATCGCTCATGACTAGACGTTTGACAGCTTGTTGATGTTAACATTTTGGTTTTGAGGTTAGCGTAAATTGAAAGCCTCCGATTTCGATTAAAATGTCTAGCAAGCAGTGTTTTGTTCCATTCTGTGAAAATACGACCGAAAATGCCCCAGAAAAGACGACAGCTCAAATGAAAGTTTAAGGTTATCCGCTATCCGCACGCTCGGTGATCGCAGTGTTGTCGGTTTACAAGTTCTTCTGTTGTGTCCTCGATGGTGATTGGTGGGATTACGTGTGCAACCAAGGCGCGTGAAACTCGAGCGTTTGAAATACCCCGTGAAAGTTGTTGTATTTCGCTAATTTATTTCTCAGAGATTGCTGTTTTAAGACGCCTCATTTTTAGATAAAAAATTATTTTATTTTCCCCAAATGACACCCACCATATTTAAATGTCAAAATTCGAATGTACTGTAAAGGCCCATTAGAAAAATACCTACTAAAATGGATTGTGTTCATTTAAGAAAATAGAGATGGCATCAACTTCCGGTATTTACAGAAGTGCCGCCATTTTGAAATTATTATTTTTGGACTCAATGGTCGACCATGGCAGGATACCAAACCTCAAATATCTGTCTCATTTGTAAGTGAAAAATATTCTAATGGATTTCTTAAAGGAATCACCCTGTGTACTATATAGTAGAACCATAAGAAATTAAGATGTATCAAAAATGTATCCCAATATGCTGCAAACGACACCCATATTATATATAGGAACAGGCGCACTTGTTAGAAACATTTGAAAAATATTCCTTACTTACATTTTTCTTGAAATCACTCAGTCACTAACCCATTTCCTTCTTTAATATTATGTAACCAAAATTAGTCATATTTAACATGATAAATAGTGATATACATACCAATTCTGGAAGACATTGTTTGATCATTTTCTTGAATATAGGGTCTCCCTCTCCAGCATCAAGGCATATAGAAAAACCATTTTTTACTGGATTCATGCACAAACCACATACGTCTCGATCTTCCGAAATTTCATTTGTTCTAAGACAGACTTCTTTTAGATCTAGTTTTACACGGTCCTTGTCATTAACAAATTGAACTATGTAACCATGCGCGTCGAAGCACACTGTTTTAAAATCACAACATTTTGTAAGCATTTCTGTACAGTTTATACACATCACGGGCTCTCGTATGGCAGTTGTAAAATCCTAAAACAAAATTTGTCTAAAACATCACACGGCCAAGATGCATTATACCTAAGTATTAAATTTAATCAAATTTATTATAGGTAAACTTATTCCATTTGCTTACAGCTGAACGACATATTCGACTTACTGTTTTTGGTAGAACTAGATCCAAGATACCCTTCGTATCGTCTCCTATAACCTTAAATTCATCACATACTTTTAAACAAATTCCACATATTTTCTCTTCCGTTCCCATTTTCTATTGAACATGCAGGGGAAAATATTTACGATAAATTTACAACGAAAAGTGAACAATTAATTAGTTATTTTACGATAGTCCACCTTTTGATGTTTGTATTCGTTATGCCACAAGCCACATATGTTTTGCTTTTTGTTTAAAGGATTTGAAATTAGTAGCTAATTTCGCACTATTGGTTTATTCTGGTTTTCAGAAATACCCCGTCCTCTCGGAGGAGGCCTTAAACCAAGGAATGCAATCCATTACGACGCGCATGCACTAGTTTTATTTCGTCTCTCTCTATCCTGTCTTGTGCTGCCCATAGAATTGACAATTGACACAAGACTAAAAATAAAACGATATCTGTGTAAAAATTGTCGTCAACAAAAGAAAAGGACTTAAAATCAGAAATTAAGAAAACGGCATTAGAGGTAATAAATAATGTAGATAATGAAAATTTTTCAAATGATCAACTGTTAATCATTTTAAAAAATATGAAAACTGCTGCTCTAATTAAGAACCTGTTAATATAAGTGAGAAAGACAAAAATATACCTGCCAATAAAAATATCACAACGCAGTCATTTTTTTCTACTAACAAGAAATCTAAATATAAGAAAGGTGTTAGGAAACCAAATGCAGAAGAAGATAAAATTATAAAAATTGGGAACATGATCAACAATATACCTAATTTTTTTAGGCTTGTAAATAACTGTATAGTGTTTTATTACATATTTACAAAGTAAATAATTTTAATTATAAGTATAATAATATACTTTATACTTGTATAGTAAATATTACAAGTATTTAATACATTTAAGCAGTGCAAATAATTTGTTGCATTTTTTTATAATAATTCATACACTTATTGCTAACTAGAACCAATTAACAATTTTTAAATTCTACTTAATGTCAATTGAGAAATAAATATTATTAGGCGAATTGTGGTTTTTATTTTGCTTTCATTTCATTCATCAAATTTTCCCTCGCGTATCCAGAATAAAGTTTGTGGGAAGTCTTCCTGCTATGTATATAGATAAATATCACTGAGATAAAAAGGTTGATATATTGTTGCAAAATATAGGAATAATTGCTTGCCTGAACCTACTAGTATAAATTAAATAATTTTATAATACAAAATCAAAGCTCCTTTTACAACCAGCTTGTGAAGTTTAAATTAGATGAATTCAAACGCCGCGCCATGGGCTTTATTGCGTAGCCGAGAATGTTAAACTGGCGCGTGCGCCTGGTAACGGATTGCATTCCTGTGTTTAAGGCCTCCTGTCCTCGGAAGTCAGGCACATGCGCAGTTAGTAAAACACGGACCGAACTTAATAACTGCGCATGTGCCTGACATTAGAGGACTGAGGAGTGAGAGTTCTCAAAACTAGAACCAAACCCTATAAACATCGTGATAAATTAAGGGCCGGTTTAAAGCACAGGACATATGCATATACTTAGGGCTGGTTTATCAATATGAGGATAAGTTATCCAATGGTTAAATCAAACTTTAAATAAGTAGGATCACTTCCACGCGTTGATAGCAAGTGTAAAGCTATCGACGCGTGGACTACATGCAGTAGGGGAAGTAACCCTACTGTATTATAAACTGTGCGTTAACTATTGGATAACTTGTTATCCTCGCATTGATAAACCGGTCCTTAAACATATTTCGTTGCGAGGAAATCCTATGGTAAAGGTAAAGATTAGAGAATTAACAAGATAGGACAGCCGGCGGAAAACCTCCTTTCTTTTAGCAATGGCGCCATTGACCTCGACACCTCGACAGTTAAATTGGTGTACTCGGGCAGTTGCCACAATGTGACAAGCAGACGGAGAAAGTAAAACCACAGAGTAGTAATAATACAGAGTTTTCACTGATGACGTATCATGGTTTAAGTTTCTGTTTTTGTCTTTTCGACTCTGGGGGGGTATCGAATTTGAACTGATTTGCGCATCGCACCAATCAGTCTTAATTCGAATGTCGAACGATGAAATTTAGGCTCTGACATTTCATAATTTTTCATATTCTTCTGTGTAAGATTGTTTTTATTATATGTTTATAATAGTGTTTTTAGTTATGTGATTGTTTTCTAAATTAATGAATGTTATGATATTCAGGTTCCCCAAAGATCATGAGAGGTAAAAAGAAATTAATAATAAAATATATAATGTAGTAATTATAGTAATTATTATATTTTTATATTAGATGCTTAGCCTGGACAAGGAATTGTGGTCGAGAAGATATAATACTCGTTTGTGCAGTAGTTACAGGGTACGCAGCTTACATTTCGATGAAGACATTATTTTCAAATCCCTTTGAAAAACTAGTGAAAGAATAAGAATACTATATACTTATGTACATTTATCATCAATTTTCAAGTCTGTCATAGAATCAGGTAAGATGCGACTGTATCATAAATTAATTGCAAGTCTATAATCAACTAATAAGACCATTAATATTAATTTAAGACAAGTTTCGGAATTCATTAGGTATATACCTACTTCATTATCATTATTTATTATTTTACGTTTAGTAGGCATATAAATAAGAGCTAAAATTTTGTTTAACTGCATAGATGTAGTTCAAATTTAAACAATCATGTTGTTAAAAATGTGTAAACAAAGAAATATTTTAGTAAGGTTATGATCGAATAAGTAAATAAATATTGTTACTATTTTTTTTTTTTTACTTTAAATTACTTCTCATATTGCATGTAAATAACACCACTGAGCTCTAGCAGCATTAATAAAGTATATTTAAAATAAGAATAATTACAGAGAACCTATTTACCTCCCATTTCGTGACTATATACTACCTTTAGAACAATATATGGACTGAGCGAGTTCATGTACTAATTCTCTTGATAAGTCATTAATTTCGCCCGAGAACATTGAAGTGATTCACACGGAGTGATAATCAGTCCTTCTGTTATGTTATATTTTCATTTCTAGAGATGAGTTAAAAATATATATATACTAAAAGTTGTTTGCTATTCTATGATTCTGATTTGAAATTCATCCTTAAATATGTAAAGCAATGAATGATGAATATCTTAACAAGTCATTTGTAATTTCCTATCTGAAAGGAAAAAGGTGTGTGCTTTATTTGATCCGTACATTTGTTCATATGTTTCTTTTGTTTGCACATCTCTCTCCATCACAACTATGCCTTAACTGGTTTCGATGCGGTTCCATTACAACGTTGGGTTATTTTCAACATTTTTAATTGTTCTTGTATACATATATATGAATTAAAGTGGGCTATGCAAGGAATATTAAAATGTTAATATTAAAATTTATTTTGTATGCATGTACGCAATATATGTCCTAATAAAAACATTTTTTATTACTTTACTTTGGGCATATGACTTCAATTTTTCTCGTGTATACCCAACATACACCATGCGCTTCGAGATAAATATTAGAAATAAAGAACGAAATTGTATAATTTTTTTTTACCAATGGGTACATAAGTACATAAAAAATTATTTAATTTCAGATTCATCTGCTCAGACCCAGATTGCAACGACTTTAACTTCCTATTCCCCACGGAAAACTAAATGTAGTGAAGAAGTCAGAAAACTGAAAAGAAAATTATTTCATCAGTCGAAACGTCAGCCAAAAAAGAAAAATGGAAAGGATGAATTTATCCTCTGATCAAACAAGTCCTTTGATTGAAGAATTTATCCAATTTTATGAAGATAACTTAAAATGACTTTTTAGAAGAACTTGTGATACCGTAAAGAAAATGGCACCTGCCCTCTCACGCACATGATAATTTTCTATTTTCGGGGTGTCCGAGACTTTCCTCTGCAACTTTGTCTATTTTTGTGGTAACGCGCTGGCAAGAATTGTTAAAATATATATGTACTTTATCATTATTTATGAAAATTATTGTAATAACATTTATTTTGAATATTTAGTTATCGAGATATATATAAGTATATTTTTGTTAATCTCCGTTTTTTTTAATTTCATTCGCAATAAATGTACACTGTATACTTATTCATTTATTGTGATGTGTTATATATTGTTAACAATTGTATGCTCATTATGTATTTATATAAATATTTTTTTTTTGACTTCTGAGTATTAATTTTAAAAATTGAAAGTTGTTGGTTTACTCCTAGATAATATTGGAAAGGATTAATATGAAAATATTAAAAACTATTGCTAGAAAAATTTTCAGAAATTTAACTCACAAAACTTTATTCTATGCATCTTTTGAATAATTTAAAAGCACTTATGTACTATCGTGAGAAAATAAAAATTGGACAATTTTTTTTTTAATGTAAATCTGTCTCTATTTGAATGCTTGCAATGAATTTTGACAACTAACTAACAATGTCATAAAAATTAAAGTTAGATGTACAAACTAGATTTTAGAAAAAATACGTAAGATTTGTACTATTTTTTTTTTTTGCTCACGGCGGTATAAACTTTCAACAATCATTTTTGTGTTAACCTATTTTTTTTATGATAATCCAGATATATAACTTTTAATATTTGGTTATATTTTTGTATGATCATTTATTCACGTAAAGAAATATTCTTCTAATTAATAAGATTAAAGTACGACTGAATATTTTCAGTTGGATGAAAGTTTTTCAAATTCATGTATTAACTTGTGGATCTTCCATGAAATATTGTTAAATAAAATATAATTATTGTCTCTTTTAAATTGTACATAATTGAGTAGAGTTCGGTTCATATATCATGTGAATAAATAATTAATTCCACCCCTGTCTGAAGTAACTCTTCAGCTGAAGCCAACCCTGTCTATCGCAGGGAACATCTTCTGCGCATAATCTGGGGGGGTATAAGTCAGACAACAAAAAATGAAACTGTGAACATAGGGAATAGCATTGAGTGCAAACTCTGTATTATTACTACTCTGTGGTAAAACTAGAAAGAGAGGCCAATAGTGAAAAATGGACAACATTGCCCTGCTCGAACGATCGAACTCAGCTGATTGTCAGTAGCCGAGGTCACTAAAAAAGCAGGTTGCTTTGTAATATATGTCACATGAAGTACTTCTATGTTTATATGTAAGGTATCTATTTGGTTAGGATAGAATTGTACATTGAAAGAATAATTTTTAAACTTTTTTCTATAAAATGTGGAAAAAACAGCCACACATAGCTGTCAGCAAGATCTGTACGTGACGTAGCACTTGTCGATTTTAATGAGCTAACCTATCTTTTAGTTTGGTCAAAAAATCGATTCTGCTGGATGCAACGAAGTGAAGACTGAAGAGAAGACTGGAACGCTTACACCATAGGCAAATATAACTCTAAAGTGGCACTAGGTGTTGGAGCAGTACGGATGCTGTGGGGTGGGTATCTGTCTCTGTCCCACATACGTAGTAACTGCTGGAAAACGTGCGCGCTTTCAATATAATTAGCAGAACTTCAAAACCGTCTGATGTACATTATTCAAATTTCAGTGAATGATTTAGAATGGAGACATAATGAACACGTAATTTTTCCAATTTTTTCCGATCCTCCGTTTCTGAAATATTCGCGGTTAAAGTGAGGGGTCCATATATACATTGAATCGAATATTAAGTTAGGAGGTATTGGATAAAATTTCACTATCAGTTTTCCAAGAAAATATTTTATATTATATTGCTGGTTTTATCCTCAAAAAAATGTTGGCTAAGAATTCATGCCCACATTGACAAAAAATTTTAATAACAAATGGGCATGACGATCATAATTTTAACTATTCGGTAAAATAAATATATTATGCAAGTTTTACTAAATTTGTATCGAGTAAATTATATTTTCCTTCTCCAGTAGTGTTTGAAATTTTAAAATATTGCGAAAAAGCTTTCAGAGCGGAAATTCTAATGGGGTATATGGAAAAAATTGGATTTAAAAAACGTAACCTAACGGTGGTTTGCAACATGTTTTAAATAAGATAAAAACAATGTTGGTATCTACCATCCCACCCAGTTAGCATTTCGGAAGACCTAGGTACATGAAGTGCAAATTATTAAATATATTGCAAATGCATATTATTATGCCGATAATAAGAATAGTAAAACACATGCAAAAGACAACGATGAAAGTTGTAGGAGCTGAAAAATTATCAGTAAGACAAAAACTGCACAAAACTGATATTTTATCAAGTTTAGATTAATTTAGCGTATATTTATCATTGTAATAATATGTATATGTAGGTAGACATTGTAATACGTACAATTTAAAATTCTGTGTTAAATGTATAAAAAATCGATTGAAATTTAAAAATATCCACATTTAAGGCCGAGTTAAAAAAAATTTAATATGTAAATCCTATTATTCAATAGACGATTTTTTAATAATACCACCTCATAATGTTTGATATGTTTGTATGTCTTTATTGTATGTATATTTATTGTTGTATGTTTGTATCACTCTGTGACATATAATTGTTTATACTTTATTTGTTTCAATTACTAATTAAGTACTATATTTACTTATCTTACCTGACGATCCCATAATGTTGAAACACTTGTATATTGTAACATTTAAGAGGAGTAATAAACATTATTATTATTATTATTATTATTATGACACATTTCTTTATTGTTTATTTATATTCAAATAATATAAACCTACCAAAAAACGCGATATTTCATTATTTTAAGTTTACTTTAATTGACCTGGCATTCAACATCAGGTATTACTTTTATTATAAATATACGCTACTTATACTTAAAAACGAAATTTACAATATTTTAAGTTTACTTTAACCGACTGTCGACTCGGCATTCGGCAAGTATTAAGTACTTTTATTGTAAGTATATGGTACTTAAAATTAACCTTGCATTATTTTCAGTTTAATTTAATTGAGTCATAATATTACTATTATGAATATTACCTATAATATTCATTTAGCGAACACAGTCGCATTTGCAAATGAGGCCCTTATGTGTTAGACAAGGCTAGCTGACCCCTCTGCAGCATCCGCACCGCTCTAACACAGGGGTGTCATTTTACGAGGCGGTAATTGCAGGAACACAATCCATTTTCACGCATGCGCCTTCCCCCGTTGTTTAAAATGTCAATAATTATCATACCAAATCAGAGACACTGACCAAATCAAATGAAATGACAAATGATCCATCATGGAAAGTAATCTGTGCATATAACCTCAAACTAGAATCCAGAGTAAATATTGTTTGAATTAAAGTAAATTCTTTATTTTTGTCGAAAAAGAGCGTGTAGTGTTTTCACTGCAACAAGACTTTTTATAGCCAAAACAATCTCAATAAAAATCTGTAGAGCATAAAATGAATAATATAACAAATAAAATCACAAAAGAAATTACCTAAGAATAAGTAACTAGGGAGAAATTATTCATACAAATCCCAGTAGCTCCAGTTTAAAAACTGTGTACATAGTTAATTCAATTTAGATTCGTTTTCTTTTTGTTTCTAACGAAATAATCCCAAATACTCCCATTGGCTGGTGGCTGTAAAGAATAATTCTATGATGGTGAATTTATACGAATCCAGAGCTGGGAGGCGATTATAATAGTCACCTCGAAGAAAAAAAAACATCATATTTTTTAAAAAATTTAATCAAAACATTGTTATTTTTATAATTATAATAATAATGAAAACGATGTTTATTCATATAAAAAAATTGATAAATTTTAATCTTTTCGAAATTTTTTGCATAGATGTGTTCACAGACATTACAGTAATCATTTCCGATACCTACCTGAAATTTTGTGCCTATGAAAATAATTTTTAGGGCAAGGACAATATACTACTTTGGCAAAATCAGTGAGTTCTTGCCATAAAAATAATTACCAAAATTTCATGTACTTATCTGAAACAATAACTGTAATGTCTGTGAACACATCTACGCAAAAAATTTATTGTAAAATTTATTTATTTTAGATGTGCCTTGATTTTTTGCATTTCTCTTTCGTCTATTATCGGGTTTAAATTTCGCTTTTCCTAAAATAATCGGCTAAGTTCACTATTGCAATTTCTTTAACAATATCTTTTACCAGATCTGACAATCAAAATATATTTTAACTTTTTTATTGTTATCTCGTTGCTTTCTTCCTGAGATTTCACATATCGTACATCATTATTTTTCTCTTCAACTTTTAGCAATATCTCAAATTCTATAAAAAAAATTAACAATAAATTTAGTTATTAATGTTGCATAGGTCATAGGTACCATTACATGTAGCAAACGTTTTTTCTCCACTTCCGGCATTTCCATGAGAAATTCATGTCTCTGCTGTAGGTGCATTCTTAGATCCACATTGTATTTAAAGGATACATTGCACCCTTACATGCACTTAAATATGCATAAATCTCCTTTATATTATATTGCACGTATATTGTTAATTTTATGCACTACACGTGTATGTTTGAGATTACTTTGGTTTGAAAAAAACCATATTACAGTGAATAGGTGCCCACTCATTTTCAATAGTCGTACACAAATAAAGAATTTATTTTAATTATTATAGCAATAATTATTCGAGTTTGAGGTTATAATGATTGCTTTACTTTGATTTAAAAGAACAAGACAGAAAGAGTAGAGCAGCGCATGCGCGAGCAATGGATTGTGTTCCTGCAATTACCGCCTCGTGTCATTTTCACGTAACGATGTCAGCGTTCCAGTCTTCCCTTCCACTTCGTTGGCTGGATGTTATGTTCCTTAAAATTAGAGTCCCCAACTGTCTTCGTCTATTTCGTCTTCTCCGTCTGATTGTCCTATCTTGTTAGTTCTCTAATCTTTGGTTAAGGGCTGGTTTATCCAACGAAGTGAAGTCTTCCCTTCCACTTCGTTGGGTTTATCAATGTGAAGATAACTTACTTATCTTATGGTTAGATCACAGTTTAATTCAGTAAGGTCACTTGACGCGCCGATAGCAGGTGTAAGGCTATCGACGCGTGGATTACGTTCAGTAGAAGTGAGTCTACTGTAACTAGGGATGGCAAAAAAATGTAATATGTCGATATATTAATGATTTGATACATCACAAGACTTAGATCGATATATCTACAAACAATTATCGATATTTCTATATACCGATATATTTTATACATTTCAAAGAGCGTTGGAGGGGAATATTCCTGGCAATGGGTGCATTCAGCCGACTCAACAGTTGCGCAACTGTTGAGTAGCGATCGACTGAATACCACTGCTACCAGCCGGTTACTCAACTGTTGAGTGGTAGCGGTAGCCATTTTTTGTAGCGGTTTTCAAGAGCGCTCACTTGTTGAAAGAACGTAATTTAGTGTTTGAAAATGGCACGTTATACCGCGGATTATGAATATAATAGGAACATATTTTTGTATTATAAGATAACAAATGATAATAACTCGTGCAGTTTAGAATGACATTTGTAAAATCTACGAGTACCGAATACCTATACTTAATACTTATATCAAATGTTCCTCTAGACATGCGAAAATGATCTTTAAATTGATCATCAAAATACTGTGGCACGACAACCTCAACATAGTCCTCATTCCTTGTAACCAGTCGTCTTATATCAACATTATACACCACCTGTAAGGGCTGACCTAACTCTTCAGCCACATTTACGATAAAATTAAAATCGAACCCTTCAGCTTCAACAAGCAAAAAGATATTAAGATCATTCATTTCGATTCAAAGTGTATAATAAATAAAAATAACCAATCGATACATTTTTTTTTATTTTATAGGTTAGAAAGTAACTAAATGATGAGAGCTCCAAACAGATGCTACTTCAACGGTAATATATTTGCTATTCAGTGGGTTCCACGTCGCTCCAAATGAACGGTGATCTGTGCTATCTCAACAGTTGAGTCCATAGATAAACTACACTGTTGAGTCGCCTGAAGCACCCAATCAGAGACAACCAACCCAATAAAGTTTTTATGCAACATAAAATTTTGAGGGGGGGGGAGTAATATTCATTTCCAGTGTTGCCGTTTTGCCTTTTGCCAGTAATTACTGGCATTTATCAGGAATAGATTCTTGCCAATACATTTGCCAGTATTGACCTAATACCAGGAATAACTTGTCAGGGATGTTGATTTGGAACTAATTTTTATTTTGTTTTTTGTTTTAATTAACATTACATATGAATTACAAAGATTACTTTGAATGACTTTGAGAATATTCAAAGGTAATAAATAAACTTTATAGGTATGTTTGTGGAAAGGAAATGCAAAAATTTTATATATACACTGAAAATTAATTAATGAATTATAAACAATAAAAAATATTGAAAATAGAGATATACACCTAATAGAAATTTCTTAAGATATTACTTTTGAAGATATGGTGGTTCTTCCAAGGGGAGGCTCAGCCTCCCCTGATGAGCCGCCACTGCTTTAAGGCCAATAATGAGGTCTATTAGGACCTATCCACATATTTGGAAAATTATTGTCATTTAAGAAATATCTCACAATATTCCTAAAATGGGGTGGAGCGCCATCATGCTGGTAATACATTTCCGCAATATTTTAATTTTCCAATAACGCGGGTAAAAAATTTTGCAATAACGTTTTTCAAATATAATTATTTCACACTAATTCATGGAAATTGTCTTGGTTTTGAATGAAACATCTTTATGAGTGGCTTTATGTCTTTAATTCTGATGAGCTCCAGAATAAGGGAGAAAAACCTTTCAAAGGCTAAGCATTTCCAAGAAACAGAATGATAGATTTCATGGAAATGTAACCCATTAGAATGAATTTTTTTTAAAGACAAGGTAGATAAATAAATTCATTTTAGGCTTTTGGTCTCATTTTTAACTGAATCTTCATAATCGTAGGGGGTTATGTAGATATTAGTTTAATCTGCATGACCGTAGGGAACTGTGTGGATGCTAGTGTTAGAATGAGAATTGTCAAATAAGAAATTAGACAAATTCATTTTAGGATTATAATTTGCTAGCATAACCAGAATTCAGGTTATCAAAAGAATGCAAAGATTTCATTAATATTTTTACACAAAGTTTTTCTTTTAGTTATAGATAGTTATTTTCTCTGCTGTTTGCAAAATCTTATAAAGAATATGTTTCAATCGAAATAATCCAGTTACCAAAATTTAACCGATGAACTTCATCCCCTTGCTCTTACCTCTGAACCTGTTGAACTTGAAATGGATAGAGATTATTTTTTTTTAGTGTTCTCCAAACACTGACATGTGAAACACCTAAAGCATGACCCACTCTTCTTGTGCTAATTTTTGGACTATTTGCAACAATATTTAGTATATTCTCTTCTACAGCTGCAGCTTGCCTTACTTGATGCTCATTTAAGGTGGCCGTTGGATACCGACCATGATTTTTAGAATAATTGACAACTCTAGCAAAAGTTTTATGATCAGGAATTCGGCGTCCAGGAAATTTTCTTTGATATTCTCTCACAGCAGCCCATCTATTGCCATCATAAAATCCATACACATCCCACATAGCACGCGATATGAAATGAACATTCAAAACTCATTGTCTACATTCAAACAATATTCAGAACTTCTTTTACATATAGCCGTAATATACATTTTGCGACGTACTTATATCAATATAGGAAAGATATTGCCAGTACGTTGTACGATATTCCTATATATACCTATAATATACATGAAATAATGTTGATTCTGCGATATACACAGAATATTGTACGAATCTTCTCAAAAATTTACTGATGTGTCAAATATTATATAGATACCCACACAGCACAATCGGGATATGGGATGTCAAATTGAAGTACCTGGATATCCCAGTACGTAAAGTAGATAGTGAAATGGACGTCCAATTTAGGATATCCCAGGATATCCTTCAAAAGGAGGCCAAGAGGATATCCTGAACTGGTTTCATTTTGGCATTAACTGTGAATTGACATCGGGATTAAAAAAGGACGTCCAGTGAAGGGCCCTAAATCTCCTTAAACTGTAACCCAATATTCTTCTTTAATATGTTCAAATAAGGCGCCATTACGATTTCCGGCGGCCATATCTAATTTCACAAACCTGTACTTTCTATCACTTTCTATTGTATCTGGTATTCTTATTCTTTAGTGTAAACTCAAAACAAGCTTGGAATATCAGTTAATTTCTCTACATCAAATAATATAAATTATTAGTGGTTGTAAGAAATATTTTTAACACTTTTGTTTGTTTTTTTTATCTGTTTAATTCAGTTTTATTTGAGACTTTTTTGTTCGACACTATAGAAAGTAAGTACCTACAAGCCATGTAAAAATAACATAACCTATAAAACTTCCCAAATTTAATACAATTTTGTAAACTTTCAGGATGCCAAGGGAAACTAAAAAGAGGAAACTTTATAGAAAACTTACAATATTAAACAGAAATTCTGGCTCCCTTATTTTCAATGACCAACAAACCTACAAAATGAAGCTTATTTGGCCCAAGAATTGAATGTTACGAAGCCAGGTTGGAGAGAGATTGTAAACCAGGTCGTACTTAGTGTTGCAAAGTTCGACGATGAACAGTGTATGAAAATAGGTAAGTAAAAATAATTTTGCTTTAAGATAATTGTTTGAAACTTTCATTACACTCTTAAAGGGAAATATGTATCAGACAGGACATGCGTGGATAAGTTTCAGTTCATTTGCAAATCTGTCCTGATCCTGATATATTGTTTTCTTTTGAGTAAATTGCACAAAACGGTTATTAGAGGAGCGAATTCGAGACTCTATCGTGCCGTTTTTTTTTTCTGGCGTAGAACCAGGTCAAACATGGGAGGTTTTGTTAAGCATGTCACTGGGCATATGAAATCGTATTTCACGACATTTTTTCGTGGTCTGGACCTTTTTAAATTAAAAAAAAGGGAAAATATTGCATTTTAAATAAAATGTGTTTTTTTTTGTTTCCACCGTCATATCTTCAAAACTAATGTTGCTATCGACGTTGTTTTTTTTTTCAATTAAAGTACACACAATAGCGCTTTTAACTGTACTAATGGTTTTTACACAGTTCGCAATTTCATTTATTTAAAAATTAGGAAAGCTAGATATTTGAATTTTACGTATTACAATTTTCACCAATCGATAAACTTTTTTATTTTTAAAAATTTTTATACACATACAGTGAAGCAAATGTAGCCCAAACATTAGAAAAGTTTTTGATATAATTATTTTTTTCCCAATGTGTATCGTTTGGCAACAGCGATTTTTTTTAAAGCGCGCTAAATTAGTCATATGTATTATTGTACACCGCGTATGGAAGGTAGGATAAGATGCGTCTAACTAATAGACTATTCAAATTTATTGACCCCTCACCTTAACCGCGAATATCTCAAAAACGGAGGAACGGAAAAAATTGAAAAAATTATGTGTCTATTGTAAATCATTCACTGAAATTTGAGTAATGCACATTGGACAGTTTTGAAGTGCTGCTAAGTTATATTGAAAAATGTCCCACTTTTTAAGGAAATTTTGACAATACCAGTTTTAAATCCATTATATATTTGAAAATATGCCTACTATATAAATAATCTTTTAGATGCCGATAAGGCGTGGTATTTTTTGTACGAGGAAATTTTTTCATAATTCTTTATTCTAAAATTTTGCAATTATTCTAAAAAAACACATCATGTTTATTCGGTTATTTATCAAGATATTTACAAAACTTTTGATAAAATGGTTAATTATATAAAATGTAAGCATTTTCAGAAAAAAGAATTGGTATATATCAAATATTAATTTAGTTATTAAGTGCAATAGATAATATTATTGCCCGCGTTCTGCAATATTATCTATTGCACTTGATAACTAAATTAATATTTGATATATACCAATTCTTTTTTCTGAAAATCCTTACCTTTTATGTGATTAACTAGTTTATTACAAATCTTTTAAATACCTTGATAAATAGCCGAATAAACATTAAGTCACGTTTTTGACAATAACTGCCAAATTTTAGAATAAAAAATGATGAAAGAATTTCTTCGTACAAAAAGTGCCGCGCTTTATCGGTATCTAAAATATTATTCATATAGTAGGCATATTTTTCAAGATATAATGAATTTAAAACTGGTATGGTCAAAATTTCCTTAAAAAGTAGGGTATTTTTCAATATAACTTAGCAGAACCTCAAAACCGTCCAATGTACATTATTCAAACTTCAGTGAATAATTTACAATAGACACATAATGAACACATATTTTCTCAAATTTTCTCTGATCCGCCATTTTTGAGATTTCGCGGTTAAAATGAGGGGTCAATACATTTGAATCGTATATTAGTAGTTTGCGGGATTTAGAGTATACGTAAATAGTTTTAAATAAATGCGATGCTGTAGAATATTCGCAATTTAGTTTTCTAAAATAACGGAGTGCATTATTTGTAAGAAAATTGCGCGGGATGATGACAAATATGTGGTACCAAGACCTAGGATACAAGGTTTGTTGTCACTAATATCTAGTGCTGAAAAAAGACGACATCGCGGAAATATTGTGTCAGAAAAGATATTTTAAATGACGAAATTTAATTAAAATATATAGACTGTCGTATAGGTAGACAAGTTTTGAAAACATGAACGTTTTTTGCAATCATACAGTGCCGCCGCGCCGCGTTGATTTGCAACAGATGCTGCACAGTACTTAATCGAATACGAAATATTAATAATAGATGGAGGATTTAAATTAACAGAAAAAGTAGTTTCACTACATAAACGTCATTCAGAAATGACCAAAAATCTATTTAGCAAACAGCAAGATATACCAGGATGATTTTGCATGCAATGTACGAAACTAAATTTAGCAAACAAACATTGGTGAAATTAGTTGATATAGATGTATTAATTTTACTTACTCTCCATTTTTCACTAGCAGACAATTTTTGTAAATATAGAAGGTAGTGCAAAGTTTATGAACTACAGTTTGTTCTTGTCTTCATTGTTTTACTAGTTGCGACACCACTAATGTTTTTTTTTTAACATTTAAAAAATCTGCGTTTGATGTTCTTAAAGAATATTGTTGCTTTTAAAAAATTATCGGAATTGCCATTGCTGTCTAAAGACGAAGCTTTAAAAATCTTCACAAAATTGATTCTAGTACTGCACAAAAACAAAAGTAAACAAATTCAGATATTAAACGACCTAAGGATCAAATTAGCAACAACAACAAACGGAGCTTCCTTCAACTGAAGGCACCTTTTACCACCCATTCTTAAGGTAAACATATATATTTAAATCATAGATTTCCTATCTAATACATTTAGTTAACTATTGCAGGTTTATGCATCAACTTAGAATATCGTACAGAAGCAATATGCCAACTACACTTATAATGCACATGGTTCAGGACGGAATTTAAGTGACGATGTTTGGACAATATTTTCATTAAGTATTTATTGTTCAGATAAAAATTGTGAAAATCGAAAATATGATTGTGTTAAAGAAGGCCTAAAATGTTGTAACGAGTGTAAATGCCGTACTTGAAATACTGTTATTTAAAGGTTTCGATGAATGTACAGACGAACTAGAATGCTTTTAACGCAGGGCCTACGTAACTAAATGCTCATTTTTCAATAGAAAAATAGTTGCAAAAAAATAAAGTTGTTTTATTCCTGCGTCTTGGTTTAATTCAATCAAAAATGTGTAATAACCTACTTATTAGGTGGGTACTTACTTTATAACAATGATTTATATTTACCTGCTTTTAAATATTTTTTACCTTAAAACAACAAAAGGTAGGTTCGTACCTATTTTGGAGCTGTTAATAAAAGCCCGATTAGTACACATGAATCCAACAACCGTAGTCCGCAGGCGGTAAGCAGTATAATGAGAGCCGGGCGTGCAAGAATATGATTTAGCCCGTTTTAAAAAAATCGCTGACTACATACTATAACCTGCACATCAATAATTATGATTCTAAAAACTTTTTTCATATATTGGCTTCAATTTGTTCACAGCATGTATATACATATTTTCATAAATAAAAATTTTTCTCGATTGCTGAAAAATACATTCACGAAAATAACAACTTTGAGTTTGCTATTATTTTAACAATTAAAAAAAATATATTTTACAATCACATTGTACATAGTTAGAAGCGCTATTGTGTCTACTTCAATTTAAAAAAAAAATCAGTTCCATAGCACAATTATTTTTAAAGATATAACGATGGGGACGTTAAAAAACATGTTTCATGGAAAATTCATTTTTTTACAGTTTTTTCGAAATAAAAAAGTTCCAGACCACCAGAAAATGTCGTGAAAAGTGGTTTCATGTACACGATCACCTAATTAAAGAATCGCACCAAGTCTGGTTTGGTTCTACGCCAGTTTTTTTTTTCTCGGAAACTAAGCGTCTTTGCTTCCCAATTTTACTCGTCTATATTGGTTTATGAATGGTGTTATGTAAATGGCTTCGCAGCCACGGCCACATGTGACTTGTATGGAAGACAGATATAATGCATTAAAATGAAGTCGTAATACAGGATTGCATTTTATAATGCGACAAATTATTCTTATTAGTGCTTCAATTTAAACCTTTATCCCTCGATGTTCTCTATATTATCTTTATCATACCCAGTTTTCATATAGACTAAATTTTTGTTGATAATGCTGATTCAAATAATAAGTAAATGTTTATTTTAGATGCAACCATGAATGGGTACCTATAATATGAAATAGGTACAAAGCAGGGAAGTGTTTAAAAGAATCCGAGCAGGGCAAAAAGAAGAGCGAGGCAATGAAGAGAGTAGAGAAGTAGGAACAGATTACTTGATAAAAAAATATGTTTTCATATAATTCAGTTTGAAAATTGTTATTTTATGTTCTTTTAAGAAGTTTGCTTTTTGGTGTTACAAATGAGTTTTATTGTCTTTAAATATTGAATATATTTAGCTTCTTATAACCCCTAGGTGTTTTTAATTTCTTGACTGATAATTCAAATAGCGTCATGTGTAAATTTTTTATTAACCTTCGACAGAAATAAAATTTTACAAAAAACAAAATATGGAGTTATGTGCAACATACTTATTTTGTTATTCTGTTTTTTCGAAGTAGTTTTTTTTAAGTAGTTTGACATTACAAGTGTGAGTTTGTTTTTAAAGTCTGTCATATCTGATTTTATTTTCTTGACCGTTTATATCAAATAACTAGATGAGTAATTCCTCGGGTTTTTCGGTCAGTTCAAATGTGAAATATAATATTTTCTATTGTTTCAGTGTATTAACCATCGTCAGAGAAATTACAATTTTACAAAAAACAAAAAATATATATGTGGATTTATGCGCTACCTACTTATATATAATTATGAGTAGGTAGCACTTCGGTCCATACATAGAAAATATTTTTAGTTTTTTTTTTGTAAAAATGTGGTTTCTTTGGCGGTGGTTAATATATTGAAATATAAGAAAATATAATATTAGGATGTTCTGGGACGTTTCAGTGTGTACTTTGTACATCCTCTAATGTCCCTGTGGATGCCCATTCGTAGTACTTACGACGTCCCGAAATATCCCGGGATATCCTGGTATGTCCCTAGTTATCAGCTTCAGACATCCTTCGGGACGTCCGTCGTATTGCCTTTATCTGGTACCAAGTTGTGACATTGGGATGACCAAAAGAGTGCCGAAAAGCATACATATTGGGATATTGGGACGTCCATAGGCAAGCCCAAATCCTAAATGGTCTTTGCCATAGTACGTCCCTCGGACAGCCTTGTGCTGTGTGGGTATACAATAGGCAATATTTATGCTACGTACTTAATTCAATCTCTTTACAATTTACAAATGGAATATTTTTACAACATGATATTTTCGTATACTGTAGACATATACAAAAAGCTATATTAATTTTGAAATCTTTAATAAATATCACATAAACATTTAATGGATAATATATGTGTATCATCATATATATCCTGATAATGTACCAGTGGAACATTTCTGCAACATAGAATTCATGTTTGTATTTTTCATATTCAAAATATGACATTCAAAAGTTGAACACATGTACATTACAGCTGTATGCAATAAAACACAAATTAAATTTTAGAATGGGGTGTAAACATATTGAGCCAATCGTTGGCACAAGTAAATTATGTATACCCACCGACAAAGCAGTTTTAGCAACATTGCAACCGAAACTTGAAACAATATAGCTCTAGTAATATTGCACATGTTACATTTTGCAAAGTACCAACAAGATTTATGCGGTTTTTGACTGATTTTGACAGCGTAATGCTGCATGCATTTGGGCTATATTACATAAAAATTATGGTAAGTTAAATATCAATTCTACGCCAGTGTCGGTATATAGTACCTATCTACCTCATAACAAAAACAAATCGATATTTCTCTATCTAGGCTTGGTTTAAGTGCATTTATAATCATCCCCTGTGGTGAATGGCATACGTTTTATAAATTATAAATCGTTGGTTAAAATTGTAGATATGAAATATGATTTAAATTTTGAATCCAGACTTTGGACTTGTGATCGTTTATTAAATAATAATGAATAATAAAAATGATAACTTATTCATCCCTTTTTCAATTTTCCTACTGTATTTAATTAATTAATAGCTATCGGCATTTCTTAAGCAGGTAGTTCGGACTTGAGAAATGATTATTTAATTACATTTTATCGTTATAATTAGATTTCCGCTTTCCATGTAGTTACAATCGTCCCCTTGTCGAATTTTTTAAATGCGCGCCACGTCAGATTAGCGCATGCTCTTTGCCACCACAGGGCACAGGCTGTCAAATGTCGATTTCAATTCGTTTGTGTTTTGTTTTCTCGTGATTATTAATTATTAGTCCATGTGTGGGTACATTAATTGCATTGCAGTAAGTATTTTACTATTTTACAATTGTACACAATACAACTACCTACCACATAGTTTTAAGGATGACCCCCTTTGTTGTCATTTGCTATTTGCAGATATTTTATATTCAGATACTAAAGTTTAATGTATCCCTTTGTACGTACCTGTTCTTATAATAATGGCGGCGTTTGTAGGCACCAATTTTTTGAAAAGAAACGGAGGTAGTCTAATTCGGAATGGTAACACTCTGCGAAAAGGACAAATCATTGAAAAACAGGAGAAATCCCAGATGAAACTTGGTCACTTTACAGGGTGTTTAAATCTTATTTTTAAGAAGGTAGGTTCGATCTATTTCAATATTAAGGTGCTTTTGTTTATTTAAATCACAGCCATTGGTTTTAATTACAACATACGAGTTGTTATATTTATTCGTATTAATTTGCTTTATATCTATTTCAGAGGATTATAAAAAGCTGCAATTAGGTAAATGGAAAAAATCAGAAATCACATCTGATGTTCAGAGTGAACAGAAACAAATCAAGGGACTATGGTAACTATATGTACAAAAAGCATATTAGCCCTCCGAAAAGATTGTTATTGTCAGATGAACATAGTGATATCGAAGAACGTATTGGAAGCCGTCGATTTCCCAAAGTGAAAAAAATGTTGTCTTTACTAGAAGTTGAAAGAGAATATGTGTTCTTCTAATAACTCTGGTAGGCATTTAAAATCACAAACACAAACATTTCCGAATTTCAAAAAAATACCTATACTTACCTATGTTTTGTTTTATGATAATACCAATTTGTTTAATTTATTTTTGATTATTTTTATTTTTTTCTGTAAGATGCATTTATATGCGTTTATTATTTTATTTATTAACTTCATCAAGGACAGTTTTTAAATTGAAATACCTATTCAAATATAATTAATTGTTTTTTCTTTTATAGTTGGAACTATAGCTCGTGTATCCCCACCTCCTCTTTACTCAGGAAAAAAATACCTTCTCCCAAAAATTGGAAAAGCCAAAAGAAAGTATTCAGCCAATAGGAGTAATCACAGGTGATGTGTTCAGAATGCCAAGTGGAGTTTCGCAATTACAAGTAATAGCACCATCGGCAACACCCGGACACTGGTTTTGAAAATGTAAGCCCTCCAGTTTTGACTATTTTTTACTTACTGGCCAAATATTTCTTATAGTAAAATATGACAGTTTATAAGTTGCAAACAACATTTTTTTGTTAAAAAAATATCAATCAGTTCATAAGTTGCAAAGCACATTTTTTTGTTTAAAAAATGTCGATTTAAATTCTTGGCACAACTGTTATTTATTACTGCAATTCATTTTGTAACAAAAAATAAAAATATATTTAAAGTAACACAACTGTTTTAATTATAACTTCCTATTTTATAATTTAAGATACATAATTGTTACGACGATGTAAAGTAGTTAATAGAATAAAGTCATATTTTGCTCTGAACAATTTAAAACATGATTTGAATTAGAAAAACTTTAAGGTAACGTAATATGATTATCAGTCTTTCGTAAATAACATGTTAAATATGACTATTAAAGCTGAAGTTTTCAGAGTGATAAATGTGTGATGCATTTTAAAATGGTTTCTAACAGATCTTATTATTAACGTAAAAGTATTTTTTTTTTGCTATGATATTCTTGGGCCTTTGTAAAGTATTGTTATGACAAATGCAGTTTTATTGGTAGGTTTATTTAGCATTTGTGTGCTCCATTCAACAAAATTTGATCAATAAAACATGTTTGAGTTTAACTGAAAAGTAATGGTAAAAACAAATTTTCCATGCAGTGTACCTACATTGTGAGAAGCAATAAATATATATTTCGAAATATCTTTACAATATTTTTTCAGCATACATGCAGATCTACAGGACGTATGTGTACGATATGCTGTGGGATGAGAACAACCATTAGTATACAGGATGTTCCAGTAAAAAGTCTCAGGCTGGATATCTTCTAAACAAATAGAGACGTTTTAATTCTGTAAAAGCCAGTTTGTAGCACATAAATAGTGCTTCAACTTTGAATATAAATGATTGGTTTTTGAATATATCAATGTGTAGATGGTGCTGGGCTCTAAATAAATCTTATTTCTTTGGGAGAAACTTTAAAACCTGGTTTCTGTGGAAGGGAAATACATTTCTAAGTAGATTTTGTTCTTAAGAAAAAAGGCAAATCTAGCCGTTTTTGAGATGTGTCCAAATATTGCCATTTGTTCCTATTGAATAGTTGTAATCTCTGAAAGATTTATTTAGTCTTTAAGGGGGACAATCTGTATATCATAAACTTTGAAATTTTGATTTATATGAAAATGCCTTAAATGTGATTTTTTTTTAAATCACTTAAATAGTGAAATGTTTCGGAAATAATTATTTAACAGGAACAAATAGCAACGTTTGGATACAAATATCTCAAAAACAGTTGGATTTGCGATTTTTGTTAACAATATTTACTTAGAAATGCATTTCCCTTTACACAAACCACATTTCAAAGTTCCTCTCGTCGAAATATTTCTTGCTCAGTGTCATATATGTATTGTTATGAATTACACCCCCTTGGAAAAGGAGATGGCACGCCTATGCCTCTGATGGTGACTGGAAAGGCTCTAGAAAGAGCCAAGGAATTTTCTAGATTATGGTTGAAGAAGATTCTGGATTGATCTAGAGCTAATTTCGGAGTATATAAGGCGCGATTACAAGCGCGGGAAGGAAGTTTATTAAGAAGTGACGTTCGGTAAAAGTGAGGTTAACTATTAAGTAAACAAGTATTGTACAGTCAGTAAATTGTTAAATAAAGTGTTAGTAGTGTTTATCTCTTGTTGAAATTATTTAGAACCCACGGATTCATACAGGGTGTTTCCCAAAAAGGTGAAAATCCGTAACATTTTGGTGTCGGAAGCGGAATTTTGACAAGAGGATTTTTTCGGGAGTGTTGAGAAGACTGGGACAGTATTCTCGGAGTTAGTGCTAACACAGGAAGGACTAATTTACTGGACATTGTTCGAGGTTTATTTTCGAACAGGAAAAATAGTGTTTAAGTGCATTTTTGAGACATTTTTGGAACATTTTGTTGGACATTAGAGGTTAAGTGACAAAGACTCTAGATAAGACTTTTTCGTGCCGTTTTGAGGGTTTTCTGGACAGTCCCATTACCGATAGTGACGTAATTATATTAAACTTATTTGATTTCAACGTAATTGTATGCCGGTAACGACCAGAAGCATGGCATCCGAACAACAAATGCAGGACTTTATGGCCCAAATGCAAAAGATGATGATGGATCAGGAAAGAAAGCGCCAAGAACAAGAACAAAAACGTCAAGAAGAATTAAGAAAAATTTTTGAGGATCAAGAGAGAAGACGTCAAGAGGAAAAACAAGAAGAGGAGAAACGACATCAAGACGAAGAGAAACGACGTCAGGAAGAATTGAGAAAAATCATGCAAGACTTGGACATTAAACAACAAAATGAGAGAGACGAACTAAGGAAAATTATAGAAAGCCAACAGAATGCCATATTTGCCGTCACTGAAGAACTTAAAGATAAAGTCGAGCAAGAAGTAAGCGAAGTGAAAGAAAAAGTAGACAAGGTTGAAGAGAAAATGCACCAGGTAGAAGGAGAAATTGACCAGCTTAAACAACAGTTGAGGGATAGAGGAAACCAGCAACTGGTATCGTCAGGCCAGCGATTAAAAATTCCCTCCTTTGATGGTCAAAGTTCCTGGATGACTTACAAGACACAGTTTGAGGCAGCAGCAAGTGCAAACAACTGGAATGACGAAGAGAAGGCTAAGGCATTAATCGTGGCTTTAAGAGGCCAAGCGTTGGAGTTGCTCCAGACAATTCCGGCGGACCAACAACGTAATTTTAGAGTTTTAGAAGCTGCCTTAGATCTACGATATGGAGATCAACACCTTGCTCAAGTATACCAGACCCAGCTGAAAGTGCGCGTTCAGAAAGCTGGAGAGAGTCTACAAGAATTTGAAGCTGCGGTGGAAAGACTGGCACACTTAGCTTATCCTAATGCGCCAAAAGAATTTAAAGAGCAATTGGCAGTGGGGGCATTCCTAGACGGGATAAGGGACGAGGAGATCAGGCGAGTCCTCAGGCTATCCCGACATAAAAGTAGTAGTGAAGCCTTGGTGCATGCATTAGAGGTAGAAGCCGTCTATAGGGATACTCCAAAGTCAAGAGTGCGGGCTATGACGCTTGAAGAATCGCAGCCAGAAGAGAGAGACCAAAACCCTATCTTGAACGCGATTCTCAAAACGAATAAAATGATCGGTCAATTACTGGCTCAATCGAATCCTCCAAGAAGACAGGAAAACCAACAAAACAGAGAAAGGCCAAGTGGAGGTATTAAATGCTACAACTGCGGCAGGATGGGACATATGAAACGAGACTGTCGACAGCAGAACTCGGACAGACGAGTAAATGCTGTAAATGTAGAAGAGCAGCAGGAAAACTAAAGATAGCCAGCACCAAGGGGGCTGTGCTGGCTAGGGAACACGGTGCCCCCAGAGAAATAAAGATTTCCCAGCTGCGAAGAATTCCAAGTAGTCTGCTGTTGCAAGGATATGTGAATGGAAGAAAGTGTGTGTTTACTGTTGACACCGGCGCTACGTCATCAATAGTGCGGCCAGGGTTTATATCAGGCTTGCAGATTAAGAAGAAGCAAAATGAAGTAATTATTCGGACAGCCACGGGAGACAGGGCTGCGGTCCATGGAGAGGTCAATTTGGAACTGCAGGTTGGACAATTGAGATTCAATTACAAGGTCATTGTGGCTGACATTACAGATGATTTCATTTTGGGACTGGACATCATGGAAGAGAAGAGGTTTATTGTTGACGTAGGGGAGCGAGTCTTGAAAATTGGAAATGAGGAATTTATCCTGGCAACCGCAGATGACCAATTCCGTAAAGCAAGGCTATTGACAACAAAGACGATTAAGATTCCTGCTCATTCGGAACAGATCATCGATGCTGCCTTGGAAGGAAATCCCGGAGGCTACCGTGTTGGCCTGGTGGAAGGTGATGAATCGATTAAGTCCCTAACCAATATTGTTGTGGCAAGAACTTTAACCCGGACTAAAGATAAAATCCCAATTAGAGTCGTCAATTTAAATCCCCATGCAGTAACAATTAAAGAAGGCAAACCGATTGGCTCCTATGAACCGGTTATGTGGGTAGCAAGGTGCGAAGAACAAACAGAGGGAAATTCATCTACAAATATAGACCAGGAAGTTTTGACCTTGCTGAGTTCCCAGTTGGAGCATTTATCTAAGGATGAACGAGAGGAGGCGATCAAGTTCCTGGAAAAGGAAAGTTCGGTATTTGCTAAAAGTACGGAGGCCCTTACAAAAACAGATATAGTCCAGCATCGGATAAATACTGGTGACTCACCTGCTATTCGACAACAACCTAGGAGGCTTCCGCTAGCGAAACAAGAAGAAGCCTCGGCAATGATAGATAAGATGCTACAAGATGGAGTCATTGAGGAGTCAACAAGTCCCTGGTCATCGCCAGTAGTTTTGGTTGCCAAAAAGGACGGAACGTTAAGATTTTGTGTCGATTATCGGAAATTGAACGATGTGACGAAGAAAGACAGTTACCCATTACCCCGGATTGACGACACGTTAAGTACATTGGCAGGCTCACGATGGTTTTCGACGTTAGACCTTAGGAGCGGTTATTGGCAAGTTGGGCTTCATCCTGATGATAAGGAAAAGACAGCATTTTCAGCAGGCAGTGGTCTTTACCAATTTACGGTGATGCCTTTTGGACTTTGCAATGCTCCAGCCACGTTTGAACGATTGATGGAATTTGTACTACGAGGGCTAACCTGGAAGACGTGCCTGGTTTACCTTGACGACGTGCTGGTTATGGGACGAGACTTTACAGAACATTTGCAAAATCTTCAAGAAGTATTTGGACGAGTAAGGAATGCACACCTGAAGTTGAACCCGAAGAAGTGTTTACTATTTCAGAAAGAAGTTAAATTCCTTGGGCACGTAGTGTCTTCAGAGGGAATACAAACGGATCCCGATAAAATTTCTGCCGTACGAGATTGGCCAAGGCCATCTAACGTTCATGAAGTACGAAGCTTCCTTGGCCTTTGCACTTATTATAGACGTTTTGTGGAAGGGTTTGCAGACATTGCGAAGCCATTACACCGGCTAACAGAGGAGAAAGTTCAGTACCAGTGGACACCGGAGTGTGAAACGGCATGGAGAAAATTGAAGGCAGCTCTATGCACTGGTCCTGTACTAGCATACCCACAACAGAATGGACTTTTTATTTTAGATACAGATGCCAGTAATTCTTCGATTGGTTGTGTGCTGTCCCAAATTCAGAACGGAGAGGAAAGAGTGATCGAGTACTTCAGCAAGGTGCTCTCCAAACCAGAACGAAACTATTGTGTAACCAGGAAAGAGTTATTGGCCATCGTCAAATCAGTGGACCATTTTCATAAGTATCTCTACGGGCGACATTTCAAAATCAGGACCGACCATGCTGCGTTGAAATGGCTGTTGCAGTTGAAAACCCCGGAAGGTCAACTGGCTCGTTGGATAGAACGGCTGCAACAGTACGACTTTAAAATCGAGCATCGACCAGGAAGATCTCATAAGAACGCAGACGCATTATCTAGAAGACCATGCAAGGATGACTGCAAGCACTGCCGCCACGTGGAAAAACAGCAGGGCATGGGAGTAGTCAACACTATTAAAATAGACGTTCCGGATGATTGGACAACTGAAGCCCTGAGACAAGAACAACTGAACGATGCAGAGATTGGGGCTATATTGAGAGCAAAGGAAAAAGGAACTCGACCAGAGTGGAAGGATGTTTCGGATAAAGCAGTTGGATTGAAGGCTTTGTGGGCACAGTGGGACTCACTTAGAGTTATGAATGGGCTGTTAAAAAGAGCATGGGAGAGCCCGGATGGGAAGCAAGTTGTTATGCGTCTAGTGATTCCCAGGTGTCGAGTACCGAAAGTACTTCAGGAAGTCCATAATGGAGCATCCGGTGGACACTTCGGCGTTAACAAGACCCTGAATAAAGTACGTGAACGATTTTACTGGGTAAATAGTCGTCAAGATGTTGAAGCGTGGTGTCGTAATTGTAAAATTTGTGCAGCCAGTAAAGGACCACAAACTAGAAGTAGGGGTGCAATGAAGCAATATAACGTCGGGGCTCCTTTTGAGAGGATTGCGATCGATATAGCCGGACCATTCCCAGTAACCAAGGATGGTAACAAGTACATACTGGTAGCCATGGACTATTTTAGTAAATGGCCTGAAGCCTACGCAATTCCGAACCAAGAAGCGGTTACTGTCGCCAAAGTCTTGGTAGATAACTTGATATGTCGGTTTGGTGTACCCCTGGAGCTGCATTCAGATCAAGGGAGAAATTTTGAGTCAGGGGTATTTCAGCAAATCTGCAAGTTATTGGGAATACACAAAACACGGACGACAGCCCTTCACCCGCAATCAGATGGAATGGTGGAGCGACATAATAAGACTATGAAAGAACATCTCTCTAAAGTCGTTCATAAAAATCAACGTGACTGGGATCTCCACATACCGTTTTTCCTCATGGCATATAGAGCTGCTATCCACGAAACTACAAAACAGACTCCGGCTCGTGTAGTATTTGGACATGAGATAAGACTGCCATGTGATTTGATGTTTGGAACACCAGGTGGAGAACGGCTTCCTGTGAACAGCTATGTAGATGAAGTGAGTGAACGGCTAAGGAATGTCCATGACTTAGTTAGAGACCAAATCACCATAGCCAGTGACAGAATGAAGGCTCGGTATGACCGTAAGGGTAGTTCAGAAGGATTCAAGGCAGGAGACCTGGTTTGGCTGTACAACCCACAGCGGAAGAAAGGAAGGTCACCGAAACTTCAACCGCCTTGGGATGGACCGTATACTGTTATTACCCGAATTAATGACGTCGTCTATCGAATTCAACGAAGCAAAAAGTCCAAGATGAAGATCGTGCATTTGGACAGGCTGGCGAAATACATCGATGATTCTGAGTTGCCTGATCGGGACGATCAGGCTTAAGGAGGGGGCAGTGTTATGAATTACACCCCCTTGGAAAAGGAGATGGCACGCCTATGCCTCTGATGGTGACTGGAAAGGCTCTAGAAAGAGCCAAGGAATTTTCTAGATTATGGTTGAAGAAGATTCTGGATTGATCTAGAGCTAATTTCGGAGTATATAAGGCGCGATTACAAGCGCGGGAAGTGTAGTAAACCCCCCCCCCCCCGTCATTGCTTTATAGTTACTGTTTTTTTTTGTACTTTCATATATTTGTATGTTTTACTAGTTTTAATAGTGAAAAATGTATGCAGTTTTGGGCCACCCGGTATGTAGGGTATTTATGTTATAGCCGGATGGGTTGTCTGGCTGATAAGAAAGTACCGAATTTCTGAGCCTGGATAATGGGTTACCGATAACGAGACGTGGGAAAGAATCGAAAAGCGATTTCACACATGTGCCCGTTTGTGTCGACTCAGCAATGTTCATATAAGTATTTGGACCAAATTAAAGAATCGGTATATGCAGCGGCCTCTAGGCGGGAAAGGAGGAACTTTTAATTATGGCTTGTTGCTCAAAAACGTTATAGGCGGTTAGGTGAATTGCCGAGATTCGCCGAGATGGTGCGAGTGCGAGGCGGATAGGAGTAAGAATTAGGCGCGAATTTGTGAACTCAGCAAAAATGTATAAAAAAGAGGGGAGTTTTTTTTACTGGCGGAAGAATTGGTTTTTAAGAAAGTCAGTCAGCCGGGTGCGTTAAGAAGGGGCAGTTGACGGACATAAGGGTCCGTCCGACGGTTGTTTTAGAGTTTTTGAGTTTTCTGAGTGAAAAGTATTTTGTTGAAGTCAGCCGGGTGCGTTAAAAAGGGGCAGTTGACGGACATAAGGGTCCGTCCGACGGTTGTTTTAGAGTTTTCGTGTCTTTTGAGTGAAAAGTATCTTGTTGAAGTCACTCGGGGCGGTTTGAATTATCCAGTTGACGGAAAAAGATCCGCTCGACGCGAGGGCGGGTTTTTGTTCTTCTTAGAGTTTTTCTTGCGGCGGGGTTTTCTTTGAGTTTTGTTTGTAAAGCGTTTATTAAACTCAGCTGGAACGGGTTACTAAAATTTACGGTGGTTTTAATGTTTTAATATTTTAATAAATAGAGGCAAACGTACTAAGTAAAACGAGTGTTTGTGTGTGCTGTTATTGGGCAATCTAGGATATACCAGAGGAGTGGAAGCTAGAGGGGTGAGTTTGTTTTGGGTTTAGGGCATTTAACGTGGATCATATTCTGAAAACTAACATTTAATTATTATTAAACCGGGGCTCGATTCTGACAGTTGATTGCTTTACTGCATTTAGTACACCCGAGAGGGTGTTCGTGTTCATATTTTGATTAATAGTTCCTAATAGATTCCTAGTACCGGGTGTCCCAGGCGGCAATTTTGAGTTGGGTTGATGGCTCACCCATTATAGGGATATTTCTATGGTTCAATTACTTTAGTTGGTCGCTTAATGAGAATGTAAGGATAGGTCCCAGATTCAAATGTGTTAATATTTGCGTTTTAATAATTAGTTATTGTGTTACATTCCTTTGTACGTTGGAAATAATTAGTGTATTTTTTATAGGTCCCCGATTCAAATGTGTTAATATTTGCGTTTTAATAATTAGTTATTGTGTTACATTCCTTTGTACGTTGGAAATAATTAGTGTATTTTTTATAAGTCCCCGATTCAAACGTGTTAATATTTGCGTTTTAATAATTAGTTATTGTGTTACATTCCTTTGTACGTTGGAAATAATTAGTGTATTTTTTTATAAAAATTGATATCATTATATTCTTTATCGTTAATCGGTTGCTTTATTGAATTCACCCAGTGGTTATTGGACACCCTCGCACACGAAGACCACGTATATAAACCGTGGCCGAACTACACCCCCCGAAGAGAACATTGGTGCCTCTTAAAACCAGTTTAATTTCTTATTTCCGAGGTCAGGCGGAAATCTAAAATATCCTGACCTGGTGGCAGCAACGCTACCCCTTTCCAAAAAAACAATAACTCGCCCGCCTGCTCCGGAGGGGGGATTGCACCCTCGGAGAGGGGGTGGTTTTGTTACAACTGGTGGCAGCGGTGGGATGTTCTAAAAGGTGGGATAATTTAATAGAGGATATTGTAAAGGGGACAGTTTAAAGGGGATGATTTAAATAGGGTTATTCAAAAGAGGATATTTAGATAGGGTGATATAAAAGGGAGTATTTTAAAAGGACAATTTTAAAGGGGATATTTTAAAAGCGGATATTTTATAGGGGTTGTTTAAAGGGGATGATTTTAACAGGGTGATTTAAAGAGGAATATCTTTGGTGGGATATTTTTTTTTTAGGTTATTTTAAGGAGAATATTTTAATGGAAAGGATTTTAAAGTTGAGATAATTTTTTTTTTGTGGGTGTGGATTGTTTAATAAGGGTAGAAGGGATATATTTTGGTGCTGTTGTTGTAGGGGATGATTGAAAGGAGACTCAGATTTAGGAAAGAATGTTTGTAATACAGGAGTTAGGTAAAAGTGAAGTTGATTACAAAGGGATATTTTTCTAAATAAGTACCTACTTTCCTGATAGAATAATAGTTTGTTTTATATGAAAACAAATATATAGGTTAGCTGAAGTATAGCTGTGTAATTGTCCTATTGGGGAAAATAAAATAGATTTGACTGTCCCAAGATTAGCTGGAAAATAGCTGAAGTTTTCCTGAGTAAACATAAAAATATTATTAGGTAATTTTATTACCGGGAGAGATCCATTATTTGTTTTGAATGGAAAAAGTATATAGGTCAGCTGAAGTATACTGGATAATTTTTATAGTGCGAAAAATAGAATAGGATTGACTGTGCCAAGATTGATTGGAAGAATATCTGTAATTTTTCCTGAATAAATGTACAGGGTGGATAAAAATATTAGTGTAAAATTTAATTATTGTTGTATGGAAGTATAGTGTAGTGGATGGTGCTAAACTGATTGAAAATATCTGTATTTTTTTTTTATACAAAAGTACAGGGTGGATAAGAAAATTAGAGAGAGAAAAAAAAATCTAGTTGTTGTTGTATAGAAGTATAGTACAGTTTTGATGGTGCTAAGCTGATGGGAAACATCTGTAATTTAAAGAAAATAAATATACAGGGTGACCACGAATATTTTAACAAGTGTACAGGGTGGCTAATAGCATTACTGGGTGATTTCTGAGGTCAGAGGCGGTAACTAGATATAAAATCAAGTAGGGTTTTACAGGTATTTATATAGGGAGAGTCGAAAATTTCCTGCTGAGGTACAATAAGGAACAGGTTTGTGCTTATTAGCTATAGTAATTAAATCAGAATCATGAGCCTTGTTACTAACACAACTAATACGACTTCTACGGTGGTTACCACCTCCGTTACCAGTCCGAATGTGGCGGCTACGGGTGCGGCAGCACCTGGGGTCTCGCCCAACTTAGGGAATGTTTCTAGAGTTCCAGCAATGTATTCTTTAGGTATGATAGCTGCGACGTTGGAGGATTTCAGTGGTAAGAATGTTAAAAGGTATATAGAAAAACTTGAACAACGGGCCAGGTTAGACGGTTGGACGGAAGGGGAAACGTTGAATTTATTGAAATTTAAATGTGTAGGGGAAGCATACGATTATTTACGGTCAGATTCTAGTTTAGAAGGGTTGGATTTTCGGGCACTAAAGGCCAAACTAATTGATAATTTCGCGACAACAAGACTACCGGGGGAGAGTCAATTCAATCTAGGGAGGTGTTATCAGAGACACGATGAGGGCGTTTCGTCCTATTGCACACGGCTAAGGATACTGGGGGCGGAATTACTAAAAGAAGACCTGGGCAATGCGTCTGTTGAGGAGCAAGCGGGAATAAGGAAAAAGAACCAAGATTTGCTTTTGAATCAGTTTAAAATAGGGCTACGAAAGGAAGTTATGAAGGAAGTGGGATTGCTGTTATTACGAGAAGATAATTTGACCTTGGATAAGGCGGAGAAACTTGTCAAACTTCAGGAGACTACGGACAAATTGTTACACAACAGGAATTCGGGTTCACGGATCTTGCAGGTGAACTGTTATACTTGCGGAAAAGAGGGACACGTGGCTAGGGAATGCAGGAATCGATCAAACGCCCAACCACAGGAGAAAACAAACGACTGCTATATATGTAATCAACCGGGACATTGGGCCAGGCAGTGCCCCAACAAAAACATTGAGGACAGTAGGTCACGGGGCGAATTTGAACGGGGGAAAGAAAAGGCGAACGATAACGCGCGCAATAATAGTAACACGTCTCGGGAATTCAAGTCGGGTACTTTTTCAGGCAGGGATCCACGCGGTCCAACGAATAATTATTCCATGCGAGGGGGTCGTGCCGATTTCGGTCGACAAGGTGGAGTACAAGAAGAAGAATTTTACCGACGTGAAGATAGAAGAAAAGACGACGAGTATAATCGGCAAAACGAGACAAGGGAAGATAAGTTTAGGGCGCCCAGTGGTGAATTGAAGTATATCAAGGAAAACAGAAATGATTTTTATCGGCGCGAAGATATAAGAAGGGACAGCGAGTACAATCGACAAGAAGATTTTTACTGGCATGAAGATAGAAGAAGAGACAACGAATATAACCGGCGGCAAAATGAGACAAAGCAAAATAAATTTAGGGCATCAAGTGGTAAATTGAGTTATATCATGGAAAATAGAAATGATTTTTATCGGCGCGAAGATAGAAGGGGGGACAGTGAGTACAATCGACAAGATAGAACACAAGAAGATTTTTACCGGCGTGAAGATAGAAGAAAAGACAACGAATATAACCGGCGGCAAAATGAGACAAAGGAAAATAAAGTTAGGGCACCAAGTGGTAAATTGAATTATATCAGGGAAAATAGAAATGATTTTTACCCGCGCGAAGACAGAAAAAGGGACAACGAGTATGATCGAAAAGATAGAAGACAAGAAGAACATTATCACCGGCTCGAAGATGAAAGAGCGGACGAGTATAATCGGCAGGACGAAACAAGAGAAAATCAATTCAGGGCGAAAGGTGGTGAGACGAATTATATACCCGAGCGAGATAGTCGTGGTATGGAAACAAGAAGGAATGTAACGCAACTTTATGGAATTGGGAAAAAGAAATCAACGTTTATGGTACAGGCACTAAGTACAAGGGAAGAAGAAACTCACCTACCCTATGTGGTTCCGTTGTATTTAAATGGTAAACTTCGAAACTGCTTGATCGATACTGGTGCGGAAGTTTCCCTAATACCAAGAAGGCTGGCTTTGGAAGAGGGACTGCATTTAGAAGAATATGATGAACTGGCCTTAACCGGGATTACTGGGCATGCATTGCGAACTTATGGGATGGTTAATGTAAACTTTAGCACGCCTACATTAAAAACTCGTGTCGAGGGTCACCTTGTGGTATGCGAAGATAAAATGTTCGGGGAACAAGATGACATCGAAATTCTGTTAGGTCGGGACTTTTTGTCGGCTCATAAGGTACGCATTATTTGTGGTGAAAAGCTTGTGGTCGAACTAAAAGGAGAAGTTTTAAACGATTGGTCGGAAACCAGAGGAACTAAAGAAACTAGGGAACATCTCGATTCAGTGCCGAAGAGTACGCAGAAATTTTTAAAGGAGGAAGTAAAAATGGATAGAGAAGGAAGTGAAGATGAAGAAAGAAAGCAATGGAAAATTTGGCTGCTGGAAGTAAACAAATTTTACAAAGGATCTGGGAATCAAAATAATCCAATATACGTTACAGCTCAAGTGCATTGTAACAACGATGGAGAAAAGGAGACAAGGACGGAAGAAAAAGTAGAAAACAAAGAGCAGATTTTTGAGGATTATTCGAGAGGAGACGGGCCGAAAAACCCAGGAAGGGATAGTAGTTATCCACCCCAAGATAAAGCCCCGTGTAGAACTGAAAAATATTGGAGACAAGAAATCGATTGCCTTCAAGAGAAAGTAGAAAAATTGGAGAATGCTATAACTGATTTAATAGCAGGACTAAAGCGAGGTCATACTCAAACTTACGAGAATACTGAACGGGTAAAGGGTACACGAATTACCAAGTTTGATAAGAAGACGGAACCAAAGACCTTTAGCCTAGGAGATCTTGTTTACGTGAAAGATATGCGTACCAAGACAGGGGGTTCAAAGAAGCTGGTGAGGCCGTGGAAAGGCCCATATAGGGTTACAAGTATTATTGGGCCGGTAACCTATAATGTAAGGAAGGCAGGAGGAAGAGAAGAACACGTAGTACATGTAAATAGGCTGAAGAAGTATTATGAAATGGAAAGTACAAGCGATGATGAGATCGAGGAAGAAGACTCTAATAGGGAGGAACAAGTAGACGAAGCAAAGGAAGAAGGCGATGAACGAGAACCCATGAGGCCCATATTTCCCCAATGGCTAGAAATGCCCAAGGAAAAAGAAGAGATGATAGGGGACATAGAAGTGGCTGTGAGTGACGACGGGTATGTCAAAGAGGACGACAAGCCGAAAACGGTACTGTTAAGGAGGTCCGCGCGGACAAGAAGGCCGCCGGACAGATTGAACTTGTAAATTGGGATATAGACGCTCGCGTGTTCTCGGGTCAGGGGTTGATTAGTTAATGAACATTTGTATACGAGCTGACTTGATATGGGAATAGTTGGACACGCGAATCTCGAGGTTTATTTTATGCTAGGTTTAATTAATTGGGAAGAATAAGGCGTTTAATTTTTTTTGTGAATGTTGTTTTATACCTGGTAGGATGGTATTATCTTAACAGGGAGTACCCCGAGAAAAGAGATGAAAAGTAATAACCAATTGGCTGTTATTGGGACCTACGCAGGCACTTGGTTAAAGAGAAACTTTGAATTGAATTTAGTTAATTATAGTGGGTTATGTTAGTTGCTTGGATGGATGAGTTAAATATGTTAAACGATTGACTGAATATTAGATGTTGCACTGATTAAGTATTATGTATGTAGGGTTAGGTTAGCCCAGAGGCGAAGCAGCGAGATGGTGGCGATTCTACAGATAATGGTAGTTATGCTGGTGGTTTTGGGTACTTGGCTATCTCAGTGGCATGGGGTAGTGGGGTTGATCGCATACGATTGTGAGGATGGACAAACGAACATTACGACAATATCGCTTCGAAGTGTCGCGAACTGCCCGGAACCAAGTTCCGCTTATTCAAGTGAATCGGTGCGAGTGCGGGTCTTGCAAAGGACGGAAACTGAATTGCAGCATGTATGGACTTGTTTAGTGGAGGTTACGAGACTTATTACGCATTACGGAATGCATAGCCATAGCTCCGTAGTAGCGGGTGGACTTTTAAACTATATTCATCGAGTGGGTGCGGATGAATGTCGGATGATTCACCGTTATAGGACGTTGAAGATTAGTCAGCAGACCATCGGACAGATTCTCTTGAACGGCACGACGACCGCGTCGTTAACTTTACATGGAGCCCTGGATACCAATGGAAGATGTGACGGAGTAAGCTATCAAGAGAATGGGATGTCATGGCAGGATGTAGTTATAACGGCTACAGTGAAAATTCAAGTTATGGATTACTTCGCGGTTGTGAAATTAAAGGACAATGAAATCAGTTTGAAGGGAGGCGTTACTTGTCCGTTTTTGGAGCACTATTGCTTTGATTCAACCCTTGGAGAAAGTACTTGGGAGCTGATGGAGCACACAAGTTGTGAAGGGCAACTAAGTTTACTTTATCATGGGCGAGCCGAGAAGGTAACGAATACGTTAACCGGCGACCGGTATATAGTGGTTGATATGGAATCAAAAATATTCGCAGTATCGATCGTCAAGATGTTACGGATATGTAACCTAGAAGTGTGGCAGACGGAACATCCCCAGTTACTTGTTTATGAAGGGCGTGATCAAGCTTTCAACCCGTCTACGTTATTATTACCCCAAGACACCGACTTGATGCTATATGTTAATAGTAAATTTCTGTACGTGGAGCAATCATATAAAAGAAGTATTGACACGTTATATGTGGATACAATACACCGAAGATGTTTAATTCAAAGGGAGGTGTTGAGGAACCGGTTGCTACTGGCTCCCCTTGTACCCGATGCAGTGAGTCAGATCATACAGGAAAAAGAGGGTTACATCGGACACGTATTAGGAGAAGTGTTGTATATCTTGAAATGTGTGCCTACCCACGTGATGATAAGACGAACTGACCGATGTTATCAAGAATTACCAGTAGTAGTTAACAACCAATCGAGATTTATGTCGCCGATTACCAGGATTCTACAGAAATACGGAGAAGAGATAGATTGTAATGACTTGACACCGCCTCTATATTTTATTGGAGGAGAATGGATTGGATTAGTTCCCCATCCGACAGTTAAACACCCACCTAAAGAAATAGAAGTTGCAACGTATCCAAAGTTAAAGTTTCAGCCGATCCAACCCTTAGGATCGAGAGGATTATATACGCAGGAGGAAATTGGACGAGTACAGAAATTACTCGCATTTGGAAGTGAGAGAAAAGTTGTGGAAAATATTATCACTCGCCGAGCAGCTGGTATGGAAACCAGCGGACAAGGTTTTTCGACTCTTGGAATATTTAATCCCGAAGAAATGAAGCAGCTGGCGCATTCCACTATGAGGGAAATATGGGGATGGTTTACCGAAATAGGAGTCTTTATGAGCGGTCTGATGGGAATCTATGTCATATTCCGCGCTATTAAGTATATATTGGGCGTGCTTATCAATGGATTACACTTGTACCAAACTGTTGGAGGAGGAATCGCTCTGTTAGCATCGTTGTGGAATACCCTGACTATGTGGGTTATACATCGTCACCATTTAAAGCAGACGCAACCTGAAAAAGATAGTACGCAGGAAAGTGACGGACTCAAAACGGTTACTAGCAGCGCTAGTAGTTCTAATGCGGGAGAACATTCAAAAGAACAATCGAGTGTGTATCCAACCATTCCTGGGGCGCCTCACTGGACAGTAGGAGACCAAAGACTTTAAACCGGCGACGTTTCCGTATGTGCGCATCGGTCCTACTCACATGCCCACTGTAGATTTGCTATAGTACCAGAGATAGACAAGTGTTTAGGAACCAGTGCGCTGTAGGTAGTGCGCGTAGTGCGAAATTACTATTGTTCGCGGTCCGAAAGTGGACGTCACATTGTAAGAATTTAGAATTAAGGAATTTATAACTATGTGAGTTACCAGGTGGCCTCCGTTGTGAGAAGGAGTCGCGTAGTATATAGGATGACTCAAGTAACCAATGGCGGCTACCCGTGACTCGGTGACTCGAGGATATGTACTAAAAGTTGCGGCCAACTTAGGCCGAAACTTTTTTAAAGGGGGAAGTAATGTAGTAAACCCCCCCCCCCCCGTCATTGCTTTATAGTTACTGTTTTTTTTTGTACTTTCATATATTTGTATGTTTTACTAGTTTTAATAGTGAAAAATGTATGCAGTTTTGGGCCACCCGGTATGTAGGGTATTTATGTTATAGCCGGATGGGTTGTCTGGCTGATAAGAAAGTACCGAATTTCTGAGCCTGGATAATGGGTTACCGATAACGAGACGTGGGAAAGAATCGAAAAGCGATTTCACACATGTGCCCGTTTGTGTCGACTCAGCAATGTTCATATAAGTATTTGGACCAAATTAAAGAATCGGTATATGCAGCGGCCTCTAGGCGGGAAAGGAGGAACTTTTAATTATGGCTTGTTGCTCAAAAACGTTATAGGCGGTTAGGTGAATTGCCGAGATTCGCCGAGATGGTGCGAGTGCGAGGCGGATAGGAGTAAGAATTAGGCGCGAATTTGTGAACTCAGCAAAAATGTATAAAAAAGAGGGGAGTTTTTTTTACTGGCGGAAGAATTGGTTTTTAAGAAAGTCAGTCAGCCGGGTGCGTTAAGAAGGGGCAGTTGACGGACATAAGGGTCCGTCCGACGGTTGTTTTAGAGTTTTTGAGTTTTCTGAGTGAAAAGTATTTTGTTGAAGTCAGCCGGGTGCGTTAAAAAGGGGCAGTTGACGGACATAAGGGTCCGTCCGACGGTTGTTTTAGAGTTTTCGTGTCTTTTGAGTGAAAAGTATCTTGTTGAAGTCACTCGGGGCGGTTTGAATTATCCAGTTGACGGAAAAAGATCCGCTCGACGCGAGGGCGGGTTTTTGTTCTTCTTAGAGTTTTTCTTGCGGCGGGGTTTTCTTTGAGTTTTGTTTGTAAAGCGTTTATTAAACTCAGCTGGAACGGGTTACTAAAATTTACGGTGGTTTTAATGTTTTAATATTTTAATAAATAGAGGCAAACGTACTAAGTAAAACGAGTGTTTGTGTGTGCTGTTATTGGGCAATCTAGGATATACCAGAGGAGTGGAAGCTAGAGGGGTGAGTTTGTTTTGGGTTTAGGGCATTTAACGTGGATCATATTCTGAAAACTAACATTTAATTATTATTAAACCGGGGCTCGATTCTGACAGTTGATTGCTTTACTGCATTTAGTACACCCGAGAGGGTGTTCGTGTTCATATTTTGATTAATAGTTCCTAATAGATTCCTAGTACCGGGTGTCCCAGGCGGCAATTTTGAGTTGGGTTGATGGCTCACCCATTATAGGGATATTTCTATGGTTCAATTACTTTAGTTGGTCGCTTAATGAGAATGTAAGGATAGGTCCCAGATTCAAATGTGTTAATATTTGCGTTTTAATAATTAGTTATTGTGTTACATTCCTTTGTACGTTGGAAATAATTAGTGTATTTTTTATAGGTCCCCGATTCAAATGTGTTAATATTTGCGTTTTAATAATTAGTTATTGTGTTACATTCCTTTGTACGTTGGAAATAATTAGTGTATTTTTTATAAGTCCCCGATTCAAACGTGTTAATATTTGCGTTTTAATAATTAGTTATTGTGTTACATTCCTTTGTACGTTGGAAATAATTAGTGTATTTTTTTATAAAAATTGATATCATTATATTCTTTATCGTTAATCGGTTGCTTTATTGAATTCACCCAGTGGTTATTGGACACCCTCGCACACGAAGACCACGTATATAAACCGTGGCCGAACTACACCCCCCGAAGAGAACATTGGTGCCTCTTAAAACCAGTTTAATTTCTTATTTCCGAGGTCAGGCGGAAATCTAAAATATCCTGACCTGGTGGCAGCAACGCTACCCCTTTCCAAAAAAACAATAACTCGCCCGCCTGCTCCGGAGGGGGGATTGCACCCTCGGAGAGGGGGTGGTTTTGTTACAGAAGGAAGTTTATTAAGAAGTGACGTTCGGTAAAAGTGAGGTTAACTATTAAGTAAACAAGTATTGTACAGTCAGTAAATTGTTAAATAAAGTGTTAGTAGTGTTTATCTCTTGTTGAAATTATTTAGAACCCACGGATTCATACAGGGTGTTTCCCAAAAAGGTGAAAATCCGTAACAGTATTAAAAAATGATTTATATTTAATACTGAAGCACTATTTATGTACTACAAACTGACTTTTACAGAATTAAAATATCTCTATTCATCTAGAAGATATCCAGCATCTGAGTTTTTATTGGGACACTCTGTATAATCTATTTTGAATAAGTATTAAACATTTATTCAATATACTATTGTTGCTTTGCAATATTGAAAGTATACATGGATAACATTGCCTATATGTAGGGAACACATTTGTGTATATTATAACTATATTGTAAAATAAATGTTTATTTCAGAATATGTTTACAATGTGTCACCAACATGTGTGTGTATATTGCAGAAATATGTATAGTATGTGAAAACCTGTGACAAAACAACCAGTATACAACTTATTTTGAATCAGTATTAAATATTTATTCAATATACCATTGTTGTTTTGCAATATACATTGTATATTGAAAGTATACATGGATAATGTTGCATGTATGTACGGAAAAGGTTTGTGTATATTGTAACTATATTGTAGAATGAATGTACATTTCAGAATATGTTTACAACGTGTCAGCAACATACATATGAATATTGCAGGAGTATGTATACAATGTGAAAACCTGTGACAAAACAACCAGTATACAACTTATTTTGAATTAGTTTCAAATATTTATGCAATATACTAATTTTATTTTGGAATATGTATAGTATATCGTAGGAATATGAAAATGCTAATTGGGATAGATTATACCACTGAACTGTACCATATTAGAGTTCAGTGGATTATACCTGCATATTCCCCATTTGAAAATTGATAGGGCATATTATGTACTTTGTAATGTGGGTAATAATATTAATACAAATAACAAATATTTTAGAATAATAAAACGCAAGCATGTCGAATCAGTAAATAAGAACTGACAAATATTAAAATTTTCAGCATTGCCTACTTGACAACAAAACAGCTATGTTATAAAATCATCTCTTAAGTTTTAGTAAATGGATTATTCTGAATTGAAGCATTCTTAACAGATGTCTGTTTACAGATGAGGCACAATTTACAAGAGATGGTGTCTATAATTTAAGAAATTCACATGTTTGGACAGAAAAGAATCCACATGCTATAAGACAGAATAGATCCCAACATCGATATGCCGTTAATATACTAATAATAATAATAATAATAATAAATAAACTTTATTTAACCTGGCGGGGTGTCAGCAAATGCTGGTATTAATCCCAACCAGAAACTCAAATAAAAAAATTACATTAAGTACAGAAAGTAAAAGATAAGCACAAAATCAGTAACATAAAAATATAAAAGTAATAAGGAATAAAAAGTAGGTAATGTAAAAATAGAAAATTATATCAAGTACAGAAAGTATCCACAAAATCAGTAGTATATAAAAAAGTAAGATACAAAAGATACAAAACAGAAGGTAGAAAGATGTTGTTATTTAAATATACATATAACAAAAAGTGCAAATTTAAACTATTTTAACTAGTTACTTAAAAATAACTGTTTAGCATTTTTTTTAAATCCTTGTGAAGACAGACTTTTGATGTGATCCGGAATTGCGTTGTATAAGAAGGCAGCTAAATAAATGAAAGACGATTTATATTTTTTGGGACTATGACTTGGGATATTTAATGTAGTGTCTACGAAACGTAGACGAGAGCTATGCAGTGAACCCCGGAATATTAATTTCTGACATAAGGTATTTAGGCTCCTGATATATTAATATGTTGTGCACAAGACATACCAGATGTAGTTGCCATTTGGATTGAAGATTAAGCCAATTAAATTTTTTATAAAATGATGTGATATGATCACGCCTAGGTATCACTACCGAGAAACGTAAGCATGAGTTTTGCAACTTTTGCAATCTATATTGTTCTGCGGCAGTAAGACATGGTCCATAAATGACGTTTCCATACTCACGTTGAGATATTATAAGAGACTCTGATAATCTTAACTTAGTAGTTGTTGGTAAGATATATTTAAAGGCATAGAGCGATTTCAGCTTCGCATAACATTTTTGCAGTAATTTGGTAACATGAATTTCAAACGTTAAGTGTTTATCAAAGATAATTCCCAGACTTTTGGCAGATTCTACGAATAGTAATTCTGTACCATTTATATTTAACTTACAAGAATCGTCAGTAAAAGCGTTTGGATTTGAAATTAATAGCAACGGATTTTTGAGCATGGAGCTTTAATCCATGATCACTTGAGTATTTATGTATTGAATCTAAATCAGTATTTATGTTGGCTATTGCCCGATCTACGTTAACTGGATTATATGAAGTGTACATTTGACTGTCGTCGGCATACTGATGGAATTTAGAGAATTTTATTTTCTCATGTAGATCAAACATAAAAAGCACAAATAGTATGGGGCCCAAGATTGAGCCTTGGGGCACCCCTGTTTTGACAAAGCTATTTTGAGACATCAGTGGTTTTTCCGAGCAATATAATTTCACCTGTTGAGTTCTTCCAGATAAATAACTTCTGAACCAATTTACCGACTCAATTCCTAAATAGGCAAGTTTACCCAATAGCAGTTCGTGATGTAAACAGTCAAAGGCCTTTGTGTAATCTAACATTACAGTAGTTGTAACTTGCGAATCATCAATAGCCTTTAAAAAGTCATCGGTCATGTCTACGAGTGTGGTGACAGGGCTGTGGCGGGCTCGGAAACCTGACTGATTTTGTGGTAATAAGTCATGGCAGCGGATATGATTTAATAACTGCTTTAATATGATTCTTTCTAGAATTTTTGACATTATATTTAAAAGGCTTATAGGTCTGAAATCAGCATAATTTTCAAGTGGATGCTTCTTTGGTAGCGGTATAATAACAGCTTCTTTCCAAGATGTTGGAACTACATTATTTTCAATTGAAAAGTTTATTACATGAGTTAGCGGTGTCACTAGGAAATCTAAACAAAGTTTTAACGTATTTAAGGAAAATTGGTCACTATCAGCAGAGTTAGATTTAATTTGCGAAAAAGCTTCTAATACATCCTTTTCTTCAACACTGTGTAATTTTAATTTGCTATGAATATCGGGATGGGCAGTGGTTTCATAGGCATTAATAACTTCATCGTGTACTTCAATAGAGGGAACTGAATGCACAAAATATTTACTAAATTCGTCTGAATTGTTTCAATGTTCTGGTATTACTGAGTTCGCTTTTGAGTGTACATTTAATGAGTTTATCATTTTCCACAAGTCCCTAGAATTTCTTTGCATTCTTAACTTATATATGCTTTTTTTTCTAGACTAATTGATGATGTAACAAGGTTACGAAGTTGTTTATAATATACCCACTTACTATTTGAATCCTCTTTGTCGCAATTTGGTATACGGATATATGATTTATACTTTGAAAAAGCACGATTTCTTAATTTGATCATAAGTTTTATGTATGTATTTGGTGCAGTGTTTTCAACAATCAATTGATTGGGCCACATATCCTCCCTGATAGATTATCAGGTAAACTACAAGTTACATTTTTTTGTTAATTAAACCCTGAAATAAATATTCAAGTTCCAACTGTCTCGACCATTTGAATGAAATTGGATTTACGGTAAGTAATCAAGGTTGACAAATAAAATGCGCAAAAAAATTAAGTGAGCTACTCTATTCAATTTTTTCCGCTCTTTTCGAATATCGAAACAAATCTACAAAATTTTGTCATACAGGGTGTTGATTTTGAGATACAATATATTGTCAATTTTGTATTAAGTCGGACCTGAATTTCTTTTTGGTTTAATATGAAATTCTATCAAGTAAAATAAGTGAAACATACATTCTAAGTATGAACTGACTATACAGGGTGGTTCAATAATTATGATCAAAGAAAAATTTGGCCAAAATCAATAGAACATCCTGTATCCCAGTAAGGAAGAACGATGGATGCATCAATGCCGGGTAATTTGGAACTGCCAAAGCGCCTTCTATCCACAAGTAACGTATGTCCTTAATTTTGAAACACCCTGTATTATTATTATTATTATTATTATTATTATTATTATTAAACAGTTGCAAAAAAAGCAGAAACTCCACCTCTCGCTCTGAATGATGTCACGCCCTATTTGGCATTAACATCTGGGGTAAGCAGGGAGTTAATTTACGGGGAACCGGTATATGTGGACACCCGGTATATGTGATTAAAAGAGAAAACATCCGTCATTAATCGTGATAAAATCGACAAGAGCGACCATGGGTTAAACAAGTCGGTACTAATAAGCTTGTGGTTAACCTATCAGGCAATAGATGGCGAACCTGGTAACAAAATAGAATTTCATATTAAACATTGTAATAAATGAGTGATTCTCTTTTATAGTGCTAAACACATTAAAATGCATTGATTTCAGCATTAATCCGAAAAGTACAAATGTTTACTCCATATGTCAATTTTCGCAAAGTCCGAATGCCGATAATAAAGATCTCAGTAAGAAAACTTAAAGGTTGACAACGTGAATCAAACCTCCTACAAAAAATGTTGAATTAAGTGTAAAGTGCGCACATGAATTAGTTTTTTTTATATTAACTGAAGTTATAAATACCGCAGGACGGAGAGAATCTTCCTCTTTCTATTTCGAAAATTCATTAGACACTTGTTTCCAGTGTAATTAAGTCAAAGGCCACGTTGAGGCAAATCGATCTTGGTATCGGAGTTTAAGACTATAATTTCACCAGTTAATTGATAATTTTATATTCTCAATTTATCGATTCTTAAATCGGAGATATTTCAACAAGTAATTAACGTCCAGATAATCTGGACGGTTTTGGAGAGGATTCATTTTTGGGCAACAAAAAGTAGTAGTTCCCTAGATTTTTCTATGGTTTGATAGCCACGTGGGCAACCCCACATAATTTTAACTTTGGTACGAGTTTTCTGAAGCGAAGTATACCGAGCTGTGTTTTCCTGGAGGACGTTCTGGCATAACACCAGACCCCAGATCCGGAGCACCTGAGATCTACGATTCTTCACGTGGGTTAACAAAAGATAAGTTATTTTTGTACCATTTTAAATTAGTGTGCTCATCCTGTAGTTTTAAGTAATCTTTTTTTTTATATTTTATCTTTCATCATTTAGTAGTTAACATTTTGCTTATCGTTCCTTTATTTTGTTATAGTGACTCCTTCAGAGATATACTGTAGGGTGTAGGTTACATTTGTGGCCTAGAGCTATTATATATTTTTTTGTAGGGACTGGTGAATGCACCCACCTGGGGCATAGTTCACCCCGGTCGTTAAAACCTATTGTACATATTTTTTTTATTAATATTTAATAATATTCAATATTGTTCTCACTAGTGTGCTATTGTACATATATTTTTTTGTTAATATTTAATAATACTCAAATTTGTCAAAAAAAATTAATCGTAATAAATATTTTTTTTACCTTACAGCATTCTTTCTATTTATTTATCCTCTCACACTCACCAAAACAGGATTTGTAAGGCCTAGGACCTTTTATTCTTTAAAGTGTGTACGATCTTCACTTTTAGATCGTAACATTTTATTTTGGGGGCTCGTGTCCGGGATCTGTAAAGTGAGTGAGAGAGGAGAAATATTTAGAATCATATTACCTAATAAGATTGTTGCTAATTGTATTTGGAATCTTTTAGTGAGAATATCCTGTGGAGACGTTGGATTAACAGGCAGCAAAGGATCCAGGGATTGTATATTGTACTTGATGCTGGTAATTTAGGAAGTACAGGAGGACAGGTTTCAGGAACCAGTTTGGTATACTTAGTTTTTAGTCATTTTTTTTTTTGCTTGCAAATTCTATAGTTTTTTATTATATTTGGTAGATAAGTTTTTTTCCCCTTTGGAAAAAAAAAAAGTATCACAATAAAAAGCCAAGCCAATCCTAGAACAAGATGGCTGACATCAATGTAGCACTTTTAGAAAGAGAATTTCTTATTTATGAACTTAATATCCGAGGTGTAGAAGTAAAAGCAGGGGATAGAACTAGAGACCTTTCGTCTAATTTAACCGCGCTTTTGAAACTAGAGACACAGGGTAAAACCTTTAGAGTTCTTAGAGATTTAGATACCATCACCGAATTGCAAAGTTGTGCCACGATCCTAACGATAGTCACAAAAACATCCAAAAGTATAATGACAGTAACACTCATTGAGAGGCTAGATGTTTTGTTTTGGCATTTGAAGGGACGCATTGGGCGTATCTCCGCAGAAAATGAGGACCAGGAGAAACAAGTTTCCGATTTATTAGAGGGTTATAAAAAAATATTTGATGACTTCATTGATCGAAAAAAATATTTAGTGGGGGCAACAAACGTACAACCTCCAGTCGATCCATCGATGGGGCTGGCAAATTTACAAACCTTAGTATTAGCTGACCCTGATTATGTTCCTGTTACCAAGTGGAATTTTGTTTTCAATGGGGAGAGTAAAAATAACCTTGATGTGTTAGATTTTATACGGAAAGTGGAACAATTTTGTAAGACGAGGAAGGTGTCTGAATCTAAATTAATGAGTAGCATAGGGTGTTTATTTGCAAATAGGGCGGTAGGGTGGAGGTTCTTAATAAAGGGCCACGTTTCCGCTGATGGCTTGCGTCTCGAGCGTTTGCATATCACGTTTTGTTGGTTGCATACGTTCTGGGTGTCGGTAGTCAAGCGATGGATTTCAATCATGCGGGGTAAAACTCACCAAGTTTTATCTCACCCTAGGAGAATACATACAGGGTGTTAGACAAACGACTCACTCTCGTATTTTATCGAGATGTTCGTAGTTTTTGGAGTCTGCTGTCGAAATACCTGTTCGTTTTTCTCTTACGCATGGTTGATATCAATAATATGACAAAACAACGTCGTTCTTTTTGTGATCGTCTTTCTTTTTGTTTCGCAAATCTCTATTTTTCTGTATTTCTCTATGATCACTACCTCTTGTTTTTTTTTAAATTTTGCCTAGTTGACTACTTTAACCGTTTGTATTATAAGTAGCTTTTTGACAATTTTGCTATAGTACTCTTCAAATAATGTTTAGAATTTTGTGAAAGGCCTTGGTCTTTTGTTATAAGGAAACTCCCTACCTGTGATTTTGGTTTATGATATGTTAATTACCAGTGTGCCAAAAGGCAGAATTTGTAGTCTGGTAAACATATTGTTTTCGTTGTGGATAAAGTCCTCATATATTGGTTTGAGGGTCAAGTCCACATATTTTGAATTTGTTTGTGGATTGACTTCACGTATTTTTGCAGTAAATTGTTCATGGGAACATATTTTTTCCTGTATGGCGTGTGCCTTTTATTATACAGGTGGTCGCTGTTCTATAGTACAAGATACTTAGCAGTGGTTTGGGTATTTTTCCTTTATCTTGCATTAAGTTGAGTCATAGCTAAATTTAAGTCAGTATCTTTGTGTGTTTTTACTGCTTATTGTTTCTTCGGCTAGGTAAATTGCAAAAATACTTTATCTTTTATCTTTATCTTGTTCATATAGTGTTCTGAGAAATTTTTGTCCCATTTTGTTTTTTTCGTCATCATGATTGTAATTATTTTCGTTTGGTATAGTTGTTGCTCATATCACTATTGTTGTCTTCATGGGTAATTAAGGCAGCAATTATTATATTGCTTTATGTTTACTCTCTAGTAGGTAGGTAATTTTTTTTAACATTATCCTATTTAGGAGGATATTTTAGTTGCCATTAGGGAACTTGCTTCGAGATGGGGGTGAACTAGTTTCGATCGGGCTGTCTTCAATGACAGATGGTCAAGGAGGGTCGAGCGGACACGTAGGCAAGGGGGCTTGTCAGTCAGGAGTGGCCTAGGTCGTCTGACGTTCCTCGAGAGACAGGTCTTCCTCCCCGCTTCACCTCAGCCCTTGATCTATCGCCCGATCGAGGCACTGTTCATCGCGCCGGAAGCAGGAGTATTCCCAAATAATGGTCTTTTGTTTGTCACCTAGTCGTTACGTACTTCTGATAAGCCTCTTGGAGCTAAATCCAAAGTATTTTGATGTTACGTACTTCTAGTTTAAGCCACATGGAGCTATATCCATTTGTTCTTCTTTCAACAGTCTGGACATTTTCTCCCACTGTTGAGTATAGGCAGGTAACTTGGTTTCTGTGTCGTGGTTTAGGTGTGCTTATGTCTAAACTAATTTTAGCACTGGCAGCCGCTATAACGCTGCTCAGGCATTTCACCACAATGTCTGTGGAGATTGATCCTTAGAGGTCCTCTCCTAAAACATTTCATCTTTTTCTTTTCTCTTGTTCTTTTCTTTTTTCTTTCATTTTACACTGGGGGAAGCATTATCTTTCCGAGTGGATTTTTCATGAGTTTTCGTATGCTGTATAGCAACACGCATTATCGAGGCTTTTCATGCAACTTGACTTAGCGCAGAATGGGTGTGAGTTGAATTACCTACTATCTTTGCTATATCCTTTTTGACTATATGTGAGCTCTTGATGAATAATCTCGGAATTGGTGATGTTCATAACTTTTTCCAGTGATAAAACGAACTTTCATGTGGTTTCTTGTATGTGTAACTACTATACAAGTTTAAAAAAATTTTCTATTAAATTAATTTTTTTCTCTAATTCCTTTTACTCATATCTCCTTCGAGCAGGTAAACGATGCAATTATTCCCAACCAGCATAAAACTTTTGAGAAAACTGTAAATTTAGATAATGGTCCAGGGTAGAATATTAAAGGGGTCAGAAGAAGCGTTGCTTCCACGTAACCTGTGTAATCACATTACATTGTTTTAATTTTCATGTATAGTTAATTTTGGTTACAAGTACCTTGTTTTGGTGAATAACGTCATCTAGCTGTTTTAGCTAAGTCGATTCGTATCGGATTTAGACTGTTATTTCACCCGTCTCGATTGCAAATATATCTTTGAGATTTTTTATTCTCGTTATTGCAATTTTATCGATCTCTGATCGGAATTTAATTAACAAGTTTACTGTACATTGTTTTGGGTAATTATTTAAATGTACGTGGATTAGTAATTTAATCGTACCGTGATACAATCCTTTTGGGGCCCATATAAATTTACATTTTTTTTCCGACACATTTTGTTGTTACTATTTTCTGCATATTTTGATAACCTGCTGTTGGATTGAAATTTTAAGCAATGCTAGTCAATTTATCATAAATAAAATAGTTATTAATTTGAGATTTTTGAAAAAAAAAAATTCCTTCTGAATTTTTTTTATTCCTTGATAGGATGGAGTTGTCACGCCCTATTTGGCATTAACATCTGGGGTAAGCAGGGAGTTAATTTACGGGGAACCGGTATATGTGGACACCCGGTATATGTGATTAAAAGAGAAAACATCCGTCATTAATCGTGATAAAATCGACAAGAGCGACCATGGGTTAAACAAGTCGGTACTAATAAGCTTGTGGTTAACCTATCAGGCAATAGATGGCGAACCTGGTAACAAAATAGAATTTCATATTAAACATTGTAATAAATGAGTGATTCTCTTTTATAGTGCTAAACACATTAAAATGCATTGATTTCAGCATTAATCCGAAAAGTACAAATGTTTACTCCATATGTCAATTTTCGCAAAGTCCGAATGCCGATAATAAAGATCTCAGTAAGAAAACTTAAAGGTTGACAACGTGAATCAAACCTCCTACAAAAAATGTTGAATTAAGTGTAAAGTGCGCACATGAATTAGTTTTTTTTATATTAACTGAAGTTATAAATACCGCAGGACGGAGAGAATCTTCCTCTTTCTATTTCGAAAATTCATTAGACACTTGTTTCCAGTGTAATTAAGTCAAAGGCCACGTTGAGGCAAATCGATCTTGGTATCGGAGTTTAAGACTATAATTTCACCAGTTAATTGATAATTTTATATTCTCAATTTATCGATTCTTAAATCGGAGATATTTCAACAAGTAATTAACGTCCAGATAATCTGGACGGTTTTGGAGAGGATTCATTTTTGGGCAACAAAAAGTAGTAGTTCCCTAGATTTTTCTATGGTTTGATAGCCACGTGGGCAACCCCACATAATTTTAACTTTGGTACGAGTTTTCTGAAGCGAAGTATACCGAGCTGTGTTTTCCTGGAGGACGTTCTGGCATAACACCAGACCCCAGATCCGGAGCACCTGAGATCTACGATTCTTCACGTGGGTTAACAAAAGATAAGTTATTTTTGTACCATTTTAAATTAGTGTGCTCATCCTGTAGTTTTAAGTAATCTTTTTTTTTATATTTTATCTTTCATCATTTAGTAGTTAACATTTTGCTTATCGTTCCTTTATTTTGTTATAGTGACTCCTTCAGAGATATACTGTAGGGTGTAGGTTACATTTGTGGCCTAGAGCTATTATATATTTTTTTGTAGGGACTGGTGAATGCACCCACCTGGGGCATAGTTCACCCCGGTCGTTAAAACCTATTGTACATATTTTTTTATTAATATTTAATAATATTCAATATTGTTCTCACTAGTGTGCTATTGTACATATATTTTTTTGTTAATATTTAATAATACTCAAATTTGTCAAAAAAAATTAATCGTAATAAATATTTTTTTTACCTTACAGCATTCTTTCTATTTATTTATCCTCTCACACTCACCAAAACAGGATTTGTAAGGCCTAGGACCTTTTATTCTTTAAAGTGTGTACGATCTTCACTTTTAGATCGTAACAATGAGTGGAATCATTCGCACATGTAATTTGAAATATGACACGTGTGTTGTAACAAAACCACTCCCTCTCCGAGGGTGCAATCCCTCCTCCGGAGCAGGCGGGCGAGTTATTGTTTTATTCGGGGTAGCGTTTGCTGCCACCAGGTCAGGATATTTTAAATTTCCGCCTGACCTCGGAAATAAGAAAATTTTTCTGGTTTGCAGAGGCACCAATATTCTCTTCTGGGGTGTAGACCCGACCATGGTTTACATACGTGGACTTTGTGTACAAGGGTGTTTAACTGTTAATGGATAGGTTCAATAAGGCCACAGACTTAAGTATAATACAAGTATAATGTTCCAAAAAAATAATTATTACACTTCAGACAATAAAAATTAAATACACTAATCGTTACAACTTTAGATAATGAAAATTGCATGTTCAAAATTATTATACTTTACACAATGAAAATCTTACGTCAAAATTAAATACACTAATTATTTCACTTCAGACAAGGAAAATTCTATGTTCCATATTTAAGTCCAGATATTTAGCTCAAAATTTAACAGTAAATATAGAATGCTAAACTACGCCACTTACAAGGCTATGTAAGAAAACCCTAAATGTCATTTACTGTGGGACCTTACCCCTCTGTTCGTCCCCAAAATTAATAACAACAACAAAAGAAAATATGTAGGTACAAGGTATTTACATAACAAAAAACCTCACAGAGATTAAAACTTCCACCCGGTACTTGGGCCTGTTGTTCTATGATAGAATTTCATGTCATGAAATAAAATGTATTATAGGTACTAGACCCCTGGGAGAGCCGAATACCTGTAAGTGCCCCTGGTCTAACCTGAAAGGGATAAGCAATTCCCTAACACATTTGAGCCCTCGTAGAATTGTACCTGGCTGTTAGTAAGTAACATAAACCATATTAAATATCCCTAATACCCAAAATGGACTTACCCTGTCGCTAATTTCCCGTCCAGTGTTAGCACCTTAATTTCGATGTAAAATACTACAAAATTGCCATATTGTTTAAAAAACAGTGATTACAATGTACGTTATCTTTATAGCTTCAAATATGCAACGGATTCTATTCTACTGCAAGTCATTTTAAATTGTTTTTCTTATCCAGAATTTCTAAATATCTAACGATAGCAACAAGTATAACAGTTTTTGAAACAATAATACAGCCTCACTTTCATTATTGTGCGAATATCCTAAATTTTCTTGATAACAACAGCATTGCTGTATTACAGAAACTGCAGAACAGAGGAATGCGAATTATATTAACATGCAACAGACTTACACCTATTAGATCAATGTTAAATGTATTAGACTGGTTAAGTGTGAAACAACGTTTCAAATATTTTACATCAATTTTTATATATAAGATTTTAAATGGTTTACTCCCTTCTTATTTCAACAAATATATTACTTTTAATAATCAAGTACATAATCACTTAACTAGATTAAATAGTCATCTACACATTGGAAGGAAAAAATGTACCAGACATATGCACACATTGTTTTCTGATGGTTGTCGGGAATATAATATGTTACCAAATAAAATCAAAGAAAGTACCAACTTGATTGCATTTAAACAAGGATTATTAGAACATATCAAAAGTTTATAACATGGCACCCATGCACAATATTATTTTTACAATTTTAATCTTTTCCATACTTTTTCCTACTTTTTATATTTTGTTAATGCTTTTAAATGTAAGAATGTCTTTATAAATTGTTATATTACGTGGAAAGTGTCGAAGACATGTATTAGGTTGTCCTATTTCAATTAAAGATTATTATTATTATTATATTAGTACTGCAAGGCTCACCCCCATTTCCCCTGTCACAGTGTGATTGTTACGTGTTGGTTAGCGTTAGTGACATAAGGTATGTCCGATTAGAGACTCAGTGGACTCAGGAGTGGGTAGTAAGTACTCACTACTATTCTTTAAGTTTATTCCAAACTATTATTTGGGGCGCCAAGTAATTTCATTATATTACATACATTACGTACGGACTGAAATTACTAAACTTCTGGCTAAACAACCACAGAATGTTAATCAGACTTTAATAAATCAACAATCCAAATCAAAATTAAAATACACTATATATTTATTGCACACCAAAAACATATAATAACAGCTACCCAATAAGATCATACGCTCTAAGTAAATCTCGAAAGTATATACACAGATATATCCATATACTTATTTAGGTTACGTAACAAACAACAGCAAAAAAAAACCTAGAACTCCCCTGTCTCTCGAGAGGACAATCCGGGATAAAGGTAACCCCCCATGAATAAAAAAAATTATCAGCTATAAAATCCCTTTATGCCCAGATTGCCACACTACAAAAATTAATCTTGCCTAGGTAGCTATTTAAAAAATAATTAGTTTAATACCAAACGTGGGTATCTAAAAGAAATATAGTGTAGGGCTCGCTTTGTAGGCCTATTAAATCATGAAGAAAAAATATTTAACAAGGTGGAGATATCCTCCCCAAAATAGTATTAGTATATTAAAATTTCCACTAGGTGGTACTTATCGTAGGAAGCGGAGGCATGAGGTTTACGCTGGGATTCTATTCTGGGGCGGCAACTGCTACCAAATTTCTCCCGTCTATTTCCTCCTTACAGCTCAATTGAGGTAGTACCATACAACTTATCCTTTAAAAACCGGTACCCCTGGCCATCATCCCCGACCAGAAAAAAATAATAAAAAATGCCTAAAATGCATCATAACAAAATATTATGTATTAACAAATTTTGAAAATTTAGTTATAAACATTCATGATGAACCCAAAATAACTGATCACTCGATAATTTCAGTAAATTTCACTAATACTGGTAAGAGCAATAGTGACAATAACGTTAAGAAACATTCTCGAAACCTCAGTGAAGAAAATTTGTTTAAGATAAATATGAATTTAATTGATTGTAATTTTGAACTTGATTCTACCAATGTAAATGTAATTTATAATAATTTGCTAAATAATTTTGAACTTGTAAATCAGATTGCTCCTATCAAAACTATAAACTGTTATGCCAATGATTTACCATGGTATGACAATGAAATTATAAATAAAAAGAAAGAAAGAGATAACGCATACAAAATATTTAAAATTAGTGGCACTAATGATAATTGGAAAAGTTATAAAAAAATAAGGAATGAAGTAGTTAACCTTCTAAAAATAAAGGAGCAGCAATTTTATTACAATGAAATAGATAAACATAGAGGTAATGCATACTTAATGTGGAAAACTTTAAAAAAGTTAATAAACTCAAAGAACTTTAATGCTAATTTTAATACGGGAATACAATTTGAAGTTAATGGCGAAATAACTTATTGCAAAAATGAGTTGCATATTGCTGAAAATTTTAATAAATATTTTATTCACAGTATTGAGGAAATTGTCGATAGCATTGGAAGTCATGAATATAAATCCAGTAATAACAAATACACTGAGTCTCACTTACATAATTTCAAACTAATAAACCTTCAAGAATTACGAAAAATTGTCAATGAATTAGATAATAAAGGGTCTGCTAATGCCATAGTGAGCAATAAATTAATTAAGACATCATTTGAAGTTATTGGACATGTGTGGCTGCATTTTATAAATACCTCTCTTGATTCAGGTAAATTTCCTGACGATTTAAAAACTAGCACAGTTATTCCTATAGAGAAAATTAACAACACTAATAAGTCATGGGAATTTCGACCAATGAACACACTACCGAGTCCTGAAAAACTTTTAGAAAAAGTAGTATATAATCAATTAATTGATTATTTTAATGATAATAATTTATTCATTATAAATCAGTCTGGATACCGTGCAAATCATTCCTGCGAATCAGCCTTACAATTAACAATAACGGAATGGAAACATAACTTGGACAAAGGGAAATATACTGTTGCTGTTTTTCTAGATTTGAAACGAGCCTTCGAAACCATTGATCGTGTGATATTAATTAAAAAGCTTACTATGTTTGGTATTCAGGGTAGAGTTTTAAACTGGCTAAAGGACTACTTATCTAATAGGCAACAAATAACGAAAATTGGTGACAGCGTATCATCATTGATAGTTAATAATTATGGAATACCTCAAGGAAGTGTCTTAGGTCCCTTATTATTTATTATCTATATCAATGATATTAATGAGTTCCATGACTGTGATTTCTTAAATCTGTTTGCTGACGACACTTTGCTGTCGGTAAGCAATGACAATTTAGATTTAGCTATAAACAAAATGAACAATTCACTCAAAAAAATTTCGCAGTATTTAAAAAACAATAAATTAAAATTAAATATTTCCAAAACTAAAGCCATGATTATTACCACACCATATAAATATAAAAATATAAATACTAACCTAATTAGTTTAAAAATTGATGATGATAAAATAGATGTGGTTACTGAAGTAAAATATTTAGGATTTATATTAGATAACCATCTACAATTCAATGCACATTTTGTATATATACAAAGAAAAATAGCAAAAAAATTATATTTCTTTTCTAGAATATCTCAAAAGTTATCAGTGACGACAAAAGTTACAGTTTACAACACCATTATCCAACCTCATTTCGATTACTGTGCCAGTCTATTGTATTCCTTCGATTTAAATAAAATAACTTCCCTTCAAAAACTACAGAATAGAGGAATGAGTGTGATTTTGAAATGCAACCGATACACCTCAATCCAACATATGCTTTCTTCTCTTCAGTGGCTGTCTGTAAAAAATAGATTGTTCTAGATGGCTATGGTATTCATTTTCAAAATTTTGAATAACTTAATACCCGAGTATTTAAATAAATTTATATTTTTTACCAACCAAATACATCAATACCATACAAGAAATAACAACAAATTTTATATACCAAGGCAAAATTTAAGTCAAACTATGAAAATTTTGTTATACAAAGGCCTCGATCAATATAATAAGTTACCAAATGATGTAAAGGAATCTATCTCTCTACCAGAATTTAAACGTAAAATCGTAAAACATATAAAGTCGATTGATTAACACCACTTAGTTATATATTTCTCCTTTTTATTTATTGTAGTTTTGTATAATTGTGTATATATCAGTTTGATGTGTAAGTGCATGTATTATCTGTTTAGGTATAAATTATTATTATTATTTTTTGTAAATACATTAGAAAATGAATTTGTATATTAGGATTTCCTATTCAATAAACCTTATATTATATATTATATTATATTGTTTGAAATGTAAACTTTGATTTTATTCCTTCACTAGTTTCTATTGTTTACTTCTCGCCGCAGAATACTAATCGTAGCTCGGCTCGGCGATCGCTATCAAACCGATAATACCTTTTGTTTTAAAAAAAGAGTTCTCAATAAAAACACGTATGAAAAGTAGTAACTAATAAAAAAATATAAATAGTTATTAAGTTGTCTAAACTGCATTTATTACTTATGTACCCAGTATGCAGTTTACTATATACCGGGTGATCGAAAATTGGCGCAACTTGCATTCTAAATTAAATTGTCCTGTTGTTCGAATTCGTAAGAATTGCACTCTACTTAAATTAAATATTGTAAAATCATTCAGTACATTTTTTATATATATATATATATATATATATATATATATATATATATATATATATATATATATATATATATATATATATATATATATATATATATATATATATAAAAAATGTACTGAATGATTTTACAATATTTAATTTAAGTAGAGTGCAATTCTTCCCACTAAACATGAAACATAACTAAAATATTTAAAAACATTTTTTTAAAGTTACTTTGTCAATGTTTTTTTGTAATATTGTTTTTATGTAATTATAATTTTATTTTAATATGTCCAAAAAACATTATTTATTAAAACAGCTATGTTACAAGAAATCAATATTATTTATGTGTTTAAAATATAACATATATGCCATATTGTTCATAAACACTCTGATAATATTAGTGGAATGTAACATAATGCAATATTATTCTATAACAGCTCCATAATGTTATTATGTAATATTTATAAAATTATATTAAAAACACTTGTCATTAACATTGTTGTTAAATTAAAGTTACATTTATAGGTTATAATTATAAATGTTATTAAACCAACATTCATCTATAGTCACGTGATACTCCTAAATGCTATTTATTGGCTATTCTAGACCGAACGTAACGGCCGCATCCGAGGACCGAGACGGCTAAACAAGGAGCATAGTCAATTAGTCAGTCACACGCCATTTTGCCTCGAATTTGTTTGCAAAGATAGCATCAGAGAGAATGACTCTCTCTGGTAGATTATAATTCCTAATAGTTAATAGTGTTCAATATGTCCGAAAACAAAATAGTAAGCTGTCCTGATTTCGTCATTAACAAATTGATTGTTGTCCTGTTCGCGAAGACGACTTTATATAATAGTTTAGTCAAAGATTATCTTTGGTTAGTGTCACGTTAGTGTTCAATACGTCCGAAAATAAAGGGTAAGTAAATAAATGTTTATTGTACACGTACCTACTTGATAGTTATTTATTTATGCAACGAATGCGATTCTTCTTTTCACAAGTGGGAATTTCCGATAAACCCAGTGAAAAAGGTTCATTGCACTTATTAATATTAGATTTAAGAAAATACCTATAATTTCATATATTCTGCTACAAAACTAGCTGTTGCCTTCATCCTAAAGATGTACCGTGCTGCACAGGGCTACTTTGTAATTAAGTTTCAGTACCTCTATAATATTTAACATTTTTTCGAAAGTTCGGTTTCCTTAAAAATCAAGCTCACATTGACAAATTACATTGAGAAGAGATGAAAAATAATTTGGTACTTACCTAGCTAACGGTTCACACTTATTGAAAATGTAAAAATGTGTTTTTATGTATATTTGAAATTAATGAACTAATGTTTTAAATCCCTATTTTAGGAAGCAATTAATCTAGATCAAGCAACTCTTCCAACTCTTACTTGATCTTGGCAATTAAAGCTACGATGCAGCGAATCTTAGAACAGTAAATGCAAGTGGTGAAACTACTGAAAAGGACTTGTTGAAAGACGACATAATTCGATGAATTTCTGCTAGTAAAAGAACTAAAAACAGATAATAACATGGAGAATCGCGGGTAAGTGAAACTAGGGTATTTAATGTTTAAAAATAAATTTTGGTTTTATATATATCTATATATACATGGAACAATCATTTTAATATTGGAAAATTGTCAGTCAAAATAATTTTTTCTTGATTTTCTGCTTTCCCATTAGTTCTACCCTGAAATTAATTATTACCAATATTGTAGGAAACAAAGGTTGCAATTTTTATTTAAGCATTTTTTTTCTCTATTAATATTTTGAGATTTTCGACTACAAAGGTGAAAATATGCGCTTCCCTGTAGTTTTTTTTTGCTTCATTGCTCCTGCGTATAGTAATTAGTTTGGATCAACTGACAAATTGACTATTAATATTTACTAAAACAAATTTAATAAAAGTTTTTTGATTGCAAGATTGATATTTCACATTTATTTAATATACCTATACCTACTCCATTAGTTCAGTATTATTATTGCATGGTTTAATTTTAAATATTCAATTTGTTAATAAGTATATGTTAAACTAATAGGTTGTGTTGTGATAAATTTTACATTTAAGAGACTATCCAAAAAAACATGTTTGCAAAAAGCACAAAAACTTCCTGTTTCCCATGACACCGAATTTAGAATGTTCCATATACTATCAATAATTTTAACAATTTGCTCTGTTTTAATTTCAGATGCGGTTTAGAGTTGCTTCCCGAATACCAAAGAATGTTTCGAAATTTCGTGTGTCTACGATTTTCAAAGCAAAGAATGTCTACATAAAATATTTTATGCTATTTTCACACAATTTATAAATCAATGTTTATTTTTTGTATATTAAATAATGCACATTATCTCAAAATACATAATACAAATCAAATTGATTATGATAAACTCCATCAGAAAAAATATTGTGTGGTGAATATTATATCATCTGTACTAATAATTTAACCGGGTTTGAATAATAAACATTTATAAATTTCTGCTGGTTTTATTCATAAGCTGGTTCAGAACAGGTAATACACTGTGTATAAACGCACAATTACACATAATTGTGCATTTTCAAATTTTTATTTTTTTATTTTCAATACCAAAACCTCTAGATAATTGTGCTTAGTTGTCGCACTTTATTTGATTTTAAAATTCGAAATATAACTAAATATATTAAGTAATTCTGGATTTCAAGTAATCAACTAATTTTTTAAATTCACCTATTCTAAACAACACTGATTAAAGGCACAAAAGTTATATTTGGTGCTTTGTTATTAATAATTAGTGAACAATATAATAATTGTGATTATGTTTTATAAATTCTCAAATTAAGTTTTATGATTCTATGATATAATTTTATATTTTATATTTATTTACAGCGTGGTCTTTAAATGATAGGTACAAGGTTCTTTCACATAATACGTTTCTTCTGCTGTTTCACTTTTTGTTTGGAAATGATTGAATGACATTTACAGAATTCTAAAATTGGAGGGATGAAAAGTGAAAATATAAGATCACATTTAAAAATCGAACACCACAAAGTGCATGAAATGTAATGGCGACTATACTGTACAGTAGCATATTATATTCCTTGCATTTTGAGCTATTACATTTTTAAATATGAGCCTATATTTCCACTTTTTATCCATTCAATTTTAGAGTTGTGTAAATGTCATTCAGTCATCTCCAAACCAAAAGTAAGAACATAGAGGAGAAGCATCATTAAAGAATCTTGTAGCTATTATTTAAAGATCACCCTGTAAATATTTATAAAATATAAAATTGTATAAATGTTAACAAAGTACATCAAAAGAACATTATTTAAATATAATTTTCATAATTAAATTATGTTTCTTTTAATATTACTGAAATATTATCGTAGTAATCAAATTTAAACGTTTATTTTGTTACATTTAAAAAATGTAGTCATAATGTAATATTTAAAATATAACATTAAAACATTAATGTAGATATGTTGAGAGGATATTGCTTTAATGTTGTGTCTTCAATAATATAACTCTGTAATATTGCTGACTGGGACATAATCTATAACATACTTGTTATACAAACATTAAAATTATCTATTAAATAATGTTACAAAGTAACGATGATACATTACTGTTTTATTTCGGTAATGTTTTCATGTTTAGTGGGTTACGAATTCGAACAACAGGACAATTTAATTTAGAATGCAAGTTGCGCCAATTTTCGATCACCCGGTATATAGTAAACTGCATACTGGGTACATAAGTAATAAATGCAGTTTAGACAACTTAATAACTATTTATATTTTTTTATTAGTTACTACTTTTCATACGTGTTTTTATTGAGAACTCTTTTTTTAAAACAAAAGGTATTATCGGTTTGATAGCGATCGCCGAGCCGAGCTACGATTAGTATTCTGCGGCGAGAAGTAAACAATAGAAACTAGTGAAGGAATAAAATCAAAGTTTACATTTCAAACAATATAATATAATATATAATATAAGGTTTATTGAATAGGAAATCCTAATATACAAATTCATTTTCTAATGTATTTACAAAAAATAATAATAATAATTTATACCTAAACAGATAATACATGCACTTACACATCAAACTGATATATACACAATTATACAAAACTACAATAAATAAAAAGGAGAAATATATAACTAAGTGGTGTTAATCAATCGACTTTATATGTTTTACGATTTTACGTTTAAATTCTGGTAGAGAGATAGATTCCTTTACATCATTTGGTAACTTATTATATTGATCGAGGCCTTTGTATAACAAAATTTTCATAGTTTGACTTAAATTTTGCCTTGGTATATAAAATTTGTTGTTATTTCTTGTATGGTATTGATGTATTTGGTTGGTAAAAAATATAAATTTATTTAAATACTCGGGTATTAAGTTATTCAAAATTTTGAAAATGAATACCATAGCCATCTAGAACAATCTATTTTTTACAGACAGCCACTGAAGAGAAGAAAGCATATGTTGGATTGAGGTGTATCGGTTGCATTTCAAAATCACTCTCATTCCTCTATTCTGTAGTTTTTGAAGGGAAGTTATTTTATTTAAATCGAAGGAATACAATAGACTGGCACAGTAATCGAAATGAGGTTGGATAATGGTGTTGTAAACTGTAACTTTTGTCGTCACTGATAACTTTTGAGATATTCTAGAAAAGAAATATAATTTTTTTGCTATTTTTCTTTGTATATATACAAAATGTGCATTGAATTGTAGATGGTTATCTAATATAAATCCTAAATATTTTACTTCAGTAACCACATCTATTTTATCATCATCAATTTTTAAACTAATTAGGTTAGTATTTATATTTTTATATTTATATGGTGTGGTAATAATCATGGCTTTAGTTTTGGAAATATTTAATTTTAATTTATTGTTTTTTAAATACTGCGAAATTTTTTTGAGTGAATTGTTCATTTTGTTTATAGCTAAATCTAAATTGTCATTGCTTACCGACAGCAAAGTGTCGTCAGCAAACAGATTTAAGAAATCACAGTCATGGAACTCATTAATATCATTGATATAGATAATAAATAATAAGGGACCTAAGACACTTCCTTGAGGTATTCCATAATTATTAACTATCAATGATGATACGCTGTCACCAATTTTCGTTATTTGTTGCCTATTAGATAAGTAGTCCTTTAGCCAGTTTAAAACTCTACCCTGAATACCAAACATAGTAAGCTTTTTAATTAATATCACACGATCAATGGTTTCGAAGGCTCGTTTCAAATCTAGAAAAACAGCAACAGTATATTTCCCTTTGTCCAAGTTATGTTTCCATTCCGTTATTGTTAATTGTAAGGCTGATTCGCAGGAATGATTTGCACGGAATCCAGACTGATTTATAATGAATAAATTATTATCATTAAAATAATCAATTAATTGATTATATACTACTTTTTCTAAAAGTTTTTCAGGACTCGGTAGTGTGTTCATTGGTCGAAATTCCCATGACTTATTAGTGTTGTTAATTTTCTCTATAGGAATAACTGTGCTAGTTTTTAAATCGTCAGGAAATTTACCTGAATCAAGAGAGGTATTTATAAAATGCAGCCACACATGTCCAATAACTTCAAATGATGTCTTAATTAATTTATTGCTCACTATGGCATTAGCAGACCCTTTATTATCTAATTCATTGACAATTTTTCGTAATTCTTGAAGGTTTATTAGTTTGAAATTATGTAAGTGAGACTCAGTGTATTTGTTATTACTGGATTTATATTCATGACTTCCAATGCTATCGACAATTTCCTCAATACTGTGAATAAAATATTTATTAAAATTTTCAGCAATATGCAACTCATTTTTGCAATAAGTTATTTCGCCATTAACTTCAAATTGTATTCCCGTATTAAAATTAGCATTAAAGTTCTTTGAGTTTATTAACTTTTTTAAAGTTTTCCACATTAAGTATGCATTACCTCTATGTTTATCTATTTCATTGTAATAAAATTGCTGCTCCTTTATTTTTAGAAGGTTAACTACTTCATTCCTTATTTTTTTATAACTTTTCCAATTATCATTAGTGCCACTAATTTTAAATATTTTGTATGCGTTATCTCTTTCTTTCTTTTTATTTATAATTTCATTGTCATACCATGGTAAATCATTGGCATAACAGTTTATAGTTTTGATAGGAGCAATCTGATTTACAAGTTCAAAATTATTTAGCAAATTATTATAAATTACATTTACATTGGTAGAATCAAGTTCAAAATTACAATCAATTAAATTCATATTTATCTTAAACAAATTTTCTTCACTGAGGTTTCGAGAATGTTTCTTAACGTTATTGTCACTATTGCTCTTACCAGTATTAGTGAAATTTACTGAAATTATCGAGTGATCAGTTATTTTGGGTTCATCATGAATGTTTATAACTAAATTTTCAAAATTTGTTAATACATAATATTTTGTTATGATGCATTTTAGGCATTTTTTATTATTTTTTTCTGGTCGGGGATGATGGCCAGGGGTACCGGTTTTTAAAGGATAAGTTGTATGGTACTACCTCAATTGAGCTGTAAGGAGGAAATAGACGGGAGAAATTTGGTAGCAGTTGCCGCCCCAGAATAGAATCCCAGCGTAAACCTCATGCCTCCGCTTCCTACGATAAGTACCACCTAGTGGAAATTTTAATATACTAATACTATTTTGGGGAGGATATCTCCACCTTGTTAAATATTTTTTCTTCATGATTTAATAGGCCTACAAAGCGAGCCCTACACTATATTTCTTTTAGATACCCACGTTTGGTATTAAACTAATTATTTTTTAAATAGCTACCTAGGCAAGATTAATTTTTGTAGTGTGTCAATCTGGGCATAAAGGGATTTTATAGCTGATAATTTTTTTTATTCATGGGGGGTTACCTTTATCCCGGATTGTCCTCTCGAGAGACAGGGGAGTTCTAGGTTTTTTTTTGCTGTTGTTTGTTACGTAACCTAAATAAGTATATGGATATATCTGTGTATATACTTTCGAGATTTACTTAGAGCGTATGATCTTATTGGGTAGCTGTTATTATATGTTTTTGGTGTGCAATAAATATATAGTGTATTTTAATTTTGATTTGGATTGTTGATTTATTAAAGTCTGATTAACATTCTGTGGTTGTTTAGCCAGAAGTTTAGTAATTTCAGTCCGTACGTAATGTATGTAATATATATATATATATATATATATATATATATATATATATATATATATACATCCCTCTATCATTGTTGCGTCCTTATTATATACCTGACCATTGACTGTTGCGTCCATTTCTCTATTGCGTCCGAATATCGGACGCAATAAAGTCGACCCTTGTAAATCATGTTTCCCGCCACTTCTTTAATTTAATATTTACGCCAGCACGTAAAGATTCCCACCTTTATTTTAAATTCAAAACATCTTAGCGCCATCTAATAGTATGCAAGAGATATTTATGTATTTTTAATTTGGAGAGGACGCGATAATATTAGCAATTTATGAAACAATATACAATTTTAGTTCACTGAAATTCCGATAGGGGCACTAAATCAGTATACATCTTTCCGTATAATGTTTAAAATTTTCGTATGTTATTGCGTCATAAATCTGGCAACGTTGCAGTCTATTTATAGCCGCAATCTATGTATAGACCCAACCTAACTGATTTTGTACATACCGGCTGGCCACGAGTCAATGTACGCCCCCAATATTTTGGTTTTTGTATTTAAAAATTCGGTTTTTGGTACAAATAAATTAGAAAATAATAGGCTACTTTTAGACTAACAGGAATGAAAATATCACTTCCGGTTGAACTGGAAATGACATCAACTTTTTTTTCTTAAATAGACCCAACCTAACTGATTTTGTACATACCGGGTGGCCACGAGTCAATGTACCCCCCAATATTTTGGTTGTTTTTGTGTTTAAAAATTTGGTTTTTGGTACAAATAAATTAGACAATAATGGGCTACTTTCAGACTAACAGGAATGAAAATATCGCTACGGTTGAACCGGAAGTGACATCAACTTTTTTTTCTTAAATGGGATGACTGTATTTTTTTCATGGTTTCTCATTTAGCATAAATTTCTAAGTGCAACAGTTTTTTCAGATATAAAAAATTCCAAAAAATAAGTGAGATACGAACAAATTTTTAATTTTTCCAAAATGGCCGCGTCAGACGAATGCGATGTAAGAAAATTACTAAGTAGGCTATGGAAATTATTAATAAGGTTGTAGACTTGTCTGTAAAGCAGAAAATAGTTGCTTGAATTACTGATAGGTACCAGTATTTTTAGTTTTTTTTTCAAAAAAACGGAATTTCATTTTCATTTCCGTAGGGGTCCTATGGAATTTTTTTTAACGGAACTGTACTATCTCTTTTATTAATCAGAAATAATGATTCATAAACTATAATTTTTTCGCCATTAATCGTTTCTTAACGATATCCTTCGTAATAATAGAAGTATTTTTAAAAAGTAAACACAAATTAAACAAGAAATAATTTTAATAGGTATAACGTTACAACCATGAATAAATTACCAAGAATAGCAAAACTATTTAAAACCTAAATTATAATAAACCATTATAAAAATTGTTCAAACTGTTCACCGTCATGATTAATACACAGAGTAGCGCGACTTATCGTTGCACGTCTAACATTTTCTGTAATTGTTGAGGTGTTATTTGTGCAATTTCGTGTCGAACTCTTTCTTTCAGATCTTGCCTTGCGGTTGGAGCAGTCATGTAGACTCTATTTTTCAAATGCGCCCATAAAAAAATCGAGTGGGGTTAAGCCAGGCGACCTTGCAGGCCATCTGACTGGACCATGGGTCCCAATCCAACGATCTGGAAATAATTGATTTAAGTAATCCATAACGATAATAGCATTGTGTGGTCCAGCCCCGTCTTGTTGGAAGTAAATCTCGTCAATATTGGTATTGCGAATTTGATTAATCTGTGGAACTATTGTATTGTGGAGAAATTCTAGATATCTTGGTCCACTTAGTTTCGTTAAAAATTATTGGACCTATGATATGGTGGATATTCTTAGAATTAGCCTTTAGTGTTTATTGCTACCGGCACAAAAACATGGTGGACTTTAATATGTCGCGTGGCCAAAGAATCAGGCCCGAATTTTGGAATTTTTCGCCCGTAGGCAGATTTGAATCTGATGCCCCCCTTTTCAGACAAAACCATTTGTATGTTTACTCCATAATTTTTATTGCTTTTGAAACATATTTTTATACTGAAACTAAAAAATAGATCCTAACGAAATATAGATAAAATATTCAAATAATATCAAATCATGAGTATTAATGACTATATTACAGTATTGCACGTCTCGCTTTTACATCTGCAAATACCTTAATAATATCATTATAGTCTAAGCCGATAGATATTTCAGACTCGTTGCTCAGCACCGCTAAATCACTGAGCCGAGCCTTCTTTCGTTCATGAAGATAATTTTTGCATCTTCGTAGCCAAGAAAATCTGAGCTGGTCTGAACAGTTTGAACATGGAGTGCACACACACACACACATTCGAAGAGCTATATCTATATTAGGATATATCATCTGGAAGCTTTCTCTTCGAAGCCATGTTAAAATCTTAAGTGGTGTATTGCGTTCTTCCGGAAATACCATGCAGTGCGAACGGAAATGCAAAAGTTCCTCCACAAACTCTTCTTCGATATCTGTAGAATAGATATTCATGAAATTTGTTGCTTTTTCTATTATTTCTGCATTGTTTAACGTAGTTAACTGTGTTAGGCATGAAAATTACTCATTAAATAGATGATACGAATTATGTCTCGTCTTCAATTCGCAGACAATGTTGTCTATAATAACCAGAAAAGTACCAACTCTCATGGTATCTCGACCCGTCATGTCCACTTCTCCTTCCGCCGACTCGCCTGACATAAGTTTCCTTTTTTCTTTCGTTTTTGATCTTTTTCGTAATTATTCATCTTTGACAGCCGCATTGCACGATCTTCGTACTCGTTAAAATTCTCCCGTGTTTCAGAAAACAGTGCTATTAGAGAATCGTAGAGTTCAGGGACCGTTGAAATATCAATTTGGGTATTTTGCAGAAGGATGCTGGTGGCATTCAAGCGTTTCAAAATAAAGTCCCACAGAACAGTCATAAAGGCAGTTTTCAAGCGTTCTAATCTCAACCTAATACCTTTTGCTTCACATCGAACATTGGGCTTTTGATTTTTGTCGTTTTCTATGTATAGAAGCGTTCGTTGGATGTCATCCCATGATTCATTTAGCTTTTACAGGCTTCCGATCGACTGGACCAACGAGTCGCCGACAATCCCTTAACGGTCAGAGCTTTCTCTTTGCCTCTTTTCAGCGTCTGGGACAAAATCATCTCATCTTGGAGTGGCATTTGTAGTGAATGATTATTACTACTTTTCTTTAAAAATCATAAAATGGTTAATCATAATTATTTTGTTATTATTCTTTAAAAGTCATTAAATCTTTTGGCGGCATGCCGCCCCAAAGAATTTGCCGCCCTAGGCAGCTGCCTACATTGCCTATTGGGAAATCTGGCACTGCAAAGAATACTACAATTAGTGAATTTGAACGACGCCGACGGAAACATGAATCGTTTTGAAATAGATGAAGATGTAATTTGTTTATGAACAAGGAGCGTAAACTATATTTCTAATATATAGTTTACGCTCCTTGGTTTATGTATACCTATTTTAACCTCCCCACATTCATGGCACAACCAGTTCTTTATTTTATAATTACTTACAATTTGTAATCGAACCATTGAAAAGCAGTTAAAATTCCGAGTTTAACGATATATCACACTTGCACTTATTATTTTGTTCGATTCAAATTTAAGATAAACTAATATAGGCAAATCTAAAATATTATTTAATGGAGTCGATTTAGTCAAAAAATATAGCGAGGTTGGGAAATTTTTTAAGATGAGAATTGCGGAAATTATTTGTCATGGCGAGTATAACAAAACTTTAAAGTTTCTATTTCCAAAAATGGGTGGAACCGTGTTTTTTGGCCGAAAGGGGGTATTTCGGACATTTCAAGGGTCAAACTTGCAGTTTTAATTTTCTTTTGACCACTTAAACAATGAGTTAAGGAACGAAATTTTACTAAGAACTGTTTTTTTACTTTTTGTCGACATCGCTGTTTTTATCATTACTTACAAGGAAAAAACATATTTTAGTAAAAGGTAAATATTGTTTTATTATTATAACAATTATTGTTTTATGATTAAAACTATTGCAGTAACTTTGTTGTTACACATCGCATTGCACATTTTGATGTCGTTTTTTGTAGATTAAGTGTTGTGGCAAAAACCAATATCAGTGTAGATATATTTAAACAAATTTGTGTGAGTTAGACTATTTTCATTTAATCTGTCCATATTTTGGAGCACTATTTGTTGTATTTTTCTTGTTGCCTTAAGGGTTGGTTCAATTTTTCTCTTAAAATTTTTCGTTATTAATTTTGGTGGCAAATATCCCGCCACGAGTAAGATCAAACATAAATTATGCTACGTACCACTTAACGTTATGTTTTTTCTGATCCACCCCACAACTTCATTTTATTTACCAGAGTATAATCAGGGACGGTAAATTTATTAAACTTCAAAATCTCGAAAACCACATTTTAAACATTTTTTTATCTACTTTATCGCTATATTCTCATATCCTCCCTCCGTAAAACTGACTATTATACGTTAAAATACTATCACATATTATTGACCCCAAACATCCCTAGAACGACGTATTACACAACATTAACTGGTCTGCCTTTTAAACTCGTTATGTTAAAAGCGTATTTTTTCGAATTTAAATATGATTGCCAAATTCGAACGCTTTTCTAGCCGCTTGCGGAACCTCTTTATTAATTATCGGCAAAAAAATATATACACAGTTTGAATGGATAACCTCCAAATTTGTTGAAGTCGGCTAATAAAAGTAAAGTCTATATATCTAATTAAATTTGCACCCTTATTGCGTCCGCGTATTTGGCAACACGGCATTGACGCAGCAATGTATAATATACGCAAAATAGGAGTTGACAAGGTTGGTTTTTAAAAAGACGTAATAAGGTACTTAAGATGAGAGAAAATTCGTATATTTAAAATCACGTCCGAATTGGATGGAAAACATAGGGTAACCTATAAATGCCTTTGTGAAACAATATACGCACCTACCTTCGCGTTAACTCTACGTAATCTAGGTGACGCAGCATGGTCCCAGTTTGAAATGACGCAGCAATGATAGAAGGATTTATATATATATATATATATATATATATATATATATATATATATATATATATATATATATATATAGGTATAGGTCCATAATATACATAATTGTTTCTTTTTTTTTGTATGTAAATATATATAATCACTAGAATAGAATAAAAATTATAAATTATATTAATATTGTAACAACAGGCAGAAGGAGGAGTTCAGTTCGGTCGTCGATGAAGGCAGACGCGTTTTTAAGTGGATCCCATGAAATCCCGAAAAACTAGAGTAAACACGGTGTGAAACGCGCAAAAATGTGTTGAATTAAAGAGTGGAAAATCCTACATTAGTTGATAAATATTAACATAAATTTGGCTAATTCATATAGCTGATATTTGATATTTAACTATGACATCACTAAAGGCGTATACGGGCAGCTCGACAAAGGGTACAGACATCTGGCAACATAACTCGGATAAAAAGAAAATAAACACGTTGAATGGGACCAGGTCATAAACTCGTAAATTATCCACAAGTGCATGTACCTAAGACGACCGACCACCCTCCCAAAGTGTCTAGTACGAAGGATGAAAGATAAGTGTTATTTATATTTATTTCTAAGATAAGATATATTTATTAAACCTTCACAGATGGGAAGAATGTTGTGATTCGGAAATCCATTGTTTCACATATACGCGAATGAATGAATTCTTCATGTGGAACGGGTACTTTTGTTTAAGAAATAATTTATTTACTATAAACTTTTTGTTTCTCGCTGCAGAGTTATTAGTTTTATATGGGGAATTTGAATTAGGCACTACAAAAATCAAAACAATATACAGGGTGTGCGGAGGTTTCTCTCGGGCCGCTTTCTCATTTGCAACTCGCTGTAAAAAGTTATTTTACCGCGATACAGATAACATAATAAAAAGACTCTCTTACAGCAAGCTAATATTGGTTTTGAAAAACAAGGCAAATAAAATGGACACACTAATACAGGACGTTGAAACGAGAACACGTCAATTACTGGTACAAAAAAAAAAATCGACGGCGACGGAAACTGCCTATATGGAGCATTAAACCACCAACTGGAGGGAGAAAATATAAATATATATCACTTAGACCATTTCATGCCATTCATGCAGGCATCCATCCATGAACTAGCACCCCGTTACAATAGATACAACTCTAATACGGGAAAAATAAATGCATTCATTCGAGATCTGAGAAGAGAAGGTTTTTTGGGGGGGGGGGGGAGGAAACAATTGCAGCAACAACAAATATGAAAAACAGGACAATAATAGTACATCAAGAAGAAGGAGAGCATATAATCTTCCATCCTACTAACCAACAGGGAAGAGAGAACACACCACTAGAGATAGTATATAGGAAGCACTGAAACGAAAGAAATCACTACGATAGCGCGATTATTGCACAAGAAAAACATGAAGCAGAACAATCAGAAGAAACATACGCTCGAACTGGGGCTATAACACCCCGCCCAGAATTAGAGGAAGCAACGCACATAAACATGTACCAAATATCACAAAGAACAGAGGAAGCCAACAGTCAAGAATTACAACACGATGACATCATTCTGGCGACATGGAATGTCAGAGGATGCATAACGAGAGAGAAAAGAGAAAAAATCGATGAGGTTCTTATGATGGAACACATACACGTTGCATGCATACAAGAGACACACACGATAGACGGAACTGCAGTTACTCAAAACTACAAATGGCATCTAAGTGGAGGGGACAAAGAAAAAACCAGCAGAGGAGTCGCATGGGCAATAAGACGGAACACCCCTATCCAGATAAAGACAAGAAAAGCAAACGAAAACATAACCATGGCAGACTTACAAATTGGAAAGGAAAACATATGCATACTAGGAGTACATGTGCCCACCGACAAACGGACAGGACGAGTATTCAGGCAGATTACCCAAGAGACTAGAAGAAATAGGAATAGAAAAATGAACACAATAATACTAGGAGACTTCAACGCGCATATAGGAAAGGACGACCAAACACATGAAGACAAGAATATCATAGGAAAAACCTTACTTCACACATGGACAAACGATAATGGAAGCTTGCTAAAAAACTTGACACATCTGTTAGATCTAACAGTTAGAAACACATGGAGCAAGAACCTAACCTGCCTTAATACCTGGAATAAAGGAAACATCAACCCTCAAATAGACCATATCCTAGTGGATAGAAAAATAAGGGACAGGGTAAAAAAATATGAAGGCAAAACAAGCAACAAACGTCAAAACAGATCACAAAATATTATATGGAACACTAGTAATAAAGAAACAAGAAGAAAAAAAGAAAAAAAAAGATACAACAAAACAGCAAATGACACATGGAACATCTCACTGCTACAAAACAAAGGAATAAAAAAGAAATACCAGGAGGAGATAGAAAAACAGTTAACAGGAAAGGAACTAAATTGGTCAACAATGGGTTTAAAAATCAAAATAGCGGCGAGGAAAACGTTGAAAAGGAACAAATCCCCTATGAGCCCAAAAAGAAAAGACACGAAAAGAAATTACGAAAAACTAAAGAAAATAAAGGCCACAGGAAAACAATATACACCAAACATAGACAAAAAGATAATAGAAGCGAGAAAAGAAAGAAGAGACACAGAGAGGAGGCACGAACAGAAAAAAAAAAAATAAAAATGCAGGGAATTCTTCGAAAACATAGAATCCACTCCAGCAGGACAGAGATTAAACCAAACCTTTAGACACCCCAAAACATACAGGAGAAACAACAATACGCAGTCAAGAAAATACATACCACTGCAGCATTGGGTCAGGAAACTAGAAGAAGGAAACGCAGAGAGAAGTCAAATAGAACCAATACAAGAAATGGACCACTGGCCTCTGGGAAAGCCACCGTCAAAAGACGAACTACTAGAAATAATGGCCAGAGCTAAAAGAAACACGGCCCCGGGAATAGATAAAATAAATAACGAACTAGTATACTATGGACCGGACAACATAAAACAGCTAATCCTAGAAATCATCACCAACGCATGGACGGAAACCACACCCCTGCCTGAGGAATGGAATACAACCATACAGATACCGCTCCCTAAAATCAAATCACCACAAAACGTGGACGATTACAGAAGAATAACACTCGGCAGTGTAGGGTATAAATACTACGCACAATTCCTCCTCAGAGAAATGGAAAAATACATCGGCGAACTACCAGATTATCAAACGGCATTTATCAAGGGTAGATCGACAGACGACCACATGTACACCACCAGACGGATCCTGGAAGAAAAGTGGAAAGAAGGAACAAAACTATATATAGTCTCAATTGACCTCCAAAAGGCATTTGATACTATAAGGCATGAGGCTATAGTCAACACTTTGCTCAACAGGGGAGTACCGCAATACTTAATAAACAGAATAATAAAAGCATGCCTACACGAAAACACTGCAATACAATGGTTTGGACAGACGACGGAATCAAAAATGAAGAATATAGGAGTCAAACAAGGATGTCCCCTATCCCCCCGACTATTCACCACAGTCCTGGACCAAGTCAAAACAGCCTACAGAGTCACAAGAGCTCTACTACCCTTCATTGAGGACAACAAACCACCATGGTGCCTAACCAAAAAGGTATACACGACCATCATAATGCCTACTACGATGATATATGGAGTCAAAAACGCAGCAACGATAAAGGCCAACCGAAGAAGCCTGAGAAGAGCTGAAAGGGACATTATCCAACTGCTAGCAAAAACAGGAAAACCACAAAAACGACAGAAAACGTCAACATTACTAGAGGGAAGAACAATAATCAAAAGAATAGAATCATACGCAATGAAATACTGGAGACATGGCCAAAGACGGGACACGACACACCTACTGAAGAAAGCGCTGCGAATGAACAGCAACAAACTGAAAATAGGGAGGCCATGCTACACATGGATTACAACAATCGAGAGAATTATTAATAAGCTAGGAAAGGATTATACACACTGGGAAAAGTTTGCACAACAAAAAATGGAATACAATAAAGAAATATCAAGGATATACACACTGCCAGACTCAGAAACAGAAGAAACAGAAAACTCAGAAGTAGAATAGGAGAGAAGATGATCACAGACAGAAACTAAGAAGAAGCATATCACAAAAACCTGAAAGTAAAAAGAAGCACGAAAACCTAAAAGAAGCATCTCACAAGCGCCTACACTTTCCATCCGATGAAGACAGAAGGAAAACAAGAAGAAACATCTCACAAACACCTACACGGTCCATCCTATACTCCTACCCCATGCGTCATGCGGCTCTAGCTGCTGACAACAAGCATGTCCAATGTCCAATCCAGCGTATGCAGCTGGTCCGGCGGTATATAAAAGCACTGGGGGTTTGTTCTGGCACACGGTGGGATGATCGGTGGGCGATCGGGCTGCGTGGTGGAACAAATCTCCCTGCACCGGAATTGGCAGCAATGCCCACCTTACGCTGGCAAATCAATCAATCAATCAATCAACAGGCAGAAGGACCTCGGTCAATAGCCGGTTGAATCATTTTTGGTTCAATAAATTCATTTATTATTGGAGAAAATAAAAGAATTAATAAGCTTAGAATTACAAAACTATTTCAACAATTGCGAAAATATTGTAAACAAAACCAATTTGCAAGAAGACACCCACATTAGCAATAAGAAACAAAAAATGACTAGTGAAATCAACATAAAGTACAAAAAAACAAAAGATAACAGAATAAATGTTGAATTAAGAAAAGATCAACACAAAAAACAGGCAAAATACACCGATGTGACAGAAAATGTAAACATAAGCAACATAAGAAATATGGAAAATAAACAACATATGGTCATGCAAAATATAATTAATTTAAATAAATCTGTAAGTAACTCAGCCTCCAGCAGTAATGAAAGCCAAAACGTTGATAAGACTCCACAAGTTAGCCCCGAAAAACAGGATAGCGACTGGCAAATACAGAGAAGAAACACTAGACAATATCGAAAGTCACGAACAGGTCGAGCACAAAATAATAATGGGAAATTTAGAGGTGTGAAACCAAAAGTATGGTTGTACTTATATAGAGTTGAACCAGATATTTCAGAACATGACATTATAGAATACCTAAAAGAAAAGACAGGGAAAAATGATGAAGAACTTATTGTTAAAGAGCTTAAAGGGACTGGAAGATATAATGAATATATGGTGGCTGCCGATTTTGCCTTAAAAAACGATTTCTATAACCCAAGTTTCTGGCCAAATGGAGTTAGGTTTAAACGCTTCGATTTTGATCTTCACAAACTAAAAATCAAGGACAGTGGTAGGGACAATCGGCCAAGTTCTTTTTTAGTGAAGGAACAAATAGAAACAGACCACAAAAATTAACGGATAAACTAAAAAATCAAACCACTAAAAATCAAGCTCGGAGCATTGTGATTTGCCATCTCAACATCACAAGCATGCGAAACAAAATTTCTAAGTTTGGGGTTCTTTTACAATCATTGGAATATTCCCATATCATCTGTGTCACAGAAACATACTATAAAGAAGACGAAATAACTCAGATATATTTATATCCTTATGTTCTAGCTGATTACTACTGCCGTAGTTCCAGTGGTGGTGGAGGTGTAGCCATTTTTGTAAAGCAGGGTCTGGATTTCACTGTAAGAGAATGTAGTATAAAAAAGAAGAATCTTGTTTCGAATACGCTTTAATAGAAATTAACTTGAATACAAATAATCTTATCAAAATTGGATGTGTCTATAGACCCTCTGAATATACAATAAGTTTTTAACCTGCATGTTTTATTTTTTATGTCTTGCTTTTAAAACAAACTCTATAAACGTTATATGTGGAGATTTTAACATAAATTTAGATAACAAGTGTATAGACAAGTATGGTAGGGAATTTTCGAATTTAATAAGGTCTTTTGGACTAATATATGTATAACTGAGTATACTCGTGTTACTGACAACTCAAAAACTATTATCGACAATATCTTATGTAATGCTGACTCATTATTACTAAACCCTACTGTTGTAAACTGTGATATATCTGACCATTTTTTGCAGCATATTACTTACAATTATGAACATATTAAAAATACTGATTTTCACCCTGATATCAGGCTGAAGAGATCCTTTAATAATGAGTATAATATAGCCAAATTTAACCAATTATTAACCCTTGAAAACTGGGATTTTCTTAACACCAATGCAGACACTAATACTAAATTCGAATCTTTTTATTATATATTTCTTAATCATTTGGATCACGCTTTTCCATCAGAAACACTTAGAAACCACAAGCAATCAATTTTCCGTAAACCTTGGATTACACAACATTTAATTGATAAGGGAAAATTCGTCAGGGATGTATACTAAACTTATAAAGCTACTATGGATAAAGGTGTTCTTATCCGTTATAATATTCTAACGAAAAACCATTCATACCATATAAAAATGGCAAAAAAAAGTTACCATAATTCATTAATGCTAAACTCCAGTAACAAATCTGCTACTGCCTGGAAAATAATAAATAGCCAAGTGAACAAAAAGAAAACGCATAGTGTGCCACTATGCCTAGTAGACGAAGCAGGACATAATATCAATAACTATCAGGATGCCACCCAAGCATTCAATGATTATTTTATTAATTCGATAAATGATTTAACTGACAAGATGTCTGTCAGTGCACAAGCAGTCTCTAATATTCGAGAAAAGTCATTTTTCTTATTTCCTATTACTTCTCAAGAAGTACGATCAATATTAATAAAAATATCCAACAAGCATTCTGCAGGCTATGATGAGATTCCCTGTTCATTATTAATCAAAGTGGCTGTTCATATCACAAATTGCCTAGCTATATAATATACTTATCAATCTATCCTTTCAAGATGGTATGTTTCCAGTACTTTTGAAAAAAGCACAAATTGTTCCAATCTACAAAAAAGGTGATTTATCTCAAATTACAAACTATAGAGGAATTGCCCTCCTGTCGGCTTTTTCTAAACTGTATGAAAATGCATTCCACACAAGACTCAAAATTTCTAAAAACAGAAAAAATTTTGTCAAACAACCAATTTGGATTTAGGAGCAATTTATCAACCCAGAATGCTATTTTGGCAGTATATAATTATATCCTGCATAACTTTGAACTTAAAAATAAAACAGTGTGTATTTTATTTGACCTCAAACATGCTTTTGACACCGTTAATATTGATTTATTGTTAAATAAGTTATACAATTATGGCATCCGTGGGCCTGCCTTACTTTGGCTCTCCTCCTACCATCAAGGGAGGAGCCAAGAAGTTATTTTAAAAACCAACAATACCATTTTTAAGTCACTGCCCAAAGATATTGAAACAGGAGTACCCCAAGGGAGTGTATTGGGCCCCCTATTATTCATAACATTTATCAATGACATATTCTCTTATTTTCCACATAGTTTTGTGTCTCTTTTCGCAGATGACGCCTTAGTAGCAGAAAGTTCAGATATTAATGATTTAAATACCATAGCAAATGATGTTATTCACTGCATGTAAAATTATTGTCAGTACACTGGTTTTATACTCAATGATCTCAAAACTGATTTAATATTGTGCTCTCCAAGAAAAATGGATGAAAGTATACTAGTAAAAGTAAATAGTAGAAGTGTTTAACAGAGTGCTCAGGTTAAATTTCTTGGCTTGTATATGGACTCTCATTTGACATGGAACAATCAGATTGATATCATATTGAAAAAACTATCAACTTCATGTTTTGTCTTATTGCAGCTCAGAAGTTATGTTACAACTGATATTCTAATAACATATTACTATGCTTATGTGTACTCTACATTAAACTATGGTATAATATGTTGGGGTAACTCAACAAGAGTCAGTGAGGTCTTAATCCTCCAAAAAAGGATCTTAAGAACAATGACTTTCAAACGCTCTAAATTTTCATGCAGAAATTTATTCAAGCAATTAAACCTTTTAACTATAACCAATATATACATTTTAAATTGCGTTTGTTACGTTAAGTCCCATCCTGACGAATTTACTCTTACCAGAGACTCAAATTCACCTTACAACTTTAGGCCAAATCTTAATATAAGTATACCAAGGCATACTATGTCGGCATAAGCAAAAGGGCCACTAGTCATGGCTGTTAAAGCATATAACAAATTACTTATCTCTATTAAGGCTATACCTACCTTTATTTTATTTAAATCAAGAGTTCGTAATATGCTGCAAAAATATAGTTTTTATTCTATTGATGAATTTTTTAACTGAAAATTTATCGTGATGTTGTCTGTGTCCCATTTATATTCTTAGTGACATTTTTATTATGTACTTTTGTATCCATTTATATTTTTATCTGACAATTTCAATACTTGTAAATTAGAGGTCTTATGGAAATAAATTATTATTATTATTATTAAAATTTAAAAAAATATGTCCAAATATATTTGTATTTCAAACTCGTCATAATTGGATTACTCTAGTCGAGAGTTTTTTCTTTTCAATTAAATGGTTAATAACTACTTCATTTATTGACATATTTTCTTCAAAAACAATAAAGTTCACTTAAGCTCATTAACTTACCATTCGAATATCAATACAACTAGACTTCTCTTTGTTAATATACTGTGTTTACAAAAAAAAGAGGACAGACAGACGGATATGAGAGATTCAAAATATGAAAATTTCGTCTATACGAGTGGTATGTTCAGTTTTAAAAATATGCTTATCAAATGTAATATACTTTTCATTTTTATATTCGCGAAGAGCATGATGACTGGTAACAATTTCGGAAAAATGTCTGAAATATTATAATAACAAACATTTATTAAGTTATAAAAACAGTGTAAAATAAGTCAAATCAGACACAAAATGTGTCTTAGATACAGATAAATAAAGAAGAATATAAATTTAAATTATATGTACAAAATATTACAATTAAAATAGACATGTTGATATAATTTTCACAGACAAATCAAGGTTAAAATTATATTATCTGACATATCAATATTGTTATAGAACTTTTTACCACTATCAAATTTGTTTTGAAATGGTTTCTGAAAATGCTACTTGAGCTCTACCTATGAAAGTCTTTGATGGATCAGCATGTGCCTTTTCAAAGACCGCTTATATTTTGTTACATACGAACAGCTGCTGCATCTATATATACCGTTACTTCTGAAAGTTCTCGATGAGTCAACACATGTGACTTTAAATCCCTCTTTCGTTTTGCTACATACGAACAGCTTTCACATTTGTATAGTGTAACTTCTGAAAGTTCTCGATGGATCAACATGTGACTTTCTAAACCCCCCTTTTGTTTTGCCACATATGAACAGCTTTCACATCTGTATACAGTTACCTCTGAAAGTTCTCGATGGGTCAACATGTGAATCTGTAAAGTAAGCTTTCGTTTTGCTACATACGAACAGATATCACATCTGTATACGGTGACTTTTGGAAGTTTTCGATGGGTCAACATATGTCTTTGTAAACTTACCTTTCGTTTTGCGACATATGAACAGCTTTCACATTTGTAGTGTAACTTCTGAAAGTTCTCGATGGATCAACATGTGACTTTCTAAATACCTCTTTTGTTTTGTTACATATGAACAGCTTTCACATCTGTATACTGTCACCTCTGAAAGCTCTCGATGGGTCAACATATGTCTCTGTAAATTCCCCTTTCGTTTTGCGACATATGAACAGCTTTCACAGTTGTATACTGTCACCTCTGATAATTCTCGATGAGTCAACACATGTGACTTTAAATCCCTCTTTCGTTTTGCTACATACGAACAGCTTTCACATTTGTATAGTGTAACTTCTGAAAGTTCTCGATGGATCAACATGTGACTTTCTAAACCCCTCTTTTGTTTTGTTACATATGAACAGCTTGCACATCTGTATACTGTCACCTCTGAAAGTTCTCGATGGGTCAACATATGTCTCTGTAAATTCCCCTTTCGTTTTGCGACATATGAACAGCTTTCACAGTTGTATACTGTCACCTCTGATAATTCTCGATGAGTCAACATGTGTCTTCGTAAAGTCCCCTTTAGTTTTGCTACATATGAACAGCTTTCACATCTGTATACAATCACCTCTGAAAGATCTCGATGGGTCAACATGTGAATCTGTAAAGTCTGCTTTCGTTTTGCTACATACGAACATATATCACATCTGTATACTGTGACTTCTGAATGTTCTTGATGGGTCAACATGGGTCGATTTAAACTCTTAATTATCTTAATCGATTGTGATGAGGTTCGAGCATCTTGAAAACTGAAAATATTTATATCGATTACTACTCAGACTCTTTGCAATGTTTCTTATCATCTACTAAGGAAAATACAGATATATAACTTTATTTGCATATAGCTGACAGCTCCCGAAACTACTGGCCTAATTTTAATAAAACTGATTTAATGAATTGTATGGTAATTTGAGGTCTCAAGAGTATCATAGGCTACGTATGATCTAACTACATCGAGCATGGTCTGAGTGTGATAAAACCGACGCAGAGTTCAATTTTTTTTCTTTTTATTTGTTATTTACCTAAAGTCTATTTTCGTTCAAAGCAACGGAATAGTTCATTTAAATCTTATCCACAAGGTGAGATAAATGACCAATGTGCCATAACGAAATTCAAAATTGAACCAGTCTATTTATTAACTACACAATAAACTGGGTGAATTTGGGTGGAAACTGAATAAATTTATAGCAGGGACATTGCGCATTATAGATTTTAACAAAGACCATAATTCTAGATCAAGAAAATCTTATTAGGCTAGTGCAAATATATAAAACATGATTTATAAAAATAATTACAATTATTCTAGTAGTCATCCAGATAAATAACAATTATGGCAATACATCAATTTTTTTTATTGATTTACCTAGTGATTCTCCACAAATTATTGATATTGATTAAACCAGTGATATTTCTATCACAAGACAATACTTGTAGTAAATGAAAGTGATATGCATGAAACAAGGTCTTAACATCAACTCAACAATATTTGTTAAATATAACAACATGTAATCTATGTAAGATAACCAACACCAATAATGTTTTACATCACAGTTTGTCTCAAAAACAACTATAATGTAGAAAAAACAATTGATGGATTTAGCCGTTACTTTGTGGTAGTCGATCATAATGATTTATTAAAACACTTATTTTGTTTCTACTACTGTATTTTACTGTAACTTAACGCTACTATAGTTTCGATACTTTAACGTATCATCTTCAAAGCGACTTAAGTAAATGAATGAACATAAGAGAAAACCTAAGCTATTTATAATTTACATTATTTACCTAGTTTATTACTATGGTGTAGGGGATTTTAAATTATCAGAACTAAAATTAAAAGTAATAAAGGGATCAAAGGATTATGAAGTAAATATATTAAAAAGGGGTGTGTTATATAGGTCCAACTAGTCATAAGTAGGTAATTACCTGGGGTTTTGTTTGATTTCAAAATTTCTAAAGATTCTAATAAATTTAATTTAAAACCTTTATTTTGTACATGTAATATATCGAGAGTATTTATATCAGGGAAATGGTGATTAGATTCTAACAAATGGTTTGAAAAAGTGGAGTCTGTTTTTAGGAATCTGAAAGACCGTAGATGTTCTTTGTATCGTGCTTCAAAGGACTGACCAGTTTGACCTATATAGAAGGCATTACAGTCCGAACATGACAATTTATAAACTCCTGAGTTTTTGAATTTTCCTATTTTATCTTTTGCATTAAGTATATAATAAATGTGACACTTTTGTTTGTGGTTTAAAGGCAACCTTAAGATTATGATGAGACAATATGCCTGCAATTTCCTGTGAAATCTTACCGTAGTATGTCAAAGATATAATTTACTCACACGTTCTTTTATAGGGGGATAGATGCTGTTACAGGCTAAATTGTACTGCTTTTCATTGATTAAATTTTGTATTGTCTTTTCTTGTTAATTGCTATTGTTTTTATGACTTTTATTTCTTTTTCTAAGGTGTCTTGTGAGAGAGGTAATGACAAAGTTCTATGTATCATTGAATTGTAAGCTGCTAATTTATGTGCATTGGGACTAAATGAGGAATTTGGAATAGAGGTATCTGTAAATGTTGGTTTCAGAAAAATTTCGAAAATTATTTTATTCTTGTTGTGTATTAACGTTGTTGTGTATTAACTTTCTGTACCATAAAGTACAAAAATTACTACATTTATTAGACAATATACCTATTATTAAACAATAATAAAAACTATATTCAACATCAACTTAAAACCAAAAAGGTTCACTTTATATAATTTGCAGACTTGACTAGACAATAATCTCTACGAAAGTCCTTTCTGCCCAAACCACCTGGGATGAAAAAACTCACAAAAAAAATTCTCCAATTAGATTGTGACCAATTACCTTCTATATTCAGTTTAATTGTCACAATCTCGCGTCACTAAGGCATCCACACCATACCCAGAGTTCTCTTAAAGGATAGAGACACAGGCTTTCCTTAGCGTCAAGTTACGAACGAAATTCATAGTTAATATGTATATGCTACAACCATGGAACTCTATATTAAACATAACTGGAAGGGCGGCTCGTATGCAATGCTGTGAAGCAGGCACTTAGTTAGGCAACCCGCAACAATTTAGGTATCTCTATCTCTTTCTCTTACACATGAGCAAGTTAAGAATACACAAAATAAATTAAACTTCTGTTTATTTATTAAAACAAAGAATTTCTACAGCTATAATATCTAAATAAATAGTATATTTCATAATCACTTAATTAATTGCTAATAAGTACCTAATGAAAATATAAAATGAAATATCTTTATTATCCAACAGAAAACACAGACTATTGAATACAATTATTGTTCTTATAACATTACTAAATTAAAAGAAATATTTATGTTATATTACACTTATTTATACAAACTATCTCGAATTATTTTAATTAGATTTATTTATAAAGCATAACAAATAATATAGAAGAAACATTACAAGTCATATATAACAGATCTAACAGTAAAGTAGTAGTAGTAAAGTATAGGGTATTTAGCTTATGAATTCACTAGAGATTTTGATTCACAAAATAATATTAATTTGGTCAGTTTTTGACGAAGTCCTATCGTTTTTACTTTAATTTCTTGGTTGGTTCGAATTACATAAGAATTTATTCTGCATTTAAGGAAAGGGTTTACAGTTTAGCGAATTATTTGAATTTCATGTAAATCTTCAAAAATATAATAATTTTTGTGAAAAATGGCGTACTGCGGCACTTTGAATTATGTTTTTTAAAGACAACTTCTCTTTCTTTCCATTTAGGTAGACAACGTGTGGGTGTTATTTTTTGTGTAAATGCTGCGGGAATTTAAAGACACTAGGAATGGCACTTTCTTTTAAATGTTTGTAAATTTCTTTGCCAAAATTCTCATAGTCCGATGTTAAAAAGTGGTCACTGCACAATTTGCTGAACTTCGTAGGCTGCCATTTATCGCACCTAATTGCTTTTATCCACTCTTTCAGTATTAAAGGGCGTTTAAACGGAAAACTAAAAAGAATTAATTACAATTTCAAGCGAAAATTAGAGTTATGGCTAACAACTTAACTATAAAACTCTACATTGCTTTGTTTATCAGCCAAATTATTACACCCAAATGTTACACAATACATAACCATGACATATATTTTCAAAAAGGTCAAGAAAAGACTACAATTTTTGCAACAATTAAAATTTTAACGATATTCCAAAAACAACAACACTCGCACGGCGTAAGAAGTATTGGGATTGAGAGGGATGTGTATTAGGGTGGGCCGAAAAAATGAAATTGAAATAATAATTTGCTATACTTATCAAAAGTTGACATTCCGTGTGTAGAGTCACTGTAATTTTTTTCAATTTAAAAAAAAAAATGTCTTTAGCCCTCTACCATCCCTTTAACGACCTTTAAAAAAAAGTAAAAAATAAAAATTGCAATACCCATCAAATGTTGTATTTGATTCAGTATAGTCATTCCAATTTTTTTCAAATTTTTTAAATAGTATCTTCAGCTCTCTACCACCCCTTTAATCCCGCCTCTAATAATTGTGTCAAGTTTGTACTTTCATATGTATGTAAATCATAAAAGTTATGATTATAAAATTGATATTAAACAAAGTATTTATCTTAAAATAACATTAAATACAAGCAACAGAAATAAAAAAATAAAAAAATAAAAATAAAAAAATAAAAAAATAAAAAAAAAAATAAAAAAATTTTTGATTGATGAATGTTTCTACACATTGGATGAATTTGTAAATAAGTTTAATTCTTAAATGAGTAAAAATGTGTTAGGAAGAAAGGAAAAGAAATTATGTATTATGTGTCTATTGTCCCATATATAATTTTATCTATTTTATAACTAAAATAATCTTGTCTTAATATTTTAACTGTTTTTTTGTTTTTGTGATTACTATTTTATATACTGAGCTTTTATCTATGTACTAGTAATGTTGAATATTGTGACCTGCCCTTTGTACTGTGTATGTTAGTTTGGGCCAATAAACTATTCTGTTCTATTCTATTCTATTATGAATCAGTTATTGCAAGTTTTGACATGTTCACAGGAGAGTCTGTTATATACGCTGTACCTAAGCTTGAATATTATTACGTACTCAGAAGTTAATCAGTGAAGACTGAACATCTGAGGCTGGTCTCTATTTGTTCTTAAAAATTAATACAATAATTTTGTTTTGTGCAGTGAATAAATTATAATAATGAATGCACCGAAATTAAACATAACAAGAAGTAAAGTGGAATGTCCTATTTTTGGTAGTCCTATCGATTTAAACAGCCTTGTGTTGCCGACAATTGAACAAATGCTTCGATGTTATTTGTTTATTCGGTACGAAATAAAATTTAACAAACAGTGCGGAAAGGAACCAAGTTTTGTAGAAGTTTGCAATGAACTTGTGCCTAAAATTGACAATATTTGGAAAACGGCATCAATTCCAACAGTTTCAAGGGACCGCATCGTACAATTGATACGCAAGTACCATGGCAAGTATTTGAGCCTAATAAGATACCCGAAAAGCAAACGGAATACACAATATGAGTCAAAGGTAAATAGTTTTAAATTAGACTGTTCGGAGAAATTATTCGACATTGCTGCATGTAAATGCGAATTTTCTGCATGTAAATGCGAAAAATTAAGAAAAGTGCCGATTCAAGAACAAAATTTTCTTTTGGATCAAAGATCGTATAGAAAGATGACTATAGGAAATATTGATCGTGCAGAAACAAAAAAGTTAACTGCCAAGAAAGATAGACAATCAAGAGAAACAGAAAGACTAGAAAAGTACAGATCCAGATCTTATGATTTGACACCCGGTAGTTCTACTGAAGTAAGCATATTACTATCAGACTCAGACAAGTCTTCAAAGTTTGAATCGTCATCGGAGGACGAACTAATAGACGTCAATTTACCTTCAACATCAGAATGCATTCAAATGAGGCTGAAGTTACCCACATTAGGTATTGTATGTGATAAATATGGCATTTCTGACAGATCGGCTGCTGCCATTGCTACTGCAGTATTGAAAGATGTGGGAATTGTCAGTGCAAATGATAACTCCAAAGTAATCGACAAAAACAAAGTGAGAAGAGTGCGCCAGAAAACCAGAAATACGTTTTGTAAGGAGTTCCACACTGCAAATAGAAGCATTAAAAGTCTTTACTTCGATGGAAGAAAGGACAAAACTTTAATGCAAGAAAAGAAGGGTACCAGATTATATAAGAGAACTATTCTAGAAGAACATATTTCCCTGATTGAAGAACCAAATTCTCTGTACATAGGTCACGTTACTCCAGAAACAGGCAAGGCTCAGTCGATTGGAAAAGCAATAATAGATTATTTATCTATAAATAATATAGATCTAGGGAATTTGGTGGTGATTGGTAGTGACGGTACTGTTGTAAACACTGGCCATAAAAATGGTGTAATCAGATATATCGAAACTGAACTTAAGCGTCCGTTACAATGGTTTATCTGCCAATTACACGCAAAAGAGTTACCTTTAAGGCATTTATTCCAATTCTTAGATGGCGCTACAACAGGACCCCGTCAAATCTCTGGAGAAATTGGAAAATCATTAGAAAAATGCGAACTTCTCCCAATTGCAAACTTTACCAGAATTGAATGTGAATTGCCAGAATTGACAATAGAGTCTAGTAAATTAAGTTCAGATCAATTGTATCTATACGATATTTGCAAGGCCATATCAAGTGGCGACTTCCATTCAAATTTAGCAAATCACAACCCTGGCAAGTTAGCTCATTCAAGATGGCTCACAATGGCAAATAGAGTACTTCGCCTCTATGCTGGAACTGAAAAGCCAACAGCAAACCTTAAAGATCTTGCCGAATTTATAATTAAAGTTTATGCAGTAATGTGGCTCCACATAAAGCTTAACTCAAATTCAACACACGGTAGTTTGCATGTTTTTAAGACCATTAAACAATCACGGTATTTAAGAGAAGATCTAAAAAGTATTATAGACCAAGTAATTCAAAGAAATGCGTATTTTATTCACCCCGAGAATCTTCTTCTCTGTATGTTAAGAGATAAACTATCTTTAAGAAGAATTCTTAAAGCCAGACAAGCCTATCAACAGACAACTACAGTAAGACATTTTGTGATACCGGAATTGAACTTTAGTGCTACGGAATATTTTGATTTAATCCACTGGAATGAGTGCGAAATAACACCACCACCAGTTATGGCCGACATAGCAAATGATGACCTCAGGCGTTTGATTAATGATGCCGTGATTCCAGACTTTGACTTTTCCAAATTTCCGTGTCATACTCAAACCGTAGAGAGATGTGTGAAATTGGTTACGGAGTCATCTACTTTAGTTATAGGTCCGGAATCCAGAGATGGCCTTATCCGTTCAAGAATAAAATCAAAGGAGATTATTCCCACTTTTGAAAATAAAGGACAATTTAAAGTTACCTAAGTTGAAGTACGAAAAATACTAGCGTTTACTTTTTTGTGTTATGTTAAATTAAAAATTATTTGTTTATGTTTGCTCTTTAATAAATGCTTTGATTAATTTCAATTGTTTTAGACACATGTCCATTAAATTTGATTATTATTATTATTACGTCGGTACGAAAGTACAAATTTTACATAATGAAGGCATGATTAAAAGGGTGGTACAAGGGTGAAAAAAATATTTAAAAAATTTGAAAAAGATTAAAGTGACTATACACAGTGAAACACAACATTAGATGGGTATTGCGAATTTTATTTTAATTTCTTTTTAAAGACCATTTTAGTGGTGGTAGAGGGCTGAAGAGATCATTTTAAAAATTAAAAAAAAAATCAGGGTAACTATACACAGTGAAAGGCAACTTTTGACGGGTATTGCGATTTTCACTTTTATTTTTATTTTTTTTTTTGTCATTAAAGGGTAGTAGAGGGCTGCAGATATTTTTTTTAAAATTTAAAAAAAAACACATGGACTTTCCACAGTGAAAGGCAACTTTTGATGGGTATTGCAATTTTCGTTTTTCAATTTTTTTAAAAAAGGTCATTTTCGGCCCACCCTCCTAATGGGTATACCTACATAGCAACCGTCTTTGTCACTCATGACATGCTTCAACGCCTACAGTGCTTTCTAACGGTAGCCGCCCTTCCAGTTATATAGAGTTCAATGGCTACAACCCATCGACTTCCGTTAAGCTAGATGAAACTAAGGTAAAACACCTCCTGTTCAGGTTGGTGCCAAAACTTGACTAAGTGTTGGTAGAGTAGTCAATAATTATTGTAAAATTAAAATACTGAAACATCAAGAATGTCAGAAATACCTCGCATTATGGAAAATTTTACTAGCTGTTTATTATTTACATTACCTACTATCAGCAGGATTATCTCATATTTTGGTCACTTCAACCACAAAACAAATAATATAGAACTGTTGATAGTTTAGAATAAACCTGTTGACATGTGAAGAGCACCAAGAAGCTAATGGGAAAGGGCTTTAGTTTGACTTTGCCCCTAACAAACACGACAGATGACAGGAAGCCATTTGGTGTACCATATAGCAGAGTCCAACTAGGATAACTTATGGATCATAAAATCTCTGGCAAGACATTGTGAACAGAAGGAAGAAGTTATGAGTATGCTATCGACTGTTTTTTATTATTTTACTAAAACCAGTCACAGCCTTTTATCGAGAAAGAAACGGTTATGAATAAACTACATATTTTTATTACATATTTTAACACTGCTGTAAAAATGCAACTAGGATTCTTATTAACCATTGTTCCGAAGAATGCTGGAATCTTCACTTAACACCAAAACTTTTTAATACCATCATTCGATGCACATTTCGGCATCCAGATTGGCATGATACGAACAAAATTAAAACGTCTCTCCATGTTGACATTATCTCCAGATAATGCCTACATGGTTGATGAAATGTAAGTATGTAGAGTGTAATATTCAAATGTGTTGGAATTTGTGGAAACAAATTTAAAGAAAGGAAATCATTGTTATTATTTTTTGTTTATAGTATTACATAAGATGCAGGTAAAAATAAACAAAAAATTAAATCTAAACAAAAAATTTCAACAACTAGATTTGTTTGGAAAACATTAGAAATATAAGAAATATCCTTCTTAGATCGATACACGTTTCAATCACACCAATTTCTCCGGTAAGAAATGAATTTGCAAAAATCGAGAGTAAAATCTGCAAAAAACATACTGACATAATTTAACTGTCCCTTCACTTTCAATGTTAGTCATTTAAAAATTTTATAATATTAACTTTTTCCGATCTCGGGATATAATGGGTTGAAATTAGTAATAGTTGCAAAAACAGTGAGCCTGTTTGCGACGTCACTATACGCAACATTGAACTTGGAGATCTACCACGACCACTAAGAGCCGTTCAGTAGTAAGTAAATACGTGGAGTTGAAGGCTGTTTTAAGTGTCTATGGAAAGAGGAAGAGTGGTGTTTTGTTCTGATACCAAAGTGAATGGGCAGAACCAATTTTCAAAAATTCATAACTTAGTAAATGCATGGAATGGAAGTCCATTCTAGGTATCTATGTACTTGTGGTGGAGGATCGATTTTGATCCCTAATTTCAATCGGAATTTCGGCTCGATCTGTGCGAAAGAAAAATGGTTATTTTCTTAAAAATCGAAAATTCGGTCCTACAGGAGCGAAGGCAAATTGTCACTTTTTGACATTTGGCCAAATCATATATTCCCCTACAATCTTTTGACTACCTGTTCCTAAATTTAAGAGGCGAGAGAGATAGCTGACTTTTGCGAGTTAATTACTCAAAAACCATTAAAAAGAATGCCTCCGAATTTATCTTAAACAATGTAGAATTAATTCCCGAATCGAATGACACCGTCCGCTTCCTGAAGAACCGCCCCCACGAAAAGCCTTTGATAGGTCCGATACGCAATTTTAGAAGGGCGCAGATCAACACGATAAGTATATAGATAATAACAACTAAACAGCATCGAGTCAACTGAGATCGCCTAGTCCATGCGTATAGTGACGTGGCACCTGGCCACACCCTATTGTCACGAGGTGGAGGTTTGTAATTGTTTTGAAGACACTAAACATACGAATAAAATTCTGATTTTCTACAGATCCATTATTTTATAGTTTCACTCGAAATTAAAAAAATTGCCAAACAAGCTCATTCTGCAGGCCACAGAGTGTTCTCCATAATGATTAAAACTTTAACGTTAAACTGTCATAACTCTCTTTTTTCAAATGGATCTCCCTACATGCTTTTACTTAAAATGTTTTGGCAATTAATTAGCTACACGCTGGTAAGTCTTAGTAACCACCTTCATTCGAAGGTTTTTGAAAAACTTAAGTGGAAAAAGTAAGCGTGTAAGTAGTTTATTGCCGAAACATTGCCTATTGATCCCCAGCATCCGGTATGTAAATTTTAGGTGAAACCGGTTTATCCGGCATTTATAAAAACCACTACTCATATAATATTGTAACGCAGTACTTGAAATTTAATCTGGCCACCCGGTACATCGTTTTTATAGTAACGGATATCGGTTGTTACATCATACCTGCTTAACGTATTTCTTTGCATTTTACTTTATATAAGAAAAGCTGAGTTCACGGGAAGCAGGTTCACTGCACTACATTGTCGCCAGGGCAAAAGTGTCGAGTCAATAAAATGAATAACGGCACCGGCGTGCGGGAAAAAAGTAAGTTGGGTTTTGACTTCAGAAACAGAAAGTTCTGCCGGGTACTGCGTGGGCCCAACTCCTTCCCAAGAATGGTTCGTCCCCAGGGGTTGTAATAAAAAATGTAAGTACACTCTTTGTATATATCCCGTTTAATAAACTTATACTTTGTTCTCTACCACTATGTTTAATTTAATAGAGTATTCATTCAATAATTAGTTTAAACCCTCTTGTATGCCAAGTGAGTTAAAGTGGCTTCGTGGGTATCGCCCATAGGACTCCGGGCAACCGGACAATATGGGAGATACCTGTGGATGTCACGTATATTACTTAGAAATAGTTCTTACACTATTAAAAAGGGTATAGATGCGACACTATTAACTATAGAAGAATTTTTTACTAAGTTGTGATTCTATTGTAACATTACTAAAAGATCATTTTTATTTTTAATGATTTGTTATGTTTAGTGAATAAAGAGTTATGTAGCTCAACTCTAAATTCCAGCCAGAGTAATTTCTACACATATTTTAAACTGAAAGAATGTACGATATTACAAGAAAAATCTATATATTGAACTATGGCCAAATTGATGGGCTGACAGATGCCAGAAGTCTCTTGCTGTGATTTATGTTCGATAAAATTAATTCATGTAAAGATGAGTTTAAAAAGCCATATAGAGTCTGGACTAGAAAATTACTATCACAACATAATTTGGTTCCAAACTATAAAAACTAGACGATCGCGTATACTGCAAACTTTCTGTTTTTATATCTCAATTAAAATAGAGAGACAAATAATGATATGCGAACAGGGTTGAGTATGTTTCATCCTAAATAAAATAGTAAAAGAAAATTGAGAAAATAAATTTTCCATATCTAAAATGAAACTTCATTTAATATTACCTGTTGAAACCTTGGTCATCTGCTTTAATTGTAATTTCTTCTTCAACAAGAAATTTTTGTTCCTCCATTTCAACATCTCTCTCTTCATAGAACATTTGTTCTAATTTAAATATATCAACTTCATTACCAATTTTTCTCTCATCAGCATTTTCTATTTCATCACAGGATTGTTCTTCTACCTTAATTTCATCAATCGAGGTATCATCTATCTCAGTTTTTATTTCATCTTTTATTGTAAACTGTAATAAACTACTTAACTCTATTTGACCTTTACTGTTTATATCTAGATTGTTACGATACTTCCTAATTTTGTTTTCTGTGAGAGAACAGGTAGTCACAAATCCAAAACAGTGTTCTAGAGAGACACGGCATGAGGGACAGATTACAGGTTTCTTGATAGTGCTTAAATCCTGTCAATCAAAAAACGAATATTGAAACTAAATCACATATGAAGAAAGTAATACTTGTTTAGAGCAAGACAGGCATAGCCAGATGTGTAGGTAAATTGCCTCCAATAGGAGGACCTATTAAAAACTATATCAGTATGTAGGGAAGGTAAATGATCTATCTAATTTTCGTTTGCAATTTTAGAGTTGTTCTGAAGATATTTCAACAAAACTTCCCTGTAATACGATAAATAATTTATTTTATTACCAGCATTAAGTCTTCGCATACCTTCACTAAAATCATTGCTCGGCACACCTTTATCAAATGTTAATGCTTCACCCATCTAAACCTTGCTCAAGATATCCTCCATATAATAAGGAAATAATAGTGAAAATTTCATCAAAATCTGCCAAGTGGTTATCAAGATTAGCCCAATCGAACACACAGGCAAATGGACGCTTACTTGCACACTCTGCTGGCAGTTTGCTTTAATCTTGCTCAGCCTATCAGCAGTCAGTTTCGTTGGTTCATTCTGCATGGAACCGATTTTAATTATATCTCTTTGAACAGACAGACAGACAGATATGATCAGCGGCGACATTAAAAATGCCACTAAATATCCCTAGCCTGGTTAGGATTCGAACCCAAGACTTCGTGGCCATAAAGCTAACATAGCACTGCACCACTGAGCTCACAAATACTATGCCATACTATATATGTTTATACGATGTAGGGAATTATGCAAATATTCTACATGTCCTATAGCATATTCATCAACTTATTAGTGATGTATATAAGGAAAAATATGTGGTATGTTCCCTAAAATGTTTGTTCCCTTATGGTTTTTGTTTCACCCTTCTAAGATATGTAGTTAACGAAAAATGCATTTTTCAAAAATACTTCCGTTTTGAAGTTTGATGGAAATATCTCCAGAACAACTGTAAAATGGCGAATGAAACTTACATGTCACTTACCCATAGCCCTAAGTACACATTGATATATTTATTCATAGGACTTTCTATAGGGGGCAATTCTCCTATGCTTTTACCCTTTGGTAAATATAGAAATTAGCATAGCAAAAATAATATCGCCATAATATATTATGTGCAAAATTTATGGACCTGACCTTGTAAAAACCAAACATACACCATGAAAAAAAGTCAAAATTTGGAGCATGTAAATAAAATACATATGGATATCATTTGGAAATTTTTATAAATGTTATTTCCACAGAATTACCCAAGTTAAAGTTATTATTTTATAATGGCATTAAGGGCCGGTTTATCAGTGCGAGGATAAAGTCATCCTATGGTTAAAACACAGTTTAATAGTACAGTAGGATCACTTCCCCTACTGAGTGTAGTCCACACATCGATAGACTTACTGATTTAACTATAGGATAACACTTATCCTCACATTGATAAACTGGCCCTAAGGCAAGTATTATTATACTCGGCCAATTATAGATAACGTTCGAAAATTGACAATTTCGTTTATTGGTGAAGTTCCGACACCGAACATTATTATTATTGACAGTTGCAATGCACATACGCACTTGGGGACTAATATTATTTACGTTTAATAATGCCACTGTAAAGAATGAATCTGAGGAAGGAGAAAACTTTAATGCCGCTTGGAGAAATGATTGAATTGTAAAATAATTTCAAAATTTACTATACAATGACTAAAAGTAGTTGCGATATGAGCGGCTCCTCGGGCGGGTGTTAGTTTCGATTCTCAAGTGAGATACAAGAGTTTAGATATATTTCCAACATCTTTATGAAATTGTTTCCAATTTTTTTACTTTTCCATATAGTACAACAGCATTATTGAACTGTTTATTAACTATTTCTGTCATTAGATAAAATTTTCCCGGAACAATTGTTCAGTATATTTTTGATACTTTTTGCAGTATCTATAATTATCTATAACTGTAATTTTGTGCCCATACATTATTGCAATTGCCTAAAACGCATTCTTTTGTTACCAACTATTTCCATTTACCGTCATTTAAATTTTTTCCATATAGATATAACATATGTATACACAAAATAGAGCACCTACTAACAGAAACTGCCAGAACTTTCTCTAGTCATTTACACCGCATTGAAAGTGGCAAAGTTTAGAAATAGCTTCATGATATAAAATGGAAAATTCATACAACTTATACATTTCCAGACGTTACTAAATTTGCTATAAAACCAATAATTTAAAAATCAATTATTGGTGCCATATGTATTTAAAACAACTAGCAATTCAACAAATTTATCAAAGCACGCAAGAAGCTGGAACGAAAAATACACAACAAAACGCAAACACTTTAAAACCAAAAGTGTCACAGAAACAGTTCTCTGTGTTTCAGAAATATAGATCATACTTATTATATATATATATATATATATATATATATATATATATATATATATATATATATATATATATATATATATTACTGCAGTCCAGATTCGGACAGGAACCCATTTTCAATCAGGTGTTTATAAAAAGAATTTCTACGTGGTGCCCTGAGACCCCAACGATTCTATAGTATGTTGTATTAAACACTCATCAAAGTGCAGTTGTTATGTCTTTTTTTTTTCTTTCCGTAGTTTCAACTGTTTCATAGGCTTCTATGTTTTATTGGATAAATTATAATTTTTAACAAGAAACTGCGAATAATTCAAAAAGTACATGTGTTAGGTATAGGATATGTTTATATAAGTCTACTTCAAATTTAATTCCACATTAATTGCCATAATAGAATGTGGCCAATGTCATTTAAAAAAATGAAGTTTTTGATATTGTTTTATTCCCATTTTCAAAAAATTGCAACAACCACTGGACACTTCGTTGACCCTATCATGGCCACTTAAATGATTCGTTGAACTTTAGGGAATCGATTGAAAAAAACTTGTTTACCTAGCTTAAACAATTTAAAAAATATGAATTTTTTAATGGGCCCTTGCATCTCTTAAGAGAAATATTGACACATGTAAAAAGCTATTACAGATAAATACCGACAACGTAAACGCTTTATAATCAGAATTTAATGCTGAATTAGAAAAATATCTACTAAAATGGATTGTGTTCATTTAAGAAAATAGAGATGGCATCAACTTCCGGTATTTACAGAAGTGCCGCCATTTTGAAATTATTATTTTTGGACTCAATGGTCGACCATGGCAGGATACCAAACCTCAAATATCTGTCTCATTTGTAAGTGAAAAATATTCTAATGGATTTCTTAAAGGAATCACCCTGTGTACTATATAGTACCATAAGAAATTAAGATGTATCGAAAATGTATCCCAATATGCTGCAAACGACACCCATATTATATATAGGAACAGGCGCACTTGTTAGAAACATTTCAAAAATATTCCTTACTTACATTTTTCTTGAAATCACTCAGTCACTAACCCATTTCCTTCTTTAATATTATGTAACCAAAATTAGTCATATTTAACATGATAAATAGTGATATACATACCAATTCTGGAAGACATTGTTTGATCATTTTCTTGAATATAGGGTCTCCCTCTCCAGCATCAAGGCATATAGAAAAACCATTTTTTACTGGATTCATGCACAAACCACATACGTCTCGATCTTCCGAAATTTCATTTGTTCTAAGACAGACTTCTTTTAGATCTAGTTTTACACGGTCCTTGTCATTAACAAATGGAACTATGTAACCATGCGCGTCGAAGCACACTGTTTTAAAATCACAACATTTTGTAAGCATTTCTGCACAGTTTATACACATCACGGGCTCTCGTATGGCAGTTATAAAATCCTAAAACAAAATTTGTCTAAAACATCACACGGCCAAGATGCATTATACCTAAGTATTAAATTTAATCAAATTTATTATAGGTAAACTTATTCCATTTGCTTACAGCTGAACGACATATTCGACTTACTGTTTTTGGTAGAACTAGATCCAAGATACCCTTCGTATCGTCTCCTATAACCTTAAATTCATCACATACTTTTAAACAAATTCCACATATTTTCTCTTCCATTCTCATTTTCTATAGAACATGCAGGGCAAAATATTTACGATAAATTTACAACGAAAAGTGAACAATTAATTAGTTATTTTACGATAGTCCACCTTGTGATGTTTGTGTTCTTTATGCCACAAGCCACATATGTTTTGCTTTTTGTTTAAAGGATTTGAAATTAGTAGCTAATTTCGCACTATTGGTTTATTCTGGTTTTCAGAAATACCCCGTCCTCGGATGTCGGGCACATGCGCAGTTAGTAAAACACGGACCGAACTTAATAACTGCGCATGTGCCTGACATTAGAGGACTGAGGAGCAGCGTTGCCAGAGCGCCAAAGATTAATGTACTGATCTGGAATGAAATAAACGTACTGATTTTGGTGAAAAGGTACTGACAAACTGAAAGCAAAATATCTAAATGTCCAATAATGTCCGATTCGGTGATGCTGCAGCCTTTCCGGGCTATATAGATATCTGTATTAAGGCAACTAGATTTCGTTAAAAATCTTTCATTGCAAATTTTTTGAAGAGCGGGGGGGGGGGCATTTCTCTGGTGCACATTTTTTCCCCCCTCGCTCGAAATTTTTGAAAAGCGGGGGGGGGGAGGGCGATTTCTCTACACATTTTTTTCCCTCTCTCGAAATTTTGAAGAGCGAGGGGGAGATTTTCAGCGATTATTCACAACGACCACACTACTATGCTAGATTAAAATTATCCGTTTTTTTATCCGATTTTCGGAGGGTCTGATTTCTATGTCCTCGAAGTGACAATAACATGTCCTACTACACTCAGAGAAATGAAATGCCCGGATTTAAATAGTAGAGACGAGTCATAAACATAAATGCTGTGTACAGCCACCAATGTGCTAAACTACTAAACAAAATTATAAATTAACCAAAAAAACAAATTCACTTGAAAGGAAATTTCGCAAAACGTACTGAAACTGTAAAAGTAGCACTGACGTACTGACAGAGTATGAAAAGTACTGATTTCAGTACAAAAGTACTGGCACTGGCAACGCTGCTGAGGAGTGAGGACTGGTAGTTCTCAAAACTAGAACCAAACCCTATAAACATCGTGATAAATTAAGGGCCGGTTTAAAGCACAGGACATATGCATATACTTAGGGCTGGTTTATCAATATGAGGATAAGTTATCCAATGGTTAAATCAAACTTTAAATAAGTAGGATCACTTCCACGCGTTGATAGCAAGTGTAAAGCTATCGACGCGTGGACTACATGCAGTAGGGGAAGTAACCCTACTGTATTATAAACTGTGCGTTAACTATTTGATAACTTGTTATCCTCGCATTGATAAACCGGTCCTTAAACATATTTCGTTGCGAGGAAATCCTATATGGTTAAGGCAAAGATTAGAGAATTAATAAGATAGGACAGCCGGCGGAAAACCTCCTTACTTTTACAGTTAAATTGGTGTACTCGCGCAGTTGCCACAATGTGACAAGCAGACGGAGAAAGTAACACTAGAAAGAGAGACCAATAGTGAAAAATGAACATTGCCCTGCTCGAACGATCGAACTCAGCTGATTGTCAGTAGCCGAGGTCACACAGGTTGCTTTGTAATATATGTCACATGAAGTACTTCTATGTTTATATGTAAGGTATCTATTTGGTTAGGATAGAATTGTACATTGAAAGAATAATTTTTAAACTTTTTTCGGAAAAAACAGCCACACGCAGCTGTCATCAAGGTCTGTACGTGACGTAGCACTTGTCGATTTTAATGAGCTAACCTATCTTAGTTAGTTTGGTCAAAAAATCGTTTCTGCTGGATGTCATGTTCCTTAAAATTAGAGTACCCAACTGTCTTCGTCTTCTCCGTCGGACTGTCCTATCTTGTTAGTTCTCTAATCTTTGGTTAAGGGCTGGTTTATCAATGTGAAGATAACTTACTTATCTTATGGTTAGATCACAGTTTAATTCAGTAAGGTCACTTGACGCGCCGATAGCAGGTGTAAGGCTATCGACGCGTGGATTACGTTCAGTAGAAGTGAGTCTACTGTAACTAGGGATGGCAAAAAAATGTAATATGTCGATATATGAATGATTTGATACATCACAAGACTTAGATCGATATATCTACAAACAATTATCGATATTTCTATATACCGATATATTTTATACATTTCGAAGAGCGTTGGAGGCACTGAACTGTACCATACAAATGGAATGCCAATGTCTATTCCTATTTGTATGTAAAATTGAATCTCGCGCAAGTATGGCGACGGGAGGTCTCGGCGCAATCGCATTGTGTAACGCACCAGGGCCGGCTCTATTTTTATATCAAGCGTTTTTAATATGTCTTTTTTTCAGAAATCTTCAAAAATACGCGTGTATAGATAGATTGACATTTCTTATATAGTTAACCTTTGTTTTAATTTTTATTAAAGTACAAAAAAAGTTGTCATTCCCAAAACATAATTATTAAATTTTTTCTAGTAAACGTTCTTGATAATGTACGATCATATTGATGAGAGTTGAATACAGAGTCCACCAAAAAATGAAGTCATATTTTCTATCTCAGAGATCTAAATATAATTTAGAATAGTAGAATAGAATAGAATAAAAATGTATTATTGTGTTACAAAGTTACACAAAAGGCGAGAGCTCAACATGCTTGGTTGATTTTCATCCCTACCCGCACGTAATAAAAGATTCCAAAAAAGCTATTATGATGATAAATGCTTTTTTTAATTATTATTATGAAATAATAATTAATTGTAACATAGATAACATTAATATATACAAAATAATTATTAATATATGATGATAATATAAATACAAAATACACATAAGTACAAAACATGCGATTGGGTAATGAAAATAATACTAATAATGCAATAAGAATTACTGGGAGTTAAGGTCACTTATAAGTATAAACACAAAGCAACAAGAACACAGTATATATAGGTATAATTGCATATATTAAACACAACCTCTTTTATTTTGTTTTGAAATTGAAATTAGAATAGATCAAGTCAATATCATCAGTTATATATGCAAATAATGTTGAATTGTTTAAAATTATTAAGGTAGATTCACAAATAGCAATAAACTTTAAAATTCGCAAAGAAAATTATGGAAAATAGGTGATGTTACAGAATTTTGTATCCTAAATTTCCACTGAATTCTATATATTTATCATGTAGAGTTAAGTAGATATCTCGGAAAGTATATAGCCTATCGAAAATTTTTTAGGCAAAATTACCCACGTTAAAACAAAAGATCCCAAAACTCGGAGTTGTCGCCGATATTTGGATAGAAGTATATTTTATAGAATAGGCAAGAACAAGGTACTTACTTAAAATATCACAAACCTTTGCCCCGATTCTTGCAAAACAGCATCTACAATAGAATTCCGGACCATATTGTTTGATTAACTTATCACGAACTGTAAATACCTGCTAAATAAAACAATCGATAAAAACGAGAGAATTGCTTAACGACGGCTCTGAAATTCTGCGCTAATCCAAGACCTCCCGCTATGGGAGACAAATCAAAGAATAATGGCGTCGGCGCATAATGTCTTCAAGAAGCATTCTGGCTCAAGCACCAACATACTTTTAATATTAGATTTCCACTGCGGCGACGCATATGCCGCCGACCTTCAGTCGCATGTAGGCCGTATTTTGTTCACGCGCATATATCTGTATTGGTCTTCCATTTATTATGTAGAGTTCAGTGGTTGGAGGGGAATATTCCTCGCAATAAAGTTTTTATGCAACATAAAATTTTGAGGGGGGGGAGTAATATTCATTTCCAGTGTTGCCGTTTTGCCAGTAATTACTGGCATTTATCAGGAATAGATTCTTGCCAATACATTTGCCAGTATTGACCTAATACCAGGAATAACTTGTCAGGGATGTTGATTTGGAACTAATTTTTATTTTGTTTTAATTAACATTACATATGAATTACAAAGATTACTTTGAATGACTTTCAGAATGTTCAGAGGTAATAAATAAACTTTATAGGTATGTTTGTGGAAAGGAAATGCAAAAATTTTATATATACACTGAAAATTAATTAATGAATTATAAACAATAAAAAATATTGAAAATTGAGATATATACCTAATAGAAATTTCTTAAGATATTACTTTTGAAGATATGGTCGTTCTTCCAAGGGGAGGCTCAGCCTCCCCTGACGAGCCGCCACTGCTTGAAGGCCAATGATGAGGTCTATTACGACCTATCCACATATTTGGAAAATTGTCATTTAAGAAATATCTCACAATATTCCTAAAATTGGGTGGAGCGCCATCATGCTGGTAATACATTTCCGCAATATTTTAATTTTCCAATAACACGGGTAAAAAATTTTGCAATAACGTTTTTCAAATATAATTATTTCACACTTATTCATGGAAATTGTCTTGGTTTTGAATGAAACATCTTTATGAGTGGCTTTATGTCTTTCTGATGAGCTCCAGAATAAGGGAGAAAAACCTTTCAAAGGCTAAGCATTTCCAAGAAACAGAATGATAGATTTCATGAAAATGTAACCCATTAGAATGAAATTTTTTTTAAGACAAGGTAGATAAATAAATTCATTTTAGGCTTTTGGTCTCATTTTTAACTGAATCTTCATAATCGTAGGGGGTTATGTAGATACTAGTTTAATCTGCATGGCCATAGGGAACTGTGTGGACGCTAGTGTTAGAATGAGAATTGTCAAATAAGAATAAATTAGACAAATTCATTTTAGGATTGTAATTTGCTAGCTTAACCAGAATTCAGGTTATCAAAAGAATGCAAAGATTTCATTAATATTTTTACACAAAGTTTTTCTTTTAGTTATAGTTATTTTCTCTGCTGTTTACAAAATCCTATAAAGAATAAGTTTCAATCCGAATAATCCAGTTACAAAAATTTAATCGATGAACTTCATTCCCTTGCTCTTACCTCTGAATCTGTTGAACTTGAAATGAATAGAGATTATTTTTTTTAGTGTTCTCCAAACACTGACATGTGAAACACCTAAGTAAATAAATATGACCCACTCTTCTTGTGATAATTTTTGGATTATTTGCAACAATATTTAGTATATTCTCTTCTACAGCTAAAGGTTGCCTTACTTGATGCTCATTTAAGGTGACTGTTGGATACCGACCATGATTTTTAGAATAATTGGCAACTCTAGCAAAAGTGGATGCCGAATGGACGCCGAATTCCTGATCATAAAGATCAGGAATTCGGCGTCCAGGAAATCTTTGATATTCTCTCAGCAGCCCATCCATTGTCATCACAAAATCCATACACATAGATTATATCCACATATTCCCCATTTGAAAGTTGATAAGGCATATTATATGTACTTTGTAATGTGGGTAATAATATTAATACAAATAACAAATATTTTAGAATAATAAAATGCAAGCATGTCGCATCAGTAAATATGACCTGTCAAATATTAAAATGTTCAGCATTGCCTACTTGACAACAAAACAGCTATGTTATAAAATCATCTCTTAAGTTTTAGTAAATGGATTATTCTGAATCGAAGCATTCTTAACAGATGCCTGTTTACAGATGAGGCACAATTTACAAGAGGTGGTGTCTATAATTTAAGAAATTCACATGTTTGGACAGAAAACAATCCACATGCTATAAGACAGAATAGATCCCAACATCGATATGCTGTTAATATAATAATAATAATAATAATAAATAAACTTTATTTAACCTGGCGGGGTGTCAGTAAATGCTGGTATTAATCCCAACCAGAAACTCAAATAAAAAAATTATACATACAGAAAGTAAAAGATAAGCACAAAATCAGTAACATAAAAATATAAAAGTAATAAGGAATAAAAAGTAATGTAAAAATATAAAATTATATCAAGTACAGAAAGTATCCACAAAATCAGTAGTAAGTATATAAAAAAGTAAGATACAAAAGATACAAAACAGAAGGTAGAAAGATGTTATTTAAATATACATATAACAAAAAGTGCAAATTTAAACAATTTTAACTAGTTACTTAAAAATAATTGTTTAGCATTTTTTTAAAATCCTTGTGAAGACAGACTTTCGATGTGATCCGGAATTGCGTTGTATAAGAAGGCAGCTAAATAAATGAAAGACGATTCATATTTTTTGGAACTATGACTTGGGATATTTAATGTAGTGTCTACGAAACGTAGACGAGAGCTATGCAGGGAACCCCGGAATATTAATTTCTTACTAAGGTATTTAGGCTCCTGATATATTAATATGTTGTGCACAAGACATACCAGATGTAGTTGCCATTTGGATTGAAGATTAAGCCTATTAAATTTTTTATAAAATGGTGTGATATGATCACGCCTAGGTATCACTACCGAGAAACGTAAGCATGAGTTTTGCAACTTTTGCAATCTATATTGTTCTGCGGCAGTAAGACATGGTCCATAAATGACATTTCCATACTCAAGTTGAGATATTATAAGAGACTCTGGTAATTTTAACTTAGTAGTTGTTGGTAAGATATATTTAAAGGCATAGAGCGATTTCAGCTTCGCATAACATTTTTGCAGTAATTTGGTAACATGAATTTCAAACGTTAAGTGTTTATCAAAGATAATTCCCAGACTTTTGGCAGATTCTACGAATAGTACTTCTGTACCATTTATATTTAACTTACAAGAATCGTCAGTAAAAGCTAAGCGTTTGGATTTGAAATTAATAGCAACGGATTTTTGAGCATGGAGCTTTAATCCATGATCACTTAAGTATTTATGTATTGAATCTAAATCAGTATTTATGTTGGCTATTGCCCGATCTACGTTGACTGGATTATATGAAGTGTACATTTGACTGTCGTCGGCATACTGATGGAATTTACAGAATTTTATTTTCTCATGTAGATCAAACATAAAAAGCACAAATAGTATGGGGCCCAAGATTGAGCCTTGGGGCACCCCTGTTTTGACAAAGCTATTTTGAGACATCAGTGGTTTTTCCGAGCAATATAATTTCACCTGTTGAGTTCTTCCAGATAAATAACTTCTGAACCAATTTACCGACTCAATTCCTAAATAGGCAAGTTTACCCAATAGCAGTTCGTGATGTAAACAGTCAAAGGCCTTTGTGTAATCTAACATTACAGTAGTTGTAACTTGTGAATCATCAATAGCCTTTAAAAAGTCATCGGTCATGTCTACGAGTGTGGTGACAGGGCTGTGGCGGGCTCGGAAACCTGACTGATTTTGTGGTAATAAGTCATGGCAGCGGATATGATTTAATAACTGCTTTAATATGATTCTTTCTAGAACTTTTGACATTATATTTAAAAGGCTTATAGGTCTGAAATCAGCATAATTTTCTAGTGGATGCTTCTTTGGTAGCGGTATAATGACAGCTTCTTTCCAAGATATTGGAACTACATTATTTTCAATTGAAAAGTTTATTACATGAGTTAGCGGTGTCACTAGGAAATCTAAACAAAGTTTTAACGTATTTAAGGAAAATTGGTCACTACCAGCAGAGTTAGATTTAATTTGCGAAAAAGCTTCTAATACATCCTTTTCTTCAACACTGTGTAATTTTAATTTGCTATGAATATCGGGATGGGCAGTGGTTTCATAGGCATTAATAACTTCATTGTGTACTTCAATAGAGGGAACTGAATGTACAAAATATTTACTAAATTCGTCTGGATTGTTTAAATGTTCTGGTATTACTGAGTTCGCTTTTAAGTGTACATTTAATGAGTTTATCGTTTTCCACCAGTCCCTAGAATTTCTTTGCATTCTTAACTTATATATGCTTTTTTTTCTAGCCTAATTGATGATGTAACAAGGTTACGAAGTTGTTTATAATATACCCACTTAATATTTGACTCCTCTTTGTCGCAATTTGGTATACGGATATATGATTTATACTTTGAAAAAGCACGATTTCTTAATTTGATCATAAGTTTTATCTTTGATTTTATACTACTACTAGTGGTATAAAATCAAAGGTTTTATGTATGTATTTGGTGCAGTGTTTTCAACAATCAATTGATTGGGCCACATATCCTCCCTGATAGATTATCAGGTGAACTGCAAGTTACATTTTTTTGTTAATTAAACCCTGAAATAAATATTCAAGTTCCAACTGTCTCGACCATTTTAATGAAATTGGATTTACGGCAAGTAATCAAGGTTGACGAATAAAATGCGCAAAAAAATTAAGTGAGCTACTCTATTCAATTTTTTCCGCTCTTTTCGAATATCGAAACAAATCTACCAAATTTTGTCATACAGGGTGTTGATTTTAAAATACAACATATTGTCAATTTTGTATTAAGCCGGACCTGAATTTCTTTTTGGTTTAATATGAAATTCTATCAAGTAAAATAAGTGAAACATACATTCTAAGTATGAACCGACTATACAGGGTGGTTCAATAATTATGATCAAAGAAAAATGCCAAAATCAATAGAACATCCTGTATCTCAGTAAGGAAGAACGATGGATGCATCAATGCCGGGTAATTTGGAACTGCCAAAGCGCCCTCTATCCACAAGTAACGTATGTACCCTTAACTTTGAAACATCCTGTATTATTATTATTATTATTAAAAAATTGCAAAGAAAGCAGAAACTCCACCTCTCGCTCTGAATGAGTGGAATCATTCGCATATGTAATTTGAAATATGACACGTGTGTTGTAACAAAACCACCCCCTCTCCGAGGGTGCAATCCCTCCTCCGGAGCAGGCGGGCGAGTTATTGTTTTATTCGATGGGGTAGCGTTTGCTGCCATCAGGTCAGGATATTTTAAATTTCCGCCTGACCTCGGAAATAAGAAAATTTTTCTGGTTTGCAGAGGCACCAATATTCTCTTCTGGGGTGTAGACCCGGCCATGGTTTACATACGTGGATTTTGTGTACAGGGTGGGCAACTAAGAATGGAGGTCGGCCATATCTCAGAAACCAAGCATCGCACAAATTTAGGAAAAAAATTACCTTAAGTAAAGTGGCCACGAAAAATCGCTGGAAAATATTTTCGAGTTTCTAAAATGGCCGCTAGGGGGCGTAACAGCCACAGCAGAATAGAAAATCAGGTTTTTCTCAGTATTTTGCTCAATTAAGTGGTACTGAAAATACATGCATCGTAATCCTAGGACAATTTTGAATCTTTTTAGTTTTCCATTTTTTTTGTATCTTCAAAAATAAAGTGGTGGGGAGATGCCAAAAATACATTTTTTCAAATGTCGATTACTCCGATTAGCCTTAACGGAATTTAACAAACTTAGTCTCATTGGAAAGTGCTTTTCTTGGTCTATCGAGTGCATGTTGTGCTATTTCCATTTGATTATTACTGTCGCCGCTAGAGGCCGTTATTTGACATGACAACAAATATCGCGCTTTTTCTTAAAAAATTTAAATGGAATGGTATATTTATTTTTACATGGTAAAATAGAGAATTAAAAGCCTCAGATATCAGTGAAAACCGCAACTAGATAGCTTTTCTCTAACGGAAGATATTAGCAAACAAAGTTGAAATTATGAATTATTATCAGATCTTGCCGACGGGATTTGCAAAGTAGCTGTTGAAAACAAGTAAGCTGTGAAAATGACACAATGAAGAAACAACATATTATGTCAAAATATTTAACTTGTCATTATTGTTATTTTGTGCAGTATTTAGTTTTTTATTTGAATTTGTTTTCGTTTTGAAAATTAATTTTTCAAATTATAATGATTCTTACAAATGAATCATTTGACATGTTAGCGATTTAGTTCGAATGCATGAGACATGCAACCCTTGCTGCCAGAGTCTATGCAGTGCAATATCCTGAAAGACGTCATCCAAGTGATAAAGTTTTTATTCGACTGGCACATGGTTTTCGTACGAAGGAAGTGTACCGTGTATCGAAGATATCGTTACGAAATTTTAAATGTATTTTTGAAGTTACGAAACGTCCCAATTTTCATAATTGTCAGTTTCATTACATAACTAGTCATGTAATGAATTTTAATTAAACTGTTATTATTAAACCCATCATTTAGAGAAAAGACATTAAGGCACAAAAAACACTTTATTAATAAAATGCAAATAGAAACATTCCGTCATCTGCATTTTTAACAAAACATTTAAAGTTTTCTTCTGTTAAAATAATAAATTTCTTAGCGTGGTAACCTGAAGATCTTCTCTTTAAAAATGGTATTAATATGGTATATTTTTTGTCAATGTTTCTTTTGGCATTTAATTCTTTAATATTGATTCCTACTCAATATTCATATCGTGACGCTTTATAATTTTTCATCGTTTCGAAATACGCAAGAGAATCTTTTCACATACATCTTTTTATTCACTTTTGTTGACACCAGTTTTCAAATCTCGTATATTATACTTCCTCATATATGCTTTTTGATTTACCAGGTAAGTATTATTGAATTTACTGCTACTCTTTTATATCAGATGGAATATCCACATCTAAATCAACAATTTCTGACTTAATTTGCTTAAAAAAATTCAGCAGATTGACAACTGAACTTTGTTAATACAAATGTCAACCTATACCTACTAATGCTCAGGTACAGCGATAAACACAAAATTCATTTGTATCACTGTAGGTGTAACAATGTTTGAAACCGCAAAATAAAATTCAATATAAATTGCAATTTCTTTTCTATTTTAGAGCAGGATTAGATAAAAACATTATGAAACAGTAATTTTACTTGACTCGCGTAATTTGCAAATATTGCATTCGTCAAGTAAAATTAGTCTTTTCATAACTGTCTACATAAATATATTGTTATTATTATTATTAGAATTGTTGTCTGTTATTAATTACTAATTTTTATATTATGTAATATATTCTACTCGATATGTTTGATATATGTTGTTTCTTCATTGTGTCATTTTCACAGCTTACTTGTTTTCAACAGCTACTTTGCAAATCCCGTCGGCAAGATCTGATAATAATTCATAATTTCAACTTTGTTTGCTAATATCTTCCGTTAGAGAAAAGTTATCTAGTTGCGGTTTTCACTGATACCTGAGGCTTTTAATTCTCTATTTTACCGTGTAAAAATAAATATACCATTCCATTTAAATTTTTTAAGAAAAAGCGCGATATTTGTTGTCATGTCAAATAACGGCCTCTAGCGGCGACAGTAATAATCAAATGGAAATAGCACAACATGCACTCGATAGACCAAGAAAAGCACTTTCCAATGAGACTAAGTTTGTTAAATTCCGTTAAGGCTAATCGGAGTAATCGACATTTGAAAAAATGTATTTTTGGCATCTCCCCACCACTTTATTCTTGAAGATACAAAAAAAATGGAAAACTAAAAAGATTCAAAATTGTCCTAGGATTACGATGCATGTATTTTCAGTACCACTTAATTGAGCAAAATACTGAGAAAAACCTGATTTTCTATTCTGCTGTGGCTGTTACGCCCCCTAGCGGCCATTTTAGAAACTCGAAAATATTTTCCAGCGATTTTTCATGACCACTTTACTTAAGGTAATTTTTTCCCTAAACTTGTGCGATGCTTGGTTTCTGAGATATGGCCGACCTCCATTCTTAGTTGCCCACCCTGTACAAGGGTGTTTAACTGTTAATGGGTAGATTCAATAAGGCCACAGACTTATAATACAAGTATAATGTTCCAAAAAATGTAATTATTACACTTCAGACAATAAAAATTAAATACACTAATCGTTACAACTTTAGATAATGAAAATTGTATGTTCAAAATTATTATACTTTACACAGACAGGGAAAAATGATGAAGAACTTATTGTTAAAGAGCTTAAAGGGACTGGAAGATATAATGAATATATGGTGGCTGCCGATTTTGCCTTAAAAAACGATTTCTATATAACCCAAGTTTCTGGCCAAATGGAGTTAGGTTAAACGCTTCGATTTTGATCTTCACAAACGAAAAATCAAGGACAGTGGTAGGGACAATCGACCGAGTTCTTTTTTAGTGAAGGAACAAATAGAAACAGACCACAAAAATTAACGGATAAACTAAAAAATCAAACCACTAAAAATCAAGCTCGGAGCATTGTGATTTGCCATCTCAACATCAGAAGCATGCGAAACATAATTTCTAAGTTTGAGGTTCTTTTACAATCATTGGAATATCCCCATATCATCTGTGTCACAGAAACACACTATAAAGAAGACGAAATAACTCAGATAAATTTATATCCTTATGTTCTAGCTGATTACTACTGCCGTAGTTCCAGTGGTGGTGGAGGTGTAGCCATTTTTGTAAAGGAGGGTCTGGATTTCACTGTAAGAGGATGTAGTATAAAAAAAGAAGAATCTTGCTTCGAATACGCTTTAGTAGAAATTAACTTGAATACAAATAATCTTATCAAAATTGGATGTGTCTATAGACCCCCTGAATATACAATAAGTTTTTAACCTGCATGTTTGATTTTTTATGTCTTGCTTTTAAAACAAACTCTATAAACATTATATGTGGAGATTTTAACATAAATTTAGATAACAAGTGTATAGACAAGTATGGTAGGAAATTTTCGAATTTAATAAGGTCTTTTGGACTAAATATATGTATAACTGAGTATACTCGTGTTACCGACAACTCAAAAACTATTAACGACAATATCTTATGTAATGTTGACTCATTATTACTAAACCCTACTGTTGTAAACTGTGATATATCTGACTATTTTTTGCAGCATATTACATACAATTATGAACATATTAAAAATACTGATTTTCACCCTGATATCAGGCTGAAGAGATTCTTTAATAATGCGTATAATATAGCCAAATTTAACCAATGATTAGCCCTTGAAAACTGGGATTTTCTTAACACCGATGCAGACAGTAATACTAAATTCGAATCTTTTTATTATATATTTCTTAATCATTTGGACCACGCTTTTCCATCAGAAACACTTAGAAACCACAAGCAATCAATTTTCCATAAACCCTGGATTACACAACATTTATTTGTTGAGGGTAAATTCGTCAGAGATGTATACAAAACTTATAAAGCTACTATGGATGAAGGTGTTCTTATCCGTTATAATATTCTAACGAAAAACCATTCATACCATATAAAAATGGCAAAAAAAGTTACCATAATTCATTAATGCTAAACTCCAGTAACAAATCTGCTACTGCCTGGAAAATAATAAATAGTCAAGTGAACAAAAAGAAAACGCATAGTGTGCCACTATGCCTAGTAGACAAAGCAGGACATAATATCAATAACTATCAGGATGCCACCCAAGCATTCAATGATTATTTTATTAATTCGATAAATGATTTAACTGACAAGATGTCTGTCAGTGCACAAGCAGCCTCTGATATTCGAGAAAAGTATTTTTTTTAATTTCCTATTACTTCCCAAGAAGTACGATCAATATTAATAAAAATATCCAACAAGCATTCTGCAGGCTCTGATGAGATTCCCTGTTCATTATTAATCAAAGTGGCTGTTCATATCACAAATTGCCTAGTTATACTTATCAATCTATCCTTTCAAGATGGTATGTGTCCAGTACTTTTGAAAAAAGCACAAATTGTTCCAATCTACAAAAAAGGTGATTTATCTCAAATTACAAACTATAGAGGAATTGCCCTCCTGTCGGCTTTTTCTAGACTGTATGAAAATGCATTCCACACAAGACTCTCAAAATTTCTAGAAACACAAACAATTTTGTCAAACAACCAATTTGGATTTAGGAGCAATTTATCAACCCAGAATGCTATTTTGGCAGTATATAATTATATCCTGCATAACTTTGAACTTAAAAATAAGACCTCAAACGTGCTTTTGACACAGTTAATATTTATTTATTTATTTATCGTTTGTATTAACAGTACATATGACCAATTACAGATACACGTTAAAAACTATATGAAAATATATGTATGTAGACACATATACACTCATACATACTCATATAAACATACATATAAAATTGCACTTAATCTAATGACGCACACACATAAAAATTTAGCTAGCATTTTCAAGCGGATTAATTACCTCATTTTTCAGACTAGACAAACTAGTGCAGAAGGGGTCAACATTGCTAGTATGCGTATTGACTAATGAACACATTCTGAACAGTGGACTGTTTTTGTACAAATTTGTTCTGGGAACATTTAAATAAAATAGGCTATTATTTCTTGTTATTATTGATGTACCTATTCTGAATGGAAGTTGAGCAAGAAAGTTTGTGTTGTCTATTAAACCTTTTATTAATTTGAAGACAAACATTGTACATGCTACAAATCTTCTAAACTTCAAGCTTTTATAATTAAAAATGTTTCTCAACTCTTCCTGATCATAACCTCTGGGTGGGTAACTGCCATATGTCTTAAAATATAGAAACTTTAAAAATTTTCTTTGTACATTTTCTAGTGCAGTTATTTTGATTTCATATTGGGGGCACCACACGATACAGGCATATTCCAATTTAGGAATAATGAATGCATTGTATAGTGCTTTTATTGCATCAATGTTATTAAAACTTCTAGAATTCCTTATTACAAAACCTAGCATCTTGTACGATTCACTAACAATTTTATCAATATGTTCTGTAAAGTTTTTCATCTAGTATTACACCGAGATCTTTCTGAGACTTCTTTCTAGTAAGTGTATGACTGTTTAGTACATAGTCGAATGTAATCATTTCCTTTTTACAAGAAAAAGACATTACATAACATTTTTGAATGTTAATAGTGAATTTATGGTCTGAACACCATTGAGCTCTATTATTTAACTTCGTCTGTAGAGCACTGCAATCAGCAGTGTCATTTATAATTTGAAATAACTTGAAATCATCAGCATAGATCAACCCTTGTGCTTCACCTAAGTTGCAACCTAAACTATTTATTACTGCTAAGAATAGTAATGGACCAAGGTTTGATCCCTGAGGGACTCCCGACGTTGGTGTGTATCGGAATGATCTATATCCTTTAATTTCAACATATTGCTCTCTATATTTAGTAAGTATGAAGTTATTAACAAAATAATGTTCTCATCAACCTCAAGCTGAATTAATGCTTGAACTACTTCATTATGACATACTCTGTCAAAAGCCTTTTCAAGGTCTGTAAAAATAACATCCACCTGTTGGCCATGTCTGAAGGCTTCATGCACATACTGAGTAAAGTTCAAAAGATTTGTAACTGTAGAACGCTTGGGAAGGAAGCCATGCTGTTGCATTAAAATTTTACCAGAGATTTGCTCAAATATTCTTTCATAAATTATTATTTCGAACACTTTAGCCAAACTACATATTGGTCTATAATTTGTTATATCTCTCTTAGAACCAGACTTAAAAATTGGAATGACTTTACTCAGCTTCCATTTATCTGGGAATTGGCAATTTACAAGACAACTATTAAATATGTGCACTAGAGGACACAATAAAGCAGAAGCACATCCTTTTATTATGTACGAAGGAATACCATCTGGTCCCACTGATCTGCCTACTTTGAGCTTTTTAATAGCAGCACTGACCTCTTCACTAGATATTGGCGTGAAACAAAATGTTCCATTGTAAAATTTAATGTTATTTGCAAGAGATGAATGGTCTGCATATATTGACTTGAAATATGTTGCGAAAGCATTACTAATATTCTGTAGACCATGTATTATTGTTCCATCAGCTGATATCGACTCAGGGATATCAACTGAACTTTTCTGGTGTTTTACATAAGCCCAGAAGAAATTGGGATTTTCAGCCAATTCGTTCTGGACATTACTTAGATATTCTTGATAAGCACATTGAATCTGGTTTTTTACAGTTTTTCTAATGTCAGCATATCTCCGCTTCCATTCAGCTTCACCTGATTTGTTGTATTTAACTCTGTACTGATGTTTCTTTTTAATATTCTTAATAATATCAATATTATACCACACAGGATATTTCTCTTTAGAGTGCTTTGCTATTGGTACACAAATATCAAACACATTATAAATTTTTCTATACAGTCTATCAACTACTAAAATTATAACATCACTATTATTATCATTGCCCCTGTCATAGTTTTCAAAAATTTCCTGCCAGTTACTATCATGCATATAATTGTACAATAATGGATAATTAGCTTTCTTAAAGTTGTAATGTTCAGAGTCAACAAAATTTGACTCTCTCATTAAATTGTTAAATTTGGAGGAGATATTTAAAGAAGGATGATATTCATCTTCTGGTAATAATGGGTCATATTCTCTATTGACTGTAGTTGATTCCAAATTGGTTAAGACTAAATCTAATAAAACATTTTTACTGTTGACTACGTAATTACATTGTGCAAAATCATTAAAAAATTAAAAAATTTAATAAGTTTGAAACAGATTCGTCCACAACACAATCAGTGACAATATTGATTTATTGTTAAATAAGTTATACAATTATGGCATCCGTGGGCCTGCCTTACTTTGGCTCTCCCAAGAAGTTATTTTAAAAACCAACAATACCATTTTTAAGTCACTGCCCAAAGATATTGAAACAGGAGTACACCAAGGGAGTGTATTGGGCCCCCTATTATTCATAACATTTATCAATGACATATTCTCTTATCTTCCACATAGTTTTGTGTCTCTTTTCGCAGATGACGCCTTAGTAGCAGTAAGTTCAGATAATATTAATGATTTAAATACCATAGCAAATGATGTTATTCACTGCATGAAAAAATATTGTCAGTACACTGGTTTTATACTCAATGATCTCAAAACTGATTTAATATTGTGCCCTCCAAGAAAAATGGATGAAAGTATACTAGTAAAAGTAAATAGTAGAAGTGTTCAACAGAGTGCTCAGGTTAAATTTCTTGGCTTGTATATGGACTCTCATTTGACATGGAACAATCAGATTGATATCATATTGAAACAAAACTATCAACTTCATGTTTTGTCTTATGGCAGCTCAGAAGTTATGTTACAACTGATATTCTAATAACATATATTACTATGCTTATGTCTACTCTACATTAAACTATGGTATAATATGTTGGGGCAACTCAACAAGAGTCAGTGAGGTCTTAATCCTCCAAAAAAGGATCTTAAAAACAATGACTTTCAAACGCTCTAAATTTTCATGCAGAAATTTATTCAAGCAATTAAACCTTTTAACTATAACCAATATATACATTTTAAATTGTGTTTGTTACGTTAAGTCCCATCCTGACGAATTTACTCTTACCAGAGACTCAAATTCACCTTACAACTTTAGGCCAAATCTTAATATAAGTATACCAAGGCATACTATGTCGGCATAAGCAAAAGGGCCACTAGTCATGGCTGTTAAAGCATATAACAAATTACCTATCTCTATTAAGGCTATACCTACCTTTATTTTATTTAAATCAATCAACAACATGGAAGAAACTATTGGCAACAAATCAGAAAATTATCGAGATATAAACAGACCCCATCCATAGCAGCATTGGAAGAACATGATATATCCTATAACAGCGACCTTGAAAAGGCAGAACTATTTGCTGAACATTTTGAAAAAACCTACAGGATAAAAAATGACAACCAATATGACGAAACAATTTACGAAGATATAAGAAATTGGTGCAATAATTTTTTCTCAGAAGAACTGCTAGAACAAAATAATACGATAAACGAGGAGACATACTTCGAAATATTAAATAAAGGAAGAAACACAGCCCCTGGAAAAGATAACATATCCAAAAACATTATTCGAAAACTAGGATACAATGTACATCTCTATATTATTATAATATACGAATACTGCCTTAACAGCCATTACTTCCCTACGCAATGGAAACAAGGAATTGTTATCACCATCCCCAAACCAAACACCAATCATCATAGAGTAGATAGTTATCATCCCATAGTTTTGCTGCCAGTGTTGGGTAAAAATTTCGAACAGTTACTTAAAAAACTTATCTTTGATGCTATTGGCCACAATATTCCCGACTACCAATTCGGATTCCGCGAAAAATGCTCCACAACGCATCCACTGACAATCATCACATCAAACATCCAGGCAGCGAAACTCGAAGGACGACATAGTGCGGCAATTCTTATTGATATAAACAAAGCATTCGACAGTGTATGGCATGGAGGTTTGCTATATAAGTTGGCAGTGCTGAACTGTCCAAAACATCTTATATACATAGTAAAAAATTATTTAAATGAAAGAACCTTACAAATTAGAATAAATACGAGTTACTCCAAATTATTTAAAACACAACAAGGACTACCACAAATCTCCCCTCTCTCACCGCCGTTGTACAACATTTTCTGTTACGATATTTACAACTTTGAAAAAGACTTCGAATATTTTAATCCTGATACATATATCCTGATGATACTGCCTTAATTAGCCATAATAGCACCTTAGAAAAAACCGTTGCTGAATTGCAAGAACTAATGAACAGGACAATGACATGGTTCAACAAATGGAGACTGAAACCCAACCCAACAAAATCCCAATACGTTATTTTTAATCATGCACCGAACAACAATTCGCCAACAGTTACTGTCAACCACCATAATTTAACCTCTCAAACAATAGTGAAATATCTAGGCATAAGCTTAGATCAAAAGCTAAACTTCAACCACCACACCAAATCTATAAAAAAGAGGTGTATCTCTAGAAGCAAACACTTTCGCTGCATGACCTACAGAAATAAGGGAATCAGCAAAAAGACAGCAGCACACATATACAAATCGATATGCAGACCAATGTTAGACTACAGCCATCCCATCTACTTAAATGCCAGAAAACCAGCAATAAACAACATCCAAGTTGCAGAAACATCATCGCTCAGAGCCATCACTAAATATCGACACCCAAGAAATCCCTTGCACAACCCACCAAACACTCTTCTTTATCAAATAACTAATACAGAGCCAATTCCACAGAGACTATTTAAACTATCCACTAAGTTCGCCAAGAATGACCACAACGTAGAAATACTTCAACCTCTGTGCAAAACAAGAAACCATGAAAGACCCAGCAGCAGGAAGTTTCCGGACAAAACCCTGTGGGAACACATTCGTGAAATAAGGACCACATGATAAAAAGTCAATAATAATTGTAACATTGTAACATATACCTGATTTTTTTTTTCTTTCACATGCTATTTAAATTTTGCTGTCTGTTATCCATACTTATTACAAAATTTATTATATTATTGTTAAAAAAAGGCTGAAGGACTTCGGTCAATGGCCATTTGGGTTTTTACTCAATAAAGTACTTTTATTATTATTATTATTATTATTTAAATCAAGAGTTCGTAATATGCTGCAAAAATATAGTTTTTATTGTATTGATGACTTTTTTATCTGTGAAAATTTATCGTGATGTTGTCTGTGTCCCATTTATATTCTTAGTGACATTTTTATTATGCACTTTTGTATTCATTTATATTTTTATCTGACAATTTCAATACTTGTAAATTACAGGTCTTATGGAAATAAATTATTATTATTATTAAAATTTAAAAAAATATGTCCAAATATATTTCTATTTCAAACTCGCCATAATTGGATTACTCTAGTCGAGAGTTTTTTCTTTTCAATTAAATGGTTAATAACTACTTCATTTATTGACAGATTTTCTTCAAAAACAATAAAGTTCACTTAAGCTCACTAACTTACCATTCGAATATCAATACAATACAATACAATACGTTTATTCATGTTAATATACAGGTATAAGTATTTACATAAGTCAAAATATAGATAAAAGAAGAAAATTATTACAGTAAGTATACGACTATTTTAAAAAATAGAGAAAATAATTTAGTTAAAACATAAAACATTAAAAGTTACTATAGTTACAACATATTTAAAAAACAGCATTATCAGTTAGGTACAGTGTTTGATTTCCTCACAAATGTCCTCAACTGTAAAGAAGGCCTTACTGATGAAGAACATTTTAATTGTAGCTCTGAATTTATCCATGGGTAGCTCTCTGATTTTGGGGGGAAGACTATTAAAGAGTTTAACTCCAAAGTGCTTTATACCTGTTTGCCCTCTTGTTAATCGTGTGAAGATCGTTCTTAAATGATCCTTGTTCCTGGTCTCATGATTATGGACTTCTTTATTAGATATGTATTGATTAATATGCTTTTTAATGTATGTTAAGCATTCCAAGGCATATATACAGGGAAATGTTAAAATTTTAAATGTTATAAAAAGATCCTGCGTTTCGCTTCTATAATCTACCCCAGCCATAGCCCTGACAGCTCTTCTTTGTAAACTAAAAATTCTGTGTCTGCAAGAGGAGTGACCCCATGCAATAATAGCATATGACATACCAGATTGGCATAGTGCAAAATATGCTGACCGAAGAACTCCTGTTGAGACAGTTTGCGATAACTGTCGAAGACAATATATATTTTTAGTGAGAGTAACGGCCAGATGCTCACCCTGAGTGACCCATTGCTGTTTTGGGTCCAAGAATACTCCTAGAAACTTTACAGAAACTGGGTTATTATCTATACCACTCAGATCACGAAGGGAGGAAGTCATGACTATCGTTTTATCTGGGTTTAAGCGTAATCGATTATTTGCGAACCAATACAACTAGACTTCTCTTTGTTAATATACTGTGCTTACAAAAAAAAGAGGACAGACAGACGGATATGAGAGATTCACAATATGAAAATTTCATCTATACGAGTGGTATGTTCAGTTTTAAAAATATGCTTATCAAATGTAATATACTCTTCATTTTTATATTCGCGAAGAGCATGATGCACAATTTCGGAAAAATGTCTGAAATATTATAATAACAAACATTTATTAAGTTATAAAAACAGTGTAAAATAAGTCAAATCAGATACAAAATGTGTCTTAGATACAGATAAATAAAGAAGAATATAAATTTAAATTATATGTACAAAATATTACAATTAAAATAGACATGTTGATATAATTTTCACAGACAAATCAAGGTTAAAATAATAATATCTGACATATCAATATTGTTATAGAACTTTTTACCACTATCAAATTTGTTTTGAAATGGTTTCTGAAAATGCTACTTGAGCTCTACCTATGAAAGTCTTTGATGGATCAGTATGTGCCTTTTCAAAGACCGCTTAAATTTTGTTACATACGAACAGCTGCTGCATCTATATGCCGTTACTTCTGAAAGTTCTCTATGAGTCAACACGTGTGACTTTAAATCCCTCTTTCGTTTTGTTGCATATGAACAGCTTTCGCATCTGTATACTGTTACTTCAGAAAGTTCTTGATGAGTCAACATGTGACTTGTTAAATTCCTCTTTAGTTTCGTTATGTAGGAACAGCAGCTGCATCTGTATGCCGTTACTTCTGAAAGTTTTCGATGAGTCAACATATGTGGCTTTAAATCCCTCTTTCGTTTTGTTACGTATGAACAGCTTTCACATTTGTATAGTGTAACTTCTGAAAGTTCTCGATGGATCAACATGTGATTTTCTAAATTCCCCTTTTGTTTTGTTACATATGAACAGCTTGCACATCTGTATACTGTCACCTCTGAAAGTTCTCGATGGGTCAACATGTGTCTTTGTAAATTCCCCTTTCGTTTTGTAACATATGAACAGCTTTCACATCTGTATACTGTCACCTCTGAAAGTTCTCGATGGGTCAACATGTGTTTTTTTAAAACCCCCTTTAGTTTTGCTACATATGAACAGCTTTCACATCTGTATACAGTCACCTCTGAAAGTTCTCGATGGGTCAACATGTGAGTTCGTAAAGTCTGCTTTTGTTTTGCTACATACGAACAGATATCACATCTGTATACTGTGACTTCTGAAAGTTCTCGATGAGTCAACATATGTCTTTGTAAAGTCCCCTTTTGTTTTGCTACATATGAACAGCTTTCACATCTGTATACTGTCACCTCTGAAAGTTCTCCATGGGTCAACATGTGTGTTTGTAAAGTCTGCTTTCGTTTTGCTACATACGAACAGATATTACATCTGTATACTGTGACTTCTGAAAGTTCTCGATGGGTCAACATGTGTCGATTTATACTCCCCTTGTATTTTGCTACATATGAACAGCTTACGCATCTGTATACTGTCACCTCTGAAAGATCTTGATGAGTCATCATGTGGGACTTTAAACTATCTTTTCGCTTCGTTACATGGGAACAGATTTTACATCTGAATATTGTTACTTCAGAAAGTTCTCGATGGGTCAATAGGTGTCTTTTTAGAGATGCTTTACTTTTGGTTATGGTTGGACAACTTTGACATTTGTACTCCGTGAATCCTGATGCGTTTTGATAATTATGAGCTGATTCTATCTTAATTGATTGTGATGAGGTTCGAGCATCTTGAAAACTGAAAATATTTATATCTATTACTACTCAGACTCTTTGCAATGTTTCTTATCATCTACTGAGGAAAATACAGATATATAACTTTATTTGCAACTAGATGACAGCTCCCGAAACTACTGGCACAATTTTAGTAAAACTGATTTAATGAACTGTGTGGTAATTTGAAGTCTCGAAAGTATCATAGGCTACGTATAATCTAACTACATCGAGCATGGTCTGAGTGTGATAAAACCGATGCAGAGTTCAAATTTTTGTCTTTTTATTTGTTATTTACCTAAAGTCTATGTTCGGTCAAAGCAACGGCAAAGTTCATTTAAATCTTATCCACAAGGTAAGATAAATGACCAATGTACCATATCGAAATTCAAAATGGAACCAGTCTATTTATTAACTACACAATAAACTGCGTAAATTTGGGTGGAAACTGAATAAATTTATGACAGGGACATTGCCCATTATAGATTTTAACAAAGACCATAACTCTAGATCAAGAAAATATATAAAACGTGATTTGTAAAAATAATTAAGTACAATAATTTAGTACTCATCCAGATATGGAAATACATCATTTTTTTTTATTGATGTACCTAGTGATTCTCCACAAATTATTGGTATTGATTAAACCAGTGATATTGTCACAAGACAATACTTGTAGTAAATAAAAATGATATGCATGAAATAACGTCTAACATCAACTCAACAATATTTGTTAACCCTTTCACTGCGGGAACCGTCTAAACACGCAAATATAAGTCGGGTCTGTATAACGGGAACCGGATAGTTACGCGAGGACCGAGGCATACTTAAATGCGGGAATCGACCGGATCCGCATATAAATATATTTATAATAGGTACTAAATTTCGATTTGACACACCCACAAAGTAACTGGTAGGGGTGAATTACCAATGGGGCAGAAGAGTAGGAATGCTGTTATGCTCTTATTTGATATTGCTTTTTGCTAGCCAAGTCTTATTTCCTACTATGAATTTTACAATTTTAGTGTGCATAGAGCATTTGTAAGAGTGAGTTATAGTTATGGCGCGATTAACGGAAGACGAATTGCGCTATCTTTTACTGAACAGCGATGATGAGGACGACCTGGACAATGTTTCGGAAGATGACGGAGATTGGGAAAATGTAGATGTATCTGATTCAGACGAAAATGATAATTTGCAGACAGATGAAGGACCTCTTCAGCTTAATTGGGAAAGTGATGATTCAGCATCGGGGCATTCGTCAAGTCCTCCACCCATTAAAAAAAAGAAAAATGCTCAAATTGACGACTTATTAATGAACACGGTCTCGAGGGAAGAGAAACTGACGGGAAGTCCACAAACGAAAAAAACAAAAAAATTTGGCTGTTCTTATCAAGAGCAAAGGACCACGTCACGGAAGAAAAAGTGGAAAAATACATAAGGGAACGATCAATGAATGTAACAACAGATGTCTCAGTTAAGTTACTGAAAACTTTCCATAAATTAAAAGACAACAACTGCTTTTTAGTGGGAGTTGATCCCAGTCTAAAAGAAAAGGTATATGAAGTCTCTTTTTGGCCAAAGGGTATTGCCTTTGAAAGGTTTAACTTCAGAAGGGGCCAACACTTCCTGGACAACCCCCAACAAAGAAATGTTGGAGTGGAAGACAGTTCCTTCACTACTGATAATTCGGTTTTTCGAAGTCATTAAATGTATGTCCCACCAGGAAAGAGTCCTCAGATACAGAGGATCCCACCAACTCGGGTACCCATACTTCGCCTACTGCTAAACACATTGAATTATCTTGCCTGTACCAAAATGTCCGCGGACTAAATACTAAGACAACTGAGTTCTTCACATCAACCTCAGATGCTGAATACCACATAATCGCCATCACCGAGACGTGGATCCAAAACAACATCTTTAATAGCGAGCTACTTGACCAGCGCTATGTAACATTCCGCTGTGACAGAGACCTTGGAGCCATGTCCGTGTCACGTGGAGGTGGAGTCCTTCTGGCCATATCAAATGAGTATAAAGCAATTCAACTTGACTTACAGCACTTTCATTCTACTATTCCCAAGGTAGATATTGCAGGTTGCAAACTTTATATCAAACACATTGTACTATTAATATTTGTATTATATATTCCTCCAAATCTGAGTCTCAATGAATATCAATCACTATTTGAATGTTTTGAATCGGTGCTTACAGATGAGAGCAATGTACTTATAGTGGGGGACTTTAATCTCCCAGACCTTGCTAGGCATACATATAACCCTGACTTAGGCGAAAACAAGGTTCAAAATAAGGTTCAATCATTACATAACTTTATGAGTTTATTCAACCTAACACAATTTAATAACGTCCTCAACTCTAACTTACGTGTCTTAGATCTAGTCCTTTCAAATTTCAGCTGCAATATACTTCAGGAGTCCGTTCCCCTTGTGGAAATTGATCCATTCCATCCTGCATTGCACATCAGTTTGTCGCTGAACACCAACTCAGCTGACATTTTTCCTGTCAGTTTATCGCATAAAAAATACAACTTTTATAAAGCCGATCTTCCTAAGCTCTATGAACTGATATTTAATATGGATTGGTCCATATTAAACAATTGTACATGTGCCAACACAGCATGCTCACTCTTTTATGAGATATTATACCCACTATTTGACACATGCGTTCCTCTATCGATATTTCATAAAAGGACATTTCCAGTGTGGTACACCTCAGATATCATAAAAAACATAAAGCGGAAGCATAGGATACACAAGAAATGGAAAAAATCCAAATTGCCCATTTACAAAGATCAATTTAATGAGATTCGTGCACTCACAAAGCAGCAAATTGCCACAGCATACAGGAATTATTGTACTAAAGCTGAATCAAATATAATGTCTGACCCTAGTCAATTTTGGTCTTTCATCCAGTCAAAAAAAGCCACCTCCGATATACCAGGCATATTATCTTCTGGAGATCAGCATTACATGACCCCAAACGATATAGTAAACGCCTTTGCCAACTTCTTTATGAGCGTATATAACACGCCGTCAAATGCTGTCAGCATGTCTGTTGAGGACTCTATTAACAGTCCACATATTGTGGTAAATCACTTAACCAGAGATAATGTCCTAAAGGCACTAAAAAAGCTAAAACCCAAATTAACTCAAGGCCCAGACAACATTCCGAGCTTTATTATTAAAGACTGTGCCGAAGCCTTCGCCACTCCCCTATGTATTATATTCAATCTCTCTCTGAAAACGAATACCTTCCCAATTAAATGGAAACTCGGAAGAATCAGACCAATCCTTAAAAAAGGCGACCCGGGCCTTGTTGACAATTATAGACCAATTTGCATGCTTTCCAACTTTGCAAAGGTTTTCGAGATGTGCCTATATGATGAAATATTTCCTCAAGTTAAATCCACTATCTCCCCATCGCAACATGGCTTCTATTCATCAAGAAGCACCGTTACTAACCTTGTTTCATTCACAGAATTCGCAACTTCAACCCTAGACGCTCATAATCAATTTGACACAGTTTACACCGACTTCTCGAAGGCCTTCGACAGATTGGATCACACCATACTCTTAAATAAGCTACGTATCGTAGGATTCGACAAGGAACTCCTACTCTTTCTTCATTCTTATTTGTCAGATAGGGAACAATTTGTTGAATACAGAGGCCACCAATCACTTAGATTTACCGCTACCAGCGGTACCCCTCAAGGCAGTAACCTCGCTCCTCTGCTCTTCTCCCTATTCATCAACGATATCGGCAGACAAATTAGTAGCAATATGCTTCTATTCGCTGATGATCTAAAAATCTATAGGTCTATCCAGTCATTGGCTGACTGTCTGGATCTACAGGAGGATCTGTACCGAGTTGATAAATGGTGTCTAGAAAATAGACTACCCCTCAACATTGAAAAATGTAAGGTTATAACCTTTAGCCTAAAGCACAACAAAATTTTATTCAACTATACAATTCAGTCGATAAGCCTTGAGCGCTGCACAGTGCTTAAGGATCTTGGTATCACCATTGACTCCAAGCTATCATTCAATATGCACGTAGAAACTGTTACCAAATCCGCACTAAAAATGTTAGGTTTTATCTTCAGAACCTGTCGATACTTTTCTAATGTTGCTTCACTTAAAACTTTATACTACTGTTATGTAAGATCTAAGCTGGAGTATGGTTCAACAGTATGGAGTCCTATATATAATGAGTACACATCTAAACTAGAGCAAATCCAAAGAAAATTCCTAGCTATGAAATTGGATGGGGTTTATCCTCATCAAGGTACAGATCAATCAGCTCTCCTCGGCAGATTTAACATTCCCTCTCTTGAAGCTAGAAGAAAATATCTTTCTCTACAATTTTTATACAAGTTGTGTAACAATCTGATGGACTGTGCTGAGCTGACTGCTCAACTTAACCTACTGGTTCCCAGATTTAATACTAGGTCCACCTCACTATTTTACCTTACTAGGGCTAATACAAATCTGGGCTTTAGGTCCCCCCTCTATCGCATGTGCTCACTTTATAATCACCTATCAATCCATTTAGACATTTACCACAATGATCATCGTCAATATTCTAATAAAGTCAAAGAATTGCTTTTATCTCATCAATAACGAGCCTCTCATAATCAAGAATTATGGTTAGTAATGCGTGCCGTATGCATCCAGATGACAGTTGGGCTATTAATAATCTTTTATTTTTAATTTTTAAACTGATTGTAACATTCAATTATTATGTTCTTATTTGTACTGTTCTCCTTAATTGTCTTGTAAATGGGATTTTCCTGTTAGTCAATAAAGCTTATTATTATTATTATTATTATTATTATTCAAGTGTCAAGAGAACAATCTGGTACCGCAAAAGTACGAGTTTGATAATAATAATTCTGGAACTAAGATGCAATTGTCAGGTGAGCCGTCGGCCTTAGAAATTTTTGAAAATCTATTTACTGCGGACATTATGCAGCAAATAGTTGACCAAACCAATAAATTTTATGATTATACCATGGCTCAAAATATTGCCGAAGTAACTTCCCGACTAAAAAATTGGAAACCAGTTAATGTTGAGGAAATGTATGTGTTCTTGGCAGTAACTATTCTAATGTCTCAAGTAAAAAAACAACGAATTACAGATTATTGGTCCAAAGATAGTCTGATTGAGACCCCGATATTTGGACAAATTATGTCAAGAGATAGGTATATTATAATCTTAAAACTTCTGCACTTTGCTGATAATGAGAACGTCAATACAAATGATAAAATGTTTAAAATACGAATTGTTATGGACCATTTTCGATCGATTTTTTCTAATTCATTTTATCCATTTGCCAATCTCGTTATAGACGAAAGTCTAATGCTTTTCAGAGGTAGAATTTCGTTTCGCCAATACATACCATCAAAACGACATCGATTTGGTATTAAGTTTTTTGTTATTGTCGATTGTGAAACAGGATACATTTTAGATTTTTTAATGTATACGGGTGCGACCACTGAAATAAAGGATTTTAGTAGTGACATTGGAAAGTCTGGAAATATAGTCATGACACTTATGGAACCTTTTCTAAATAAAGGGCACAATCTGTATACTGACAACTGGTACACTAGCCCTTTATTGTACAAATTACTACACGAAAAAAAAACCAACTGCTGTGGTACTGTAAAGTCAAATAGAAAATATATGCCTCCTTTGAATAAAAAATTAGAAAAGGGCTTAATACAATATTTTTCTATGAATGAATTGCTGGCGTTGAAATGGCAAGATAAAAGAGAGGTGAGAATGCTGACATCATTTCACAACAGTGAAATGAAAAATATTACATTGGCAAACGGCGACGAAAAAGAAAAACCAATATGCATATTAGATTACAATTTGAACATGGAAGGAGTCGACAAAACTGATACAGCAGTACCGAATCAATCAGAAAATCTGTAAAATGGTATAAAAAAGTATTTTTACATATTTTGGACTTGACTGTTCTCAATTCGCATATAATTTACAAAACAACAACGGGAAAGTATATTCCCCTGCTTGATTTCCAGAGACGACTGATCCAAGAAATGATCGAAAAATATCAAAAAATAAAGCCACGAGCTTCTACTAGTAGAAGACCTGATCACGGCCATTCACCATTACGGCTTATTGAGAGACATTTTCCTTCTATTCAGCCCCCGGAAGACGGAAAAAGGTCCAAGTCAAAAAGATGAGTTGTTTGCGCTAAACATAAAATAAGACGAGAAACTATATATAGGTGTCAAAATTGCAATGTACCTTTATGTGTTCAGAACTGTTTTGAAAGATACCACACGATTGTGAGATTTTAAGGTTATGCTTCTGTTCATTTTATTTCAGTGTAGTTCTTATTTTATTTTCTATATATTTTATGTTTCTATGTATTCACTGTTTTCTGTTTTATATGTCTTAGAACTGTTTTGAAAGATACCACACGATTGTGAGATTTTAAGGTTATGCTTTTGTTCATTTTATTTCAGTGTAGTTCTTATTTTATTTTCTATATATTTTATGTTTCTATGTATTCACTGTTTTCTGTTTTATATGTCTTTATAATAAATACTTTTATTTTAAAATAAAATTTATTGAGAAATCTATAAAATGTGATGTTTTACATGCAACATTTTGAATACAATTAAAACGCACCAATGCGGGAAACGTACACATCCGCGAACATGATTCATACGTTAGCTGCGGGAGACGTACGGATCCGCAAAGCCTTACGGCAGCCGTATTGGGCAAGCACCATTGTAAAACGGGAGCCGCAGTGAAAGGGTTAAATATAACAACAGGTAATCTATGTAAGACAACCAACAACAATGATTTTTTACATCATAGTTTCTCTCAAAAACAACTATAATGTAAAAAAAACAAGATTGCAAGACACGTCATTTAAATGTACTGTTACGTATTTCCACCTGTTAGGAAACACCCTGTATGAATCCGTGAGTTCTAAATAATTTTAACAAGGGATAAACCACTAACACTTTATTCAATAATTTACTGAATTAAGAAGTATTGTATTCTTAATTAACCAAAATAACCTTTACACTTTGTTAACCTCACTTTTCACTTTTCAGCTTCTTCACTTTTATAAAACTTCCCCCTCTGCGCCGGTAGTCGTGCCTTATATACTCTGAAATTGCCTCTAGATCCATCCAGAACACAATCAAGAATCTTCTCTCATCACACTCTAGAAAACTACATCTCTTTCTACAAGTTTCCAGTCACTCACTATTATGCATAGGCGTATCAATCTCCAGTTTCAAGGGGTGTAATTCATAACACTGCCTCCTCCTTAAGCCCGATCGTCCCGATCACGCAATTCAGAATCATCAGTGTATTTCGCCAGTCTATCCAAATGCACGATCTTCATCTTGGACTTTTTGATTCGTTGAATCCGATAGACGACGTCACTAATTCGGGTAATAACAGTATACAGTCCATCCCAAGGTGGTTGAAGTTTCGGTGATCTTCCTTTCTTTTGCTGTGGGTTGTACAGCCAAACCAGATCTCCTGCCTTGAACCCTTCTGAACCACCCTTATGGTCCTATCGAGCCTTCATTCTGTCACTGGCTATGGTGATTTGGTCTCTAATTAACTCATGGACATTCCTTAGCTGTTCACTCACTTCATCTACATAGCTGTTCACAGGAAGCCGTTCTCCACCTGGTGTTCCAAACATCAAATCACACGGCAGTCTGATCTCATGTCCAAATACTACAAGAGCAGGAGTCTGTTTTGTAGTCTCGTCCCATAACCAGCACGTCATCAAGGTAAACCAATAAGCACTTCTTCCAGGTTAGCCCTCGTAGTACGAATTTCACCAACCTTTCAAAAGTGGCTGAGGCATTGCAAAGTCCAAAAGGCATCACAGTAAATTGATAAAGACCACTGCCCGCTGAAAACGCTGTCTTTTCCTTATCATCAGGATGAAGCCCCACTTGCCAGTAACCTCTCCTAAGGTCTAACGTAGAAAACCATCGTGAGCCTGCCAATGTACTTAACGTGTCATCAATCTGGGGTAATGGGTAACTGTGTTTCTTCGTCACATCGTTAAATTTTCAGTAATCGGCACAAAATCTCCTTTTTGGCAACCAAAACTACTGGCAATGACCAGAGACTCATTGACTCCTCAATGACTCCACCTTGTAGCATCTTATCTATCATTGCCGAGGCTTCTTCTTGTTTTGCTAGCGGAAGCCTCCTAGGTTGTTCTCGAATAGCGGGTGAGTCACCAGTATTTATCCGATGCTGGACTATTTCTGTTTTGGTAAGGGCCTCTGTATTCTTGGCAAACATTGAACTTTCCATTTTCAGGGACTTGATTGCCTCCCCTTGTTCATCCTTAGATAAATGCTCCAACTGGGAACTCAGCAAGGTCAAGATTTCCTGGTCTATATTCGTAGATGAATTTCCCTGTTTGTTCCTCACACCTTGCTACCCATGTGACCGGTTCATAGGAGCCAATCGGTTTGCGTTCTTTGATTGTCACTGAGTGAAAATTTAAATTAACGACTCTTATTGGGATTTTTTCTTTAGTCCAGGTTAAAGTTCTTGCCACAATAATATTGGTTAGGGACTTAATTGATTCGTCACCTTCCACCAGGCCAACACGGTAACCTCCAGGATTTCCTTCCAAGGCAGCATTGATGATCTATTTCAAATGAGCAGGAATCTTAATCGTCTGTGTTGTCAATAACCTTGCTTTATGGAATTGGTCGTTTCTCTTGCTCTTGTTTTTCCTCTTGACGTTGTTGTTCTTTTTCTTGTCGTTTTCTTTCCCGTTCTTCTTTCTCTTCCTGGTGCTTTCTTTCCTGTTCTTCTTTCTCTTCCTGGCGCTTTCTTTCCTGTTCTTCTTTCTCTTCCTGGCGTTTCTTTTCTTGGTCCATCATCATCTTTTGCATTTGGGCGAATAAGTCCTGTGTTTGTTTTTCGGATGCCATGCTTCTGGTCGTTATAATTACGATAAAATCAACAAAATTTAACAATCACGTCACTATCGATAATGAGACTGTCATGGAAAACCTCAAAACGGCACGAAAAAGTCTTATCTAGAGTCATTGTCACTTAACCTCTAATGTCCAAATAGAATGTTCCAAAAATGTCTCAAAAAAAAAGCACTTAACACTATTTTTCTGTTAGAAAACAATCCTCGAACAATGTCCAAGTAAATTGGTCCTTCCTGTGTTAGCACTAACTCCGAGAATACTGTCCCAGTTTTCTCAACACTTCCGAAAAATTCTCCTGTTAAAATTCCACGTCTAACCCCACTTGTTACATATTTCCAGTTAGGAAACACCCTGTATGAAGGGTTCTAAATAATTTTAAGAAGGGATAAACCACTAACACTTTATTTAATAATTTACTAATATACAATACTTCTTAATTATCCAAAATAACCTTTACACTTTGTTAACCTCACTTTTCACTTTGCAGCTTCTTCACTTTTATAAAACTTCCCTCTCTGCGCCGGTCATCGCGCCTTATATACTCTGAAACTGCCTCTAGATCCATCCAGAACACAATCAAGAATCTATTAGGCATAGGTGTATCAATCTCCAGTTTCAAGGGGGTGTAATTCATAACAGTACGATGCTTTATGAATAAAGAAAATAAAATTGAACTACTGATAAATGATAAACATATAGACATTTTGTTTGTGTCGCATCAGAAAATATTGATCATATTTGTCTCAATAATTTCAAAATCGCTAGTAATTTTTCTCGTACCGATCATATTCATAGGGATCATCGATTTTTGTTAGGAATGATATTGAAGCCACTCGGGTTGGTACGAATGACTTTCTTGTGGAATGTGAAATAGTGATGTCTGTGCATCAGAACATACTTAAATTGTCATTGTAAAATTTATATACCGACTAGTGCAGATATAAATGTATTCTTAATAATCCCACATCTGTGTTAACTTTAGTCAGCAAGAAATGTGACTACATTATGGCCTGGGGTGCAATATTGTTACTGTCATTTTGGTCCTTAGGCGATTAACAATAAATTAAATAGATTTAGGCAATTTTTCTTTATTCAGTTAGATATATGGTACATATTAGTGGCAAGTTAATGATTATTTAATGAATTATATGGAGTCACTGGAACTGCTCATTATTATCGGTATTTCTGGACCACCTACGCATTTCTCCTCATACCACTAAAAAATATAAAGCTGTATTAATACTATATATGGTGAATTCTCATATTTGCAATAAGGGTTTAATAAATTATCAAGAAAGGTACTTACCCTGCCATCTAGTGGACAGTGGAGGAACCGCCTGCTAGGTATCCTTATAACTTCCTTCTATGTCGAGTTAGATCAGTTTTTTTCAAATAGGACTTTTAAATGATATGGGTGTAATTCTATTGCGCCGATTTCCGGTGATTAGAGAGGTCATTCTTAATTATTTGCTGGTGGTATCTGCATGAAGACATTTTGTCTGTGAACATCCACTCCGGAATTATTCTTTCGCCTTCGACAGGGTTTGGCATGAAGGTCTCCTGGCAAAGATATTGTCGATGGGTTACCCAGGTTACCCCTGTCGGCATAGTCAAGCTTGTGAGATCTTACCTTCATCGGAGGAAACTGAGTGTGAAGATTGCCGACAAGCTGTCAAACTACAGTTCCATGGAAGCAGGTGTACCACAGGGATCGGTACTCTCCCCCCACCTGTTCACCATCTACACCTTCGACATGCCAAGAACCGCAAGGACCTCTTTGGCGCTCTACGCAGACGACGCGGCCATAATCGCAAGATCATGGAGTGCAAGACTTGCCACCCGCAACCTCCAGGAAGCAGCATCCCTTCTGAAAGAGTGGTGCAACAAGTGGAAAGTCAAAATCAATGCGGAGAAGAGCAAAGCCATCCTCTTCATGAGAGTCAGGAAGCAAACTAACACAGGACACGTCTCCTTGACGTGGAGACAGAACACGGAAGCGATAATACTGAAAGCAAGGACGAGGAGGACTCTACTTTACCCTATGATAGGTAGACAGAGCCACATTAACCTGAGGAACAAACTCACCCTTATCAGGACCCTCATTGTACCTATTGTGACCTATGCCTCCATTGCCTGGGGATACCAAGCAGCCACCCATCTGAAGAGAATACAGACCGTGGAAAACATTGCACTTTGGTGTAAGCACACTCTTTATGTATCTATACTTGTTAATAAACTTGCACTTTGTTCTCTACCACTATGTTTTATTTAATAGAGTATTCATTCAATAATTAGTTTAAGCCCTCTTGTATGCCAAGCGAGTTAAAATGGCTTCATGGGTATCGCCCATAGGACTCCGAGCAACCGGACAATATAGGAGATACCTAAAAGGGGTATAGATGCGACACTATTAACTATAGAAGAATTTTTTGCTAAGTTGTGATTCTACATGTATTGTAACATTACTAAAAGATAATTTTTATTTTCAATGAGTTGTTATGTTTAATGGATAAAGAGTTATGTAGCTCAACTCTAAATTCCAGTCAGAGTAATTTCTACACATATTTTAAAATGAAAGAATGTACGATATTACAAGAAAAATCTATATATTGAACTATGGCCAAATTGATGGGCTGAAAGATGCTAGAAGTCTCTTGCTGTGATTTATATTCGATAAAATTAATTCATGTAACTATAAAAACTAGACGATCACGTATACTGTAAACTTTCCGTTTTTATGTCTCAATTAAAATAGAGAGACAAATACTGATATGTGAAGAGGCTTGGGTATGTTTCATTCTAAATAAAATAGTAAAACAAAAATTGAGAAAATAAATTTTCCATATCTAAAATGAAAGTTCATTTAATATTACCTGTTGAAATCTTGGTCATCTGCTTTAATTGCAATTTCTTCTTTAACAAGAAATTTTTGTTCCTCCATTTCAACATCTCTCTCTTCATAGAACATTTGTTCTAATTTAAATATGTCAACTTCGTTACCAATTTTTCTCTCATCAGCATTTTCTATTTCTTCACAGAATTGTTCTTCTACCTTAATTTCATCAATCGAGGTATCATCTATCTCAGTTTTTATTTCATCTTTTATTGTACACTGTAATAAACTACTTAACTCTATTTGACCTTTACTGTTTATATCTAGATTGTTACGATACTTCCTAATTTTGTTTTCTATAAGAGAACAGGTAGTCACAAATCCAAAACAGTGTTCTAGAGAGACACGGCAGGAGGGACAGATTACAGCTTTCTTGATGGTGCTTAAATCCTGTCAATCAAAAAACGAATATTGAAAACTAAATCACATATGAAGAAAGTAATAATTGTTTAGAGCAAGACAGGCATAGCTAGATGTGTAGGTAAATTGCCTCCAATAGGAGGACCTATTAAAAACTATATCAGTATGTAGGGAAGGTAAATGATCTATCTAATTTTAGTTTGCAATTTTACAGTTGTTCTGAAGATATTTCAATAAAACTTCCCTGTAATGAGATAAATAATTTATTTTATTACTAGCATTAAGTCTTCGCATACCTTCACTAAAATCATTGCTCGGCACACTTTTATCAAATGTTAATGCTTCACCCACCTAAACCTTGCTCAAGATATCCTCCATATAATAAGGAAATAATAGTGAAAATTTCATCAAAATCTGCCAAGTGGTTATCATGATTAGCCCAACCGAACACACAGGCAAATGGACGTAGAGCGGCAGCTTTCTTGCACACTCTGCTGGCGGTTTGCTTTAATCTTGCTCAGTGTATCAGCAGTCAGTTTCGTTGGTTCAATCTGCATGGAACCGATTTTAATTATATTTCTTTGAACAGACAGACAGATATGATCAGCGGAGACATTAAAAATGTCTCTAAATATCCCTAGCCTGGTTAGGATTCGAACCCGAGACTCCGTGGCCACAAATCTAACACAGCACTGCACCACTGAGCTCACAAATACTATGCCATACTATATATATTTATACGATGTAGGGAATTATGCAAATATTCTACATGTCCTATAGCATATTCATCAACTTATTAGTGATGTATATAAGGAAAAATATGTGGTATGTTCCCTAGAATGTTTGTTCCCTTATGGTTTTTGTTTCACCATGCTAAGGTATGTAGTTAACGAGAAATACACACAGAGAAAATGTGTGTGATATTTTACCACAATTGTAGAAAATTGTACTCCAAATTGGTCTTAAAATGGTGACAGGAACAATTTGTGCAAATAAATAATACATTTTTGGGGCAATGATTTTGTACAGTTTATGCATTAACATGGTGTGAAATTTTTGTACAAACTTAAAAATCGCATAAATTGAATTCTTTACAAATTTGAATTATGGTTGCATAAAAATACATAATTTTATTCCACTTGTGGAAGTTAGTTTCTACAATTTGTGTGAAATATTTAAATATATTCTGAAGGTTTCCTAAACAAACATTCACATCTAAACCTCTTCATTTGTAAAACATACTTACAAAAAATTGTGCTCTTAAGTGACACAATGTTTATAGTTTGTTAAAAGAATGTGTTTTAGTTTTCCACAATTTCTAAATGAGAAATCCTCAAATTGTATGTTTATTTTGTCAACTTTGTAATTCATTTTGCACAATATATACACTTAATTCAAAGAAGCTGTTCAGTAATGTATGAACCGGGGTTAGTTTTGCACAATTTATTACTCTATAATCTCGAAATTATGTATATATTTTTTGGTTCACTGTGCACTCATTTCACACACTATATGTATCCACTTCATTTTAATTGTATTATTCTGTAACACAAATTGTGAAATATTATTTCCAAAATTGGAGATATTCCTAAAGGATTTCAATGAAAAAAATTAAAGAATAAATATTTTATTTTAACAGAACAACAATACATAATAGAGCATACATTTATATATTATCATATGGTAAATGAAAACATTTCTATTTTTTTAAATAAGTACAAATAAATTTTATATGCATAAAGTTTTAGTTGAAAAGAAGTAGGTGACTTACATTTATGCTTAAAATAAATCCATTTAATAATTCTAATTTGGAGTGCTTCTTCTTTTTAGCTTCTATTAACGCAGTTTGTAGTAATAAAGCTTACGTCGTAGTCACGTCATATTCTTAAAAAAAAATAACATTTATCAGTTCATCACCAAAATCAAATTTATTGCTTTCCATCAGAATATCTTCGTTTTGAAGCAGTTCTTTTACAAGTTTGCCTTTTGGGTTTAGTAGTTTAGGAACAGCTTTCTGTCGCTTCGCATAAGAAAACGAAATTACTCTCAAGCTGTAAACGAAATCAAGTATTTGAAGATAGGTATCATGCATTCTTTGCATATAAACAAGAAACCATTTTTATATATATATATATATATATATATATATATATATATATATATGCTGACGAAGTTAATTTAAGAGAACATATATGCAAATCTGTAACTCTGTGTGAAGTACTTACCTCTGTGAATGCTGCATGGAATTACATCTAGGAAACCCCACTCGGTTAATAAGTTTTCAACAAATTCCATCACAAATGTAAGTACTTGTATAATTCGAAAGTGTACGTCTCCACTTAACGAAATATCACCTGGATCTGCGTAGCATGGTCGGCGCAGTCAGTACAATTTTTAACCAATAAACTTTACGTGAAACAAATGAAACAATTATAAAAAAATTTGAAACAATATCTCCAAACTGATTGTGAATAGTATGTCATTAAATTGTGCAATTTGTGCGGGCGGCATAGATTACTATTATTGTTCAGCGGATATAAATATATTGGGACTCCTACTTTCACAAGTTTGTCAACAACCGTTTATAAAATAAAATCACACTTTTATGTTACACAAGTTGTGCAAATCCTTTAAACAATTATTTAAAACAAATTGTAAATAGAATGGCAACAAAATATATAGTTTGAGGATACTATCAACAATTAATTTAGTTAAATTGGCTATGATTTGTTGAGAAAAAATAAATAAATTTAACTCTAAATTTCGCCAATTTGTTGGTTGAAGTTTTCCATGAATTCATCATAACTAAATCTTTATATTGGAAAAATAAAACGCACAAGAATTATGCACAATTAAAATGTGTAAAACTATATAACGTTGTGCCCTAAAATTTTACAATTGTTTAAAAAAATGCAACAAGACGTTGTTCCACAACATTGTGCAAAATGTTCTAAAGCGATTTCTCTCTGTGATTTTTCAAAAAGATTTCCGTTTTGAAGTTTTGTGAAAATATCTCCAGAACAACTGTAAAATGGCGAATGAAACTTACATGTCACTTACCCATAGCCCTATGTACACACTGATATTTTCATTCATAGGACTTTCTATAGGGGGCAATTCTCCTATGCTTATACCCTTTGCTAAATATAGAAATTAGCATAGCAAAAATAATATCGCCATAATATAGTATGTGCAAAATTTATGGACCCGACCTTGTAAAAACCAAACATACACCATGAAAAAAAGACAAAATTTGGAGCATGTAAATAAAGTACATATGGATATCATTTGGAAGTTTTTATAAATGTTATTTCCCTAAGTTAAAGTTATTATTTTATAATGGCAATAAGGGCTGGTTTATCAATGCGAGGATAAAGTCATCCTATGGTTAAAGCACAGTTTAATAGTACGGTAGGATCACTTCCCCTACTCACTAGTCCACGCGTCGATAGCAGGAGTAAGGATTACACTCTCTAGGGGAAGTGACCCTGCTGTACTATTAAGCTGTGAACTTATTTTGTTTGGAGATGATATTAATTTATTTTATTCATAATAACTATCATTATTATAAATAAATATTTTTTAATGTATTATAATATTAGCATTTGGGAGTTTGCGGTAGGTGTGAGATGGATATGTTAGCGGCTATATCTGTCTCACTCCAAACAAACACAATGAGCCGGTTCATCAATGCGAGGATAAACAACTTATCATATGGTTGAATTAGAGTTTAATAATACAGTAGGGTCACTTCCTCTATTGAGTGTAGTCCACACATCGATAGACTTACAGATTTAACTATAGGATAACACTTACACTCACATTGATAAACTGGCCCTAAGGCAAGTATCATATACCCGGCCAATTATAGATAACGTTCGAAAATTGACAATTTCGTTTATTGGTGAAGTTCCGACATCGAACAATAGTATTATTGACAGTTTCAATGCACATGTGGACTAATATTATTTGGGGCAGAAGTGGGGTTAAGTGATTTTATTTAGATTAGATTGTTACTTTTTTGCTTGCATCCCATTTAAGGCACAAATTTACTGAAAAACAAAAAGTTGTACTGATTATGAATATGTGAAAATCAGAGCATTACAATTTGATATCTCTGGCAAATCCAAACAAAGTGTAAACATTTAAGAAAATCGCAAGTATTTCAAAAAGTTATAATTTTAACCCCTACAATGCATATAATCGAAAAAAGAAATTTAATTTTAAATAAATAACTTGATGTAAAAAAATACAGGGTGTTCTATTTGAAATAAAAAAGTTTTTGAGGTTTGAATTTGACAAAATGTAACGTGAAAAATGGAACACTTCGTATAATATTATGGATTTTTTTTTTAATGTAGGGTGTAACTCGACTTGTGTTCTTTCTATGTGACAAGAAGCAAGTGAGGATCTCCTACATGCCTGGACACATGCCTGGACTTAGAATTTTATGATCATTCCGAAAAGTCGATAATATATAGGGTGTTCAATTTAAAATAAGCAAGTTGCTATCGACTTCCGGTATAACCAGAAGTACCAGATGTTTGTAATTATTTCGGATCGATTGGCCACACTGACTTTAGTAACTCCCAAAATTTTCAAAAGGATATATTTACCTGTTCTTCATATACTTCTAATGCTCCATCCACTATGAATCACCCTGTATAACAGTTTTCGCGTAAAACGCGCGAATGCCAAAATTAACATTTCCCGTGTGTATCGCCACAGAAACTTTAATGACGCTTGGAGAAACATTTACTATACAATGACTAAAAGTAGTTGCGATATGAGCGGCTCTTCGGGCGGGTGTTAGTTTCGATTCTCAAGTGAGATACAAGAGTTTAGATATATTTCCAACATCTTTATGAAATTGTTTCCAATTTTTTTACTTTTCCATATAGTACAACAGCAGTATTGAACAGTTTATTAACTATTTCTGTCATTAGATAAAATTTTCCCGGAACAATTGTTCAATACATTTTCGAAACCTTTTGCAGTATCCATAATTATCTATAACTGTAATTTTTTGCCCATACATTATTGCAATTGCCTAAAACGCATTCTTTTGTTACCAACTATTTCCATTTACCATCATTTAAATTTTTTCCATATAGATATAACATATGTATACACAAAACAGAGCACCTACTAACAGAAACTGCCGGAACTTTCTCTAGTCATTTACACCGCATCGATAGTGGCAAAGTTTAAAAATAGCTTCATGATATAAAATGGAAAATTCATACAACTTATACATTTCCAGACGTTACTACAGTTGCTATAAAACCAATGGCTTAAAAATCAATTATTGGTGCCATATGTACTTAAAAACAATTAGCAATTCAACAAATTTATTGAAGGTGTTTATAAAAAGAATTTCTACGTAGTGCCCTGAGACCCTAACGATTCTATAGTATGTTGTTTTAAACACTCATCAAAGTTCAGTTGTTATGTCTTTTTTTTTTCTTTCTGTTGTTTCAACTGTTTCATAGGCTTCTATGTATTATTGGATAAATTATAATTTTTAACAAAAAACTGCGAATAATTCAAGTACATGTGTTACGTATAGGATATGTTGATATGTCTACCTCAAATTTAATTCCACATTGATTGCCATAATAAAATGTGGCACATGTCATTTGAAAAAATGAAGTTTTTGATATTTTTTTCTAATTTTCAAAAAATTGCAACAACCACTGGACACTTCGTAGGCCCTATCATGGCCACTTAAATGATTCCTTGAACTTTGGGGAATCGATCGAAAAAAACTTGTTTACCTAGCTTGAACAATTTAAAAAATATGAATTTTATAATGGACCCTTGCATCTCTTAAGAAAACTATTGACACATGTAAAAAGCTATTACAGATAAATACCGACAACCTAAACGCTTTATAATCAGAATTGAATGCCGCATTAAAAAAATACCTACAAAAATGGATTGTGTTCATTAAAGAAAATAGAGATGGCATCAACTTCCGGTATTTACGGAAGTGCCGACATTTTGAAATTATTATTTTTGGACTCGCAATGGTCGACCATGGACCATGGCAGGATACCTAACCTCAAATATCTGTCTCATTTGTAAGTGAAAAATATTCTAATGGACTTCTTAAAGGAATCATACTATATAGGTACAACCATAAGACATTAAGATGTATCAAAAATGTATCCCAATATGCTGCAAACGACACCCATATTTTATATAGGAACAGGCAAGCTTGTTAGAAACATTTGAAAAATATTCCTTACATTTTTCTTGAAATCACTCAGTCACTAACCCATTTCCTTCTTTAATATTATGTTAACATGATAAATAGTGATATACATACCAATTCTGGAAGACATTGTTTGATCATTTTCTTGAATATAAGGTCTCCCTCTCCAGCATCAAGGCATATAGAAAAACCATTTTTTACTGGATTCATGCACAAACAACATACGTCTCGATCTTCCAAAATTTCATTTGTTCGAAGACAGACCTCTTTTAGATCTAGTTTTACACGGTCCTTGTCATTAACAAATGGAACTATGTAACCATGTGCGTCGAAGCACACTGTTTTAAAATCACAACATTTTGTAAGCATTTCTGTACAGTTTATACACATCACCGGCTCTCGTATGGCAGTTATAAAATCCTAAAACAAAATTCGTCTAAAACATCACACGGCCAAGATGGGTTATAAGTATTAAATTTAATCAAATTTATTATATATAAACTTCCGTTTGCTTACAGCTGAACGACATATTCGACTTACTATTTTTAGTAGAACTAGTTCCAGGATACCCTTCGTATCGTCTCCTATAACCTTAAATTCATCACATATTTTTAAACAAATTCCACATATTTTCTCTTCCGTTCCCATTTTCTATAGAACATGCAGGGCAAAATATTTACGATAAATTTACAACGAAAAGTGAAGAATTAACTAGTTATTTTAAGATAGTCCACCTTTTGATGATTATGTTAGTTTTGCCACATATGTTTTCCTTTTTGTTAATAGAAGAAACAAACTGGTAGCTAATTTCGCACTATTGGTTTGTCTGGTTAGTGATGGGCGATATATCACGAACTGTGATTTAATCACTGATATTAAAAAATCACAGGAAACGACTGCATGGCCGTAGGGGACTGTGTGGATGCTAGTGTTAGAATGAGAATTGTCAAATAAGAAATTAGACAAATTAATTTTAGGATTTTAATTTGCTAGCATAACCAGAATTCAGGTTATCGAAAGAATGCAAAGATTTCATTAATATTTCTACACAAAGTTTTCTTTTAGTTATAGATAGGGTAATTATGGAGAATAACGGGGCATTGGAATTTTCGCGTAATTTTTTCAGGGAACACTAATTTGGGGTCGTAGAACACGAATCTGAAGTCAGTTTTCAATGCAAATGCATAGTTTTTCCAAAAAAAATTTTTGAAATTTTCGATCATAACACGAACTTTTTGTCAGTGTAAACACTAAAAACACCTCGATTTCGGCCGATTCGAATCCCGTATCCACAATGTAGGTGCTTTTAAGAACAATGCACTTTTTACGCACTGCAAAAAAATTGCTGTTTCATAATAATAGATAGTATAAATAGTAATATTATTTATAAGAATTCAGAGCTCCATTATTTGACAGATCAGCCATAACTGCCATAAATTTGCCGCGCATGCGTGTCAAAATACCCTGAGAAGTTGGTGTCTCAAGGCACAAGAAAGAAATTCATTTTATAAATACCTATTAAAATTCAAAATAACAAATATAATTTAAATAAGAATGATTTTATGATCATCGTAGCCAGAACCAAAAACGGGTGTTCTGTTAAGAATATTTTCAATATATAGTGTGTCCCAAATTGGTTTACTTAGAAATGGTCCTGTTATTTTGTTATTGCCCAGTAAGGAACAGGGGGAGATGAGATCACGTACACCTTGCCAGGAAAGGAAATCCTCATTACGCTTCTCGGATACCACCTACTCACTTTCAATCTGGTTATCAGCAATAAGTGGTATCCGAGAAGGGCATGGACCATTTGCGCCGGCGCAAATGTTCCTTGCCCTTCTCGGATACCACTTATTGCTGATAACCAGGTTGAGAGTCTGAAGGGCAAGGGGCATTTGTGCCTGCGCAAATACCCCTTGCCCTACAGGCTCTCAACCTGGTTATCAGCAATAAGTGGTATCCGAGAAGGGCAAGGAACATTTGCGCCACTCTCAACCTGGTTATCAGCAATAAGTGGTATCCGAGAAGGGCAAGGACCATTTGCGCTGGCGCAAATGGTCCTTGCCCTTCTCGGATACCACTTAAGATTGAGAGTGAGTAGGTGGTATCCGAGAAGCGTAAGGAGGATTTCCTTTCCTGGCAAGGTATGTGTGATCTCATCTCCCCCAGCTCCTTACTGGGCAATAACAAAACAGGACCATTTCTAAGTAAACCAATTTGGGACACACTATATATTGAAAATATTCTTAACAGAACACCCGTTTTTGGTTCTGGCTACGATGATCATAAAATCATTCTTATTTAAATTATATTTGTTATTTTGAATTTTAATAGGTATTTATCTTAGACTAGGAAAGATAGATGGTCAGGACTCGTAACAGCGCATAATCGCCACGCTAACAAGTTGTGCCTAAGACGCCATTGCGGTGGTGGCACACAAACGGTAGAGAGCAAAATGAAATTTTCCAATAGAAGTGATTTATAAGTGATTTAGTGCTAATTTATGTAATGTACCTACATGATGGTATCATATTCTATAAACTACTGTAAAAATCACAGCGGGAAAAAATTGAAAGGAGTGACGCTTTGCAGGTTAAAGTATATGCAGTTTTCACTTTACCTAGTTAAATTAACCGTAGGCCTATTATTTACTTAATTATATCCGTGTGCATGCAATGATAATGAGAAGCATAGTATATCATTTTCTGGTATGCAATTTGCACGTTATTTGATTGAAATTTTCATTCATCTTTTCTTCATTGAATATAGAACAGTGCATCCAAAATGACACTTTTTCCATGGGCGTAGATATATCGATTATGGTGTTATATTATATAGAATGTAGAATAAATTCTGGTATGTAAGATATAAGTAAATATATTTATGGTAGTGAATATTAATTGTATTATTATGAAGCTGTTTTTGGAAAAATACCAGTTTTGTATCGTTTTATTCCTTTGATGTGATAAACTTGACACCTACATATTGTACATATGTTCCGCCACTTTCGCTTGCTCTCTGGTGGCAGGTGGCTTCACCATTGGCAGTAGCGTTACGACTCCTTACAATATATATCTTTCCTACTCTAAGGTATTTATAAAATGAATTTCTTTGTTGTGCCTTGAGACACCAACTTCTCAGGGTATTTTGACACGCATGCGCGGCAAATTTATGGCAGTTATGGCATGGCTGATCTGTCAAATAATGGAGCTCTGAATTCTTATAAATAATATTACTATTTATACTATCTATTATTATGAAACAGCAATTTTTTTGCAGTGCGTAAAAAGTGTGTTGTTCTTAAAATCACCTACATTGTGGATACGGGATTCGAATCGGCCGAAATCGAGGTGTTTTTAGTGTTTACACTGACAAAAAGTTCGTGTTATGGTCGAAAATTTCAAAAATTTTGTTTGGAAAAACGATGCATTTGCATTGAAAACTGACTTCAGATTCGTGTTCTACGACCCCAAATTAGTGTTCCCTGAAAAAATTACGCGAAAATTCCAATGCCCCGTTATTCTCCACAATTACCATAGATAGCTATTTTTTCTGCTGTTTGCAAAATCCTATAAAGAATGTTTCAATACAATTATAAGCAAACAAATAATAATTCATTTTTAAACATGCATAGAGTATATAGGCTCCAATACTAGTTAGTTAATAGATAGGTGAGGTTGTTTTTATCAGTCAATGTCAAATATAATCATTTCACACTTATTCATAGAAATAATTGTCTTGGTTTTGCATGAAACATCTTTATGAATGGCTTTATGTCTTTCTGATGAGCTCAGAATAAGGGCGAAAAACGTTTCAAAGGCTAAGCATTTCCAGGAAACAGAATGATAGATTTCATGAAAATGTAATCCATTGGAATGAAATTTTTTTTAAGACAAGGTAGATAAATAAATTCATTTTAGGCCTTTGTTCTCATTTTTAACTGAATCTTCATAATCGTAGGGGGTTATGTGGATACTAGTTTAATCTGCATGGCCGTAGGGGACTGTGTGGATGCTAGTGTTAGAATGAGAATTGTCAAATAAGAAATTAGACAAATTCATTTTAGGATTTTAATTTGCTAGCATAACCAGAATTCAGGTTATCAAAAGAATGCAAAGATTTCATTAATATTTCTACACAAAGTTTTCTTTTAGTTATGAATAGCTATTTTTTCTGCTGTTTGCAAAATCCTATAAAGAATGTTTCAATACAATTATAAGCAAACAAATAATAATTCATTTTTAAACATGCATAGAGTATATAGGCTCCAATATACTAGTTAGCTAATAGATAGGTGAGGTTGTTTTTATCAGTCAATGTCAAATATAATCATTTCACAATTATTCATAGAAATTGTCTTGGTTTTGCATGAAACATCTTTATGAATGGCTTTATGTCTTTCTGATGAGCTCAGAATAAGGGCGAAAAACGTTTCAAAGGCTAAGCATTTCCAGGAAACAGAATGATAGATTTCATGAAAATGTAATCCATTGGAATGAAATTTTTTTTAAGACAAGGTAGATAAATAAATTCATTTTAGGTCTTTGTTCTCATTTTTAACTGAATCTTCATAATCGTAGGGGGTTATGTGGATACTAGTTTAATCTGCATGGCCGTAGGGGACTGTGTGGATGCTAGTGTTAGAATGAGAATTGTCAAATAAGAAATTAGACAAATTCATTTTAGGATTTTAATTTGCTAGCATAACCAGAATTCAGGTTATCGAAAGAATGCAAAGATTTCATTAATATTTCTACACAAAGTTTTCTTTTAGTTATAGATAGCTATTTTTTCTGCTGTTTGCAAAATCCTATAAAGAATGTTTCAATACAATTATAAGCAAACAAATAATAATTCATTTTTAAACATGCATAGAGTATATAGGCTCCAATACTAGTTAGCTAATAGATAGGTGAGGTTGTTTTTATCAGTCAATGTCAAATATAATCATTTCACACTTATTCATAGAAATTGTCTTGGTTTTGCATGAAACATCTTTATGAATGGCTTTATGTCTTTCTGATGAGCTCAGAATAAGGGCGAAAAACGTTTCAAAGGCTAATAAGCATTTCCAGGAAACAGAATGATAGATTTCATGAAAATGTAATCCATTGGAATGAAATTTTTTTTAAGACAAGGTAGATAAATAAATTCATTTTAGGTCTTTGTTCTCATTTTTAACTAAATCTTCATAATCGTAGGGGGTTATGTGGATACTAGTTTAATCTGCATGGCCGTAGGGGACTGTGTGGATGCTAGTGTTAGAATGAGAATTGTCAAATAAGAAATTAGACAAATTCATTTTAGGATTTTAATTTGCTAGCATAACCAGAATTCAGGTTATCGAAAAAATGCAAAGATTTCATTAATATTTCTACACAAAGTTTTCTTTTAGTTATAGATAGCTATTTTTTCTGCTGTTTGCAAAATCCTATAAAGAATGTTTCAATACAATTATAAGCAAACAAATAATAATTCATTTTTAGACTGTGATTAAAGTTGGTAGAAAAGCGTGACGTGATCACAACTTTTTGTATACAAATACATTTTTTACGATATAATTATATTATTAGGTACGTATGCGTTTTATACTGTATGGATATTTATATGCATCTTAATATGTGTTACTTTGTTGCCGATTAGAGGCAGTGACGTGAAGTCGATCGATGAAGAGTATTTTATAATGTTTGTTCGCTTTAAAAGTGTTGTTTGCTGAAAATTATACGGTTAATAAGGTATCAAATGACGGACTGATTGTTAATAAGATGATTAAATAATGGTAAAATAGGACCGCTCTTCAAAATTTTGACCGAGGTAAATATATAATTTTAAAGAATATCAGCCCCCGCTCTTCAAAATTTGTATCGAGACAAAATCGAAGACTGGTGTGGGGCCGTATGTTACTACTTCCGGGCCCTGACCTTCTATCGATTGCCCTGTATATCACACAGTAATACATATCTACGGCTACACAGATTACCAAAGTAGTGCATTCACTATTCACCGTCTGTCGGCACTTATTTAGGAATAGAGAGCAATTAACAATTTTTTCCAAACGCCGTATTATGAAAAGTTGTGATCACATCACGTTTTTATTCACCGATATCAGAAAATCACAGTAACGATTCACGTTGGGATTGAAAAATCACGATATCGCTCAACACTAGTTCTGGTTCTCAGAAATACCAACAGGTGATGTTGGAAATACCCCGTCGTCGGATGTCAGGCACATGCGCAGTTAGTAAGTTCAGGACGCGTTTTACTAACTGCGCGTGTGTCTGACGTCCTCGGAAAAGGTATTTCTCAAAACCAGAACAAACCTCCTATAAACATCGTGATAAATTAAGGGCCGGTTTAAAGCATAGGACATATGCATATACTTAGGGCTCGTTTATCAATATGAGGATAAGTTATCCAATGGTTAAATCACACTTTAAGTAAGCAGAATTAACAAGATAGGACAGCCGACGGAAAACCTTTTATCTTTTAGCAATGGCGCCATTGACCTCGACATTTAAATTGGTGTACTCGCACAGTTGCCAAAATGTGACAATCAGACGGAGAAGGTAACATTAGAAGGAGAGGCCAATAGTGAAAAATAGACAACATTGGCTGCTTTCGTTTGCAGTGAACATAATAAACAAGATTTCAATGAACAATAACCATAAGATACAAAATTGCATAGTAGGGACAGAGACAACACATGAAACATGATTACGAATCACTACCGAACGAAAGCAGCTATTGTCCTGATCGAACCACCGAACGCAGCTGACTGTCAGTACTCAGTAGCCGCAATGACATTAAAAAAACAGGTTGCATTGTAATATATGTCACATGAAGTATGTTTCTATGTAAGGTATCTATTTGGTTAGGATAGAATTGTACATACATTGGAAGAATAATTTTTAAATGTTTTCTATAAAATGTGAAAAAACAGCCACACGTAGCTGTCATCAAGGTCTATACGTGACGTGGCACTTGTCGATTTTAATGAGTCAACCTATCTTTTACTAAACTTGGTCAAAAAGCCGCTTCTGCTGGATGTCATGTCCCTTTAAATTGGAGTATACAACTGTCTTCGTCTATTTCGTCTTCTCCGTCTGACTGTCCTATCTTGTTAGTTCTCCAATTTTTGGATAAGGGCTGGTTTATCAATGCGAGGATAACCTATCTTATGGTTATATCACAGTTTAATTCAGTAAGGTCACTTCCCAGCCAGCACACTGACATCAATTTGCCGTCATTTATTTGTCATAATATACGTCATACCCACACAGCACAATCGGGATATGGGATGTCAAATTGAAGTACGTGGATATCCCAGTACGTAAAGTAGATAGTGAAATGGACGTCCCATTTAGGATATCCTTCAAAAGGAAGCCAGGAGGATATCCTGAACTGGTTTCATTTTGCCATTAACTGTGAATTGACATCGGGATTAAAAAAGGACGTCTAGTTAAGGGCCCTAAATCTCCTTAAACTGTAACCCAATATATTTCTTTAATATATTCAAATAAGGCGCCATTACGATTTCCGGCGGCCATATCCAATTTCACAAACCTGTACTTTCTACTGTATCTGGTATTCTTTAGTGTAAACTCAAAACAACATCAAATAATATAAATTATTAGTGGTTGTAGGAAATATTTTTAACACTTCATTGTGTTTTATCTGTTTAATTCTGTTTTATTCAAAGACTTTAATACATAGAGAAGACAAGCTGGCGATTTGCCGGGAGTCGCGGTTTGGTTGCCTTGGAGACGGTAGGCTCTGCGTCCTTGTCGCACACCCGGCACACCTCGTACCCACTCTCTCCACTGATATCTCAATGATCGATTTTGGACCAATTTTAGTAACCTCCCACAGTTTTGTGGGGAGGTTAAAAATCAATTCTCAAAATAAAATATATACATTGAGTAAATTTTCTATTCATATTAAACAAGGCATCAAGCTAAACTATCAATGCTCAGTAATTACTGACACATCACAGTCTAAAAATTCTTTAATGGTGTAAAACAAAACTATACATACTACGTATAAAATAGAATTAAAAAAATATATCCAAACATATTTGTATTTCAAACTCGCCACCCTTATATTACTTTAGTCTAAAGTTTTGCTGCTCGACCATCATCCAGAGTGGCGGGCTGTGCCTTCTAGCTGTGAGTGGGCACTAGTTGTGAACACAATGTGCACACGGGGCAGTTTGAGAGAGCGCCACATGCGAAAATTCTTTGAGACTTCAAGGTCATCAGTTAACGTTGACCTTAGAGGTGTTTTAGAACCTCATGAGCCGTGACCTTCATATGCGCAGAGACATAATCTGTCCTGTTGACTCAGTTACACTTCTTAAAAATATTATATTTATTGTTTACAATTTATCCCGAGCTCTTGTTTATGTATACAGCAAGGCAGCCTCCAGTGTCTTCAAAAACATATTTATAACTCAGATTAAACTTTGCCTTTTGCGCATTTCGCGGCTCATGAGATTCTGAAACACCTCTACCATTTCACAGTTCAAGATTATCGGATAACCTAATAATAATCGAGTTAAGCATTCGCCTTCACAACCGAAGTTGTAATTGAAGTCAATTAATTTAATTTAACACACTTTAATTAGCCATTTTCCAGATTGATTTTGATATATATTGTCAAATGTAAACATTCTATTCAATAACTCAAAATTCAATATTAATTTTTTATAGATTTATTTGTTTATTAAATTCCTTTTGGATATGGCATGCCCTCCGTATGTATAAATCACCCACTTGATACGTATCGCAGGTATAAGATCGAAGAAAATGACCAACATATGTAGAGAAATAGCATAACACCATTTCAGTGTCCGCTGTCCATCCTGGTTACTAGTGGTTAGAGTTTAGGCTCATGCACATAAAATATTAGCGACTCGGTATTAAGAATGTTTTTTTTTTCAATTAAATGGTTAATAACTACTTCACTTATTGACCGATTTTGTAAAAAAACAATAAGGTTTACTTAAGCTCACTGACTTACCATTCGAATTTCAATACAATTGGACTTCTCTTTATTAAGAAACTGTGCTTACAAAAAAAAACCTGAGGACAGACAGACGGATATTTGGAAAGTTGATCACAAGACAGTATGAAAATTTTGTCTACACTAGTGGTATTTACAGTTTTAGAAATGTGCCGATCAAATGCAACAGTCTTAATATTTATATTTGCGAAGAGTATGATGACTGTTAACAATTTCGGGGAAATGTCAGAAATATTACAATAACAAACATTTATTCAGTTATAAAAACAGTGTAGAACAAGTCGAATCAGACACAACATGTATTTTAGATACAGATACATAAAGAAAAATACAAATTTAAATTATGTATACAAAATATTATAATTAAGGTTGAAGGACTTCGGTCGATGGCCTTTTGGTGAAACCAATAAAACACAATAAATAATAATATTATAATTAAAATAGACATGTTGATTTAATTTACTAATACTAATCAAGGTTAAAATAATATCTGACATATGAATCAACATAGTTAAAAAACTTTTTACCACTATCAAATCTGTTTTGAAATGGTCTCTGAAAATGCTACTTGGGCTCTGTCTATGAAGGTCTTTGATGGCCTTTTCAAATGCCACTTAAAATTTGTTACATACGAACAATTAATAAATTTTTAAATACTAATAAAACTACGAATAATCTAGGTACGGATAGCTTGGGAGTCAGTGACAATTATCCATTTTCATAGATTTCATAGATTAAATAACACATCGATGAATGAGCTTATTATGGATTTTAAGATTACACATGAATTTTGTTACATACAAACAACTTTTGCATCTGTATACTGTGACTTCTGAAAGTTCTCTCGATGAGTCAATATGTGTGGCTTCAAATCCCCCTTTTGTTTTGTTACATATGAACAACTTTCGCATCTGTATGCTGCTACTTCTGAATGTTCTCGATGAGTTAACATGTGACTTGTTAAATTCCTCTTTACTTTCGTTACGTATGAACAGCTGCTGCATCTATATACCGTTACTTCTGAAAGTTCTCGATGACCCAACATATGTCTTGTTAAATTCCTCTTCACTTTCGTTATGTACAAACAGCTGCTGCATCTGTATGCCATTCCTTCTGAAAGTTCTCGATGAGTCAACATGTGTCTTGTTAAATTTCTCTTATATTTCGTTATGTAGGAACAGCTGCTGCATCTGTGTGCCGTTACTTCTGAAAATTCTTGATGAGTCAACATGTGTGACTTTAAATCTCTCTTACGTTTTGTTATATACAGACAGTTTTCACATGTGTATACCCCTGCAAATTCTTGATCACTTCTGTGTATTGTTACTTCTGAAAGTTCTCGATGCGTCAACATGTGTGATTGTAAACTCCCCTTCCGTTTTGCTACATACGGACAGCGTTCACATCTGTATACTGTTACCTCTGAAAATTCTCGATGGGTCAACATGTGTGACTTCAAATTCATCTTTCGTTTTGTTACATACGAACAGCTTTCGCATCTGTATACTGTTACTTCTGAAAGTTCTCGATGAGTCAACATATGTGATTTTAAACTTCCCTTAAATCTGGTTACGAACAAACAGCTTTCACATCTGTATACTGTTTCTTCTGAAAGTTCTCGATGAGTCAACACATGTGATTTTAAACTTCCCTTAAATCTGGTTACAAACAAACAGCTTTCACATCTGTATACTGTTACTTCTGAAAGTTCTCGATGATTCAACATGTGTCTTGTTAAATTCCTCTTTACTTTCGTTATGTACGAACAGCTGCTGCATCTGTATGCCGTTACTTCTGAAAGTTCTCGATGGGTCAATAGGTGTCTTTTTAAAGATGCTTTACACTTGGTTATGGTTGGACAACTTTGACATTTGTACTCTGTAAATCCCGAAGCGTTTTGATAATTATGAGCTGATTCTATCTCCATTGATTGTGATGAAGTTGGGGCATCTTGAAAACTGAAAATATTTATATCTATTACCACTTGGACTCTTTGCAACATCATTTAGTGTTTACTGAGGAAATTACAAATATATCATTTTGTTTGCATATAGGTGACAGCCTCCGAAACTACTGGCCTAATTTTAATAAAATTGATTTAATGAACTGTATGGTAATTTAAGGTCTCGAGAGAATCATAGGCTACATATCATCTGATTCCATCAAGTATGAGCTGAGTGTAATAAAACAGCGATAGAGTTAAAATGTAAGGTCTTTTATTTGTTATTTGCCTAGAAAGTCTATTTTCGGTCAAAGCAATGGAAAAGTTCAAACTTTAAATCATATCCACAAGGTGAGATAAGGGACCAATGTGCCATATCGAAATTCAAAATTGAACGAATCTATTTATAAACTAAACAATAAACTGAGTGAATTTGTGTGGAAGCTAAATAAATTTGTGGCAGAGAATTTGCGCATTATAGATGCTAACAAACAGCATAATTCTAGATCAAGAAAACCTTATTAGGTTGGTGTGATTATATAAAACATATGTCGTAAAAATAATTAACAATTTAGTAGTCATCCAGATAAATAACGATTATGGCAATACACATTTTTTTTTTCTCCACAAATTATTGGAATAGATTAAACCGGTGAAATTTCTGTCACAAGACATAGGTACTTGTAATAAATGAAATGATATGTGTGAAACAACGTCTAATATCAAGTCAACTTTATTAAACATAACAGCAGATAATCTATGCACAATAACCAACGATAATAATTTTTTATATCCCAGTTTGTCTCAAACAGGGCTGAGTACTTTGAGTACAAATATGTACTGCAACATTTTTGTACTGTAAATTTCCAGTACATGTTTGCAATTTACTTGTACTTATTTTCTACAACTCTTAACAAAGTAAAGTAATTTTCGCAAAATCCTGTTGTGACATGTTTGGCAACTGCGCTGTGGTGGACGATGGTAAAATACAGTGTAATCAAATCATTTAAATCAGAGAGTTCATGTTTCGAATTATTTATTTATTTATTTATTTATACTGCATATATACAGATACAAAAAATCCATTTACATATACACAGTAATAGACAGGCTGGTTAGTAACACAAATTATACAACAGATTATACAACTAAAAACAATAAATAAAGCTTCCCGAGTAAGCTCACGAAGAGACATGAAAGGTTTTTCACAAAATAGTATCACAGATAGGAAAGTAGTTTACTCTTGCTAATATTAAAAATATCAATGTCAAATCGTCCTATAAGGTTATTCACGACTGACAAAGAATTTTCCAGTGGCGATTTGAGGTTCAATCAATCAATCTTTTATTGCCATAATTTACATCCAAATGGACGGGGCATCGTCAGGTACAAATTACAAAATTTATGAGTTAAAACTTAATTGCCTAGGGTTTACACACTAAAAACATAGGAATTGAGATGAAGAGAAGTACAATAAAACTATAAATTTACATTTTTCCAACAGTGGAATTTGTAAAAACATTTATCCTGTAGATAAATACTTACGGAGGCCCTGAACTTATGTTCACTGTTTATGTTCTGTATTTCAAGTGGTAATTGATTGTAAGCAGTGAGAGCCTTATAATAAGGTCCCTTCTCGTAGAAGGCAGAGTTATGCTGAGGCGTCCTCAATCTGTCAGCATTTCTTGTCACAACATTCATATTCTCTGAGTAGCTGTTTTTGTCTGGTGTAAATACATTCTGATATCTTTTAACAAACATTACAAGGTTCAAGTAATACAATGATGGAATAGTCAGGAAGTTCTGCTCTTTAAATAAAGGCTTGCAAGAGGTGTTTCCTCTAAAATTATACATGCACCTTAGGATACGTTTTTGAGTGACAAATATTTTGCTGCCAATAGCAGAAGATTCCCAGAATATGATACCATATGAAATGATAGACTGTATGTAGGAAAAATAGAATATTCTTAGCGACTCGATGGACAACTGGTCTCTGAGCATTCTCAAAACTCCACAAGCTGCACTTAGTTTAGAATTTAACTGGTGTACATGATAGTCCCAACATAGGGTAGTGTCTATCGTAACTCCCAAAAATTTTGTTACGTCAGCATTTGGTATAGATTTTAAGTCAAGTTTAACATATAAAGATTCAGTTGTATTTTTGGTTTTTGAAAATGTAACCAGTGAAGTTTTACCAGTATTTAGCTTAAGACTATTTTCATTACACCACTGTGTCATATTATTGATAACAAGTGAGGATTTACGCGATAGTGTCGGATAGTCAGGGCTAGCTAGGATAACCGATGTATCATCAGCAAACTGAAAGACCGAGTCTGCTCCTAGTTTATCACTTACATCATTTACATAAATTTAAAAAATCAAAGGGCCCAATACGGATCCTTGTGGGATGCCTTGCATTATTTTGTTTTTACCTGAGGAGTAGTGTTTACTGACACTTACAACTTGATACCTATTTGTTAAATACGACTTTATAAGATCCAAACATTTGCCTCTGATACCATAGCTTGCTAATTTTAGGTAAAGAATCTCGTGGTTTATGGTGTCGAATGCCTTCGACATATCAAAGTACAGCCCAGTAATTTTGTTTCTTTTGTCTAACGCGTCATGAATTTGTTTTAATGCATTGAAGATTGCAAGTTCGGTGGACATTTTTTCCCGGAATCCATATTGGTGTTTCACTAAGATGGCATGTTTACTTAGAAAGGATAGTATTCGATTATATATTACTCGTTCGATAACACAGCCGGGAGCAGTGAGATGGGTCTATAATTGCACATGTCATTTTTGCCCCCCTTTTGTAAACCGTTATAACTTTGCCTATCTTTAAATCATCGGGAAACTCACCAGACAAAGGCATTCATTTATTAAGTTCACGAGTGGGTCACAAATATACTCATTTACAGTTTTTAAAATCATCACTGGAATGTTATCAATTCCAGACGAGTATTTACTTGGCAGGTTTAAAATTATAGTATGAATTTCATCTCGATTTACTGGAGATAAGAAAATACTTGGTGCCAGGCGAGCTGTAGGAGCGCTGGGTATTGAGGGTTTTTGCTCTGGTAATGTAAATTGTCTACTAAACATGTTAGCTACTTCGACAGGATCACTAATTTCCCCCTCATGGTTATTGTTCCTTTTTAACTTTATGTGTTTGTCTGATTTTTACTTGTTTGTGGTAGCGTTGAGAATGCTCCACGCAGTTTTTGTTTTATTAGATGATGATAATATTTTTGTGTCATTTATGTCTCTTTTGTAACTGCGCAAGTATTTTTTATAATTTTTCCTTTCCTGCCTATATAATAGAAGAATATTTCTACAATTTGTTTGTCTATATAGTCTGAACAAATCATCTACATAATTTTCATACAATTTTATTTCAGTATTTACCCATTTTTCCTCGTTTGACTTTATTCTAGTAGTACTGACTGGAAATGCAGAATCAAAGTAATAATAAAGGGTTTCATAAAAACATTTATATTTAAGGTGAACGTTTTTTTTACTATATACCTCATTCCAAGATTCTGACGCTACATATTGCCTGAATCTTGAGATGTTTGCTTGAGTAAAGAATCTTTTTTGTGAGTAGTTTACTTCTTTATTTTTTGTTTTAATTTGGACTGATAATATTAGACTAAAGTAATCTGAAATTAGAGATTCTAATATACTGGCATTTACCAAGTGGTCTGGGATGTTACAGTAAATGTTATCTATTTGTGTACCTGAATTTACCGATAACGGTCTAGTTATGCCCTGGATTTCAGATGATAAATTGTATGATTGAAGCAGTTGTGAGACCGCCACAGCGTCCTCTGCCCCCTCTCAAAAATTTACGTTGAAATCTCCCCCTGCTATGACGTAACTTGACATTCTGGATACCGCATCCAGGACCTCCGTAAGTCTATCAATAAAAGCAGTCAAGTCTCCTGTTGGCGACCTGTATAAAGAAACAATGTTAAAAACCTTATCGTTAATTTTTAATTTAGTACATGAATATTCAAAATGTTTTTCAACTTGCAAAATATCTATGAATAATGATGCTGCTTTCATTCCCTTGCGGGCATAGGTTGCAGTACCCCCACCTCTGAAGGACGATCTACAGGAATAGTCTATCAGTTCATAACCACTGAGACGTATGTTTTCAATTTCTTCCTTTTTTAACCAGTGCTCACAGACACAGAATACCTCAGGTTTATAACGGTCTAGAAAAACTTCTAAGTCTAGAACTTTGTTTTTTAGGCTTCGTATATTGCTGAAAACTATATTTATTTTATCGCTAGCTCTATTTTTGTCACGAGTTTTTAGGCAGGAAGTTGTGGTGTAATTTGTACAACTGGAGGATCCATCTGTCTTGATGTTGTCAACGGCACCCTCTTTTTTGTTAAAAACTGCGATACAACTGCTCCATTTGGCCAGATTTCTTTTCGCCATGCATTTCTAAAGTTATTTTGGTTTACCGTTACTTTCATTGAAGCATACAATTCTGGATATTTTGATGCGTGATTTTTGCAAACAACCTCAGGAAGATGTTTGATTAAAATATTTTTTAGATCTTCTGGTCTGGTGCCAGGCTTCAATCTAGTAACGTGAAGTGAAACATATTTTGGCACAGTTTGCACTCCAAGATTTTCGTCGCTATTTCCACCTATCATAAATTTTCTATTTCGGCGAGAGTGGGTGACTCTATTCCAGGTGCTACTTGACTCATTTGTGTCGTCGCACAGGTTCTGAATTTCTTGCATTTTCGTTGCAGTTTGGGCCTGGAGTACTGCTGCATTAACTTCTTTAGACTGTATAAACTGACCTGCATTTGCTCTGTAATTTGTATGCTTTTTGTATTTTCCCTCAGTTATTTAAATTTCTTGATTCCTCACACAATTTCTGAATTTCTTGAATTTTTGCACTAGTTACGGCCAAGGTTACAAATTTTAAAGAGATTGTCCCTACGCCTGAGACGAACATCCGGTAAATTAAAATTTATTGCAGACAGTATATCAGGTACAGTAATATTACATTGTAAGATATTAAATATACACAAAATTTGAGCCATTTCGCGACACTTGCTCAATGCGGTTATATTAAAATCATTAAGTTAGCTAACCATATGTTTGTGACTTTATTGTTAATATATGGCATTTTATCGGAAAAATAAGGTGTGACATTCCAGTTTTCTTGTCCCCAAGGCTGTAAACTGTACCGCGGAAGGTGTTTAATTACTAGTTTATTAATGGTCACATGTTCATTGCCTAATTTATTTTTGTAGTTTATTGTTATGTTGATAAGCCGATGGTAGCGGTTTGTGATTTATGTTTGTATTTTTATCCTTGGAGGCTTTCGAATATAAGTCCTATTTCCTTTGTTATCTTAGTAAAATTATTTGAATAGAAACAAATGAAAATATATTACCAGAAAATACTAGTAATTATTCAAACTTTTACAAAATACTTATCACAAATAAGTTTAAAACATATATCTTTCTTATAACAATTATAACAAAGAAAATATGCCCATTATGAACAGTACAACTGTTATCATAATGTTATTTTTAATTTAAATTATCCTGCTCAATGAAACCCAAAGATAATCAAAACAAAAGCACTTACCGATATAGCAGTAACACAAAACTTTAGAACATCCACAGACACGTGTTTCGGCATCTATGCCTCTTCGGTGCGGCTTTTTCTAAAGTTCACAATCAACTGAAATATGTAAGCAAATACTCGTGTTATAACTATCAAAGGATTACCAGAACAGGATATTAACACGAGTATTTGCTTACATATTTCAGTTGATTGTGAACTTTAGAAAAAGCCGCACCGAAGAGGCATAGATGCCGAAACACGTGTCTGTGGATGTTCTAAAGTTTTGTGTTACTGCTATATCGGTAAGTGCTTTTGTTTTGATTATCTTTGGGTTTCATTGAGCAGGATAATTTAAATTAAAAATAACATTATGATAACAGTTGTACTGTTCATAATGGGCATATTTTCTTTGTTATAATTGTTATAAGAAAGATATATGTTTTAAACTTATTTGTGATAAGTATTTTGTAAAAGTTTGAATAATTACTAGTATTTTCTGGTAATATATTTTCATTTGTTTCTATTGTTATAGAGCTTTTACAGTTCCAGGAAGTTGCATTTGCATATAATTATATTGAAAATTATTTGAATTAAATTTTGAATGTTATGTTAATGTTTTACACTAAGAGTTATGTGTTAATTCTCTTTTATGTTGCAAAATCAAGGTAGAAATCAAGCTTGATGTAAGTTATCCTACTAATTAACCATACTTAGTACCTAACTTTGTTTATCTGTGGACACTTTGTGAAAAGTTAATTTTTAATATACCCCGTCTTTGTTACATATGTTTTTTATTAAGTATGGTGTGTAATATGGTTTTGACAAAATACTTGCTTGGATCAAGTTAAACAGTTTCAAGTAAATAAGTCCACAGGTAAGAGAGTGTAACGGGTCTGCCAGTTGGTCAAGTACGTATCTACGCCCACAAAATAGTCTCATGCTCTGGGTTGAACCTTGGTAAGTGGGGTAAAGTATTGATGAAACTTTAAACGTTATATTAGATACAGAGACATAAAGAGAAATATAAATTTAAATTATGTATACAAAATATTATAATTAAGGCTGAAGCACTTCAGTCGATGGCCCTTTGGTGAAACCAATAAAACACAATAAATTATAATAATATTATAATTAAATAGACATGTACTCAGACTAATCAAGGTTAAAATATATCTGACATCTGAATCAATATAGTTAAAAAACTTTTTACCACTATCAATTTATTTCGAAATGCTTTCTGAAAATGCTGCTTGGGCTCCGCTTATGAAAGTCTTTGATGGATCAATATATGGTTTTTCAAATGCCCCTTAAATTTTGTTGCATACGAACAATTCATTAATTTTTTAATATTAATGAAACTACGAATAAAGGTATGGATAGCTTGCGAGTCGGTGACAATTATCCACTTTCATAGATATCATAGATTAAACAACACATCGATGGATTCTCTTATTATGGATTTTAAGATTACACATGAATTTTGTTACATACGAACAGCTTTTGCATCTGAATACTGTTACATCTGAAACTGCTCCATGAGACAACATGTGTGTTTTTAACGATCCTTCATATTTTGTTATGAAAGAACAGCTCTCACATGTATATACTGTTACCTCTGAAAGTTCTCGGTGAGTCAACATGTGTCTTGTTAAATTCTTCTTTACTTTTGTAATGTACGAACAGCTGCTGCATCTATATACCGTTACTTCTGAAAGTTCTCGATGAGTCAACATGTGAGCTGTTAAATTCCTCTTTAGTTTCGTTATATAGGAACAGCTGCTGCATCTGTATGCCGTTACTTCTGAAAGTTCTCGATGAGTCAACATGTGTGACTTTAAATCCTTCCTTCGTTTTGTTACATACGAACAGCTTTCGCATCTGTATATTGTTACTTCTGAAAGTTCTCGATGAGTCAACACGTGTCTTGTTAAATTCCTCTTCACTATCGTTATGTAGGAACAGCTGCTGCATCTGTATGTCATCACTTCTGAAAGTTCTCGATGAGTTAACATGTGTGACTTTAAAGCCTCTTTTCGTTTTGTTACATACGAACAGCTTTCACATCTATATAATGTTACTTCTGAAGGTTCTTGATGAGTCAACATGTGTCTTGTTAAGTTCCTCTTATATTTCGTTATGTAGGAACAGCTGCTGCATCTGTATGCCGTTACTTCTGAAAATTCTCGATGAGTCAACATGTGTGACTTTAAATCCCTCTTTCGTTTTGTTACATACAGACAGCTTTCACATGTGTATACTGTTATTCCTGCAAGTTCTTGATGCGTCAACAGGTGTGATTGGAGTGATTTTTTATATTTTGTTATGAATGAACAGTTTTCACAGGTATACACTGTTACTTCTGAAAGCTCTCGATGGATTAACATATGTTTTCGTAAATACCCCTTTTGTTTTGTTACATACGAACAGCTTTCACATCTGTATAATGTTACTTCCGAAGGTTCTCGATGAGTCAACATGTGTCTTGTTAAATTTCTCTTATATTTCGTTATGTAGGAACAGCTGCTGCATCTGTGTGCCGTTACTTCTGAAAGTTCTCGATGAGTCAACATGTGTAACTTTAAATCCCTCTTTCGTTTGGTTACATACGGACAGCTTTCACATGTGTATACTGTTACTCCTGCAAGTTCTTGATGGGTCAACAGGTGTGATTGGAGTGATTTTTTATATTTTGTTATGAATGAACAGCTTTCACAAGTATATACTGTTACTTCTGAAAGTTCTCGATGGATTAACATATGTTTTTGTAAATACCCCTTTTGTTTTGTTACATACGAACAGCTTTCACATCTGTATACTGTTACTTCTGAAAGTTCTCGATGAGTTAACATGTGTGACTTTAAACTATCCTTTCGTTTCGTTACATGGGAACAGATTTTACATCTGTATACTGTTACTTCTGAAAGTTCTCGATGGGTCAATAGGTGTCTTTTTAGAGATGCCTTACACTTGGTTATGGTTGGACAACTTTGACATTTGTACTCTGTGAATTCCGATGCATTTTGATAATTATGAGCTGATTCTATCTCCATAGATTGTGATGAAGTTGGGGCATCTTGAAAACTGAAAATATTTATATCTATTACTACTTGGACTCTTTGCAATGTCATTTAGGGTCTACCGAGGAAATTATAAATATATAATTTTGTTTGGATATAGATGACAGCCTCCGAAACTACTGGCCCAATTTCAGTCAAATTGATTTAATGAACTGTATGGTAATTTACGGTCTCGAGAGAGTCATAGGCTACATATCATCTAACTACATCAAGTATGATGTGAGTGTGAAAAAACAGACAAAGAGTTAAAATGTATGTCTTTTTATTTGTTATTGGCATAGAAAGTCTATTTTCGGTCAAAGCAACGGAAAAGTTCAAACTTTAAATCTTATAGATAAAGGACCACTGTGCCATATTAAATTCAAAATTGAACGAATCTATTTATAAACTAAACAATAAACTGAGTGAATTTGTGTTGAAACTGAATAAATTTATGGCAGGGAAATTGCACATTATAAATGCTAACAAACACCATAATTCTAGATCAAGAAAATCTTATTAGGTTGGTGTGATTATATAAAACATATTATGTTTCTATGTAATTTCTGTGTCAATGAGTAATTTTTATGTATTGTCTTATATACCTACCAAAGTATTCTATGTTAAGTTAATTTAATCCTATGGTTCTTGTTGTTTTGTCTTATTTTTAGGTGACATTATTTTATACTTGTATTCACAGGTCTATTGAAAATAAAGATATTTGTATTTGTATGTTGTTGTATTTGTATGTTGTAGAAACAACAATTTAGTAGTCATGCAGATAAATAACGATTATGGCAATACACATTTTTTTTATATTTATGTACCTAACTATTCTCCACAAATTATTGATTAAACCGGTGAAATTTCTATCACAAGACATAGGTACTTGTAATATATGTGTGAAACAACGTATAATATCAACTCAACTATATTAAACATAACAGCAGATAATTTATGCACAATAACCAACGATAATAATTTTTTACATCCCAGTTTGTCTCAAGACTGAGTACTTCAGTACAAAAATGCACTACATTTCTGTACTGGTACTGCAAATTTCCAGTACATGTTTGCAATGTACTTGTACTGCCTACTTATTTTCTACAATTCTTTACGAAGTAAAGTAATTTTCACAAAATCCTGTTGTGATATGTTTGGCCACTGCGCTGTAGTGGACGATGATAAAATACAGTGTAATCAAATCATTTGAATCAGCAATTCATCTTCCGAATTATCAGTGAAAATAGTAGATTTATTCATTTTGACTGATAATTCAGAAAATGAACATGACGGACAATTTTGAAAATTGGTGTTACTTCTTACTGAAAAGCAATAAAGATTTTTAAATTCATTATAAATGCTTATAGACTAAGAGCTGATGAGGTGACATGTCTTTCTGCCCTATTTGAATAGGCAGTATTATGATCATTTTGCTCCTTAGATAATAAATTAAATAGAAAGAAATACCAGTTGTTTTCCTGGTTTTGTTTTATGTGAATGCTTTTAAGCTTAAGAAACACTAAAACTGCAGTCATTTTTTTGCGGCGATTATGATAAAAGTCTTTTTTTATTGTTCTTTAATTTCTTTTGATAATACTTATAAAATGCAAACACTTTATTGACCTTATAGAAGCTAATACGATATACTCTATTTTTATCCATTAGGTTAAATATATTATTGCAATATATATACCGGTTGTCCCCCTAGGTAACTATTTTATTTGTATTTTTTGTATTTTTTTGAGCAGATTTATTTAGCTTTTAGGATTGATCAATTAATTATTTTCATTAGTCCAGTCCATTTTTTAAATTTTAGGTTCTTTGAAATTATGACGTGTATTTAAATAATTTTTTTTAGTATAACAGAACTTGCTTAAATATTATGCTATAACGTTATTATAATTTGTTTTTACGCATTTTGAATTTATAGTACCACCTTTTTTGTGTGCAACATTATTCGATTTTTTAGATTTAAACAATTTTTTTTGTGTTGTGTTGTTTGTAAATACTGCTGAATATTATTGAACACTATTGAATACTGTTGTGATTTATCTGATATTTAGTAATAAACTTCCATTTAGTCTTTTAAAGTAAATTAGTCATTTTTTGTGTGTTCAATCTCTGTTTAGTAAATTGGGGAATTGTTAAGATTTTCCAAGGGCATTTGCAGGGGAGTTTAATTTACTTGGCGCCCAATTATTAAATCAACTTTCTTTGTGACCCGCCCGTCTCCACTGATAGTTTGGCCGGCGAATACTCAACTGACAACTGACAGTTGCTTAGTTACCTAAGAGGCTTTGTAGAGAAGTAACAGCAGACTTATGAAAAACGTTTATTTATGTGTTCTGCATCATGAAAAAAATTGTCTCCACCTCCTTCTCCAGGAGGAAATTTTTTTCCCCATAATATACATGCAATTGAACAAACGTTTTTGCTTAATGCTCTCTACTCAGATGGGAGAATGCCAGAAAAATAAGTTATCAGCTCTTAGACTATTATATATTATGCGTTATAATTTTATGGAATAGAAATAGAAATAGATTTATTTCATCAGATACATATATACAACAGAGATTGTATAACATATTTGAAGAGACACGTCACAACAAGCATTAAAATATACTTCACAAGAAAAAGTAGAATAGTAATAGGACTAGCAACTAACAATATAAATATATATGTAAATACAATGTAAGGGACTATGTGGAGAAAAAATCATTAAGTGTGTAACAATGTTTTTCTATTAAGTGTTTTTTGAGAGATTTGAAAACATGTTGATTTGCAGATTCCTTAATTTCTGGAGGTAGAAAGTTGAATAGTCTGCAGCCATTGTATATAATGCTCCTTTGATATAAGGAGGTTGAATGAGCATCAGGTTGAAGTTCAAACTTAGGACGAGTATCATGATCATGGGGAGTTATATTTTGAGTGAACATAGCTCTGTTTTTGAAAACAAAGCAGCAGACTTCATAGATGTAGGTACCAATAACTATTAGTATGCCAAATTGGCGAAAACAACTTTCTGTAAAATAAAAACACGTTGATTTTGGCCACTGCTCCCCCAGTTTACAATTCCATTTCTTAGGTGGGAGTGAAAAGATGAATAATAGAGGGTTTTAAGAATGTTACTACTGCAGTAATTTTTCAGAAATCTTAATGCATAGCAGGACTTACTTAGTTTTCCACAGAGATTTTCGATGTGTGTGTTCCATTGCAAATTATTATCTAAGGTGATACCCAAGACTTTGACGGAGTTTACAGTTTGTAATGGAAAGTTATTGTTCAAAGAGTATCTTTGCGATTTAAATAGCATGCACTGTGTTTTATCATGATTTAAGCACAAAGGATTATGCTCAGCCCACTCCGTAATCATAGAGTAAACTGTACTTGCAAGTGTCAAAAGATTGTTTATGTTTTCAGTTGTTATCAATACATTGGTATCATCGGCATATTGTGTAATCGTAATAGATTTTACATCCTGTAGGTAAAAATTTAAATCATTTGCAAAAATTAGAAACAACACAGGGCCTAGAATTGATCCCCGAGGGACACCAGTTAATATATTTCGACTTGTACTTGTTTTGCCATTCGGCAGGCAAACTTTCTGAGTGCGTTCCTGAAGGTATGTTTTAAACAACAGTAGGTTTACGCCCCTAATGCCAGACCTAAAGAGTTTGTTCATGGTCTACATTATCAAATGCCTTACTGAAATATATAAAGAGCCCTAGAGCCGGAATCTTATTGCCTTAAGTTTATATATATTTCTTATTTATTTCCTTTGTTGTAAATTTATAAATTAGAAATAAAATGAGTATTACAAATATATCTTTTGTGTACTGTAATTTTCATACATCATATGTACATACTATATTATATTAATAGTTATTATCAATAATAATAAAAATGGGTTCGAAACATGAATTTTTTTAATGAAAATTATACTTCCAAAAACTTCACCATTATAATTGATATTAATATGTTACTGTTGTTTTACTGATTCTTGTTGGCAATCCAAAAATACTAAAAATGATTTTAATAATATGTATCAAATGATATTGAAGCTACTTGGTTACGAATGCCTTTCTTGTGGAATGTGCACATCAGAACATATTAAAATTGTCGTTTGTAAAATTTATAGATTGCCTAAGCGCAAATATAAATATATTTTTAATAATCCGCCCACATATTTGTTAACTTCAGTCAGCAAAAAATTTGTCTACATAGTGGCATGCAGTGCGATATCATAATAGTTAATCGTAAATTAGACTTAAACCACTGTCTGCTAAAATTTTTATGATATATTTTATTTATACATCATGTCCATAGACATATACAGTGTTTTTAGAAATATAAGAAGTTCTACATGTTTTAGTTGTACAGCAACAAACAAATCGCATGAGATATACGTCACTATTTTTGACCCTATGTTATCTGATTATTTCGTTCACTTATTTTAATTTCGGTTTTATAAATAGGAAATGTTTAACCAATATGAATGTTAAAGAAAACACAATGTGGAAAAACATAATATCAAAAATTTAACGATGTATTGAAAATGATCATATGTTTATTTTAAATATAAACACACCTTTAATATTTTTCTTTGATAATGTCACGTGTTGTTTTAACTTTGCCTGTTCATTAAGAAAGGTACCCACTTATAAATATAGTACACCTAATTATCATTATGCCTAGTTTGAGTAAATGTTAGCTGTTTTATATTTAGCAGACTGGTACTATTAATTAAATCAACTTCATTTAGTTTTTATAGTCTTTTTGAGTCATTATACTCTTACAATTTCTGCTCTACCACTTTACTTATATATAGTATCTCTTTGTTAACTTTAACTTCGAGTTACTTTAAATATGTATTTATTTTGCTTTTTGGTTCTTACTGATTTTTCAGGAAAAACTCGGTGAAATCGCACTTTACAGGAAAGTTGCAAATAAAAAAATTCTTTTATTTAGATGATACATTCACCTGATTTTTATCAATTTCCTTTATCAACTTTTACCTTTACCTCCTCCACTTTTAGAAATTTTCGAGTGGCCATATCTCGAAAAATAAGCATTTGTCGAAAAAATTCACAAGAGTAAAAACATCTTATTTTGGATCAAAAGAGGTAAATATATGTATATATTTCTTTCATTTTTGACATGATTCTTTAAGGAACCCTTGATAAAACGTGGGGTTTCCTACCCCTTCCAATGTTTCCTACTATAATATTATTTTCAACTTTTTTAATAACATCATTACAGATACATTACACAAGACTTCATCAAAATCCATTCACTAGCACTCAAGTTAGACATTGACTGGAATACTAGATTTGTTTGGAAAACATTAGAAATATAAAAAATAACGTTTTCAGATTGAAATGCGTTTCAATCATGCCACTTTTTCCAGTAAGAAATGAATTTGCAATGGTAAAATTTTCAAAAAAAAACATACTGTCATAGTTTAACTGTCCTTTCACTTTCAATGTTAGTCAAGGCCATGCATTAATTTCCAGACCTCTTAAAGTCGAGCCTAATTCTGTAGGCCATAGGGTGTTCTCCATGATGATTAAAATACTTTTACTTACAATGTTATTAATTAGCTACATGCTGGTAAGTCATAGTAATGACCTTCATTCGAAGGTTTTTGAAAAACTCTAGAAAAAAGTTAGCGAGGAAATAATTTATTGCTGAAACATTGCCTGTTGATACCTAGTACCGGTGTGAAAATTTCAGGTGTAACCCTTTATAAAAGCCACTACCCAGTGCATCCCTACTACAACTATTAACTACAGAAAAATTTAACACTTTATGCTAAATTGAGGTTCTACCCCAACTAGCACCAAAGTAACTGAGAAGGGAACTTCGTACGAGTAACCATTACGTAATTGCGACTAAATTTACGACTTTGGTGTAAAAATAACTTCATTTGACAAGTCTACAGTCCCTGCCTCGTAGTTTCTACCACTAATGATTACTTTATAGTTATGTAACTTCTACGTAGCTTTCGTGGTACATGGGAACGTGGTAGTTACCAGCGGGACGACTTTCGGGTTTTCATAACTTGCATGTGGTAAACTATAGTAACAGCGACTAACTCACATCACTGAAATGTGACTTTAAAGTTGCGATCACCTTTAAGTAGCTTTAATAGTTGCCGCGACGTTCTGGGAAAATTCACTATTTCTTTAAAGTGGTGGAACTTGTAAGTAATATTCATAGGTGTTAATGACGTTACTGCTACCTACAGAACTGTGTACGGCTACTACAAAGTGCACATCACCTCTGAAATTCACCATGAAGTAAATTTCACCATCTAGTTTCCAATGTTGACCATAGATAAAGTTAATGCAACAAACCTAACCTATATAATATGTTTGCCTAACCTAGACTAGAATTATATGCTGCTATATTATGCTATGCAACATTTTATGTTCAAAATAAGGCAACAAAATTTAATATTTCAACACAGTTTTATTACACCTACCTTTTCTTCTATGTTATCTATCATTGTAACAGTATATTATACCAACAAGGTTTATGTTTATTAAGTCGTTGATATATGGCTGCATAAGTAAATTGCGACAGCTGATAGGTTTATCAATGTGAAGTTAGGTAAATGATAAACAGCAAAAGCTAGGAACGCGTTCAGTCTAGACCTCAACGTACGGCTAACACGTACGTTCCGAATCAATATCGGGAAAAATGTAACCATGAAGTAGCAGCGGCAACTTTGAAGAGGTAATTTGTGGTAGTCACAACTTTGCTACGACTTTGAAGTGATGCTACAGTTCCATTCGTAGATTTGTGGTAAATATAACTTTAAAGTTACGTATTTGCAGTTTTCGTCACTATCGCCAAGTAGCAATTACTTTCAAGTAGCATTTCTTGGTGAAAATGACCTTAAAGTCATATTTTCTGAAATACGCCATGTTGATGGCCAAAATTATCGACGCCATTGTTATAACACATGAACCATAATTTCCCAATTGACTAACAAATTTAATTTATCGCCATTTCTTCACCAAATACAACAAATGAATACATAAAAAGTAGTGTTAAGTTCCGAAGAACAATAAAAAAATAGGTTTAGGCATCTAGTGTGTCATATTCTCGCATGACATTACATATTTTAAAAACAATATTTTCATTAAAAAATGCAAATTTTAAAGGCGCGTGGTTAGATTCGGACGTTTTATCATTATGTTTGTCAGTAAAATTGCATTCGTTTTAATTGTGACCCTTAGACCATTGGAAAATAGCACAAGTTTTGCTGTCTAATATTACCTTCTGATATTCTATCAAATTTCTGAGTTAGGGAAATGAACAAGAACAAAAATCATATGTAAGAATGAAACATAAATATAATAAAATCGGTTGCAAGACAAAGAAGAGGCAACATCGATTTGAAAGAGTAGGGAGTGGTAAAGTTTTCTGAAAGTTGCGGCGTCTACGCCGCCACATTGCCGCTCCGGAGCAACAACGTCATTGGAACGTAGCCAGACAAGTTCCAGGAACCTGGCTGGAACGTTATCGTCACCAAAAAATATTCCCATTTTGGTCATAAACACGTATTAGGAACGTTCCTATTACGTGCTTGTGACTAGTACCAAAACACTTTAAAGTGCCTACAATAGTCATTGCTACGTTCCCACGACTAATTGTGCTAGTTGGGACCACACCTCAGAAGTATTGTAACATTACTAAAAGATCATTTTTATTTTATATGATTTGTTATAAGTTTCCCGAATAAAGAATGATGCAGCTCAACAATAAATTCCAGTCAGAGCAATTTCTACTTGTATTTTAAAATGACAGAATATACGATTTTACGAGAAAACAAATCTATATATTGAACTATGGCCAAATTGATGGGCTGACATATTTCAGAAGTCTCTTGCTTGTGATTTATGTTTCATAGAATTAATTCATGTAAAGATGAATTTTCAAAAAAGCCACATAGTTCCTGGGCTAAATTACTATCACAACGTAATTTGGTTCCTAACTATAAAAACCATAAAAAACTAGACGATAACTACAAAACAATTGAGAAAATTTAACATTTTCCATATCCAAAATGAAACTTCATTTATTACCTGTTGACATCTTGGTCATCTGTTTTAATTTCAATTTCCTCTTTAACCAGAAATTTTTGTTCCTCCATTTCAACATCTCTCTCTTCACAGAACATTTGCTTTAATTTAAATGTGTCATCTTCGTTACCAGTTTTCCTCTCGTCAGTATTTTCTATTTCTTCACAGAATTGCTCTTCTATCTTAATTTTATCAATTGAGGTATCATCTACCTCACTTTTTATTTCATCTTTTACTATAAACTGTAATAAACTACTTAACTCTATTTGTCCTTTACTGTTTACATCTAGATTGTCACGATACTTCCTAATTTTGTCTTCTGCAAGAAAACAGGTAGTAGTAAATCTATGGCAGTGTTCTAGAGAGCCACGGCAGGAGGGACAGATTACAGGTTTCTCGATGGTGCTTAAATCCTGTCAATCAAAAAACGAATATTGAAAATTAAATCATATATGAAAAAAGTGATACTTGTTTAGAGGTAAAGAGGCATAGCTGCATAAGCGTGGGAAAATTGCCTCCGATAGGAGGACTTATTAAAGACTATATCAGTATGTAGGTAAGGTAAATGATCTATCTAGTTATCTCTTGCAATTTAACAATTGTTCTGGAGATATTTCAACAAAACTTCCATGTAATGCAACAAATAATTTACATTATTAGTAGCTAAGGGTTCGCATTGTTTTACTAATATCATTGCTCGGCATATTTTTATAAAATGTTAACGTTTCACGCACCTAAACCCTGCTCAAGATATTCTCCATATAAAAGGGAAATAATAGTGAAAACTTCATCAAAATCTGTCAAGTGGTTGTCGAGATTAGCCCAATCGAACAGACAGGCAAACACATATAAAGCAGCTTTATTGCACACTCCGCTGGCTGTGTGCTTTATTCCTGCTCAGTGCATCAGCTGTCAGTTTCGTTGGTTCATTCTTCATGGAACCGATTTTAATTACATCTCTTTGAACAGACAAACAGATGCCCAGTGGAGACATTAAAAACGCACTAAATATCCTTACCCCAGTCAGGATTCGAACCCGAGACTCTGTGGCCACAAAGCTAACAAAGCACTGCACCCCCGAGCCGATAAATACTATGCCATACTATATATGTTTATACTATGTAGGGAATTATCCAGATATTACATGTCATTTACTCATAGCCCTATCTACACATTGATATACCTATTTGTAGGACTTCCTATAGGCCGCAATTTTCCTATGCCTATGAAAATATGGAAATTAGCAAAGCAAAAATAATATCTCCATATATTATATGTAAAACTTATGGACCAGACCTTGTAAAAACCAAACACACACCATGAAAAAAGACAAAATTGTAAATGAAGTACACATGGATATCATTTAGAAATTTTAAAAAATGCTATCTCCACAGAATTACCCAGGTCAAGGTTATTCTTTTATAATGGCAATAAGGCATATACCTATTAACTATATACTGGTAACACGCCATAAGCCCATATATACAGTATTGAGTCTAGAGAAGAAGACAGTTTTCTATCTCTGCTGGGAACTTGGGACCCAAAGCGCACGCTCTGACGATACAATCTGATGAAGGAGGAGTAAGGAATAGAGATGTGTAACTCTGTGTTGAATGGCGCTTTTGTGCTGACACCTATTGGTGTGTCACATGTGTTGGAACAGCTTATATGACACAGTGACACTTTTATAACACTTAAGATGGTGGGCGCTAGAGGGTTCATGTGCGGTATCACAGATCACGCAGACGCACATGCAAGCTTGTTGCTAATAAAGCTAAGGTGGAATGTTGAGGCAATTTAAAGGTTTAAACGGCAGTTGAAAGTGAAGGATTTGAGGTTACGATAAAGGATATAGTATGTGCTCCCCAGCTGACTACAAATTTACTATCAGTGAGTCAACTTATTAAAAATGGCAATAAAGTTCATTTTGATGCTAGTTGTAAGATTATTAACAAGCAGAATCAGTTGATTGGAGTAGCTAACTTGGTTAATAGTGTTTATAAACTTCAGACAACCATAGAAAGAAATGTTTGGCATAGGAGGTTGTACCATATTAACAGTACCGATGTTATGAAAATGAAAGATGGTGCAGTGGAAGGACTACAATTTAGTGGCATTGTAAAATAGGCTTATAATCGATTGTGAAGTATGTAACGAAGAAATCCAGACTAGATTATCATTCCTAAATCGAGAGAGTCGAGCATGTGAACGATTAGAAATTATACATGCTGATGTGTGCGGACTTATGGAGGTTACTTCAATTGGTGGTGTAACACTTTTAACACCTAAATATTAAAACGTGTTACATCGGTGCAAACGGCAGCTGATTTTTTGTTGGAGAGCATAGGGCCGTGGGTTAAAATTGTGTGGACACTCAAAGGGCGCCACCGGCTGTATGTTACGTAATATGATTTAAATAATTTTGCCAGCCAGGAGGAAAATTAAGTTACGAGCAACCATGCGATTGAATTCTCAAAATATGTCTATAATGTCCGAACTTCCTCTTTACTCTATGAAATTTCAAAGTACAAACAAATATCAGGTGTACCAGTGCAAATAATAAGAACATGTAGACCCTAGACATTTATTACAACACAAGTGAGATGTACAATAAAAGATAAATAACTTCACTATAATTCCCTAAACATAATCTCTATACACCAAAAAATTTAGAATATGTATATGACCCCATCTAAAATTATTTCAGTGATTTGAGTTTTTTATGAAAATGCAACTACGATTTATGTGATACCAACAATGAGTTTTAGATTTACAACAGCGAGTTAAAGGTTTACAATGGATTAAAATTAAAGCTCATCACTAGAATATCATGTAATAAGCAAAATTCTGTGAGCCAACTTTTGCAATGCTCGCTGTTTGCACTAGAATGTTAAAAAAAAGATCTAAAATAAGTATGTTCTATTAAAAATACTTCATATGTAACATAGAAGGTAAATTAGTATCACGTGGTACCATGCGTTACTTCACAGTAAAAAATCTTAAGATATTTCATCATGTTAGGTATGTAGTTGCAAAATTGTTGTGTAATTTACTCTAATATTTCAACAAACAAATCACTGAATGAAACTATAATAATTTCTTTAAAATTATTGTTATGAATTACACCCCTTGAAACTGGAAATTGATACGCCTATGCCTACTAGTGACTGGAAGCTAGTAGAAAGAAATGAACTTCTCTGGAGTGTGGTAAGAGAAGATTCTTGATTGTTTCTAGATGGATCTAGAGAGTCAAATTCGGAGTATATAAGGCGCGGTTACCAGCGCGGAAGAAGTTTATTAAGAAGGCAGTTTATAAAAGTGAACAAATTGAAAAGTGAGGTTAAATATCAAGTAAACAAAGTGTAAAGGTTATTTTGAATTTGAAGTATTGCATAGTCAGTAAATTGTTAAATAAAGTGTTAGTGGTGTTTATCTCTTGTTGAAATTATTTAGAACCCACGGATTCATACAGGGTGTTTCCTAAAAGGTGGAAATACGCAACATTATGTAACTAAAATGAAACAACACGACCTGGTTAGAGCCTTAGCGTTTTCTGCGACGACTGCAGCATGACCTGTTACCACTTCCTAAGATGTTCTCGACGTTGCTTACAACTACGACTCCGTGTCACTCCCAAAATTCTACCCAAATCTCTTGGAGACTACTGCGAACAACTCTCCAACCAAAACTTTTCTAAATGTCAGCAAGACCCACATAAAACCAAACATCTGAGTAATAGACTTCCTCCTATTACTCTAAATACTGGGCCCCCTTAGATAACCAAAATGACAGCACCAAACATACTTATCCTAATCGTAAGCCTCTCCAAAAATATATGCCCTCCAAAACACTCTGTAATAATTACAATAAATAAGAATCAAATAAAACTCCAAACTAAGCAAAATAGAAGCTCACCTCATATAGAGAGTATTGCACAACCTCACAAGACACGTGGCGGTAAAATTACGGCAACCAACAAAATTCCTTTCTGGAAATTTACAAAACGCTCACAGCAAGGTGGTAAAGAAACACTGGGTACATCAAATCAAATCCCTTTTCAGTGTAAGTGATGTAAGACCCAAATTCTTCACACAAAATCGGGACCGCCGCTGTTCACTCTCGTGGCCATCGAAAAAACCAACTACCAGCCGGAAATCTCCTGAACAGTTCTCAGTATTGCCAACTTGAGCATCTAGAGAACACTTTCTCTAGCCAATGAAAATGCGCCAACAATGGACTTTGTAATTAAAAGACTGAAATACACAATTGTGTAATATCCCAACTACAAGAATATACAACTAACACCTCTAACTCAAAATTATACTTAAAGAAAACATGTTTACTACCCATAATTTCACATCAAGATAGGCAACTATTTACTACCGAATTCTAGATCGTGGGTTGCATACCTCTATACTCAAACAAATGAATTAATCTGAGTTAATTTACTGTATTCAAATATAAATTTATTAATGTAGCCTTTTCAAATGCTACAATGGTGCTAGGTACTTCTTGTTATTAGAGGACAGCTGTAGTAAAATGGTTTTTATATACTTTTTAAAGTCGAAGGATGAAGTATATAATAATTTTGTGATTCTTGTAATAATAATTTAAAGCTATTTTTAGAAAAGAACGGGATTATTCACCAAAGATCTGCACCATATACACCAGAGCAAAATGGTTCCTCGGAAAGGATAAATCGCTCAATAGTTGAGAAGGCCAGGTTCATGCTGTTTGATGCCAAGTTAGATAAGAAATTTTAGGCTGAAGCGGCCAACACAGCTGTTTATGAAATTAGAAATGTACAGTATCAGGGGGCCGGCTTTGTCTTTTATAAAAAGTTACATATCAAATAGATATCAGTGTGTACATACAAATGGTGAGACTTCGTCCCTTAAATCACTTAGGTATGGAGTTCCTCAAGGATCCATTTTAGGTCCAATATTATTCATTATATATATAAATGATATCTCAAATTTCCTTGAATTTAAATCTATTTGCTATGCTGATGATACAACCCTACTGTCAACAAGTAATGATATTAGCTCTCTCACTAACATATCTAATGAAATGCAATCAAAGGCCAATGTATATTTTAATAACATTAAATTATCCTTAAATGCAGAAAAAACACAAACATTGATTTTTAATCTAAACACGCATATAAATTGCACCACTCGTCCTGTAAAATGTCTTGGCATTTTTCTTGACAGCAGATTAACTTGGGAAACACATTCTGAATACCTTCAAAAAAAATTATCAAGTAACGTTTATCTGTTAAAGAATCTAACCAATATGATAAATGAAGACACTTTTGCAAGCTTACTATGCCATATTTCATAGTGTTATGTCATATCGCTACTTCACTATTACAAGGTTCTATGTGACATTTTTTAACAAATTTCAGTTACAATGCTACATGGTTCTATGTTGAGAATGAAATTTGGAAAAAAAAAATCAAGGTGGCAGCACCAACAAGAACTGATTTATATTTTATATTTCAAGGGTGTATGTCGGACTTTTTACGAAAAATGACTTACAAAGTTCTATGTAGATACATAGAACCCTGTAATATTCAAATGAAATTAGCGTTGTCGTTTTCTCGGTCGTATGTAGATGGCGCTAATAATTTGTAGCTGAAAGTGACATCTTGAATCTTAAGCTAGAGTGTTGAATTCTTGAATTATCAGGTCAAACGTGTGGTTGCAAATATAATATGGACAATAAAGCCTCTTCTAGTAAAGACAATAATTATTACTTTGAAGATAGCGATGATTCAGTACGTGATAGGGATTACATTCCATCAGATGATGATTTAAGGTATGTTTGTATTTTGTCATGATTATTATAGGTTATGTTTATCTTTGTCAATCTTTTAGTGATGAAAGCATTGACGGGAGAAATACCAATAATTTAAGCAACCTAGAAGTTGCTGAACAACAGAGCTCACAAGGACCTGATGACATAATTCGTAATGTAGTAAACCATGAAGTTAATGTTGACGTTAATACTAGTAGAAAAAAGAGAACAACTCGTAAACGTAAACGTAATCCTGAGGATTGGGTCTGCAATAAAAGAAAAGTGTTGTTTGACCGTGGACTGGAATATATTTCTTTGAGAAAAAAAATTGTTCCTGGAAAAGCAATTATGACTAAAAAGGACTGCAGTAATCGCTGCATTTTTAAATGTAGTAATAAAATAACTGATGAAGACAGACAAAGTATATTTAATGAATATTATAAATTGACGGCGACACAAAAAAAGATGTTTTTACTATCGACCACTACAAAAAATATACCTTCTCGTCGAAGGAGTGGAAAAACTGCAAACAATTCAAGGAAAGGTGCTACATACGAATTTTTCTTTAAAGTAAGGGGAGATAAGATAAGAGTATGCAAAGTATATTATTGTACCACGTTGTCTATAAGTCAAAAACCTATATATACTGTTCATCAAAAAAAAAATTATATTGCAAATACCCCTATTGAAAGCACCCAAGGCAAACATGTCAAAAAATGTATATCGGAGGAGGATATTCTGCTAGTTAAAGAACATATCAACTCATTTCCTATAGTTGACTCCCATTATTGTAGATCCAGAACCTCTAGGCAGTATTTAGATCGATTTTTAAATATCAGGAAGATGTTTGAATTATATTTGGAGTGGATTGAAACAAAAAATAAACAACCTGTTAAAGAATCACAGTATAGAAAAATATTTTGTAATGATTTTAATTTGTATTTTCTTGTACCAAAGAAGGACAGATGCGATTTATGCGAAGAATATCGTTTAGTGAAGGAAGAAAGTAGATGTACAGAAGAGAAAGTTAGTGAATACAATGATCATATATCAGAGAAGGAATCAGCGAGGAAGGAACGACATCAGGATGCAACGGGAACCATAGCAGTATTGTGCTTTGATTTAGAGAATGTGTTATCCTGTCCTAAAGCTGAAATAAGCAATTTCTTTTACAAAAGTAAATTTGCCGTATATAACATGACAGCTCACCTTTCCATTACAAAGAAGGTTTATTGTGCAATTTGGAATGAGTCATTAGCCGGTCGTGCTGGAAATGATATTGCAAGTGCAGTATATAGAATTTTAGAGCAAGTAATTACCGACAATCCGAATATAATGGAACTAATTTTATGGAGCGATAGCTGTGTTCCACAGAACAGGAATTCTTATTTTTCCTACGCTATAGCACTTTTTCTAAAACATCATAAACAAATTAAAAGTATTACGATGAAATATTCCGCACCTGGCCATTCCTGTATTCAACAGGTGGATACAGTTCACAGCTCCATTGACAGAGTATTATCAAAAACAGAATATTATTCACCACTATCTCTACTAAGATTATTAGTCAATGTAGATCGTAGAAATAAATATAAGGTGATCCAACTCAAGCAAGACCAGTTCAAAAACTTTCAAGATTGTGCCTCCAACCTTAATTATGTGGTTGTGCCCTTCACTAAAGTGGCTCAATTAAAATTTACTCAAAACTGCTTTCAAGTAGGATATAAAATTTCTCATAGTGATAAAGAGTTTAAGTTTGTAACTATTAAACACCATATGGACAAGAGGCAAAAAAAAGAAAATATTTTAGTTCTACCAGAACCTAAGAAACTTTACACAAAGTTATTAACAGTGCCAGAAAATAAACAAATTGCTATAAGATCCATGTTTCCTTGGCTTCCTACTGTAGATAGAGAATACTACGAATCAATATTTTCAAAGGATCCTCCGATAAAAAAAAAACGAGCAGTAAAGAAACCTCCAAAGAAATAGTTAATTTTTTTTTCTGTGACACTAATGATAAAATTGTATCTTCTAGAGAATGTTGTTTTTTTTTTCTTAAATAAAAATATAATCTTATAATAAAAAATAATAAAATTATTTTACAATGTTTAAAACATTTTTGTTAAACAACAATATGTTAAAATAACGTCAACAAACTTTGTTGACGTGTTTTAACATATTATTATTATTAAGAGCAGATCCTAGTTCTATGTTGACGCTAATGTTTTCGTCAAATTTTTGAAAAAGTTCTATGTCGATATTTCTTTTTTTTTTGTTTTCAAAATTTTATTATTAATCAATACTATTCATGACCAAATTACTTTAGAATCAACATGGGTATGAGAAAAAAAAATCATCTTAAAATAATAAAGTATCCCATCTTCTGTAGGACAACTCAAACTTTTGAAGGTCGTTTTCTCCAAATGTCGTATTTAGCACATAGAACCTTGTAATAGTGAGGTAGCGATATGGTCTTTTACTTTGGGGAGGCTCAGCACACGCATCTAAAATATTATGTATCCAGAAACGAGCAGTAAGAGTTATTACAAATTCTAAATACAATGAAAGTTGTCGGCCGTTATTCAGAAAGCTAGGAATACTTACTTTAACTAATCAATATATATATGTATGCCTAAATTATGCTAAAAAATATTCAGCTAATCAAAATTCAAACAGAAATGGAACCAGACTTAATCTCATAATTGCTCCACATTTTCGCCTCTCCAAAAATCTAAACTCATTTAGATATATTTCTATAAAATTATATAATTTATTACCCATCCAGTGGAAAAATTTAACACACCTTAAATTTGAAAAAACTGTTAAGACATTTCTAAAAGATAATGTATTTTACGAGATCCAAGAGTTTATTAATCATTTTAGATTTTCATTTTAATATGTTTTGTTTGTATTTTTAACTTGTATTGTATTTAGTATGTAATTGTATTTAGTGATGTAATTTCATTGTTTTGATAATATTTTATTCAGTTAAACATAAGTAAAATTGACGTATGTATACAACGTAATATTGTCCAACGTGAATAAAAATCTATCTATCTATCTATCTATCTATCTATGTTAGGAACCGAAGTGTTGTTTCTGGTCTGAATAATAGAACCCCTTATGACGTTTGGTCAGGCAACTTTAGCGATTTTAAGATTTTTGGCAGTAAAGTAATAGTGCAAATTCCCAAGCAAAAAAGATTTAAATGGGACACGAAAGCAAAAAAAAAAAAAGCTCGGTTGGTGAAGAAAAAATCATACTGGATTATCCAGTAAATAACAAGTATGAAATCTCAGAAACATCTGATTCAGCTAGGTTAGATGGAAATATTAACCAGAATGAAGAAAGTTTTGATTCAGAAAAAAATGAAATATTTCATGACATGTCAGATGAAGATTATATCAATGAAGAATAATAACCTGAGTTTGAAAATACTAGAAGATCGCAGAGCTGGGTAGTACTCGGATACTTCGGTATCCGGATACAGTATCCAGATACTTTTTGTGTATCCGAAGGCTGTATCTGAATCCTTTGCGAAAAATGTATCCGTTATCCGTATCCGCCTGGTAATTATCAAAGTATCCGTACCCGGATACTTTTTATCTTTCCGCGGATACAAATCATTATTCCCGCACTTAACGTGAGATAGCACTGATAGTAGTACTCTGCGGTCAAGAACGGTAAACTAATTCTTGCATCTTGCTCTGCGGCATTCCTCGTGTAACACAGTAGAAGACGGAAAATGTGCTGATGGCTGATGCGCTCAAAAATGAACACAAATATACTAACAGCTGATTGAGCGTGTTTATAGTCCATTCGTTTTAAGACGGAAGTACTCGAGAGACCGGTTTACACAATGACACGCGTCACAGTTGAAATTTAAAGTTGGACCTGGAAACATTCAAAGAAACTGAACTTCTTCACCTCGAAGAATATTCTGTTGTGATGAAGACACTGGCAGACGTCCTTGATCTCCTGCAAGGAAAAAACACTTTTTTCGGTCTGTTACTTCCAAGTTTGATATCCCTTCTAAACAAGTACGAAAAAATGGCAACTCAATAAAGGATGAAATACGGTGGAGAATATCTGATCAAAATGTGTATCCAGAGCTTGAAGACGTGTTTTTCAGATATCTTAAATCTTAGTCAAGAAGAGCTCCTAATTGCTGCAGTTTTTCTTCCGCAATTTAAGTTGCGATGGTACAATGTCATAAAGAACCCTCAGAAAACAGTTGGCGACATCAAATTGACGATCATAAAATGTGTGGAAGAACTCACGGCGTTAGAACCATCATGACTATGATTTCAACATGGCCACCAGAGTGGATGGCAAGGAAGAAGATGCAGCTAAAAAGTGTTATAAATGTTGTAAAACCAAGTTAAGTGCAAGTTCAGTATGTGTCACATGTGGAAATATATTTCACAAATCCTGTATGCAAAGGATTATAGAACCTGTACAAGTTATTGATGAAACAAGAATTATTTGTTGCCAGTCAACTAACCTAAGCACATCTAAAGAAAATGAAAAAGGAGATGAGTATGAAAGCTATGCAATGGAAAAATTGAAAATGGAAAACCAAATGCTAAAACAAATTCTATATGAGGCACAAGCAAAATGCAGTTTATTGCAGGAAAGTAATGTAATATTAAAGGAAAATAAACAACTTATAGAGGAAAAAATGGAAGAATTAAAAAAGCTGATTGGGGAAAAAAATACAATAAGTAGCAACACAAAAAAAGTAATTACAGATAAACACATGGGTTATAGTTCTGCTCTCAAAACACAGACAGCTCATAATTTAAGACAAAATAGTAAAGTTTCAAACCCAAATAGTAGCAACCACTCCAAGAAAAATTTAAATTATGGAAACCAAACAAATATAGATAGGGTTTAAAGGAGAAATGTAGATCACAATGAAAAAACACAAGTATTACATGGTGAAATTATTTCTATTAGTGAGGTAAATGAGGAAGACCAATTTCAAGAAGTAGTGGGAAGAAGAAGTAAAAATAGAATTAGGAAACATATAGGCATGGCTAATGGAGCAGAAGAGAGCAGTGAAATTGGATTTGCGGGAGTTGATAGAAAATTGTGGTTATATATAAACAGAGTAAAAAGACATACGACTTCTAATGACATTTTAAGTTATTTAAAAACCAAATCTAAATCTGAATTTAAGGAGGAGTTCTCAGTGAAGGAACTAACAACACAGGAGTATCAAAACAAAGTGTTCATGATAGGTGCACCGCATGATGCAAAAGATGAACTCTACAATGACAGCTTCTGGCCAAAAGGTGTAGGGTATAGAAGATTCGACTTCAGCAAATATCGGAACTATTTAAAAAAAAATCAAGTTGATGATTTTTTATAAGTAAGGATAATAATATGTATCCTTGTAAAAATGACTGTCAATCTAGTAACTACAAAAAGGATGTACATTTTAAAGTGGCACATTTAAACATTAGGTCTGTTGTAAATAAATTTAATAATTTTAAAGAGCTTCTAGATGAAGCACAATGTAAAGCTTTCGCAATAAGTGAAACTTGGCTTACAGCCGTTACACCTAATTCATGTATATCAGTGCCTGGATACAATTTGTATCGCAGGGACAGAGAGGGCCGAGGAGGGGGTGTTGCCTTATATGTGAATAGTAGTTTCAAAAGCTTAAGAATTGATCCCCCTAACAATTTAAACAATAGTCAATTAGAGCAACTCTGGGTAAAAATAAGTATAACTAAAGAGGTAAAATTAGCTCTAGGAGTAATTTATAGGGCACCAAATCAAACGGTGGAATGTCTGGTAGAAATGGAAAACATGATACAACACTTATATTACAATGGTTTTAAGGAAATAGTTATCTTAGGGGATTTAAACATAAATCTGCTAAATAAAACGCGTGAATCTCAGTACTTAAACACACTAATTGATGATTTACTACTTACACAAATCATAAAGGACCCCACTCGGGTGACTTCGCAGTCACATACTCTGATTGATGTAATTATAGTAAGTAAGGATTTAGATGTGAAAGATGTAGGAGTAGACGCATGCAATATCTCAGATCATAACATAATACATTGCACGTTAGATATATCAACAAATAAAGAATCATATCACAAAGTAATAAGAGACTATAGCCGTTTCAACCTGGAAAATTTTAATGAGGACGCCTTGATAATTGAGTGGGACTCGATCTATATGATGAAAAACATCGATGAAAAAGTACACTTCTTTAATGCAGACTTGGAGTATCTATTTAATAAACATGCACCATATAAAACCATAATTGTTAATAACAATAAAACATCAAAACCTTGGTATACTGATACCTTAAAACATATTCGTAAATTGAAACAAAGGGCTTGGGGGAAATTTAAAAAAACCAGATCGCCTGATCACAGACAATATTTTTGTGACCTAAGACAATATTATAATGATGCTTTAAAAGCTGAAAAGAAGGCATTCTTTCAGCATTTTATGAATAGATACTCCAACAACCAAAAGGCACTTTGGGCACATTTTAAAAAATGGGCACCTGTTAAAGTGCAAAAACAGTCAGAAATACCAGACGAGTTAAAAAATGCTGATAATTTCAGTAAGCAGTTCATTAATTCAGAACCTGTGATGCCAGCTAGGGCCGAGGTAGTTCAATATTTTGGTGAAAATTACCTGAATAGAAATGTTATATTCAACTATAGTCCAGTAGATTTTAATGAAATAAAATTGTTGATAAATAAACAGAAACCCCAGAATATGGGAGTTGATAATATATCAGCTAAAATGTTACAAATAGCGGTAGAGTTTTGCATACAGCCATTAACCCATATTATAAACTATTCGTTAGAATCGGGCATAATTCCCACTATTTGGAAAATGTCAATTGGTAAGCCTATTCCAAAAACACAATCTCCATCTACTTATTCGGATTATAGAATAGTGAGTATGTTATGCGTTGCATCTAAGCTAGCAGAAACAGTAGTACACCGGCAATTAATAGAGTTCTTAAATGACAACAATATTTTAGCACCCTTCCAGTCGGGATTTCGTAAACAGCATAGCACATCTACTATGCTCTTAGAACTTGTAGATGACGTCTTGAAAGAACAATATAATGATAATGTAACATTGTTGGCATTACTTGACTTGTCAAAAGCATTTGACTGTGTTGATATTCCATGTCTCATTGCTATACTAAAATATATAGGACTATCAGAAAATTGTATCTTGTGGTTTGAATCATATTTATACAATAGAAAAATAATAATTTCAATTAATCAGAATAATGTATCAGAACCAAAGCAAACAAAAGCCGGAGTACCACAGGGTTCTGTTCTCGGACCTACATTATTTAATATCTATATGTCTGACATAAAAAACTTAAATATCAATACAAAAATTCATGCATATGCCGATGATATTGAAATCTATTTGCCGCTAAATAAATATAATGGAGATGCACAGGTGTTACAATTCAATAGGGACTTGCTCACAATCGCAGAATGGTGTGGGAATAGAGGGCTATTGTTAAATCCTGGTAAATGTGCATACCTCTACCTTGGAACAGCTAATAGAGTACAAAACATAAAGAGTTTAAATTTTGAAATCAGTATTGGGAATGAAATAATTCAAAATGTTGAGTCTGCTAAAGCCCTGGGCATCATATTTGACGAAACACTATCTTTCACACAACATGTAAGTAAATTGTGTCAGTCGTCATTTTTCAGGTTGAAACAACTATACCAATACCGTGAGTATATTAACGAGTCAAATAAAATTATGTTGACGGAATCCCTTGTACTGTCAATCTTAAACTACGGAGACTGTGTATATGGTCCCTGTCTTACTCTAACAGACAAAAACCGTTTGCAAAAAATTCAAAATTGCTGTATTAGATATATTAAAGATATTTCCAGAAGAGAACACATCACTCCTCACATTAGGTCATTACACATGTTAAAACTAACAGAGAGACGCTTCAGTCATTATACTACATTAGTTTGTATGATACTAAGTAATAAAATTCCATTGTATTTATTATCAAAAATTGAGTTTAGGGAAATGGTGCACAATAGAGAACTTAGAAATTTAGGTAACGCAACTATCCCACGGCATAACACTACAGCTTTCAAGTCCTCGTTTTCATATTTAGCTTCCAACATAATTAACAATATCTCAGTAAATATTAGAGGTAGGAGTAAAAATAATATAAAAAGACAGTTAAAATTTGAGTTACTACAAGGAAATAACTTCAATATTAATATAATTATGTTTTAATGATAGGGTGAGATTGTAAAATCATTGAGAAATGTATCTTGTCCTTTGTGTTGCACAATAAAGTATTTTATTATTATTATTATTATCAGATGGTTCAGATGAAGATGACTAACAACAAGGGAAGAAGTTCGACGACTTTTTTGATTTCCGCGGAGATACCAATGACACCATCACAGTCGGAGGGAACGATAACGCACAGAACGATGTTGGTGTGAACAGATCCAATCCCAATAATTCTTCTAAAATTGAGCTCGAGCTTTTAAAATATCTCGGGGATAAGAGATCAAACATGCAAATGTTGAATGAGTACCCGGTACTCAAGAAACTTCCCATGAAGTACAACACATGCCTGCCATCATCTGGACCAGTTGAAATGCTATTCTCCTTCGCCACGATGATAGATTCGCCCTGGCGCAACGCCTTATCCGATGCCATTTTGAACCTCTTGTGCTGACAAAGCAAATTCAAACAAAAATGATACATTTTAATGTGGTTTCATTTTGCAATTATTATCATTTGACAAAATAAAGTTTTCTTGAACCATATATTTACACTTTCTCTTTGAATTTCGTGAAGCAGGGTTTTCAATAGAAAAAGTATCCGTATCCGTTAACTGGAAAAGTATCTGGATACATGTATTTAGAATACATTTTGCAACTAAAAGTATCTGTATCTTGTATCCGGTATCCGAACGCAATTGCCGGTATCTATATCCGATATCCGGATACATTTTACCAATATCCGAACCGGCAGTGGAAGATCGAGCAGAAAAGTTAAACCAAAGAACATGGAGGATTACATAACTTTTATAACTACAGATCAGAGCAATTTTGAAGATAAGCCAGTGTCAGTGACAGATGCTTTATCCAGGCCAGATTCTGAGTTCTGGAAGCATGCAATCGGAGAAGAATTAGATTCTTTTGAAGAGAATGAGGCATGGGAACTCCAGGATTTACCAAGAGGAGCAACAGTAGTGCAAAGCAAATGAGTATTTTTTTTAAATGTTGAGTGGGGGTGCTAAAATAATCAACATTTTAAAATATGTTGGTATTATAAATACTAATAAATAGTGTAATATGATTTGCTGAAGTGGCAGCACTGTTTTTGTAAAATGTCAATAAAAAAATTAAAGTTCAGTTTTCTTATAATCGTCACATGATTAACAGCGCTTTCTTTCCAACTTTTTGAATTTCAGCAATTACTGCCATCCAAATTCGGACAACCACTCACTTTCAATCAGATATTTATAAAAAGAATTTCTACGCGATGCCCTGAGACATGAATGTTTCTATAGTATGTTGTATTAAACACTTACCTAAGTTTAGTTGGTATGCTTTGTTCTTTTTTTTCTATGGTTTGAATTGTTTCTTAAGCTTCTATGTATTATTTGAATGAAACATAATTTTCAACAAAAAACAGCAAATAATTCAAAAAGTAAGTACACGTGTTAAGTATATGACATGCTGATATAAGTCCACTTCAAATTTAATTCTACATCGATTGCCATAATAAAATTTGGCACGTCATTTGAAAAAATGAGGTATTTGACATTTTTTGACTGTCATCTTCAAAAAATCGCAGCAACCACTGGAAACTTCGTTGGGCCTATTGTGGCCACTTAAATAATTCACTGAACTTTAGGGAATCGATCGAAAAAACTTAAACGATTTATAAGATATTAATTTTTTAGTGGGCCCTGTGTCTGTTAAGAGAAATATTGACATGCCAAAAACTATTAGACAAAGACCGACAACCTATAATACTAATCAAGAATGTTGTCCGTATTATTCATCTCTAAAACGAATCGTTACGCTTGAAACTTCTGTCGTAGCCCCATCAGACGTACTTCGTGTTATTTATATTCTAATGCTGTAGTATTTAAGGTGAGAGAAAAATCTCATGACTTTGAAAAAAATATGAATTGATGACGTGAATGACAACATCAGAATTAGAATAGTAAATGATTTATAATCAGAACATAATTCCGAATAAACAAAATATATAAAAAATTGAGTGTCTCCATTTAAAAAAATAAAGACGTCAACTTCTTGTATTTAAAGAAGTGCCGCCATTTTGAAATTATTTTCGGACTCGCAATAAGGGTCGAATATGGCAGGGTACCAACCCTAAAATGTCCTTCTCATTTGCAAGTGAGAAATATTCTAATGGACGGTTTAAAGGAATCACCCTGTATACTATATATGTGCAACCATAAGAAATTAAGTATGTATCATAAATGTATCTCAATTTCAATTTCAATTTATTCAATTCAAAATTCAATCAATTATAATCACAGATTTCTTAATGTACAACACTGTCATTAATTTTAGGGATTTTTTCTGATATAGCACCTAGCTGATTAAACAGCTGTAGATAATTAACTAAGTATAAATGATAACTATATAACATATTTTGTAAAACCATAAACAGTAATTTATTAACATAAATAACTTGGTGATCAATACACCTTAACTAACTAAATAACCTAAAATTAAAACTAAACTAATACTGGTAAATTATTTACCTATGAATATATTTATAGAATATTTATGAAATCATTGTATCTCTCAGTAATATAGTTCTGCATTTTTTGTTAAACTTTTTGTAATTTTTTATATGTCTAATGTTAACTGGCAGCAAATTGTAAAACTTAGGTCCAAGATAAATAAAAAATCGTTGGTTTATATCTTTATGGCTCATAAGAATTTGAAGATTATTTTGTGTTTTGTTCCTAGTTTCATGCTGATGATTTACATAGTTCTTAATTCGTTTTTTATGAACATATAGACATGTCGATAGAATATATAATGATCTTACATTAAATATATCTTCATTGTATAATAAAGCTGTTGGATAACGCTTTCCTTTATTGTATATTACCTTTAAAATAAAATTTTGTATAACATTTAACTGTCTTAATGCGTTGTTGTACAGACCGCCCCATACCTCTATACCATACCTAATTAAGGATTCCACCAGTGTTCTATATACCATTATTAATAGATTTTTCGACATCATATCGCGTAACAAGTAAAATTTGTGAATGAATTTTCTAATATTATTTTTTAACCTAAAAGTATGATCTTCCCATTTTAAGTGCTTATCAATTATTATACCTAAGTATTTTATATTTGAAACTTCTTTAATGCTATTATCAAAATTTTTTATAGAGATGCTGGAAAAACTAGGACGGTTAGCAGATGTAATTGAAAATGCTACCCATTTTATATATAGTATTCAGGCACACTTGTTAGAAACGTTTGCAAAAATATTCCTAAAATTTATCTTGAAATCACTCAGTCACTAACCCATTTCCTTCTTTAATATTATATACAACCAAAATTAGTCATGTTTAACACGATAAATAGTGATACATACCAATTCTGGAAGACACTGTTTGATCATTTTTTTGAATATGAGGTTTGCCTCTCCAGCATCAAGGCATGTAGAAAAATAATTTTTTACTGGACCAATGCACAAACCACATACATCTCGATCTTCCGAAATTTCATTTGTTTTAAGATAGACCTCTTTTGGTTCTAGTTGTACATGATCCTTGTCATTAACAAATGGAACTATGTAATCATGTGCATGGAAGCACATTGTTTTAAATTCGAAACATTTCGTAAGCATTTCTGTACAGTTTACACACATCACAGGCTCTCGTATTGCAGTTATAAAATCCTAAAACAAAATTCGTTTAAAACATCACACGCCAAGATGCGTTATAAATATTAAATTCAATCAAATTTATTCATATGTAAACTTCCGTTTTCTTACAGCTGAATTGCATTGTCGACTTACTATTTTTGGTAGAACTATATCCAAGATACCCTTCATATCGTCTCCTATAACCCTAAATTCATTACATATTTTTAAACAAATTCCACATATTTTTTCTTCCGTCCCCATTTTCTATAGAACATACACGGCAAAAAATATAGGATGAATTTACAACAAAAAGAGGAAAATTAACCACTGTTATTTTATTAGTCTACTTTTTGAAAGGTTTGTTCTGGTTTTGAAAATATCCTGTCCGAGGACGTCCTCGGACGTCAGGCACATGCGCAGTTAGTAAAACGCGTTCTGGTTTGTCTTTGACTAGTTCGGATTCACCTTAGACTAGGAAAGATAGATGGTGAGGACTCGTAACAGCGCATAATCGCCACGCTAACAAGTTGTGCCTAAGACGCCATTGCGGTGGTGGCACACAAACGGTAGAGAGCAAAATGAAATTTTCCAATAGAAGTGATTTATAAGTGATTTAGTGCTAATTTATGTAATGTACCTACATGATGGTATCATATTCTATAAACTACTGTAAAAATCACAGCGGGAAAAAATTGAAAGGAGTGACGCTTTGCAGGTTAAAGTATATGCAGTTTTCACTTTACCTAGTTAAATTAACTGTAGGCCTATTATTTACTTAATTATGTCCGTGTGCATGCAATGATAATGAGAAGCATAGTATATCATTTTCTGGTATGCAATTTGCACGTTATTTGATTGAAATTTTCATTCATCTTTTCTTCATTGAATATAGAACAGTGCATCCGAAATGACACTTTTTCCATGGGCGTAGGTATATCGATTATGGTGTTATATTTTATAGAATGTAGAATAAATTCTGGTATGTAAGATATGAATAAATATATTTATGATAGTGAATATTAATTGTATTATTATGAAGCTGTTTTTGGAAAAATACCAGTTTTGTATCGTTTTATTCCTTTGATGTGATAAACTTGACACCTACATATTGTACATATGTTCCGCCACTGGCGCTTGCTCTCTGGTGGCAGGTGGCTTCACCATTGGCAGTAGCGTTACGACTCCTTACAATATATATCTTTCCTACTCTAAGGGATTCACGGATCATCTGTTCTGGTTTTCTGTTAGAAATAATCTGGGATTGTCAGGGACCGTCAGAAATCGTACATGCCCTCGAGTATGGACAAATCTGGACTGTTTTTGTCGAGCATGCGCTTTTGCGTTTCACGTTTCGCTGCTACCAGTATGGCGCTCTGATCTGATCACTAATCGCTACTCCTGGTCATTATATTAACCTCTTTTATGTTGTATTGTGTTTACGTGTTGTGTTATTTGTTTTGAAGTTAAATAAATATGGATATTACTGATATTTCGTCTTCTTCAATGTCATCCTCATCTTCTGACGATGATGTACCTATATTAGAAATACTTAGTGCTGCGGAGCTTTTGAAACAATGCCCCAAAAACGAACAATATAGTGAAACAACAGTGGCTTTGTTTAATGATGATGAGTTCAAGCAGCATTTTAGGTATGTATTTGGATAACAAGTATATTTTAATGTTTTGCTTCATCCATTTTTTTGCTTTATATAAGTATTCATATTTTCATATACCTACCTATTTATATGCAACAGAGAAAATATAGGACTGATAACATTTACAGTTTTGCTACCTACTGGTATGCAAAATGCTAAAATAAGTATTTATACAAATGTAATGTTTATCTTACACTTAGTGTTGCATTCCTTACATAAAACTGTAAAAATGAATTAACTTAACTATTTACTCATGTATATATCAGTCAGAAATAAGCTTTAATATATTTAAATAATTTATTATTTTTTTAGGGTACCCAGAATTGTTGTACATCAAATTGCAGCTGCATTTGAGGAATCTGAAAGCTATTCGAAATCCAGCACTGGTTTTCAAGCTATATCGGCCACGAAGTGCATCCAAATATTTTTATGGTTTGCTGGGCATGAGGCTGCCGGATTTAGAGATGTCGCCGATAGATTTAATGTATCAATAAGCAAGCTTCATAATATTATAGAAGTAGTGTCTTATTTCATTTCTGGTTTGTCAGGAAATGTTATTAGATGGCCAGCAGATGACGAAAAAGTGAAGATAAGTGAGGGTTTCAATACCATGGGCTTTCCAGGGGTTTTGGGTGTCATAGATGGCAGCCATATTAGAATTGATACTCCAGTAGAGGATCCAGTATCGTATTTTAACAGGAAGAAATTTTATTCAATTCATGTAAGTACCAAAAGTTAAGAGATACCTATACAGTTACACAGACTTTTATGTTATTATGTGTGATTACCATTATTTTAGATGCAAGGTGTATGTGATGACAAAAGGAAATTTAGAGATGTCTTTATTGGATATCCTGGATCGGTTCATGATGCTAGAGTTTTTCGAAATTCCTCACTGTCAACAACTCTGGAGGAAAAATGTGGTGACAAGTACATTTTGGGAGACAGTGCGCCTACCCATGTTTGAAGCATTTATTAACTCCTTATAAGTTGAGGGACAATTTAAGCATAACAGAGAAAAATTACAACACAAAATTAAGCCACTGTAGGGTGGTAATTGAACATGCATTTGGTCTTCTCAAACAAAGGTTTAGAATGTTGTACCACATCAAACTGAGAAAAATGGAAAATATTTGTCATTTTATTAGAGCATGCTGTGTTCTGCACAATTTAGCCATCGACAGTGAAGTTAACTTGGATTTCACAATTGATCCTAGTATCACAGAAAATTTTGAATTTAATGCAGAAGAGGCCGAAGGGGAAGAAAATGATGAGTCTCAAGATGGTGCAGGTCATGCCTTTCGTAATTATATTGCAAGTATTTTAAATATATAGAAATGTGTTTAATATTTTAGTTAAAATTGTATGTTTACCCTAATAGCACATGGACGTCCCGAAAACGTCCCAAGAACGTACTCACAGTACATGAAAACGTCCCGAGGACGTACTCTACCGACGTTAGACGTACCGAGGACGTTTGAGGGACGTTCCGTGTCAGCAAAACGGGGTGTCCCGAGGACGTCCCACCCAGGACTTATGTGGGACGAATGTAGGTCTGGAGAGGACGTCCTGAAAACGTTGTTGGGACATACTATGCAAAACATATAGGTACCTCCCCCCTCCACCACTTTTAAGGTGTATTCACAGCAGAGGGTATTTATGTTCCTTTATGGGTTTTCTAACCACATGCATTTCTTTCGAAATATAATCCAGTGATTGGATTCTATTTCGAAGGGAATAAATGTGGTTAGAAAAGCCAAAAAGATAAAAAAAATGACAATATATAATTACCATGCAGAAAAATTATTCAATTAGATTGATTTTAAAACTTAATACTTTTATTTATCAACACCAAATGACAAATTTATGCGAACATTTTATTTCTATTGTGCTATTGAAAAATAAGTTATGGCATTTGTATTTTTTTTTTAAATTAACTTCTTACTCTACAAATTCAAGTGTCAAGTGTCAAAAATACAATTTTTATGGGATTTAAAAGTTATGTACTATAATACCTAGTACAGTATAATAACAAAATTTTCGCGAGTAACTTGGTATGTTCTAGTATGCAATACGGGCTAACCAAAGCATACTTTGCTGTTTTCGCGAACGTATAGTAAGGTAGGGGAATACGTACGACGGCAATATATGACGTCACGAAATGATTTTAAATCATACTTAGAGTAACCTGGTTCAAGAGGTAGTTACTTCTAGTTAGATTGAATTTAAGACTTGTCAAACGATGGCCAAACGTCACTTCTTTTAACAAGGTTATGTTTGATTTTTGTTTTGGGGTAGGTACAACGAGCTTTAAAGGATATGTCGTTGGGTAAGTACCTAGTTCGTTTATAATTATTAGCAATAAAAAGAACATTGTTTTTTTTTCATTCTAAAAAACTCATAGAACTTTATTTCAGTGTATTTCTCTAGTCAGTTTTCAAAATGAAGAGGTACACTTCATATCTTCTCAGTAACAGTCTTAAGCATATTAAAAATATATTACTGTCTGTTAAAATAATAGCATTATGTAACTCTGTATTTATATTGAAAATTAAGTACTCCGTCATAAAAAATAAATTTTCCATTACGTTTAAATTTGTAAATGCCCTAATGAAACTATAATAACTAACCTGAACTAACCAACTACGTTTTCGCGACTATCTGGCCTTACTAGTGTTGGTATGGTGGGGGACCTTACTAGACCTAACTATTTGGTTAGTTAAAGTTACTCGCGAAAATTTTGTTAATATAGTGTATATACATTAAGTCATATTGAATATTATAAGAAATAAGCCAAGTATGCAATAAAACGTAAGATAAATGTATATCTCACCTTTTCTTAACGTTTTGCACACTTCGTCTTTTTATAATTATCTTAGTTTGTATTATTTTCTAATCTCTCTTTTTTGACACCCTCTCTGTTCTTTCTTTTGCCCTCTTCAATCACGATGTAATAGCCATTTCGGTGTCCTTCCAAGACTTTGAAGCGTTAGCGACTGCAGCAGGCCCTGTGCAAATAAAAGAAAAATTAACATTTCAGATGAAATCTTGGCAAAAAACATTAAGACTAATATATGCCACTTAATTGATGGCAAGCTTATATTTAAAATAAATTGTTATAATTTTCTTGGTGTCCTATTTAAAAAAAAATCACAGTTTAAATGTGAACATTTTTTTGTTTAACTGACTTTTGCATTTGAAAGGTTCCCTTGTTCATTTAAAAATTTTAAGAACACCTCTTTATATGAATGATTGATTCTACAAATAATACCAAAGACCGAGAGAAGCAGAAATATATGTTGACTAATGCTACCGCAGATTAATAACAGTATTATAAGTTTAACGTTATATTTTTTGGCAATATTATTACAGAATTCAAGTAAAGAAAAGGGCTATGGGTTAAGATGCATTAGGATTTACGGTTAGAAGCAGGTTTATTAGGTTGAACATTGATGATGTATAAAAGTTTTTGTACGTACGTATAGCATAATTTCAGAAAAATATAACAAATAGGGCATATAAGTTACAAATTTGTAAATTTTCCTCAAAAAGTACCTTTATTAGTTTTTTCCTCATATTAATTTACTGAAGTCCCTAAATATACTTTACAAGTTTGTTGATGTTTTCTGGCGAATGTTTTTATTACTCGATGTATCAAACCTTACCTATTAAAAGTTTCATCACCTCCACTTGTTCATCAGAGATGTCGAACCATATAACACTTCGTTTAACACACTGCATATGAGTAGGTACTTCTTTTCAATTTTTACTTCCCTCGCATACCGAAGGGAAGTATTGTATTTATAATGTTTAACCAACAATCTTCTTTTAAGTGAATAAGTTCGCTCCATGATAAACAACTAAAAACTACATACTCAGGTTCACAGGTGATCTCCCATAGAATTTTAACAGAGCCAAATAAGGTGGGTGGTATAGTATATTTATTATAACCTACAAATAAGCCGCACCAAATTTATCTAGAATAAAATATCGATCTAAATACTTATATATTAATAAATCAATTAAATAGACTTACCTGTTTTTGGTACTTTCTTTTGTAGCCGTTAAAAGTGACTAGTGCCAGTGTGCGGAAGAAATAAAAATGCAAAGAATTTATATAAATTCTTTGTAAACATTATGCAATATGCCTGTCAAATTGAATTTCCCAGTTTGACAGCAACTGAGTAACATTACATAAGCTCTGCTTAAATATTGCGGTGAAAATGGCTGTAATATAACCGAAACTCATGAAAAAAATAATTGAAACGAATATAAGATTTCTGAAATCAGAAAAATCAAATTGACAAAATTTAAATGGACCATGAAATATGAAAATATTTTGTTATCAAAAGAAATTTTGTTAGTAAAACTTTTTAAGGATTGTAATTTCATTTTTACAGTTTTTAATTTCCTTTTTTAATCATATCCTCATCTGCTCAAAAGAAACATCACTCCTAGAGGTTATTTCACAAATGTGTTTAGGTTTGTCTTGATTAGACTCTAGCAGGATGTCCTCAAAACGTTTTATTCAGAACGTTTTAGGGACGATAGCAAACGGACGTCCTTGGGACGTACCATGTAAACCCGGGACGTTCAGACCAAACGAGGACCTAAGTGAACGTCCTGGGGACGTTTGGTGTTATCAGGGTACAGGGTGTTCCACATAAACTCCCAGCACTGATTACTCAGAAACTGAAAATAGTATGTATATTATTTTATAAGGAGTAAAAGTAAAACTGTTTGTGTCAATAAAGATGTACTTAACAGACGAGCAAAGCAAGCTCGGCAAGAAGAGCCGAGATAAAAAATCAAAAAACTCCTCCACGTAAAATATGCTACTTTTTCTTCAAACGTTCAATGACAAATAAGTAGATAGGTATTACTTTGAAAAAAAATATATTATTTTTAATCCTAGGATTTTATTTTCAAAGCAGTACTTATTTATTTAATTCGTATTTGATATTTGAAGAAAAAATAGCATGTTTTATGTGGAGTAAAAGTGTTTTTTTTTTCTCTTAGCTGTTCCTACTGGATTATCTTTACTTGTTTGTCAAGTACGTCCTCAACACAAAAAGTGTCACTTTTACTCCGTATGCGCACATGTTTGATATTAAATACTATTAAGTGGCAAATATTTTCAATTTTTCTGAGTTTTACGTGGTACATCTTTGTTTGATAATGCCAAATGCACGTTTCATTACGACCCTACATTAGCTTCATTTTGTCTTCAAATTTTTCTCTGTTATACTTACATTGTCCTTAAACTTATAAGTTTATCAACACTATTTAATATCATCAAACTTGCCATTTACGGGCTAAAAATATATCTTTTTAGTTTTCGAGTAATCTTTGTTGGGAGTTTTAAGTGGAACACCATGTACCTTCTTCAGGATAAGGATTTCTATTTGTGTATCATAATGAAATATAATCATGTACCTACTTACTATAAAAAAAAAAAAATAAATAAAAATTAATATTTTCACAAACTTTTATTTTGGGAATATACATAATATACACCGTGTCATAAAAAAACATTCACCCCCATAGAAATACCAAACCACCTGCATACCAAAATGAACTGAAAAAATTAAATATATATTCGGCTTTTTTTTATCGGAAAATTTTACTAATGAAAATTTTGTTTTAATAAATGTCGTGTATCTGATAATACCATTTCAATGGGTTAGGTGCAGAGTATTTCCTAAAATAAATTATAGTTTTATTTCGAATAAAAATTGTCACAGCGCATACACTATTTCAATAATTTGTAATTTTGATGAAAGTGAAGTTATTCGGTAACTTTCATTAGTAACATTTTGTAATAAAAAATATGCCCAATATGTGTTTTTTTACTTCTTCAGTTTATTTTGGTATGAAAGTAACATTTTCAAAACAAACAAAAAAATACAATTTTAAAAGTGTACGTATAAAGTGTGACACGCTTAAGATGAAGACACAAAATTATTTTTTTTTCCAATTTGAACCTAATTTTACTGAAGTATACAACAAATTGGTATCTACTTATAGACAAAAAAATATTCGCCTCCTACAAATTCAAAGCTACCTGCGGTACAACATAAGCCGAAGAAATCATTAAAACATATTAGGCATTTTTTTATCAGAAAACTTTTTTAATGACGGTTGTTCAGAATTCTCCAAAAAACCTTATGCCCAATATTTAATCAAAACTGAAAAAAATTGAAATTATGTTTAAAGTAATGTCCGTCCGCAAATATCATCTTAAAAAATTCGTGATAATTTTGTTTGAAATTAAATTCAAGCTGCCAGGTCGTTGTAAAGTAATTTGTAATTTTTTGAAATTTTGTACATTTATAAATTTTTTTATTTGTATGAAATTTTGGACCTAACGTTTTGGATAATTGTGAACAATTTTCATTAATAAAATTTTCCGATAAAAAAAATGCCCAATATGATTTATTGATTTAAATTTGTTCTTTACTTCAGTAAAATATATATATGGGTTCAAATCGGAAAAAAAATAAAAAAGCATCTTCATCTTAAGTGAGTAGATACTGAATGTCACACTTTTAAGTGTATTAACATAAATAATAAATATGAAATTAAAATTAAAGTTCGTTTGTTATAAAAAACAAATATCACAAAAATAAAAAAAAATGTAAGAAGTTCTACAAACTATCATCATTATTATCTCGATGATAATGTTGTTCTAAGAGACGAGTTCTCTTCTTTCTATCTTCCAGCTTCTCTCGTTCAATTTGCAATTTTTCTCTTTGGATGCTTAATTTTTCGGCATAATATGCCTTTAAATCATTTTTTATGTCGGTTAAGACTTCATTTCTTTTCGTGTAAGATGGTGTAGGCCTCGTTCTTTTTCTTGGTGTTGCTTTCCGTTCTGGTAAGCTTAAGGTAGGAATATCATTTTCTTTATTATTAATGTTTAGAGGTGACAATGGCAGTATCTGGCTATTAGACGTACAGGGAATATTTTCTATTATTGATGTATCTTCATTCAATCTTGAGGTACTTGGTATATTTGCTTTTTCTTCTACATCAGTTACTAGCCTTGGGGGTACTATTACTTCTGATGAAGTTAATAAAATTTTTGGAACAATATTTAATTTTTTTCCAAAAATTTCATTAAATTCACTTTCATATGGAAAATCTTTCCTTCCTCTTCCAGTTTTACTGTTGTTATCTATAACTTTTTTATAAGATCTCTCCAAAACTCTGAATTTATTCTCACATTTTGCTGGGAGTATTGTTATTTTAAATTTATTTGATATATCATAAGATATTTTGTCCCACATTTTCTTCATACTTTTAATTTCTCCCCTACCTACTTTCGGTTTATAATTCTTGTAAAGATCGATTAGAGTTAAAATTTTCTCTCTATTAAAGAATTGATCACCTTCATCTTCATTTTCTTTCTGGCTATTTACAACCAGAAAATCGGACAAATTATACTCTTCTGAAAATTATTTTTTATTACACTTTATTGAAATAACATTATTTATTACATATACCTACCAGACATAGCTCTACAAGGTTTTAAAAACTGAAGTATTTGCTTACTTTGCTTTGTGAAAAAAAAACAGAAATTACAAAATACTCTTCAAAAGGGTGTCAACTGCTAAAACTAAAATTAGTAAAATTACACATGAAACGTTTTCAAGGCAGCCAACTCAAAGTTCCTGAATGTTTGTAATAAGAAGAAACATCAAAAGATGGCGCGTTAATCGCGCCAATATTCGTTCTGGTCTTAGAGTAGGAAAGATATATATTGTAAGGAGTCGTAACGCTACTGCCAATGGTGAAGCCGCCTGCCACCAGAGAGCAAGCGCGAGTGGCGGAACATATGTACAATATGTAGGTGTCCAGTTTATCACATCAAAGGAATACAACGATACAAAACTGGTATTTTTCCAAAAACAGCTTCATAATAATACAATTAATATTAACTATCATAAATATATTTACTCATATCTTACATACCAGAATTTATTCTACATTCTATATAATATAACACCATAATCGATATACCTACGCCCATGGAAAAAGTGTAATTTCGTATGCACTGTTCTATATTCAATTAAGAAAAGATGAATGAAAATTTCAATCAAATAACGTGCAAATTGCATATCAGAAAATGATATACTATGCTTCTCATTATCATTGCATACACACGGACATAATTAAGTAAATAATAGGCCTACAGTTAATTTAACTAGGTAAAGTGAAAACTGCATATACTTTAACCTGCAAAGCGTCACTCCTTTCAATTTTTTCCCGCTGTGATTTTTACAGTAGTTTATAGAATATGATACCATCATGTAGGTACATTACATAAAATAGCACTAAATCACTTATAAATCACTTCTATTGGAAAATTTTATTTTGCTCTGCACCGTTTGTGTGCCACCACCGCAATGGCGTCTTAGGCACAACTTGTTAGCGTGGCGATTATGCGCTGTTACGAGTCCTCACCATCTATCTTTCCTAGTCTAAGGTTCTGGTTCAATTACGAGTCCTCGACAGTTTCGGACTGTTTCGGATTTTTTGCATCTACGCATACTGTCCCGCGCAGTTTCCAAACTGTTTCCGTTTTGCGAACCAAAACAAACCTGAAGTGTGTGCTGGTTTCTAGTTTTGCCATTGCCTTTTATTTAAGGTAGTGGCTATTGAACCGCCACGGCGGATCTTTTTCACAACTTATTGAGCCGCCGCGGCAATTGGTTTGGTTTGGTTCTGTGCTATAGCGATGTTTTCCATGTGGGTCGCTTGTAGTGTTGGGCGATATCGTGATTTTTCAATCACAACGTGAATTGTTACTGTGATTTTCTGATATCAGTGAATTTAAACCGTGATGTGATCACGACTTTTCATAATACGGCGAATAGGTAAAATTGTTAATTTTGGTGAATTGGTGAATATTCGCTACTTTGGTAATCTGTGCAGCCGTAGATATATAATACGTATGATATTTATAGCATATTTTTGTAAAGTTATACAAATATGTAAACATTTCGGAAGCATCAATAAACTATATAGGTATTTAGGTTTTAGGTTGATAGTTGTTATCAATCAGAGATTTTAATTTTTGCTGGATTATTATTTATAACAGTGCTGCAACCTTTTTAATATAAGCCTCGGATTTTAATAAAAATGTACAAATTAAATAATGAATATAATGTTTATTTATATAGTTATTCTTATTTGATATTATTTAATAAAGTCCAAGTATTTCTCCCATTCAAATATTTATCAAAAATTTGTTACCTTACTTCTTTCTTACAATTTTGGTCAACGGCATAAGGCAGCAGCACTTCTAATGTATACATGCAAGCTGCTATAACCATTATACTCTTTGCCAACTTACTGTACTTTTTTATTAATTCATTCTATATATACCTATAGGATACTCATCATCTTCGCAGTTGATTATAAAATTGCAAACCCTTTGAGAAAAGATGATTTCTACTATGGTTAGTCGATATGTGTTTTCGATGTAGAAGTTGTGGTTATTTCTCTCCAACAAAAGCACAATTATCTAAAACATGTTTTGAAGCTAAGCATTTCACAATTTTAAAAATCAAAAAGAATACAAAATTGTAGAATTCCATATTTTTATTATATGCCATGCCGAGACGTGGATGTTCAATATTTGCAATAAAATTGCTAGTATATTTAATCAAAAAAATATTTTAACGCATATGGTTTTAGTAGGTGTTCTTGTAACAGAAATGTTGCCACGACGCCAGTGAGTAAAAGATATAAAAAGATAAGTATATAAATATCTATGTAGTATGAGACGCGCAAGATCCAGTCTATCTTGTGAAACGCGTACCTAGCTAATATCGTTAAGTCACGGAATCGTTTGCTTTACGTGTTATACATAAGGTCGCAAACAAGATATTTATATCGTCAAAAATATATTGATATATGGAAAGTCGTGATCACGTCACGCTTTTCTTCCAACTTTATTCACAGTCGTTACTTGTGATTTTTTAATATCAGTGATTAAATCACAGTTCGCGATATATCGCCCATCACTAGTCGCTGGCCTATGCGTAATGTTGTCGCGTTGTGGAGGAACAGGTCGCGGCTTCAACTGCTGGCAACTGAACTTTTTTTTTATATTCTGTAACGATTAATATCCTTTTTCACAAATTCTGGTTGGATTTGACGACAGAAATAATGTTTTTTTTTTTATATATAATAATTTATCTCTTTCATGTGATGGTAGTTGGGTTAGTTGGGTTGATTTTTATATTGCTAAATAATTGTTAATAAATTATCAGCGCCGCAAGCAGCATTAGCGTCGCAGACAAAAACGGGGGGTGTCCCCCCCGCCTTGTTTTTCAGAAAATTGCATAAAATATTTCAATTTCTCTGTGCGGCGGTTCAATAAGTCGTGCAAAAGATCCGCCGCGGCGGTTGCGTAGACACTCCCTTTATTTAAAGGACTAGGGACTAAAAATCCGTTGCTAATTTCGCACTATAAAAGTTCTTTATAACATAAATAAGTGGAACATAATATCTATTTTCAATCTATTCCTTTAATTTTATATTTTGTCGAATAGATAAATAAATGTTATTTCTATATATTATATTATGGTAATTATGTTATTGATGAGTTTGGCAATGTCGCAAACGATTGCATATCGACGCAAATCCCGATGGCAAAAGTAAGACCTAACCCTACATTTCTGTTATAAACTTATTTGTGCTTGGCACGATCTGTCGCGTGCTGAACTGTGTTAGTTTATCGTTTGTGAATCGTAGCTCTTTGAAAAGTGAAACAACTCTCAAAGTAAGTAATAAGTAGGGAAAATGTAACAATACAGTAGAACTTTTTTTCACAGTACCCAAGGGGAAAAAATGTAAATCAAAGAAAGATAATAATATTTAATAAACTAGTTTTCTCTTTATAGTTCGTTTAATTTAGCTTATGTGTGAATATACGTTTGTATTTACCTGATAAACTAGTATCAACAGTGTGGTAATAATAATGTGTCAAAAGGAAGATGATATATGGTAATCTAAATCTTACCAACAACCACCATTAAGGTATAGCTGGTGTCCGGGTCCTCTATGGACATGTTATGGACGTCCGTTGGATGCAAATTTTTGCGGCTTTGGACGTCCATTGGATGTCCATGTTATACATTATATGTCTTGTGATGGACGTGTTATGGACGTACATTGGATGTAGACTTCTGTCACATCTGGACATCCAGTGGACGTCCAGTGAATGTCCACTGGGTAAAAAAGGACGTACGCCGGACGTCCACAAATTTATTACAGGACGTCCAGTGGACGTATACTTGTGCTGTTTGGATAGAGAACTGTGCATTTCTCGACCTTGTGTCAACGAGAACTTTTATCAGGAGCTTGGGAGGAATAACCCCACTAAACATGTGAACATTGTAAATATGTTTAATTATTGTTCTAACATAACAACCGAACGTTCTTCAAAAAAGCTGATGGACATTAGAATAACATTTACCTAATTGCAAACAAACGTTGCTAATACCCAGATAGCACAAGATATTCTAATAATCTGAAAATCTTCCCAAAAAATATTATTCGATTAATTATAAAAAATATCTTTAAATTATACTCTGAATAACCAAATAATTTGTTATTATTTTTAGAATATCTTCTAATAAATAACAGAATAATTGAAATACATAAGTATGGAATATATTTTATGAATAATTGCAAAACTTATCTTTGGATTATTATTTTAAAAATACTTCATAAAATAATATGATACAAATATTTTAATAAGAGAGGTATAGAATATGTTTGAAATATATTTTATAAATAATTTAATAGGTTAACTTTTGATTATTAATTTTGAAAATAATGTAGGTATATATAGAAAGTATGGTAAAATGTTTGTCGTCTTATATCCATTATTTTACTTTCGATGACTTATGTAACAAGTAGGTATTATAAGTATATACCTATTATACGTTTTTATATGTACGTTTTTTAAATAAGGCATTAAATACGGCTGTTTCATAAATTTTCCGATGTACCCATACAGCAGGTTTAATTTATTATATTCATGAGTGTTCCGCATAAATCCGAATTTTTTGTTATCTGAATTATTACAGGAAAGTATTATTCAAATAAAATTATTCAAAAATGCCGCGAAATGTTGCTCAGGAGCTCAGGCGGTCAGGCGTGTAAATCGTAGGTTTATATGGCGTGCTTCGTGCTTGACAATTTGGGGTTTGCTTGTTTTATTTCATTGTTCGTTATATTTGCGATTATGTGCAATTAAAAAAACAATTAAAGAAGGTAAGTGAATCGATAAATTTTTTGTCTATTTAAATATATATATGAGGAAAAAAAAGTGCAAAATTTACCCCTACCATTAATTACTATATGAAATATCATAAATTCCTGTGTTTATTTCAAATATTTACGAAGGTGTAGAAGGGTCACGGACGATTTTTTTCATTCATTTATATACATAAACTTGTACATAATTTGATTATTCCCTGTTAAATCTGTAAATTATTGATTTACTACAAATTTCAACTGTAAATCTTATTATTCCCAGTTAAAGCTGTAAACAATTCAATTGTTTACTGCTCAATCTGTAAATAATTCAATTATTTACACTTTAAACTGTAAATAATTGAATTATTCCAAGTAAAAAATACAGCTTTTTATTAATTCACATTTTAAACTGTAAATAATTGAAGTATTCTCAGTTCAAACTGTAAATAATTTAAATTTTCCCAGTTTAAAATTGTAAATAACTGAATTATTCCCAGTTCAAACTGTACTTTTGTTAATTTTCACTTTGAAAATGAAACAAAATTATGTGAGCGACCCATCACTAAATGACAGTCTATATACAATGTCAAGAGTATCAAGACAAATCTAGCATAGACTCTACCTTTTCGAGAATATACATCTAGAACAATGTATAACTCTAGAGTCATCTACAGGCTTCCAGAAGAGATGGTGTGTATTACTGGTTGCCTATCATCTGCTTAATTTCAGCCAATAGTAGTCATAGACGTAATAACAGTCTCCACTTCTTAGGGGGTGTAATGCATAACAATTATATAATTCCATTTTAGTACAGTACATAATTGAATTGCTGTAGCTGCAATTAATTCAGTCGTTTCCAGTTAAAAAAAAATGTAAATGCCTGTATTTTGTTTTCTCTAAAACAATTGTTTTGGTGCTGTTCTGGTGAGTGGTTTGTTATAGCACAATAGAATCACACTTATAATTTACAGTTTAAAATGGGAATTAAAAAAAATACAGTTTGAACTAGGGATAATTAAATTATTTATAGTTTGAACTGGGAATAATTAAATTATTTACAGATTCAGCTGAAACCAATTGAATTGTTTATGGTCCAGAAGGCGACTGCAAATTTGTGCGGGGAATGAGTGGACGGGATTTAGCAGTTTAGAATACTGCAATAGTATGCCCTAAACTCATAACCGCTGGTTGGCCGATCACGGTCCCTGGCGGTAATGAGTAATTACGGTAATTGTTTGTTGGGGCAATGGGGCGATTATGGTGACAAAGTGGACGGTTTTTTTTAAAACTAATTTGTTAATTATGATCCAAAGAATGTAAAATGCTCGGTCGGCCGATCCCCACCCCTGGCGATAGCCTTCGCCGACCATTGACAACAATGCAATTTTTAATGCCTAGCCTCCCCCAAGGAGTGACCAGGTCGGCCTTGGTCTATTCGAAAGAACAAAATTTTTCCTTTCATAAAACCCTGGTCGGCCGATCTCGGTCCCTGGCTTTAATGAGTAATTACACTAATTGTCGTGGGGGCACAGGGGGGATTGTGGTGACAGAGTGGACAATTTTTTGTTTAAACTTTTTTTTTATTGTAATCTCGAGTCTAAAATGCTCGATCGGCCGACCCCCACCCCTGGTGATGTCCTTGGTTGTAAAACAGTTTAATTTAAAAGTACGAACTAGGAAAATTGGCATAATTTTTAATTAAAATCTAACTATTTTGCAATCCACTGAAATTATTGAGTGAAAATTAATAGTAATATTCTTGTTAAGGTTCTACTTAGGTAGTCTATCATTTTTTTAAATATACATACTAAGAGAAAAAAGTTATGGCCAAAAATAGTAAATATTTCCCTATCGGATGTCTCTTTCTAGGGAATGGCCACTTTAAGGGGGTATTATTCCAACAACAGAATGAAACAGGGGATTTTAAATTTTTTTACTCAAAATATGTATAATTTGTTTTCTACAGAATTTCGAAACGAATAATATCTACGTTTATGAGATTATAATAAGGAAGCACGTTTTCCTTCGGTGTGTTGGTGTCCAGATTTTACCAAATGTGGCCTTGAAGGCCTCTGGTTAGTGCCATAACATGTCCCTTTATAAACAAAACAAAAAATTAATAGGACAAGTTTTTCCTCGGTGAGAATCGTAAGTCACTAAAGGGGTTTCTTAAAAAACCAAAGTTGGTGGCCATATCTTACATAGGGTGGCCTTAATAGGCCCTTGATAAATGTCATCATATGTGCCCTTTCAAAACAAACAACTTTCTTCATTCGGACAATTTTTTTCTTCAATCCAAATTTAAAGTTATTCTAAGTGTAACTTCAAAATGAAACACGTATATTTATTTCAATAAATGATATATGCATTTTAGATCATCGTAGATATTTTTTTCAAATGAAATTTTATAAAAGCAAAATGCCACCATAAACACGTGATGAATTCCAATCATACCGTCAGGAAAAATTTACTAGTTTTAAGTAAATCCATGTATTTGAATAAAATTTTATTGAATCAAAGTTTTTTTTCCTCTAAAACAAACAATTCTTTATTTACTTCAAGAAAATTGATTTATTTGATATTACGTAATTTAATATCTTAGAAACAATTTAAAAAATCATAAAATGAAATAAATAATTTACTTGAATTAAGTAAAATTTTATACAATTAAATAAATGATTTACTTAAAACAAAGAAACATTTCATAGGTTCATATTTAAATTAGAACGTTTTCTTAAAACTATAGAAATTTACCTAAAACTATAGTACACTTTTTCTTTGAGTGCAGTTGCTACAACATTTATCACCCCCCCTCCCCCCCTTGGGGGTGGGAAGAAGTTATAAAAGTGAAAACAGTGAGGTAATAACAATTCTTTTGATAATTCACCCTTTCGAATATTCCAAGACCGATCTGCTAAATTCGTGCGTGATAAAAGGCATTTACAATGTTGCAAATGGTCAGCCAGACATCATACGTGTGTCATTAAATGTAGACAAAGCTAAAGATTTAAAGGTAAATATAACAAGTAATTATAATTTTAGAAAAGGAAACTATGCACTTATGTATGAATGAACAAAATGCATAATTTTTTTAAACATCACAGATGAATAGATCACTAAAAAATATTATTTTTCCAGTATTTTATTTTTGTTTTATGTTCTAATTAAAGGTTAAAAAGATTATTTACTGCAGATGTCAATTGAACTACGTTTAAATGGAGAAGTATCCGCGCTACTTCTATGTGACGTCATCGGGCACATCGCACCGACGGAAAACGTATTGTGATTGCGAATGTGTACATATTATTTATGTTGTGTTATGGAAAATACAAAGAAAATCAGCTATAAATATTGTATTGTGCCCAAATGTACAAATACTACAATAAAAACTCCAGAAAAGTTATTTTTTAATGTGCCTAGACGCGATAAAGTTAGGAAGAGATGGTGCAGAGCTATGAGACGCGACGACCGAAATGTAGAATTATCGTCATCCTCAAGATTATATTGCTGCCAGGATCATTTTGATGTAAATTTACCCATTAAAACTAATTATTTTATAATAATATTATGAAAATATGTACCTAACCCTAATATTATTGTGATAATTTGTTTACATATCATGGTGAATTTGGTCACTTTCCTATTTATAGGAATACAAAAGTTTACTAACTTCTGTTAATAGGAACCTTGAATGAACATGTATAAATGTATAAGAACGGTGGGAATAATGTAACTTCTCGACGTTCTACATATTATTCAGTTATATATTTATATACCTATGTATGTCAACAGTTATTTTTACTATTAATGTACCTACCTACGTAAAAGTACGTACTTAGTAAGTGACGGGAGGTAGGTATTTATTGTATAAAAAAGTAAAGCATTCTAAGATGAAAAATATTAATTAATATAACTTTAAAACATTGCCTTGTTTACCTATTTTGAGGTTAGGTACATAAATAATTTGTTATATTTAACTACAGTAAAAGGATAAAAATGGGCACAATTGAATTAATGTTTAGAATAATGAATGACACATACCTTGTTTCTTTAGTACTCCAACTTCTGCACTAATAAAATCAGTATTAGTAGCAAAAAAGTTTATCATAAACACATCAACAACGGGCAAATTGTCACTCTGGCCCCGTAAAAACCCACTGTCCGTCATTTTTACCACTTAATAATTAAAATAAATAAATGAATGAATGGTTTCTTTTATGAAAATATCAATACACATTTACAAAACACAAAACAATTTATGATTTAACTCGTTGGCAGATAGACGACCATTAGATATTATGCCGAATGACGTCAAACCAATAGCGTGGTGTTTTCAGTCACGTGGATATGTTCCCATAAAATTTTGAATTTCAAAGTCGTTTATTTAGGCTACACATTTTTTTTATACCTTTTCTTCATTACTTTCTCAACTTATAAAACATATATAACGAAAAAATAATAAATTATTGCATTTCTAAAATTCATGCATGTTGCTCATTGTTTAGGAGTGCAGATTGGACTGAGCTCGAGTTATTCACTGATATTAACCAGGCTGTTGACTTTTTCTACTAAAAAATCTATAGTATATTCGACATCTGTTTGCCCAAAACTAAACCCAGTAAAAAATACCCTGTTTGGTTTGATAGAAAAATTATTAAAACTCTAAAGAAAAAAGAAAATATTCGGAGAAAATATAAAAAAAAACTGGACTAATACATCTAAAAAATGAATATGTTAATTTAAGAAATAAACTAAAAAGAGATATAGATCTGGCTTACAAAATATATATAAATAAAATCCAACAAGACATAGGTGATGTCCACGTAAGTTGGCCTTTTCCGTGGCGTACGGCTGTGATTCGTTACGTGCAGTAATGGGTGGCCGGCAATTTTCTTGCTGCCGGGTAATGGAGGCTAGGTTTGAAGTGGTCAGAGCCAGGAGTTGCGCTAATTGTTCATAGCTGGGTAGTCCCAAGCTCGGTTGGGGTTGGTCCGTTATGGCGGCAGAGGGGACTGGGATCGTTCCAGTCGTTTGATTTTGGAGCACTATTTGTCTTTGGGGCGTAGCACTAGGTCTTGCCGTCTGGTACGGCGGGGTGACGTGGTAGGCGCCGGCCGACGAGGTAGGCGTGACGAAGTACTGTGCGTTGGGCGGCGTGCTTGGACTTGGGCTGGTTGCTGTTGGTGGTACCATGCAGTGAGGGGTGGCCAGCTGGCGGCGAGGTGTCAGCGAGGCGTCGCTGAAGAGTTGGGGCCAGTCGGGGGTGGCAGCAATGGTGTACTGACCGCTGGGCAGCCCTGAGCCAGAGTGGGAGGCTTCCCCATGTGTGGAAGCGAATCCAGCGAAGCGGCGATCTCCCAGCGTCGAGGAATCGTCGTTGGCCCGGGATGCTGTTGGGTCCACCATACAGCGAGGGGGCATCACCATATCCTCATCACCATCCAATCTCTGTTCCATCGCCGAGTTTCCGTGCCACGATGCTGCGTTGCGCTCCATGCAGTAATGGGGCATCGCCTGAGAATCGTTGCTACTCCATTCCATATTTGTTGCCTGGGCTTCATGCCAGGTGGCTGCGCTGCGTGCCATGCAGCGAGGGGGCATCGTCGTGATGACGTCATGCGTGACCCCAGTGTCGTGTCCTATGTTGGTGGCGAGTCCTGCCTCGCTATGCCTGGGTGCTGAGCCCGGCGACGCACAGTAGTGGGGCGCCGTCGTCGCGACGCCATGCGTAGCACTTGTGCCTGTGGAGAAATCAGAGGACATGCTTACCTCGCCGAGCCGGGTTGCTGTGTTGCTTGCTGTGCAGTGTGGGGCCACCGTCGTGGAGACGTCGGGCGTGACCCCCGTACCCCTTGTCAGGGCGTCGTGTTGGCGGAGCACTTCGTGGTCAGATGCTGTGAGGGGCGTCGTGCAGTGAGGGGGGGCCGACGTGGAGACGTCGCTCTCGACCCCAGTGCCTACTGCCTTGCCACTCCGGGTATGCATTGCCACTTGACACTCAACACAATAAAACTCAATTAAAACACACTGTCTGGTTACAACACAAGAGGAAGGGATAACCTCATCAGCATTGGCGTTGGCGTCTGTGCTCAAATGACTTCTGTTTCGGCAGAAGACTATTAGTTGCTGAAGGCTGGAACATTACTACTTGAAGGATCGATCACTACTTACTTGCTGAGAAAAAGTGTTTTCTTATATAGACTTTTTTGTGCTCAAATGACTTCTGCTTCGGCAGAAGACTATTTTTTGTGCTCAAATGACTTCTGTTTCGGCAGAAGACTAAAACACGAGCACAGCGCGCTAGACAAGTCATAACTTGTTCGCGACGCCGACGCCGATGACAGTGAAGACTCGAGATCATTTTGGCAGTTCATTAACAATAAAAAGGAATCTATAGCTATGCAATGAATATAAAACAGGGCCTGCAATAGTTGATGCTTTTGCTAATCATTTTAGTAGTGTTTACACTGTAGATGGTAATACTGATGTTTCACATATAAAGCTAGCACCTTATGTTAATCCAGTAATTTTAAATACAGTTACAAATGAGGATGTATACGAAGCAGTAAAATGCTTGAAAGTAAACAAAGCCATAGGCCCAGACAAAATTCCCTTATATAATTAAGGGTTGTGTTGATTTTTTTGTACATCCCTTAAGCGTATTATTTAATCTAAGTTTAAAAACAAAAAGTTTCCTAACATCTGGAAAGAAATGAAAATATGTCCTATTTTTTAAAAAGGAGACAAGAAAAACATAGAAAACTATAGGCCTATAGCCGTACTCCCAGTACCTGCAAAACTTTTTGAATCTATTATTTTTAAATATACATTAATGTAATCCAACATCAAATATCAATATATCAACATGGCTTTATGAAGAATAGATCTACTGTCAGTAATGTAAGTAATGTTACCCAATTTATATCAGATACACTAGATGATAGAAGTCAGGTTGATGTAGTGTATACTGACTTTCAAAAAGCATTTGATATGGTGTCTCATAAAATCCTAATTAGTAAGCTATCTAATGAATTTGGTTTTCACGAAAATTTAATTGAACTTATGTCAAGTTATTTACAGAATCGAAAGCAAAGAGTTTTTATGAAAGGATATGTATCAAATTCTTTTATAGCTACATCTGGTGTTCCTCAAGGATCTAACCTGGGGCCACTGCTATTTCTAAAGTTTATTAATAGCATAACAAAGTTAGTTACATCATCTAACGTCTTATTATTTGCGGATGATCTGAAAATATTTATTAAAGTTGATGAACAAGCAGACTGTCTAAAATTACAAAATGATTTAAACAATATATATACTTGGTCAATAGAAAACAAACTATTTCTCAACATTAATAAATGTAATGCAATGTCATTTACAAGAAGACATTACATTATTGATTACACTTATACAATACAGGAAGTAGCATTGGCTAGGGTGAGTGAGATGAGAGATCTAGGTGTAACATTTGATAGTCAAATTACCTTCAATAAACATCATGAACATAACAAGTAAAGCTAGTAAAATGTATGGATTTATTGTGCGAAACTCACAACAGTTCACCAATCTTAAATGCATTAGACAATTACACATAAGCTTTGTTCGAAGTATTTTGGAATATTGTGCCATATGGTGACCACATTATAGGTATCAAATACATAACATCGAAAAAATACAAAATAAATTCTTAAGATATCTTAACTATAAAGAAACTGGAGTATATGATATAACCACATCAAAACAAGATCTCCTATTACAATATAATTTTAATACGTTAGAGAAACGCAGAAAAATAAGTTGTATAATGTATTTACACAAAATAATAAATAATGGTATGAACGATTTCTCATATCTATCATTAATTCATCTAAATGTCCCGACCCATTCCATCAGAAATTTTAGAACATTCTACCTAGAAACAGCTCATACTAACAATCAAATTAACTCACCGTTACATCGAATGTGTTCACTATATAATAATATACAAAATACTGTGGATATTTTTCATGTCACTCAAAGTAGACTAAAAAAATATATTAAATGATGTGATGTAATCTCTGTGATATCTAGGCATGTATTTATTAAGTTACCCATATGAATATCTATCTTTGTTCAGCTTTGATAGTTAGCTATTGATATATGATTTATTTTATTTTGTATGTTTATATTGTTTGTATGTGTGTGTTATGTATATTGTATGTTCTCACAATACTCTATAATAGGGTTTGTACCTGTTGAGTATTTATTACCAAATAAATAAATAAATCACCAGGGGTGGGGGTCGGCCGACCGAGCATTTTAGACTCGAGATTACAATAAAAAAAAGTTTAAACAAAAAATCGCCCACTCTGTCACCACAATCCCCCCTGTGCCCCCACGACAATTAGTGTAATTACTCATTAAAGCCAGGGACCGAGATCGGCAGACCAGGGTTTTATGAAAGGAAAAATTTTGTTCTTTCGAATAGACGAAGGCCGACCTGGTCACTCCTTGGGGGAGGCTAGGCATTAAAAATTGCATTGTTGTTAATGGTCGGCCAAGGCTATCGCCAGAGGTGGGGATCGGCCGACCCAGCATTTTACATTCTTTGGATCATAATTAACAAATTAGTTTTAAAAAAACCGTCCACTTTGTCACCACAATCGCCCCATGGCCCCAATAAACAATTACCGTAATTACTCATTACCGCCAGGGACCGTGATCGGCCGACCAGCGGTTATGAGTTTAGGGCATACTATTGCAGTATTCTAAACTGCTAAATCCCATCCACCCGTTCCCCGCACAAATTTGCAGTCGCCTCCTGGACCATTACAGTATAAACTTTGAATAAGATTTACAGTTGAAATTGGGAGTATATCAATAATTTAGATTTAACAGGGAATAATCAAATTATTTACAAGTTTATGTGAAAGTGAATTAAAAAAAACATCCCTGACCCTTCTACGCCTTCGTAAATTTCAATACAACTGGACTTCTCTTTGTTAAGATACTGTACTTACAAAAAAAACTCGAGGACAAATAAGCAGATATTTGGAAAGTTGTTCAAAAATCGTTCAATAACACAATATAAAATTTTGTCTATACGAGTGGTATCTAAATTTTAAAAATATGGCGATCAAATGCAATATACTCAATTTTTATATTTGCGAAAATCTCATGATTGGTAGCAATTTCAGAAAAATGTCAGCAATATTATAATAACAAACATTTATTCAGTTGTAAAAACAGAAAGACAGTCAAATCAGAAACAAAATGTGTCTTAGATACAGATAAATAATCATAATGATTTATTTAAATAAGTACAACCTAATTCATATTACATTTAATTATATAAAAAATAGCTAATAATAATTAAAAACATAAATTAAGAGAATACATATATAAATAAAATATCTAAAGTGCATACAAACAGAAAAACAAATACAATTTACATACTTTTTAAACAAAATTTAGTAAGATTTCTTTAAAATTACTTTTAAAAGATTTTAGTGACTTTGGGCTCGTAACTTCAGTTGGAAGACTGTTATATTCATTTAATCCTTTAAAAATACTTTAAAGAACAGGCTATTCATTGAGTTTTTAGTATAGGTTTTACTGATATGCATATTATCCCTATTTCTCGTGAGGTAGACATGAATTTCATTATTAAAGGTAATGTTCACATACAGGTATAATAATAATAATAATAACAAACAAACTTTATCTAATAAACTCATATAAACACATAAGTTATCATGTGCTCATTAGAGCAATGAAACAATTAGTACAGTTTAGCTTATTAAAATAGGTTGTATTGTAATTAATCTTTAACAAGTTACAGAAAAATTTTGTCTTCCATACAACCTAGGGCCCATTAAGAGCATGTAGAAAATGAAAACGTTTCAACGATCAACTCTACACCGGCTCCAGTAGTCCTGGTAATGCAACACATGATCTGGACCCTCACACTGGTACTCCAAAATAAGAATAAAATAGACTGACTTACTTTTTCAATATCAAGACTTGTAAATCAGTGAGGAAGGTTCGCATAAAAGTTTTTGTGCTCTTTTAGCTTTATCACTGGAGTATCTCCTTCGTCTAAGACAACAAGATCTTTGCACTTTTCTTGCTGTATTTTAGGCGGTTGATTGTTAAGTTTTGGCGGTGCTGTATTCAATTCATATTTTCCTTTTTGTTTTAATGTAAATACAGGGTAAGTCTGTAGCAAATGACTGTCCTTAAAATATATTTTTTCGGAATTGCTTTTTTTACCATCACTTCAACCATTTTTGTCCAATCCACTGCATGCCCAATGTCATCTTGTCTTACAGAAAGTATGCGTATATCCGGTTACTGATTTGAAATTCAGAAAATTTTGCAATGTAAGAGAGTGAACTATATACGGGTTTTTCTTTAGGGCTAATTTAATAATCGGTACCAACTGACATGGTAGATAAAGTTCCCCAACTTTTTCCATAGCAGTGGTAATCGCACTATGGGCTGAATCACCTTCATTCTGCCCGCGGTACGGTACAAAAAATAATAATGAAATAGATTGTATGTAATCATTTATAACAAGATAATAGCAAGATAATACTAATAAAATTAGAAATATTCCAACACAGAGGGCACACAGTAATTTTATAATACATTGCATGGTTGGCACATCAAAAAAAAAAAAAAAGTATATATAAAAAAATAATACCTGATACAATTCATCAAATTAGTCAAAGTAATTAATTGACATTATTTACATCACATTTTTGGATATTAAAATTAATGTTTAAGTCAGTGTTGAGTAGTTTACGTTTAAGAGGCTTTTTAAATGTAATTGGTTTAAGATACTTAATATCTAGAGGTAATAAATTTACAACTTTGCATACGACATGAAAAAGACTTCTGATATGAAGCAGTGTGATGAAGTGGGATTGTTAGCATATTTTTGCGACGTAAATTTATATGGTGGACATCAGTTCTGAAATTTATTTTGTTATACAAATATGATGGGGAGTTGTTCGCAATAATTTTTGTAAATAGAGCACAATCGTGTAGAAACCTTGTTTTGTAGATGGGTAACCAGTTTAACTCTGTCATTTTATGGGACACCGCCTGATACCTTCTTAGTCCGAAAATGAGATGAGTACTGTCGAGTACATGAATTTTGTATTCGTTGCAAATGCTGACAATCATGATTAGTTAGACATGGGCTATATAATAAGTAAGTAAGTACGTCACAGTACTTTAAACTAAGCTTTCACATAATACTGTTTTTACTTTCTTGTTAAGTATCATACGGTTGATACAAATTAATCTAAGATTTGATGGTAGAAGTTTTTTTAAAATTTATAAACAAAGACCATAGTTAAGTATCAATCAAGGTTAAAATCATGGTTAAAATAATAATATCTGACATATCAATTTTGTTACAAAACTTTTTACCACTATCTTTCGTTTTGTTACATACAAACAGCTTTCGCATCTGTAACTTCTGAAAGTTTCCGATGAGTCAACATGTGTGACTTTAATTGACCCTTTCGTTTTGTTACATATGAACAACTTTCACATCTGTATACTGTTACCTCAGAAAGTTCCCGATGAGTCAACATGTGTGACTTTAATTGACCCTTTCGTTTTGTTACATATGAACAACTTTCACATCCGTATACTGTTACCTCAGAAAGATCTAGATGATTCAACACGTGATTTGTTAAATTCCTCTTTAGTTTCGTTTTGTAGGAACAGTTGCTGCATCTGCATGTCGTTACTTCTGAAAGTTCTCGATGAGTGAACATGTGTGACTTTAAAGCCCCCCTATGTTTTGTTACATACGGACAGCTTTCACATCTATATACTGTTACTTCTGAAAGATCTTGATGAATCAACATGTGTGTCTTTAAATTCCACTTTCTTTTCGTTACATAGGAACATATTTTACATCGGTATACTGTTACTCCTGAAAGTTCTTGATGGCTCAATAGGTGTATTTTTAGAGATGTTTTACATCTTGCTATGGTTGGACAACTTCGACACTTATACTCTGTGAATCCTGATGCTTTTCGGTAATTATGAGCTGATTCTCTCTCAATTGATTGTGATGAGGTTGGAGCATCTTGAAAACTGAAAATATTTATATCTATTACTACTTAGACTCTTTGCAATATCATTTAGTGTCTACTGAGGAAAATACAAATATATAATTTTATTTGCATATAGGTGACAGCTCCCAAAACTACTGGCCCAATTTTAGTGAAACTGATTTAATGAACTGTATGGTAATTTGAGATCTTGACAGTATCATAGGCTACGTGTCATCTGACTACATCAAGTATGGTCTGAGTGTGATAAAGCAGACAGACAGTTCAAATTTTTGTATTTTTATTTATTTACCTAGAAAGTCTATTTTCGCACAAAGCAACGGAAAAATTCAAACTTTAAATCTTATCCACAAGGTGCGATAAAGGGCAAATGTAACATATCGAAATTCAAAATTGAATAAGTCTATGTATAAACTACACAATAAACTGAGTGAATTTGTGTGGAAACTGAATAAATTTATAGCAGGGAAATTGCGCATTATAGATGCTAACAAAGACCATAATCCCAGATCAAGAAAATCTTATTCGGCTAGTGCAAATATATAAAACATATTTTGACAAAATAATTGCAAAAATTTAGTACTCATCCAGATAAATAACAATTATGGTAACACACAATTTTTTTATATTGATGTAACTAGTGATTCTCCACAAATTAACCATCAACAATAATTTTTTACATCCCAGTTTGTCTCAAAATCAACTTTAATGTAGAAAAACAAGATTACAAGACACATCATTTAAAATGTACCATGTTTTATGAATAAAGTAATTAAAATTGAGCTATTGATAAATGACAAACATATAGACATTTGTGTATACATGTTTGTGTCGCATCAGACAATATTGATCATATTTGTATTATAATTTCAAAATTGCTAGTAACTTTTCTCGTACCAATAATATTCATAGGGATCATCGATTTTTGTTAGAAATGATATTGAAGCCACTCGGGTTGGTACGAATGACTTTCTTGTGGAATGCGAAACAGTGATATCTGCGCATCAGAACATACTAAAACTGTCATTGTATAATTTATAGACTGCCTAGTGCAGATATAAATGTATTTTTAATAATCCCACATCTGTGCTTAGTTAGCAAAAAATTTTACTACAGCGTGTTATGGGGTGCGATATCTTAATGTAGCTGCAACACGTCAGGAATAATAATAGCTGAATCAGCAACCAGCAACAATGATGCACCAAATGTACCAAATTCAACTGAAAATGAATTTTGGAAACAACAAATTGATCAATTAGAAAGCACAATTAAAGACAAAGATACAATCATTCAGGACAAGAGTTATATAATTCAAGTTCTTGAAGACAAGAATTGATAGAGAAAAAACACTCAAAAATAAGGAAAGAAAATGACGAGTCTCTGACTGATCCGCCTAAGCTAACAGAACCAAAATTATAGTTCAATCAAGTAGTTAGAAAGGACCTACGAAACACAAAAATACCAACAACACATGTGGAAAATAAACAGAATATAAACCCCTCAGGAAAAAATATAAACTTGTCAAACTGTAACACAAAAAAAAGAGACATTAGCAATCAACACATTGACAATGAAACTAAGCAGCAAAACATGATGCCACGGGTGGAATAATGGTGTAGCTTCTACTCTCATGTGTAAAGCGGAAGGTAACTGAAAAAGACATAAAATCTTATTAATGTAAAAAACCAGGTTGTGAAGATACGGAATCTGTAATCAAAGAAATTGAAACAGACACAATAGAACAAATGTTTCATGTTTGGTGCTCCTTTTATCATGAAAGATAAAGTCTATGGAAGAAGTTTCTGGCTAAAAGGTGTAGGTGTAGAATGTTTTATTTAAAAAAAAAATGTTTAGAAAAGAAAAATGAGGTTAAAGACCAATCTGTTGGTTTTTTATAAATACCAAGCCACCAACTGACGTTTCTAGTCTTAGACTAGTACACATCAACTGCATATCCTTATGTAATAAATTCTCAGACATTAGATAATTTATTGCAGCCAATAAAATTAATGTTTCAGCAGTATCGGAAAGCTGGCTTAACCCCGATATGCCATCTTCGCTATTCAAAATGAGGAATATATACGTAACTGCTCTGACCAAATAACAAGGGACGGAGGTGTAGCAATGCAGAGACAAAATAAATTTAAACCACAAAAAGTTAATATAGATATCGAACGTGATATTAACCAACTATGGGTTAAATTTAAATACAACAAATTATTCTTTAAAATAGGAGTTATTTATCGACCTCTGTCTGTACCAATTCCTCACCTACATTTCTTATATGATGATTTACCTGATATTATACATGACTATGATATATGTATTCTCACTGGAGATGTGAACATCAACCTTCTGAATGAAAACTCTGCCGAGAGTAAACTTCTTTATGATATTCTGGACCCTTTTAATCTAGTGAATCTAGTGTAATATAACTGTTTCATAAGTACCAAAGCATAAAAAATTAATAAGAATCCTTAGCTCATAATTATCTCTCTTTAAACGATACGCCTCTGTAGGCCGACTAATTTAAACATAACCCCTCCTTGCCTCTTCTATCACTTTATCGTTTACTTTGGCTTCAAACACAGTATATACTATTTCTACAGCGTTCTTTATCTATGTCTTTATTAATCTGTTATTTTCGTTTCCTTACTTTTGTTGATAGCAAGGAGACCAGATAAAGTAATGTGTGTTCATATTTATCGACGGCTTATTAAGAATACTCCAGGAACCTTAATGTTTACTATATATGGGATTTTTAGTATCATTATAACTTAGGTTGATTGTTTAGTTATGTCTGGGGTGTTATTATAGCTTTACATACGTAATTTTCCGTGTTACCTACTGTTAGAAGGAAATTTGGTTAACCTGAAAATGATAAACACACATACAAAATTTAGTAATCACTACAAGGAGGCATATATTTTATGACTTATTGTAACTGTTCAAGCTAATGCTATTCTTCTCACCTGTAGTGGAGAATATCCCATTTAGTTAAAACAGATTAGGTTGTAAAAATTCGAATTTACCTCTCCTTGGTCAGCTGTCATATGTAAGAGCTAGGTAATAATGTGTTAGAGGTATTTCAGAATCTTATGAACCGCGAGATGCGCAAAAGGCAAAGTTCGTTCTGGGTTTATAACTGTATTTTGAAAACACTGACAGCTGCCTTGCTGTATACATAAACAAGAGCTCGGGATAAATTGTAAACAATGAATCTAATATTTTTGAGAAGTGTAACTGAGTCCACGAGCGGGATTTTGCCTCTGCGCATATGAAGGTCACAGCTCATGAGATTTTGAAACACCTCTACCAATTAATTGGTTCTAAATGAAACATTTACTAAAGTCATTAAATCGTGGTTTTATTTATTTTATTGTTTATATGGTCCAATAATGGGTTTTGTGTATTTTATTTTTTATTCTAAGGAGAGTTTTAATCATTCTATGGCTGGAACTAATTTTCTGTTACTTATGAATTCCTACACGTCCATGAGATGTCGAATTGTGGTTGGTCATTTAAAAAAAATAGGTGTTTAGGAAAAAATGTCAAGCCGATTAGTCAAGATTTTTATAATTGCTTGCAAAAGCCACCCCAACTTTGAAGCCAAAGTTTATTACAGAGAACTTCTAAATAGGCAATAAATACGACATTGTTGAATATCTGTTTGTGCCCTGATTATTATGCGGGTAAGCACCATCTTTGCATTTTCTGGAAATACTGACTCCTAATTTGTGTCATACTTTTATGTAGGCAATTTGAGATCATTTGGAAAATCTGGAAAATTAGACATTGTACTCAAGTGGTAAGTTATATAAAATTGTGAAGTTAAAAAGCTGTGGATGTCTATTTGGTTTTTACCGACTTGGAAACTGGTGAATCGATTGTTGGGAGGTCTCGCAACACCATTTTCTGAAGTCGTCGTTTTGGTATGGTCACCTGGTCACATGTCACAGTTGAGACACTTGGTTTCTAGTTATGAGGTCCTATGAACTTAAATGTTGATGAGATACTGAGGCTGAGGTATACATGAGGTTTTTGCAGTAACAACAGCATAGTTAACCTGTACTAACAGAGATTTTTGCCCACACTGAATACTGGATGAGTACCTTTTTCTTAATGTTATCAGGATAACTAAAAGTCATATGTGTAATAATACTCTTTGCTGTTATATTGTAATCTTTACTTATTTCTCTATATATGATATTTATAGTTAAATATTTTCATTAGTTACTCAATTAAGTACATGTGACATGCGCAGTTAACATCTTATTTCCAGGTAGTTTATGGTTATATCATTAGTTCATAAGTTATATCAATCTTTTTCATTTACGTTGCTAATTAGCAGCGTCAATATAGTGCAACACATTTCAAGTTAACATAACTATAAATCATTGACAATACATCGTTAGTAAATCGTCGGTATATTTTTAACAATTCATTTGCAGAATATCATTGATCAACCAATAGTAGTTTTTTTTTTAATTAGAATATTTTTATTTGTAAGTTATTGGTATAATAGTGTTGCAAGTTTTCACCCTTTTTGGAAACACCCTGTATGAATCCGTGGGTTCTAAATAATTTTAGCAAGGGATAAGCTACTAATACTTTATTTAATAATTTACTGACTACACAATACTTCAAAATAACCTTTACACTTTGTTTACTTGATATTAACCTCACTTTTTCGCTATTGAATGAATGAATGAAATAGTCTTTATTAACCCAAAATAATTACAAAATTATACATAGGGTTATCCTCTACTATCGATTAAAAATACAAAATATAACAAAATATCAAATGTTTTTGTATATACATATTGCACATAGTCATGATACAAAAAAATACATAACACACATTTTAAATGGAACTAACTAGTAAACTAAACAAGTAATAAGTGTACATTGATTGATTAAAATTATTATTGTCTCTCCTAGGTAGGGTATACATGCTAAGTTAAGGTACTAAGTCTTCATCCAGAGGAGTTTTATATCATAAACTGAATATATTTTTTTAATTGTATTTCAAATTGTTTTACATTAAGATTTTTGTATTCGGTGGGGAGCGCGTTGTACATGGACACACCGGAGTAGTAGATCAATGCACGACCAACATTTGAGATTATTTGTGCTAATTCTAAGTTATTATTAGTTCTAGTAAAGTAATTGTGGGTTTGGTTTCTTCTGGTGAGTTTTAAGTTCGAACGACGGGAATGAGTTAGGATGCTGTGTATATAGTTACAAACTTGATATTTGTGTATTTTTTCTAAGGGAATAATATTATACCTATTGTACAGATCAGCAGTTCTATATCTTATTGGCAATAAGTAAATGTTTTTTATAGCTTTATTCTGTAGCGTTTTTATTAAGTTGATTAAACACGTTTTGGCAGTAGATCAAATTATTGCGAGGTATTGCATATGACTATGCACCAAAGAAAAATACACAGACCGTACTTTAAAATAAATAAATTTCACTTTAGTAAACTTCCCCTTCTACGTCGGTAATCGCGCCTTATATACTCTGTAATGAAGCATCCTAAAGTTATACCTCATTACTAAGAAGTTTCGTGTAGTGCCGTGTGCACATTTGCCACACGACGGCGATTCATACTCGATATACTAAATTTTCACACCACCCGACTACGACCGACTCAAAAAGGAGGGATAGTTTCGTGTATAAAAGCCCAGCCGCGGATCGAGAAGAGCACTGGGTGCACATCCTCGTAAATTGCCACGGCGCGCTGAGCCGAAGACACTTTGCTGATTTATGCACCAAGTGACGTGACTCTCCGGAGCGAATATATCTTGACCTAGAGAAGTTCTACGGCGAGCTGAACCGAAGAACGGACCTTGTGCCAAATGTTATTTAGTCCAGCGACGTCCCGTCGTCCCGACGAAACCGACCAAGAGCAAATATAAGTTGACAGAGGAGTGACCCGGCGCGTTGAGCCGATAGCTTGCTCGGGTTGACGGTTATTAGCCCGCCGCCGTTTCCGCCGTCAAAATCCCTACTCGTCGCATCACTACATTACACTCTCGTCTTCTCTCTCACTCATACGATTTAAATGTCACCTGATTACCAATAACCGTAAAAGATACGGACCTGAAAACCGATAACCTGTAACCATTGTATATTATGTAAACCTGCATATTTTACCTGTTGAAGATAATAAAATTGTTAATTTTGATTGGGTTGTCTTATTAAACTAATCTGGATCCTGAACTAATCTCCGACTCCAGCTACCCAGAGCGAAACACCGTTACATAATTTGGCGCCCGAGCAGATTTTAAGACATTAGTTCATTCCGGATGCCCCAAAAAGTGACATTTACAAACGAGAGATAGACAAATAGAAAGAGTGTAACATAATTTAACACCCGAAACAGATTTTAAAAGGTAGATTTACTCCAGACAACCCAAAAGGATACATTTATACTAAGAGGGAGACACAAAATATTCCAAGCCATAGAAATGAGTTTGTCAGACACAGATGGAGCTTATGGACTAGAAGTCGCAGATACCACAGTAGGATGGATATATAAATTAAAGAAAGATGAACTGCTAGTAGAATTATCCAAGTACGGCGCAATTACAACTGGAACAGTGGAAGAACTCCGAAGTAGACTAAAAAGTTATTTACGTAGCGAGGCAGCCAAGAAAGTTGATGCCACGCCCACTCAAATAAATCCTACAATACCAGACATGTCATACATTATACCAACACCCATGGGTATGGTTTTAACTGAAGTTCGCAAATGGAACGTTCGTTTCGACGGCAGAAAAGACGTTTTCTCATTTCTAGAACGTGTAGAAGAACTACAGTCTGGATACAATTTTAATGATGAACAAATGCTACGAGCCCTACCTGAACTACTACAAGGCGATGCATTATTATGGTACAGAAATAATAAAACGTCCTGAAATACGTGGGATCAATTTGTCACAAAGTTAACAGCTTTTTACGCACCCTCAGATTACCATTTAAAGTTGGAAGACGAAGCAAGGCTCCGTGTACAAAAAGACAACGAAAATATAAAAGATTATTTAGTAGCAATCCAAACTCTACTGCGGAGGCTTAAAAATATCACTCCAGAACAGAAGTTACACCGAATATACTCAAATTTAAAACCAGAATACCGAAAATATATCAAACGAACCGATTTCCAGACACTCGATCAATTAATAACCCTAGCAAATGAACACGAAACTGTTTGCAAAGAAGAAAAGGCAGCTAAACAAAGCTTACAAAGAGGCACACCAAGATTAGGTTTAAATTACACACCAGACAGATATTATCAAGCACCGAATTATAGAAATAATTATGGAAACAACACACAAAACTACAATAGGCCGGCCACCCAGAATTATTCTAGATCACCAGATCAGGTGCAGAGACAAACTGCCGCCGAGTACACCAGAACACAAAACAATTCTAGGAATAACACACAAACAAATTCCAGGCACAGCGTAGTTAATAACTACAATAGAAATACAAACTGTTGGCGTTGTGGAAGCCCTGGTCACACCCGGGATAACTGTACAAACACACCCAAAATATTTTGCTCCCGCTGCGGACAACTAGGCATATTTTCCCGTGATTGCAGCTGCAAACAACTTCCCCGCGGCCACCGTCCAAACTCCAGTTTTCAATGTCAACGACCGACTGAAACTTTCGATACAAATCGGAACCGAACACTTTACATCGCTACTCGACACGGGCTCAACCCGCTCTTACATAGGGGACGCTGTATACACGAAGTGCAAAGCAAACTTACTAGAAATAAATTGTACCGGACATAATATTAAACTGGCGGATGGAACTGAAACACAAGTAAACAGAGAATTCAAATTAAATTACTACACAACAGGACTTCAATTAACCGATAATTTCTTTTACTTGCCAACTTTAACTTATGATATTATTTTGGGGATGGACTTTCTAAGGAACCATCACGTTACCATTGATTTTAAATTACTAATAGGGCAAATTATGGGAAATATGATAGATTTTAATCAGAAAATGGAAGGAACAATACCGCTGTCTCTAATTCAGCCCTCAGATAACGAAAAACAGATCCTGTCAAATTTTTTACAAGTCGAACTTCCGAAATTTGAGACAATTCAAGGTGTTACCCCACTAACACAACACAAAATTAGACTCCTGGACGACACGCCGATTAAACAGAGATACCGCCCATTAAACCCAGCCATGCAAAAAATTGTTAATACCGAGTTAGACAAAATGTTGGAAGGTGTAGTAGAACCGTCTAAAAGCCCGTGGAATTCCCCAATTGTCATGGTAAAGAAAAAGGACAATAAATATAGATTTTGCATAGACTTCCGGAAAGTAAATGAAGTTTCGATGAAAGATGCTTACCCATTACCTTTTATAAACGCCATTTTAGACAAATTACGAGAAGCCCGGTTCATATCTACTTTAGATTTACGCTCCAGCTATTGGCAAATATCTTTGACAAATGAGAGTAAGCCAATAACGGCATTTACGGTACCCGGAAGAGGGTTATTTCAATTTAAAGTTTTACCTTTTGGCCTCCATTCAGCCCCTAGCACATTTCAAAGACTCCTGGACCAGATTATAACCCCTGATCTGACATATGCAATGAAATTGCCTCTAGATCCATCCAAAATCTTCTCCCACCACACTCTAGAAAACTCTATCTCTTTCTACAAGTTTCCAGTCACTATTAGGCATAGGCGTATCGGAATCAATATGAGACAAGACACAATCACATAATTGCTCCTTATTTTCGACTAACAAAAAACTTAAAATCGTTCAGATATGTATCCATAAAGTTGTATAATATGTTGCCCGTTGAGTGGAAAAATTTACCTCCTGCATATTTTTCAAAAAAAGTGAAAGCACTCTTAAAAGAAAATGTATTTTATAACATCCAAGAGTTTATTGATAACATTGGAACCTGTTTTTAAAATGTTGTATTTTCCTGTTTGTTTTTTCCTAGGTGCACTTCCTTATTTTTATAGATATATTTAATTTTAATCTTAATCTTTGTAATTTTATGTAATTTCTGACGTGTGTATACAATGTACAATTGTCTGACACAAATAAACTCTCTCTCTCTCTCTCTCTCTCTCAATCTCCAGTTCCAAGGGGATGTAATAATACATAACAATAGTATTACTGATCGTAGATCTAGCGAATAAGATTCTTTTTTTAAATTTCCTATTAATAATATTCATAAAACTGAGCTGATTTGTACTTTATTAATTGTATTTTGTAAATAAATTGTAAATAATTCTTTTAAATAGATTTCCAGGTGTCAAGGAGTGCGTTGACTCACTCGGCCCCTTAATTGGGTTTACCGGGGTGGGTTGACGCACACCGGGGACGGCTGACGCGAATATAGTGCTCTGGCCCTAGCCTATCACCGTCCAAGACCGTCCGCCAGCTTCACCAATGCCCCTTCGGAAGTGGTGGTAAGCATGTGGTGAAGAACCACACCCTGCACGAGGTGACAGTGCTTAAACAAAAGGCGGCGGATCTAGACCGGGAGGTTCGAAAAATATCCCCCAAGTCAAGGTGTAAGCCATCGTGCCGAGGACTGAATGGTACCAGGGTTAGGGTACCTCTAACGATGCCTATGGGAAATTGGGCGACATCCCATAGTAACCAGCCCTACGTGTTTGTGCCGTGCGTGGTGACCCGTGTCGTCGGATGAAGAAATTTTGGTGGTTGAGTGGGCCGTGCCTGCAACACGCCACTTTGGTCCGGAGTTCGGCTAGACGGGCGGTTGGGAACTAACCTACTCCTGATTAATCGGTTCCGTCGTCCCGTCAGAGGGCCGGCAGGGTGAGTCTCTGGCGGCAGGGGGCGCATAGGGGGCCGCGGATCTGGCTGTCGATGGCCTCGGCAGACAGGTTTACGCCACCCTCTCACAGCGTTGCCTGTCTCTGGGGGCTATATCCATCTGGTATCCTTGGTGATCGCACAGGCTTGCCGTGCGACATCCCCAAAGAGGGCTCCGTGGTGGGTGGGGAACCAGATGGACGAAATTAATAAAAAAACCCATATGGATGACAAAACTTTAGCCAATCAAGCGGCAGAGCGGCCACGCTCGCCGCACCAACCAGTGGATGAGCGCCAGCGCCCACCACAACATGCACAGTCTGCGGCAGAGCGCCAACTTTCGCCACAGAACGAGCCAACAGCCGAATCCGCCTCTGAGGGATGGAAAAAATCTCGAAGAGGCAAAAGAATCAGCGGGGCCGAGGCCAAGAGGAGGAGAGCGCGCGAGGAGGAACAACGTGCCTCTATAGCACACCCCTCGTCGTCGTTGCTCCCACCTCCGGGACAGCCTCCAACCAAAGCTGTGCGCCCCAAAGGTGTGTCACCTTCCGGAAGGCACCCACATTCGTTCAGGAAAGGTGGGTCTCCCGCAAAGAAGGCTGAGCACCCAAAAACGGTGCCAGCTAAAAAGAGAAACCGATCGGGGACATCTTCGGAGCCCACTCCGAAGAGCAGCTACAAGAGGGCAAAACAAAACCCTGGACAAGGGTCCAGCTCCGCCCCCCCGATCAGCTACAAAGAAGCTGCCTTAAGTCACCTTAAGGTAGCCATAATCGACAAGTACAACCCCCTTGGGAAAATTCCCAAGGACAAAGAAGTCATTGTCAAAAAGACGCTGAAGGGAGAACTGGATAAGTGCATCTTCTCCACTCCCGGAAGCACAACAACAAAGCCACCAGCATTTCGCTCGTGGACATATTCTGGTGAAATCATCAGAATTGTCTGCGAAGACGAGTATACGTTAGGATGGCTAACCTGAAGCCTTGAGAGAGTGCCTCACTTGCCGTGGTGCGTCTTGACTAACTGCCCAGGCTGACTAAAGCCACTCTCTGGATCCCGGTGGAAGCCGAAAGCGACCACGAGGAGAAAGAGATGGTGATTGGTCGCCTGGCGGGTCAAAACCCTATGGTGAGTGTGCGCCGGTGGTGCCTTTTCCATCACGAGGCCAAGGTAAACCCACGGGGACTGCATTACATCTTTCAGTCTCTTACTCTCAGGGTAAAATCAGCCAAGGAAGAGGACCAGCCCACCAACAGGATGGAAACGGAGGCTGGAGAGGCTGAGCACACTGCAAGGAGTGCCACCTTCCCAACTCCACTTCCAGACGAGATGGATGTTGCCCCCCCTCCCACTGAGGAACAGGAGGCAACTAACTAAACCCAGCTACTCCGTTTTCTCTTCACGGAGCTGCAATTAAACAAGGTAAGAGTAGTCCAGTGTAACCTGCAACACAGTAGAGCGGCAACGGCAACATTGTGCCGACGACTCGATGTGGAGCAGGATACACTGGCTCTAATCCAAGAACCCTGGATAGTTAAATCTAACAAAACTAAACGGAGTTAATTTTCAGGTCACCAACAGTGATGCCAAGGAGAGCGATTTATGCCCCTCGGCACATCAAAATACAGCCATTACAACACCTTTCAACCTCTAATCTCACGGCCGTGAGGGTGGAATGTGCAGTATCAGGCAAACCAACAACAGTCGTTATAGCATCAGTGTATCTCCCCCAAGACCAGGCAACACCACCGCCGACAAGGGAAATGGAGAACCTGGTAACTCATTGCCTCACCCAGAAATGGGAACTAATCATGGGATGTGACGCCAATGCTCACCATGCAACCTGGGGCAACAAAGACAACAAGCTAGAGGTAAGTCACTTTACGACTATATAATCGGTAATAACCTTAATATAATTAACCAAGGCTGTACACCGACATTTATTAACTCTAGAAGTCAAACCATAGAAGATATCACCTTAGCTACAAACCGTATATCCAACTCGATCCAAAACTGGCATGTGTCTGACGCCGCTTCAATGTCAGAAAAAAGCTTACGAAGCATCGTGTCCCTTGAAGGCCGTACAACAACAGCCTGGGGAAGCCACTAAATGGTGGTGCCAGACGCTGACCGACCTCAAGAAACAAGCTGGGACATCGTTCAACAAAGCGAAAATGACAAAACTTGAAACAGATTGGGAGCTATACAGAACCAATCAAAGAGAGTTCAAAAAACTAGTCAGGCAGAGACAAAGAGAAGCATGGAGAGCCTACTGTGAGGGATTACTCGCAGGCTGCTAGGCTACATAAAATACTTGCCAAAAACAAAGACAATCACCTAGGTCTACTGAAAAAGGATGATTGTACCAGTACCAACGACCTACATGAAAGCCTAGAGTTGCTTATGGAAACTCACTTCCCAGAATCTGTAGTGACAGATCGGAAGGAATGGCCAAATGAAACCAACACTCAACCCACCGAACTGGATTGGCAAACTGCCAAACAAATAGTGAGTGAAGATATAATTAAATGGGCAATACTGGGCTTCTCCCCCTTCAAATCGCCAGGTACTGACGGCATTCATCCAGCCCTTTTACAATGGGGTCTGGATGAAATAGTGCCGCACCTGACAGTAATATTCAGGACGTGCCTAGCACACCTTTATATTTCGAAGGTGTGGAGAGAAGTCAAAGTAGTGTTCATACCAAAGGCAGGAAGAATAGACTATACTACCCCCAAAGCATACCGACCCATTACCTTGACCTCGTTCCTTCTCAAGGCGATGGAAAAGCTATGTGAGCGATACTTGAGGGATGTTGCAATCACTGCTAATCCTACACATCCCAATCAGCATGCATACACCCTGGGCAGATCCACCGACACCGCCCTTCATGCGGTCAGTGGTTGGATTGAAAAGTCTTTGGACAATAAAGAGTCCACCCTGGGTGTCTTCATAGACATAGAAGGCGCTTTTGATGAGAGAAATGGTTGCAAGAGGCTGTCCTCAGGGGGGTGTCTTATCACCTCTTCTATGGTACTTAGTTCTTGACAGCCTCCTGCGCCGCCTCAACTCCGAGGGATTCCACACAATTGCATACGCAGATGATCTAACGATACTGCTTAGTGGTAAATTCGAAGGAGTCCTCTGTGATCGAATGCAGATGGCCCTGAGAATAATCGAAAGAAGGTGCAGAGAACACTCTCTGTCGGTCAATCCCAGGAAGACAGAGCTGGTCCTTTACACAAGGAAAAGGAAATTGGGGCCAATGACGGCACCCGTTCTCCTAAATACCACACTAAATTTCGCATCAGAAGTAAAATACCTTGGAGTAACTTTTCATGATGATAGCCTATGGAGCCATCGTCTGGTGGCCTAAGAGTCAGCAGACTGTAGCGAAACGTAAGCTCAGCCAGGTACAACGAGTAGCCTGTTTAAACACAATTGGAGTTATGAGAACGACACCAACAAGAGCAATGGAAGTGATGCTGTGCCTGCCACCACTAGACATATATCTAGAAGAGGTGGCCCTAACTACTATGGCACGTCTCAAATCCTGTTACGGGTCAAATTGAATTTAAGAAATACAACGGGAAATTTGACTCTAAATTACAATTAGTTCTTAAATCTTAAGGTCGGCTAGCTCTATCACGAGAATCTCAGAGGTGAAGATCGTTTATTTTTAACGATTTCAATTTTGCCATAAGTTGAAATGAGCGCCAGGTAATTTCCTATAAATTCCAGCCCCCTTAGATTGAGTATGACACACCGATTATCAAAAAACTACCAAAAACCGTGTTAAATTTAATTTAAGTCAAAACACAATAGAAATCTATTTAAAATAATTATTTAATTTACATACAAAATACAATTAATAATGTACAAATCGGCTCAGTTTTCTGAATATTATTAATAGGAAATTATTAAAAAAGAATCTTATTTGCTAGATCTACGATTAGTAATACTATTGTACCAATAACTTACAAATAAAAATATTCTACTTTTTTACAAAAACCACTATTGGTTGATCACTGATATTTTGCAAATGAATTGTTAAAAATATACTGACGATTTACTAACGATCTCTAACGATGTACTGTCAATGATTTCTAATTAGGTTGAATTAAAATATGTTGCTCTATATTGACGCTGCCAATAAACAACATAAATAAAAAAGATTAATATACCTTATAAACTAATGATATAACCATAAAATACCTGTAAATAAGATGTTAACTGCGCAGTTACTCACATGTCTTATTTTCACATATGCTTAATTGAGTAACTAATGAAAATATTTGACCATAAATATCATATATATATAGAGAAATAAGTAAAGATTAAAATATAACAGCAGATTATTAATACACATATAACTTTTAGTTATCCTGGTAACAGAAAAAAAGGTACTCATCCGGTATCCAGCGTTGAGCAAAAATCTGTTAGTACAGGTTACTATGTTGTTGTTACTGCAAAAAACCTCATGTACACCTCAGCTTCAGTATCTCATCAACATTTAAATCCATGTGACCTCAAAACCAGAAACCATGTGTCTCATCTGTAACATGTGACCATACCAAACGACGACTTCAGAAAATGGCTTCGCGGGACCCCCCAACAATCGATTCACCAATTTCCAAGTCGATAAAAACTACTAGACATACACAGCTTATCAGCTTCACAATTTTATGTAACTTAGTATCACTTGAATATAATGTCTAATTTTCCAGATTTTCCAAATTATTTCAAGTTACCCAAATTATCCAAATTACCTAAATTGCCTACATAAAAGAATGACAAAAATTAGGAGTCAGTATTTCCAGAAAATTCAAGATGGTGCTTACCCGCAAAATCGTCAGGGCACAAACCACTGAACTATACATAATAAATGGAAGACCAATACAGATATATGCGCGTGAACAAAATGCTTCAATCATGCGATTGAAGGTCCCGGGGTTCTGCGTCGCCGCAGTAGAAATCTAGTATTAAAAGTATGTTGGTGATTGAGTCAGAATGCTTCTTGTAGACGGTATGCGCCGACGCGATTTTTCTTTGATTTGTCTCCCGTAGCGGGAGGTCTTGGATTAGTGCAGAATTTCAGAGCCGGTGTCCACCCTTTTTAGCGGTTGTCTTATGTAGTACTTTGTAACATAAACAATTCGTGATAAGATAAAGAATAAAGCAATATGGTCCGGTCTTGTTCCTGTTTGTTACCTATACTTTGAGTAAGTACCTTGTTCTTGTCCATTCTGTAAAATATACTATCCTCTAAATATCGGCGACAACTCCGAGTTTTGGGATCTTTTCTCTTACCGTGGGTAATTTTGCCTGAAAAATGTTCGTTAGGCTATACTTTCCGAGGTATCTACTGAACTCTACATGATAAATATATAGAATTCATTGGATATTAAGGATACAAAATTGTCTAACCTCACCTTTTCCGTAATTTCTTTAGCGAATTTTAAAGTTTATTACTATTTGTGAATCTACCTAAATAATGTTAAACAATCCAAATTATGTGCGTTACTGATATGGACTTGATCTATTTAAAAATATATTACATTACCGTAAGTACTTTTTATAAATATAACTTTGTCAAATAAGTAAGCGTGAACTGTAAAATGTGAGACTAGTCAAATTTGAAAATCTTGGCACTGTATGACCACTGAAATGTATTATACTTAAAATAATAGAATGGGGTAGCAAAACATCTGTTATTTTGACTTTTTATGGAATGTAAAACTTGCACTAGCACCAATGTAGGTCAGTCTGTAATAACAACAGTGCAAGATACCTATATTATTTGCTAATTTCAATCTGCACAAAGAAAATATGTATACTTGTCAGTTATGCAAGCAGCTATACAGTAAGCATTTTCCAGACTTACAACAAGAAAGGGGGACACATCCACTATCGCTATGTGAAGTAAAGACCATGCTTGATTTACTGTTCACATGTACATTGAATATACATATTATACTTTATCTTGCGTACACTGTGTGACACAAGCAATAAACCAATAGAAAGTAATTCGTATTGATATGAGAAAACTGAAGAATCGGTTAAATATCGGTAACTGCAGTGGAAAAATATGCCGGAGTACTTTGTACCCTTATATTAAGAAAAACAAAATCAAACGGACATTTTTGTATGCAAAATTGTGATCAGACAGGCAAACTTACCATGTGAATAAGAATAATAATGTACCTATTGCTTAAGAATACATCTCTCAAATTATTTTCAGGTTGACTTTGAAAAGGTACCTATTTTACCTTGCGGCTAAAGGCTATTGGTAGAAATTCTCAAATCGAGAAGCTGAGCTATAGCAATGTAATTTGCAGTGAACATTTTGCTGATACAGATTTTATGTATGAGGGGGAAATGAAACGTCTGAAACCTGATGTAGTTCCAACCCTGAAATTAGGCCCTCGAAAACCTTTATCTTCTATAGTCCACCCAGTGCCATGGTAGATATAATAATTTCGTATCTTCATGATTTCTGGAATAATTCTATAATTTGGTTTTAATATTGATGTAGATATCCGTAGTACTTCATCTGGCATTTCAGCGTATGGTCAAATGGCATCTCAGGTGTATATAGAAGCAGATAAAGAAAATATAGATATTTTACAGAAAAGGTATAATTTTAAATTTACCTGAGAATATTAAAAGCAGTACCACTTTAAATACATTCAAGAGTAGGCGGCTTAAAAAGTATTTATTGGATGAGTAGACATTTGTATTGTCCGTTGAAAGTGTCCAGCCTGAATTTAAATTTAATTTTAAGTACTTGTTTTTAAAGTCATGTAATACCGATTGTTATATGTTCTCTGACTGTTTTATTTATTTAAGTGAAATTTTATAGTATTACTTATTTTGGTTTGTATATATATATATATTTTTTTGTTACATTTTATTGCGTTACCTAATTTAAGTTACTTGTATCAAAGGCAAAGACTACACAAACGTGTGAATCTAAAATACATGATTTTTCAATAAAGTATTTAATGTAAGTTGTTACTGTATATTTCTTTATTCCTCCAATAATAAATACCTTCTACTTTGTCACTAATCTTAGTGATCTTGCAATACTAATATTAGTCTACCTATATTAAATTCACTAAAGTATTTACAACTTGACCAAAAAAGTATTTTTCAGGTTTCACTTTTAGCTTTTATTCATATTAAAATTATATTTCGATCTCTGAGGCAGAAAATATGACTCCCTTTTTTGGTGGACTCTGTAATCAATTCTCAATATGATCGATCGTACATTATCAAGAACGTTTACTAGAAGAAAATTGAAAATTAAATAATTATGTTTTGAGCATGACAACTTTTATGTTCTTTAATAAAAATTAAGACAAAGGTTAACTGTATAAGAAATGTCAATCGATACTCGCATATTTTTGGCGATTTCTGAAAAAAAAGCCAAATAAAAATACTTGCAATAAAAATAGAGCCGGCCCTGGCTTTCTACACAATGCGATTGCGCTCCTCCCCGGGGTCGCCATACTTGCGCGAGATTCAATTTGAAGTACAAATAGGTATAGACATTGGCATTCCATTTATATGTAGAGTTCAGTGGCACAAACAGGTATTCAACAATGTCGTATTTATTGCCTATTTAGAAGTCCTCTATAACAAAATTTGGCTTCAAACAGCTACACACAATTAGGCCTTCCAAATGTAAGAATTTTATAGTATAATCCCCCGTAATTAAGTTGGGGTTGCTTTTACAAGCAATTATAAAAATCTTGACTAATCGGCTTGACGACTCAATAAAGAAAGGAAGAGCACGCCGGTTTTCGAAACCAACCGTTTTTTCCCTTAATCACCTGTTTTTTATGTTTTAACGACCAATCACAATTCAACATCTCATAGGAAAATACCCTAGGAATTGATAACTAACAGAAAATTAGTTCCAGCCATAGAATGATTAAAACTCTCCTTAGAATAGAAACACAAAACCCATTATTGGGCCATATAAACAATAAAATAAATAAAACCACGATTTAATGACTTTAGTAAATATTCCATTTATAATCAAATGTTGGTAACACGTTATTCCCTAACTCTTAAATATGACAGCTGATCAAGGAGAGGTAAATTCGAATGTTTACAACCTTATTTGTTTAACTAAATGAGGATTCTCCACTACAGGTGAGAGCAAATAGCATTAGCTTGAACAATTACAAAAAGTCACCAAATATATGCCCGCTCGTAGTGATTACTAAATTTCGTATGTGCGTTTATCATTTTTAGGTTAACCAACGAAATTTCCTTCTAACAATAACACGGAAAATTACCTTAAATGAAGTTATAATAACACCCCAGATATAACAAGACAATGAACCTAAGTTATAATGACTAAAAATCACATAGTAAACATTAAGGTTCTTGGAGTATTCTTACTTAGCCATCGATAAATATGAATACACATTCTTTACCTGGTCTCCTTGCTAACAACAAAAGTAAAGAAGAAAATTCATATCCTTTTTTCCTCAGGTACCAACAGCAACATTAAAAAACAATCGTAGCCTCACTAATTTTTAAGTTTATATTCCCACATACAAATGTATGGGCGGAATCTAATTTAACGTCACAATCCGTTGGTATACAGCCAAACATAGGATGTGGAGTGACAGATGCCGGCTGTGGAATGAGGCAATTAAACAAATGCCACTTCTGCAGGTACGTGCAGATGGTATTTCTCCACAGTTCATCTATGATAGACCCTATGAAATACACACCAACAGTAGCAATGAGGCTGTCAGTGAAGGAACAGTTAACATCTTCACAGACGGATCGAAAAAGAAAGAAGGAACAGGTTGTGGGGTATACTCCAGGAACCTGCAAATTCAAATTAAATGGGCTATGGACAAACAAGCCAGTATAATACAAACAGAACTGGCGGGAATAACCATAGCCGCAAAAGAAATTTCCCGTAGACAAATAACTGGGTCAAAGGGCATGCACAGTGCAGAGGCAACAGGAAAGCTGACAGTCTGGCTAAGAAGGCAGCCAGTTTAAGTATACTTGGACCTGGCCCTTCCAACATACTGCCGACCTCAGCAATAATGCTAATGATTAAAGAAAACACCCACACAAAATTTAAAAAACTGTGGGATGAAACTCATAGTTGTCAGTTGGCCAGGGATCTGCTTAGATACCTTGACAAGGATACAACGATGATCTACCTGGGAATGTCCAGGAAGAACCTGCGCTTCGCAACAGGAATTCTTACTGGTCATTGCCAGCTGAGGAAGCACCTTTATAACATGAAGTTAAATGACACACCCCTATGCAGATGTTGTGAACAAGAAGACGAGACTGTCCAACACGTACTCTGTGAGTGCCCGGCAGTCTCCTCTAGCAGAGAATCCATTTTGGGAGAACGTTGGCCTACTTTGGCCGACTTGAGGGATATTCCCCTAGGCAGCATCCCCACCTTCTTCACAAGATTAGGATGGTTGGAGGCCTAGGTGGAATCTTGTATCCCTCGGGAGGATGTACAAGGGGCCCAATGGGGCCTAGGTGCTGGGGTCACCTAAATGTGACTGCCCTCCCACAAACTCCAACTCCAACCAATAGATTTCCATGGTGTTTCGACTTAGATTAAATTTAACACGATTTTTGGTAATTTTTTGGATAGTCAGTGTGTCATACTCAACCAAAGGGGGCTGGAATTTATAGGAAATTACCTGGCGCTCACGTGTACTTATGGCAAAATTGAAATCGTTAAAAATAAACGATCTCCACCTCTGAGATTCTCGTGATAGAGTTATCCGACCTTAAGACTTAAGAACTAATTGTAATTTATAGTCAAGTTTCACTCTGTATTACCTGATTTCAATTTAACCCGTAACATCATTGATCTCTTGTAATTACAAATGATAAAGAGCTTATTTATGACAGTAGCGTTATGTGCTGTGAACTAATAAGTACAGATCGTAAAGCAGTGTTTTGTACTATTAATTGCCCTAAAATAAATGAGTATCCAAGAACTGCGTATTCCTGAAATTTTAACAACATCGATGTGGTTCAGTTTAAGCATATCTCATCTGTTGACTGGAGCCTGATATTAATAAAAAGGCGAATATTTCATATAATACCATTCTAAAAGTATTTGATAAACACTATCCATGTAAGACAATTATTATAAAAATACAATACTGTTATGAAATAAGTTTCATGTTTTGCTGTCTCTCTATCTCTCTCTTGTTCCCGATAGAGGGCGTTGCATGTCTTTTGCGCAGCGGAAGACATTATCTTTTAATATAGTCTTGTATGTGTATTTGTGCCAAGCACACGTTTTTGTTAACTTTTCAATAAACAAGTAGTAACCAAATCAGTGCAGTGTATTTGAATACTTCCCAGACAAATATAGCTTCTTCAGGTTATGAGCCCAGTCACCCTATAAATCACTGATTTGTCTGGAAGCAAAGTTTTTTCTTTGGTGAATTTATTTCGGAGTTCGTACTTTGTCGTGGCGCCGGAAGGGTAGCCATTTTTGTTTATCCGGTAGTGAGTGTTAAGAGACAAAAAAAAAACGAACAATGGCGGAAGAGTATTCAGTAAAACACACAACAAAATTCGATGGAACGAATTTTCAAGCATGGAAATTTCAAATGAGGCATATTCTCATTTCTTACAACATTTACGATTTGGTTACGGGTATAAGAGCAAAGCCGCCTGCTCCTGCTATTGAGACTGACAACAATGCTATAATGGCAGAAAATAAGTGGATAAGGGACAACTCGAAAGCTATGTCACTTATAGCAACCACGATGGAACCTTCACAGATAGAATATCTATTAACGTGTGAAACGGCCGTCGAAATGTGGACGAAGCTTTCAAACATACACGAGCAAAAGACAGCTTCAAACAAATTTCTTCTGACACAGAAGTTTCACGAATACAGAATGAATTCGACAGATTCTGTTGTACAGCACGTGGCTAAATTACAAAATATGGCAAGGCAGCTTTCGGATATTGGTGAGAATATTTCCGATGTGCACGTGATGTCTAAAATCCTCGGAAGTCTCCCTTCAAAGTACAACGCTTTACGTACGGCATGGGATAGTGTCGATCCAGCGAGACAGACTATTGATAATCTACAAGAAAGATTAAATAAATAAATAAATAAACTCTTTATTGTCCAAACAGGTAAGTACCCAATTACAGGACAAAATATGAGGTACATTAGTAAGTAAAAATAATTAATATAAAAATGACAAACAGTAGAAGATAATATGAGAAACTAACAATTACGATTAAGATTGAAATTAATACTGGAATTAATTAATACAGGCATGCGTGTGTAAAATACCTAACCAAGACTAGATTGCTAACTTATTTTTTATGGTCTTCTTAAATGTACTGACTGGTTGATGGAAAATATCTGTAGAGCTACAAAATTTATTGAAATTATTGCATATAGTGTAAACTGGGGATTTTGCCATTATGTTGGTTCTTGGTGTGGGAAGATAAAAGCAGGCTTCATTTCTGATGTTAGGTCTAGGAATGTGAAAATTTAACTGTGCTAAAAGCTCAGGGCAGTCCGTTAGATTGTTGGTAAGCTTGTATGCAAATAAACAAGAGTAATATATTCTGCAGTTTTCAAGGGATAGAAGACTGAATCTTGTCAGTAATATATCGTTATCAATACCTTGACTTGGGTAAATTCCGTCTAATTTATATGCAACGTATTTCATGAAGACCCGCTGCACTGATTCTAACTGTTGTATATGTATATTGTAGCAAGGTGACCATATTAATGAACCATATTCAAGTTGTGACCGAACATAGGCTGTATATAAATTTATATAGCAATCTTCGCTTCTGAATTCTTTGCAATTCCTAAATATGAGACCCAACATTCTTTTGGCAGATGATGTTATTTTGTTAATGTGTGGTGAGAAACTGAATTTATGGTCAAACTCTATGCCAAGGTCTTTGATTTGCTCTTGCCGATTCAAAGGTGAGTCATCTATTGAATAATTGAATTCAATGAAGTTTATTTTTAATGTGAAAGATATATATTTACATTTTTGTATGTTTAGTGGTAATTTGTTTGTTAGGCACCAACGGTTTAAGTTATTCAGATCTTTTTGTAGCATCCGACAGTCATTCATAGTTTCGATTGATTTATATATTTTTAAATCATCTGCAAACAAAAGTACGTTACTCTCGAGGTCGTCACCGATATCGTTAATAAAAATAGAAAACAGAAGCGGAGCCAGATTACTGCCTTGGGGTGCACCACTGGTTGCTATAAATTCATATGATTTGTGACCCCTGTATTCTACATACTGAGAGCGATTGCTTAAGTAAGATTGGAAAAAACTTACTAAATTATTATTATTAGTTTCGTTAACAATAATGAGTGATCTAATCTATCGAAAGCCTTCGAAAAGTCTGTATAAATAGTATCTATCTGAGAGTGATTGTCTATGGCATTGCTAACTGTTTGCGAGAGGCACATTAAGTTTGTCGTGGTCGATCTTTTACTCATGAATCCATGTTGTTCTGTTCTTATGAGATTTTTCACTTTGGGAGATATTCTACTGTAGACAGACATTTCGAAAGCCTTTGCGAAATTAGAAAGAAGGGTGATTGGTCGATAATTTTCAATTTTGTTTATAGCACCGGATTTGAAGATTGGAAGTATTTTTGAAATCCTCCATGCATTTGGAAAAGAATTTGTGCTTAAGGATAGATTAAAAATTTTTTGCAGCGGGTTTGCTAAAACGTGGGTACAGTCTTTGATGAGAAAACTGGGGACGTTATCATGTCCCTGCGTGAGTTTGGGTTTGAGTTGTTTTAATGCGTTGACTACTTCAGATTCGCTTAATGATTCAACAGAAATTTGTGGATAGTTTATGGATGAGGGATTATTTATATGGCTTGGGCCCAATGGTGTATAATTGCTTTGAAAAAAGTCCGCAAAAGCATTTACAATTGTGAGAGGGCTGTTATATTCAATGTCCTTGAAATATAAAAGGCCCGGTATGCTAGATGTACCTTTTTTATCATGAATGAAGGACCAGAACCGTTTGGGATCTGATTTAATGCAATTTTCTGTTTTATTTATATACTGGTCATCAGCAATTTTTATTTTACTTTTTATGGATTTTCGCAATGTTTTAAATTGTTGTTTGTAGGTCTCCAAGTTTGTGCTTTTTAATTTATCAAAAACTTTATTTTTCTGTTTAATTTCATTAATAATTTCCTTTGTAAACCAAGGCGGATATTTTCTAACATAATTTTTTGTAAGCGGCACATATAAATCCAGCACTGAGTATAGGGTTAGGTAAAATTGTTCGACAGCTATGTTTAAATCAGTTTGATCGTCAAGAAAGGCCCAGTTTATGTTACTTAGGTGAGCATATAATAGGGGAAAATTGGCTCTGCGAAAGTTGTAGTTTAGGGTTTCGACATTATACGGTATGATTGGATGAGATTTCGGAAATTTTAGTGTTATGTTTAAAGCTGGGTGATATGGATCTTCTGGTGTGAATGGCAGGTCTTCATGAAGTACCTGACAGTCATTATTCGATAGAACTAGATCTAAGAGACGCCTTGAGCAGTTAACTATAGAGTTGAATTGTTTTAAGTCATAGAAGCTAGTTAGTTGTTGTAGGTTAATTAGATTTTGGTTCATGGCATATTCTAGATTATTGGATGCAATAAAATGGGGTTCATTAAAATCTCCTAATATTAATATTCTATTATCATAAAGATTTTCTAAGCTTTCTAGTGTCTCATATAAGTTATAAATTTGAGTGTTACTTGTATTTGGCGGAATGTATAGGACAAATATATAAAATAGTTTGTGCTTATAAATTATTTTACAACCTATTATATCTATGCTATGAAAATTATTGCGATGTGATATGTCTATTTCAGCTGCTGAGCAATCGTTTCTAACACCCAATATTACACCACCACCACGCGAGACAGAGTTGGCCTCTAAGTTTCTATCACTACGAAATACTAGGTAGTTATTGCTGAATAGCTCGGAGCTGTAGATGTTGGATTGTATCCAGGTTTCCGTGATAGCAACTATTTGATATTCTGACGCTGCAGACGACTTGAAGAATTCTACGGTTTTTGTGTTGAGTCCTCTAACATTTTGGTAGTAGCAGCTAACGTTTTCGGTAGAGTTTTGTTTGGACATCACGCTTAGTTTTTTATGATCTTTGGGTCGCCATTAAAGTATTTTATTTTCAGATTTGTTTCGCCTTCCTTAGTGCGTGCAATCAGTTCTTCCTTTAGTCGCTTGTATTGACGAGTTTGATTTGGAGTTTTGTCGCTGGTCACTACTATATTGCTGAATTTTTGTATGTTTTTGATTGCCGTCACATTTCGCAATACATGTGCTGATTCATCTGCTGATGTGAGGATTATCTTCAGTGGTCTTGGCTTTGTATTATTTGCATTGGTTTGTCCTACTCGAAATATTTTGATATTATCGGGGGCATTGGGATATGCCGTTTTTATAAGTTCAAGAGCTGTGCCCCTGTCTACTTGTGCGTTATTATGGTCTTCTGGTAGTCCAAAAACCATAACATTCTTTTTACGGAGCTCGCGCTCATTCATTTCTGCAATTATTTCACTCGTATTGGCTGTTGAATTAATGTTCGAAACAGAAGGCTCAGTTGACTTGGTGGCCTTCAATATATCTATTTCAGATTTGAGCTCCCTGATGGACTGAATTATCGAGGGTATTTGAAGCAAACCACTATTGCAGTCCTGGCATAAAAAGCGAAGAACCCTTCTTTTTAACTGCATACATTTTATCTCAGAAGCTGTTAGGTCTGAGCAGGGCTGCACATGTAATGGTCTCTTACATGAATCACATTCAAAATATGATTCGTTATCCCCAATGTCCAGTTTGCATTTGGCACAATTAAGCATGATTACAAGAAAAACAAGAAAATTCAAGCAGAATACACTTGTGCTGAGTCCCTGCCTGGCTATTGATAGAATATGTTGATTCACAAAAACTCTGACACCTTATCAGAGTTTTTATTGGAATTTTTTGCTGTTCCTCTTATTTACACTTATTTATATTAATGGATAATTTAGAGAATCACTTATTTTCAAACAATTTTACTTTCTTTTTTATTATTAAACCAAATTAAATTTGTTTGCTCAAAGCTGGTCACTTTGTCATTCAATTGATGTAACTTTCAACAAAAATCACCACTTTAAAACCGTATAAAACACAATTTAATGCAAGAGCACAAATTTATACAATTTTATGACTATAACACTCATATACATTTTATTTTTATTAATTAAAGAAGAAAGCCGCTTAACAGTAGAAGATGAAACAACAAGCGCGTTCGCAGCTGTAAGTATTGGCAAACATAGACAGGCAAAAAATGATACGGGGAATGAAAATAAGTCACAATCAAAAAGGAAATCTGTTTTTGAATGTTATTACTGCAAGAAAAAGGGACACTACGCCAGAGATTGTCGAAAAAAGAAACGAGACAGAAGAGAAGATGGCGGTCAAAGTAGTAAAAGGGACGATTCTGGAAATTGTGCGTTCGTTGCAACAGCGTCAAGCAGTCGTGACGACAAAGCTGAAAGTTCGGTGCCATCTAGTGAGCAGGTGGCGTACATTATGAACTTGAACACCAGTGAAGTCTGGATTACCGATAGTGGCGCCTCTAAGCACATTACTTACCGACGGGACTGGTTTAGTGATTTTTGTTCTAACCAAGGCGAGACAATTTCCCTAGGAGATGACAGTGAATGTGAGGTTAAAGGATCGGGCACTATTTTAATCGATAGATTAATTGATAACAAGTGGCAAGAAGCTCGTATTGAAAATGTGTTGTACGTTCCAAAAGTGCAAAAGAACTTATTTTCGGTCGGTGTATGCACTAACAACGGTTTTGATGTACTTTTCAAAGGACAAAGTGTTATGATTAAACGCAACAATCAAGTCGTTGCTCAAGGCATTAAACAGGCGAATGATATCTACAGACTGCTATTAAAGGTTAGGACTCCTCAAATAACCAGTGAAGCCAATGTAATATCAACAGACTTTCAAACCTGGCATGAGCGTATGGGTCATGTCAATAAAAGGACAATACGTGAAATGACTGAAAATGGAGTAGTGCAAGGTGTCAAACTCTCGAATAAGACTGATTTCTTCTGTGAACCGTGTCAGTTCGGCAAATCACATCGGCTTCCATTCAAACAAAAGGTAGCAACTGGGAGCAAGAAACCTGGCGAATTCTTTCACACAGATGTGGGTGGACCAATGTCAGTAGAATCATTAGGAGGTGCCAAGTTTTATGTGATCTTCAAGGATGATGCTTCAGAGTTTAGACACATCTATTTCATAAAGCATAAGTCAGATGTGTACGAGAAATTCAAAGACTTTGAGAAAATGGTCAGCAACAAGTTTGGTCAGCCCATGAAAGTAATGCGATGCGATAATGGCACTGAGTATTGTAATCGTGTTATGAAACAATATTTGTCGTCCCAAGGCATCCGACTGGAAACCACGGCTCCTTATACGCCACAACAAAATGGCAAATCCGAGCGTGAAAATAGGACAATAGTTGAAAGTGCTCGTACAATGATCCATGCCAAAAACTTACCATTGAATCTGTGGGCGGAGGCATTAAACACGGCAGTGTATATCCTCAATCGAACGCCATCTAGCAATAGTCCAACTACAACTCCCTATGAAGTCTGGATAGGTAAGAAACCTCGTTTATCTCATCTCAGAGTTTTTTGTTCTGAAGGATACCTGCACATTCCAAAGGCCCTACGGCAGAAACTGGATTCACAATCTAAGAAAATATTATTGGTTAGGCTGAAGGACCCCGGTCAATGGCCTGTTGAATTGTACTAATTCAATAAAGCACTTTTATTATTATTATTATTATATTATTATTAGTTGGTTATCAAGGAGAATCATCAAACTATCGGGTTTATGATCCGAAAAACAAACGTGTGTCTGTGTCACGAGATGTCGTATTCAAAGAAGAGTCTCACAAGGAGTGCGTGCAAGTAGAAGCGTGTGATGGTACCTTCCGAAACTTATCAGATGACGGGGATATGAACCTAATTTATAACCATGAAGAACCTGATATCAGTGTCGAGCAATTACCACGTGAAGATAACTCTAGTCATGCAGAACAACAACCTAATCAAGGAGCTACGCAAGTTGATCAACGATGCTGAAGAGACCGAGCAACACTTCGCAGACCTCCAAGGTATGAACTCAATATTGCAGTATACAATACACCTGTTAGGTACCAGGAAGCTTTAGAGGGACCCGATGCTGACAAATGGGTACAGGCAGTTCGAAATGAGTTGGAAGCTCACCATAAGAATGAAACCTGGACGATTGTACGGATCACTATGGTCAGATATTTTCATGTAAGCGGGTGATAAATAAACAATTGCCAGTTTATAGAAAAAGTAGGCCTATAACACTAAAAGGTAAAGTTGATTTTCTAGATAGTTTATATAGAATTGACTGGAATGGCATATTTACATATAACAATGTTGAACAAAATTTTGAATTTTTCACCCAACAACTTAATGAATGTTATCGGTATGCATTTCCAGAAAAAAACGCAAAAATGATAGATAATCAAACCGTGAAAATAAATTGGTATAATGATGATTTACGTAAAATTAGAGAAACCCTTCATTTTCTGCGAGATCTGGCAAAAGTAAACAACACAAATGATATTAAACAACAAATCACGTTCATTCGCTCCTTATACAAACATGAAATTAAGAAAGCAAAAATACTGGCAAATAATAATTTTCTTCAAAACTCTAGCAATAAATGTAAGTCAGCTTGGCAAATTATAAAACAAAATCATATGCCAAACAAACCTACGCAAAGCAATACTGTTATATCTGCGGATGATTTTAATACATTTTTTTCAAGTACTGCTGAAAATATTGTCAACACAATTGCTACAGTAGACAGAGAACCACTAGATTACTTAAATAGACATAAAATCCCGGAAAATATTTCACTTTTTAGCCTAGAACCAGTAACACATGCTGAAATAAGAGACATTATTAAAAACTTAAGCACCTCACAAGCAAAAGATATGTATGGTTTAAGTAATAGTTTGATCAGATATATTATGGACGCCATCTTGGATCCTTTAGTATGTTTGATAAACCAATGCCTACAGAGTGGAACTTTTCCAAAATGTCTTAAATGTTCGAAAGTGATCCCTTTGCATAAGAAAGGCAGTTTAGATGATACATCAAATTATCGTCCAATATCAATAGTCCCGATACTTTCGAAAATACTAGAAGCAGTAATTAAAAAAAGATTATCGAATTACTTTGAATCAAATAATTTGTTTTCACAGGAACAACATGGTTTTCGTGAAGGTAGATCAACAACATCTGCAATGGTGGAGTTTGTTGATGTGGTGCTGTCCGCACTGGAGGGGGGATGTCTTGCTTCTGTCACACTGTGTGACCTAAGCAAGGCATTTGATTGTGTTGTTCATGAGATACTGTTGGATAAACTCAAACATTATAATATCACAGGAACTCCTTTAAATATAATTCGTTCATACTTATCCAACAGGACGCAGTTCGTTGAAGTGGCTGAGGGAAAGTCATCTCTCAAGGAAATTTCTTATGGGGTGCCACAAGGATCCGTGTTAGGACCATTTCTGTTCATTATCTATATCAACGATCTGGCCAGCGATATCATGGACACACATCTAGTTCTCTATGCGGATGACGCCACATTAATAAATTGCAACAAGGATATAGATTTGGCCGAGAGCATGTCAAGTGAAGCTGAAACTCAAGCAGAAGAATATTTTTCCTCCATAAAATTAAAAATGAATACTGATAAAACCCAAAGAATCACTATAAGTCTGAAACCAAATAACGTGAACACAGAACCTGTAAAACTCCTTGGCTTTCATATTGACAGCAAATTCACTTGGGGTGCTCACACGGCAAGCCTATCCAAGAAACTCGCATCAAACCTTTTTCTATTGCGGAAATTGAGTTTCTGTGTCTCTCCGGAGATGGTTCGCACAGCATATTTTGCATTCTTTCACAGCCACCTACAATACGGCTTATTAATTTGGGGTCATTGTGCGAATAAGGTAAATATTTTTCGAATGCAAAAATCGGCTGTGAGGGTCATCGCGGGCGTGAATATGAGGACCCATTGCCGACCTTACTTTATTCAATATCAAATACTTACCTTGCCTTGCATGTACATCTACGAATGTCTTGTTTATGTGAAAACAAATTTTCACAACTATAAATGTCACACAGATATACACTCTTACAATACCCGAAATAAAACTAATATATCAAAAAAAACATATAAACTTACGAAAGCAATGAATGGTGTAAATCATTTTGGACCAACATTTTTTAATAAATTACCTGATGAGATCAAAATGACAAATTTGAAAACATTTAAGTATAAAGTGAAAGAAATTTTATTAAAAAAGGCATACTATGATATATTTGAATTTTTAAGTGATGTTTTAATATTTTAATATACTATTATATACCTAGTTGAATTTTTAATATGTTATATTTGTAATATTTTAAAGTTAAAAAAAAAAAAAAAAAAAATGTTTCATTTCTGTAAATGTTATTTTAAATGCCTGTTTTAAATATTGATGTAATTTCGAATATGTTATTTGACGAGTGTACACAATTTGGATATTGTATTGACTGAATAAACTATCTATCTATCTAAACTATCTATCTATCTATCTACCTAGAAAGCCAGGTCGAAATACGATCGATTCAAAGTGGATATTTAAACTGCAACAAGACGAGTCTGGCAAACTGAGTCGGTTTAAAGCACGCTTGTGTGCTAGAGGTTTCCTACAACAAGAGGGCATTGACTACTCCGAAACGTTTGCACCAGTAGTAAGGTATGACTCCCTTCGAGTATTGTTGGCTATGGTAGCTCAAAAGGACCTGGTAATGACACAGTTTGATGTTAAAACTGCTTTTCTGAATGGGAAGCTGAAAGAAGAAATATTCATGGAAGTGCCCGAGGGTCTTATCATCGATGAAAATCCTGCCAAGGTGGTCTGTAAACTTCAAAGGTCACTGTATGGCCTCAAGCAAGCGCCTCGTAGCTGGAGCGACACATTTCGTGAGTTTTTGAAACTATATAACTTCAAAGCTAGCGAAGCAGACAGCTGTGTGTTTCATGGTGTTGTGAGTGAAAGTGATGTGTACTTAGCACTGTTCGTAGATGATGGGTTAGTTGCATCAAAGTCACATAATGTTTTAGATTTAGTTGTCAAATCTCTTCAAGAACATTTTGAAATCACATTTGGTGATGCCCAATGTTTTGTAGGCTTACAGATAGAACGTGATTATGTTAACAAAACTATGTTTATTCACCAGAGTGCTTATGCTGAGCGAATTATCGATAAATTTTGTACGAACGTTGCAAAAGCTGTAACTGTACCTGCTGATCCAAATGTAGTATTAGAGCCAACGCATGAGGAAGATGTGAAACCAAATGTACCGTATCGTGAAGCGGTTGGGTCACTCATGTTTCTCGCAATTGTATCGAGACCGGATATTGCATTCGCGGTAAGTGTTGTAAGTAGATATTTAAATACCTTTAACGATAATCATTGGCAAGCAGAAAAGAGAATTTTCAAATATCTTGTCGGCACTAGCAACCTGGGAATAATGTATAGAAGCGGTGGGAGTGAACCCGATTTAATAGGCTTTACAGACGCAGATTATGCACGCGATTTAGAGACGCGTAGATCGGTATCTGGTTATGCGTTCAACATGGCAGATGGTGTTGTAACATGGTCGTCTCAAAGGCAAAAACTTGTAACGTTAAGTACAACTGAAGCAGAGTATGTTGCAGCTGCCGCAGCAGCAAAAGAAGCTACCTGGTTGAGAAAGCTACGTTTTGATATCGGATATCAAAGTGATGCTCCTACTCGGTTATTTGTTGACAATCAAAGTGCAATTCGTTTAATGAAGAACCCCGTCTATCATAAAAGCACTAAACATATAGATATTAGATATCATTATATACGAGAGCAAGTAGAGAACGGAGAAATTTCTGTAGAGTATGTATCAACGGATCTCCAGCGAGCCGACATTTTTACAAAACCATTGCCTTGTGAACGTTTGCGTGCTCTGTGTAAAAGCCTTGGAATGGTAAATCGTTCAGCAAAGCATTCAACTGGTGGGAGTGTTATGAAATAAGTTTCATGTTTTGCTGTCTCTCTCTCTCTCTCTTGTTCCCGATAGAGGGCGTTGCATGTCTTTTGCGCAGCGGAAGACATTATCTTTTAATATAGTCTTGTATGTGTATTTGTGCCAAGCACACGTTTTTGTTAATTTTTCAATAAACAAGTAGTAACCAAATCAGTGCAGTGTATTTGAATACTTCCCAGACAAATATAGCTTCTTCAAATACCCTCCATGGCTAAATCCGAATTTGAGACAAATGATTAAACTAAAGAATAGTGTCTTCCAGAGATACAAAAAAACTCAACTAGTACATCATAAAAGATATTACCTAGACCTTAAACATGTTGTGAAGACAGCTATTACCAATGAAAACAATGCCCATTATAGTCACGAAATGCAACGGTGGGGTAAAAATAGTAAACTAACTTGGAATAAAGTACAAAAACATAAAATCATTAACAAAAGTTATACTGAAATATCCAATTAAATTAAAGTCCCTAACTTGATCAACGACCATTTTCTAAATGGTATACTTAAAATATCTGTCAGTCCAAATTCTTTGAACCACTTTTTGTCAATACAACATTAACGAGCCATTTAAGATCAGTTATATTACACCAACAGATGTTCTATCCTGTATAAATGACTTAAAAAGTGACGCCATAGGCGCAGATAATATTTCTGCTAAAAAGTTGTCAGTACCACATTGTTCAAGTCCCTTAACAAATATAATTAATTACTCTCTAGAAACCTAGCACTGTACCTCACTTATGGAAAATTGCGCTTGTAACACCTATCCCTAAAAAAAGACAATCGAACCGTATATGATTTGAGACCCATGAGCGTCTTACCTGCTCCTTCTAAGATATTAGATAAAGAGTAGTAAATACCTACTCAGGTCGTCGACTATCTTAACAAGAATAAAATCTTACCAACTTGCCAGCAGCAAACCGTCAAACTATGTAAACAAGGATTATTATTATTATCTGATTTTAAAAAAACTCAAACAGGTGTCCCCCAAGAGTCCATTCCTGGGCCACTACTATTTTCAGTCTGTACAGCAGATATCTGCTTAGTAATTCAAGATTGTTCAGCACACAAGTATGCTGACGACCTACAGATCTATCTTAATTTCTCGGCAGATACATTAGAATCTATTAATCAAACCTACATTTAAATCAAGATTTACATGCGTATCGATGGGCCACAGATAATTCATTGGTGATAAATCCTATAAGTCTCAGGCACTAATGTTTAGTCGGTCTGGTTTCGACACTAATAATTTCAACATTAAGCTGAACAACAATATAATCGAATGGAAATAATCTGTCTCGAATTTGGGCTTGATTATGGACACTAAATTAAAGTTTGATAAACATGTCAGCAAGGTTTGCCAATCAAGTTTCTTCAAATTAAAAAGTATTTAAGAATTTCGAGATAGCATGCCAATATCAACAAAATTGATGCTATCTGACATAATTGTACTATCCATTGTCAATTACATGGATGTCGTCTATGGACCTTACTTAACAGGATTTAATATATACAGACTACAAAAAATATAAAATTCTTGCATAAGATTTGTGTTGTCCTTACCAAAACGAGAGCATACCAGTCAACATATCAGAGCATCATGTTGGCTTACAATGGAACAGAGAAGACTGTTACATCTGAGCTGTCTGATACAAAAAATATAAAAAACTAACAGTGCGACATACCTATGAGAACTAATGATACGTTGTAGAGAATTGCATAATGTAGAAGTTAGAAACAACAATATGCTGTCTATTCCACAGCACATGAGTTTTATAAAAATGGTTTTAGTTATAAGGCAACTCATATTTTTAATACAATGACATGATTACACAATCATACAGTCAGGGCTGCCACGCTCAAAAGGCAGGCCAAAGACTGTATACTTCTTATGTGACAGCCAGTGAACTTTCTAATGTTTTATTACTCAACGCTATAATATATTTTATTTATTTTTGTCCTTTTAACTGTCCTTATAATATTAATATTAAGTAAATGTTAAATTAAGTGTTAGTGAAAAAACGCTCTGCGGTATTTTCCACCTCGTCTGTATTTTTTTTTTCTGGCAATAAATGTTTATCTATTTATTTATTTAAATTTGACCAAAAACATCATCTGCTAAAATACTTTGTGATATATTTTATTTACACATCACATCCATAGAAACACCATGTTTTTAGAAATATTAGAAGTTCTACATGTTTTGATTAACAAGAAATAAATCGCCTGAGATACAAGTCACTATTTTTGACTATGTTATCTGATCATTTTATTTCAGCTTTATAAATAAGAAATGTTTAACCAATATGAATGATAAAGAAGTACATAAACACAATGTAGAAAAACATAATATCAAGTAATGATGTATTGAAAATCATGATCACATGTTTAATTTATTATTAAGAAATTTAAAAAGATATCCACTTTAAAATGTAGTATACATACTTATCATTTTGCCTAGTTTGAGTAAATGTTATAGTCATTTTATTTTAGGCAGAGTGGTACTATTAATTAAGTCAACATTTAGGTTTTATCGTCTTGTCTATTGGACTGTATGCTTTTGCTTGTAAATAATAGTACTTGTTATTAGAACTTAATATATTAACTTGCCGTTTTAACATTGATAGTAAAATATTAATGGGTGCACTGTATCGTCCGAATACGTATTAGTCTTTTTCAGCATAGCTGCGCACACTCCTCCACGATACATGGTTTCCGGCTTGTGGTCAAAGTAATTAAACCAGAGAAAGTCACTAGGGCCGGAACACGTCCTTTTGTGTTATTACAATCTTATAACTTCTGCTCTTTACAGTCCCTCTTCACTTATATATTGTATCCCATTGTTAACTTTAACTTTGGGTCATTTTAAATATTTATTTATTTAATTTTTTAGTTGTTACACTTACTGGTTTTTTAAAACACATTTCTCCCCTTTTTTATGTAACACATTGGGCCACGCTGAAGAAGACAAATAGCCAGTATAAGTGGAATTACACTATCTAATCTCGATCGGATTGATTTTGTGGCCGAGCACTGCAATTATCTTTGCGAGAAGACGAGCCCACATAGTTTGATCCTAGCTCACAGATAAGCCTCTGATTTATTCTCCGAGTATTCGGTATCCAACCCCAGCCCTAGAATTGGTCAACTTTCACCAAGTTATGTAAGCTCTTGTACTGCTCCATTTTGGTCAGAAGCTTTGCTTGCAAATAGAAAATCAGTAGTTTCACTAAGTCAAAATGTTCATCTTTGAATGATTGTTAAGAAATTGTAAATACAATTAATTTTTACATTCAATACACCGTTGAAGTTTTCTTCTTGTGTTTAATTATTTTTAACTCCCTAAACTCTCAACAGTATTCAAGAATATTAATTTTGGTTTAAAATATGCTGGCGACCCAATGGCCTAGTAAATTTCAGATCAAGAATCCTGTGGTGATACAAAAGAAAAAGTCTCGCGGCAGGGGTTAGCTGATTTAAAGTTCCCAGTTCTATTAGTAAATTTATTAGTCGCTAGCTACAAAAATGTTAAAATGTTTTAAGTAAACCGTAAAGTACAAAAATTACTACATTTATTAGACAATACACCTACAAAAATGGCCAGGCACAATAATCAAAACTATATTCAATATAATCAATTACTTAAAACCAAAAAGGTTCAGTTTATATAACTAGCAGACTTGACTAAACAATGACATCTAAGAAAGTCCTCTCAGCCTGGGAGGAAGAAACTCACAAAAAAGCAGTTTTCATAAAAAAAAATGGAAGACACTTTTTGTAATACCCACATATTTCCTACCTAGTTTATTTCCAAGTGCATACACTTCGCGTTAAAGTATTTTTGTTTTACTAATAGCAGTCTGCACCGTTTTCATTAAGGGTGGCTTAGCATTAAGCTTTACTTTAAAAAGAAATTTCGTCTGCACCACTACCGAAACCTGGCTTTAATCCCCTAAGCCTCCCTTTAATTTAAGCCTCCGATTTACTAGGCTTAAAGTAACCTTAACTTTAAGCGACAAAGCACGCATGCTTATTGGAAATAGTTTGCAATGCAATTTGATCGTCCATTAACGATGGTTTTAATTGGAAATAGAAGGTAGTGACAGTGTTCCTTAACCTAAAAAAATAAAGTAACCTTAACTCTTAGCGTTTGTTTTTTTTTTTTATTTTCAACTATGTTTTTATACTTTATTTATGTTACTCAAAAAATGCTGTTTTTCCAGGACCGTATAATTTTGAGACCTTATGCGACCTTTTCTTTCTATTTCAAAACGATTTTCCATTTTCCGGATGGGTATTTTAAGTGCCGATGAGATATGGCGAATTTTGGTTTGACACTATATTCAACTAAATTTACCAAAGGACAAAAAGAACTGAACTAATGCTGGACAATGCTGTCTATAATAATAACCCTAATCTAAATAGCCAATGCCTGGCTATATCTGGGCCTCACAGCGTAGATAGATTTTGGAAATACCTAATTAAAATATGGTAAATGAAGATTACAAGAATTTCGGAATTGAAGCTCACTCTATCTACCTAAACTTGGGTTCAATAGACCTTTTCAGGTATACTATAAATTAAATTTATTTTAGGCAAAAAAAGTAGGAGTCGTAAAAAAGTTTACATGTTTTGATTTTATTTTACTTGACAACTGACGCAAACGTTACTAGATTCTCCTTGGTCTAACGCAAAATTCCCCAAACAAACGCTTAAATTGCAGCGTTGCCACGATAACTCTAGACTTAACTAACTGTACTTAAATTTTGAACGGTGCAACAGCACGAAAGTTAAACCTTCCTTAAAAATTTAAGGGTCCTTAGTTATTCCTAGCTTAAATACAAAACGGTGCAGACGGCCGTGAGACAGATGGACCTCCCTTAAGCTAGATGAAGCTAAGGTAAAACACCTCTTGTTCAGGTTGGTGCCAAAACTTGACTAAGTGTTGGAACAGTTGTCATTAATTATTGTGAAATTAAAACAATGAAATGCCAAGAATGTCTGAAATACCTCGGAAAAATTTACTAGTTGTTTATTACTTACATTACCTACAATCAATCAGATCATCTCATTCTTTGGCCAGTTCGACCAAAAAAGGAATAATATATAACTGTTGATAGTTCAGAACAAACCTGTGGACACAGGTGAAGAGCACCAAGGATCTAATGAGAAAGAGTTTTAGTGCAACCAACAACCAAGACAGATGACAGGATGCCATCAGGTGTACCATATAACAAACAAAGTCCAAATAGGATAATTTATGGATCATAAAATGTCTGGCAAGACATTGTCAATGGGAGGAAGAAGTTGTGAGTATGCTGTGGCCTGTTTTTTATTATTTTGCTAAAACCAGTCACCGTTATTTACTGAAAAAGAAACAGTTAATAATAAACTACATTTTTTACTACATATTTCAACACTGCTGCAAAAATCCACCCAGAATTCTTATTAACCATTGTTCTGGAGAGTACTAGAACCTTTACTGTAACACCAAAACTTACAGATACCATCATCCGATGCACATTTCGCCATCCAGATTGGCATGATATGAACAAGATTAAAACGTCTCTCCATGTTAGCATTATCTCCAGACGACATGGTTGATGAATTGTACACAGAGTGCAATATTCAAATGTGTTGAAATTTATGGAAACTAGTTTAAAGACTGGAAATCATTGTTATTAATTTTTGTTTATAGTAGGTACATAAGATGCAAGTAAAAACAAATAAAAAATTAAACTTAAACAAAAAAACTTCAACTAGAAATATAAGAAATATCCTTTTAAGATGGAAACACCTTTCAATCATAACACTTTTTCCGGTAAGAAATGAATTTGCAAAGATCTAGAGTAAAATTTGCAAGAAAGCATACTGTCATAATGTAACTGTCCTTTCACTTTCAATGTGAGTCAAAGCCACTCATCAATTTCCAGACCTCTCAAGGTCGAGCCAAATTCTGCAGGCCACAGGGTGTTCTCCATGATGATTCAAATTTTTAGGTTTTTAAATTATCATAACTTACTTTTCCAAATGGATCTCCCTACATGCTTTTACTTCAAATGTTTCGGCAATTAATTAGTTACACGCTGGTACCTCATAGTAACCACCTTCTTTCGAAGGTTCTTGAAAAACTCAAGTTGGAAAAAGTAAAAGTGTATATATCTGATTGCTGAAACATTGCCTAATGATACCCAGTACCTGGTACGTAAAATTCAGATGAAACCCTGTAGCTGGCATTTACAAAAATCACTACCCACATCCCTACTATACACTATTAACTATAGAAGAATTTTCTGCTAAGTTGAGATTCTACCACATCTCAGATGTATTGTAACATTACTAAAAGGTAATTTTTATTTTTAATGATTTGTTATGTTTAATGAATAAAGAGTAATGCAGCTCAACTCTAAATTCCAGTCAGAGTAATTTCTACACATATTTTAAAATGAGAGAATGTACGATTTTACGAGAAAACAAATCTATATACTGAACTATGTCCAAATTAATGGGCTGACAGATACCAGACATCTATTGCTGTGATTTATGATCGATGGATTAATTCATGTAAAGGTGAGTTTCCAAAAAAGCCACATAGTTCTTGGACTAGAAAATTACTATCACAACATAATTTGGTTCCTAACTATAAAAATTAAATACTTTCTATGTTTTTATATCTCAATTAAAATAGACACAAATAATGATATGCGAAGGGGGCTGGGTATGTTTCATTCTAAATAAAATAGTAATAAAAAATTTGAGAAAATAAACTTTCCTTATTTAAAATTAATTTTCATTTAATATTACCTGTTGACATCTTGGTCATCTGTTTTAATTTCAATTTCTTCTTTAACAAGAAATTTTTGTTCCTCCATTTCAACATCTCTCTCTTCATAGAAGAACATTTGTTCTAATTTAAATGCATCATCTTCGTTACCAATTTTTCCCTCATCAGCATTTTCTATTTCTTCACAGAATTTTTCTTCTACCTTAATTTCATCAACCGAGGTATCATCTACCTCAGTTTTTATTTCATGTTTTATTGTAAACTGTAATAAACTACTTAACTCTATTTGACCTTTACTGTTTATATGTAGACTGTTACGATACTTTCTAATTTTGTTGTCTGTAAGAGAACAGGTAGTCACAAATCCAAAACAGTGTTCTAGAGAGTCACGGCAGGAGGGACAGATTATAGGTTTCTTGATGGTGCTTAAATCCTGTCAATCAAAAAACTAATATTGAAAATTAATCATATATGAAGAAAGTAATACTTGTTTAGAGGAAAATAGGCATACCCGGATAAGTGTGAGTAAACTGCCTCCAATAGGAGGACCTATTAAAAACTATATCAGTATGTAGATAAGGTAAATGATTTATCCAATTTTTCGTTTGCAATTTCATAGTTGTTCTGAAAATATTTCAATAAAATGTCCACGTAATGCGACAAATAATTTACTTTATTACTAGCATTAAGTATTCGCATAGTTTCATTAAAATCATTGCTCGGCACACTTTTATCAAATGTTAAATCTAAACCTTGCTCAAGATATTCTCCATATAATAAGGAAATAATAGTGAAAATTTCATCAAAATCTGCCAAGTGGTTGTCGAGCTTAGCCCGACCGAACAGACAGGCAAATGGACGTAGAGAGGAGCTTTATTGCATACTCTGCTTGCGGTTTGCCTTATTCTTGCTGTGATTTTAATTATATCTCTTTGAACAGACAGACAGATGATCAGCGGAGACATTAAAAATGCCACTAAATATCCCTACCCTGATCAGGTTTCGAACCCGAGACTCCGTGGCCACAAAGATAACACAGCACTGCACCACTAAGCCCATAAATACTATGCCATACTATATTTGTTTATGCTATGTAGTATATTCATCAACTTATTAGTGATAAGCATATAATGTTTTTGGTTTCATCATGCTAAGATATGTAGTTAACGAGAAATGCATTTTTCAAAAAGCCTTCCTTTTTGAAGTTTTGTAGAAATATCTCCAGAACAACTGTAAAATGGCGAATGAAACTTACATATCATTTACCCATAGCCCTGTCTACACATTGATATATTTATTCACAGGACTTCCTATAGGGGGCAATTTTCCTGTGGTTTTACCCTTTGGTAAATATGGAAATTAGTACAGCAAAACTAATATTGACATAATATATTATGTGTAAAATTTATTGATCTAACCTTGTAAAAAGCAAACACACCATGAAAAAAAGACAAAATTTGGAGCATGTAAATAAAGTATATATGGATATCATTTGGTAACTTTTATAAATGTTCACAGAATTACCCAGGTTAAGGTTATTATTTTATAATGGCAATAAGGGTCGGTTTGTCAATGCGAGGATAAGGTCATCCTATGGTTAAATCACAGTTTAATAGTACAGTAGGGTCACTTCCCCTATTGAGTGTCATCCACGCGTTGATAGTAGGAGTAACCCAGCCAGCACACTGACGTCAATTTGCCGTCATCAAACGTCACGTTAAGGTCAGTATTGGTCTACGACGTCATTTATGTTGTATTAAGCACTCATCAAAGTTCAGTTGTTGTCTTTTTCTTTTCTTTCTATCATTTCAACTATTTCATAGGCTTCTGTGTTATTGGATAAATTATAATTTTCATAAAAAAACTGCGAATAATTCAAAAAGTCCGCCTCAAATTTAATTCCACATCGATTGCCATATAAAATGTGGCACACGTTATTTGAAGAAATGTTTTTGGTATTTTTTTATTCTCATTTTCAAAAAATCGCAGCAACCACTAGAGTCTTCGTTGGACCTATCGTAGCCACTTAAATGAGGCCTTGAACTTTAGGGAATCGATAAAAAAAAACTTATTACCTAGCTTGTATAATTTAAGAGATATGAGTTTTTTAGTGGACCCTTGCATCTCTTCATAGAAATATTGACACATGACAAAAACTATTACAGATAAATCCCAGCAACCTAAACGCTTTATAATAAGAATTTAATGCCGAATTAAAAGAAATATCTACAAAAATAGATTGTGTTCATTTAAAAAAATAAAGATGGCATCAATTTCCGGAATTTCTGGAAATGCAGGCATTTTGAAATTATTATTTTCGGACTCGCAAAGGTTGACTATGGCAGGGTACCAAACCTCAAATGTCTGTCTTATTTGCAAGTGAGAGATATTCTAATGGATGTCTTAAAAGAATCGCCGGTAATTCTGGAGAATAACGGGGCATTGGAATTTTCGCGTAATTTTTTCAGGGTAGACTAATTTGGGGCCGCAGAACACGAATCTGAAGTCGGGATTCAATGCAAATGCATAGTTTTTCCAAAAAAAAATTTTGAAATTTTCCACCATAACACGAACTTTTTGTCAGTGTAAACATTAAAAACACCTCGATTTCGGCCGATTCGTATTCCGTATCCACAATGTAGGTGCTTTTTAGAACAATACACTTTTTACGCACTGCAAAAAAATTGCTGTTTCATAATAACAGATAGTATAAATAGTAATATTATTTATAAGAATTCAGAACTCCATTATTTGACAGGTCAGCCATAACTGCCATAAGATTGCCGCGCATGCGTATCAAAATACCCTGAAAAGTTGGTGTCTCAAGACACAACAAAGAAATTCATTTAATAAATACCTATTAAAATTCAGAAAATAACAAATATAATTTACATAAAAACGGTTTACTTAGAAATGGTCCTGTTTTGTTATTGCTCAGTAAGGACCAGGGGGAGGTGAAATCACACATACCTTGCCAGGAATGGAAATCCTCCTTACTCTTCTCGGATACCACCTACTCACTTTCAACCTGGTTATCAGCAATAAATGATATCCGAGAAGGGCAAGGAACATTTGCGCCGGCGCAAATGTTCCTTGCCCTTCTCGGATACCACTTATTGCTGATAACCGGGTTGAGAGTCTATAGGGCAAGGGGCATTTGCGCCGGCGCAGACTCTCAACCTGGTTATCAGCAATAAGTGGTATCCGAGAAGTGCAAGGAACATTTGCGCCGGCGCAAATGCAACTTGCCCTACAGGCTCTCAACCTGATTATCAGCAATAAGTGGTATCCGAGAAGGGCAAGGAACATTTGCGCCGGCGCAAATATGTTCCTTGCCCTTCTCGGATACCACTTATTGCTGATAATCAGGTTGAGAGTCTGCGCCGGCGCAAATGCCCCTTGCCCTACACTCTCAACCCGGTTGTCAAGTAAACCAATTTGAGACGCACTATATAGCAGGTACTGAAAATATTCTTAATAGAACACCAGTTTTTGGTACTGGCTACGATGATCATAAAATTATTCTTATTTAAATTATATTTGTTATTTTCTGAATTTTAATAGGTATTTATTAAATGAATTTCTTTGTTGTGCCTTGAGACACCAACTTTTCAGGGTATTTTGACACGCATGCGCGGCAATCTTACGGCAGTTATGGCTGATCTGTCAAATAATGGAGTTCTGAATTCTTATAACTTATAAATAATATTACTATTTATACTATCTATTATTATGAAACAGCATTTTTTTTTTGCAGTGCGTAAAAAGTGTATTGTTCTAAAAAGCACCTACATTGTGGATACGGGATACGAATCGGCCGAAATCGTAGTGTTTTTAGTGCTTACACTGACAAAAAGTTCGTGTTATGGTGAAAATGTTCAAAAATTTTTTTTGGAAAAACTATGCATTTGCATTGAAAACCGACTTCAGATTTGTGTTCTGTGACCCCAAATTAGTCTACCCTGAAAAAATTACGCGAAAATTCCAATGCCCCGTTATTCTCCAGAATTACCGAATCACCCTGTATACTATATAGGTACAACCATAAGAAATTAAGATGTATCGAAAATGTATCTCAATATGCTGCAAACGACACCGATATTATATATAGGAACGGACACACTTGTTTAAAACGTTTGAAAAATATTCCTTACATTTTTCTTGAAATCACTCAGTCACTAACCCATTCCCTTCTTTAATATTATGTAAGCAAAATCAGTCATGTTTAACATGATAAATAGTGATATACATACCAATTCTGGAAGACATTGTTTGATCATTTTCTTGAACATAAGGTCTCCCTCTTCAGCGTCAAGGCATATAGAAAAACCATTTTTTACTGGACCCATGCACAAGCCACATACGTCTCGATTTTCCGAAATTTTATTTGTTCTGAGACAGACCTCTTTTAGATCTAGTTTTGCACGGTCCTTGTCATTAACAAATGGAAATATGTAACCATGTGCATAGAAGCACACTGTTTTAAAATCACAACATTTTGTAAGCATTTCTGTACAGTTTATACACATCACGGGCTCTCGTATGGCAGTTATAAAATCCTAAAACAAAATTCGCCTAAAACATCACACGGCCAAGATAAGTTAAGTATTAAATTTAATCAAATTTATTGTGTGTAAACTTCCGTTTGCTTACAGCTGAACGACATATGCGACTTACTATTTTTGGTAGAACTAGATCAAAGATAGCCTTCGTATCGTCTCCTATAACTCTAAATTTATCACATATTTTTAAACAAATTCCACATATTTTTTCTTCTGTCCCCATTTTCTATAGAACATGCACGGCAAAATATTTACAATAAATTTACAACGAAAGTGGAGAATTAACTAGTTATTTTATGATGGTCCACTTTTTGATGTTTGTTGTATACTAGTTTTCACAGTAGTTTTGCTTTTTGTTTATAGCTTTACAGGAAAAGACATTCGTAGCTAATTTCGCACTATAAACTAGAGATGGGTCGTTAGTTCTGTAACGTTGTTTTGTCACGGTTACTCGCAACGAGCATCATCACTCTCACCAAGTACCGACGGCACGTTGTATGTACAACTGACCTGCCTCGTGGCTCCAACGGGCTGAAGTAATCGGTTGCTCACACATCTGAAAATTGGGTTATGTGTATTTTGGCTGGCAGGATCGAACTATACAAAGACACAGCTTATCCCATTTGAAAATCGGTAAATTACATCGTAACCGGAAATCGACTATTTTGGTTTTTTTACATTGTTTTATACTTTTGTATTATTTTTAAATAAGACTTCTTGTTCTTTACTTGATACTTTATTAATTATCTTTATGGTTATAATAACGCACATTACAAGCCGTGCTTCTCGTAGTAATTGATGATGTCATGCATCACAGTGCCGCCAACAATATATCATAAGTCCGATTCACACCCACACACTACCAAGACCAGTTCACAAACACTAAAATATACGAATACATAACACGCTTTTTCTTTTCTTTTTTTTTTCAATTTCTATCATAACTACATATTAGTAAGGTAATACAAGCATTTAATTGTCTGAATTACTACTATCTAATTCACATACATAATCATTTAGGTACATGGGTGGTTTACACACTCTTTTTCCCTTACGTTTAGTTTTCTTCACTATTTTAGAGTCTGTAGTAGTTGATTCTAAATTATCTGTGTTAGATAAAATTTCATCATGTTCTAATTCTATATCACTATTGTCAATAACAACCGACACATTAGATTGAGACAGTTCAATACAACTAGACATGTGAGACTTGTCATTTACAGTTTTTTGTCTTATATTTAAGTTTACATTTTCATTAGATACAATAAATTGGTTTTCAGTTTCAGCTAATAATTCAACAACGGAGTCGTTATTAAAATGTACATTGTTTATTTCATTAGGGGCCTTGTCAACCTTATTAGACACTACAGGATCAAAATCATATTCATATAACAAATAGCTATAGTTACTGGTATTAAGCTTTGTTTGTACGTCTTTATTAGGTTGTACTTTATCTGTGTTTAAGAATTTTAACAATTTTCTGTTCCTTCTTAGGGTACTACCAAATACATCTTCAACTACATACGATCTGTCATTAACTATTTCTGTTACTTTTCCTTTTACCCATTTATTTCCTTTTTGTATTAAAACGTTATCATTAATTCTGAGTTTGTTTAGATCTTTAGCTGATTTATCATAAAAATCTTTTTGAACCTTAAGCTTCTGCTTTATTTTACTTTGAACCGCATCGTTATCGTAAACAACTTGTTCGAGATTTTTTGATGATATAGGTATTTTTGTCTTTACTAATCTATTAAGAAAAATCTGAGATAGAGATAAACCCATTGATGGTAAAGGTGTATTATTATATTCTAAAATAAGTTCTGACAGTAAATTCATCTCGCCACCTGATTTTTTTAACATATCTTTAATAATGTTTACTGCTTTTTCAGCATAAGAATTAGACTGATGATGGTGTGGACTACTAAATACAAGATTAAAGTTCCATTCATTTGCGAATTTTTTAAAATTTGTTGAATTATAGGGTACATTATCAGCATAAAAAATTTCTGGTGCACCAAACTGACTAAATTTCTTTCTACAAAAGTCAATCACATCATTAGCAGTTTTTGTTCTTGTTTGGGTACATTCAATCCAATTTGAATAAGAATCAATTAATACTAGAAAGTTCTTGTTATTGAATTCAAAAAAATCAGAGAAAATATATTGCCATGGTCGGGAAGGAATAGGATGGTTAATTAAAGTTTCTTTTTGATTAGCTCTTTGGTTAATCTGACAATTAACACATCTAGAAATATATTCCTCGATATCTTTGGATAGTCTTGGCCAATAAAACAATTGTCTTGCTCTTAGTTTTGACTTTACAATGCCAAAATGAGAACTATGTATTAATACAAGCATATCTTTCCTTAAAACAGTTGGAACAATTATTTTATAATTTAAAAACAAAATATCATTTGAAAGATAAATTTGATCTTTAAGTTTGTAGTAAAACATCAATTCGTTGGATAAATTATTATCAGTTTTGGGCCATTCATTTTCACAGAAATATTTAATTTTTGACAAGATTGGATCATTATCTATAGCATTTTTGAATTCGGTTTTTTTACTTTCGGAGATAGGTAAATTATTGTATAGAGCATGTACAACAAAATTCATATCAGGGTCATCTTCAGGTATATCTTTCCTGTCAAACGATCTAGAAAGAATATCAGCAACATACATTTCTTTTCCGGGTACATAAACAATATTTATGTTATATTTTAACAAGTTTAAAAGCATGCGTTGCAGTCGGGCAGATACTTTTTCAAGATTTTTAGAAAAAATTGAAATTAACGGCTTATGGTCCGTTTGTACGGTCACCGGGTAGCCATAACAGAAATAATGAAATTTTTTTAACGAGAACTCAACCGCAGCTAGTTCTTTTTCGATTTGTGCATATTTCTTTTGTGCATTACTAACAGCCGTTTTTACAATCGCTAGTTAACTTCCAGTCAGAGTTAACTTTCAGGTTACTATAGAAAATGGGTTTTACAATAGCTGGTTATTTTCAAGGTGATGGTTATCTGGAAGTTAACTTTACTGGCAGATGAGGTGTGAGTAAACTGGAAGTTGGTAGTTTACCAGCAATTTATAACCTACAAAATAACTGTCACAAAATAATATTTTGATACTTCCATCAAAAATGGACGTGTATGAAATGAATGCATATAGCAGTGATGAGGAGCCAAGAAGACCCAAAATAATCCGGTATAGACCCAACTTCTTTGAAGAATAAATTTACAAGAATATCCTCCTCCTCGGCAGAAAAACTTGCACACCTTTTATTATCCATGATGTAGTACTTAAAAAATAAAACACGTTTTTATTGTTAAAAGAAACGTTTCTATGTTGCATAGAATGTAGAATAAATTATATAAAGATATTATTTATACAAAATTGCAAACATTAAATACTACATAGGTACACTTACTTAATAAATAATAATAAACCACTAACTGATAAATTGCTTCTGATATTTATATTTGTTAGTATGTGACGTGACTTTGACCAAAATTCATGCATTTTATGTATATTAATCATTTTTCTAGTACCAACATTATAAATTTTATTCACAACCTCTCGTTTACAAATCATGACTTAACTTTATATTGAAAGACTCAAGTGTCGGTAAAGTTGTAGTTAACCTGCAAGTAAGAGTCAACTAACATGAAAGTTAACTTGCGATTGTAAAACCGGCTGTAAGTGATTTACTAGCAAATGCTACTGGTTGTCCTGATTGTAGTAAACAACATCCAATACCTTCACTAGAAGCATCACATTGAATAACTATTGGTTCCTTACTATTAAAGATTCTTAGACATGGTGAATTTGTTATTAAAGATTTAAGTCTGTTTAATTCAGCTTCATGTTTTTCAGTCCAAACAAAAGAAACATTCTTTTTTGTAAGTTCTCTCATGCATGCTGTTAAATTTGACAAATTTGGAATAAATTTTGAAAAAAATTTTAATAACCCTAGGATACGTAAAACTTCAGTTTTGTTTTTCGGAGTTTCAATTTTTTCCACTGCTTTTATGTTGCCCTCATCAGGTTGTATTCCCTTTTCCGAAATTACCTGTCCCATAAAATGAACTTCCCTTAATTTATATTGAAATTTCTCGAAATTGAACTTGACATTTTTTTCTAGCGCTCTTTCTAATACTGTTTTTAAAGCGATATCATGGGAGTCTTCATCGTCCCCAAAAATGATTAAGTCATCAAAGTAAATTTCAACGCCTTGAATATCCCCAAAAATTTCAAAATTTTTCCTTTGAAAAATTTCTGGCGCATTTGAAAGTCCGAAAGGCAATCTAGTAAAACGATACCTGCCAAAAGGCGTGTTGAACGTGGTAAGCTCTGAACTTTTTTCATCTAGCTCCAGTTGCCAAAAGCCATCTTTCATATCAATAACTGAGAATACTGTTTTGCCAGTTAATCTGCTCAAAATGTCATTACCTGTAGGGATACTAAAAATTTCTCTTTTTATATATTTATTCAAGGGCTTCGGGTCAATGCAAAGTCGTAGTGATTTATTCGGTTTTTCTACTATTATTAAACTGTTCACCCAGTCAGTTGGATGCTCGACTTTTTTAACAATGCCTTTATTTTCTAAATTTTCAAGAGTATTTTTCAAGGGTTCATGTAAGCTAAAAGGAATTTTTCTTTGACACTGTATTACTGGCTTTGCATTTTCCTGAAGTTCTATTTTAACACTACCTGGAATTTTGCCTAAACCCAAAAAGACTTCATTATATATGATTCATAGATTTCATTTTTAGATTTTGGAAAATTAGTTAAACAATCTATTTTTTTAATCATATTAAATTGCAAACAATCCTTAAGACCTAGTAACGGTTCAGCTTTGAAATCTACGAGCACAAAGTTGACATAACCTCTAATATTTCTATATTCACATTCAAGTTTTACCTGACCTATAGTTTTAAATCTAAAATTACCATAAGATACTAAAGTAATCGGAGAATTTTTAATTTCATGCTTTAAGTTCAATTTTATATAAACATTATATGGTAAAATACTAATATCTGCACCTGAATCTAGTTTAAAATTGACATTGTTACCTTCGACTGACAATAATTCATACCATGCTTTGTATTTCATATCACTTTTACATTCGCTGACATACAATTCACATTCTTTATCATCTTCGGTTTCATACTCGACTGATCTGACTTTTCTTTCTTCCTTGTCGCTATGTTTTCCACGTTGATTTCCCTGAACTTCATTTTCCTCTTTCCTAGTAGCTTCTTGACTTTCATTGTTCTTGTTTCTGAAGCAAGCTTTTGCAAAATGACCTTGTTTTTGACAAATAGCACACGTCTTCCGATAAGCTGGACAATTATTTGGTAAATGTGTTTGTAGGCAACGTCTACAATTGAAGGAATGTAAAGGCCTCTGCTCAGAACCAGGATTCGAATGTTTTACTGTATATACTTCTTGTTCTGGATTTAATGTTTTTAAATGTTCCTTACTTAAAGTTATTGCTTTGCAATAGTCAACAATTTTGTTTACGTCAAACCCATCCTCTCTTATGAGTCTCGCTTGAATTTCTTTGTCCTTAATTCCCACTATTAATCTGTCCCTTATCATTCTTTCTTCATAACTTGCGTTACAATTTTCAGCTTTGCAGACAAAATCACATAACTTGGCTTGTTTTCGTAATTCTGTTAGATACTGTTCAATTGAGTGATCATCAGCTTGAGTTAGATTATTAAATTTAAATGTTTCCATTGGAATTATTTTTTTGGGCAAAAAATATGCATCATACGCTTTCAATAAGTTGGTAAGAGTGTCTTTTTCATTGTCCTTGAATGTGTTATATACGTCCAGACCTTGATCACCTATGCAATTGAGTAAAATTGCTATTTTTATATCTTCTTTTGATTTTTCTTTATCAGCAGCTTTTAAATATATTTCAAACTTTTGTTTCCATAATGTCCAATTTTTAATGTCATATTCCGCCAAAGGAGGAGGAGGCTTGAAATACTCCATCTTGAAAATTCAATTGTTCTTGCACAATGCAACTACTTTTTAAAACCACTTTGTCTATTGTTTTGCACTAAATTTAACTTTTCTTATTCGTGAGTTTTACACCTGACACCATGTTTTATACCTTTGTATTATTTTTAAATAAGACTTCTTGTTCTTTACTTGATACTTTATTAATTATCTTTATGGTTATAATAACGCACATTACAAGCCGTGCTTCTCGTAGTAATTGATGATGTCATGCATCACAGTGCCGCCAACAATATATCATAAGTCCGATTCACACCCACACACTACCAAGACCAGTTCACAAACACTAAAATATACGAATACATAACATACATCACATAATTGGACTCTTTTCAAATTACTATACCAGAGTTGAAACTAATCCATTGACCAAATCTAAAATTACAAGACTGTTCTTTATTGGCTAAACCACTTGGTGTACCACACCCAAACCCAAGTAGCGGTTTGATAAATATATAACCAAGTTCAAAATATTTATATATTATCTATACCTTACTACATAATACCAGTCTTATTATAACATATATATATCCTTACTGGTGTCTACCATTTAGTAAAAAAAATGTAAGGACCCATATATAAATAGAAACGAATAAGCGTTCTATACATTGGCAAAGCGATTAGGCGACTGAAGGACTGAATAGGTTATGTTGATACGTTACGTTACCCTCTGAAATAACTGAATTCGGACAACACTACGCGACAGACGTTTCTGTAGTTCCAAAATCGCGTTGTTTTGTCACGGTATTATTCTGGAGAGCGATCGCGTTTGTAATGGAACCGCTTTTCCCATCTCTAAAACCGGCCCTCAGTGAAGCAGATACGCATTTACATTAGGGAAATAGGGAATTATTGGACTTGCAATAAGGTCACAGTGTTGCCAATTGCGGTGTAATTACACCATTGGGGTGTAATTTAACCGGCTGCGGTGTAGCTTTCTAACATTTTTTAATGCGGTGTAATTGGGGTGTAATTATGTAGAATGCAGGAATCAGATCAAAAAGTAAATTGGTAGTAGAGTTCAAACTTTAAGTAGCATAGTACTGCACTACTATGATAGTAGCAAATGTTATTTGTAGTATTGGTAGTAACGTATATGTGACTCTGGAAGCTGGAAGAAGAGGAGCGGGCAGGATGGGAGCGGTTTGCGTCATTGTCATTCAGTTATTCGTTTTTGGTTCTGTTAGGTTGGCAATATAATGTACAGGACATAGTGGGGGAACGACGACCAGCCAGTCGGTCGATAGAATTATAGATAGTAAGATGTGTAACAAATGATCTGTGATATTTTAAATATGAAGACTAGTCAATATATATATATATATGGAAATAAGCCTTTCATTAGAACCTTACCGACATAACAAGTGGCGACGAGGAAAAGTAAAGGAGTCGTGGGTGTAAGTACTGGAAATCGCGAGAGGTTGCAGTCACGCACGTGGAGAGAAAAATGGCGACCACTTCAATGGCACGTTTTCATGAATTCTGCCCTGAATCCGACCAGTGGGAAATATATATAGAGAGGCTAGAACAGTATTTTGAAGCTAATCAAATTAAGGAGGAGAAAACCAAGATAGCGACGTTGTTAAATTCAGTGGGACAGTCAACGTACGTATTATTAAGAAATTTGTCTTATCCGAAATTACCAAAGGAAGTATCATATCAAGAGTTGTGTTCGATGATGAACAAACAATATAATGTCCAAATAAGTGTGTGGCGAGAAAGAAAAAAATTCTATAATCTCTGCCAAAAAGATGAGACCGTATCCGAATGGTATGCCAAGGTCAGGAGTTTTTCGGTCAATTGCAAATTTGGCAACGATTTAATGAAGGTTTTGAAGGACAAATTCGTCTCTGGATTAGCCCAAGGAAAAGTCTTCGACAGAATATGTGAAGAGGACGAGTCGAAAAGTCTGGAGGATTTATTAGCCCTAGCCAAGAAAGTGGAAAATGTCGTTAGCATATCCAAGGTCAACTATATGAATTCAAAGTTTACGCATCAAGGAAACGGAAATAGGAATTCGAGTCGCAGGGACAGGCGCACGCAACACTATCAGGGAACATCCCACTACGGTTCGCAGCGCCATGAATTGACGAATCAGCGGACGAATCGAGGCAAGGACAATGGACGTGTTGGCAACATTGGAGCGACAGGATCGTCAAATGTCAACGGATTTACCCAAGCCCAAGACAAACAAAAAACGTGTAGAATCTGTGGAAATTCTCACAAAAACCCATGTAAATTTAAAAATGCAAGGTGTTTAAGATGTAATCGAATAGGTCATATATCCAAAATGTGTAAGGTAAATAAAAATTTTAATTTTATAACTGAAAATGAAGGTTATGTTGACACGATTTTAAAGGATGACGATTGTTTTTCTGTTGAAAATGAAAAGTATTTGTATTGTTTCAGAGAAAATGAGGAAATATACAATTTTGCTGACGCAAATATTGTAAAAGTTGATGACAATTTTAGAATTTCGCTAAAAATAAATGGTAAAATGCATCAGTTTAGTTTTGACAGTGGTGCATCGGTATCTGTATGTAGTTACGATTCATATTTAAGCAATTTTTCTAATTATAGGTTGCAGAAATCAAATACATTGCTAAGAGGATATAATGGGAGCACCTTCATGCCAGTTGGATATTTTCAAGCAAGAGTAGAGTATAACGGGAAAGAGAACGATATGAAATTCTATGTGGTGTCCACCCCAAATGGAGGGCCGAGCTTGCTAGGCAGGGATTGGTTAAATATTTTTAAAATTAAGGTAAATTTAATCAATAATATTTCACTTGAGGAAGAGGTAAAAGTACTCATAAAAAAATATGATAAATTATTTAGTGAAGATATTGGTAAATTTAAATATAGTACTATTTCTTTAAAATTAAAGGATGAGAATGCTGAACCTGTGTTCCACAAATATAGAACCGTTCCCTTAGCATATAAAAAAATTGTAGAAGAGGAATTAGATAGACTTGAAGCGCAAGGTATTATTACACCGACCCTAAATAGCGAATGGGCTACTGCCCTTGTTCCAGTGCTAAAGGCAAATGGCACAGTAAGACTATGCGGTGATTATAAAACTACGATTAATAAGCATATTCAAGAATGTAAGTACCCCCTTCCAAAAATTCATGAAGTTTTTGCTAAATTAAATAAAGGAAAGTTTTTCTCTAAAATAGATTTGCAAATGGCATATAATCAACTCCCTGTAGATGAGAAAACATCAAAATTACTTTGTATAAATACTCATAAAGGTCTATATTTTATGAACAGACTAGCTTTTGGCATCACTCCTGCTTCTAGCATCTTCCAAAAAACCATAGAACAGTTGTTGCAAGGTATTAATGGGTGTATCAATTTTCTAGATGATATTATTGTCACGGGAAGTTCAGCCGAGGATCATCTTGAGAACTTGGAGCAAGTTTTTCAGGTACTTCAAGATGCTGGTTTCACCGTCAGAAAAGATAAATGCGAGTTCTTCAAGAAGGAAATACAGTACCTGGGACATCGTATTAGTGAAACGGGGATGAGGAAAACAGACGAAAAGGTTAAAGCAATTGTGGAGGCACCTAGACCAACAAATCAATCTGAAGTCCGCAGATTTGTAGGTATGATTAATTATTACTCTCAATTTGTGCCAAGATTGGCCGATATTTTGAATCCAATTTACGAACTTTTAAAAAATGATACTCAATTTGTATGGACAAAGGAGCGTGAGGACGCATTCAATGAAATAAAAGATGTCATGACTTCTGATCAAATTTTAGTACATTTTGACCAAAACCTTCCAATTGTTTTATCATGTGACGCATCAAACATAGGAATTAGTGCGACATTGGCGCATGTGGTAGATGGAAAAGAGCGACTTATAGGTTGTGTGTCCCGTAAGCTAACACAGACAGAAATATCATATCCAACCAGCCATAAAGAAGGATTGGCCATAATATTCGGAATTTCTAAATTTTTTCACTATCTGTGTGCAAATGAATTTACTATAAAAACGGATCATAAACCTTTAACCACAATTTTTGGTGAGCACAAATCCATTCCGCAATATTCAGCAAATCGTCTCCAACGATGGAGCGCCTTTTTGAGCATGTTTAATTATAAGATTCAACACATAAAAGGGGAAGAAAATACAGTAGCAGATTATTTTAGTAGACACCCTATAAAAAATGATCACTTTTCAGAGGAAATCAGCACCAAAGGATTTATTAACTTTACGGAGACAGTGGCGGAGTGGCCAATAGACAACGCCAAGATTAGAGAAGAAACCGCCAGGGATAAAGTTCTGCAAGACGCTATAAGGTACGTGAGGACAGATCGATGGCCTAAGAACATCAACGAGGAGATCAAACCATATTATGTACGCAGGTATGAATTAGAAATAGATAATGACATTCTACTTTGGGGCCACAGAGTGGTGGTGCCAAAATCATTAAGAAAAGAACTATTGTATGAGTTACATGCCACTCATATCGGCATAGTGGCAGCGAAGAAGTTGGCCAGATCTATAATTTTTTGGCCAAATATTGATTGTGACATAGAGAACCTCATAAAGAGCTGTCATGCTTGTCTCAAAACAAAGCCTAACCAGTCAAAACACGAGCTAACATCATGGCCGGCAACATCGCAAGCTTTTGAAAGAATTCACATCGATTTTCTTGGACCACTTAGAGGAAAAATGTACCTGATCGTAATAGACTCATTTTCAAAATGGATAGAGGTTTGCAAAATGAAAAATACAACTTCTCTTGAAACAGAGAAAAAGTTAAGAAAAATATTTGCTCGTTTGGGCCTCCCAAAGGAGGTGGTGTCAGATAATGGCCCACAATTTGTATCAAAATCTTTACAAACATTCTTTAGGAATAATGGTATCAAACATATTTTGTCTCCACCTTACAACCCCCAAAGTAATGGCGCAGCCGAAGCTGCAGTGAAACTGTTTAAGATAAGGATTGGTACCGCTGTAGAGGACGTAAAGAACAGGGAAATCCCCATTACTACGTTAGTACAGAGATTTTTGTTCGCTTATAGAACAACGGAACAAAGCAGTACGGGTAAAACTCCATCATTCTTAATGTTTGGCAGAGAAATACGCACTAAATGGCATCTATTACGAAACCCGCTACAACAAAAAGATGAAGAAAAGGGTCAACAACAGACAAAAGTAAAAGAGTCTTTAGAAAAACAAAAGAGAAGCTATGGTGGCAGGAAATGGACTCTCCAAGAAGGAAGTGGAGTCTACGTGAAGGATTATAGGAGGGTTAACAAGGTAACGTGGACAGCAGCAAAAGTCGTGAAGAAGATAGGACGTTCTACATATTTATGCCAGCTTATATCAGGAGAAGTCTGGAAGAGGCACGCAAACCAAATTAAGACAAGTTACGCAACAGAAGAAAGCAGCGTTGCAGTAGGCACGGCCTGGAGGGGAAAACAGGTTCATAATTCACACGTGTCGGGTAACAATGATAATTTTAGCTTAAGTTATAAAAGTTGTCTCAATGATAGTTTTGATTTACCCTTTCAGAATAAGTCAAATTTAGGTAACCAAGCTAACAATCTGCCTAGCACCAGCCAGCAAGCTCTGTCAGCTATGGGGGAGGATACCACTGTCGTAAGTGATGTAATGTGTAATCTCGATCCAAGTATTATCCCCACAAAAGTTCAAAGTTTAAATGACGATAACTCTCATGAAGGTGAACACATTCCTAATAGCAATGTTTCTGCCCCTAAACAGGTAAATGGCGAGTCTCCCAGTTCCAAGACGCCGGTAAATTCAACAACGGTTCCAGAAGGTTTGGAACAACAATCTACTACCAGTGGTCAGAACGTGGTGAAATCTACACGAGGTATTCCCAAAGAATCAATCAGCCGAAAGCGCAGGAACGCGGACAAATCTACAGAGATTGTCGTAAAAAGATCGAAACGTTCTATAAAAAAACCTGCATTTTTAAAGGATTATGTAACCGAGTCAGAAAACGAATTAAATTAATATCTAAAGTTGTCACCAACTTATTATAGTCACAGTACTTATTATTTATGGTGTTAATTGTCTAATGTGTATTTATTAGTCCAGTTGATTTATTTATAACATATACAGTTTAAAACCCACAATTTGGCATTTTAATCGCATAAGTACATTAAGTAGGGCACTATACTTAAAAATGATAGAGTAGTAATTTTATTTGTATAAATAGGTTAGATAAGCATGTAGGAAACATTTTCCAGTAGGACCTAGAAAAGTAGAGTACATACTTTGTGATTTTATTGTGGGGGTGTTAGGTTGGCAATATAATGTACAGGACATAGTGGGGGAACGACGACCAGCCAGTCGGTCGATAGAATTATAGATAGTAAGATGTGTAACAAATGATCTGTGATATTTTAAATATGAAGACTAGTCAATATATATATATATATGGAAATAAGCCTTTCATTAGAACCTTACCGACATAACAGGTTCGGCTAAAACCTAAAACAGATTTGAGGGAACTGGGTCTTATCTTCGTAAATTAAATGAATAAATAGATGCAAATAACGTATTCGGTTATTTTTGAACGACTGTGCATGAACAGGATAACGTAAATGAAGAGGCCTAACGCCTAAAATCTTCCTATTGTTGAATTTAATCATAAGATACTTATTTTTATATTTGTGTTATATTTGCTCTTGTGTAATACCTAATTAATCGATGGTAATACTGTAATGTAAACCAAAGATGCTCAGTTTTCGCCATTTTATTAAAATATTCAAACCTTATCCATATTGCGTTATTTCAATCATTACTAGTCTTACCGCGCATTTTGTTTGGCAGTAATTGACATCTTTTCAGTGTCTCTGTTTACCTTGTTTTTGTTTTTTCCTATAAGATTACACGTGTGCGCCGTATTCCTAAATTGTTGGGTTTTTTCAAATAATAGCCGATACGACTCAGTCTAATCAGTCTTTGTTTAAAGAAGTAAGTTTTGTTGGGGTGTAATTCTGGAGAGTGGCGGTGTAACTTTGCCAGCATCTATTGGCAACACTGCATCTCTACCATGAGGTGGTGTTGATCACAGATCAAATATTATATAATATATGATATTGATGTAAAAATCATTGAACTTCTACTGTTGTGTTATATTTTAACTATTTTTAATACTTTATATTACATGTTTTTTGTAGCAACAAACTATGTGTTCTACTTCTATTATTATGACCTGTGTAAAAATTTGTGTTTTGTGACACCAATAAATACTTACTTACTTACTGGTACATAGCATTGCATCGTAGGCATACCTGAAATATGCCAGATTATTATTATTATTGTTACAAATGTTAAAAATGGTGTTTATATGATTTAAAACGATAGTAGGTGATTTAGATTTTAAGTTAAAATGGGAAAAGTAAAGTATTTTTAGCAGTTTTAAGCAATTGCGAACAATTTTACGAAAAGTTATCGAAATTCCTAATAAGACACCTAGAGACATGTATGGTGTACCAAAATGTTCAGAAGGTCAGAAAGATTAAAACATAATCAGAGTAAAGATTTATTCAGTAAATTGCTAGAAAATTCAATATAAAAAAATATAAATTTTAAATGTCAAAACTAGATTGCTTCGGTTTTTAGAAAAGTCACATCTAAGCCAATAGAATTAGATTTAATTCTTAGAATAGTTATTGTCTCACATTTTCTTTTATACTTTTCTCATATTTTATTTATTAAATTTGTAAATTTGAATGGGCCTTTCCTTTTAAAATATAGAGACTAACCTTTATTTCAGAACACCGTAGAACTTACTCCTGAGGTAAGAGGCAGACGAGCAGTAGGTTTCTCATGTTCTGATTGAGCTAGCAAATAATACCTTGTCACGGGGTTAAGCGTGACTGGCGTCCAGGCATAGTTAAAATTAAAAATATATAAAAAATTGTAATAACATATCATTTGGCGCCCAACGGCGAGGCATAAAAAAAGCTGAAAATTTGGACACCATAACAGTATATAATCCCAAAAACATCTCGGGTCAGACATAATACTATTTTCAACTTTATTATAATTATTATAACAGATTTCCGTTTGCTCTCAAGAAAAAGATTCTAATAAGCCAGGTTATGACTTGAAGTAGAAAAACCAAGATGGACATTGCACCAGTTTATACCAGGTAGATTATAATTCAGTTATAAAAACAGAAAGACAGTCAAATCAGAGACAAAATGTGTCTTAGATACAGATAAATGATCATAATGATTTATTTAAATAAGTACAACCCAATTCATATTACATTTAATTATATAAAAAATAGCTAATAATAATTAAAAACATAAATTAAGAGAATACATATATAAATAAAATATCTAAAGTGCATACAAACAGAAAAACATATACAATTTACATACGTTTTAAAAAAAATTTAGTAAAATTTCTTTAAAATTACTTTTAAAAGATTTTAGTGACTTTGGGCTCGTAACTTCAGTTAGAAGACCGTTATATTCATTTAATCCTTTAAAAATACTTTAAAGAACAGGCAATTCATTGATTTTTTAGTATAGGTTTTACTGATATGCATATTGTTGCGAATTTTCCACCTTTTAGGAAACACCCTGTATGAATCCGTGGGTTCTAAATAATTTTAACAAGAGAAGAAACACTAACACTTTATTTAACAATTTACTGACTATACAATACTTCAAATTAACCTTTATTTACTTCTTATTTAACCTCACTTTTCACTTTTCAACTTGTTTACTTTTATAAACTGCCTTCTTAATAAAACTTCCCCCTCTGCGCCGGTAATCGCGCCTTATATACTCTGAAATTACCTCTAGATTGAACCAGAATCTTCTTCCACCACATTCTAGACAAGTCCATGGCTCTTTCTAGAGTCTTTCCAGTCACTATTAGTAGGCATAGGCGTATCATCTCCAGTTCCAAAGGGGTGTAATTCATAACAATATTATCCCTATTTCTCGTGAGGTAGACATGAATTTCATTATTAAAGGTAATGTTCACATATAAGTATAATAATAATAATAATAATAAACAAACTTTATTTAATAAGCTCATATAAACACATAAGTTATCATGTGCTCATTAGAGCAATGAAACAATTAGTACAGTTTAGCTTATTAAAATAGGTTGTATTGTAATTAATCTGTAACAAGTTACAGAAAAATTCCGTCTTCCATACAACCTAGGCCCCATTAAGGGCATGTAGAAAATTAAAACTAAACTCCATCATTTATAACAAGATAACAGCAAGATAATACTAATAAAATTAGAAATATTCGAACACAGAGAGCACACAGTAATTTTATAATACATTACATTGTTGGCACATCAAAATAAAAAAAATAAAAATAAAAAAATGTATATACAAAAAAATAATACCTGATATAATTCATCAAATTAGTCAAAATAATTAATTGACATTATTTACAGCACATTTTTGGATATTAAAATTAATGTTTAAGTCAGTGTTGAGTAGTCTACGTTTAAGAGGCTTTTTAAATGTAATTGGTTTAAGATACTTAATCTCTAGAGGTAACAAATTTACAACTTTGCATACGACATGAAAAAGACTTCTGATATCAAGCAGTGTGATGAAGTGGGATTGTTAGCAATGTTAGCATATCTTTGCGACGTAAATTTATATGGTGGACATCAGTTCTGAAATTTATTTTGTTCGCAATAATTTTTGTAAATAGAGCACAATCATGTAGAAACCTTGTTTTGTAGATGGGTAACCAGTTTAACTCTGTCATTTTATGGGACACCGCCTGATACCTTCTTAGTCCGAAAATGAGATGAGTACTGTCGAGTACATGAATTTTGTATTCGTTGCAAATGCTGACAATCATGATTAGTTAGACATGGGCTATATAATAAGTAAGTAAGTACGTCACAGTACTTTAAACTACTAAGCTTTCACATAATACTGTTTTTACTTTCTTGTTAAGTATCTTACGATTGATACAAATTAATCCAAGATTTGATGGTAGAGGTTTATTTAAAAATTTATAAACAAAGACCATAGTTAAGTATTAATCAAGGTTAAAATCATGGTTAAAATAATAATATCTGACATATCAATATTGTTACAAAACTTTTTACCACTATCTTTCGTTTTGTTACATACAAACAGCTTTCGCATCTGTAACTTCTGAAAATTCCCGATGAGTCAACATGTGTGACTTTAATTGACCCTTTCGTTTTGTTAGATATGAACAACTTTCACATCCGTATACTGTTACCTCAGAAAGATCTAGATGATTCAACACGTGATTTGTTAAATTCCTGTTTAGTTTCGTTATGTAGAAACAGCTGCTGCATCTGCATGCCGTTACTTTTGAAAGTTCTCGATGAGTGAACATGTGTGATTTGAGTGAGTTTTTATATTTTGTTACGAATGAACAGCTTTCACATGTATATACTGTTACTTCTGAAAGTTCTCGATGGGTTAACATGTGTGTTTGTAAATAACTCTTTTGTTTTGTTACATACAAACAGCTTTCACATCTGTATACTGGAACTTCTGACAGTTCTCGGTGGGTCAACATGTGTGTTTGTAAAGTCCCTTTTCTTTTTGCTACATACGGACAGCTTTCACATCTGTATACTGTTCCCTCTGAAAATTTTCGATGGGTCAGCATGTGTGATTTGAGTGAGTTTTTATATTTTGTTATGAATGAACAGCTTTCACATGTATATACTGCCACCTCTGAAAGTTCTCGATGGGTTAACATGTGTATTTTTAAAACCCCCTTTCGTTTTGATACATACGAACAGATATCACATTTGTATACTGTGATTTCTGAAAGTTGTCGATGGATCAACATGTGTTGATTTAAACAATTCTTTTGTTTTGCCACATATGAACAGATGTCACATCTGTATACTGTCACTTTGGAAAGTTCTCGATGGGTCAACATGTGTCTTTGTAAATGCCCCTTTCGTTTTGCTACATACGAACAGCTTTCACATCTGTATACTGTTACTTCTGAAAGTTCTTGATGAGTCAACATATGTGACTTTAAATTCCCCTTTATGTTCGTTACATAGATACAGATTTTACATGTGTACAATGTTACTTCTGGAAGTTCTCGATGGGTCAATAGGTGTATTTTTAGAGATGTTTTACATCTGGTTATGGTTGGACAACGTGGACATTTGTACTCTGTGAATCCTGATGCGTTTCGATAATTATGAGCTGATTCTCTCTCAATTGATTGTGATGAGGTTGGAGCATCTTGAAAACTGAAAATATTTATATCTATTACTACTTAGACTCTTTGCAATATCATTTAGTGTCTACTGAGGAAAATACAAATATATAATTTTATTTGCTTATAGGTGACAGCCCCCAAAACTACTGACCCAATTTTAGTGAAACTGATTTAATGAACTGTATGGTAATTTGAGATCTTGACAGTATCATAGGCTACATGTCATCTGACTACATCAAGTATGGTCTGAGTGTGATAAAGCAGACAGACAGTTCAAATTTTTGTATTTTTATTTATTTACCTAGAAAGTCTATTTTCGCACAAAGCAACGGAAAAATTCAAACTTTAAATCTTATCCACAAGGTGCGATAAAGGGCAAATGTATCATATCGAAATTCAAAATTTAATAAGTCTATGTATAAACTACACAATAAACTGAGTGAATTTGTGTGGAAACTGAATAAATTTATAGCAGGGAAATTGCACATTATAGATGCTAACAAAGACCAAGAAAATCTTATTAGGCTAGTGCGAATATATAAAACATATTTTGTCAAAATAATTGCTAAAATTTAGTACTCGTCCAGATAAATAACAATTATGGTAACACACAATTTTTTTATATTGATGTAACTAGTGATTCTCCACAAATTATTGGGATTGATTAAACTGATGATATTTCTGTCACAAGACAATATTTGCAGTAAATGATATGTTTGAAACAACATCTAATATCAACTCAACAATGTTGAACATAACAGTAGGTAATCTATGTACGATAACCATCAACAATAATTTTTTACATCCCAGTTTATCTCAAATTCAACTTTAATGTAGAAAAACAAGATTACAAGACGCATCAGTTAAATGTACCATGTTTTATGAATAAAGTAATTAAAATTGAGCTATTGATAAATGACAAACATATAGACATTTTGTTTGTGTTGCATCAGATCATATTTGTATCATAATTTCAAAATCGCTAGTAACTTTTCTCGTACCAATCATATTCATAGGGATCATCGATTTTTGTTAAAAATGATATTAAAGCCACTCGGGTTGGTACGAATGACTTTCTTGTGGAATGCGAAACAGTGATATCTGCGCATCAGAACATACTAAAACTGTCATTGTATAATTTATAGACTGCCTAGTGCAGATATAAATGTATTTTTAATAATCCCACATCTGTGCTAACTTGAGTTAGCAAAAAATTTTGCTACAGCGTGTTATGCGGTGCGATATCTTAATGTAGCTGCAACACGTCAGGAATAATAATAGCTGAATCAGCAGCCAGCAACAATGATGCACCAAATGTACCAAATTCAACTGAAAATTAATTTTGGAGACAACAAATTGGTCAATTAGAAAGCACAATTAAAGACAAAGATACAATCAGTCAGGACAAGAGTTATACAAATTCAAGTTCTTGAAGACAAGAATTGATAGAGAAAAAACACTCAAAAGTAAAGAAAGAAAATGACGAGTCTCTGACTGATCCGCCTAAGCCAACAGAACCAAAATTATAGTTCAATCAAGTGGTTAGAAAGGACCTACGAAACGCAAAAATACCAACAACACATGAATAAATAAAAAGAATATAAACCCCTCAGGAAAAATTATAAACTTGTCAAACTGTAACACAAAAAAAAGAGACATTAGCAATCAACACATTGACAATGAAACTAAACTAAAAACCACAAAGAATGTGGAAATACAGAATAAACGTACAAATTAACAGCGATGGGGAATATCAACAAAAAAAAGTACGAAGTTAAACGAGATCACAGAAATAGAAAAAAAAAAAAATAAAATTATAGCAGATGGCGAACAGAACCCAGCAAAACATGATGCCACGGGGTGGAATAATGGTGTAGCTTCTACTCTCTCATGTGTAAAGCGGAAGGTAACCGAAAAAGACATAAAATCTTATTAAAGTAAAAAACCAGGATGTGAAGATACGGAATCTGTAATCATAGAAATTGAAACAGACACAACAAACGTTTCATGTTTGGTGTTCCTTTGATCATGAAAGATAATGTCTATGGAAAAAGTTTCTGGCCAAAAGGTGTAGGTGTAGAATGTTAAAAATGTTAAAAATGTTAAGAAAAGGAAAATGAGGTTAAAGACCAATCTGTTGATTTTTTATAAATACCAAGCCACCAACTGACGTTTCTAGTCTTAGACTAGACTAGCATATCCTTATGTAATAAATTCTCAGACGTAAGACAATTTATTGCAGCCAATAAAATTAATGTTTCAGCAGTATCAGAAAGCTGGCTTAACCCCGATATGCCATCTTCGCTATTCAAAATAGAGGAATATATACGTATCTGCTCTGACCAAATACCAAGGGACGGAGGGGTAGCAATGCAGAGACAAAATAAATTTAAACCACAAAAACTTAATATAGATATCGAACGTGATATTAACCAACTATGGGTTAAATTTAAATACAACAAATTATCCTTTAAAATAGGAGTTATTTATCGACCTCTGTCTGTACCAATTCCTCACCTACATTTCTTATATGATGATTTACCTGATATTATACATGACTATGATATATGTATTCTCACTGGAGATCTGAACATCAACCTTCTGAATGAAAACTCTGCCGAGAGTTAACTTCTTTATGATATTCTGAACGCTTTTAATCTACATCAAATAGTACTGGATCCAACAAGAGTCACAGAGAACACAGAATCATACACTGTAACGTTTAAATTAGATTCCGCCCATATATTTGTATGTGGGAATGCAAACTTAAAAATGAGTGAGGCTACGATTGTCTTTTTTAATGTTGCCATCGGTACCTGAGGAAAAAAGTATATGTATTTTCTTCACACATCAAGAAGTAAACATAGATATTGAAAACAATAAGGAATGTTGGAAGCCAAAATCTTATTTGTTGTGTTTATTATTTTTTTTTACGTTTTTCCGGCTTATGATTGGGCAATTTGAACCACCCGGTCAACGTACTTAATGCCAGTTGACATATCAACAAAAGCAATCTGTTCTGTGGTTGCTTTTAAGTTTGTGTTTTTGTCTGATTTGCTTTATAAAATGTTTAACCATTGTCTATTGATACTATTTTAACAATGCCTAAAAAGTGCTTTGTGTGAAATGCGTATCAAATGAAAGAAAATATGCTATCTTTTCATAAGTAAGTTAACAGACGCATAGGCGTAGAGGGCGGGTCAGGTAGCCATGTTTATTTTAAGTTAATAAAATTATTATTTAAATCAAAGTATGTATTTTCATCTTTCTCATTTTTGTATTTTAATATCTTGGATGACTTAGAAACATTTATGTAATATACCTAGTGTAATATAACTGTTTCATAAGTACCTAAGCATAAAAAATTAATAAGAATCCTTAGCTCATAATTATCTCTTTAAACGATACGCCTCTGTAGGCGGACTAATATAAACATAACCCCTCCTTGCCCCTTTTATCGTTTACTTTGGCTTCAAACACAGTATATACTATTTCTACAGCGTTCTTTATCTATGTCTTTTATTAATCTGTTATTTTCGTTTCCTTACTTTTGTTGATAGCAAGGAGACCAGATAAAGTAATGTGTTCATATTTATCGACGGCTAATTGAGAATACTCCAGGAACCTTAATGTTTACTATGGGATTTTTAGAATCATTATAACTTAAGTTGATTGTTTTGTTATGTCTGGGGTGTTAGCTTTACATAAGGTAATTTTCCGTGTTACCTACTGTTAGAGGGAAATTTGGTTAACCTAAAAATGATAAACACACATACAAAATTTAGTATTCACTACAAGGGGCATATATTTTATGACTTATTGTAACTGTTCAAGCTAATGCTATTCGTCTCACCTGTAGTGGAGAATATCCCATTTAGTTAAAACAGATTAGGTTGTAAAAATTCGAATTTACCTCTCCTTGGTCAGCTGTCATATGTAAGAGCTAGGTAATAATATGTTACCAATTAATTGGTTTTAAATGAAACATTTACTAAAGTCATTAAATCGTGGTTTTATTTATTTTATTGTTTATATTGTCCAATACTGGGTTTTGTGTATCTTATTTTTTATTCTAAGGAGAGTTTTAATCATTCTATGGCTGGAACTAATTTTCAGTTACTTATCAACTCCTACACGTCCATGAGATGTCGAATTGTGGTTGGTCATTAAAAAAAAACAGGTGTTTAGGAAAAAATGTCAAGCCGATTAGTCAAGATTTTTATAATTGCTTGCAAAAGCCACCACAACTTAATTACGGGGGATTATAGGATGAAATTCTTACACTTGGAAAACCGAACTGTGGGTAGCTGTTTGAAGCCAAAGTTTATTATAGAGGACTTCTAAATAGGCAATAAATACGACATTGTTGAATATTTGTTTGTGCCCTGATTATTTTGCGGGTAAGCACCATCTTTGCATTTTCTGGAAATACTGACTCCTAATTTGTGTCATTCTTTTATGTAGGCAATCTGGGCAATTTGAGATCATTTGGAAAATCTGGAAAATTAGACATTGTACTCAAGTGGTACTAAGTTACATAAAATTGTGAAGCTGAAAAGCTGTGGATGTCTATTTGGTTTTTACCGACTTGGAAACTGGTGAATCGATTGTTGGGAGGTCTCGCAACACCATTTTCTGAAGTCGTCGTTTTGGTATGGTCACCTGGTCACATGTCACAGTTGAGACACTTGGTTTCTGGTTATGAGGTCCTATGAACTTAAATGTTGATGAGATACTGAGGCTGAGGTATACATGAGGTTTTTGCAGTAACAACAGCATAGTTAACATGTACTAACAGAGATTTTTGCCAACACTGAATACTGGATGAGTACCTTTTTCTTAATGTTATCGGGATAACTAAAAGTCATATGTGTAATAATACTCTTTGCTGTTATATTGTAATCTTTACTTATTTCTCTATATATGATATTTATAGTTAAATATTTTCATTAGTTACTCAATTAAGCACATGTGACATGCGCAGTTAACATCTTATTTCCAGGTAGTTTATGGTAATATCAATCTTTTTCATTTATGTTGCTAATTAGCAGCGTCAATATAGTGCAACACATTTCAAGTTAACATAACTATAAATCATTGACAGTACATCGTTAGTAAATCGTCGGTATATTTTTCATTTGCAGAATATCATTGATCAACCAATAGTAGTTTTTTTTTTAATTAGAATATTTTTATTTGTAAGTTATTGGTATAATAGTGTTGCAAGTTTTCACCCTTTTTGGAAACACCCGGTATGAATCCGTGGGTTCTAAATAATTTTAACAAAGGATCAACTACTAACACTTTATTTAATAATTTACTGGCTATACAATACTTCAAAATAACCTTTACACCTTGTTTACTTGATATTAACCTCACTTTTTCGCTATTAATTTCACTTTAGTAAACTTCCCTTTTGCGGTAATCGCGCCTTATATACTCTGAAACTGCCTCTAGATCCATCCAGAATCTTCACCCACCACACTCTAGAAAACTCTATCTCTGCCTACAAGTTTCCAGTCACTATTAGGCATAGGTGTATCAATCTCCAGTTCCAAGGGGGTGTAATACATAACAATAGTATTACTGATAGTAGATCTAGCATATAAAATTCTTTTTTTTTAATCTCCTATTAATAATATTCATAAAACTGAGCTGATTTGTACTTTATTAATTGTATTTTGCAAATAAATTGTAAATAATTCTTCTAAATAGATTTCCATGGTGTTTCGACTTAGATTAAATTTAACACGATTTTTGGTAATTTTTTTGATAGTCAGTGTGTCATACTCAACCAAAGGGGGGGGGCTGGAATTTATAGGAAATTACCTGGCGCTCATTTCTACTTATGGCAAAATTGAAATCGTTAAAAATAAATGATCTCCCCCTCTGAGATTCTCGTGATAAAGTTATCGGACCTTAAGACTTATTGATATAAGAACTAATTGTAATTTATAGTCAAGTTTCACTATGTATTACTTAATTTCAATTTTACCCATAACATCATTGATCCCTGAAATTAGATCCCCTATTGCTCACATTATTAATTTAAGCTTTACTACAGGAATATTTCCAGATTCCTTAAAAATAGCAAAAGTATGCCCCATTTTCAAAAAAGGCAGTAAAGAAGATTGTCGAAATTATAGACCCATTTCTATTCTTCCGATAATTTCCAAGATATTCGAAAAAATCGTTGCAAAACGATTAATTTCCTTTTTAAATAAGTACGAAATAATCCTAGAAAATCAACATGGGTTTCTCAAGGGAAGATCTACCGAAACAGCTCTCTTATCTCTAGTAGAGGATATATTGAGTGCTATTAACAAAAAATTAAGGGTTGTGGGATTATTTTGTGACTTGAGCAAAGCCTTCGACCTTGTGGATCATAATCTCCTAATCAAAAAATTAAAATCATATGGTGTAAGAGGATTGGCAGGAGAATGGATCAAATCTTATCTTGAAAATCAGGCACAGGTTGTAGAAATCAACAGTGATCAGGATAACGGTAGATCTACTACCAGCAATTTAACAAAAGGTGTACCACAGGGATCGATACTGGGTTCACTATTGTTCACAATATACAACAACGACCTAGTGCACCAACTGGACATAAATACAGGTACAGTTATGTATGCTGATGATACTAGCCTAATTACAACCTCCAATACTGAGGAAAATCTAGAAGAGTTAGTAAATAAAGAAATTAATACAGTTAATGCATGGTGTCAATCAAATGCTCTGCAACTGAATGAAAGCAAAACTCAATTTCTATATTTTAAAACAAAAAACTGTAAAAATTCCAACCTATGTAGACGATAAACAGTTAGCAAATGCTGAGAATATTAAATATTTAGGTATTACAATTACTGAAAATTTAAATTGGACTACGCATATTACCAATGTTTGTAATAAAATAAGTAAGTTGGAATACATACTAAGGCACCTTTCATATAATTGTGATTTTGAAATATGTCGAACTTATTATTATTCAATGATTTATTCACATGTTAAGTATTCGATTTTGGTCTGGGGATGTTCAGGGCAAATAAAACCTTTATTAGTAAGACAAAAAAGTTGCATTAGAATTCTGTTCAAGCTGAAAAGGAGTATGTCATGTAAGCAGTACTTCAGGAAACACAAAATACTAACTATTCCTTGTATATATATGTATCATGCCATAATCTATATAAAACGAAATAAAAAAAAGTTTAATTTAAATGAAGGGGCAACATATTATGATATAAGGAACCCAATAATAGCAACTACAAGAGCTAGGCTGGAATTGTTCAGGAGAGGACCATTGTCTACCGCAGTGCGGTTATACAATGCTCTGCCAAATAGGTTAAAAACCGTAGAATCACTAGCTTCTTTTCAAGCAGCAATTCTTGCCTACTTCTGGGATAAGGCTTATTATAGCATTGATGAATTTTTTAATGAAACGGAATAGTTTGTGATGGTCATTGTCTTAAATTTTTAAATTCATGACTTGTATCTGTGTTATTTTATATTTTCTACATTTTCTATGTTATTATTGTAAGATTTTTATTATAATGTATTACCCTACTAATTTTTTGTATTGACGTGGCTGTGACAATTTTCTTGTACAAAAAGCTGAATAAAGTATTATTATTATTATTATCATTGTAATTACAAATGATAAAGAGCTTATTTATGACAGCAGTGTGTTATCTGCTGTGAACTAATAAGTACAGATCGTAAAGCAGTGTTTTGTACTATTAATTGCCCTAAAATAAATGAGTATCCAAGAACTGCATATTCCTGAAATTTTAACAACATCGATCTGGTTCAGTTTAAGCATATCTCATCTGTTGACTGGAGCCTGATATTAATAAAAAGGCGAATATTTCATATAATATCATTCTAAAAGTATTTGATAAACACTATCCATGTAAGACAATTATTATAAAAATACAACACCTTCCATGGATAAATCTGAATTTGAGACAAATGATTAAACTAAAGCACAGTACCTTCCAGAGATACAAAAAAAGTCAACTAGTACATCATAAAAGATATTACCTAGACCTTGAACATGTTGTGAAGACAGCTATTACCAATGAAAACAATGCCTATTATAGTTACGAAATGCAACGGTGGGGTAAAAATAGCAAACTAACTTGGAATAAAGTACAAAAACATAAAATCATTAACAAAAGTTATACTGAAATATCCAATTAAATTAAAGTCCCTAACTTGATCAACGACCATTTTCTAAATAATATACCTAAAATATCTGTCGGTCCAAATACTTTGAACCACTTTTTGTCAATACAACATTAATGAGCCCTTTAAGATCAGTTTAATTACACCATCAGATGTTCTATCCTGTATAAATGACTTAAAAAGTGACGCCATAGGCGCAGATAATATTTCTGCTAAAAAGTTGTCAGTACCACATTGTTCAAGTCCCTTAACAAATATAATTAATTTCTCTCTAGAAACCTAGCACTGTACCCCACTTATGAAAAATTGCGCTTGTAACACCTATCCCTAAAAAAAGACAATCCAACCGTATATGATTTGAGACCCATGAGCGTCTTACCTGCTCCTTCTAAGATATTAGATAAAGAGTAATAAATACCTACTCAGGTCGTCGACTATCTTAACGAGAATAAAATCTTACCAGCTTGCCAGCAGCAAACCGTCAAACTATGTAAACAAGGATTATTATTATCTGATTTTAAAACAACTCACAACAGGTGTCCCCCAAGTGTCCATTCCTGGACCACTACTATTTTCAGTCTGTACAACAGATATATGCTTAGTAATTCAAGATTGTTCAGCACACAAGTATGCTGACGACCTACAGATCTATCTTAGTTTCTCGGCAGATACATTAGAATCCATTAATTTGGCAAACCTACATTTAAATCAAGATTTACATGTGTATCGATGGGCCACAGATAATTCATTGGTGATAAATCCTATAAGTCTCAGGCACTTATGTTTAGTCGGTCTGGTTTCGACACTAATAATTTCAACATTAAGCTGAACAACAATATAATCGAATGGAAAGAATCTGTCTCGAATTTGGGCTTGATTATGGACACTAAATTAAAGTTTGATAAACATGTCAGTAAGGTTTGTCAATCAAGTTTCTTCAAATTAAAAAGTATTTTAAGAATTTCGGGATAGCCTGCCAATATCAACAAAATTGATGTTATCTGACATAATAGGGTCGTTGACAATTTTTAAAATTTTTTATATTTAAGTAATTTATAAAATTTTATTTGACCCGTATTTTTTTATTTTACATTCCAAATTCATTTTAATAGTGAAATTAATTATTGAAGTTACGAAATTTTGAATTGGCGCCTATGGTGAAGTCAGACGTGTGAGCATGCGCAGTTAACAAATAGAGGAATAATCGACGGGCGTTGTACGTTTACTGTTACAGCACAGAGTAGTATCGACGTGAGTCATTGTCATATTAACTGCCTTCAAACTATCATTGTTCTTGTTATTAGGATTTAACTTGATTAAAATATGAAGTACACTGTAAGCTAAAGTAAGTGTAAATGATTTTCTATTAATAATATACTGTTGCAGATATGTTTTAAAATAGAAAATAAAATTTAAAATTTTTGGGTTATAATTTACTGAAAAATCAACAGAACGCCTTGTTATTTTGAAAACCAATTTTTTCTTACATGTGACTATTAGGACTTTCTTTAATATGTTATATGAAATATATTGATATATTGAATATAACAAACATTCTTAGAGCTGTGTATTTATCATACACAGCAAAAAAGATTTTTCAAAATGCCTTGAAAAAGGAAACAATAGATTTCCGAAACATCGGCGAAATATTTAATTTCAAGTTTTTATACTTATTTGTGTTGTTTATTAAAAAAAAGCAACCTTTAACTGATCCTTTGACGTAAAAGTCACAGGCGTAGAGGTTATATACCAGTAGTATACTGGTTAATTGTGATATTTTTTAGATTCCCTGAGCACCGCTTAAGAAGAAAACATACATGTGGCAGGAAATCCGACAGAATTGAAGAAGGAAAAAAATTAAGATAATGCCACAATTAACATTTAGACAAAAATAGGTACATTTAGTCCATATAAAAATTACTTTTTACGGTAATAATATGTTATTATTAGATATGCTCCCGATTTATTAGCAATATTACTAACAAAAAGTTATTGAAGATGTAGAATAAACTATAGCCCGGGAGGCAGCGACAATTTTCGTGAAATCATTTCTATAAAGCTAGATTTTTTCCAAAGAGAGTTTAGATAGCATCTATAATGAAGGTGCAATGGGCTTGTTCGGCATTTTTTTTTTAATTTCATAAATCGAAAGTGCAAGTATGAAATAATGGATCTGCAAAAACTCAGAATCTTATTCGCACGTTTAATATCTTAAAAACTATTTCAAACTTCCACGTCTCGAAAATGGGGCGTGGCCAGGTGCTACGTCACTATACGCATAGACTCGGCGATCTCAATAGACTTGATGCTCCTTAGTTGTTATAATTATAAGTGTTTTCGAAGTATTGTTTGTTTTGCTTAGTACTTGACAGTGTACAATTTGGTGAAATGTCAAAAAATTACAATTTTCTCTCGCTCCTGTCAGGACGAATTTTTTATTTTGACCCTGCAATTTATGATTAGGATTCATCGCTGACCTTCTCCTTCCTGTAGAGACATAGAACGAACTTCCACTCGACGTATTTATTTAGTTACCAGCGTTTGAAAATTCCATGTTTTTCGACTTTTCAGGTTAAATTTGAAAGATTCCAGAAAGCCACTTTTCCTAGGTCATTTGCATACAGTGACATCACAAATGAGCGCTCGATTTTTGGAACTATTACTAATTTCAACTCCTTATATCTCGAGAACGGAAAAAGTTAATAATACGAAATTTTAAGTGCATAATGAGAATATCGAGTACTATATGAAAAAGTATAAAAACCATATAAAAAGAATATTATGGAACAAGCCCATTCTACCAAACTCTTAGTGGTGCATAAATGAGTAAAAAATTAAAGAAAAAAATAGATGGACGAAAATTTCGTTTTTGGAATTGTCACGAATTGTCAAAAAATGACGATTTGCCTCCGCCACTGCCGGCCTCAATTTTCGATTTTGACCCCTCAATTAACGTTGTATGGTCATTGCCGGTCTTCTCCTCGCCATCGAGACATAGAACAGGTCTCCGATCGCCGTATTTATTCAGTTCTTATGTTTGAAAATTTGACTTGCGGTCTTGCAAATTGGCGACCATTTTGAAGTGGTTTCCCAAGTTCGAATTCCGCCCAGGGATACTTTTTTTCTTTCGTTTCCAATTTTTTGGCAGATATTCTTTGTTCTATAATTGCTATGCGCTCCGTTCTATTGCATTTCTCTGAAAAGTTTTGCATTTTCCCCCTCGAAATATTAATCTGCACTACTTCGATTGAAAATTAGAAATTTCATTACCAATATAATATAATATAATGGAGTAAATAAAAGCTTATTAACAGATCTATAAAAATACTGTCTGTTCATTAATACTAATGAGGAATATAATAGTCGTGATATGATTACGTATTGCCGTTTTTGCAACGTCTACCAAAGACTTAGCCACCCGGAGGTAGAATGTGATTTTTAATCCAAATAGTGCCTGCGAGAAATACAATAGAACGGTGCAAATCGCCATTTATGAATCAAAAATATGTGCCATAAAATTGAAAACGAAAAATAAAATATCCCCGGGCGGGATTCGAACTCGGGAAACCACTTAAAAATGGTCGCCGATTAGCACGACCGCAAGTCACTTTTTCAAACGTAAGAACTGAACAAATACGGCGATCGGAGACCCGTTCTATGTCTCGATGGTGAGGAGAAGGTCGGCAATGACCGTACAACATGAATCGCGAGGTGAAAATCGAAAATTGGGGCCGGCCGGAGCGAAGGCGAATCATCATTTCTTGACAATTCGTGACAATTCGAAAAACGAAATTTTAAATGTTTAATTTTTTACTCATTTATGCCACCACTAAGAGTTTGGTAGAATTGCACCTTCATTATAGATACTATCTAAACTCTCTTTGGAAAAAAATCTAGCGTTATAGATATTAACGGGAAAAATCTGTCGCTGCCGCCCGGGCTACTAGAAATGTAACAATTCAATTGGTAAGTAAATTTAAATTATTTTAAACTATATTTCAAATGGTAGGGAAAACAAAAAGTTCGACCCTGCAGTTTTTAGTGATTTGAAGCATGGTTGGTACTTCGAATAGCTACTGCTTCACCCTCTATTAGTAAATCGTCCAATTAAATTGCCAAAATTGAATAAATTTTTTCTAACATATTAATCTCCCTTAGGAGCAAATATCAAGCCGATTTTTAACTTTTTTTTTATATTTAATGTATTTATTCTAGTACGTATCATATTTTATTTGAATATTTGAGTCCCATTAAAGAATATAAAAAAATGTATGGTGAATTACGGACAATTGAGTGGCACGTTCGCGTGTAATAATCCAAAGGAAATATTTAATTTCATTTGGTTTTCAAATATAAAATATGACATGTACTAGATTTAAGTTAACTAGTTCTAATATTTAAATCAAATCCGATTTTTGTTGTTTTGTTTTTGAGAACAATATGTTGAAAGATTTACGACTGTGAACGCGATATTTTGACACTGATAATAATAATAATAATAATAATAACCTTTATTCAATTATACCATGAAACGGTGTAGAACAAGTAAAAAAAAAAAATGTTTAGTAAGTAAAAAACAAACATTACAATTAGATACAAAATTATATAAAATAGTACACTTATATATATATACAGTAATTATTTTTTTCACATTGACAAATTAAAATGGTGGGAAAAGCAGTAAATGAATTTTTTCATGTAAATGTTCTGTACTTTCAATTTTACTGATGAGTTCTGATATTTACACAGATAATTTACACAGATAACACAGCCTTGAACAAAAAACTTCAACTAGATTTGTTTGGTAAACATTATTAGAAATATAAGAAATATCCTTTTGATAAGGAAACACCATTCAATCATACCACTTTTTCCGGTAAGAAATGAATTTGCAAAGGTCAAGAGTAAAATTTGCAAGAAAACATACTGTCATAATTTAACTGTCCTTTCACTTTCAATGTTAGTCAAGGCCACTCATCAATTTCCAGACCTCTCAAAGTAGAGCCCAATTCTGCAGGCCACAGGGTGTTCTACATGATGAGTCAAATTTTTAGGTTTAAATTGTCATAACTTACTTTTCCAAACGGATCTCCCTACATTTTTTTACTTCAAATGTTTCGGCAATTAATTATCTACACGATGGTACCTCATAGAAATCACTTACTTTCGAAGGTTCTTGAAAAACTCAAGTTGGAAAAAGTAAAAGTGTAAATATTTGATTGCTGAAACATTGCCTAATGATACCCAGTACCCGGTATGTAAATTTCAGACGAAACTTTGCAGCCGGCATTTACAAAAATCACTACCCACATCCCTACTATATACTATTAACTATAGAAGAATTTTCTGTCAAGTTGAGATTCTACCACATCTCAGATGTATTGTAATATTACTAAAAGGTAATTTTAATTTCTAATGATTTGTTGTGTTTAATGAATAAAGAGTAATGCAGCTCAACTCTAAATTCCACACTGAAAGAAATTTCTATTATCTATAAAGAGAAATTGACTAACCCCTAATAAATATCTGCATTAAATAGGCTCCAGCAAGACTGCTCTGTAACCGCAACAAAAACGATCTTGCTAAGATGCACTTATTTACCGTTAATAAAAGTTTTTCTTATTATTTATTTGTTACTGTAGGTTGATAGCTTTGCTATCTGGAGTCACCACCTATTTTAATCTTAATAAGTTTTTTGTTATAGTTAGTAAGTTCCTATTTCTTACACCATTACTATACCTTGTAACCGGAAAAGAACTTTCCTGCTGCTAATAGGTGACTTTTTAACCACTATGCAGCTTACATTATAATGGCAACAAATAATCTCTCTTGACCTAGTAATGTCATTTTGCAAGTACGTTACTTGTAAATTCAATATTTTAATTTTATATTTTTTAGACGTCACACTTCATATTAAAACACGTTTTTAATACATTTCTATGTTGACTCAGACAAAGAATTATTAAAATTAAAATAAATTCATTTAAGGAAACAAACGACTAATAAACAATTCAGGGTGCCTATTAAAAAAGGGGAACTTTGACTTGTAAGAAGACACAATCATAGTTTACTATATAATAGCTGCTTTCGTTCAGCAGAGCGATTCGTAATGATAAGGCACCTACCTGTTTCATATGTGTTGTCTCTGTCCCTATACCATGCAATTTTGCATCATATGATTACTGTTCATTGAAATCCTGTTTATTATGATTATGAATCACTCTGCTGAACGAAAGCAACTAATATACAATAACATAAAACACAAGTTTTTTTTATAAAAATTCTTTGCATAAAACCTTTCCCACAACTGTCTCGTCGAACGCCGAATTGCTTACTAGTTACTGCATGCGTCGCTGCATGGATGAAATGGCGCGCGATGATAAAAACTCAATTGCGCTTGCGCCACGTGCAAAAATAAATAAGTAAGACGTTATGATTAATAAGCCCGTCTTTACAGTTAACAGGTGACTTACCAACCATAGGTCTATTTGAGTTTTAACCATTAAATAGTTAACTTTAACTTAAGGCACTTATTTATCGTAAGAAATTATTTAGTTACCCCTAATAAAAAGAAAACTTATAACAATATTTTACCTAGTTTAAGTAAGTGCTACTGTTGGGACAAATAGTCAAAGATTTACCGTTGCAAAATCTCATTAGCAAAACAGTTTTTCTTATGGTTAGATAATGATAATGTAGTCTTAACAAAAAAAATACTTATGATAATGCAGATCATCTTAGCAAAACATTCTATTTGGTCGGTTTCTTTCAGTGCAGTCAGAGTAATTTCTACAAGTGTAGAAAATGAGAGAATGTACGATTTTACGAGAAGACAAATCTATATATTGAACTATGGCCAAATTGATAGACTGACAGATGCCAGAAGTCTATTGCTGCTGTGATTTATGATTGAAGGATTCATTCATGTAAAGATGAGTTTCCAAAAAAGCCACATAGTTCCTGGACTAGAAAATTACTTTCACAACATAATTTGGTTCCTAACTATAAAAATTAGATGATCACGTATACTGCAAACTTTCTATGTTTTTATATCTCAATTAAAATAAAGAGACAAATAATGATATGCGTAGAGGGCTGGGTATGTTTCATCCTAAATAAAATAGTAATAAAAAATTTGAGAAAATAAATTTTCCATATCTAAAATGAAATTCCATTTAATATTACCTGCTGACATCTTGGTCATCTGTTTTAATTTCAATTTCTTCTTTAACAAGAAATTTTTGTTCCTCCATTTCAATATCTCTCTCTTCATACAAGATCATTTGTTCTAATTTAAATGCATCATCTTCGTTACCAATTTTTCCCTCATCAGCATTTTCTATTTCTTCACAGAATTGTTCTTCTACCTTAATTTCATCAATCGAGGTATCATCTACCTCAGTTTTTATTTCATCTTTTATTGTAAATTGTAATAAACTACTTAACTCTATTTGACCTTTACTGTTTATATCTAGACTGTTACGATACTTTCTAATTTTGTTTTCTGTACGCGAACAGGTAGTCACAAATCCAAAACAGTGTTCTAGAGAGTCACGGCAGGAGGGACAGATTACAGGTTTCTTGATGGTTAAATCCTGTCAATCAAAAAACGAATATTTAAAATTAATCATATATGAAGAAAACAATACTTGTTTAGAGGAAAACATGCATAGCCGGATAAGTGTGGGTAAATTGCCTCCAATAGGAGGACCTATTAAAAACTATATCAGTATGTAGGTAAGGTAAACGATTTATCCAATTTTTCATTTGCAATTTTATAGTTGTTCTGAAGATATTTCAATAAAATTTCCATGTAATGCGACAAATAATTTACTTTATTACTAGCATTGCTCGGCACACTTTTATCAAATGTTATGCTTCACCCACCTAAACCTTGCTCAAGATATTCTCCATATAATAAGGAAATAATAGTGAAAATTTCATCAAAATCTGCCAAGAGGTTGTCGAGATCAGCCCGTCCGAACAGACAGGCAAATGGACGTAAAGCAGAAGCTTTATTGCATACTTTGCTTTATTCCTGCTCTGATTTTAATTACATCTCTTTGAACAGACAGACAGATGATCAGCGGAGAAATTAAAAACGCTACTAAATATCCCTACCCTGGTCAGGTTTCGAACCCGAGACTCCGTATCAACAAAGATAACACAGCACTGCACCACTGATCCCATAAATACTATGCTATACTATATTTGTTTATACTATGTAGTATATTCATCAACTTATTAGTGATGCATATAAGAAAATATATGTGCTATGTTCTCTTGATCGTTTGTTCCCATATGATTTTTGTTCCATCATGCTAAGATATGTAGTTAATGAGAAATACATTTTTTAAAAAGTCTTCCTTTTTGAAGTTTTGTAGAAATATCTCCAGAACAACTGTAAAATGGCGAATAAAACTTCCATGTCATTTACCCATAGCCCTGTCTACACATTGATATATTTATTCACAGCACTTCCTATAGGGGACAATTCCTGTGCTTTTACCATTTGGTAAATATGGAAATTAGCATAGCAAAAATAATATCGTCATAATATATGATGTGCAAAATTTATGGACCTGACCTTGTAAAAACCAAACGTACACCATGAAAAGAGCGAGAGCTAACTGTAAAAGGTTGAGCCGATAAAGTGATACAATGTTTTTAAAGTGTTATTGTACACAGCGATAATGAACAAAATTATTTTGTGCCTGGGCGGGAAGTTGTTCATTGTTGGGGACGGCATTAATTTATTTTATTTATAATAATTTTCATCATTATAAATAAATATTTTTTAATGTATAATACTATTAGCATTTGGGAGTTTGTGGTAGGAGTGAGATGGTTATATTAGAGGCTATATCTGTCTCACTTCAAACAAACACAATGAGCCGGTTCATCAATGAGAGGATAAAGTTATCATATGGTTAAATTATAGTTTAGTAGTACAGTGGGGTCACTTCCCTCACATTGACAAACCGGCCCTTAGAGCCACTTTATCAATGCTGGGATAAGAGTTATCCTATGGTTAAATCACAGTTTAATAATACAGTAGGGTCACTTCCCATACTGAGTGTCCACACATTGAAAGCCTTACTGATTTATCTATAGGGTAACACTTATCCTCACATTGATAAACCGGCCCTAAGGTAAGTATCATATACCTGAAGGCCAATTATAGATAATGTTCGAAAATCGACAATTTCGTTTATTGGCGAAGTTCCGACACTGAACATTAGTATTATTGACAGTTGCAATGCACATACGCGCTTGCGGACTAATATCATTTACGTTTACTAATGCCACTGTAAAGAATGAATCCGAGAGGCGTGGAGACGTTGTTGATAGGGGCAGAAGTGCCCAACTAGCACAATTAGTAGCGAGAACATAGCAGTGACTATTGTAGGCACTTTAAAGTGTTTTGGTACTAGTCACAGGTCCGTAGTAGGAACGTTCCTAATACGTGTTCATGACCAAATTGGAGAATATTCTTTGGTGGCGATAACGGTTTTGGAACTTGTCTGGCTACGTTCCAATGATGTTGTGGTTCTGGAGCGGCGACGTTGTGGGGTAGACGCAGCAACTTTCAGAAAACTTTACCACTCCCCACTCTTTCAAATCGATGTTGGCCTTTCTTTGTCTTGCAACCGATTTTATTAAATTTATGTTTCACTCTTACATATGATTCTTGTTCTTGTTCCTTTTCCTAACTCAGAAACTTAATAGAATATCAAAAGGTAATATTAGATAGCAAAATTTGTGCTATTTTCTCAGGGTCACAATTAAAACGAATGCAATTTTACTGACAAACATATTGATAAAACGTCCGAATCTAACCACGCGCCTTTAAAATTTGCATTTTTTTAATGAAAATATTGTTTTTAAAATATGCAATGTCATGCGAGAATATGACACAATAGCCGAAACATATTTTTTATTGTTCTCAGGAACTTAACAATAATTTTGATGTAATCATTTGTTATATTTGGTGCAGAAAGAGATAAATTAAATTTTTTAATCAATTGTGAAATTATGGTTCATGTGTATAATAATGGCGTCAAAAATTTTGGCCATCAAATTTTTCAGAAAATATCACTTTAAGGTCGTTTTCACCAAGAAATGCTACTTGAAAGTAATTGCTACTTGGCAATAGTGACAAAGACTGCAAATACGTAACTTTAAAGTTATATTTACTACAAATCTGCGAATGGGCCTATAGCATCACTCTAAAGTCGTAGCAAAGTTGTGACTACCACAAATGACCTCTTTAAAGTTGCCGTTGCCACTTCATGGTTACATTTTTATCGATATTGATTCGGAACGTAAGTGTTAGCCATACGTTGACGTCTAAACTGAACACGCTCCTAGCTTTTGCTCTTTATTTACATAATTTCACATTGAAAAACCAATCAGCTGTCGCAATTTACTTGTTAATAAACATAAGTAAAAACTCTTTCAAATGGGTTATTCCACGCACCCTCGTTCCATTAAAGAATTTTAATGCGGTAGCTGTCACTTCGAGACGATTGAGGAGGGAGTATAAGATTATGCTCAGATATACTCAGTGATAAACAATATAGAAGAAAAGGTAGGCGTAATAAAATTGTGTTAAAATATTAAATTTTGTTGCCTTATTTTGAAGGAATTATGGATTCTTTTAAAATTGTGTTGATGCAGGAAAAACATGGGATATATTTTACTGTTCCGCATCAGTGGAAAAAAAACCGATATTTATTGTAGGCTGTGGCCTATTGTGGCAAACATATATAGGTTAGGTTTGTTGCATTAACTTTATCTACGGTCAACACTGGGAACTAGATGAAATTTACTTCATGGTAATTTCAGAGGTGACTTTGCACTTTGTAGTAGCCGTGCACAGTTCTGTAGGTAGCAGTAACGTCATTAACACCTATGATTATTACTTACAAGTTATACTACTTTAAAGGAATAGTGAAGATTCCCAGAACGTCGCCGCAACTATTAAAGATACTTGAAAGTGATCGCAACTTTGAAGTCACATTTCAGTGATGCGAATTAGTCGCTGCTACTATTGCCTACAACCTTCAAGTTCTGAAAAGCCGAAAGTCGTCCCACTGGTAACTACCACGTTCCCATGTACCACGAGAGCTACGTAGAAGTTGCATAACTATAAAGTAATTATTAATGGTAGAAACTACGAGGTAGGGACTGTAGACTTGTCCAATGAAGTTATTTTTACATCAGTCGTAAAAGTCGCAATTATGTAATGGTTACTCATCCGAGGTTCCATCTCAGTTACTGTGACTTTGGTGCTAGTTGGGTGGGGTTAAGTGACTTTATTTAGATTAGAATGTTATTTTTTTGCTTGCATGCCACTTAAGGCACAAATTTACTGGAAAACAAAAAGTTGTATTGATTATGAATATGTGAAAATTAAGGCATCCCCATTTTTCTTTTTTATCTCTGGCAAATGCAAACAAAACGTAAATATTTTGAACATTTAGGAAAATCGCCAATAGTACAAAAAGTTGTAATTTTAACCCCTATAATGCATGTGTTAAAAAAAAAGGGAATTTAATTTTAAATAACTTGATGTAAAAAAATACAGGGTGTTCTATTTGAAATAAAAAAGTTCTTGAGGTTTGAATTTGACAAAATGTAACGTGAAAATGGAACACTTGGTATACTATTATGGAATTTATCTTTAATGCAGAGTGTAGCTCGCCTTGTGTTCTTTCTATGTGCCAAGGAGCAAATGAGGATCTCCTACACGAAGAAAGTTACAAGGGTTCTAGCAAACTGTTGCACCTATAATTTTTTTTATAAAATGTCAAATATCTCCGAAACTGCTGGATTTAGATATAGAGTGTGCTACATGCCTGGACTCAGAATTTTAAGATCATTCCGAAAAGACGATAATATATAGGGTATTCCATTTAAAATAAGCAAGTTGGTATCGACTTCCGGTATATCCGGAAGTACCACATACTTGTAATTATTTTGGATCGATGGGCCACACCGACTTTAGTAACTCCCAAAAATTTCAAGAGGATATGTTTACCCGTTCTCCATATACTTCTAATGCTCCTATTGAATCACCCTGTATAACCATTTTCGCGTAAAACACACGAATGTTAAAATTAACATTTTCCGTGTGTATCGCCACAGAAACTTTATTGACCCTTGGAAAAATGAGTGAATTGTTAAATAATTTCAACATTTACCATACAATAACTAAAAGTAGTTGCGATACGAGTGCCTCCTCGGGCGAGTGTTAGTTTAGATTCTCAAGTGAGATACAAGAGTTTAGATATATTTATTTATTTATTTATTTAATCATACATCATCCAACAGTACAAAACCATTTATAGGATGGAAATCTAAAGTAACTTAACCTAACCTAACTAAAAAGTACAAATAGAAATTATGAAGGCGATTATACTGCACGACAGTAGATGAAATTTCTGACTGCTAGGCAAATATGTCCAATTCACTGCAATGAGTATCATAACTAGTACAAATATTAAAAAGAGGAGAAAACTTTAATACGTTAGATCTAGGAGTGGATAAATAAAAAGTATGAGAATGACGAGAATTAATCCGTGGGACATAGAAGTTCAGTTGGCTTAATATTTCACTACAATCTATTTTATTATACATAATTTTATCTAGAAAACGCAAAGCAAAGGACTCACGCCTTTCGGAAAGACTAATAATATCAAATTTTTCAAGTAATTGATTTTGAGAAGCTCCAATTGGTGGATATGTACCTTCAGTTTTCCAGTTTAAAAATTTCAGGAAGCGGCGCTGAATGTTTTCCAATTTATCATTATGAGTATTATACCCAGATTGCCAGACAAGTGAAGCATACTCCAGTTTAGACCGACAGAAAGCAAAATAAAGCATCTTTAAGGTTTTCGCATCATTAAAATCATGGCTGTTACGCAAAATGAAGCCTAACATTCTGTATGCATGCGAAATTACAGCGTCAATATGGTTAGTGAAGGTTAATTTTTTATCAAAAGTTACACCTAGATCCTTGAACGTAGATGGTCTGTTCAGCATGTCGCCATTAACATTATAATTATATATAATTGGGGATTCCTTGGTTGTATAACTCATAACATTGCACTTGCCAACATTTAGGTGAAGATCATTTTCATCGCACCAAGCCGATAACTTAGTTAAGTTGTTTTGAAGTTTTTTGCAGTCATTAAAATCATTAATCCTATGCAACATCTTGACGTCATCGGCATATATTAAGAAATATACATCTAAGTGATCACTGATGTCGTTAATAAAAATATTAAAGAAAAGGGGTCCAAGTATTGATCCCTGGGGTACTCCTGACGTGGCTCGGTATTCAACAGATTTATATCCATTATATGATACGAACTGAACTCTATCAGTCAAGTAACTCTCAAGAAATTGAAGTAAACCGTCAGACAATCCGAATTTGTCAAGTTTACAGAGAAGTTTCCTATGGTTCAGTCTGTCAAACGCCTTAGAAAAGTCAGTATAGACTGAGTCTACCTGTATTTGAGAATCAATTGATTCAGCAATGTACTGAGCAGCGCAGATTAAGTTCGTTACGGTGGAGCGACCTTTCATAAAACCGTGTTGTTGCATAGATATTTTCAGTTGAACATGTGCATAAATGTTATCATGTAGTAGGATTTCGAAAGCTTTACCAAAGTTACATATGATTGTTATCGGTCTATAATTGGTAACATCATTTCTTTCACCTTTTTTATACACAGGGCACACTTTGGAGTATTTCCAAATATCAGGAAAACAGCATTTCCTAAGACATAAATTAAAAATTATGCAGAGAGGATATGCAAAAATGCTGGCACAGTCTTTCAGTAGAAATGCTGGAATTCCATCTGGGCCCGCAGTAAGTTTAGGTTTAATTATTTTTAACGCCATGCAAACTTCAGCCTCGGAAAAGTGTTTAATGTCCAAACAGTCAAACGAAGGATTATTAGACTCGGTTACAGGGGCGTCCGAGATGTTAAGGAAGTAAGATTGCTCGAAAAAGTTAGCAAATGCATCGACGATGTATTTCCAACATCTTTATGAAATTGTTTCCAATTTTTTTACTTTTCCATATAGTACAACAGCATTATTGAACAGCTTATTAACTATATCTGTCATTAGACAAAACTTTCCCAGAAGAATTGTTCAACAAATATTCGAAACCTTTTGCAGCATCTATTGCATTATCTATAACTGTAATTTAGTGCCCATACATTATTACAATTGCCTGAAACGCATTCTTTTGTTTCCAATTGTTTCCATTTACCATCATTTAAATTTTTTCCATATAGATATAACATATGTATACACAAAATAGAGAAATAGTTTCATGATATAAAACGGAAAATTCAAACAACTTATACATTATTCCTACAGTTGCTAGAAAACCAATAGCTTAAAAATCAATTATTGGTGCCATATGTAAAAACAATTAATTGAAGAACGTAAGAAGCTGGAACGAAAAATACACAACAAACCACCAACACTTTACAACCAAAATTGTCATGGTTCTCTGTGTTTCAGAAATTTAGATCATACGCATATATATTACTGCAGTCAAGATTCGAACAGGAACCCACTTTGAAGCAGGTGTTCATAAAAAGAATTTCTACGCGGTGCCCTGAGACACCAAAGTTTCTATAATATGTTGTATTAAGCACTCATCAAAGTTCAGTTGTTATGTCTTTTTCTTTTCTTTCTATTGTTTCAACTATTTCTTAGGCTTCTATGTGTTATTAGATATATTATAAGTTTCATAAAAAAACTGCGAATAATTCAAAAAGTCCACCTCAAATTTAATTCCACATCGATTGTCATATAAAATATGGCACACGTTATTTGAAAAAATGTTTTTGGTATTTTTTTTATTCTTATTTTTGGACTCGAAAAGGTTGACTATGGCAGGGTACCAAACCTCAAATGTCTGTCTCATTTGCAAGTGAGAGATATTCTAATAGATGTCTTAAAAGAATCACCCTTTATACTATACAGGTACAACCATAAGAAATTAAGATGTATCGAAAATGTATCTCAATATGCTGCAAACGACACCCATATTATATACAGGGTGTTTGGTGCATCATGTGCCAAATTGAAATGGCCGACAGAAAGGGTTATCTGCTATCCTTTCAGGCCCCTTAACACTTCCCATGCCCTGCGGGATTTTTCATATCGACCTTCTATTTTTTTAATGAAAAAAATCCCAAATTCTACATTTAAATTCAAATTATAAAAGAAGTATTAGGCGTAGACTGCGAATTTCATTTTTATTTTGATGTGTGTTGTTGAAGGGTTCTTTTAAATCCAAAATTACTGGCATTAGTCATCTAGTTGTTTTATTATTCACTCGCAAACTTTTGGAATAGGTAAAATTTAAATTTGAACTTAGACTTTAGACGGCTATAAAAAAAAACTCAGAGCAACCGGGATCTTCCAACTCCCTCAAAAATTCTCTAGTCTATCCTCTTGCTAATGATGTGCCACATGTCATAAAAATCTTTTAATAACTTCGTGAATTCGCTAAATTAATGAATCGGGTCACATAAGTCTAATATTCAAAATTCCGAATAAAAAATTATTTTTGCTTAAATTATGCGTGGGAAACAGGTAAAATCTGTTATCTCACTCTTGCGAAGTAAAATCTATCTTCAATCTTTTTCTGTTCATTGGTTTTCTTGAAATCAAGAAACAGTTACATTTTTATCATTTATTAAACAAATTTAAAAATCTTGCTCAAAGTATTGGTCTCTGTTGCGAATGCAGGCCCGACATCTGCTTTGTATTTCGACAGTTGTTGTATGAAGTCGTATTTCCTCCCTAATTGTACCGAAAGCCGTTTCTATGCGTTGGACAAGAGGACAAGTTCCTCCCTAGCTCTTTGGCACGTCCCCAGACAAAAAAATCCCACGGAGTTAGGTCTGGGGAACGTGGAGGCCATTGAATAGGGCCATCTTGCCGAATCCACGCATTTGGGAACACATTGTCTAGATATTGTCTTACAATCAATCGCCAGTGCGCGGGACAGCCGTCATATTGAAAAACTATAGGCGTATGCATAGATTGGGCGGGATGGCCCTATTCAATGGCCTCCACGTTCCCCAGACTTAACTCCATCGGATTTTATGTCCGAGGTCGTGCAAAAGAGCTCGTGTACGCGACGGAGGTTGCGACTAGGGAGGAACTTGTCCTCTTGTCCAACTCATAGAAACGGCTTTCGGTACAATTAGGGAGGAAATACGACTTCATACAACAACTGTCGAAATACGAAGCAGAGGTCGGGCCTGCAATCGCAACAGAGATCAATACTTTGAACAAGATTTTTAAATTTTTTTAATAAATGATAAAATGATAAATGTAACTGTTTCTTTATTTCAAGAAAACCAATGAACAGAAAGAGATGGAAAATAGATTTTACTTCACAAGAGTGAGATAACAGATTTTACCTATTTCCCATGCACAATTTAAGCAAAAATAATTTTTTATTCGGAATTTTGAATATTAGCCTTATGTGATCCGATTCATTAATTTAGCGAATTCACGAAGTTATTAAAAGATTTTTATGACATGTGGCACATCACTAGCAAGAGGATAGACTAGAGAATTTTTGAGGGAGTTGGAAGATCCCGGTTGCTCTGAGTTTTTTTTATAGCCATGTAAAGTCTAACTTTAAATTTAAATTTTATCTATTCCTAAAGTTTGCGAGTGAATAAAAAAACAACTAGATGACTAATGCCAGTAATTTTGGATTTAAAAGAACCCTTCAACAATACACATCAAAATAAAAATGAAATTCGCAGTCTACGCCTAATATTTTTTTTATAATTTGAATTTAAATGTAGAATTTGTTTTTTTTTTCATTAAAAAGATAAAAGGTCGATATGAAAAATCCCGCAGGGCATGGGAAGTATTAAGGGGCCTGAAAGGATAGCAGATAACCCTTTCTGTCGGCCATTTCCATTTGGCACACGATGCACCAAACACCCTGTATATAGGAACAGACACACTTGTTAGAAACGTTTGAAAAATATTCCTTACATTTTTCTCGAAAACACTGTCACTAACCTATTCCCTTCTTTAATATTATGTAACCAAAATCAGTCATATTTAACATGATAAATAGTGATATACATACCAATTCTGGAAGACATTGTTTGATCATTTTCTTGAACATAAGGTCTCCCTCTTCAGCATCAAGGCATACAGAAAAACAATTTTTTACTGGACCCATGCACAAGCCACATACGTCTCGATTTTCCGAAATTTCATTTGTTTTAAGACAGACCTCTTTTAGATCTAGTTTTACACGGTCCTTGTCATTAACAAATGGAAATATGTAACCATGTGCATAGAAGCACACTGTTTTAAAATCACAACATTTTGTAAGCATTTCTGTACAGTTTATACACATCACGGGCTCTCGTATGGCAGTTATAAAATCCTAAAACAAAATTTGTCTAAAACATCACACGGCCAAGACGAGTTATAAGTATTAAATTTAATCAAATTTATTATATGTAAACTTCCGTTTGCTTACAGCTGAACGACATATGCGACTTACTATTTTTGGTAGAATTAGATCCAGGATACCCTTCGTCTCGTCTCCTATAACTCTAAATTTATCACATATTTTTAAACAAATTCCACATATTTTTTCTTCTGTCCCCATTTTCTATAGAACATGCACGGCAAAATATTTACAATAAATTTACAAGGTAAGTGGAGAATTAACTAGTTATTTTATGATAGTCCACTTTTTGATGTTTGTTTTGTGATGGTTTTGCTTTTTGTTTACAGGAATAGAAATCGTAGCTAATTTCGCACTATAAAGTAGAGATGGGAGGTTGGTTCTGTAACGTTGTTTTGTCGCGGTTACTCGCAACGAGAATCATCACTCTCACTAAGTAACGACCGCACGTTGTATGACGTATGTACAACTGACCTGCCTTGTGGCTGCAACGGACTTAAGTAATCGGTTACTATAACTACAGTGTTGCGAATTGTACGATAATTATCGTTTTTGTACTATAATTTCACCGGTTGTACGATATACGATAATACCTGTACGATAATGCTGATTTATACGATAATTTCAAGTGTTCACAGATTAGGTCATCTTTGAAGTAGGTACTTTAACACTAGGGTAAACTGTGTTGGTACTGATAATAGCAGTTACAAGTAACAAAAATCCCTATCCTCTACATTCCTTGCATTCGTATTATTGTATAGATGGGGTAGCCTTCAGCTCTTGGCAGTGGCCAATCGGTTTTGAAAAGTTTTGTGATAGGCGAAATTCATACTGAGCTCAGCGGCGTACGAAGCACTTTAAAAGTTAAAGGAAACAGAGCGTATATGTGTTGTAGGTATCAGCTATTTATAAGTTTTCAGTATTACAATGTCTATAGTCTGTTTTTAAACCTGGAGGAGCGTTTTAAATTTAACACGCTAAATCATACGTCTGTGATGGGACAGGCCAGTTTTACACAAGGCAACAGTCGAAAATTTTTGACATAAAAATTTTAATTTCATGTCATAAATTATTTAGTTATAATTTCCATTCTATCTTTTGCATATTATGTATCAATTTTAATTTCTTTTGCATAAATCTGAAGGTAAAAGTGACGAATTACTTGGTGCCTTTATATTGCGCAAATGGTATATGGATACTGTATAAATACCTAGAGGTCAAATAGAGGTCGATATGTAATAAAAAAAACACCCAAAAACACTTCAGTCATGTATTGTTGGTTGCCCAAAACACCAAAAAGGTTTTAGTGTATTTTCTACTTACTTTTATGGTGTGAATGGAACTTTCATGTTTACTCCTCCTGGTTTTTGAAATTAGGTTTATAGTAATGAACACCAAGCGCGCACCGCTACTGTTGTCATTCCGTCAGTCGGCGAAAGTGTGCGATAATGTACGATAATTTGAGCATCATCTTTGCTATAATTTGGTTCAGCACCAGTGTTGCCGTTTCGAGGGATATATCCCGATTAGCGGGATTTTTAAGTACACGAGGGATCAAAGGGATATTTACATCATTTTGAGGGACTTTTTGCTGCTTGATATTTTTACCATCTGGTGGTAAAAGAAGAAAACCAACATTTTTTGAATTAGGACGTTCTTAGGAATTTACAACATTTATGTCGCCATCTAACGTCGAGGACAGACATTATAGTGCACTCTAGTATAGAAAACTGAAAGTTCGATTATAATTATTATGTTCTTACATCTGTGTAATTCCGTCTCTGTCTGTCCGTCCTTCAAGTCTAAATAAATTAGTGTTAGTAGAAGCCCAGTTACTGTGCTTTAAAATTTGTGAAGTTTTGTGTTTGTTTACATTTGTGCCATTTTTATTATGGAAGAATCTTCTCCGGATTCAGAACATATTAAATGCAATGTGTGTGATTTGTAGCTTTTTGCAATAAAAAAAAACGGACATTGATTATCAACTGATGAATTATTAAAGAGGCATACGAATAAAGACGTAAGAAATTAATTTGACAGTGTTTTTTTTTTCAATGTGAGTTACTTAATTATGTTGTCTGTATTATATTTTTTTATATAGTTTCTTCGTCTTCGTTTATTGTTATACTACGTACTTGGTGTATAATTTTAATAAAAGTTTCGGTTTAAATAGAGTTTTTTTTTATATATTTTATTACCCATATTACATTAAAAGAATAAAGACTTACTAAATTAACGGCAAATTTAAAACGATGTTAAATTTTAACAATTTAAATTTGGCGGGATTTTCAAAGAAAATATGGGACATTTTGTTCCAGTGTGAGGGACATTTCGTTACACTCATGTGGCAACACTGTTCAGCACAGTTCGCAACACTGCTATAACATCTGAAGATGGGTTATATGTATTTTGGCTGGCAGGATCGAACTGTACAAAGATATACAGGTTATCCCATTTGTAAATCGGATTTTCATGTAAATTACATCGTAACCGGAAGTCGGCAATTTTGGTTTTTTTACATCACGTAATTGGATTCTTTTTTCATGTTACTATACCAGAGTTGAAAATAATCCATTGACCAGATCCAAAGTTACAAAACTGTCCTTTATTGGCTAAACCACTCGGTGTACCACACCCAAACCCAAGTTGCGGTTTGATATAATCCTGAGTATATGTTCTGTGGATATAATAGGTACCAGTCATTATAACATATCCAGCTGGTGAGAGCAAAATGAAATTTTCGAATAGAAGTGATTTAGTGCTAATTTATGTAATGTACCTACATGATGGTATCATATTCTGTAAACTACTGTAAAAATCACAGCGGGAAAAAATGGAAAGGAGTAACGCTTTGCAGGTAAAATATAATGCAGTTTTCACTTTACCTAGTTAAATTAACTGAGGGCCTATTATTTACTTAATTATGTCCGTGTGCACGCAATGATAATGAGAAGCATAGTATATCATTTTCTGGTATGCAATTTGCACGTTATTTGATTGAAGGTTTCATTCATCTTTTCTTCATTGAATGTAGAACAGTGCATCCGAAATTCCGAAATGACACTATTTCCATGGGCGTAGGTAGGTATATCGATTATGGTGTTATGTAGAATAAATTCTAGTCTGTAAGATATGAGTAAAAATATTTGTGATAGTGTATATACAGGGTCCTGCAGCTCACCTCCCGTCTTCTACTACACCTAAACGATTTATTTTAGAAAAATGATTCAAACGGGACAATAGACTGTTTGTTAGAGAGCACATTTTAAAAATATTTTTGAATATACAGGGTGTTCCAGAAATTGGTGGTGCATCAAAGTTGTATCTTTTTAAATGGAACACCCTGTAGTTTTATTGATTTTTGGGACCCTTTCGAGCTACTGTACATATCCCTAGAATATTATCAAATTTGATTTGATAGTTCCAGAGGAATAAATTAAAATCGAAAAAAAAAAATTTTTCGGCATATTTTAAAAAATTTATAAAAAATAGAAGAAACATCTTCAAACCAAAACTAAGAAACAGGTTGCTTATAATAAAAGGTTAGTTTATCCTACTATGAATATCGTAAAAATAGGATGTTCAAAATTCAATGCCAAACTTTTCAAAATGTAATGCTATTTTTCTCCATTTTTTCAAATGGGACACCCTGTATATTTTCATCTCATCGGATGCAGAATTAAAAAATGAGCATATTTTTTAATTACAATTATCTCGACTATCTTAAAGGTTTCACAGATATTCGTCAAAAACTACTACAAATCGTAAAATTATTATCTAATAGTTTTACTTAACATTTTTCAAATCAATAACTAGAACTTATGTTCAATATGTGTTCCGTTTTATCATTTAGCTCCTCTAATGTTATTAAATAAGCAAATACCTAAATTAGACAGTTTCTCATATAACTGTCTATGCAGTTCTCCTCTTGAAGGCGTAAATGAAGGGGAGTAAACAGAAATCATATTCCTGTTGTTTCTTAACCATAATAAGGTAATTTAGTAGATAGCGATGGAAACAAATTTGCTTACAAACTGTCATACAAATAGACATATGTCAATATTTTAAATTACGTATTAGTAATTTACAAGTTTTAAGCATTTTTTGTGATGGAGTACAGCAGAGAAGAGCTAGTAGATATGATTTTCATATTAGGAGAATCAGAAAGAAACTGTTTTTTGGCAAGTCGAGTTTACGCACAGCGTTATCCGGAACGGAGACATCCAGACAAAAGAAGCCTGAACAACTTATTAGAGAGATTTGTACAAACGGGACATGTAGACTATACAAAACCAGTTAGAAATAGACCCGCTCGAAATGAAGAAAATGAATTGTCTGTGCTATTATCTGTTACGGAAAACCCTTTCGTTAGTCAAAAAGCAGTCGGTGATGCCGTAGGTGTAAGTGAGAGAACCGTTCAACGAATTTTAAAGGACAACCGTTTTCATCCCTACCATATCCAGTTTCATCAACAACTCTTCGATGCAGATTTTGAGCAACGTGTCGAATTTTGCAATTGGGCGCAAGCTACAATTAGGATAAATTGTGAGTTTTTTGATAAGGTTTTGTTTTCTGATGAGGCCACATTTCATAAAAACGGATTTGTGAATCGCCATAACTTTCATTACTATTCCGACCACAACCCAAGGATTTTTAGGCAGGTTGACCAACAACACAGATGGTCAATAAATGTGTGGGGGGAATTATTGGTGAACATGTTATTGGTCCTCACTTTTTTAACGGACATTTGAATGGTGCTATGTATCTTGATTTTTTGCAAAATCAATTGCCAAATTTATGTCAAAATTTACCAATACCTTTGAGAGATGCAATGTGGCTGCAACACGACGGAGCCCCACCACATTATTCATTACAAGTCAGGGACCATCTCAATACAACCTTTCCAAACCGGTGGATTGGAAGAGGAGGGCCATGTAATTGGCCGCCCCGATCACCCGACTTCACTAAATTGGATTTCTTTTTGTGGGGCTACGTTAAGGAAATCGTTTATCAGGAACCTCCAACCACACCAGAAAACATGCAGCAAAGAATCAGGAACGCATTTCAAAACATTACACCCGACCTATTAGGAAGAGTAGCAAGATCATTTCATACCCGCCTTCGTTTGTGCCTCCAAGAGAACGGAAGACATATTGAACATAAGTTCTAGTTATTGATTTGAAAAATGTTAAGTAAAACTATTAGATAATAATTTTGCGATTTGTAGTAGTTTTTGACGAATATCTGTGAAACCTTTAAGATAGTCGAGATAATTGTAATTAAAAAATATGCTCATTTTTTAATTCTGCATCCGATGAGATAAAAATATACAGGGGTGTCCCATTTGAAAAAATGGAGAAAAATAGCATTACATTTTGAAAAGTTTGGCATTGAATTTTGAACATCCTGTATAAGTTATTTTTACGATATTCATAGTAGGATAAACTAACCTTTTATTATAAGCAACCTGTTCCTTAGTTTTGGTTTGAAGATGTTTTTTCTATTTTTTATAAATTTTTTAAAATATGACGAAAAAATTTTTTTTTTCGATTTTAATTTATTCCTCTGGAACTATCAAATCAAATTTGATAATATTCTAGGGATATGTACAGTAGCTCGAAGGGGTCCCAAAAATCAATAAAACTACAGGGTGTTCCATTTAAAAAGATACAATTTTGATGCACCACCAATTTCTGGAACACCCTGTATATTCAAAAATATTTTTAAAATGTGCTCTCTAACAAACAGTCTATTGTCCTGTTTGAATCATTTTTCTAAAATAAATCGTTTAGGTGTAGTAGAAGACGGGAGGTGAGCTGCAGGACCCTGTATACATAGTAGCCATTATTCTATGCTCATTTAATCCAAACATTTTTTAATTATTGAATATATATATAGGTAGTGAGATGGTTAGCTGTCAACCAACAACACAGGGCTGAAGGCAATAATAAATTTGACAAAAAACAGTTTTTTATTTTAGAAAAATCCCGCCCACTGGACAAAACTGGGAAAATCATAAAAGTGAAATAAAAAACAGCATTCAAAATTAATTATAACTTGTGTAAATATAAATCCAACGTCTGTCTGTATAGGTTAGGTTCATATTTACAGTGGCTGGCTTGTTTCCTTCTTTGAATATATTTCTTTTATACCTACTTGATATAATTACTTAAAAGTATATTATAACGAGATAAATTTTTTTATCACGGTAGAAATAAAAAAGTTTCTACAAAAACCCATTTAATTCTAACATGGTGAAATCAAATATATTATCAACTTTCACTCGTTTTACAATAGTCTTAAATATTTGGGCAATTAAATTAGAAAAGGTTTTGGCTGTGTAGTCAATCTCAGTGGCATCATTCAGGTAAAAGTGAATTCTGAAATATTCAAGTAAAATATTCGCAGGCCATATTTGCTTCGTTTTAAAATATTTACAATAGCTGCGCGTTTTTTTTGTTTTGTTTGTTTGTTTGTTTATGTCAATACACCACGGTGCAATTACTTTTGAGTAATAAATTATTACTATTATATATACATTACTATATACAGGGTTTTTAACAAGTCGATGCAAAGCCTTGCAGATGAGGTGACAAGGGAGATCATTTAGACTGCATTAAGCCAAACATACCTTAGTACAGTCTTACATTTTTTGAGAGTTTCGACCGTAAGACTGTACTAGGGTATGTTTGGCTTAATGTAGTCTAAATGATCTCCTCTATCACATCCGCAAGGGTTTGCATCGATCCTCCAAACACCCCATATGTATTTATTTTAAAGAAATTTTGGTAATAAATGCTATAAAACGTATTATTACATTTGAATTTATATTACTGTTTTCTTCGGTTTCCAAACGATCCTAAGAAACGAAAATTATGGTTAGAAAATATGAAATTAGTGGACTGAGCTCCAACACCAAGTTATGATAGGCTTTACAGTATTCATTTTGAAAAGAAATGGTTCTACCAGAGGGAAATAAAATTAAATTATTAAATGAAGCTGTGCCAACAATTTTCCTAGAATTACCCAGCCACTTACAAGTAAAGAAGGTGAGCATCGTTTCTTTAATAAGTAATCATTTTTTAACAATGTACCCCAACAGGCAATCAGTCGTGATCTGATTTTTCTTTTTATTTGCAGATATTTTTTTCTTGTTTCAGAGAACAAAAAGATGCCATCATATGACATCAAATATATAATGGTATATTTGAAAATCCTCCTAAGAAATAATGCAGGAAAATTATTTGTATTTGTGTTTTTGAAATAAATGTTTTGTGGCATTTGTATTTAGCTGGGTGTTATCTTCTATAAATATACTTATCCAATTCATTATGTATTATTTTTTATCACACAGGTAATTGAAAAACAAGTAAAAAGTTTACGTATCTTTTATGTGTAGCACTAATAATAATCAAGGTACGTATTCTAAATAAATTAACTGAATTTCAGTAGGTCTACATTCAGTCTCAGAAATATTCAAGTGATAACTTCTTTAACAGTGAAAGGAAAAGTATTTGATTGACACATTAATTTTTGTTTTTATTTTTAATTATCACATCACCCAACTTATTATTTCAACGTTTTTTAAAATGTAATATCTCGAATTGTTTACAATAAATGACACTAGTGGGGATAACCAAAAATATATATCCACAATGATGAGGGCTGCCGAATAAAAAAGATCGACGTGCCCAATAGTTTTCCCAATAACTTCATTTATTTCATACTTTTCATAGACTCACTGTATGCAAAATTTGTCGAAATGATATACATTGCACCCATTAATTGTATTATGAAGCTGGTTTTGGAAAAATACCAGTTTAGTATCGTTTTATTCCTTTGGCGTGACAAACTTGACACCTATACATATTGCACATATGTTCCGCCACTGGAGCTTGCTCTGTTCCGCCACTGGAGCTTGCTCTGTTTCTACTCTAAGGCATATAAGCATTACTATGCTACGGATATGGCAGTATTTGCGAGTATTTCATTGGCTGTTTCAAAGCTACGGCAAAGATTAGAGAATTAAGTACGGCTTGATGCCTACGTAAAATGTTATATATTTAAAAACTAATTTAACTTGAAGCAGATATGCGGAAAAAAAGTGCAAAATTTACCCCTACCATTAATTACTATAATATGAAAAATCACAAATTCTTGTGTCTATTTCACAAATATTTGATTAGTTTCGACAAAAACATTATGTATTTTAGTTGAATAAAATAAAGGTATTTGCATGTAAAAATAGAAACGAACCTCCAATATACTTAGTATTTTTTAGAAATCTCAATAATGCAAATTTTGTCATATGTAGCCAACTTTATGGAGGACATTGTAGGTATATAGGCTAGGGCACAAATGAAACTGATAACAAAAAATGAATTGCCCAATTCAGTTCATAACGATGAGTTATCAGAAAAAGAATTCAAAGACCAATATTGCTACAGTCCAGTAAGAACCATGGGGAGGTATATTCTTGCCAGGAAAGGATAGGATCGTAGTATTAGTAGGGGAAATGATGTTAGTAAAAATAAAATATTTCATATAATAAAAAAAAATCTGAAATATCTACGAGAATAACGAAAATAAATTATTCTTCTTTCAGCGGTAATAAATAAATATTCTGGTTGACAAAATATATATTAAAGAAATTAACAATAATTTTAAAACAAATAAATTAAAACAATTGTGAAAGGACAACGCATTGGCACGTTATCATAAACCCTAAAACACCTGAATACTACACTTGAACAATTTACGATACGTTTTCATAAACACTACAACACTACATTTGAACAATTTATCTACTCGACGCACGTTTCACCATTCGTGTATTAATAATAATAATAATACCGAATTAATCCAGCAGTTGAAATTGGCGCACCGTTCCAAAGGGATGGTACCCGAAACGGAAATACGCGTCTACCAATCGGGGAGTTACAGTCATACGTCTAATCCATACTATTATACAATATCACCCTAGTTGTGCTAAAGGGAAGGACTCCCGAGCTACCTGGAAATCCGAGGGCAGGAGGCCCGATGGAAGTCCTCCACACCGACACTCGCCACATTCCGGGGGAGTGACCACACCAAGCATTTTATTTATACAAATGTCATTCACCTACAGGCATTCTGGAGGGAACACATCATTTGCCCAAACCAAGAAAACTACTGGCTGGCCAACAACTTCAATGCACCCGGCATCGTTCCCGCCCGACGAACCCGTAGCACACAGGGGATACTGTATAAACAAATCAGGTAGCAACAAAAAATAGTCATGATGTAACTCTACCACACCCCAATGCACTTGGATTCGTCCTCGTACAATATAAGGCACACAAATAATAGGTGACAAGTGCAGTGCCCCCACAGTCCTGGAATAACTGCGTGAACGAACTATAGTGATACTGCCGAATTATGAATTTGAACTGGGTGTGCAAAAAAACTTTATCAGGGACCGCATAGTCAACATGCCAAAAATTATTGTAAATCGATGCAAATTTTTTATATTGTTATGTATTAGACCCCCTTGAAACTGGAGATTGATACGCCTATGCCTAAGAGTGAGTGACTGGAAACTTGTAGAAAGAGGTAGAGTTTTCTAGAGTGTGGTAGGAGAAGATTCTCGATTATGTTCTAGATAACTCTAGAGGCAATTTCAGGGTATATAAGGCGAGATTCCACGGCGGGAAGAGGAAGTTTATTAATGAGAAGTTCTACAAAAGAGCAGTTTGGTAACGAAAATGCGGTTAGAAGTATTGTTATTGTATAAACAGTAAATTATTAAATAAAGTGTTAGTGTTCATCTTTTGTTAAATTTATTTAGAACCCACAGATTCATATACAGGGTGTTTCCTAAGAGGTGGAAATACGCAACAATATATTTCGGCAGGGTAGGCATCAACAAAGATCTCATTTTTTCCTCTTCTTTTTTCGTGTTGCATTGTTCATATTAATAAATCACCGTTAACGAGACTGTTGATGCTACCCCAGCTGAACTGTGTTATTAGAATATGAATAAAATTCTTTCTGTTTAGGAATTATTTGAGCTAGAGGGCCAGCTCTATGGAATAGGGGATTGTGTCACGCAGGAAATAGTCAAATCCGGGAAAGTAACAAATGTTTGTATAAATAAAACATATTCGACCCTAGTCTATAGTTAGGAATTAAAAAAAACAATTAAATAATGTTAATACTGAGAGTAGAATTGGTTAACAATAAAACAAAGATTAAATACGACATTGACCGATTCTGCTAAATAAACAATTAGTTGCTAAATATATGAAACGAATATTCAAAACAAACGGGAGCTGGATTCTTTTTATTGATTGAGTTCCGACTTATTAGTGCTGACAGTCAGTCAGTTCTTAGTTTGTGTAGCTGAAGGGACACATCTCCTGCCACCAATGGTAAGGCCCCTTTTTCAAAGTGTTACAATTTTTGTTATGTTCTTTGTCCCTAAACCATTTTATGGCCCAGTGCCATGAATAAATGTTGTATTGTTTTTACATCTGTCTCGTTAATTCCCGACAACCCCAATCTCTCTTAGAAACCAAGTGGCCCCTGTAGTGGCCATTCCGGTGGTGGCGGTAGTTATGACAACACTCAACGTTGGATGGTTCGTCATTTATTGCATACGTAACTCCTGTATAGTATTTAGGGTTTTGGGTGAGTTGTACCCATGGAAATTGTTCTCACCTGGCCAAAGGTTAGTCTCAGCTGTTGGTGATTTTGATACTTTCTATTTGTGGAAAAACTTTGCCGTGATTGTATTGACATGGGTTCAGGTGCGCGTTGAGCTATTCTATTCTGATTTGGCCTGAACACGTTTCGTTTTTGTTGATGTCCAAAAACTTGGTTGTTTGTGGGGAATCTCATATTCGTATTTGGTCTAGGCTGAATTGGTACTTATAGGTTGACTAGAAAAACTTTGTTATGGTGGAAATTGCACAAATTGGTTTTTAACGACTTGTTTATTAATCAAATTTTTAGTTTGAATTTGAGTTTGCATGAAGTTTTCATTTTCAATACAAATTTATAGCTTCTTTGGGGGTTTCTTGACCTAATAAAGTCGCAAGTTCGCATGTTTAAATTCTGTAAAAAGTCTTTTAGACTTTGGAATTTATATTGGTCTATATAAATTAATTTCTGTCTGTGACAGGTTTTGAATTTAATTTAAAACATATAGTTTACTGTGGTTTATTTGAATGTGTCTAGTAAATTCAATTGGATCATCATTATGTTTTATTGTCATGGTGAATAATATTTGTTGTAAAATGTCTAACATTCGCCGATCGGTTGTCTCCGAGCGTGTCTCTAAGATTTTGTTTAATTAACGCCCAGGAATTTAATTCCGGGCGAGCGCCTATTAACATATGGGCCCTGTCTCTTAATTTACCCGATCTTATGCCTTCGACACATTTATTTAATCCGCGATCTGTAGTACTGCCGTATAGCTCATAACATTCGTCAACGGCATTGATAAATGGTTCTAATTCAAGTTCTTTGCCATCGTAAGGTGCTACTGAGTCAGCAAACAATTTTAGAACATTAATATTTGTAACATTTTCGGTAGCCATTTTTGGACTTTCTGTTTTATCCAGATCGGGGATAAAGAACAGAGTGTTGAGTCTAGTTGGTTATCATCGTCCATGAAATGGAAAATATGATTTTACAGATATTCTCTTATTAACAAATTAAATATGATAATAAATAATAAAATTTTGACAAGATGATTTGATCAGGTAATGCAAAATAACACCAAAAATTCTTAATTATTTTATTTATGGCTTCTTGAAATTTGGCACGAAGTGTGAAAATAACTTTTTTTCTTGAATAATTTTTTCTAACTCTGTTTCATGCGATAGTGAATTTGTAATTTGAACAGAAATGTTCTCACCTAACTAAAATTTCTTGGGTTTATACGATATAATACGAAACCGTAGAAGGGCCACAATAAATATTAAATATTTTTTTCTTAAATTCCGACTTCAAACTCGGAATTAGGTTATATTCCGATTTCAAACTCGGAATTTTGTTATATTCCGACTTCAATCTCGGAATTTTGTAAAATTCCGACTTCAAACTCGGAATTTTGTTAAATTCCGACTTCAAATTCGGAGTTTTGTTAAATTCCGACTTTAAACTCGGAATTGTGTTAAATTCCGACATTAAACTCGGAATTTTGTAAAATTCCGACTTCAAACTCGGAATTTTGTTATATTCCGACTTCAAACTCGGAATTTTGTTATATTCCGACTTCAATCTCGGAATTTTGTAAAATTCCGACTTCAAACTCGGAATTTTGTTAAATTCCGACTTCAAATTCGGAGTTTTGTTAAATTCCGACTTTAAACTCGGAATTGTGTTAAATTCCGACATTAAACTCGGAATTTTGTAAAATTCCGACTTCAAACTCGGAATTTTGTTATATTCCGACTTCAAACTCGGAATTTTGTTAAATTCAGACCTCAAACTCGGAATTTGTTAAAATTTCGACTTTGAACTCGGAATTTAACTAAATTTGTCTGAATTTTGGTATCTACAGTTTAAAAAATGTGGCGATCAAATGCAATATACTCAATTTTTATATTTGCGAAAATCGCATGATTGATAACAATTTCAGAAAAATGTCAGCAACAGTACATTTATTCAGTTATATAAACAGAGAGCCTGTCAAATCAGAAACAAAATGTGTCTTAGATACAGATAAATAATCATAATGATTTATTTAAATAGGTACAACCTAATTCATATTACATTTAATTATATAAACAAAAAATAGCTAATAATAATTAAAAACATACATTAAGAGAATACATATATAAATAAAATATCTAAAGTGCGCACAAACAGAAAAACAAATATAATTTACATACTTTTGAAAAAAAAAAAATTTAAGTAAGATTTCTTTAATATTACGTTTAAAAGATTTTAGTGACTTTGGGCTCTTAACTTCAGTTGGAAGTCTGTTATATTAATTAAATCCTTTATAGAACAGGCAATTCCTTGATTTTTTAGTATAGGTTTTACTGATATGCATATTATCCCTACTTCTTGTGAGGTAGTCATGAATTTCATTATTAAAGGTAATGTTCACATACAGGTATAATAATAATAATAAACAAACTTTATTTAATAAGCTCATATAAACACATAAATTATTATGTGCTCATTAGAGCAATGAAACAATTAGTACAGTTTAACTTATTAAAATAGGTTGTATTGTAATTAATCTGTAACAAGTTACAGAAAAATCCCGTCTTCCATACAACCTAGGGACCATTAAGGGCATGTAGAAAACTAAAACTAACAAGATAATACTAATAAAATTAGAAATATTCCAATACAGGGCACACAGTAATTTTATATATTACACGGTTGGCACATCAAAATAAAAAAATGTATATATAAAAAAATAATACCTGATATAATATATATATATATATATAGCCTTTATTTAGCATTGCTAACAAGATACAACAAATTATAAACATAAACATAAGACAAGAAAAAAATAATAATTTCAATTAATACCTAGCCCTTACTTACTAAAAAGTTGCTTTAACATAAATTGCACATTCTCTCTTAAAACTAGATAGATTACTACTATTTTTTATTGAAACTGGCAGTCGATTATAAAGTTGCAAACCCTTTGAAAAAAGATGATTTCTGCTATAGTCAGTTAAAGTATTTTCGATGTAGAAGTTGTGGTTGTTTCGAGTGTTATAATTATGTATATCTCCAACAAAAACACAATTATCTAAAAGATGTTTTGGAGCTAAGCCTTTCACAATTTTAAAAATCAAAACAAAAGAATGAAAAATTACATTTTGATAAACAGACATGAACTGTAAAGTATTTAACATAAAACGTATTGGTGTTAAAAAATTGCATCCTAAAATTGCTCGCATGGCTTTATTTTGTAGTAACTGCAGATTTCTGAATGATTCACTACTGAACATTAGCATTAAAGAGGGACAATAATTAAAATGGGGTGCAATTATGGTTTTATAAATTAGTACTTTCGACCACTGACTTAGGTAATAACTAATCCTACGTAAAAAATATATTTTTTTTGCAACTTTTTTTATCACATATGTCGCATGATCTAATAATGTCAAATGTTGATCAATGATGACTCCTAAATATTTAATTTCATGAACACATTCAATTCTTGTATCATTAATTTTTACTACCACAGAATTCCTATCTATACCAGAGCTATATCGATAATGCATAATATTAGACAAAATAATTAATTGATATTTACAGCACATTTTTAGATATTAAAATTAATGTTAGAAGCTTTTTAAATGTAATTAGTTTAAGATACTTAATCTCTAGAGGTAATAAATTTACAACTTCGCATACGACATATGAAAGAACTTCTGATATGAAGAAGTGTGATGAAGTGGGATTGTTAGCATATCTTTGCGACGTAAATTTATATGGTGGACATCAGTTCTGAAACTTATTTTGCCATACAAATATGATAGGGATTTGTTCGCAATAATTTTTGTAAATAGAGCACTACTGTGTAGAAACCTTGTTTTGTAGATGGGTAACCAGTTTAACTCTGCCATTTATGGGACACTGCCTGATATCTTCTTAGTCCGAAAATGAGATGAATACTGTCGAGTACATGAATTTTGTACTCGTTGCAAATGCTGACAATCATGTTTAGTTAGACATGGGCTATATACTAAGTAAGTAAGTAAGTACGTCACAGTACATTAAATGTGAGAGTACTAAGCTTTCACATAATACTGTTTTTACGTTCTTGTTAAGTATCTTACGGTTGATATAAATTAATCTAAGATTTGATGGTAGAAGTTTATTTAAAATTTTATAATAAAGACCATAGTTAAGTATCAATCAAGGTTAATTCCATGGTTAAAATAATAATATCTGACATATCAATATTGTTACAAAACTTTTTACCACTATCAAATTTGTTTCGAAATGGTTTCTGAGGATGTTCCTAGAGTTCTATCTATGACACTCTTTCATGAATCAACACGTGCCTTTTCAAAGATCCCCTAAATTTTGTTATAAAGGAACAGCTGCTGCATCTGTATACCGTTACTTCTGAAAGTTCTCGATGAGTCAACATGTGTCGTGTTAAATACTTCTTTACTTTTGTTATATACGAGCAGCTGCTGCATTTGTATACTGTCACTTCTGAAAGTTCTCGATGAGTCAACATGTGTGGCTTTAAATCCTTCTTTCGTTTTGTTACATACGAACAGCTTTCGCATTTGTATACTGTTACTTCTGAGAGTTCTCGATGAATCAACATGTGTAACTTTAAATGAATCTTTCGTTTTGTTACATACAAACAGCTTTCGCATCTGTATACTGTAACTTCTGAAAGTTCCCGATGAGTCAACATGTGTGACTTTAATTGACCCTTTCGTTTTGTAACATATGAACAACTTTCACATCTGTATACTGTTACCTCAGAAAGTTCTCGATGAGTCAACATGTGACTTGTTAAATTCCTCTTTAGTTTCGTTATGTAGGAACAGCTGCTGCATCTGTATGCCGTTACTTCTGAAAGTTCTCGATGAGTGAACATGTGTAACTTTAAAGTCCTCCTTCGTTTTGTTACATACGGACAGCTTTCACATTTGTATACTGTTACCTCTGGAAATTCTTGATGGGTCAACATGTGTGATTGGAGTGATTTTTTATATTTTGTTACGAATGAACAGCTTTCACATGTATATACTTTTACTTCTGAAAGTTCTCGATGGGTTAACATGTGTGTTTGTAAATAACTCTTTTGTTTCGTTACATACAAACAGCTGTCACATCTGTATACTGGAACTTCTGAAAGATCTCGGTGGGTCAACATGTGTGTTTGTAAAGTCCCTTTTCGTTTTGCTACGTATGAACAGCTTTCACACCTGTATACTGTCACCTCTGAAAGTTCTCGATGGATCAACATGTGTGCTTGTAAAGCCCCCTTTCGTTTTGCTACATACGAGCAGACATCACATCTGTATACTGTGACTTCTGAAAGTTCTCGATGGGTCAACATGTGTTTTTGTAAATTCCCCTTTTGTTTTGCTACATATGAACAGCTTTCACATCTGTATACTGTCACTCCTGAAAGTTCTCGATGGGTCAACATGTGTCGATTTAAACTCCCCTTTTGTTTTGCTACATACAAACAAATATTACATCTGTATATTGTAACTTCTGAAAGTTCTTGGTGGGTCAACATGTGTTTTTGTAAATTTCCCTTTTGTTTTGCTACATATGAACAGCTTTCACATCTGTATACTGTCACCTCTGAAAGTTCTCGATGGGTTAACATGTGTGTTTGTAAATTCCCCTTTCGTTTAGCTACATACGAACAGATATCACATTTGTATACTGTGATTTCGGAAAGTTCTCGATGGATCAACATGTGTCGATTTAAACACTCCTTTTGTTTTGCCACATATGAACAGATATCACATCGGTATACTGTCACCTCTGAAAGTTCTCGATGGGTCAACATGTGTCTTTGTAAATTCCCCTTTCGTTTTGCTACATACGGACAGCTTTCACATCTGTATACTGTTACTTCTGAAAGTTCTTGATGAGTCAACATGTGTGACTTTAAATTCCCCTTTTGTTTCGTTACATGGGAACAGATTTTACATGTGTATAATGTTACTTCTGGAAGTTCTCGATGGGTCAATAGGTGTATTTTTAGAGATGTTTTACATCTGGTTATGGTTGGACAACTTCGACATTTGTACTCTGTGAATCCTGATGTGTTTCGATAATTATGAGCTGATTCTCTCTCAATTGATTGTGATGAGGTTGGAGCATCTTGAAAACTGAAAATATTTATATCTATTACTACTTAGACTCTTTGCAATATCATTTAGTGTCTACTGAGGAAAATACAAATATATAATTTTATTTGCATATAGGTGACAGCCCCCGAAACTACTGGCTCAATTTTAGTGAAACTGATTTAATCAACTGTATGGTAATTTGAGAACTTGACAGTATCTACCTGCTACCTGTCATCTGACTACATCAAGTATGGTCTGAGTGTGATAAAGCCGACAGAGTTCAAATTTTTATATTTTTATTTATTTACCTAGAAAGTCTATTTTCACTCAAAGCAACGGAAAAATTCAAACTTTAAATCTTATCCACAAGGTGCGATAAAGGGCAAATGTAACATATCGAAATTCAAAATTGAATAAGTCTATTTATAAACTACACAATAAACTGAGTGAATTTGTGTGGAAACTGAATAAATTTATGGCAGGGAAATTGTGCTTTATAGATGCTAACAAAGACCATAATCCTAGACCAAGAAAATCTTATTAGGTTAGTGCGAATATATAAAATATATTTTGTCATAATAATTGCAAAAATTTAGTACACATCCAGATATATAATTATGCTAACACACAAATTTTTTATATTGATTTATAGCTGACACCAAAATATAAAAAGCATTGACGGTTTCTTATCTACAAAGAATAAAAAGGATGCCGACAAAGGCAAAGGGTGCCGAAATGCTCCTTATATTTTGAACACAAGTATATCTAGTGATTCTCCACGAACTATTGGGATTGATTAAACTGATGATATTTCTGTCACAAGACAATACTTGTGGTAAATGATATGTTTGAAACAACATCTAATATCAACTCAACAATGTTTAACATAACAGCAGGTAATCTATGTACGATAACCACCGACAATAATTTTGTACATCCCAGTTTGTCTCAAAATCAACTTTAATGTAGAAAAACAAGATTACAAGACACATCATTTAAATATACAATGTTTTATGAATAAAGTAATTAAAATTGATAAATGACAAACATATAGATATTTTGTTTGTGTCGCATCAGGCAATATTGATCATATTTGTCTCAATAATTTCAAAATCGCTAGTAACTTTTCTCGTACCAATCATATTCATAGGGATCATCGATTTTTGTTAGAAATTATATTGAAGCCACTCGGGTTGGTACGAATAACTTTCTTGTGGAATGGGAAATAGTGATATCTGAGCATCAAAACATACTAAAATTGTCATTGTATAATTTATAGACCGCCTAGTGCAGATATAAATGTATTTTTAATAATCCCACATCTGTGTTAACTTTAGTTAGCAAAAAATTTTACTACAGCGTGTTATGTGGTGCGATATCTTAATGTAGCTGCAACACGTCAGGAAAAATAATACCTGAATCAGCAACAGCAACAATGATGCACCAAATGTACCAAATTCAACTGAAAATTAATTTTGGAAACAACAAATCGGTCAATTAGAAAGCACAATTAAAGACAAAGATACAATCATTCAGGACAAGAGTTATATAATTCAAGTTCTTGAAGACAAGAATTGATAGAGAAAAAAACACTCAAAAATAAAGAAAGAAAATAAGGAGTCTCTGACTGATCCGCCTAAGCTAACAGAACCAAAATTATAGTTTAATCAGGTAGTTAGGAAGGACCTACGAAACACAAAAATACCAACAACACATGTGGAAAATAAAAAGAATATAAACCCCTCAGGAAAAAATATTAACTCGTCAAACTGTAACACAAAAGAAAGAGACATTAACAATCAACACATTGACAATGAAACTAAACTAAAAACCACAAAGAATATGGAAATACAAAATAAACATAGAAATTAACAGCGATGGGGAATATCAACAAACTAGGAGACAGAAAAAATTACGAAGTTAAACGAGATCACAGAAATAGAAACAAAAATAAAATTATAGCAGATGGCGAACAGAAACCAGCAAAACATGATGCCACGGGGTGGAATAATGGTGTAGCTTCTACTCTCATGTGTAAAGCGGAAGGTAACCGAAAAAGACATAAAATCTTATTAAAGTAAAAAACCAGGATGTGAAGATACGGAATCTGTAATCAAAGAAATTGAAACAGACCCAATAGAACAAATGTTTCATGTTTGGTGCTCCTTTCATCGTGAAAGATAATGTCTTTGCAAGAAGTTTCTGGCGAAAAGGTGTAAGTGTAGAACGTTTTATTTTTAAAAAATGTTAAGAAAAGAAAAATGAGGTTAAAGACCAATCTGTTGATTTTTTATAAATACAAAGCCACCAACTGACGTTTTTAGTCTAGTACACGTTAGACGTTAGACAATTTATTGCAGCAAATAAAATTAATGTTTCAGCAGTATCGGAAAGCTGGCTTAACCCCGATATGCCATCTTCGCTATTCAAAATAGAGAAATATATACGTATCTGCTCTGACCAAATAACAAGCGACAGAGGTGTAGCAATGCAGAGACAAAATAAATTTAAACCATAAAAACTTAATACAGATATTGAACGTGATATTAACCAACTATGAGTTAAATTTAAATACAACAAATTAATCTTTAAAATAGGAGTTATTTATCGACCTCTGTACCAATTTTTCATCTACATTTCTTATATGATGATTTACCTGATATTATACATGACTATGATATATGTATTCTCACTGGAGATCTGAACATCTGAACATCAATATCAAAGTAACGTGTGTTCATATTTATCGACGGCTAATTAAGAATACTCCAGGAACCTTAATGTTTATTATGGGATTTTTAGAATCATTATAACTTGGGTTGATTGTTTAGTTATGTCTGGGTTGTTATTATAGCTTTACATAAGGTAATTTTCCGTGTTACCTACTATTAGAAGGAAATTTGGTTAATCTGAAAATGATTAACACACATACAAAATTTAGTAATCACTACAAGGGGGCATATATTTTATGACTTATTGTACCTGTTCAAGCTAATGCTCCACCTCTAGTGGAGAATACCCCATTTAGTTAAACAGATAAGGTTGTAAACATTCGAATTTACCTCTCCTTGGTCAGCTGTCATATGTAAGAGCTAGGTAATAACAGAGAGTTTAATAACTAGAGAAGACAAGCCGAGGATTTGCCGGGAGTCACGATTTGGTTGTCTTGGAGACGGTAGGCTCGTACCCTCTCTCTCTCCACTTTGTTTTACAAAGCAACACAGCCTTATACCCAGCGCGCTTTGATTTCACAAATACCGTCAATTTTAAATCTTTGTTTTGAATAGCGTTCTGCTTTATTTACAATTACACGTGTTTTCTCAAATTTTTCTTCTGTTTATAACTTTTAATCTGTTTATCACGTTTAATTTGTATATTAATTAATTTTTTTTTGTGATAATTGTGCTTGCAAAGTTTGTAGAAAAACTAAGTCACCCATAAGTCCCAGGTTGGTATACACCTATTGTCATCTGTCATACTGTCATTGTATTGCAATCGCCACCTCCCCTCATGTACTGTGCGACAAAGAGAGAACGAACTGTGTGAGAAGGATGAGAAGCCTACAGCTTACCGCTGCTTATACATTACGCTTATCGAGCTTGTCTCCTCTATTTGTTAAACTCTTTGGGTAATAATGTGTTACCAATTAATTGGTTCTAAATGAAACATTTACTAAAGTCATTAAATCGTGGTTTTATTTATTTTATTGCTTATATGGTCCAATAATGGGTTTTGTGTATCTTATTTTTATTCTAAGGAGAGTTTTAATCATTCTATGGCTGGAACTAACTTTCTGTTAGTTAGTTAGTAGATTGGTCATTAAAAAAAAAACAGGTGTTTAGAAAAAAACGTCAAGCCGATTAGTCAAGATTTTTATAATTGCTTGCAAAAGCCACCCCAACTTAATTACTGGGGATTATATGATAAAATTCTTTCATTTGGAAAACCTAACTGTGGGTAGCTGTTTGAAGCCAAAGTTTATTATATAGGACTTCTAAATAGGCAATAAATACGACATTGTTGAATATCTGTTTGTGCCGACTATTTTGCGGGTAAGCACCATCTTTGCATTTTCTGGAAATACCGACTCCTAATTTGTGTCCTTCTTTTATGTAGGCAATTTGGGTAATTTGTGATAATTTGGTAAATCTGGAAAATTAGACATTGTACTCAAGTGGTACTAAGTTACATAAAATTGTGAAGCTGAAAGGTTGTGGATGTCTATTTGGTTTTTACCGACTTGGAAATTGGTGAATCGATTGTTGGGAGATCTCGCAACACCATTTTCTGAAGTCGTTGTTTTGGTATGGTCACCTGGTCACATGTCACAGTTGAGACACTTAGTTTCTGGTTATGAGGTCCTATGAACTTAAATGTTGATGAGATACTGAGGCTGAGGTGTGTCAGAGATTTGATTTTAGATATTTAAGTATTGTTAAGTTGGCAGAATTGCAGATAGTTTTTTGACAGTTATGTTTTAGGTATAAAAAGTGATCAAGATTGTTGTAACGTGTTTCGTAATAAAAGCTATATAAAATACTTTTGTGTATATTTGAAAATAATTAAATACGTGGATCGCAGTGTGGTTCATGACATGGCGCTGTGGTTTTTGTAAAAAAAAAATACAATCTTGAGGACAAAAAACAGTATAGAACTATTGCGTTCATAGAACCGGAAGGTCCTAAAGCCAAGCAAAAAATAGAAAATGGAGAACATTAAACAGATAATTATCGTTAGTTGGGGACGTAGAGAGCAACTTCAGAAAATGGAAACAACGTTTCCATATTTTCATGGATGCATCAGGTATGGCAGCTGAAACCATATCGAGAGAAAGGAAAGTTGCTATTTTGCTTCATAGTATAGGTCCTGAAACATTGGAAATTTATGACACGCTTGAAATTCCCGAGGCTGAGAAAAAAGATTGGAAGTACTCCAAAGGTTTGAAAATTATTTTATTCCAGCATCGAATGAGACTGTTAACAGACATTTGTTTAACACAAGAAATTAAAATGAGGGTGAAACTGTCGGCATATTTGTAACCGATCTTAGGAAACTTAGTAAAAATTGTAATTATGGAACTTTACGGGATAGCTTAATAAGAGATAGGATAGTATGTGGAATAAAAGATAAAAAAGTCAGAGACAGATTATTATATATGCAAAGCTGCTGAGATATCAGATTTACAATCGAAACAGTTGTCAGATGATAGTAGAGTGCAAGTAGTGAATAAAAAAGAAAAAATGGGAAAGCATACCAGAAATAGATGGAAAGTAGATGAAACAAAAAACCATCAGAATAAAGGGCAACATAAAAATGAAAAACCCAAGGAATGTGGATCGTGTGGCATGATACACGAGTATAGAAAATGTCCAGCCTATAATAAAATTTGTAATAATAGTAAAAAATATAATCACTTTGCAAAGAAGTGTCGTTATAAAAAGATGAATATGATACAACAAAATGATGCTGGTGGTGAACAAGAATTACAGGATTTTTTCATTGAAATAATAATTAAGGAAAAACAATATGAAGTAAATAGCATATCGGAATGGTACAAAGAGGATGTAGTAAATGGAAAAAAAATTGATTGTAAGATGGATACAGGTGCAGAGGTGAATATATTAAACATGAATACTGCCAAAGAAGTGGGAGCCAAAATTGAGTATTTTAAAATAAAATTGAAAAATTACAATGGTTCACCAATTAAGACTAGCGGAAAAACAACACTGCCTTGCATCGTAAATAACTTTAAGTACGACATGAAGTTTGAGGTTATTAATTTTGAAGCTCCTTGTATAATAGAATTACCGTTTATTGAGAAGTTTAATTTATTACTGAGAGTAGATGCAGTTAGCAAAGGAGCATTAGAGCAACTCTTAGAGAAATATTCAAATTTATTCAACGGAATAGGGGAATTAAGCAGTGATTATAAAATAAAACTGAAAGAAAACTGTTGTCCAGTAGCTGAACATGCCAGAAAAAATCCTATTGGTATTGTGGATGATGTAAAGAAAGAATTAGACAGAATGGAACATTCTGGAATAATAAAAAAGTTACAGAGCCTACAGAATGGGTGAGATCAATGGTTGTGGTTAAAAAACCAGATAATACACTAAGAATATGTTTGGATCTTCAAAACCTAAACAAAGGCATCGTCAGAGAGAGATATCAACTGTCCACCTTTGAAGAGATAGCTGCCAGAATGCCGAAGGTCAAAGTATTTTCTATTTTGGAAGCCAATAAGGGTTTCTATCAAATTAAACTCGCTCGTGAAAGTGAATTGTTAACAACATTTAATGCTGGAAAATATGGTCGTTATTCCTACTTACGTGTACCTTATGGATTATGTTCAGCTCCTGAGGTATGTCACAGGACATTCGAAGACATATTTGGAAGCTTACCCGGAGTGGAAATATATATTGATGACATCATAGTGTGGGGTGAAAATGAACAGCAAAATTTGGAGAGGTTGACATGAATTACACATGATTACACAATTATACAGTCAGGGCTGCCACGCTCAAAAGGCAGGCCAAAAACTGTATCTTCTTATGTGACAGCCAGTGAACTTTCTAATGTTTTATTACTCGACGCTATAATATGTTTTATTTCTTTTTGTCCTTTTAACTGTCCTTATAATATTAATATTAAGTAAATGTACGAGTTTACGAGAAAACAAATCTATATAATCAACTATGGCCAAATTGATGGGCTGACAGATGCCAGAAGTCTACTGCTGTGATTTATGATCGATGGATTAATTCATGTAAAGATGAGTTTCCAAAAAAGCCACATAGTTCCTGGACTAGAAAATTACTATCACAACATAATTTGGTTCCTAACTATAAAAATTAGATGATCACGTATACTGCAAACTTTCTATGTTTTTATATCTCAATTAAAATAGAGAGACAAATAGTGATATGCGAAGAGGGCTGGGTAAGTTTCATCCTAAATAAAATGGTAATAAAAAATTTGAGAAAATAAATTTTCCATATCTAAAATGAAATTCCATTTAATATTACCTGTTGACATCTTGGTCATCTGTTTTAATTTCAATTTCTTCTTTAACAAGAAATTTTTGTTCCTCCAGTTTAACATCTCTCTCTTCATAGAAGAACATTTGTTCTAATTTAAATGCATCAGCTTCGTTACCAATTTTTCCCTCATCAGCATTTTCTATTTCTTCACAGAATTGTTCTTCTACCTTAATTTCATCAATCAAGGTATCATCTACCTCAGTTTTTATTTCATCTTTTATTGTAAATTGTAATAAACTACTTAACTCTATTTGACCTTTACTGTTTATATCTAGACTGTTACGATACTTTGTAATTTTGTTTTCTGTAAGCGAACAGGTAGTCACAAATCGAAAACAGTGTTCTAGAGAGTCATGGCAGGAGGGACAGATTACAGGTTTCTTGATGGTGCTTAAATCCTGTCAATCAAAAAATTTATATTGAAAATTAATCATATATGAAGACAGTAATACTTGTTTAGAGGAAAACAGGCATAGCCGGATAAGTGTGGGTAAATTGCCTCCAATAGGAGGACCTATTAAAAACTATATCAGTATGTAGGTAAGGTAAATGATTTATCCAATTTTTCGATTGCAATTTTATAGTTGTTTGAAGATATTTCAATAAAATTTCCATGTAATGCAACAAATAATTTACTTTATTACTAGCATTGCTCGGCACACTTTAATCAAAAGTTATGCTTCACCCACCTAAACCTTGCTTAAGATATTCTCCATATAATAAGGAAATAATAGTAAAAATTTCATCAAAATCTGCCAGGTGGTTGTCGAGATTAGCCCGACCGAACAGACAGGCAAATGGACGTAGAGCGGAAGCTTTATTGCATACTTTGCTTGCGGTTTGCTTTATTCTTGCTCCGATTTTAAATATATCTCTTTGAACAGACAGACAGATGATCAGCGGAGACATTAAAAATGCTACTAATTATCCCTACCCTGGTCAGGTTTCGAACCCGAGACTCCGTGGCCACAAAGATAACACAGTACTGCACCACTGAGCCCATAAATACTATGCCATACTATATTTGTTTATACTATGTAGTATATTCATCAACTTATTAGTGATGTATATAAGAAAAAATATGTGCTATGTTCTCTTGATTGTTTGTTCCCATGTGATTCCCATATGTAGTTAATGAGAAATACATTTTTCAAAAAGTCTTCCTTTTAGAAGTTTTGTAGAAATATCTCCAGAACAACTGTAAAATGGCGAATGAAACTTCCATGGTCATTTACCCATAGCCCTGTCTACACATTGATATATTTATTCACAGAACTTCCTATAGGGGACAATTCCTGTGCTTTTACCCTTTGGTAAATATGGAAATTAGCATAGCAAAAATAATATCGCCATAATATATTATGTGCAAAATTTATGGACCTGACCTTGTAAAAACCAAACGTACACCATGAAAACAGCAAGAGCTATCTGTAAAAGGTTGAGCCGATGAAGTGATACAATGTGTTTAACGTGTTACTATACACAGCGATAATGAAGAAAATTATTTTGTGCCTGGGCGGGAAGTTGTTCATTGTTGGGGACGATATTAATTTATTTTATTTATAATAATTTTCATCATTATAAACAAATATTTTTTAATGTATAATATTAGCGTTTGGGAGTTTGCGGTAGGAGTGAGATGGTTATATCAGAGGCTATATCTGTCTCACTTCAAACAAACACAATGAGCCGGTTCATCAATGCGAGGATAAAGTTATCATATGGTTAAATTATAGTTTAGTAATACAGTGGGGTCACTTCCCCCACTTCCCTCACATTGACAAACCGGCCCTTAGAGCCACTTTTTCAATGCTAGGATAAGAGTTATCCTATGGTTAAATCACAGTTTAATAATACAGTAGGGTCACTTCCCATACTGAGTGTGCACACATCGATAGCCTTACTAATTTAACTATAGGATAACACTTTCCTCACATTGATAAACCGGTCCTAAGGCAAGTATCATATACCTGAAGGTCAATTATAGATAATGTTCGAAAATTGACAATTTCGTTTATTGGCGAAGTTCCGACACCGAACATTAGTATTATTGATAGTTGCAATGCACATACGCGCTTGCAGAATAATATTATTTATGTTTAGTAATGCCGCTGTAAAGAATGAATCCAAGGAGCATGGAGACGTTGTTGATAGGAGCAGAAGTGCCCAACTAGCACAATTAGTCGCGAGAATGTAGCAGCGACTATTGTAGGCACTTTAAAGTGTTTTGGTACTAGTCACAGGCACATAGTAGGAACGTTCCTAATACGTGTGTATGACCAAAATGAGGAACATTTTTTGGTGACGATAACATTCCAGCCATGTTGTTGGAACTTGTCTGGCTATGTTCCGATGATGTTGTGGTTCTGGAGCGGCGACGTCGTGGCATAGATGTAGCAACTTTCAGAAAACTTTACCACTCCCCACTCTTTCAAATCGATGTTGGCTTCTCTTTAATAATTATTTTTTTATTTTATTTCTTATCACATTATTCCTTGGTTACCAGTGTGTACCATTTTTTTAAACTACATATTTTTCTATAAGCATATATTTACGTAAACGAATAATTACAAACATACAAACATATATCTTTTTTTTGTTCATTTTTTAATGAAAATATTGTTTTTAAAATATGTAATGTCATGCGAGAATATGAGAGAATAATTTTTATGTATTCATTTGTTATATTTGGTGCAGAAAGAGATAGATTAAATTTTTTAGTCAGTTGTGAAATTATGGTTCATGTGTATAATAATGGCGTCAAAAATTTTGGCCATCAAAATGGTATTTCAGAAAATATCCTGTGCCGAGCCAGATTTCTGGTTTGGCCCGTTCACTCCACTATCACAGCAAAATATCGTCCTTTCCGATTAATTTGAGACATAAAACGCCTTTCAACTACCATTATTTCCTGAGAAATCACCGTTTCTAAAGTCCATGTTTTCCATCCGACATAAATTTCGGTAGTAATGTAGACGACTGAAATTTATGATAAAAGTAAATAAAATGTCAGTAGTACAGGGTGCGAAAAATAATGTTTGGTATAGGGTGAGCCAAATTTGTCGAAAAGGTCGCTTTCACCAAGAAATGCTACTTGAAAGTAATTGCTACTTGGCGATAGTGACAAAAACTGCAATACGTAACTTTAAAGTTATATTTACTACAAATCTGCGAATGGAACTGTAGAATCACTGTAAATTCGTAGCAAAGTTGTGACTGCCACAAACGACCTCTTTAATGTTGCCGCTGCCACTTCATGGTTACATTTTTCCCGATATTGATTCGGAACATACGTGTTAGCCATACGTTGAGGTCTAAACTGAACGCGCTCCTAGCTTTTGCTGTTTATTATTTACATAATTTCACATTCCAATCAGCTGTCGCAATTTACTTGTATGCGGTCATATATCAAGGACTCAATAAACATAAACAAAAACTCTTTCAAATGGGCTATTCCACGCACCCTCGTTCCATTTAAAAATTTTAATGGGGTAGCTGTCACTTCAAGAGGATTGAGGAGGGGTATAAGATTATGCTCGGACATACTATTGCAGTGATAAACAATATAGAGAAAAGGTAGGCGTAATAAAACTGTGTTGAAATATTAAATTTTGTTGCCTTATTTGAAGGAATTATGGAATCTTTTAAAATTGTATCGATGCAGGAAAAACATGGGATATATTTTACTATTGTTCCACATTAGTGGAAAAAAAAAACGGATATTTATTGTGGGCTGTGGCCTATTGTGGTAAATATTATAGGTTAGGTTTGTTGCATTAACTTTATCTACGTTCAACATTGGGAACTAGATGGTGAAATTTACTTCATGGTAAATTTCAGTGGCGACTTTGCACTTTGTAGTAGCCGTGCACAGTTCTGTAGGTAGCAGTAACGTCATTAACACCTATGAATATTACTTACAACTTACACTACTTTAAAGGAATAGTGAAGATTCCCAGAAAGTCGTGGCAACTATTGAAGCTACTTGAAAGTGATCTCAACTTTGAAGTCACATTTCAGTGATGCGAATTAGTCGCTGCTACTATTGCTTACAACCTTCAAGTTCTGAAAAGCCGAAAGTCGTCCCACTGGTAACTACCATGTTCTCATGTACCACGAGAGCTACGTAGAAGTTGCATAACTATAAAGTAATCATTAATGGTAGAAACTACGAGGCAGGGACTGTAGACTTGTCAAATGAAGTTAGTTAGTTTTTACATCAAAGTCGTAAAAGTCGCAATTATGTAATGGTTACTCATCCGCGGTTCCCATCTCAGTTACTGTCACTTTGGTGCTAGTTGGGTGGGGTTAAGTGACTTTATTTAGATTAGAATGTTATTTTTTTGCTTGCATGCCACTTAAGGCACCAATTTACTGGAAAACAAAAAGTTGTATTGATTGTGAATATGTGAAAATTAAGGCATCCCCATTTTTCTTTTTTATCTCTGGCAAATGCAAACAAAACGTAAATATTTTGAACATTTAAGAAAATCGCCAATAGTTCAAAAAGTTGTAATTTTAACTCCTATAATGCATGTACTCAATAAAAGGGAATTTGATTTTAAATAACTAGATGTAAAAAAATACAAATATTTGAAATAAAAAAAGTTCTTGAGGTTTGAATTTGACAAAACGTAACGTGAAAAATGGAACACTTGGTGTACTATTATGGAATTTATCTTTAATGCGGAGTGTAGCTCGCCTTGTGTTGTTTCTATGTGCCAAGGAGCAAATGAGGATCTCCTACACGAAGAAAGTTATCACGGTTCTTGAAAACTGTTGTACCTATCAAATTTTTTATAAAATGTCAAATATCTCCGAAACTGCTGGACTCAGAATTTTATGATCATTCCGAAAAGACGATAATATATAGGGTATTCCATTTAAAATAAGCAAGTTGGTATCGACTTCCGGTATATCCGGAAGTACCACATGCTTGTAATTATTTCGGATCGATGGGCCACACCGACTTTAGTAACTACCAAAAATTTTAAGAGGATATATTTACCCGTTCTCCATATACTTCTAATGCTCCTATTGAATCACTCTGTATAACCGTTTTCGCGTAAAACGCACAAATGCTAAAATTAACATGTTCCGTGTGTATCGCCACAGAAACATTATTGACCCTTGGAAAAATAATTGAATTGTTAAATAATTTCAACATTTACTATACAATGACTAAAAGTAGTTGCGATACGAGCGCCTCCTCGGGCGAGTGTTAGTTTTGATTCTCAAGTGAGATACAAGAGTTTAGATATACATCTTTATGAAATTGTTTCCATTTTTTTTTACTTTTCCATATAGTACAACAGCATTATTGAACGCTTATTAACTATTTCTGTCATTAGATAAAATTTTCCCGGAAGAATTGTTCAACATATTTTCGAAACCTTTTGCAGCATCTATTGCATTATCTATAACTGTAATTTAGTGCCCATACATTATTGCAATTGCCTGAAACACATTCTTTTGTTTCCAACTGTTTCCATTTACCATCATTTAAATTTTTCCCATATGTATACACAAAATAGAGAAATAGTTTCATGATATAAAATGGAAAATTCAAACAACTTATACATTATTCCAGACGTTACTACAGTTGCTAGAAAACCAATAGTTTAAAAATCAATTATTGGTGCCATATGTAAAAACAATTAATTGAAGAACGCAAGAAGCTGGAACAAAAAATACACAACAAAACGCCAACATTTTAAAACCAAAATTGTCACAGAAACGGTTCTCTGTGTTTCTGAAATTTAGATCACACGCATATATATTACTGCAGTCAAGATTCGAACAGGAACGCACTTTCAATCAGGTGTTCATAAAAACAATTTCTACGCGGTGCCCTGAGACACCAATGTTTCTATAATATGTTGTATTAACCACTCAGTTCAGTTGTTATGTCTTTTTCTTTTCTTTCTATTGTTTTAACTATTTCATAGGCTTCTATGTGTTATTGGATATACAGGGTGTTTGGTGCCGTGTGCCAAATGGAAATGGCCGACAGAAAGGGTTATCTGCTATCCTTTGAGGCCCCTTAATACTTCCCATGCCCTGCGGGATTTTTCATATCGACCTTTTATCTTTTTAATGAAAAAAATCCCAAATTCTACATTTTAATTCAAATTATAAAAAAGTATTAGGCATAATAGACTGCGAATTTCATTTTTATTTTGATGCGTATTGTTGAAGGGTTCTTTTAAATCCAAAATTACTGGCATTAGTCATCTAGTTGTTTTTTATTCACTCGCAAACTTTCGGAATAGGTAAAATTTAAATTTAAACTTAGACTTTACATGGCTATAAAGAAAAACTCAGAGCAACCGGGATCTTCCAACTCCCTCAAAAATTCTCTAGTCTATCCTCTTGCTAGTGATGTGCCACATGTCATAAAAATCTTTTAATAACTTCGTGAATTCGCTAAATTAATGAATCGGGTCACATAAGGCTAATATTCAAAATTGTGAATAAAAAATTTTTTTTGCTTAAATTATGCATGGGAACCAGCTAAAATCTGTTATCTCACTCTTGCGAAGTAAAATCTATCTTCTATCTCTTTCTGTTCATTGGTTTTCTTGAAATAAAGAAACAGTTACATTTTTATTATTTATTAAAAAAATTTAAAAATCTTGCTCATAGTATTGGTCTCTGTTGCGAACGCAGGCCCGACATCTGCTTCGTATTTCGACAGATGTTGTATGAAGTCGTATTTCCTCCCTAATTGCACCGAAAGCCGTTTCTATGAGTTGGACAAGAGGACAAGTTCCTCCCTAGTCGCAACCTCCGTCGCGTACACGAGCTCTTTGGCACGACCTCGGACATAAAATCCAATGGAGTTAGGTCTGGGGAACGTCGAGGCCATTGAATAGGGCCATCCCGCCCAATCTACGCATACGCCTGTAGTTTTTCAAAATGACGGCTGTCCCGCGCACTGGCGATTGATTGTAAGACAATATCTAGACAATATGTTCCCAAATGCGTGGATTGGGCGGGATGGCCCTATTCAATGGCCTCCACGTTCCCCAGACCTAACTCCATTGGATTTTTATATCTGGGGACGTGCCAAAGAGCTCGCGTATACGACGGAGGTTGCGACTAGAGAGGAACTTGTCCTCTTGTCCAACGCATGGAAACGGCTTTCGGTACAATTAGGGAGGAAATACGACTTCATACAACAACTGTCGAAATACGAAGCAGATGTCGGGCCTGCATTCGCAACAGAGACCAATACTTTGAGTAAGATTTTTAAATGTGTTTAATAAATGATAAAAATGTAACTGTTTCTTTATTTCAAGAAAACCAATGAACAGAAAGAGACAGAAGATAGATTTTACTTCGCAAGAGTGAGATAACAGATTTTACCTGTTTGCCATGCATAATTTAAGCAAATATAATTTTTTATTCGAAATTTTGAATATTGGCCTTATGTGACCCGATTCATTAATTTAGCGAATTCACGAAGTTATTAAAAGATTTTTATGACATGTGGCACATCATTAGCAAGAGGATAGACTAGAGAATTTTTGAGGGAGTTGGAAGATCCCGGTTGCTCTGAGTTTTTTTTTATAGCCATGTAAAGTCTAAGTTTAAATTTAAATTTTACCTATTCCGAAAGATTGCGAGTGAATAAAAAAACAACTAGATGACTAATGCCAGTAATTTTGGATTTAAAAGAACCCTTCAACAATACACATCAAAATAAAAATGAAATTCGCAGTCTACGCCTAATACTTTTTTTATAATTTCAATTTAAATGTAGAATTTGGGATTTTTTTCATTAAAAAGATAGGTCAATATGAAAAATCCCACAGGGCATGGGCAGTGTTAAGGGGTCGAAAGGATAGCAGATAACCCTTTCTGTCGGCCATTTCAATTTGGCACACGATGCACCAAACACTCTGTATTATAAGTTTCATAAAAAAACTGCGAATAATTCAAAAAGTCCGCCTCAAATTTAATTCCGGTAATTGTGGAGAATAACGGGGCATTGGAATTTTCGCGTAATTTTTTCAGGGAACACTAATTTAGGGTTGTAGAACACGAATCTGAAGTCGGTTTTCAATGCAAATGCATAGTTTTTCAAAAAAAAAATATTTGAAATTTTCCACCATAACACGAACTTTTTGTCAGTGTAAACACTAAAAACACCTCGATTTCGGCCGTTCCGGATCCCGTATCCACAATGTAGGTGCTTTTTAGAACAATACACTTTTTACGCTCTGCAAAAAAATTGCTGTTTCATAATAATAGATAGTATAAATAGTAATATTTATAAGAATTCAGAACTCCGTTATTTGACAGATCAGCCATAACTGCCATAAGATTGCCGCGGATGCGTGTCAAAATACCCTGAAAAGTTGGTGTCTCAAGGCACAACAAAGAAATTCATTTTATAAATACCTATTAAAATTCAGAAAATAACAAATATAACTTAAATAAGAATGATTTTATGATCATCGTAGCCAGTACCAAAAGTGGGTGTTCTATTAAGAATATTTTCAATATATAGTGTGTCCCAAATTGGTTTACTTAGAAATGGTCCTGTTTTGTTATTGCCCAGTAAAGACCAGGGGGAGGTGAGATCACACATACCTTGCCAGGAAAGGAAATCCTCCTTACTCTTCTCGGATACCACCTACTCACTTCAGACTCTCAACCTGGTTATCAGCAATAAGTGGTATCCGAGAAGGGCAAGGAACATTTGCGCCGGCGCACATGCCCCTTGCCCTTCTCGGATACCACTTATTGCTGATAACCAGGTTGAGAGTCTGAAGTGAGTAGGTGGTATCCAAGAAGAGTAAGGAGGATTTCCTTTCCTGGCAAGGTATGTGTGATGTCACCTCCCCCTGGTCTTTATTACTGGGCAATAACAAAACAGGACCATTTCTAAGTAAACCAATTTGGGACACACTATATATTGAAAATATTCTTAATAGAACACCCGCTTTTGGTACTGGCTACGATGATCATAAAATCATTCTTATTTAAATTATATTTATTTTCTGAATTTTAATAGGTATTTATAAAATGAATTTCTTTGTTGTGAGACACCAACTTTTCAGGGTATTTTGACACGCATGCGCGGCAATCTTATGGCAGTTATGGCTGATCTGTCAAATAATGGAGTTCTGAATTCTTATAAAGTTATATAAATAATATTACTATTTATACTATCTATTATTATAAAACAGCAATTTTTTTGCAGAGCGTAAAAAGTGTATTGTTCTAAAAAGCACCTACATTGTGGATACGGGATCGGGACCGGCCGAAATCGAGGTGTTTTTAGTGTTTACACTGACAAAAAGTTCGTGTTTTGGTGGAAAATTTCAAATATTTTTTTTTTGAAAAACTATGCATTTGCATTGAAAACCGACTTCAGATTCGTGTTCTACGACCCCAAATTAGTGTTCCCTGAAAAAATTACGCGAAAATTCCAATGCCCCGTTATTCTCCACAATTACCTTAATTCCACATCGATTGCTATATAAACTGTGGCACACGTTATTTGAAAAAATGTTTTTGGTATTTTTTTATTCTCATTTTCGGACTCGCAAAGGTTGACTATGGCAGGGTAGCAAACCTCAAATATCTGTCTCATTTGCAAGTGACAGATATTGTAATGGATGTCTTAAAAGAATCACCCTGTATACTATATAGGTACAACCATAAGAAATAAGATGTATCGAAAATGTATCTCAATATGCTGCACACGACACCCATATTATATATAGGAACAGGCACACTTGTTAGAAACGTTTGAAAAATATTCCTTACATTTTTGTCGAAATCACTGTCACTAACCTATTCCCTTCTTTAATATTATGTAACCAAAATCAGTCATATTTAACATGATGAATAGTGATATACATACCAATTCTGGAAGACATTGTTTGATCATTTTCTTGAACATAAGGTCTCCCTCTTCAGCATCAAGACATACAGAAAAACAATTTTTTACTGGACCCATGCACAAGCCACATACGTCCCGATTTTCCGAAATTTCATTTGTTCCAAGACAGACCTCTTTTAGATCTAGTTTTACACGGTCCTTGTCATTAACAAATGGAAAAATGCAACCATGTGCATAGAAACACACTGTTTTAAAATCACAACATTTTGTAAGCATTTCTGTACAGTTTATACACATCACGGGCTCTCGTATGGCAGTTACAAAATCCTAAAACAAAATTCGTCTAAAACATCACACGGCCAAGACGAGTTATAAGTATTAAATTTAATCAAATTTATTATATGTAAACTTCCGTTTGCTTACAGCTGAACGACATATGCGACTTACTATTTTTGGTAGAATTAGATCCAGGATACCCTTCGTCTCGTCTCCTATAACTCTAAATTTATCAGATATTTTTAAACAAATTCCACAAATTTTTTCTTCTGTCCCCATTTCTATAGAACATGCACGGCAAAATATTTACAATAAATTTACAAGGGAAGTGGAGAATTAACTAGTTATTTTATGATAGTCCAAGTCCACTTTTTAATGTTTGTTTTGTGATAGTTTTGCTTTTTGTTTACAGGAATAGAAATTCGTAGCTAATTTCGCACTATAAACTAGAGATGGGTCGTTAGTTCTGTAACGTGGTTTTGTCGCGGTTACTCGCAAGGAAAATCATCACCCTCACTAAGTAACGACCGCACGTTGTATGTACAACTGACCTGACTTGTGGCTGCAACGGGCTTCAGTAATCGGTTACTATAACATCTGAAGATGGGTTATATGTATTTTGGCTGGCACGATCGAACTGTACAAAGATATACAGGTTATCCCATTTGAAAATCGGATTTTCATGCAAATTACATCGTAACCGGAAGTCGGCAATATTGGTTCTTTTACACCACATAATTGGATTCTTTTTTCATATTAGTATACCAGAGTTGAAGTCCTTTATTGGCTAAATCACTCGGTGTACCACACCCAAACCCAAGTTGCGGTTTGATATAATACCAGTCAGTATCACTGAACTATACATAATAAATGGAATGCCAATGTCTATACCTATTTGTACTTCAAATTGAATCTCGCGCAAGTATGGCGACCCCGGGGAGGAGCGCAATCGCATTGTGTAGAAAGCCAGGGCCGGCTCTATTTTTATTGCAAGTATTTTTAATTTGGCTTTTTTTTTTCAGAAATCACCAAAAATATGCGAGTATAGATTGACATTTCTTATACAGTTAACCTTTGTCTTAATTTTTATTAAAGAACATAAAAGTTGTCATGCTCAAAACATAATTATTTAATTTTCAATTTTCTTCTAGTAAACGTTCTTGATAATGTACGATCATATTGAGAATTGATTACAGAGTCCACCAAAAAAGGGAGTCATATTTTCTACCTCACAGATCGAAATATAATTTTAATGTGAATAAAAGCTAAAAGTGAAACCTGAAAAATACTTTTTTGGTCAAGTTGTAAATACTTTAGTGAATTTAATATAGGTAGACTAATATTAGTATTGCAAGATCACTAAGATTAGTGACAAAGTAGAAGGTATTTATTATTGGAGGAATAAAGAAATATACAGTAACAACTTACATTAAATACTTTATTGAAAAATCATGTATTTTAGATTCACACGTTTGTGTAGTCTTTGCCTTTGATACAAGTAACTTAAATTAGGTAACACAATAAAATGTAACAAAAAAAATATATATATATAGGTACAAACCAAAATAAGTAATACTATAAAATTTCACTTAAATAAATAAAACAGTCAGAGAACATATAACAATCGGTATTACATGACTTTAACAACAATTAGTACTTAAAATTAAATTTAAATTCAGGCTGGACACTTTCAACGGACAATACAAATGTCTACTCATCCAATAAATACTTTTTAAGCCTACTCTTGAATGTATTCAAAGTGGTACTGCTTTTAATATTCTCAGGTAAATTTAAATTTAAAATACCGTTTCTGTAAAATATCTATATTTTCTTTATCTGCTTCTATATAAGTACACCTGAGATGGCATTTGCATGACCATACGCTGAAATGCCAGATGAAGTACTACGGATATCTACATCAATACTAAAACCAAATTATAGAATTATTCCAGAAATCATGAAGATACGAAATTATTATATCTACCATGGCACTGGGTGGACTATAGAAGATAAAGGTTTTCGAGGGCCTAATTTCAGGGTTGGAACTACATCAGGTTTCAGACGTTTCATTTCCCCTTCATACATAAAATCTCTATCAGCAAAATGTTCACTGTAAATTACATTGCTATAGCTCAGCTTCTCGATTTGAGAATTTCTACCAATAGCCTTTAGCCAAGGTAAAGTACCTTTTCGAAGTCAACCTGAAAATAATTTGAGAGATGTATTCTTAAGCAATAGGTACATTATTATTCTTATTTACATGGTAAGTTTGCCTCTCTGATCACAATTTTGCATACAAAAATGTCCGTTTGATTTTGTTTTTCTTAATATAAGGGTACAAAGTACTCCGGCATATTTTTCCACTGCAGTGACCGATATTTAACCGATTCTTCAGTTTTCCCATATCAATACGAATTACTTTCTATTGGTTTATTGCTTGTGTCACACAGTGTACACAAGATAAAGTATAATATGTATATTCAATGTACATGTGAACAGTAAATCAAGTATGGTCTTTACTTCACATAGTGATAGTGGATATGAGTCCCCCTTTCTTGTTGTAAGTCTGGAAAATGCTTACTGTATAGCTGCTTGCACAACTGACATAAGTATACATATTTTCTTTGTGCAGATTGAAATTAGCAAATAATATAGGTATCTTGCACTGTTGTTATTACAGACTGACTTACATTGGTGCTAGTGCAAGTTTTACATTCCATAAAAAATCAAAATAACAGATGTTTTGCTACCCCATTCTATTATTTTAAGTATAATACATTTCAGTGGTCATACACTGACAAGATTTTCTTTGACTAGTCTCACATTTTACAGTTCAAGCTTACTTATTTGACAAAGCTATATTTATAAAAAGTACTTACGGTAATGTAACATATTTTTAAATAGATAAAGTCCATATCAGTAACGCACATAATTTGGATTGTTTAACATTATTTAGGTAGATTTTCACAAATAGTAATAAACTTTAAAATTCGCTAAAGAATTACGGAAAAAGGTGAGGTTAGACAATTTTGTATCCTGAATATCCAATGAATTCTATATATTTATCATGTCGAGTTCAGTAGATACCTCGGAAACTATAGCCTAACGAACATTTTTCAGGCAAAATTACCCACGGTAAGAGAAAAGATCCCAAAACTCGGAGTTGTCGCCTATATTTAGAGGATAGTATATTTTACAGAATGGACAAGAACAATAATTAAGGTACTTACTCAAAGTATGGGTAACAAACAGGAACAAGACCGGACCATATTGCTTTATTCTTTATCTTATCACGAATTGTTTATGTTACAAAGTACTACATAAGACAACCGCTAAAAAAGCTGGACACCGGCTCTGAAATTCTGCACTAATCCAAGACCTCCCGCTACGGGAGACAAATCAAAGAAAAATCGCGTCGGCGCATACCGTCTACAAGAAGCATTCCGACTCAATCACCAACATACTTTTAATACTAGATTTCTACTGCGGCGACGCAGAACCCCGGGACCTTCAATCGCATGATTGAAGCATTTTGTTCACGCGCATATATCTGTATTGGTCTTCCATTTATTATGTATAGTTCAGTGGTCAGTATAACATACATATATCCAGCTGGTGTCTATTTACCATTTAGTAAAAAAAAATGTAAGGACCCATATATAAATAGAAACAAACAAGCGTTCTATGCATTGCCAACGCGATTAGGCGTCTGAATAGGTTACGTCAACCTCTGAAATAACTGAATTCGGACAATACTACGCGACAGACGTGATCTCTTTAAATCGCGTTGCGTTTGGCGGAGCTAATCAAATCATTTCGTTTCTGTCGTTCCAAAATCGCGTTGTTTTGTCGCGGTATTTTTCTGGAGCGATCGCGTGTAACGCTACATAAGTGGAACCGCTTTTCCCATCTCTACCACAGAACATATACTCAGATCTCTACTCTGTGCAGGGCTGTACTGAGGAGGTTGCATATCATATAACAAAGTGTTTGGTTTTTTTTTGCAGGAATTTTCATGAAAGAAATAGGTAAGCACGAAAAACGAAAGTTTGCACAGAATTTAAATTATTTGCAATCAATGATAAAAGTGTACAATAAATTTCCAATAATTTTAGAAGTCTCAAAAAAGCAAGCTTAAAATTTTATTAAAAAACTGTATTTTCAATAAACCATATTACACATTACAAGAATTCTATGATAACAGGGAAATAGGTAGAATAATGGTAAACTAATCTAAGTAAAGATATATTATTTTATAAGTTTTAATAGTCATGATTTGTATTTTAAATGTCCTTTTCATTGTAAGATATAGGTATAATGACATTATTTGTTTTTGTCACTTTTTATTATAACATGTGTCCAATTAATTTTTACAGAAACAGCATTTATTAGCATTATGTCAATGATCGAATTCGTCAATAGACAGTGTTGCATAGACGATCCCGGTATTGGCCAGCCGGTCTTATTCTTGTCAACATAGTATCTCTTCCTCTCCACCATTCTCCCGGAAATAATCCTTGTGTTGAAAAACTATAGTATGTTTTAAAAAGGATCATTTGTCTATGTTTTTTTTATTAATCTGAGGGAGCATTAGTCACAAATATGTATAAAACAAGTCTGTGCATTTTAGTTCAATGTGGGGTAATAAATCGAAGTTATAAAGTACTAACTTTATTTTCCGCATCCCTCTATAATTTCAACAATTCATTAATTTTAAATAATACTGAAACTACATACAATCTAGGTAGAGATAGCTTGTGAGTTAGTGACAATTATCCATTTTCATAGATTAAATATAACACATTCGCTTATTATGTTCTTTAAGACTACTCATGAATTTTGTTACATACGAACAGTTTTTGCATCTGTATACTGTTACTTCTGAAAGTTCTTGGTGGGTCAACATGTGTGTTTTCAAATTCGCCTTTCGTTTTCCTACATATGAACAGATGTTGCATCTGTATACCGTTATTTCCGAAAGTTCTCGATGCGTCAACATGTGCGATTTCAAATTACTCTTTTGATTTGCTACATATGGACAGCTGTCACATCTGTATACCTTTACTTCTGAAAGTTCCCAATGGGTCAACATGTGTGATTTTAAATCCGTTTTTCGTTCCGTTACATATGAACAGCTTTCACATCTGTATACCATTAATTCTGAAAGTTCTTGATGGGTCAGCATGTGTGGCCTCATATTGCCTTTATGTTTTGTTACGAATGAACAGCTTTCACATGCATATACTGGGACTTCTGAATATTCTCGATGGGTCAACATGTGTGACTTCAAATCTCTCTCTCGTTTTGTTACATATGAACAGCTTTCACATCTGTATAATGTTACTTCTGAAGGTTCTCGATGAGTCAACATATGTCTTGTTAAATTCCTCTTATATTTCGTTATGTAGGAACAGCTGCTGCATCTGTGTGCCGTTATTTCTGAAAGTTCTCGATGAGTCAACATGTGTGACTTTAAATCCCTCTTTCGTTTTGTTACATACAGACAGCTTGTGTGACAGCATGTGTATACTGTTACCCCTGCAAATTCTTGATGGGTCAACATGTGTGATTGGAGTGAATTTTTATATTTTGTTATGAATGAACAGATTTCACATGTATATACTGTTACTTCTGAAAGTTCTCGATGCTTTAACATATGTGTTTGTAAGTAACTCTTTTGTTTTGTTACATATGAACAGGTTTCACATCTGTATACTATTACTTCTGGAAGTTTTTGATGGGTCAACAAGTGTGTTTTTAAATCATTCTTTCGTTTTGTTACATACGAACAGCTCTCACATCTGTATATTGTTACTTCTGAAAGTTCTCGATGAGTCAACATGTGTGTTTGTAAATTCCCCTTCCGTTTTGCTACATACGGACAGCGTTCACATCTGTATACTGTTACCTCTGAAAGTTCTCGATGGGTCAACATGTGTGACTTTAAATCCAACTTTCGTTTTGTTACATACGAACAGTTTTCGCATCTGTATACTGATACTTCTGAAAGTTCTCGATGAGTCAACATGTGTGATTTTAAACTTCCCTTAAATTTGGTTACAAACAAACAGCTTTCACATCTGTATATTGTTACTTCGGAAAGTTCTCGATGAGTCAACATGTGTGATTTCAAATTTGATTTTTGTTTCGTTACATGGGAACAGATTTTACATCGGTATCCTGTTACTTCTGAAAGTTCTCGATGGGTCAATAGGTGTCTTTTTAGAGATACTTTACAGTTGGTTATGGTTGGACAACTTCGACATTTGTACTCTGTATATCTCGATGCTGTTTCATAATTATGAGCTGATACTGTCTCCATTGATTGTGATGAAGTTGGGGCATCTTGAAAACTGAAAATATTTATATCTATCACTACTTGGACTCTTTGAAATGTCATTTAGTGTCTACTGAGGAAATTACAAATATATAATTTTGTTTGCATATAAGTGACAGCCCCCGAAACCACTTCACAAACCACAGCCAATTTTAGTAAAATTGATTTAATGAACTGTAATTTAAGGTCTCAAAAGAATCATAGGCTACATATCATCTAACTACTTCAAGTATGATCTGAGTGTGATAAAACAGCCCTAGAGTTAAAATGTTTGTCTTTTTCTTTGTTATTTACCTAGAAAGGACCAATGTGCCATATCGAAATTCAAAATTGAATAATTCTATTTATAAACTAAACAATAAACTGAGTGAATTTGTGTGGAAACTGAATAAATTTATGGCAGGGAAATTGCGCACTATAGATGCTAACAAACATAATAATTCTAAATTAAGAAAGTATTAGGTTGGTGTGATTATATAAGACATATGTTGTAAAAATAATTACAACAATTTAGTAGTCATCTAGATAAATAACGATTATGGCAAGAAAGTGTCTACGTAACCGCCGCGGCGGTTGCTTTCACTATTTACGTAGCTGCCGCGGCGGTTGGTTTGGTCACATACATAACCGCGGCAGACTATTTATTCTGTGCAATAGCAGTGTTTTCCTGGTGGATCGCTGGCCTATACGTAACGTTCTCGCGGTACTATTACACACTTTTCACCACCATATTTTTATTTATTTATTTATTTAATGCATTTGTCCAACAGTACAAAAGAACCAATTACAGGACAAGAAAGCGACAAAATACAAAAAAAAATTATAAATACATAGCTTCTTATATACATATGAGTGACAATCTAAAATTAATTACAAGTACGCTACATGTTTGTGTCATTTTAACACTATGGGATGCTGCAATTCTTAAGAGAAGTATAAATTGTATTTATCGATCAGTCGAATATATTACAAGTATCACAAATTGAGTTGTAGGTAGAGCACATAACGAATATAGGAAACTTCAGCATTGGTTCGTGCCTGCCGACAATAAAATGTGAGCAGTTTGCGACTAGCGGCTCTTGGAACCAAGAAGTTTAACTGGCTTAGTGCAGAAGGGCAATGAACCCTGTTGTGTATGAGCGAATACAGGAATTTAACAGCGTAGAATTGCCTTCTAAATTGTAGTGAGTCAAAGTCGAACCTATTTAACAGATACGTCTGGTCGCAGCCTCTGTTTGGATAAGTACCGTCAGCGGGGAAGCAGAGAAATTTTAAAAATTTCCTCAGAACGGACTCAATTGATTTAACTTGATAATCATAGATAGGGCTCCAGGTAAGTGAGCAGTGCTCGAGTTTAGACCGTATATAACAAGAAAATAAGTTTGATCAAGACGTCATTGTTCCGGAAGACCTGACTTAGTCTTAAAATGAACCCTAAGGTTTTCATAGACGAGGAGACCATTTATTTATTTATTTGGTAATAAATACTCAACAGGTACAAACCCTATTATAGAGTATTGTGAGAACATACAATATACATAATACACACATACAAACAATATAAACATGCAAAATAAAATAAATCATATCTCATTAGCTATCATGAACAACGATAGATATTCATATAACTTAATAAATACATGCCTAGATATCAGAGATTACATCACATCATTTAATATAGTCTACTTTGACTGACATGAAAAATATCCACAGTATTTTGTATATTATTATATAGTGAACACATTCGATGTAACGGTGAGTTAATTTGATTGTTAGTATGAGCCATTTCTAGGTAGAATGTTCTAAAATTTCTGACGGAATGGGTCGGGACATTTAGATGAATTAGTGATAGATATGAGAAATCGTTTATACCATTATTTATTATTTTGTGTAAATACATTATACAACTTATTTTTCTACGTTTCTCTAAGGTATTAAAATTACATTGTAATAGGAGATCTTGTTTTGATATGGTTATATCATATACTCCAGTTTCTTTATAGTTAAGATATCTTAAGAATTTATTTTGTATTTTTTCGATGTTATATATTTGGTACTTATAATGGTGACACCACATTATGGCACAATATTCCAAAATACTTCGAACAAGGCTTATGTATAATAGTCGAAAGCATTTAAGATTGGTGAACTGTTGTGAGTTTCGCACAATAAATCCATACATTTTACTAGCTTTACTTGTTATGTTCATAATATGTTTATTGAAGGTAATTTGACTATCAAATGTTACACCTAGATCTTACTCACCCTAGTCAATGCTACTTCCTGTATTGTATAAGTGTAATCAATAATGTAATGTCTTCTCGTAAATGACATTGCATTACATTTATTAATGTTGAAAAATAGTTTGTTTCCTATTGACCAAGTATATTTATTGTTTAAATCAATTTTTAATTTTAGACAGTCTGCTTGTTCATCAACTTTAATAAATATTTTCAGATCATCCGGAAATAATAAGACGTTAGATGATGTAACTAACTTTGTTATGCTATTAATAAACATTAGAAATAGCAGTGGGCCAAGGTTAGATCCTTGAGGAACACCAGATGTAGCTATAAAAGACTTTGATACATATCCTTCCATAAATACTCTTTGCTTTCGATTCTGTAAATAACTTGATATAAGCTCAATTAGATTTTCGTGAAAACCAAATTCATTACATAGCTTACTAATTAGGATTTTATGTGACACCATACCAAATGCTTTTTGAAAGTCAGCATACACAACATCAACCTGACTTCTATCATCTAGTGTATCTGATATAAATTAGGTAACATTACTTAGGTTACTGACAGTAGATCTATTCTTCATAAAGTCATGTTGGTATATGATATTTGATGTTGGATTACATTATATGTATATTTAAAAATAATAGATTCAAAAAATTTTGCAGGTACTGGGAGTACGGATATAGGCCTATAGTTTTCTATGTTATCCTTGTCTCCTTTTTTAAAAATAGGACATATTTTCATTTCTTTCCAGATGTCAGGAAACGTTTTTGTTTTTAAACTTAAATTAAATAATATGCTTAATGGACGTATAAAAAAATCGACATAACCCTTAATTATATAAGATGGAATTTTGTCTGGGCCTATGGCTTTGTTTACTTTCAAGCATCTTACTGCTTCGTATACATCCTCATTTGTAACTGTATTTAAAATTAATGGATTAACATAAGGTGCTAGCTTTATATGTGAAACATCAGTATTACTATCTACAGTGTAAGCACTACTAAAATGATTAGCAAAAGCAGCAACTATTGCAGGCTCTGTTTTATATTCATTGCCTCTTAACTTCATCACGTTTGGAATAGCTATAGATCCTTTTTTATTGTTAATGAACTGCCAAAATGATCTCGAGTCTTCACCTATGTCTTGTTGGATTTTATTTACATATATTTTATAAGCCAGATCTATATCTCTTTTTAGTTTATTTCTTAAATTAACATATTAATTTTTTAGATGTATTAGTCCAGTTTTTTTTAATATTTTTTCCGAATATTCTATCTTGGCAAATACCTCCTGAGCAAGCAGGCTTTAGCAAAGGTTGTGGTACTAGGGAACAAATGTTCAATTTGTCAAATTATCGAAAATACATGATAATATTATGTGCCTATGTGCCTTTGTTTTGTGGACTACAGTAGAGCATTTGACAATCTGAATAGGAAGACCGAGACATCTGGTCTTTATTGATTTCTCTATTACTCGATGACTCTACAAAGAAAACTCAGCTTTAGTGAAGACTTACAATACTAATCAAGTCATTTACGAGTAGCACAAAAAAAAAGTCAACGAGAACAGATCCTTGGGACTTCACATGAGATGGACTTACAGCGATAAATTTCAATGACTGATTCAGAAAGGAATCTATTTGCTTTCTTTTTAATTTTACAAGCACAAATAATAAATAATCAGCTTTAGAAAAATATAGTTATATGAAATTACCTTTTACTGTCGTTCTGACCAATTACCATCTCAGAATCCTTTCCTTCAAAACGACATTTTAATTCAGCAAATTCCGGAAAATCTTTAATTTCATCTTTCAGAGCAATCTTTTCATGGGTTTCATAAATTTCATTAGTCAGTTCCTCTTTTATTTCTGGTTCATCTGCAATAAAATGCTTCATTTCAATTTCGTCATCTGGTAACATATTGAAAGTGAACCGTTGAATACTGTTTAATTCTATCTGTCCTCTATGATCGATTAGTTCAATACCGACATATTTTCTTATTTTTTCTTCTACATCCAAACAGTTTGAAGAAAATCTGAGAAGTACTTTTAACGACTCAAAACAGCTTGTACATATTTCTACCTGCTCTGGAATATTTAAATCCTGAAATATGCAAGATTATAACTAGTACAAATGATGACTGGAACATTAGTAAAATTAGTTGACAACAATACATGCAATAGTAACAGTAGAAAATGATAAAAAATTATTAAGAATTCTAGAACGTAAGTTCATCGTTATGAGAGCTATATTTACAACGTAAAAATGTGTTTATCCAACACCAGCATTGGTTGATAGTTGATAGTTCTTATTTAGTTTCATTTGACATATTACAAGAAAAAAATATGTATAAAACAGATCAAAAGGGTAAGCAATATAAAGTAGACACATGACACATACTTATTGAAAAGACAAAGAGATAAAATTCTACAATAAGAGTAATAACGATAAAACTTAGAAATAAAAATCAAGAAATTATTGAACTGAATATGGTTCTATACCACAGACATATTGGAAAACTTGTATGAAATCCTATAGAAGAATTTTGTTTTTGAGAAAATCAGGTAGTACATTAAAGAATTTGATTGTGCAATAAAACGATCCTTTCTCAGTAAGAGTTAAATGGTGCATCAAAAATGCATAATTGCTTTTGTACTGAGTATCATAGATATGATTTAGGTTCAATGTTTTGAAATTAGCCTGATGATTTTTTAAATATAATAAGCAGGGGTACTGATATAGTCCTGGCATTGTAAGTATTTTGTTTTCCCTAAAGTGCCCTAGGCATGATTCAAAAAATTTCAATTATTGTACATTATTGTAACTGCCCTTTTTCGAATTATAAATACTTTGTGGAGGTCCGAAGAACCACCCTATACCTCAATTGAATACCTAGTGATGGAATAAAAGTTTGCATAGAACACCATTTTAAGAGTCAGCGTGTCAAATAAACGAGATAGAACTCTGAGTGAGAAGCAGGTTTTGTTAAGTTTTTCACGATTTCATTGATATGCAGAAACCATTTAATATTGTTGTCTAAATTTATACCTAATAATTTAGTGGAATTTATGTTTGAAATTGGCACCTTATCAGTTATCAACGTTCATTATTAAAAGTGCCAGACTTTTAATAATGAACAATCCGTTTTAAATATCAGACAGCATGATTTGGCTTCATTTAATATAAGTTCATTGGTATAGAACCAATCTTTTATATTTTGCTACAGTCGGGAGAGAGCGTTCGCAACTCCCTCAAGTGTGTGACCCTTTATTAAAAGGTTTGCATTCTCTGCATAATTAATGATTCGTAATTTGATATTTAGCTCTGCAACATTAATAAGGGAATTTACAAAAATTACAAAAAGGAATGATCCTAGAACGCTTCCCTGAGGAATTCCATAATTAATATTTAAAATATCAGATTCATGCCTGGCCCCTTTAAGGGTTATTGACGTTTCCTGCCTTCTATTCCGCAAGTATGAGCTGAACCAATGAAGACTGTCTTCTCGAACTGCAGATTTCTCCAGTTTATGAAGCAAGTGATTATAAATTAATGTATCAAATGCCATAGATTAGATAGGTCCAGAAACAGCCTGCTGGCAATCTGTTGATCATCCAAGGCATTCAATATTTCACTGACAAAATAAAAAAATTGACACCATCTGTGACAAATCTCTCTGTTGTAATCACTGGTCTGGACCGAAATGCAATTGCGGTGTCAGTTCCAATTCTAAGAGAAACGTTAGAAATGGTTCCGGTTTTAACTAAAACGGTTCTGGTCCAATTCAGTTCTGGAAATTTATCAGCTTCTATTTGAGTCCGGGTTCATATTTTGTTTTCCAGTTCTGAGGTTTCCTGACACTCCCGGCGTACTATATTATTTTCTAATATTGTATTATATGCACCAAAAATTTGAAGACATTAGTTATAAAATTATTTGTGTATTTTAAGTAACAAAGGTAAAACTGGTAAGCTAATTTCTTAAATAAATCTAGGTCTCTAATTCATGTTCGCCTACTAGCTTAAATCTTACACAAACAACCACGCACATGTCTACGGAAAAGTAGCCCACTTCAAATTGGCTGAAATAGTGATATGTTGACTGTTGTAGTTTACAACCTACTTATTATAAACATCTCCATGGGCACTACCTCCAAAAATATAGGTTTTGGAATATAGCTTGTCAATATTTGACAATTTCCATAAACGATGCTTTTGATTCAGCACTATGAAGAACACTTACGTTAACAATAATGCAGCTGTTGTACAACCTTCATTTATCTTAATTGCAACTATTTTAAATACAAGCAAAACTTAGAAGAAACGGTGAAAATTTCAATAGTAGTTAAAGAAATTGATAATACTCACCAATTCTGGATGTATGTTGTGTTTTCGTAGTATATCAGACATGAATACATTGCCTGTGAATTCATCTTGGAATTCATATAGTGCTGATAAACAGTCTTCCTCAGTATTCTTCATACAAATTTGGCATAACTTGATATTCTCTTCGACACTGATAAACTTTCTATCATTATTTTCAGCTAGGTGTTCAACCGGTAATCTTTTCTTTGCATCAAGAGATCTCAATATAAAATCGAAGGAAAGTCGCAAATTTTCTGAACATTCATGGCATGCAATAGGTTGTTCAGTTATTTCCAATTTCTAAAATAATACACAACAATTACAACATTAAATTGTATTTTATATTTAATGTCATAATAGACAAACTTGTACTACTGTAACTCTTTGACCTAAACAAATTACATAAAGAAATTAAATCATATTTATATATATTATTGGTTACATGCATATGCAAGGAATTCAATAATGTTTTGGCGTTTCTTTGTTAATAAGTACTGAGAAGCTTTTCAAGGCAAGTTTTTTTACAGCTGTGTGTGTCGAATGTCAGCTATATAGAAACGGAGAATAACGCACCGTTCTCTCACCTCATTAAACGTTTAGTTAGTTGTTTCTTAAGTATATAAGTGAATTATAATTGTTTTTTTTTTACTTTAATAATATACCACTCAATTTTATTATTGATTATTTGTGTTGGAGATTCAAATTCTTTTTTGGTCTCCCTCTGACCATCCTTCTGCCTTAGCCGACATCGATGAGGAATCCGTCAAACCTACTTGGTAACTTTTCAAATTATTTTCATTATTCTAAGGATTTATCAAAATACAGTTCACATTGACCATTAGATGCACCCATTGAAATGGGTAGGCCCATTCATTTATAAATGAGAATAATCATGTTAAAGTTAAATAAGAAACGATCAATTCATATTTCTATGATATTTTAGTTCAGTCCAATTAGTAATTTTATAGAGGGTAAATAAACTCCATTTGCCCATTCCTGGGGAGTTTTTAATAGGCAGTATGTTAGAATGTATTGCACATAATAATGTGGTGTTAGTGACTAAAATAAAAAAAAGTTCTAAAATAAATTTATTTTTACAAAAACTGCGAAGAGTATGCTATAGAATGTGCAACAATTGTAAAAAAAGTGAAATAAATTCGTCAAGAGTATAATATCTACTCTAGTTTGTTACTATTGTCACGACCACTAGTCTATGACCGTTACAATAAGGGGCCACTTGGCCTGCGAGAGGATTTCCTAGTTGGAAATTATCAAACACAAATTAAATAGTAAATAATATTTATTAAACAATAAAAATGGTCGCAGTCAAACAACAAAGTCAGAAATACACAAATATAAATAAACAGCAAATAATGTTTTCTTACCAAAGGCACATGTTGGGAGAGATGTGTCCCCAGATGGACTCCCCGAATGGACTGCCACTGCCCATTCATTCTGGGCTATTTATATGATTGATAAATGCTTGACCAGCATATTCACTACATACGTAATGCGCTCGGAACTAATGACCTGATGTTATTAATTATTAATTGTAATCTGATACTCTACGTCCTTTATTATATTATAAATGCTTTAATACTTTCTATTTTATAGATTGGAAAATAAAAGATATTGAATTTAGTTTATTTATTATAGATTTAAGTTTGGAAATTCTTTAATTTAGGTTTTCCATTTTTTTTATTTATTTATAGGGAATATGCTAATAATATATTTTGCCAAATTTGCATAGAAAAGTAGTTATTAATTTTAACATGTGACACTTATTTATTTGTACTCCACTCTCTTATGTAGTAAATGAATCTTTCGAATCTGGTTAATATCCTGATTCTTTTAAATTATCCAAGTCTGTACCGGTATTCAAAAACAAAGGATCTATTAAAGAAATGAGTAATTATAGAAGCATATGCCTACAGAGCCTGTTAGCGAAAATCAGTTATGACAATAGATTAAGTAATTTTCTAGAGTCAAATAACCTATTAGCTTCATTTCAAAATGGTTTCAGAAAAAATAAGTCAACATCCACTGCCATCTCAGAGGTCTGCAACTTTATTTATGAATCATTATGAATCACTAAATAATAAAGCATATCCAATAATGCTATTTTTCGACCTAAGTCGTGCATTTGATACAGTTGATCATAAACTGCTTTTAGAAAAATTGGCCAGAATTGGGGTGTGTGGTGTTGCCAATGAATGGATGTCCAATTATCTAAGTGAGAGAAAGCAGATTGTAGTTATTGATAATGTTAAATCTGATCCAAAGGATGTAAGGGTGGGAGTACCACAAGGTTCGATCTTAGGTCCTCTATTTCTTATAATATTTATGAATATCTCAATCATGCATCAGTCCTAATTTGAAAGTACTATATGCAGATGACAGTAACTTTTGTATAACAGATGAAACTATCGATTTAGCTGTTGAAAACGCCAATAACTGTGCCGATGAATTTCATAAATTTTGTAAGCCATGGTTTGTTAGTTAATATGAGTAAAACCACATATATGTCACTTTTACCAAAAACCGTAAACCACGACTGTAGTGCTCTTATGAAAATGAATCATTAATCTATTGAGCATGTAGATTTCACGAAGGGGATGACCTTAGATCAAAAAATGATCTGGGAAAAACACATTAACTCTACCATTTATAAATTAGGTACAACCTGCTTTTTAATAAGGCAGCTACGTAATACTGTTACCGCAGAAATATTAAGATTGCCCAGTGAGCCTACTGACAGTGTCCAGGGCCGTCGAGTGCAAATCGGGACCCAGGGGTAACATATGACTCCCGCCAATGTTCAATATAAATTTCGGCGAAAGTGGGGAAGTATTCCTTACCCTAGTAGCACAACATATTGGACCAATATATGAATATTGGTCCTATATAGGGCCAATATTCATATATTATATATTGGTGCAATATTGGTGCTACTAGGGTAGGATTGAATATTTATCTCCATCGAAATTTTGAAGATCAGGGGGTAATATTCTTTAAAATTAAATATTTATCACGAAAGAAATTTTGAAGAGCGGGGGAGTAATGATATTCCTTATAATTTGAATATTTATCACGGCAGAAATTTTAAAAGGCAGGAAAAAATATTCCGTTCCCTAACAATTTCATATTTTCCTCATTACCTCATTATAAACAATGCAAGTATACCTTTCTCGTTGCCTAGTGCAAATGCAAATCTCCAACTTCGGATAGAACATGGGCCCCCTCAAAAACCACGGGGCCCGGGAGGACACCCCCCTCTCCACGAGCCCGACTGGGTCATTTCGAAAATTTTGGTCCAAAAATTTATAGCAAATTAATTAATTTACTTCTCTTTTTTTAGGAGCCAGATGTAATATATTAACATATTAGGGTCAAATATAAAACCTTAATATTTGCATCCAGAACTTGAGCTAAAACAGCTCTATTATAGTTTAACAGGAATCTAACGAATTAAGAAATTCTATAGTCATTTTAATGTTTTTAAAACATTCTTTGAAATTTTTTCCAAACAACAATATATGGTCTAAATGTATTGATCAAATAAAAGCTATTTCTCATAAGCAGGTTCACAACAGGCTTACTTATAAGTACAGACGGGCTTATGTATATCTCAAATGGCAAATATGTAAATTCATATCCCTTTAACTCCTCGAAAACTAAACCTTGATGGTTTTCAACTTTTTCATTCAACTCTGATTAGAAGTTTCATCGAAGTTTTAATATCTTCCATCTTAAAAGTTTAGCATGCTACCTACGACCTTAACATTTTGAAATTAATAATTTTGTCTCCACAACTTCTGATACAGAGTTAATGGTTTTGAGAGTATTTGATGCTGAAAAGACTTAATGTAATGGTTTTGCATACATGTATAAAACTTTTTGAGTCTTCTTTATTGCCAAGCCAACATGACCGTATTTTTTAAACAGTTTATTTTTGGTACTTACTTCAAGAATAAGTTCAACCGTAAACTGTTTTATACGTGTGTAAAGTACTTTTCGGCCCTGTATTATATCTTGTATAAGCTCAACCATACATTACACATTGGCAAATTCTCGCCTCGCTTTTTTATTTTTTTATTTTATGTAAAAGGCTTACAGATTAGATATCATGGGAAACTTTCCCTATTTTTTAAAATTTTATTATCATTATTTTATCATTAAGTTGTCCAGTCACTAACATCTCATCAACCCCTCCTCCTTGTTCTACACTAAGCCCAACAGGGCTGTATTCAGTGCTGCTAATACTGATCCTAGTACACTGAGAAATTATCCTTTTTTTATAAAATCAATAAATAATTGTATTTTTAGATGGAAGATAATAAGAACGTATTATTATTGTTATTATTAATTACTATTATGACGTAACTTTGAAGGCTCTAAACTGTAATTGCCTACTGCCGGGTAATTTGTTTAAAATTCCATACTTCCATCAAAGTTTAGCCCACAAATAATTATGGGACATTTCCATCATGTAGATGTGTCTGGGTGCAGCGCAGGCTTATTTATTGCTGTACTAAAATGTTCACCCAATATCTGCAATGTTCCTTCGTCTAATTAAATTGTTAGTATTGCCAAGTCAACATTTTTTACACATCTTATTTTTGGTACTGACTTACTTCAAGAATAAGTTCAACCATAAACTGCATGTTAATATGTATGGACAGCAGGAAATCGGAAAAATTCCTAGGGGTAATCCTGGATTCAACATGGCAGGCTCATATAGAATATATATGTCCAAAATTGTGTAAATGTGCATATCTATTAAGAAATTTATCTCATATATTGTCGCTAAACGTAGTTTTAAAAGCTTATTTCGCGTTATTCCAATCAACATATTCTTATGCAATCCTATGTTGGGGACACTCGTGTCATACAAAAAGACTCTTTTCAGTTCAAAGAAAAGTAATTAGATTTATGTTAAAACTCAATTATAGAGCAAATGTTAGAAACAAATTTATTGAATTAACAATATTTTTTTGCTCAAATTTAAAATTTCGACATTTCATGACATTCTAAGCCTATTTCAGAAGAAAATTATTTTGAAAATTTTATTACCATTTTTGAAAAATTAAAAAAAAAATGAAATTTTTTAATCATTACTATACTTCGCTCCACTATGTGAATGTGGAATTGAAAATGTGACAGACAATAATATTTATCCAACCATGGTGGATATTTGTAAAGGTATTTGCGCAAGCCTTCCATATGTGGCACCTGTTATTTAGTATTGAATTTCTTGCTGTTGGATGACCACTCTGTATATTTTTTTGACCAAAAGTTATCAGGTTTTCTTTGTAATACTAGTGGTAACTATATTCCGATTATTATTCTCAATGTCATTTCGTAATTAATAATTTTTTAGAGTGACCGCCATATACACATAAAAAGGAAAGTTCTGTGTAATACCTTTACCGATTATTTTTCTAATAAGTAATTATAATAAAGGACGCCAGGGGTAGGTCAGGGTGATAACATGTAGGTTTAAGACTGTGGACACAAAACACAACTTTTGATGTCTATTCTATCAGAGTAAGTATCGCTGGTCAGTACCAATTTTTAGAAAAAACATCAGACAGGAGGTAGATAGCTAAGAGTGACAGCATGTAGCGTTATTATAATAGGTATAATAATATCTACACTGTGGCTTTAGCTCTTATATACTTACTCTTATATACTTTATTTATCAGGCATACTTTATTTATTAGGCACTGAAAAGAATATTTTGCTTAGATTTGCCAGTGACATGTTTGTATGTCTGCTTCTTCTCTGTCATCTTTTAAGATGTTTACAAGCTTCACCTGCAACTAAGCTGCGTGCTCACAATAACACCCCATGTTAAACTGAATTAACTGTGAGGCAATCATTTACTGTAATGTCGCAACCATCATAACCAATCACAATTTCTTCATCACCAAAATTGAATCAAGTGCGACCAGTTTTGTATTATAAGCATGTTTATCAGCAAGTGTGCAAAAGCTCAAGCTTGCTGTATTATTAACAATTGGTGACAATGTTAGTATGGAATGGTGAGCTATAGAGTTATATCTACATGTACAAAGTACCGTACATCAGGCTCAACGTTGAAATAAATTACTATTGATGAGTGGCTCATCTGAGTGAGCAGCTGGCTGGGTAAAAATAGGTGAGTGACCTATCATGACATTACAAAATGATATTACCAAATTATTTTCTTTGGTTAGAATAAATTGCTTATTCAAACCTTTCTTCTTACCCTCCACAGCTCAGTGTGTCAAAGTATTATGTGAGGGCTTGCTAACGTAAAGGCACCGTTCTCCGACCGGTCTCCTGATTCCGTCCGTTTCATTTATTTTGTAATAATATTTTTACCCCCGCGTGAACAAAATGTTGTTTACATTTTCCGATAGAAAATTATCCCCTCCATTTATTCTCTTAATATATAAACTGTAACAAAATTCTAGTCGTTGCAGTTTGAGTTGTTGTCAAGGTGGGTGTGTTGTGCCTTAATAATAGTGTTCAAAAGCAATAAAAAGACTTATCATAATTATTCAGTTTATCAACAAGTGAGGAGAATCAGGTAAGTTTCTTACTATTTATTTCTAAAAATAGGTTTTCTAGTATAACATAAATACATTCGATATGCAATCAGACCTACCCAAAAAATTTTATTACAAAAATAAATGTGGGCGGTAAAGGGATTCTTAGGGAATACCTTGATGCGTGATACCGTCCGCTTAGACGGTATTAAGGAATTCCGGATCTTGGAATTATACGATTCTAGTTTATATTACATTTACCTAGACCCAATATTTCTGGTTGCAATGGAAAGTCCATATATTTTTGTAATTAAAAACCTGTATCCGACCTACCCTACAACTAACATGTTTGATAATATTTGAGCTTAAATATTCATTATTTATGAACTTAGTGGCGTTAATCGGCTTTGTCGGTATCTTCTTATTATGCCAGAATTTATATTTGGAAAGGATTATAATAAGCATTTTTGTTTAAATTATGAATAACTAATATAAACTAATTATTTTTTTGAAATATTTGTATTTAAAAAATCGTTAGTATTGTAGTATGTCACAAAATAAAAATCGGTCGCATACAGGATACATCATATTTGGCTTTACCTATTTCCGACCGGGGTGGTCGGAATGCGGTTCACAGCTTAACTAAAATGCGACCTATACATGTGATCTTCACGCAAGACTTTATGCAGTTGTTTTTATTTTCAGTTAATGAAAAATGGATTCAAAGAAACGACTAAAATATCCACCTGAAAACTTGCGAAAAGCATTAGAAGCTGTTAATTCAAATGAATTAAGCATCAGACAAGCTTCTAAGGTTTATAACGTTCCTAAAAGTACAATTATCGATAGAATGCATGATAAATACAAAAATCCAGGCAATATTGGTGGACCAACAGTGTTAACTGAAGGTGAAGAAAAACTTTTAGTAAAATGGATAATAGAAATGGGCGATTTGGGATTTCCTGTGACAAAATCGCAACTTATAGATTCAGTTTCAAATGTCATCAAGAACTTAAAACGTACTAATCCATTTAAAAATGACACACCGGGTAAAAAATGGTACACTGGATTTCTCTCTCGACATCCAGAAATATCAAAAAGGGTACCCCAGTCTCTATCGTCATGTAGGGCAGCAGTTACTGAGCAAGATATAAGACACTGGTTTGTCAATGTAAGAAAGTATATGACTGACGCTAATTTGCTTACTTTATTTGAGGATCCCAGAAGAATATTCAACTGTGATGAGAGTGGTTTTTATTTGTCACCACAGGAAAAGCAAGTGCTAGTAAGAAAAGGTTCAAAAAAAGTATATAGTCGCGTGGTAAACGACGAAAAAGAATGTTTGACGGTTTTGCTTACCGTGGGGGCAGACGGTTCAATACCTCCGCCATTGGTTTTATTTCCATATAAACGATATGTACCCTCTGCAATAATTTCACAAATGCCAAGACAGTGGGGTATGGGGCATTCTGAAACAGGATGGATGACCAGTGAAACATTTTTTGAATATATCACAAATGTATTTTTCCCTTGGGTAAAAGGACAAGATATTCCTTAGCCTATAGTACTATTTCTTGATGGACATTCGTCTCATATAAATCTGACTATTAGCGAATTCTGCAAAGAGAACGGTATCATATTAACTGCTTTTTACCCTAATGCTACTCACCGTCTTCAACCTCTTGACGTTGGTGTATTTTATCCAATAAAAAATTGTTGGCGTAAGGATGTGCGTTCGTGGCGTATGGAAAACCATGGCAAAAAATTACAAAGAGCCGATTTTTCAAAATTGTTGGAAAAGACTCTACAAACAACGTTTTCTCAGTCCACAATAGAAAGCGCATTTCGAGCATGCGGATTATTTCCATTTAACGAAAATAATATTGACTATTCAAAATTAGTAAAGCAAATAGAACATAACAAAGACGTAAATAATGATGTTTCTCTCAATTCTTCAAGAGCTAAACTAGTCGCTCAAAATGAAAATGGAAAATGCGAAATATCTGACTTTCAGCTACTTCGTGAGATAGAAAAACGTCTAAACAAAGATGTTTTAGAAAAATTTAGAAGCGCAGTATCTGTAAATGAAGTAGAAGAAAAATACATTGCCATGTATGAATTTTGGAAAAGTCTGCATCCAGATCCAGATTGTAAACTTTTAGGCGACGTTACTCTAGACAACAATTTGCCACATAACGCAGCCAATATAACATTAACCGATATAATTCTCGACAGTTCTTTATTTAGAACAACGGATATGTTAGAAGCAGCTGTTGAGCCTGACGGTTCAGTCATTTTGCTACCATCTCAACCAACTACGTCAACACCTCGATCCGAGAGAATTCCACTTAAACAAATAACACCTTTAGAGAAAAATAACAAAACCACCCCACTGTATCATCAGCCCTCAACTTCGCAGCATAAAACACCAATAAAAGAAGTTGAACCAGATGATAATGCACAAGGCAATGATTATCCAACCCCCTTTAAAAAAGCGCTATTTTGGCCTGAATGCAACATTAAAAGGAAAAAAACTGCAGAAAACCTAGGAACGAAGAAGAAAATAAAGATATATCCAACGGTTGCCATTGCCGATGAATTTATGGAGCAACAAAGAAGAGTCGAAGAGGAAAAACAAAGAAAAGAGAGAGAAAAGCTGGAAAGAGCTGATAGAAGAAAGGAAAATTTGATGAATAAACAGAAAAAGCAAGAATGCAAAAGCAAAGAAAATAAAACTAAATGTAAAGAGAAAGGTGGCCAACGACAAACAGGCAAAGAGACATCTACTATAGACAAACAGGTACAAGAAACATCTGTATTTACAAAAGATGATTTTGTAATAATTCAATATGAAAATGAATACTTTCCGGGGGTAATTTTAGAAAAAAAAGATAATGGGCTAGAAGTCAAAAGTATGACGATGAGTGGAAATTTTTGGAAATGGCCTGAAAGAGATGACATTTTATTTTACCCTATGTCCGATGTAATATCAAAAATTAATATTCCAACGAAGGTAACTAGCCGTGGAGTATATAGTGTTCCGGAAATTGACGTTTTGCGGAAAAAAATATAACATTAATAAAAAGTGCTTACTAATATATATTAATTTCAAATATGTTACTCCCATTACATAATATAATATGCGTATATCATCTTTGTATTGCTACAGTATATTTTTAAAATTGAAATTATTAAAAATTATTAAATTTTTTCTGTGCTAATAAATGCGTTGTTTAGTTTTTCAAGCAGCATTTAATCAAATCAACATTTGGTCATCAAGGTCGATTTGCTTTCGATTTTGCACAGGTAAAGTATAGGTCGGAAACTGGTGCACTAGTGGACGGTATTAGGAAAAACCGGTGTGGGTGGACGGAAACAGGTGCATTTTCATGATATTGGCATTAGTAGCTAAATTCGTTATTTTTTCTTAAAATATGGCATATATCACTTGTATTTTGATATTATTTGACGGAAAACAAGATTGGTTTTATATGTATATGTATATTTTATAGATTCAACAATTTTAAAATAATCTTTTTGTCGATTATACTCAGTGTTCTCATGAGCGGTCGGAATTCGGTGCCTTTACGTTAATCATCTTGTTGTATGTTTGACTCCCACTAGTATTATAAAAATAGGAGGATTCTTCTTATTCAGCATGTTTATGAATGCAAGACTAAGGATATTGGATATTAAATTAGGTAATTACATATCCTTAACGTTAATAACAGAAGTTTTGTATTTGTAATTTTTACTCACGAGCAGGCAAGTAAATTACATATTAAAATATTTATTACTAATATCTAACGTCATATACGGAAAGAACTCCGACATATATTTGGCCAAAGTTAATAATAGATATATATATTCATTTATAGATATTCATTCCCCCAGGAAAAAATACATCTTAATTTTACATCGATAATAAGGAACCTTGATGAATTTCTTTTTCTAAATATATGTGAAAGTATTTTTTTCAAGTCTTACCAAGTTCAATAACAGGACGTCCAACATATGTTTCGTCATTTCTTCTATCGTGTCAAAATTACTTTTACATATTGATTTAAGGCAAAATCTACAGATTTTTCCATTTTTGTCGCTCATGATGGTTTGCATAACATTTAGAAGATAATGTTAACCACAAAACAAATACTTCATTGTGTGTCTACAAAAACAGCTCTCCATATATCAATTTCATTACAGTATATTTATTTTATATCCATTTTCACTACCAGTAACCACCATACTAAGATAAGTTTGGTCGTAGAATTCATCAAAACGGTCTAAGAGCACAACATAACCTAATTTTGTATATACCAATCTTCTTCTTCTTTGAAAAGATCAAAAGAAATTGAAAATTCCAAAGAAAATACTTCAAGAGAATGATGAAGGCAATGGGTATCATGATTCATGGTCTGTTGCAGTAACCAGTCATATGCTTTGGAACCAACAGGAACCATGATGATAATCGGACCAATAGCGTTTCGTGCGCATATTTTAAATAATATGGTATTCTTCTGTACAAAACGAGATGATTCCACATACCATTTAAAAACAGGCGTTTCATTTTGAAAATAAGGTTAAAATTAGGAAAATTTTAATGGTTTTGAATAATAATTTTACATACATTGATGTAGCAAATTTTCATTGTAATTTTAGTGTTTTCTTTTACTACCGGTGTAGTTATGGCTATTCAAGACATTCTTTGTAAAAAATTTGGTAAAAAGGGACTTCTTTGATGCAGTATATATAGGTAATATTTTATATGATCTAGATCGGCTACTTTAAAGAGTTTATAGGTTAAGTTATCAATACTAAGAAAATTAACATATATATGTATATAGTCCTAGCCAATATTTATCAAAGGGTTCATGAATACTATTTGAGTTTTTAGTATGATTTTATGATCAATGTCAATTTTCTAATTTAAAGGATTTATTTTTATACAAATTACGAGTTATTTGTACAATAAAATTAGGGACTGTCTACAAGGACGCCGCGGCGGACATCTATCATTTCTTAGCTGTCCGCCGCGGCAATTGGTTTGGTTAGACACTATTTATTCCGTGCTAGAGCGGTGTTTTCCACGTGGATCGCTGGCCTATGTGTAACGTTGTCGCGTTGTGGAGCGACAGGTCCCGGGTTCAAATACTGCCCGCTTGACTTTTTTTTAAAATATTTTGTAACGATTGATATCCTTTTTCACAAATTCTGGTTGGATTTGACGACAGAAATGTTCTTTTTTTTCATATAATAATTTATCTCTTTCATGTGATGGTAGTTGGGTTAGTTAGGTTGATTTTTATTTTGCTAAATAATTGTTAATAAATTATCAGCGCCGCAGGCAGTATTAGCGTCGCAGACAAAAACGGGGGGTGCGGGGGGTGTCCCCCCCGCCTTCTTTTTCAGAAAATTGCATAAAAACATTCGAATTTCTCTGTGCGGCGGTTCAATAAGTCGTGCAAAAGCGAATGCGCATGCGCGGCGGACAGCTAAGAAATGGTATATGTCCGCCGCGGCGTCCATGTAGCAACGAAAGATACATACGTCTATTAAATCTTAGGCAAGTAAAAGATCCTTACTCTTCGATAGAGAAGAGGTTCGGCAAAATTTCCAGGTTGGGGGTAGCTGGTCTCCTGGCTTCGGTGATTAGCCTTAGTAGCGGAAATAGGCCGACACGTTAAATAAGTGATTTAAAAAAAAAAAATACACCACAAATACTATACCTAACTTCTAATTGTATTCCAGCAGACAGGGAGAAGGTATACAGGGTAGTCACAGAAGATATCATATACACTCGTTTTGTTTTATATTTTTATTCTATAACATAAACACACACTATAATTAATAAATAAAATAAGTGACATAAAATGACTGACATTTTTTACAACATAGAGTATATTATCGAGTATCTTATTCTTACTTTGCTTATTTGTTCATTGTCTTGGAGAATTATTCTTACCAAATGTTCTGTAGGTACTGCATGAGGCAGAAGGACACGGATATTCATCGGAGAATAGTTTTCAACATTTTTGAGATACCTATACTCTGGAGTTGCTTTAAAATCTGATCGCATTGAACAAATATACGAGCTGTAAGAAAAACATTTTTTATTTCTGACCACTTTTGTGTTAAACAACAATTATTAATTAATTAATTATTGCTTCATACAGAGCTTGATAACATGCTCCAATTATGGATTTGTTCTTCCTAAAACCGTTTCGTGTATTGCTTAATAAACTTTGACTCTCTAGATAGTTTATTAATCTCGAGTATATTATTTTTTCAAAAATTTTGCTTATATCTCTTGAGAGTAAAGCAATAGGCCTATAATTGTTAATAACATTCTTATCCCCTTTTTTCTCATATACAGCTTTTATATTAGCAATCTTTAACTTTTCTGGGAATATTCCAGTTTGCAACGATAAATTTTAATTTCAAAAGATTAGATATTTCTGCAGCAACATACTTCATAAGTTTTACTGGCAAATCATCTTCCCCTATAGACTTTGTGTTTTTCAAGTTTTTTATACATTGCATCAATATAACTTATAGGAATGATAAAAACCGCATCACTTTTTTTTTATAAGTTTCTATCTGAAATTTTTGGCAGGGATATTGGAGTTAACCATTTCTAAACCTGTTCATGGCTTAGAGATGAGTCAAATTAATAAAACTTGTAAAAAAAGCCCATTACACTCTGGACGGGTATTTTAAGGATAATCTGTAGAATGTTTAAAGAGTTTTTAATTTGTATGTTGATATGTGTGTTTGTAAATTTAATGTAAGATTTTAATCTTAAATTTTACCTTTTATCTTTTTTATATTATACATACATTATGGAATATTTTATACATTGTGTTAGTTTTTCTGTGACATGTTCCACACCCTTTTGGGTACTTGTAAAGAACAAATAAAGGCTTATCTATCTATCTGTATACCGCAAATAATTTAAAATACTGTAAATCGTTGTGTTAAAAAGTTCTTGCAATAGGTACTGCAAGTATTTATAAAATACTTTAATTATTTAAAATACTGAAATTACTTGAAGAGTACTTAATTACTTATTACTGCTACTGCAAATGTTTGATTGTAAGTACATTACTGAATATTTCAAGTAATTCTGAAAAGTACTGGTACGTTATAGGATATGGAATTTAGAAAACAAATAGTTAAAATTAATTCAACCTTAAGTAAAGAATGCGCAGATGAATATGGCGTAACTCAAGGTACTGCATTAGGACCGATATTCTTTATATTATATTTGAACAATTTACTTACTCTGGGAAACAAGGGCACGGTGAGCTTTGCCTATGAAGATTGCACTTGGTAAGATCTAAAAATACAGACAGAGCAAGACAAAAATAAAGGATTGGTTTGATTACAAATTACTTACGATAAATTTTGCTAAGACTAGATACATACCTTTCAGCTTCTGTAATAGAAAAATACTTAATTTCAACTCTCTAAATATCGGTTCTTGAGACTAAAAGGCAACAAGCAGAATCCATAAAGTGCCTAGGTATTTATTACCATTGACAGATTTTTGAGATGGAATACACACCTTTCTAATGTGGTAGTATTTAAGCTGAGAGAAAAGTCTCATGACTGATAAAAATATAAATTGATAATGTAAACGGCAACATTAAAGATTAGAATAGTAACTTAAAAATGATTTACTATCCATTAGTTGAATCACGAATTCTATGCTATCATCGGATGGGGAAGTGCAGTAAAAAATCACATAAAAAAGTGGGAAATAATACAAAAGAGATTTTTTATAATTATGTTAGATATACCCAAGACATACCCATCTGACAATCTATATTAGGAAGGAAATGTTCTTGACATCAGACAATTATTCTATTATACTGTGGCAATAAATCAATTTAATAACATTCGTTAAAGCTGTTAACCATACTTATCAGACGAGAACAAAAGCAACCTCCTGCAGAACTCCATTTTCTTCAAAGTCAAAAGGACAGCAAGATGTCTCCTACCTCTCTCCCAGATTTTATAATTATCTTGCAGACGAAGTACAAAAATCAAATTCTATTAACTTATTTAAATGACTTTGTGTATGTTCATTCTATGGACATACACAAAGTCATTGAAATAAAAAATTAGCTAAACGCTAAATGAACTTACTATATATAATTCGTAGTCTCTTATTAGTTATTACTAATTAAAATAGATTCTACTTTAACTCTACCTAAAAATGTATGTTTAAACCTATATATTATAAATTTAGTCAAAAATATGTATACATTACTGTATATCTGACAAACGTAAAATGCTCCACTTTAAGGTGACAATTTATTACATTGTGATGTACTGTTAGTAGTGAAAGAATGAGAAAGTTATGACACCCCCCTCCACTTTTAGCACCCCCCTCCACTTTTCTAAGCCACACCCCACCCCCTCCACTTTTCTAAGCCACACCCCACCCCTCCACTTTTCTAAGCCACGCCCCGCCCCCACCTCCACCCCCACCATTATTCGGGAACCCCCCACCACGTCACAGAACTCTCCACCATAATTTAGAGACCCCCACCATAACTTAGACCCCCACCATAATTCAGAACCCCCCACCATAATTCTGGAACCCCCCACCACGTCACAGAACTCTCCACCATAATTTAGAGACCCCCACCATAATTTAGAGACCCCCACCATAACTTAGACCCCCACCATAATTCAGAACCCCCCACCATAATTCTGGAACCCCCCACCACGTCACAGAACTCTCCACCATAATTTAGAGACCCCCACTATAATTCAAAACCCCCCACTATAATTCAGACCCCACCAAAAATCAAATAATTCCGATTATATAAAAAGGTGCAAAACGACAGTGTGAGAAAAAGTACTTGTATCGATCAGTTCCAGAAATTCAAGTGTTCACAATGGCTTACAGTGGAAGTTTATTTAGTTTACCTGAACTAACTTTTGACGATGTAATTAATAACACATTTCAAGCACCGCAAAATAAAAATGATATAGCAGTACTTGGTGAGCGAAGATACAAATTGAACAAATCTAGGAGTAAATATGCGTCAACGGGATTATCACATGACTTGTGTTATAACCCATGTGTGAAACTAAGTGGAAATAAACTTGATGTAATAATTTTTGATGAAAAGGAATGGCTTCATTTTCTTACCTTCCAGAATGTGATAACTAATTATCTATACTCCAATGAAAGAGTTCAAGCAATAGATACTAATAGTTTTCTTATTCAATTTGAGCAAATTTCCTATACCAGAGTTATAAAAGTAATAAAAAATAACACTTATATTTGCTTGGGATATGAATCAATCTGCAAGTTGTGGGAGGCATTACCACTCATTAAAGCGAACATTGACACATTGAAACGATTACAATTCCAAAGTTATTTGAGGAATGTGGTGAGAGAACTACAACATCAAGAAGGGAATGTGTTTGAAAATGCAGTAAAACTAATTGAAAAGAGAAATGATATTAATGAAAATATTGTTATGCTAATGGAGTTAATTTACATTTATCCGGAAATATTGGAAGCTGAATATATGAGCTTGTAAACATGAAGAGAGTGACATTTAATTTAAAAGGCAATAAGACTCAGCTTATGGTGGTGTGGAATTCTGCATATAAATTATCAAGAAGGAGATATTGGGAAATGGTAGCCCTCGATAGACTTCGCTTTAACAGAAGAATAGAAGGCATTTCAAAAATCATAAACCCTATTTTAGATAGTAATCATAGATATAATGTATATAACGACAGATTTTGTAATTTAAATGATATGTAACCACATGGTATATTATATTTATGTATGTGATATAGATAAATAGAAATAAAACATTTTTATGCTTGAATATTTGTTTTATTAGACGAAAAGACGATATTACAGATTATAATGATACATAAAAGTGATAAAATATAGATTACATTCATACAATACTATTATTTGAAATCCATGAATTATGTTTATTGCTTAATCCTAACCATTTAACATAGAGCTTATTCTTCTTTTTTCTTAAAACTTTTTCCACGAGATATACACCCGGATACTTCACTTTTTGCATTTCATGCTCATAGAAACCTCCTAAAATTTCCTCTCCCGCCTCGTCTTTCAAAAGATAAGTTCTAGGATTACCTTTATGGACTTTTCTGATTTTAAATATTTCATTGGACCAGTTAGGAGTATATCCTTTTGAAAAAGCTTGTCGATATTTACTAATCCTCACATAATCATTTTTTTTAAATTTTCTTTTACTTGGGTCGACTGTTTTTGGGTGGTTATAGACAGTTTTTAGTAAACGTTTTTCATCTTTTTTTTTTACATTCTTAGGCTTCATCCCAATTGTCCTATGTTTAGCGTCATTATATTCAACAACGATATCCGACAACAAATTTAACCACTTGTAGTTTCCATTTAGAGTAAATAGCCTCCACATTTTATTTTTTAAAGTTCGATTAACTCGTTCTACAACACTTGCTTTAAGATCTGTGTAAGAGCTGTAATGGTTAATTTTTTTCTTATCCATTAATTTTTTAAACTCTTTATTGTAAAACTCTTTACCCAAATCTGTTTGTAAATTTTTCGGTGCAACTTTGATATCTGATAAGATTTTTTTCATTGCTTCCGTAACGTTTTTCCCACCTTTAGTTTTTACAGGTTCACACCAAACATATTTTGAGAATACGTCAATGACCACTAAAATATACTGATAACCTTTGTTTACTTTAGCATAAGGGATCATCTGTACAAGATCTGCTTGAAGAAGATCATTAATGCCTTTAACAATAACTCTTCTCCGTTTAAAATATTTTCTAGCCGGTTTATGAAGTTCATTCACTATTTCCTGTTTAATGTCAGTCATCTTTACTCATCGATAGGGTGAATGAATAACTAACTCCCCCACACACTATTTATTTGATTATTTTAGCCTCTCTTAATTCCTCTATAATTGAAATAATTTCGTTATTATGCCCCGTATTTCCTGCCAACTGTGAAGCTATGAGTAGTCTTAATCGGTCTATAATTTCATTATAGTCATCAAAATGTTTATATTCAATTTTTTTGTTATCGAGTTCCATCAGTGTTAACGCGCCACCTTTCTTATTTTGATTTTTAGCTTTTCTTAGTTGTTCCCTCGTTTTTCTCATTTCTTCAGGTGAAGAAAGTGAACTCATTCTCGGTTTAGGAATTGAAGAAGATGGCTTAAGATTTGTAGCAAGTGTATTTCTTCTTGGTCTTACCACTGCAGGTATTGTTGATGTGGTTCTTTTATTAGCCCTTTCTTGACTCATCGAATGTAAGGTAGAAACACGTGGTTTGATAATATCTATAAATTTAGCCGCATTTGATGTAGATAGCCCTCTCTCCGGATCGTAACCTAGGTAATGAGCACTACTCCTTCTAATAATATCAATATACTGATCCACATCAGTTGTTCGAAATCCAGCTGGATTCTTTTTGAACATTAATTCATACAATCCTGGTGTACCTTGGTATTGAAACTGATTATCAATAACAAAGTTAGCACCATCAAAATCAACAGTTGCAGTGCCAATAGCGTATTTCTTCTTATATGGGTCGAAGTAAACACCAAAGGTATCATCAAACTCGTTTTTTGAGTCGAGAAGTTTATCTTCTATATATGCTCTCGGTAGCGGTGCTTTAAATTGTTGCAAGTATCTTTCATTTTCTGTCATGGTGGATGCACCTGCGATCTGTGATGGTGGGAAAGTTTCATCAAAGAAACTCCCTACATAATCAGGTCCTCCGCGGGTAGAGTCATACTCAAATGTTTCATCTTCCGAATCAGCGGGTGTTGTGTGATAAAATTCAAGAGGAACTGGCTGAATTGATCGTCTTTTTAAACTTTCATTTTTTATTTCTGTTTTCAAAAAAGGTTTACTTGGATCACTTTTATTATTATTAACGATAGTTACTAAGTCATGGAGAGGTTGCGTTATCGGTTTATAAGTTTTCTCCAACGCTAACTCAGATTTAGCAATATCAGTTTTCAAGTTTCTGTACTTTTGCCTTAAGGCATCTCGTGCCTTTAACAGCTCTGTTGCCACTCTTCTATCCATGGTTAATGACTGATAATATTTAATGTACCCACTTTTATATATGAAAAAATTGATCAAATCCCTTTCGAAATCTTCCAGAGTTGATTGGACAATCTTTATCGATTACAACGAATCCATATTTATCCCTCCAACAAAATGCACAAAGTTCTCTAAAATCTTGGAAGCACATATCAACATTTACATGATCATCATAGATATGTTTGAGATTGGTAAGATCCTGAGGGAATATCACAAGAAGATTAGCATTATCTCTACACAAGTGTTTAGGGACAGCGGCGTAGGTTTGGCATAAATAAAAACAATCGGTGTTTTTATGACGTCCGAAAGAAAAATAGCTTTTGATAATACTTTGATTACATGACACCAAATCGTCGAAAATTATGACTGAATTCGGTTTAATATCTTCGGGGGGTAACACTACATCTCCGTCATTATATTCGAAATATCCAATTTCATTCAAAGGTTTCATAAGCATTCTCAAATATTCATATTTCGGTTGGTATAGGGATTTAGAATATAAATAAATATTTTCAAAACGTAAACCGTTAGGATGTTCCAACAAACTAAGCATCACATTTGTCTTTCCAGACCCAGAACTCCCAACTAGAAGCCCTCGTTTCGACTGTCCACCAAATAAAATACCATGCTTTTGAAAAGTGTTTGTCTTGGAAATTTCATCGTGATTGACAATTGGTAAAATTGTGTCTTGCTGTTGAATCTGCATTGTGTTCAAATAATCAGATGAAATCAAACTTCATTAGAAAGAGAACTGTTAAAAACTGATCAAGCAGGGCCTTCTCCTGCCTATATAAAAGGGTATTCTACAAATGCAAGATCAGTTGATACCATAATTTGGGATATAATGGGTCGAACCAAGTGTTCACAGATCACTTCTATTAAAAACTCTAAAAAGAGAGGACGTGGTCTGCTCAACGACATAATAAATAGACTTCCGGTGGAACTACATATACCAGGTTATAATTATTGTGGGCCAGGAACTAAACTCGCAAAACGCTTAGCACGGGGTGACAGGGGGGTTAACCCACTAGATGAAGCGTGCAGAGAACACGATATAGCATACTCCAAATTTCAGGAGGTTGAACAAAGGAATCAAGCAGATAAGGAATTAGCTCAAGCAGCATTTAAACGTGTAAAAGCACCCGACTCTGGTTTTGGCGAAAAACTCGCTGCATTAGGAGTTGGTGGGGTAATGAAACTAAAGAGTAAACTCGGAATGGGTCTTAAGAGACGAATAAAGCGTGATTTAACGCAGAAGAAGAGGAAGAAAGGTGGACAAATAAACGTAAAAGTTGCTGTAAAAAGTGCATCAAAATCAAAGAAGCGCGGGAAAAGAATTCTCAAAACCCCAAAAAGGGGAGGGGTTCTCCCACTTCTATTACCTCTTCTGGGAGCATTAGGAGCTGTTGGAGGGGGTGTAGCTGGAATTGTAAAGGCAGTTAACGACTCCAAATCAAACAGTAAGATGATAGCTGAACAATTGAGACATAATTTGGCGATGGAACAGACCTCTAAGGGGAAGGGTTTATACTTAGGCCCTCATAAGAAAGGTTCTGGATTATATCTTAAAACATATAACAAGCAAAAAAACTAATTAAGCTACCTCACCGACCACTAACTAATATAGATTTAATGAAATACTCGGAAATTTTAAAAATTCCAAATTTTCGTGGTGTTTTCATGAGAGATACACTTCCAAATAAAATCAGGAAAAGAGAATCTGGTGTAGTAAATCTGGATACCGATGAAGGAGACGGAACTCATTGGATTGCATATATAAAGAAAAATAAGGAAATAGTTTATTTCGACAGTTATGGAAATTTAAGACCCCCAGACGAGTTGAGAAAATATTTCTTAAGTGATGGTAGCATGAATGAAATAAAATATAATTATGATTCCGTACAAAACTCTGATTCATATGTTTGTGGACATTTATGTCTATTATTTTTATATAATCAATGTATATAAGTTTTTTTTTTCATTTTATAATAAACAGTCAAAGTATCACTATGTCATTTACATTCGCTCTCAGTGGAGAATCTTCTCTATTAAATTACAATTTCAATCCACCCATATATTTAAATGATAATGCAGATTATGAAATTGGATTAACAAATTTTGATACTTATAATATAATCCCAAATATTGACAGCAGTAACAATAAATTTGCTTGGGATGGAAAGGCGGGAAATAATGAGCATATAGTGGAAATTCCTGAGGGGTGTTATGAAATTGAAGATATTAAAAAATTCATGACAAATAAAATAGTTGAAGAAGACAATAAAGCACTTGTAAAGATTAATGTGGATGTCAATACATCTAAAATCAGTATAAAAACAAACAGAAAAATTAATTTTAACGTGAAAGATTCGATAGGTCCGGTATTAGGCTTCCAGAAAAGAGAGTTAAAAGCTAATTATACTAATATTTCCGATTATCCTGTAAAGATTTCCAAAGTAAATGCTATCTGCATTGACTGCAACATCGCTGTTGGTTCTTTTTTTAATGGAAAACCTGTTCACATCATTCATCAATTCTATCCAACAGTTCCAATTGGGTATAAAATAGTGGAGTCACCTCTAAATATTATTTACTTCCCAGTGAGCGTTAAAACCATCAACAACATAACAATTAAAGTAATTGACCAAGAAGGACATCTTGTCAATTTTCAAAAAGAGACGATAACTGTTCGACTACATCTTAGAAAATCAATTCGATAATAAAATGGTGTTGATTTTTAATTCAAGATCACCCATTCATAGACCTCAAACACACTATAAAAGGAAACGCAGGGGGAAAGTCAACAGTTTTAAAAACACTCTCAACGGAATCACATCAGCAAATCGACGGTTCTTAAAAGCGATTGGATTCGAAGTACTAGTATAATTGAATTGCTGAATATAACCGAGCAACCTATTAATGACAACTCCGTAGTAGAATATCAGTATCATTCGTATCAGCCCAATATATCTGGAACTCTAGATTATAATGATGAAACGAGAATTACCATACAAGATTTAGATACATATACTGCACCGTGCCATAGTTATTTATACATCGAGGGAAAATTAACAAAAGAGGATGGAAATTTAGCTACCAACTTAGAGTTCATCAATAACGGTGTTGCATTTTTATTTCGAGAAATTAGATATGAGTTGAATGGCATAGTAATAGATTCCGTGAGAAATGTTGGCTTAGTTTCAACTCTATTTAATTATCTATCATTGAATCAGAATGAAAGCGTTTGTATGGAAAATGCTGGGTGGTTCCCAAAACATAAAAAAGGTGCCACACCTAAAATTTTGGTAGATGGAAGTGGAAATTTCAACGTCTGCATTCCATTAAAATTTCTGGTTGGTTTCTTTGAAGATTTTCGAAAAATAATCATTAACATGCGACAAGAATTAGTGCTGGTACGTAATAGTAATGATATTGACTGCATTACAACCACCAACGATGACGTAAATGATGTGAATGCAATAAATGAAAAGCCCAAAATCACTATTTCTAAATTATTTTGGAGAGTACCACATGTCACCGTGGGCATTTCTGAACAGCTTCGATTAAATAAAATTGTAAGTCGAAATGTGGATCTTCCTATAACATTTAGAAGCAGGGAATTGATTGAATATCCATCTTTACCCACCTCAAGCAGACATACGTGGCCTGTCAAGACATCTACTAAAGTGGAAACTCCGAGGCATGTAATAATAGCATTTCAAAAAAATAGGAAAGGAAACATTAAAGCTGATATGAGTAAATTTGATGATTGCGATCTTAGAAGTATTCGAGTTTTCTTGAATTCTGAGAGATATCCATATAATGATTTATATCTCGATTTCACAAATAACAAATTTGCAACTCTCTATCAAATGTTCGCTGATTTTCAAGAATCATATTACCCACACCAAATAAATCAACCCATTTTCAATCCCAGTGAATTCAAAGGTATTGCACCAATAGCTCATATTGATTGTTCTCGTCAAAAAGAAGCCTTACAAACAGGATCGGTGGTTATGAGAATAGAATTTGAAACTGGCACCCCTACTACAGCAGATACTAATGCATGTTGTCTCATTCTCCACGAGAAGCATTTCACCTATAATCCTTTAACAAAAATCGTTCGTCAGCAGTAAAATGCGCATGACACATTTTTGCCTATATATACATACACCATAATAATATTAGGTATTAGAATGCATGTCAGATCATACTATGTTCAGAAGTTAAAAGAACATAGAAAAAAAATTCGTGACTTAAAGAAAGCAATTGAATTGTACTGTTTAAAAGAAAAAGTGTTAAAAGATCTACACCGTTTAAAAATATGATAATTATCATCGATGTTCAAGGATTTCGAATCGAAAACAATAGGTTTATTGTTAAAGAACTGGCAGGATTTGATGGAGTCAAAACTTGTCACTATGTATTTAAGCCACCTTACCCATTTGAGATGCTTTCACCAGACCTACAAAAACAGGCTAGCTGGTTAACAGGAAATTATCACTGCATTAAGTGGAGTGATGGGTTTACACCACTACACTTGTTTGGAAAGATTATCAACAATTTGGTCACATCCGATGATTGCGTTTATGTGAAAGGAGAAGAAAAAGCAAACTACATCAGGCAATTTACCACACAACCCGTTATTGAATTTGGGGAGCGGCCACCTTTAAGAAAATCTAGTGCAAAATGTTTTTATCATTTAAATATTAATTGTATGTGTGCACTTTCTAATGTATATTATCTGTATGAAAATTTTATAATGTCATGAGGAAAGAAAATAAAAAACCATAAATGAATTTCTGTGTTTTTATTCAAACAAATGTTATAACAAAATAACTTCAACTTCAATTAACAAATAAACTGCAATCTAGCTAAACATCTCCACCAGTACCACTGTCAGAATCCTCGCTGTCAGAATCCCCATTATAAGCAGTCACTTTGCTGGCTAGATCCGGCGCCAAAAATTGTTTTATTCGATCTAAAAATCCACACAGATTTAAATCTATCAAAGATTGTACAAAGCAGCGCTGACAGCTCACTTTATCCAGAAAGTCGTTACATTTTAAATATCCTTCATGATACTTCTTAGCTAGTTCGTCGCACTCTCCCTCGGTATAGAATCTGTCCATTCCATAAACTGCCTCATGTTCCGCATCGAATCTCAAATTTGCGAATAACTGTCTTAAATGACTCACACCACTTTCTAAGTCAACTATTTCGATTTCTTTCACGTAGGCCATCCACATTTTGAAACTTACTGTTTATTTCACCTCGAACTAAATTAATAATGGCTAAAGTGTTAAATTAATGCTTGAGTTTTATAATGAAATCCCCACCTAACCGTATACCCTACCTATCTACTAAAAGAAAACAATTTTATCAGTGTTTATACTTCTACACAGTCAGCTATTCTATTTTTGGATTAGCAAGTCAGTTATTCTACTTTGGATTAGCAAGTCAGCATTTGCATAGTTGACACTTTTCAAAACAATGTTATCATTACATGTATTTTATTTATCTACCTACAGTCCACAGCTCTATTTTCGATTACTAAATCAGCATTCGCATAGTTAACACTTTCCAATCTAGCAATAAAATATTTTATAACATCGGCAAAACTATTCTTCCACCTAACCAAGCATTATAAAAAGTAAACATATGCATGCGAATGGTAGTAGAGTAATAAAACTGATACAACCCAAACCAAACTTAATTTTTTATTACTAAAATGAATCACGTCTGTATTTGTGGTATGTTCAGGAGTCCTGCAGTAAGTTATTGCACGCTAAATTATAAATTAGTGGAAACAATTAAAGAAAACTACCCCGCTGAATATGAAGTACTGATAAGTTTACCAGGTCAGCGTTGGGTAATAGCTGGCAATTTTATTTGTTTGCTATTAAAGTTAACTAACGCCGCTAGAAATATGGATATATTTTATTTCAATACGGAGTTTAGTGCGAAATGCGACAAATCTGATTGGCATCAATCTTCAACCAGTCCCAATGTATTCAAACACCATATATACAACATACAAGTTGTTGAATTTACAAATATATCACCGGGGCTGTCTCTGAGTGATGAAATTTTCCAATTGCTGTGCTGTTTCGACTGTGTCTTGGTTAGAAAAGCCTTACATTTAAAAAGTGCTTTGTTTGTTGACTGCAATTTTGGTCCTGTGAAATTTGGAACTACCTCCCGACAAGAAAAATTTAATCAGCGTCTTCAACAACCCATCATCACTCAGCCCAAAACACTGTTTCTAATAGCTTATGAATGTAAATACAAGATCCAATAAAAGCATAATGAAAATAATACTGTTATTTTATTATATTCACTTTCAATTCACATGAAACCTGTAATAGGATAGCATTTAACTATCAAATAAAACACGCAATTGTTATAATTAGTTTTTTTATTAGAAAAACACCAGATAACTGTTACATTCTCTATAAAAAATCAAAATCAAGGTCCATTGTTAGATTTTCCTGTTCAATAATTTCATTGGCTAGCCTTAAAAGAATTGTGAGATTATCTTCAGCGGTATTATGGTCAGTGGTATTATGGTCGGTGGTATTATGGTCAGCGTTATTGTGTAAATTATTGATAGAGTAATGCCCCCATGCCAATGTTTTTGTACTCCCGGGTACAACACATCGTTTGTCATCTTGAGCCGAGAGTGCAACCTTATTTTTTAGTTCGGTGTATACAGTATGCAGATGTGATGAGAATACATACATTTTTCTTAAAATCAATCCGCCATCCTCAACAATCTGTTTGTAGTCGATCAAATGCAACTGATTTTTTATTATACTTTTTGAGACACCTTTAGCTTTCTTTGTGACGTCACCATTAGCTCGAACGCAGTAAGCTTTTGCCCCAGTACCAAAGAAGCTATCTATTGGCATACCTGCATATTCGTCTTTCATTTTACCTACAACCGACTTCGTTTTTGGAATGTTGTGCTGATTTGGAATGGGAAAATTTGATGTGTCGAATAGATCTATATTTTCTTTAATATCATCGTAAACGTTATCAGTGTGAATCTCTAAAATTAAAGAGTCGGTATCGGTGTAGCATAGAATAGCTTTGTCATCATATTTCTTTTTTATGAAATTATAAAAAAAGTTATAAATGATGGTTTTAGATATATCTAAAATTGTAAATCCTACGAAGAGCGGCTTGTCATATACGATTTTTAATAAAGACATTTGCACCGCTACTAAATCTTCAGAAAACACTGTACATGACTTGAAATTTGGTCTTGCAATTAATCCTTGAGCACCAACACTACCAATACTATTCTCCCAATGTGTCACTAGCTTCACATCAGTTCTATTGTCTACATTTTCCATAGTTTTACCAAATATCGAATTAATAAAAAATTTAAAAAGATCTCGCTCGAATGCATTTTTAGAACAATTTCTAAGTTTGGTGTTCAAATCTATATAAGATTTTAACCAAGCAGACTGTGAAAATTCAATGACTCTGTGAATTTTTCTAAGTATTAAGCCATGTTCCAAGCATTGTTTTAAATTTCTGTAATGGATGATATATTTTTGTTTATCATGTAAATTTAATAATAATTTTGAATTTTTAGAGTTCGGAGGTACAATGTTTTCAGGGCAGAATGGCAAATCATTATGTTTATCATGTAAATGATGTGGATATTCTAAATCTACCTCTAATACATAACCTTTTGGTGAATCATCGCCAAAAACAGTACATTCAAAGTTTTCAATTTCATAATCATTTAGCCATCTAAAGTCTCCCGCGGGCAGACATTGACTCATTGCACAACCGTACATGTTTGTGGCGTCTAAATATAGTATATATGATGTTGGTTCTGATGGATTAAAATTTGAAATTAATGGATTGTTTGCCACAGCTTTTCTATTACTACACTGACTGACACCACCGCGTATTCCCTTTCTAAAAAAATGTAACATATCAATATCAGTTAAGAGTTGAAGTTGAATCCCAGTTTTGCGTAACATGGCATCCCAACTTAGTGACGGAGCCGTTAAATACTGTGCAGGATCTAATTTATAGGTTTGCATGCAAATTTTTCTGAAGTTTTCAAATATATCAGCAAGAATCAGTACATCCGATACCAGGTAAATATCTGAATAGCTGCCGAGTGTTTGACAATTAAAGGTTTGCCACACATCACAAGCGCGATCATAATCCTCCTGAGAAATTGATTCACCACTCAAAACATTGAAAAACTGCCCAAGTGACGGTAATTCAGTCTCATCCAATTTATCCATGGATTCAATGTATGAATATGGAAATACACCTTTTCGTCTTAGTAAATCGAATTGCTTTTCATCGCTGTAATATTTTTTCACTTCGAGGCATTGATGTGGTTCCAACGTTTGACTTAATTTATCTAATGAAGCAGGTAAAAAGCGAAGTGAATCCACAAACCTCAATTTAATGTAAATGTTTTTCGGTTTTTCATCATTAGATTTACCAACAAGAATGTGTTTGGAAAATGTAATATATTTTTCTTTATTTTGTGCAATAACGTCTATTTTTTCTTTCTTTAAAGCTAATTTCTTAATAAACAAATGAGAATCATAATTAGTTAAATTGTGGAAAAATACTGGTATAAACTTAGGAATTTTGAAATTTAAATTACAAGGAGAGTGAGCAGCTCCTCTAAATTTACCGGTGAGGTGGCAGTGGTCGCGGACCTTTGCATCACCATTCACAAACGGCTTATCACAAATATAACAAATTTGACTGTTATCGAAAAATTCTTGTTGACTATCAGTCAATGGTTCCATTTCGACAATATTTTTCAAATGATTCTGATACAATTTTAAAACATTTTCTTCCAATTTTTTTACGAAAACTTCCACAACATCAATACCTCGATAATATTCAAGCTTGGAAAGGTTGTCATCAAAATTACACTTTATATAGAAACAAAATGAATATGGTTCATGCTGGTATGTTTTAACAGTAAATGATTTACTATCACATGGTTCATTGTGATGAATCGGTTTCAACAAACTTTCAAAGTCAGCATAAATTACAAAAGGTACAGGTAATTGTTTTTCAAAATTTGTAAATTTCAGAATATTCCCAGCAATTGTTTCACCACACTTATTAATTAGTGGTTCTGGGTTTGGTAATATAGTGCATAAATGATTACAATCATTGCTTTGGTGGTTCATTAATTTCTTAGGAGTGTTAAAAAAATATAGACAACCATCACAGATATAATTTCTGCCATGATGTTTTGATCTCTGGGAAGTAACTAATCCTGATAAGTTTTTAATAAGCGTATAGTGACTATTCCCTTCATTATCCGTAATAAGTAATAAGTTTACATGTGTATTTTGTCGTTTCTCTGTAAAATGCAAGGGACCTACAATCTCACTGACCATTTTACCATCTTTAAATTGAGTATTTACTCCAAATACATTTATAGATATATTATTTAAACTTTCGAATTTATGAATGTCTTTAAGTTTAACAGGAAAATCTATACCTTCAAAATTTAATAGTGTTGTGTAATGAGGATAAGATGAAACTCTTTGTGGTTGTCCTGTGGCTGGTAAGATGGCCGCGTTGACAGCCCAAGCGAAGCACTTTTCATCAGCATTCTGAATATTTAAAACTGCTTTTTTATTTTCAATTTGCTTCGGCAATTTAATGTATGATGAAGCAAATAGTGGATTGTATTTGTTTATGTTAACCTCGAGAAAACTAACGTATTTCAACGACCAACCGGAATCGCGCTCCTGAAAGGTCGAGGCTTTCTCCACTATCTCCTCCTTGAAGCTATCATATACGTTTAATAAATCGCTTGAGTGTGTCACAATCTTGTTTCTTGTGTTGAATGATTTTATTTCTGACAATTCCTTTTCTTCAACAACATATAGCCCAAATAATTCCACATTAATTTTTAAGCTGGTGTGCATTTCAATATATTCCTCAATCACTTGGAAAACTTTCTCTTTTATTTCATCAAAAAATTGAGGAATTTCAATAATGCATTCCTTTGAAGAAAAGCGAAAACTCGCAATACGACTCTTAAACGCACTCTGCAGCTTTTCAATTCCTCCTGAGATTTCAATTCCGTGATTATGTGCAGAACTTCTTAAATGGCCTGTTAATTTATTTTTTTTCACTTTTTTACCGCATATTGGACAATGAGTCTCTTGTGAAGTTATAGGAAGCCCTACACCAGAGGAGGAAGGGCCAGGTTGATTTACTGAGTTATCCTCAATATTTTCTACTTTCATTTTTTTACTTGTATGGCTTTCACTAATCAGTCTATGGAGACAACTTTCCCGTTGATGGCGCAGTAAACTTCTTTTTGCAGTAAAAGTTTTCAGGCACTGAGGACACTGCATTTTGAAATGTACTTTATTACCACACAAGCAAATCTAGTAATAAAAACCAGAAATGTTCTCACTCCATTTATATATCTCTAAAGAAGTGGTGGGGGTATCTGTATAGCATGCAAATATGTATAAGCCACTCTGTAGTTAAGAATAATTTCTGTCTATTGTGCAGTAAGAGAAAGTGTTTTCTATTTTATGTTAACGCTGAAATAAAGTATTAAGAATTCTTATTATTTATTGTCCTAGTTCGCTACACTGAAATAATAGTTATCTATGTTAAACAGTTATCTCTGTACCCGTTCATTGCAGTTTAATAAAGTGTATAAAATAATCTTTTAAATTTTATCGCCTGGATAAGTTTTATTTTATTTATTATCTCTGGATACGTTTTATTTTATTATCTCTGGATGAGTATTATTTATTATGAATGAAATCGCTGTTTTATGCATATGCTTAAATAATTTATAGCTGCAAATTTATAACATAATTTATAGCTTCTTCTTATCTTGAATGGAGCCTTTCATGAATTAATGCATTGTTTTGATAAATTTAATACGGTAATTGCCTTGCTGTATTTATCAAGAAATGTGATATACTAATGCTGACGCCTTATGTATCGACTATAAGCACTGTACATACGTACGGCACACTCCTGGGGGGGGGGTCGCGGGGGGGGCTGACTGGCCGACCTAACACACATCAGTTTGCAGTTTCGTTCATTGCACAATGCTTTCATTATTGCGAGAGATAACAATGTTGATTAATAAGACGCCTTAATATTTTTCACTACAATGATTTCATTTAGTAAATTGTTTACTTATTCATCTGTTAATCTATCCATCTATTCATCATTCTATTTATCATAAAGCATCTATTCCATTCAATTCTATATTAGCAATATACGCTTACACACTCAGCGCATTCATTCTTTATTTAAAGGATGATTTTATCGTACATGCATTTAGTTTCAGTCTCGCTTTTTCTTCTGTTGTTTAATAAAGCAAAGTCTTAAAATGAGTTCTCAGTACAATTATAAATCTAATAAACGTTCAGCAACTCCCGACGACCTATACGAGGATATCTCGTTTGAAGCCAGGGTGTGCAAACAGCTAAATTCACGCCAAGCAGCATCATCCGTCGATTCCGATTTTTTTGTAACTGAGGGTAGTTTTTCGGCTATTCGACCCATGTTTGAGGCAGCCCCATCATCATTTCATCCAAAAATTTCGAAAGTGACCGTTAACAATAATCATTCTAATGAAGAATCTGACGACTCGAAAGACGAATTATTTTCAAATTTTGTTGACCAAGTGAAGCGAAAGTGTGAAATGCAGGATGATGGAATTGCTAAAGCTCGTACGAGGTTCATTGACGAGATGCATAGGGTGTCCATTGTAGAGTCAGGTCGGTTTAACGGACACTGTGAAGCAGAGAAACGAAATATGGCGAAGGAGATCCGAAAAATTGAAAAAATGCAACAGAAACTGGCTGATTTACATTCCGATTTGAAAAGGAGGGATCGTAAAATGGACTCAGCGATGGAGTATGTGAAAAACTTTGTGGTGAATTTTCCATTTAAGTAAAATCCAACTGCTTACTTTTTATTTTTATTTAAGGTCTTAATTGTATTTACATGTATTTTTATTTCAATCATAATTTGTAAAAATAAATGTATTATATGAAATGTGTGTTTTTCTATCTATCTATCTTTCTTTATTTCTTATTATTACAGCTCTAAATATACAGGGTGGTACATTAAAAAAACAAATGGTTTATAAAGCTTTAATACGATCTCCATTGATTCACAATACATAATTAATTGTCATTCATAAATATGTACATTACATGTAAACTTAAGGTGATACTAAGTAGCCACCAGAATGCACTTCTATAGCTGATTGCTGACAAACTGCTTCTTGATATGTGCGCCTCCTTATCCATAATTCTCAACAATCCCTCTTTGATTAATTTTGCATAAGAGCAATCTTCTGAATACTGTAAATGATCAATAATAGGTGTGTCACCTACTTTCCACCTGTAAATTTCAACTCCACAATGAAAGCAGCGAACGATATCCTCACAACCAATATAATGAAATCCTGCCAGTGCAAGATCTAAAGGTTTTGTAGTGCCTCTCCAATTCTTAAATGATATTAAACGCTCCTCAAAGTGTTGATACACATCTCTTACACACATTTTGTCACTTTCTTAAAATCTTCAATAATATGTTGATTTATTTTCGAAGATGTACTAAAAATAACCTCTCCACCGTCTAAATTGTAGTAGGGGGTTCAGAATTATGGTGGGGGGTTCTGAATTATGATGGGAGTGGTGGATAGGCGGGGTTATCATTTTACTTTCACCACTACTTCTACTTATTGAAATCAATTATGCAGCAGTGGCCCTAATATGTCGCATGTCACAATTCTCACAAACGGTGAATATTTTTTCATTTTTGGGGGTATTGTATTCCTTTAATACACTTTTACATCTGATACATACCCATATACAGATAGGCATAATGATGATGTGTTTGGAAGAGTAGTAAAGTATGCACTCCCTAACGTATCATAATTCCCCCTTCCATAGTGACTATGAGGAGAGGAGAGGGGGGTTCTGAATTATGGTGGGGGGTTTCTAAATTATGGTGGAGAGTTCTGTGACGTGGTGGGGGGTTCCAGAATTATGGTGGGGGGTTCTGAATTATGGTGGGGGTCTAAGTTATGGTGGGGGGTCTCTAAATTATGGTGGAGAGTTCTGTGACGTGGTGGGGGGTTCCAGAATTATGGTGGGGGGTTCTGAATTATGGTGGGGGTCTAAGTTATGGTGGGGGTCTCTAAATTATGGCGGGGGTCTCTAAATTATGGTGGAGAGTTCTGTGACGTGGTGGGGGGTTCCAGAATTATGGTGGGGGGTTCTGAATTATGGTGGGGGTCTAAGTTATGGTGGGGGTCTCTAAATTATGGTGGAGAGTTCTGTGACGTGGTGGGGGGTTCCCGAATAATGGTGGGGGTGGAGGTGGGGGCGGGGCGTGGCTTAGAAAAGTGGAGGGGTGGGGTGTGGCTTAGAAAAGTGGAGGGGGTGGGGTGTGGCTTAGAAAAGTGGAGGGGGGTGCTAAAAGTGGAGGGGGGTGTCATAACTTTCTCATTCTTTCACTACTACTGTTAAGGTTTTATTTGCAAAGCACAAATTTATTATGTGTGTGGACCAAATTGACACTTTATTTTATTATTATTAATTTTACTTTATACTTTATTGACATTTGAAAAAGGGTGCAAGGTTGTTTAGAGAAGCAACCAAACTTTACCTTAACACAACAGTAAAATAGCATGACTTTCCGGCTATGGACGTACTCTATTCAGGGCTTGAGTAAGTTCTAGTGCTCCTGAAAGGCAAAGATTACTGGTTTTATGGCAAAAGATTTCAAATAAAAATACCAATTAGGTTTCAAGACAGACAAAATTTATTTTTATAGATATTTCCTGGTAAATGTTCAAATTTTATATATGGGACAATTGTAAATGCTTATAGCTAAATAAAAATCTTAAAACTAACAAATGTTATTACTGGCCTTTATTATTTTATTTTGAAATTTTATTGCGAGAATGGTTAAGAAATGTAATGCATTACCTCTTTTCAATTTGAAGTTATTGAACGTTTTTCGAAGCGTTGCCTCCTTTGTGAAGTTCCTCTTCTTGAATTCGAGCAACCGACTAACTAATGAAGATGGCTTCCTGCCTGGAAAGTTTGTTGTGGAAACATAGCACTTTTTTATTTATAAACTCAAAGGATTTATTTATTATTACTGTAAGTATTTCTACTTCTTATTCTCTGATTTATTACTTATTTAACGTTGCACTGATTTGATACTTTGTCTTACAATAGTATACACACTATTTAATTGGATTCAAATAGGCCAAGAAATCTTTTCAACATGAGTTTACACAACCCTAATTAAATATTATCAACTTATATGTCGTTTAAAATTGTTTTTAAAAAAAGGTTTATTTTTTGTTGATATCAACATAAATCACACGTTAGTAATAATAATCATGATTTTAGTCCTTATTACTCATAAACTGTTACAATACAAAAATTGCAACTAAGTAATTGTTCACTTGAATAATTCCAACAGGGCAGTTGTTTACAAAGATATCTTTGTAGAAAAATGGCGATTTTTTATTAAAACCTGTTGGTTGCCGGTAATACCACAATAAGAGTATTTTATCCTAAGATTGTCACAATCCTCTCGTACAAGAGCATTTGCTACTAATTACAATCAATTAAAGTCCTCTTACATTTATGTGAGTCCATTTGGTATTGTCTAATACCAGTTGATCTTGTCTAACACCATTTGACCTATATTAAGATTTTTAGGATTTATTCACAACCACCATAATAATAATAATAATAATAATAATAATAATAATAATAATAATAAACTTTATTGGTGCGTTATACACGAAGTATTTACACAAGTCAACAATAGTACAGTGGAAAATATGAATATAAGATTACATAACACTGATATTTAACGGTAAAACAAAATGACTAGGTGAAATAAAATATTCAATAAGTCTACAATTAAATACAAGGTTGTTCAAGTAATAAAAAAAATATATACAGATTCAGAAAGTGTTCGTTTTGGCATGGTAATATTTGGCAATAAGAGCAAGCGAGAGCGAAGCAACTAGGTTATTCTTTTCTATCGTATAGGGCAAAACGAGAACTGACGTGTGTAAGACGGAAACAAATTTAAACTCTAGGGATGTTCACACACATGTGGTGGAGATAGCAGGTGGCGCTTTGTACGATGTGTTATACATACGATAGAAAAGAATAGCCTAGTTGCTTCGCTCTCGCTTCCACTTATTGCCAATTATTGCCATACCAAAACGAATACTTTCTGAATCTGTATATCACTAAAGTTAGGGAGACGAGGGACGAAATATTAACAGTTTTATAACATTATATAACAGTAATATTTAGTGGTAAAACAAAATGACTAGATAAGTAAAATATTAAATGAGCCTACAGTTAAATAGAACAGGGCTGTTCATACGTAGTAAAGAACACTAAAATTTGAAAGACGGATGTTAAGATTTTAGCAAAGACAACAATATTAATAATTACCAGTTATTAAAATCAGCCGCTAGGAATTCCTCAAATGAGTAAAATGCATTTTTGAGTAAGAAATTTTTCACTGAGATTTTGAATTTGTTCATGTCAAGTTGCTTTACATGTATAGGGAGGACATTGAAGAACAAAATGCCATAATAATTTGTGCCATTTTGAGTTTTCCTTAACCTTAAAAAATTTATGTTTATTTTGTCCCGATTTCGTGTAGAGTAACTATGGTTTTGGCTGTGGGTACTAAAGTTGTTCTCATTCTCTTTTATATATAACAATGACTGCAGGATGAAAGCACACGGTAATGTAAGAATATTTAAGTTAATAAATTCCAATTTACAATCTTCTCTATACTTAAGACCAGCAATTTATCCTGATTGCTTTTCTTTGGATACCAAAGACTGCACTACTAGCACATGAGTGCCCCCAAATGAGAATAGCGTAAGAGATACATGAATGTATTAAGCCATGGTATGCAGTAAGTAATGTTTTTTGAGAGACGTTGCGTGAAAGATTGCGTAATAAGTATATTTTCTTAGAAACTTTCTTACAAATATAATTTGCGTGTGATTCCCATGTTAGCTTACTATCAAGGTGGACTCCCAAAAATTTTACCTCATTACTAGCGCCTAAATCGTTTATGTTCGTATTTTTTAGAGTAAAAACCACTCTTTCTGTTTTGGCATCATTTTGCGTCAGCTGATTTGCTACGAACCAATCTTGTACCGAATTTTGCCTTGAGTTTATTTCAGATATTAAATCCTTGACATGCTTAAATGATCTGGTTATGGTTGTATCGTCAGCGAATAAAACAAAGCTTGCATCCAAGGTAATACTTGGTAAGTCATTTACATATATTAAGAACAATGTCGGCCCTAACACAGATCCTTGAGGAACCCCGTATTTTATAGGAAGGAGATTTGAGTTTATATTTTGCGATGATACATACTGATATCGATTGGTTAGATATAGGAATTTAATAAATTGGTGCTATTTTTACTAAGTCCATAAAAGCTTAATTTATCAACTAATATTTCATGTGACACACAATCAAAGGCCTTTGTGAGGTCTAGAAATTGTGATAGTGTTAACAGGCCCTCTTCAAAACCTTCGTTGATAATTTTAATTAAAGAATTTATAGCCAGGGTTGTGGAGTGTTTAGCTCTAAAACCGAATTGATGTGAGTCAAATAAATTATTTTTCTCAAAATGACTAGTAATTTGGCTCTTTAATATTATTTCCAAGACCTTTGCGAAGAAAGGTATGATAACAATTGGACGATAATTTGAGGGATTGACCTTAGAATCTTTTTTGTAAAACATATGGCCCAAAAGTATATAAATGAGAAGAAGATAACCTTTATTTGGATATTTTGAATAGTCAAATGTGTCAATTGATGAATGGCAGGTGGTCTCAATTATCAATTGTTGAGTATTTGCTGGTGACGAATCATCATATTCTGTTTTACTAATCGAAACTGATGGTGTTATTTACTATTTTCATGTAGTTACATACTTACCCAGACAGCACAAGATATTCTAATAATAATCTGTAAATCTTCCCAAAAAATATTATATGATTAATTGAAAAAATTATCTTTATATTATTCTCAGAATAACCACATAATTTATTATTATTTTTAGAATATCTTCTAATAAATAATACTGGTATAATTGTAACACATATGCATGGAATATATTTAAAAAATATTTTATAAATAATTTCAGAACTTATCTTAGGATTATTATTCTAAAAATACTTCATAAAATAATATGATAAAAATATTTTAATAAGAGAAGTATAGAATATGTTTTAAAATTATTTTATAAATAATTTAATAGGTTATCTTTTCACTATTTAAGTATTTTGAAAATAATGTTTATAGTCGTCTTATGCCCATTATTTTATACTTTATGTAACTTATGTAACAAGTACATACCTATTATTACTATATGGGTGTATATATACGTTTTTTTTTAATAAAAATTAAATAAGGCTTCTTCCTAAATTTTTAGATGGGCAGGTTTAATTTATATTCATAAGTGTTTCGCATTAATTCGAATTTTTTGGTATTATTTGAATTATCACAGGAAAGTATTATTTAAATAAAATAAATAACAGTGGGGATTTTTTTATTTAAAATATCGCGAAACGTTGCGCAGGCGCGTAAATCTAAGGTTTATCTCCTCTTTTGGTCTGCATCTTTCATTCATTGCGTCATCCGCTATCACCATTTTGAATTACCGTTTGCCTGGACTGCCTGACAATTTGGGGTTTGATCATTTGTTCGCGATTCTGTGCAATTAAAAACACAATGAAAGAAGGTAAGTGAATCCTTTAATTTGTTGTTTATTTAAGTAAATATATATATGTATCTGTATATCATCAAAATCAATTAACCTAACCTAACTTATTTTAGCCGGTTTCAAAAGGAATATTTGTGTCAGTTATTAACAAGAAAATAGATATTATAGTTAATAATAAATGAATAGTAGATGTTTATTATTCATTTATTATTAAGTATAATGTATCTATTTTCTTGATTCCATAAATACAGAAATGTGTAATATTTAATACTTAAATGAGGTCCTTATATATTTTCATCAATTTCTTGCCAGTGTGGCCAGTGTTCTTTACATATAATAAGTATTAAATAATAAATGTATTAACAAAGATGTGTACCTAAAAGTTATGTCTCTATATTTGTGTTGAAATCTAAATGTCGGTACCAAAGAAGTAAAATAAATTGAAATTATCATTAATGAACTCACTCAGCAGCTGAAATTTCTGTTGATAACCGAATTACTTTTATTTTTGCAACTGTGTGTAATAAAAGTCTAACCTTGCAGCTTCTTCATACAAAACACAATAAGCTATCTTTTCGTCAGTATTTTTATTTTGGTTTATCTTTCAGATGCAGTTCAGAAAACTTTTCCAGAGGCATCTCATAAGAGCATCGAATTGCAGATAGGAATTTGGCTCACCAAAGCAACAGAGCGAATAAGGCAAACGAGGGAGAAAAATAAAGGTGGTAAGTTAAAGACTTTAAATATATAAAGGCGTGATTTTTTGCAATTATTTTATTTTTAGGTGCTCCAAATGATGAAGAAGAAATTAGATATTACATAAGTTATGCCAATAAATTTTGTTTTAACTAAAATGTTTTTTTATTATAGGAAATTTCAATAAGCTAAGCTGATTGTGTTCATTTTCAGTTATAAACCATACAAATTTTTTAGAGCGATTTACAGTTTTATGTTAGATACCAGCTCAATTCGTAGCCTTAATAATATTATAAATATAGTAACAATTTTTTCTGAATATTCAATCAAATATTATCTACGAGAATTATTCTGAAAATATAGTTTTGAATTCTTCCTTGGATATTTTTATATTAATTCTATATGAAGAATTTCATAAATGTTTTCCTAAATTATGCACTGGTTATTTTAAGTAGAAACTCTAATTTCTCCCATGGATAATATTATAATATTTTTTAAGAATCAATGTTCTCATCATAATTATCGAATATCCCAGAATACCCTCAAGATATTCTAAAAATTATTTTTAAAATAATTTCAGAAGAATTAAAAGTGTCCCTCCCAAATAATATTAGAATATTCTTAAAATAATAAGTATTTTTTCCGATTATTCTAAAGATAATTTATTATCCAAGAAAATTATTCTGACAATATTTTTAAAATATTTTTGTGCTGACTGGGTATGGCTTTCCTTTTTATTTTCATTCACGTTTGTGAAAAATGTGTCTCCATTTCTTGAGGTACTTCGCATATGCACACTATTTGTCCACCTGTCAAATTGCAACTTTTGCGGTTTTATGAAGGAATTTGTCCAGACTAAATGGTTCTTATGTTACATTCGGCATTATACAAGCCAGTACAGCTTTATAGTAGTTTTACGATTAGTATATTCAGGTGCCCCTTTAAAACTCTTAGGCATACTGGTTTTATGAACGTTATCTCTGAGGTAAATTGGTTTTCGAGACCAAATGATTTTATCATGGTAGTGCTGACCACCACCATAAAACCTTTACAAATGCCAATAGACTCGATTTTAAACACATGCTAAATGGTATTGAAACTCAGCCTCCAGGAGGCTGTTAATAAAACTACTTAGGCTGAAGGAGTTGTTGGCCTGCTATACCACCGCTATAAAGCCATTTAGCAAACTTACATCCTCAATAAAGCTATTACAAAACTTATTCAAGTCCACATAGCATTTAAATTGTCTAGTTATAACTAATTAATATCTATTCCAGATTAATATTAAGTACTATTTAATACATATAGAACAATGTCTCCTAAGTCTAAAATATTTAACTACCTAAAAACATAATGTAGTGTTTCAGATTGACAAATTTATATCAGTTAGTGTACTACTAAACAAGAACTTTAATATTCCAATAGACATTGTAATACCATGACATAAAGTCATTTCTTCAAACATAGGATGAAATTATATATTCATCAAACTTTTTTATAAAAAGATATGTGAATTCGATTTGAAACTTCACATGTCAATCTTATTGTGACAAGCTGTGGAGCTCATTTCAGTAGTTATTTCTGAAGCAACCACGTTGCAATGCAACTATTGGTAATTGTCTTTTATTTGAGATATATTCTTTTCAGTTTCAAAATGTTTTTACAGAATATTTTCTAAATTCAGTCCTAAGTTTTGACATTGGATGTCATATTTTAGAAATTTTGCTCTATTGTTTAAAAAGTTACTATAAATTATTTTAACTAGTCTGATGATCTCTAAAAGTTCATTATTTATATAATAGTATTAGTTTAACCATGTTAAAATCAAATTAACTCTTTTCTTTTTAGTTTTTAAGTTCATCACTTCCTGTTATACCTTGTGGACTTACATTATCTGGCCACCACATTTCACTACCTTATTGTCTTCTCGGTATCAAAATGTACCTGCAATGCACTGTTTTATCTTTATACATTTTGTTGATATAAAAACATTACAAATTCAACTTATTTTAATTTTATATTAATAAAATTATTAAAATTACTGTGTTCAATCCAACACATAGCTCCATTTAGCATACCCGACTTGTTACGTGAAAATAAACCTGAATTATACTACCAAGTAACAGGCATTCTTGCTTCTGTATGCTTAATTATTATCAAACTGCTATGGTTGTATTTTAAGATTATACAAATTTGCGAATTTTATTCATGTTTTCAAACTTTCAACTTGGACGGTTTTATATGGTGTGCAATTCATAGAATTATATACTGTTACTTCTGAAAGTTCTAGCTGGGACCACCATGCCTAATTTTTGTCCCAGCAGCTTTCCAACAGCCTGCGCAATTGTATACTGTTATTTCTCGATCGATCAACATGTGTTTTTTAGCAATGTTTTACGTTTTGTTATGCTTTCACATCTGTTACCTATTGTAGCATGTATATTACTACTCTTCTTGTTTATAGATTAGCATCATCCTTTTTTTTAGATTTGCCGATATAAGTACTGTATTTTTATTTCAAAAATTAATATCATAATATAGTATATCTAAATAAAGCTATAAATTTCCTTTCGGTCAACAGGCAGAATATTAAACATTCAATTGTACAGTTGGTCATCTACCCTGAATTTTTACATGTCCATTTCAAGCGTAGTCAAATCATTAATTAACTTCTTATTAAATAAAATCTAAAATGTGAAAACAATGAGTTAGTTTGTATATGTTATTCAACTACATATATGAAACTATTAGCCAAAATTTGTGAGATGCATATTACATCTGAAATATGTATATTTAAGTTGTCATTTGACTAGCCTAGATTCTTGGTTTAAAAGAAAAAACGATATCCTGTGAAATGGTCTAGCGTTACTTGCTGTCCGATCTTCGACTAATAAGGATGTGCGTCGTTTCGTTATATTCAGCCGTTGTCATACTTGTCATAGTTATGTTAGAGATTGGTAATATTATTTAAATAGTATAGGTGTTTTCTAGAAGAAAGTACGAAATGGCAAAAATGTTATTTGTGTGGGCCGGAATGATTTCCGTAAGTTATTTGAATGAATTCCTTTTTTTTTAACTTTTTTTGTGACGTTCAAAATTTAATTAGTAATAAAACTTTCAGTTATTATATCACATTTTTCGACTTGTAGGGTCTTTCTTACCTTTAAAGTGAGCCATGGAATAGTTACTATTGGTTACCTATTAAAATAAATTTCTAATAGGGATTTATAAGTTAAGAAGTATAAATGTTCTTCTGGATGTCCCCGTTTTAATTTTCTACCACTTCTCACCATAAATACGTCGTTAAATTTCATGTGGATTATGGTACAACAGCTATAAAAATTATGTCTATTTCCTGAACCTTCTAGAACATTTCTTTTGATGTGAAGATATTGGTTAGCCATTTTGTTTTACAAGTCGATTCAACAATGGTGGATTTTTAAATGAACATCGCTGTAATGGTTTCCTGTTTCCAGGACAGAGTTGCTAACAATTAATTGGATCTCTTCCAGATGATATGTCCGGAGATGCGCCTATTTCAGATTACAAGTACATCAGGATTGGTATCAGCTAAGTGGCTAAATTCATATTTTTCTTAAACAACAAATTTCTACTTCACATTTCTTTTATTAAAATTAATATTTAATCTGAATGTTAAAATATGGTATAAAATATTGCTTTTTATTGTTTATTGAATCTATACGATTACATAAGCAGATACTTATAAATATAAATTTTTCTATTATATATATGTGAGAAATTCGGTGATCACCCAATTTTAACAACCAATTGTTTCTTATATCATATCATTTAAGTATATTGTTCTTGGGAAATGCATATTGATTATATAATGTATATATGTATATATATTGCTGTATCCACACTGTGGAACATTACCCAAGTATCGTGTTTGAAATCATAAATAAAATTCACAAATTTGTATGTATTTTAGGAATTAATCATAACAGTTTTACTTTAACGGATCATACAGAAGCAGGAGTATCTGTGGTTTATTTAATTGATTCAAGTTCACTTATTCTCATCGAGTAGGATGCAGAGAATGAAACTTGATATTGAATACGAACAAAATATTTAAATAAACATAAAATGAAGTTATTTTAGTTTAACAAGGTTATTCTAAATAGTATATAATAAAACATGAACTGATAGAGAATCACAATCTCATTTAAAATGATTTAGAATGAAATTGGAAAACAAAAAAGTAAATTTTATAAAATCTGACATGCATGTCAAAACTTAGGGCTGAAAATCATATTTTGTGTAGAAACACTGTAAATCTACACAAAATGAATATAGAATGAAAGACTATCAACAGTAGTTGCAGTGCAGCGTAATTATTTTAGAAATAGTAAGTCCATATATTACAAAACACTGAATGACATTTTAAGTTTTCAGATATTTTCAAATATCATTGCAGAAAGGTGTTTTGTAAATGATATTTCACATCATGCAGAAAGAAAGGACTAATAGTATGATGTTAAATGTTTGTTGGCGTATCAATTTCTTGTTTTAGTTTATAATATAAGTATTCTGTCAGTATGGAAACTGCAGTACGTTTTTAACTACTAGCTAGCATTTTGTGTTTATCATTGCTATTCATCTAAATGTATGAATTAGTATTTATTTGAGATTGGAATTGTTAATTGTAGTTATAAGTAGATTTTAAGAAAGTGTATGTAATATGTCAATATATTTCGAGTAATTATAATTATTCACTTAATCCTGAAAAGTAGAATAAGAAACTTATCAGGAAAAATAAAGAATTAAAAACAGTATTCACTTAAGGTAAAGAACAAACAAAACTGAATAGTTTAAATTTTAAATTAAAATTAAATTTTGAAATATTAGATCAAAATAGAAAAAAACAATTGAAATATTGGAAATTAACCCATTGAAACGACTAAAAATAACAAATCAGTTGATCACACACCGCTGAACAGCGAGCTGCGAAATATATTCATCCAAGAATAAATATTAAATTGAAAAGAGAAGAAAAGTGGTGAATAAGTTGAAGGTTACAATCCAGATATATTGATATCAAGAAAAATTTGTAAAGTATATTAAATATAAAAGTGAGTAAACTTTAAAAGTATTAAGAAGTAGATTATCCGGAAAGCAGATTTAGAAGTATTTGTTAATCCAGTTAACAAATTTATATGGTGAAGAAATTTCAAACGTCAATCAAGTGATAGAAATATTTCAAGGGAATCAGTTGAAAATAAATTGGAGGTTAGAAACAAACGTCAATCCAGTAAAGAAGAAGAAGAAGAAGAAGCCTTGAGAGGTTAAAAAGTCAGTCAAGTGACATAATATTTCAAGGATCATAATAACCAGTTAGAGGTTATAATATAACATTACTCGAGTCGAAAGAAAGACAAGGTAAAGCTTTACAGTATTCCAAATCCATGGTACATATTTATTTTAAATAAAGGCCATATTTATCATTTTAGTTAAGTTAGATTTTGTTATTTAAATTTGTTAATTACATTCCAAGTTCAAATTTGTTAATAAATTAATACTTTGTTCGTTCAATACTGAGTTTGATTTATTTAGATTGTTATCTTGATCGATGAGCATTTATTGAACCGACTTCGTTGGACCCTGAGTAAGAGTCATTCTATAGATTGTAGATGGTCATGCTAATGGTGTTCTATAGTCTATAATATTAACAGCTTTTAAGAAACTGTTTGGCGCTCAATAAAATCATTTCAATTTACTTTCAAAAAGTAATTTCAAACGTATATAAAAAATAAAATAGATATCAGAATATAGAACAATATGTTAGACATAAAAGTCTACAATTTTTGAATAATAATACATTCAGTGAATATTCATGGTAAGAAGTCAGGGAAAACATTTTATAGTTCATAGGTAATAGTATTTTATTATTCTTAGGTTGAATATAGTTGAATTATTTTATATTCACCATACTTAGTTTGACCAATTTCTAATAAAACTGATTTTAAATTTTTCTTAGACTTTTATTCACAAATCTGCCTTTAATTAGTTTGGTAAATTCCATTTGATACTTATATAAATAATTTTTAACAACTTATATTTGAATACTTTTACTGCTTTTAGTTTTCATCAAATATCTATTGTATAAAGTAGTTGGCGCTCATTCAACAACTTTTTTATTATTTCTCATAACATCTGCAAATCAGTGTCATTATAACTTATAACATCATACCGTCTAAAATTTACCTTACCCAGGACCCAAAGCATGCCGAGACAATGAGCTAGTTTGGTAGTGTAATTACTTGTTGGGTTGTTTATAACAAAATAAAGTTTATTATTCAAAATAGTTTATAATTTAGTACTAATATTCGGATAAAGAAAAATGAATTTTATGGTTATAATAATTTCAACAATTTAATATTACACTATACTGAAAGTTTTTAATGGCTCAATGTGTGTTTTTTTAAATTCCCCTTAAATCTTGTTATAAACGAACAGCTTTCGCATCTGTATACTGTCGCTTCCGAAATATCCCGATGTGTTAACATGTGTCATTTTAAATTCCCATTTCGCTTTGTTACATACGAACAGCTTTCACATCTGTATACTGTCACTTCTGAAAGTTCTCGATGTTTCAACATATGTCTTTTTAGAGATCTTTCATGTTTTCCTACAAAAGGACAGCTTTCACATGTGTATACTGTTTCTTCTGAAAGTTCTTGATGGATCAACATGTGTTTTTTTAAATTCCACTTGTGATTTGTTACATACGAACAACTTTCGCACCTGTATACTGCTACTTCTGAAACTTCTCGATGGATCAATATGTGTGATTTTAGCGAATGCTTACGTTTTGTTATGAAAGAACAGCTTTCGCATTCGTATACTGTAACTTCTGAAACATCTCGATGGGTTAACATGTGCGATTTTAAATTCCCCTTTCGTTTTGTTACATACAAACAACTTTCACATCTGTATACTGTTACTTCTGAAAGTTCTCGATGAGTCAACATGTGTACTTTTAGCGATGTTTTAAGCTTTGTTAGAAAAGAACAGCTTTCACATTTGTATACTGTTTTTTCTGAAACTTCTTGATGGATCAACATATGCACTTTTAGCGAATATTTACGTTTTGTTATGAAAGAACAAATTTCACATTTGTATATTGTCACCTCCGAAACATCTCGATGGGTCAACATATGTTTTTTTAAATCCCCTTTTCGTTTTGATACATACAAGCAGCTTCCACATGTGTATAATATTTCTTCCGAAACTTCTCGATGGACCAACATGTGAGAATTCAAATTCTGTTTTTGCATTGTTACAAAAAAACAGATTTCACATATATAGACTGTTATTTCCGAAAGTTCTTGATGGGCTAATAGGTGTATTTTTAGAGATGTTTTATATTTTGTTATGAATGGACAGCATTTACAACTGTACACTGTGAGTCCTGATGGGTTTAGGTAACTATGTACCAATTTTATCTCAGCCAGATTCTCTAAATTCTTCACTCTTACTTCTGCAAGGGCTTGAGCGGTCATCATGTGGTCTTTAGTTCTATACATATTTATATTTTTTGTGGTAGACTGAGATGAGGTAGGAGCATCTTGAAGACTGAAAATAAATATGCCTATTACTACTTAGTTCTTTGCAATGTTATTTAGGAAGGAAGATATTAATATACATAGTATCCCAAAATTTCTGTATTTCACTCTCCGTGGTTTTTTCGGATTTTTATGTTTTAGACCATGCAAATTACGAAAAATAAGGTTTATCAATTCCGTCAGTCTGTTGGCGTTAATCTAAAAAACTATTTAACGGAGAACTGTCAAATTTGGTAGGTAGTTGACTCTTCTGCCAGAAAAAAATGGATACTTTCTATGGAAAATATACAGGATGGATAGCATAAAAAGAATAAATTAAAAAAATGTGGCAAACGGTAATCATATTTTTGCATATAGTCAGGGCCGTCAAGAGATAATTGGGGCCCGGAGGGTATTAAGATACGACTCCCACCAATTTTCAATATAAATTTTTGAAGAGCTGAGGGTGGCATTCATAATAAAAATTTCGAAGAGCAGGGGGCAGTAGTCCCTAGAATCGAATATTTATGTTTCTCAATGGAAATTTAAAAAACGGCGGGTGGGGCGTTTAATTCCTTAGGGTTAAATGTTTATCACGAAACAGTAATTTTAAAAAACCGACAGCACGAATACTCCCTTACCTAGCAATTTCTTGTTTATGCAAATGTTAATCTTCAACTTCAGGTAAAACCCGGGCTCCCTTAAAACCACCGGGCCCCCTCAGAAACCGCCGGGCCCGGGGGGAAACAGACCCCCCCCCCACTCTATCGACAGGCCTGCATATAGTTAACACAATTGACAAGGAGGGCACCTGTTATACTTTTAATGAAAAATACATAATGGGTAGATATCCTAAGAAATAACTTAATTATGGTGGAAATTTCTTAACGATATTTATGCAAACCTTCCATATTTGACACACCTTTTATTAATTATTAATTTTTTTCATTGGACAACCACTATATATATATTTTTTTAATCAAACGTTATCAGGTTTCCTTTGTAGCAGTAGTGTAACTACATTCCTGTTACTATTCTCATATGATGTTTCTTAACTAATCATTTTTTACGTAACCACCCTATATAAATAAAGAGAAGTTTTGTATTACCAATTTTTTTGACTGCATGCATCACAAAAAGAATGATTAGTATTTTGTTTAAACTGCTCTACCTCAAACACAGTTTGGCATAGTGTCAATTGTCAAGTGGATATTTTTAACTTCCGATGCAAAAAGGAAGGGTGTTATAAGTTTGAAGCCTTTGTCTGTGTGTAACAAATTCTTGAGATTGATAAAATATTTTTGGAATAAAAATAGAATTTAAAATGAAGATGTAAACATTCAAAATTATTGATGGTTCTGCAATACATACATATCGAATATTTCCTTTGCATTCATTATTGTAGTTTATAATATTTAAATATATAGCAATAAATTGATGACCCTGATGTGATCTGAACATGTAACATGATTTGCGACGTACTTTACACCCTACGGAGGCACGTGCACAAGCATGATCGAGATTATGAGTTATTTCCTCCTCGAGCATTGCACTGCTTAGACCCTCTGCTAGGATTGTGCTGATGTGGGTAGAGTGCATCAAAGAGTGGGGTACTTGCTTCGCCATATCATTTGGCCCGCTAAGTATATATACAAGCGGCCATGTTGAGTTCATTGGAAAAGCGAAAAACACAAATCCTGTCAAAAAAGCTAATAGCGACATATCCTCGTTAATTAATAATGAAACCATTGCAGACACCTCCAAAATAGCTGATCATTTTGGCAAATGTTTCTCCAATATTATAGAAGACAAATTATGCAATCACTTTGGTGGTGAACTATCCAAAACCTGTACCTACACAGAACACACAGCACATAGTTTCTTTTTCACACCGGTCAGGGAAAACGACATCCAGAAAGTCATTGCCGCCCTACCCAACAAAAAATCCACTGGATATGATGAGGTCTCTGTTGATCTAGTGAAAAAATGTAATAGTATGCTCACAGGTCCAATCGCTTACATCATAAACAAATCCATCCAGCTAGGTCAATTTCCCGAATTGTTAAAACTTGCTTTACTAATACCAATACCAAATTTGGTCTTATGCAGTTTTACAAATTATGAATTTAATGTACTATGCATGACTGTTTCTTTACTGCGAATGATGGGAACTGTTCTAGAACAGTTCTACAGTCCATTTGGCACATTCTTCATCACTGTATTATGTGCTTTGCTGTGGATCTGCCTTTTATTTTGTGTCGTTTACTTTAGTTTACTGCTTATTTTTTTTTTCTTCTACATTGGTGAGTCCTTTTTTTTATAAACACCTACACAAAAGTTAACCTCAAAAAATCAAGAGTTGTAATATTCGGTTTTTATTATATTAGAGCCGTTATCAAGATAATCGCCTTCTCACCCTGAGAGGATTAGAAGCAGTTATTGAAATACTGGACCTTGACGAGGAGATTGACATTGCCTATATTCCCCCGGATGTTAACAAACTGACGGACGAAGAAAACATCGATGATAATGAAATGGGTGAGGTTCAAAATCTGCTACGTGACTTAGCAGGTAGTTTTGATACCATGAAACGTTGAAAGTGGTCTTATACAGAGAAAAATTGCAATGATTGTGAAATTAGTTATAAGCAAAGAAAAAAAGTGGTAAAGCATGACAAAGCATACGATAACAAGCTAAAGATTGCACCTATAATGAATGGCTCTGATGAGAAGGCATCGCTTAGTCAAAAATCAAAACGTGTACTTAAAGATGAACAAGAAATTTTGTCAAAATAATTTGGGTCAAAACACCTATTATCATAGATTTCCAGAAATCACTCAAGAATAGTACATAAAAAATATGTCTGAAAAGTTGCATGGAAAAAGTCTCTGTGAATGTTTCAAGCTTTCTTATGATGAAGAAGTATTGCAAACGATAGTTGATTATTCTGTAAAACATGCCCATAAAAATAAAAATAACCCAGATTTTATAATGACTTTAGAATAATTTGGAAGTATTTTTGGGAATACTTAATGTAGGGATAAGTTAATATTACTTTATTTTCGTATATAATGCATTATATATTAAATAATTTAACTTAAACTGATGTCATTTCACTGCTTATGAATTAGTACAAATTATATAAATTTGCCATTATTTATTTAATTATGCAAACTTCTTTTTTAGGAAGCTTTGAACAAAAACTTGCATAAACTGAGTATTAAAAATTTAAGCGAATATGACGCAGTGGCTGATGAAGATAAAACCTTAATGTCAAATTAAAATTTATCTCCCTTGTATCATAAATTTGAAATCTTATATCTTGTCACATAATTTTGATGTATTTTTTATAACAGAAACTTGGTTAACGCCAGAAATATTAAATTTTATGATAGATATTCCTGGTTACAATATTTTACAGACAAGACAGGGGTACTGGGAGGGGAGGAGGTGTGGCCATTTATATTCGACAGTGTAATAGCATAAAAAATATAAAAGTTATACATTCTGGAATTAATTTAGGTACTGAAAGTATTTGGATCTCAGCAAAAAGTAGTGTACATAAGGTATGTATGGGCTGTGTATACCGCCCACCTAGCGCAAATATAGATCTCTACAGATATTAGAAAATATATTAGCTGACTGTTTAGTATCATCTGATTACGTGATGTTCTTGGGTGACTTTAATATCAATTCTTTAAACAAAACTACACCGAAGTGGAAATATGTTGAATCAATATTAGAAACGTTTAGTTTAAAACAAGTTATAGATAAACCTACAAGGGTCACTTAAGAAAGCAGTACTCTTATAGATTATGTCATAATAAATAATCCGAGTATTATTCTAAATGTCCCTCAATTTTCTTATCACAAACTTATATTTTGTTTAATAGGCACGCCTATAGTTAGGAAAAGTAAAGCTCAATTTATCTGGCATCGGGTCAGAAGAAATATAAATTTATCAGAATTTGAAGTTCATGCTAGAAACATTGATTGGGAACATACTTATGTTTAAGATAATATTGATGATAAAGTAGGCTATTTGAACAATAAGATAATCCAACTGTTTAACATTCATGCTCCTTTAAGCAAAATTAAAATTACAAAAACATTAAACCCGTGGATAACAACAAATATTAAACAAATGATTAAAACGCATGTTAAGGCGTTGTCTGAATATAGGGTCTCTATGAAAAATATAAACATAACATATGATCAATCTAATGCCAAATGAATTTATTATAAAGTACTGCGAAACTTTGTCACAGCTTCTATACAACGTGAAAAAAAAATGTTTTAAATAATAACCGTAACAATTCTAAATTTCTATGGAAAACCTTAGATAAGTTAAACATTCACTCGAAATCAAAAAGGTTAGTATACCGGATGACTTATTAGAGCCAGATAAAATTAATGAATATTTTATTAAATCAGTAAATCAAACTAAGGCTATTTAACAACTGTAGAGGATTTTCAAAATAATATATATGAAAAAATTAACACCCTTTTTGAATTGCACCCTGTTACTCATGTAGATATTCAAAATATTATTAATGACATAAAAACCAATGCCATTTGGGTGGATGAAATTTCCTCCGATATGTTAAAAATTTGTATTTCATAATGTATAGATGCTATAACGCATATTATTAATTAGGTGGACACAGAATATATTCAGATGCATTAGATATAACGAGAGGTGTGCCGCAAGGGTCAATTTTAGGACCCTTGTTATTTGTTATATATTCTTCTGACTTACGTACCCATGTGAAGTCAAATATGCACATGTATGCCTACGACTCTCAAATATATAAGTCCTTTTATCCCGAAGATCAGCAGGCCACAATAGTTAAATTAAATAAAGATCTAGTTGCTGTGAACACATGGTCAGTTAAAAATGCATTGCCCTTAAATGTATTGAAAACGAATGCCATATTAATTGGAAACACCAGGCAGCATGATAAAATAGATGTGAAAAATAAAATTATTCTAAATAATGTTTCGATAAAATTTCAAGATAGTTGTAAAAGCTTAGGTCTAGGTTAGGTTAGGTTGACATGTGAGTGGGCTCTTGTCAGACCCTCCACTGCGACCATCAGGTCTATTGTGGCTCACTCCTAGTTATAGTTCACCCAACAGATTCAGCTTTTTTATAAAGCCGATAATCTTGTTGGGTGAGAAACTGTCCAGGTCCTCTGGCGCCAGTTGCCCTTTGCCAAAAAGTGAGAACCTGGTTCTTTCTGCTGCAGGACAGGTACACAAAACGTGTTCTGCCGTTTCATCATCCTCCAGACATAGACGGCATTCGGTGTTTTCCACCAGTCCAATTCTATGTAGGTGATGATTTAGTCTGCAGTGCCCAGTGTATAGGCCAATTAGAGTTCTTAGGTGTAACCTATTTAACTCTAATAGTTTTTTAGTTCTTGACTTCAAGGGGTATGTGATAAACTCCTTTGAGTGAACTAAACCTGGTAGTTCCTGCCAGTGTTGAATTGTTTTCAATTCAGCCCAGGTCAGGATGGCAGCCTTGGCAGAGTTAGCAGATATGCCAAGTGCCGGTTCTGGACCTATAAATTTGGTTGTCGCGCGCCTTCTCTGGCCAGAGAATCAGCAACTTCGTTGCCCTCCATGCCAGAGTGGCCAGGTATCCAGATCAGAGTCAGTTTGTTGACTCTGCCCAATCGGGCAAGAGCTTCCTGGCAATTCCATACCGCTTTAGAATTACAACAGTAGGATCCAAGGGCTTTAAGAGCCGCTTGGCTGTCTGAAAATATTTTTATTGATTTGTGTCTCGGCTGCATCTGTTCGAGCCTCCGTACACACAGCTCAATGGCATGGATTTCTGCCTGAAAAATAGTCGCATTATCACCAAGGCTTGAAATTATCTTTACCTTTGGTTTGCGACTATATACACCAGCTCCAGTTCCCTCAGGGGTTTTGGAGCCGTCTGTGAACCAACAGCTGTCTGCCTTTTGTAGGTCGGTTTTGTTCCGATCCCATTCGTCTCTTCCAGGAAACAGGACTTTAAAGGGCAGTTCATGGTTGATCAAGGTAGGCATCACATCTGAAGGCATTCCCAGGATGCTGTGACAGTTTAAGTCGTCCAACAGCCTGTTGTGCTCCATGATGCTAGCCTGCGGCATATTAGTTACCGCTTGATGGATTCTGTATGTTGCCCACCTGGCCTCTCTCTCCAGGTAGATATGGAGAGGAGGTAGTTCCAGGAGGACTTCCAGAGCAGCTGACGGTGTGGTGCTTATTGCACCAGTTATTGCCAAGCATGCTTGTCTCTGCAATCCAGAGAGTTTGGCTTTGGTCGTTTGTTGCAGCCCTTTCGACCACCAAACTATTGACGCATACGCTATCATTGGTCTAATGACCGTAACGTATATCCAATATATTTGTTGGGGACCAATGCCCCAGGATTTTCCGCAAATTCTTCGACATGTCCACAGGGACAGTCTCGCTTTGTGGATTACCTTTTCCAAGTGGGAATTCCAGCTGAGTGACTTATCTAGGGTTACACCTAGATACTTCACTTCTTCCGCAAATGGGATGATTTCACCTGATATGGAAGGTGGTTCCAGGTTGTCCAGCTTCCTTTTTCTGGTGAAGGGTATAATTACCATTTTGTGAAGGTTGACAGACATCTGCTCCCTCTCACACCAGATATGAATGGCATCTAGTACCTCTTGAAGGGTATCAGAAAGTACCACTTCAGATTTTCCTCTAACCAGAATGACTAGGTCGTCAGCATATGCCTGAATCTCGACTTCCCACAGGGAGATAATGGCAAGCAGATCGTCCACAAGAAGTGACCACAAGAGCGGAGAGAGAACCCCGCCCTGTGGGCACCCTCTTGCGGCCCTAAAGCTCACCGCTTCCCCCCTTAGAGATGTCGTAATGATTCTGTTTTCCAGCATAGCCCGAATCCAGTCAGTTATGGTTGGCTCGATTCCTCTGGCAGCTGCTGCTGTATATAAGGAGTCGGGCAGTGCATTGTTGAATGCTCCTTCGATGTCGAGAAATGCTGCCACCGCAATCTCCTTTGCCTGTAGAGATTGGGTGATTTTCCCAACCAGGTTGTTTAGTGCTAGTTCTGTTGATTTGCCTGGTTGATAGGCATATTGGTGGACACTGAGAGGACGTATACTCAGGATGTTTCCTCTGATGTGTCCATCCAGTACCTTCTCCAGACCTTTCAGCAGAAATGATGTCAGGCTAATGGGCCTAAGCGATTTTGGGTCAGATTCTGTCCGACCCATTTTTGGTATATAAACCACTTTAACCGCCGCCCAACTGGATGGAATATAATTCCATACCAGACTAGCTCTGTATAATCTGATGAGGAAAGGTAGCAGTACCTCCAGTCCATTTTGTAGTAGCGCTGGAAATATGCCATCCTCACCAGGCGATTTGAATGGTTGGAACGATCCAATAGCCCATTCTATCGCTGAGGCTGTGACGACCTTTTTTGCCACCTGCCAATCGTTTTTGTGGGGACGTTTTTGTCGCCCTCCCGATGGCGGCGGCAGTTGGTTGTCCATCAGAATCGAACTACCTGGGAAGTGATTCAGTGCAAGAATTTCCAGGGTTTCTTTTCCAGATTCGGCAAACGAGCCATCCGGTCGTTTTACCATACCAAATGCTCGAGCCGGTTCTCTGGAAATGATCTTGTGGATTCTAGTGCTGCCAGGTAAATCGGTAATACCCTCGCAGAACTTCCTCCAAGATTCCCTTTTTGCTTTCCTGATTTCTTTATTATAATCTGTTAGTGTAGATCTATATAGCTCCCAGTTGCCCGAGTCTTTAGCTCGATTGAAGAGGCGTCGAACTTCTTTTCTCATTTTATCTAGTTTTTTGTTCTACCATGGTGCCCCTCTGTTGTCCTTTTTGGATTTTAGTGGAGAATTTTCGTGATAGGCTGAAACAGCAGCATTCCGGATTTGCTCTGCTGCAATTTCTATTTCATCACGATTCCTGATTGTGATGAGAGCTGATCCCAGGTGCGACTCGAGGGACTGTTTGTATCCTCTCCAGTCTGTACATCTGGGATCCCGATAACTCACCACCGGTCTTGGTCCAACTTCTATGTTGAATTGGATGTGTCTATGATCTGAACATGACGGTTCAGAGGATACCCTCCAGTTGGATATCTTATTGCTCATAAAAATTGAGCTGATTGTCAAATCTAGTACCTCTTTCCTATTTCTAGTGACAAAGGTTGGTTCCGTTCCAATGTTATTTACAATTAGTCCTTCACCTAATAAATAATCAAAAAGTGACTCACCTCTTTGGTTGATGTCTGTGCTCCCCCATGTTGTATGATGGGAGTTTGCGTCACATCCAATGACCAGGTGAATGTTGTTCCTCTTGCTGTAGGTGATTAACGACCTGACTGCAGATGGAGGAGGTTGTCCTGCATCCCTGTCTCCTGGGAAGTAAGCAGAGCAGGCTATTATGTCCATCCTGCCCTCTTTCACTGGTAGCGTTAAATGAATGGCTGCAACATCCTGGGTGCAGTAACCTGAAAGTACAGAGTATTCTATGTTGTTCCTGATTAGGATACAGGCTCTGGGTCTTTCACCGGAGCCAATGGATATTACCTTACCAGAAGTATTGCCTAGTCCGTTTATTCGGCCTGTGTTGGTTGTCCAAGGTTCCTGGATAAAAGCAACATCAAATTGCTCTTCCTTGAATCGTTTGCCAAGGACGTATGTGGCAGCCTTGGCATGTTGTATGTTCGCTTGGATGCACCTGATGTGGGTAGTCATCAGGTTAGGATGGGTATTAGGATGGGAAGGGAAGAAGTACGGAAAGCTGACGGAAGGGAGGAAGGAGGGGACTTTGTGTTACTGTTTTTTGGGAGTGTGGGTGGGGGGGTGTTTGAGGAGGGGCGATTTGTTGTCCTTCTCCTTAGAAGGTGGTATGACACCCCGCTTCTTCAGAGAAGGTTTGTTTGGGAAGGATTTTCCCTTCCCGGGTTTTTGGGACTTTCCCTCTTTAGGGGGCAAGACTGGCTTGCTCCCTTTAGAGGGTTGTTTAGCCGCAGGCTGCAGTTGCGGGGCGGATACATTCCCCCCTCTGGATTTCAGGCGGAATTGCACCTGCCCGTATCCAAAGAAGGGCCTGTAATCCAGCCCCTCCAGTGTAGCCTTAGACATTTCATCTATTGAAAATGTCCAAGTCTGCCCCGGACCTGATTCTTCCCGATGTAGGATAACCCACTCTCGGGTGTTTAGACCATGGTTCATGTTCCGTAGCCTATCTAGTACAGTCTCAGATGAGAGCCGATTTCCGGCCCCATCTGGGATGTATGCCACACAGATGTGTGGCTTGGGAAGGTCCTGTCCCCGCACAAATTTAAGGCGAGCTCCATCCCAAGGTCGGAGGGACTTTATTGTCTCCTCCAACCATGAGACGCTCGTCTGGTCCGCGCAGGAAATCAGGAGGTATCCAGGCCGATGGGTACAGCCATGGAACCTGACCTGAGGACTTCCACATGGGAGATCATCTACAGACTTCATGATTGAATTCTGCAGCGTCTTCAACTGGTCGTTTGTCAAGGTCGTCCCAGGGTAATCAGGGTGGATAATGCCCACCCTGATTGACTCCGCAACGGCCTAGCTTAGGTCTAACTATTGATAATAATTACTCTTTTTCACCACACATTAATGACGTTATCAAAAAAGCTTATGGTCGACTGAAATATCTATATAAATATAAGTATGTACTTAGCACTAATATCAAACTAAAGTTTGCAGATTCATTAATTTTACCCTTCTTTGATTATCGTGGCACTGTTTATGGGCCGTGACTTACAGCTTATGATATACATAGAATACAGGTTCTACAAAAGGCTTGTATGAGATTTGCTGCGAATGTTAGGAGTAGAGAACATATTACTCCCTTCTATAATCAGCATAGATGGATGAAAATGCATGTGCGTAGAGATATTCACTATTCATGTCTTATACATAAAATTATTCACATCAGCAACCCACCATACTTTAGGTCTAAAATTATTTTTGGAGAAGAAGTCCACAGTCGTAACATGCGAAATATACACATATTACACATCCCCCCTCACTCTAGTACTTCATTCAAAGGATCATTTTCATATTGCTTAGCTAATATTTAAAACAATATACATTTTATAAAAGATATGCGAACTTATGCTACTTTCAAGAGAAAAATTAATATTTTAGTGCACATTAATATTTAACTATAGTTAAAGTTCCATCATCACCAGAAACTACCTCTACTCTTAAATGTAAAAAAAAAATTATCGTTCCTACCTTTACACAATAATAACGCATATAGTTTTGTAATTAGTTTTCATTAAGTGTAAAATATTGCATATTAACAAATTTGTAAAACTATTTGAGATGGGCTAAAGCAGCCTGTGGCTGAGCCCCGCCTTAAATAAAGTAATTATTTATTTATTTATTCTGAGCGATCACCACACGTTGCCCCAAATTCTCATGTACTGGTCTAGTGACACAGATAAAGGAGTTCAAACTGTAAAAGAGAGTATGCCAAGAAACAACTTTTATAGCATAAAGCAAAATCTACATTTATTTGACGGCCAACTTAATATGCCACGAAATTTTTTTTAGATCGAAAATATTTATTTCAACATTTTGAACACAAAAAATATTCCCAAAAAGAAACTCTTGTCAGTTACTTGTCAAGAAAAAAATAATTCCAAATGTAGAAAAATTTCAAATTTTTATTGTTTAATTTAATTCAGAACTCTAAACTCATCATTATCATCATCAAGTTGTCTCTATTGTTTAAAGTGTAAATATATGCTCCCTTAACAAGAAAATAATATTCCCAGAAAGTTCTGGTTGTAAACAAAAGTACTACATATCCTTAACCGTGGATGTATTTAATTTCTTCCCCTAAGTTGAGATTTTATCACATTTCAGATGTATTACATTATTATTAAAAGGGTATTTTTATTCTTAATAATTCGTCACAAGTTTTCTATATAAAAGTTATACATCTCAAGACTAAATTCCAATGAGAATAATTTCTACATGTACATATTTTAAAATGAGAAAATGTATGATTTTACGAAGAAAAAACATATTGAATTATGGTCAAACTGACTGACTAACATATACCAAAAGTCTGTTTTGATTTTTGTTCGACAGAATTAATTGACTCACAAATTCCATGTAATGGATTCATTCCCAAAGAGCCGCCTAGTTCCCGGATTATAAAATTACTATTGCAACGCAATTTGGGTCCGAATTATAAAAAACTGGATGATCACGTAAACCGACAACTTTGCAAATCAAGACTAAATCGAAAGAGAAAGATAAATTATGATATGAGAGGGGTGTTAAGTGTGTTTCATCCTGAGTAAAATAGGCAAAAGAAAACTATTAGAAAATAAATTTTCCACACTTAAAATGAATTTATTATTACCTGTTGAAATCTTGGTCGTCTGTTTTAATTTCAATTTCTTGGTTAACCAGAAATTTTTGTTCCTCCATTTCAACATCTCTCTCTTCACAAAATATGTTTTCTAATTTAAATGTACCAACTTCGTTACCAATTCTTCCCTCACTAGCATTCTCTATTTCTTCACAGAATTGTTCTTCTGCCTTAATTTTATCAATCGAGGTATCATCTACCTCAATTTTTATTCCATCTTTTATTGTAAACTGTAATAAACTACTTAACTCTATTTGACCTTTACTGTTTATATCTAGATTGTCATGATAATTCCTAATTTTGTCTTCTGCAAGAAAACAAGTAGTCACAAATCTAAAACAGTGTTCTAGAGAGCCACGGCAAGAGGGACAGATTACAGGTTTCTTGATGGTGCTTAAATCCTGTCAAGCAAAAAAAGAATATTGAAAATTAAATCATATATAAAGAAAGTGATACTTGTTTAGAGGTAAACAGGCATAGTCGGATAAGCATGGGTGGATTGTCCCTGATAGGAGGACTTATTAAAAACTGTATCGATATAAGATAAGGCAAAAATTTCCTTATTTTTTGTTGGGTATTTTGCCACTGAAAAATATTTAAAAATTTTAATGAAAAAACCTCTGCGCCAAACAGATCAGACAGAGGTTGGTTCTTGAATACTTGACTGTTTCAAAAAGTCCTAAAGATATATAAACTAGAACAATGTTATAAACTAAAAAATGAAAATGAAAGCTATAGGCAGTTAACGTTTCGGAAGAGAATCTACTTAAGTTCTCAAAACTTTTTGGCCGCCAACCACGACAGTTCTTTGTTTATGTATTTCACAGAAATTACGCTAGAAGGGGAGAATTTGAAAAATCCAATATTTGTGAACATGTGTGGGATAATAATCACAGGATTAAATGGGACTCAGCGAAGGTTTTGCAAAAAGAGAGCAACGGAACTAAAAGAAAACTTAAAGAATCTGCGATTATTTTATTAAACGAAGATGGATGCGTTTTAAATTATTCAACAGATTTTTGTACTAGTTGGTTGCCCATCCTTAGAGACAAAGTAAGTAAAAATAAGATAAATATAATTTAATGTGTATTTTAGGTAATAAAAGTATTGTGTAGTTTTCAGTAAGTTATTAAATAAGGTGATAGTGTTTATCCCTTGTTATAATTTGTTTTGTACCCACGGAAATTGAAGGGTGGTTTCCTAAAGGGGCGGAAACACATAACAATTGTAAATACAACAGAATTTTATTACTTAGTATCATACAATCTAATGTAACATGACTATAAATAAATATTTTTTTATTATAAAATATTATTAGAGTTTGAGTGTTTGGGTATAAGGGTCAGATTTTCATCATTTGTGTGCAATCAAAAATAAAAACATTAAATTATAAAATACAAGAAAATTACAAAAAACTTAATGTCAACTTATTTTCTGTCCAGGGGCCCAATTCTCGAAACTAGACAAACCCGATTCGTGCACGAATGGCGCTGAAATTCGCACACGAACGTACTTTTTCTATTCTCGAACTGTCGACTAACACATGAACGAACAGATTCGTGCACGGAAAGTACTCGATCGGTGTTTCGGCGGCGAAAACCGTATTCGCATGTCAACATAACCTTTAAATTAACGTCAACCTTCAGGCGAACGACTTTATTTTGGTTAGAAATTGTGTTAGAGTGTTCTAATGGCTGCTTTGGATGAGTTGAATCTGTTAATAGCAATTAATAACTTGGAAGAAATGAAGCCAGCTGCAGAAGTCAGAATGGAACATAATAATCGCGTTTACGATGCCTTTGATATGTCCGATACAAAATTCGTAAGAATGTTTCGACTAAGTAAGGACCTAGCATAATAAAATCCCAAAACCGCCTACAACCAAGCAATCATCCTTGTGCAAACCGCAAAACAATAACAAATGATAACACCATGATGACACATTTTAAACTTCTTGACTTTGACACTTGTCAACTGTTGCACCACGACCGCAACGAAAAGTTCCCAGACTTACACAGTCTGCTATTGGTCGAAATATGTCTACATATGAATGTATATGCGATGTACGTTATACGGTCGACGAATGTGTTCGCCTCGTGTATCACTTTTCGACTATCGCTGGAGAATGTGATTTTTATAAAAACGTCGTTCGCATGCGAACCAGACTGCACGAGTTGGTTCGTGCACGATCAATTCGTTCGGTATTCCAGAATTAGGCTCCGGAACATTTGAACATTTTCGACTACCAAGATTTATTCAGCAGAAATCCATTACATAGTTTGAATGAATTCTACCATATTGATTTTGGTGACAGAAACGTTTCTGGATAATAACTATCTTGTTATATCCTGTAAATTGGTTATTGTTTTAATTAATTTTGTTTTAATCCTTGAATGTATTTTAAATTGTGGTGTATCGTGTAAATTGGTAATATTGTTTTTTCTACATTACTGTTTTAATTAATTTTGTTTTTAATCCTTGAATGTATTTTTAATTGTGCGTACATGTAGACTGAAATTTTAGTAGTTTTATTGTTGTAACATTACTTATTTGACGTGTCTAAAAAATTTTATATTTTCTCAAGACCAATAAATATTATTATTATTATTATAAATCTAATAAATGTACAATCCCTGAAATTTCGTACAATAACAACAGCTACTCTACCAATCAAGAAAAGGCCAATGCCTTTGTGGACTATTTTGAGGAAACAGCTAAATTTACAATGGATTATAACTTCAATGAGGAAAATTTAAACTTGGTGAACAACTGGTATGAAGACTTTTTAACACAGACCCTACAATAGTAGACGAAGATATAAATACAACAGAAGAACAATACTGCAACGTACTAGACTCGGACAAAAATACAGCCCCTGGCCATGACCATATTAGTAGAAATACAGGGTGTTTCAGTTAAAAGTCCCCAGGCCATTATCTCTAAAATTAATAAAGATATTTTATTTTTGTAAATGGCAGATGATTGATACCAAAGAAAGGTTTAAATAACGGTGATTAGAATTTTTCCTCAACAGCACACAGAGATGGCGCTGCGATGCAAATCTATTTCTTGATGGCTGGAATCTTGAAACATAAGTCATGTGATTAAACAATAATTTGTGAATAATTTTGATGGTATAGAGAATTTACAAAAAACAAGCCGTTTTGGAGTTACATGAGTTTCTTTCATTAATGCCAGTACACGTGAATTTTGATAAATCCCTATAATTTATTTATTATTTATTATAGAATATTGGTTACCAAACACTTTTTTTCAAGATAAGGAAAGTGATATAATACACTATCATAAAATTATGTTTACCACTTCCGGCCAAACCGGAACTAACATGATGAACCAATATCCATATGTTCCTACATATTACATATTTTTTTTTCTAATAACGCTTCTAATAAAACGGCTGCCAAAACTTAAAGTAAGTAAGACAACAAAGAAAATACACTCTAATTTAGAATGGTAATGAAAAATCTACTTAAGAGATATTAGTAGGCTTTGATTTAATTTTAAGTTTGACAGTTATTAAACAAAGTTTGTAGTTGGTGCATTTCAATCATAGTTTCAAACAGAAATAGTGTACTTAGAAACAATTCAAAGCAAATTAATCCAAATAAGGCAATAAAAAAAAATAAATTTAAAAAATGGTTAGATACACCAATGAAGATAAGTTAAATATGATTTTAATATACGGTGAATGCAATGCGATTGTTTTGTTTACGATTTCCAAATAGACCTACACCCGATAAAAAAACATTTATCATGCTGTTTAAAAATTTAAGAAACTGGGGTAGTTTTAAGAAAACTATTCGTAACAGAAATAGGCCAGTTAGAAACGATGAAAATACAGCCTTGGTGTTAAATAGTGTTGTCAACAATCCTCAATGTTCTGTCCGGAAATTGGCATCGGAAACTAATCTGTCGATATCTTCGTGCCATAGAATATTAAAATCAAATAAATATCATCCATACAAATTAAAATTGATCCATCATTTAAGGCCTGGTGATTATGAACGAAGATTACATTTTCTAGCTGAATTTTCAGTTCTTTCTGAAGAATGCCCAAATTTTTAAAAAAATGTGCTCTGGAGCGACGAAAGCCGTTTTCACAACAACGGAGTTGTGAGTAAGCATAACTGCCGATACTGGTCACAAAATAATCCTAGATGGATGAGAATGACCCGAAATCAGGTAACTTTTGGAGTTAACGTGTGGTGTGGAATATTAAATTCATATATTATTGGACCATATCTATTCCATGGGACTTTAAATGGAAGAAAATATGAGATATTTTTGAGAAATGTATTGCCAGGATTATTAGAGACTATCCCTCATAACCAGGAAAATATTTGGTTTCACCAAGATGGTGCACCACCCCATAACTCAGTACTAGTCAAAGATTGTCTTAATGAAATGTACCCTCAGAGATGGATTGGTACTAATGGAGTAGTCAGATGGCCAGCACGATCACCTGACTTGACTCCATTAGATTTTTACCTTTGGGGGTATTTAAAAAGTGTGTACATTGAACCCATTGAGGATATGGCCGATTTGTATAATAAAATATATGCAAGTGTTGCTGCTATAAATAGACATACGTTACAAAAAGTTTGCAATGAAGAGTTACTGAAACGGTACAATATGTGTATTCATGAAGAAGGGAGAAATTTTGAACATTTAATATAATAAGTACCTACTTATAAGAAAGAAATTAGTTTAATTTCATTTTTAATAATATTTCGATAGTTTTTAAATGTTTGTTTATAAAACTTTTGTTTACGTTCTTTACTGAATTGTTATTATAAATTTAGCCCATTCTAAATTAGTGTGTATTTTCTTTGTTGCCTTACTTACTTTAAGTTTTGGGAGCCGTTTTATTAGAAAAAAAAACGTAATATGTAGGAACATATGGATATTGGTTCATCATGTTAGTTCCGGTTTGGCCGGAAGTGGTAAACATAATTTTATGATAGTGTATTATATCACTTTCCTTATCTTGAAAAAAAGTGTTTGGTAACCAATATTCTATAATAAATAATAAATAAATTATAGGGATTTATCAAAATTCACGTGTACTGGCATTAATGAAAGAAACTCATGTAACTCCAAAACGGCTTGTTTTTTATAAATTCTCTATACCATCAAAATTATTCACAAATTATTGTTTAATCACATGACTTATGTTTCAAGGTTCCAGCCATCAAAAAATAGTTTTGCATCGCAGCGCCATCTCTGTGTGCTGTTGAGGAAAAATTCTAATCACCGTTATTTAAACCTTTCTTTGGTATCAATCATCTGCCATTTACAAAAATAAAATATCTTTATTAGTTTTAGAGATAATGGCCTGGGGACTTTTAACTGAAACGCCCTGTATATTAAGAAAACTTGAACCGAACATGCATCTAGAAATAATTAACATATATAACTACTGTATAAAAAACCATTACTTCCCAATAGAATGGAAAACTGGAGTAATAATTACAGTTCCAAAACCTAATCAAGACCATTCTCATCTACAAAGCTATAGACCAATAACTTTGATACCAGTAATCGGCAAAAACTTGGAGAAAATCATAAAAACAAGACTACATAATGAACTAGACGAAAGATCTCCAAGAATCAATTTGGGTTCCGACAAAACTCATCTACGATTCACCCAGCAAATATACATAGACTTAACGAAACCGTTCGACTCCATCTGGCACAAAGGTTTGCTATTTAAACTACACTATATTACCCCAACTATATTCTCTGGTTTCTTAAAGATTTCTTAGAGGGTAGGAAAACAAAAATAAACGGGGCCTTTTTCACTCCCTATGAAAACGAACAAGGTATTCCACAAGGATCTTCACTATCGCCAGTATTATTTAATATCTACTGTTATGCCATACCGAACAACCATCAACAAACACACAACGCCAGAGTCTTACCTACTTCAGTTGGCAGATGACATAGCCTGGATAGCCCATGGAAAAAATATTGCAAAAACAATGCAATTTTCCACAACTGAAACCATCCAGTGGTGTGATAGGTGGAGATTAAAAATAAATCCTAGAAATCACAACTAAAGATATTTAATCACGTCTCAAATACTTCTCCAACTATACAAATATGTAACCATAGTTTTCACCAACAGCAACAGTTAAGCACCTGGGAATTAAGAGAGACCAAAAATTAAACTTCAACAGCCATAACAAGGAAATGGAAAAAAGATGATAACTAGAGCAAAACACTTTATATGTCTGACTTATCAGAACCAAGGTATCAACACTTCCACAGCAAGTAAACTTTACAAAATGATATGTCGATCCATCATGGAATACGGATTGATCCTGTTTAACACCTGCAGTCTACGTAAAATAACAAAATTTCGTCATCCAAATAATCGTCTCCATATCCAATAATTTACTATATGAAAAAACTGGTATCCAACCTATACTAACTCGCTTCAAAGACCTTACCAAAAGATTTTCACAATCCCAAAACCTCCTTACCCTAATTCAACCCTTGTTTGTAAAACAGGCTGAAAGACTTCGGTCGCTGGCCTTTTCGACTATTTTATCCAATAAATATTATTCTCTCTCTCTCTCTCTCTCTCGTAAAGTGCTATTAAATTAATCAAAAACCCAGTGTAGACATTTTTACAGAAGCCTTACCCGTAAGGAAATTTGCAAAATTTGTATATAGTTTTGGTATGATGTACATTAATAAACAAGCTTAGAACATGTGGGAGTGTTAAGATAAGTAATATTATCATATTTAGTTGTTGCAAAGCGGTGCTCTCTTTATCCTGCTTGAACACACTCCCTTACCCCTTTAACATTATATAACCAAAATTAATAATGTTTATCATGATAAACAGTGATACATACCAATTCTGGAAGACATTGTTTGATCATTTTCGTGACCATAAGGTCTACCTCTCCACTATCATCGCATATAGGAAGAAATGTTTTTATTGGACCAATGCACAATCCACATACTTCTTGATCTTCTGAAATTCCAGTACCATTTTCATGTTTTCTAAGATAGGCCTCTTTTAGATCTAGTTTTACACCATCCTTGTCTTTAATAAATGGACCTATGTAATCATGTGCATAGAAGCACACTGCTTTAAAATCGAAACATTTTGTAAGCATTTCTGTACAGTTTATACAGATCACGGGCTCTTGTATTGCAGTTATAAATTCCTAAAACAAAATTCGTCTAAAACATCACACAGTCAAAACGTAGGTAATAAATACTAAACTGAATCAAATTTATTCATATGTAAACTTCCGTCTTCTTACAGCAGAACGTCATTTTCGACTTACTATTTTTGGTAGAACTATATCCAAGACACTGTTCACATCGTCTCCTATAACCCTACATTCATCACATATTTTTAAACAAATTCCACATATTTTTTCTTCCGTCCCCATTTTCTATAGAAGATGAGCAGAAAAAACGATAAATTTACAACAAAAAGTAGAAAATTAACTACTTATTATCAGTTGACTTCTAAAGTTTGTGCTAACCTTTTCCTTTCGTTTTCAGGATATCAGGATTAGAAGTAAATTGTTGCTAATTTCACATCATAAACATCGCAATAAAAACTGTCAGACCAACACCACCACCTCTTAAGTGATGATATATTCGAACGTTGGCCTGATTGTGGCGCCACCCCGAGCATCTATAGCAAAGAATTTATATAAATTCATTGATCCATAGTATTTTTAAAAGACCTATCATCGTATTCTATCATCGGTGCTATAAATTCTTTTATTACCAATGCGTTATCAAATTTGTAATTAACCCTAATAGTTGCAACCTTGTAGCCCTGAAGTCAATATTTAACTGAAAGTATGTTGTATTAATGCCAGGAATAATTCCATTATAGTTTCAATGCTTAACTTTGTTCTATTCCCCAAATTCCCGTCATATTGCAATTTGTTATTAACTATTATTATTCTTTTATTTACAGGAACATTTGTAAGTAAGCTTACTACATTAAAACTGATCATTCGATGATTATTGTTAAAATGACTTTCCGACAATTTCTCTAAACGTCTGCCATTTTTAATACAGGACTTGGAGGAACCTGATAATGAATTTAGGATTTCTAATGTTATGCTACACCCCCTAGAAAGTACAGACTAATGCCCATTGCCCATGACTAATAGCGAATATGTCCTGGAAATTTGTAGAAAGAGATCGATTGTTTTCTGAAGTGTGGTGGGAAAAGATTCACGATCGTAAAAGATTCGGCCATAGATAACTTCTAGAGGCAATTGCGGAGTATTATGGCGTGATTCCCAGCGGAAGAAGAAGTTGATAAGTTATAAGTGAGGGGTTAGAAATCCGAGGTGATAGAAATACAAAGTATTAATCAGTGTTGCCGTTTTGCCAGTAATTACTGGCATTTGCTAGGAATTAAGAGTCCTGCCAATAAACTTGCCAAATTTGAAAGGAATGTCAATTTTGGCGTTTAGGAATTGAGGTAAAGATCGTATCGCCAGAAATCACCCCCCCCCCCCCCTTCTTCGAAATTGCAATCAAGCGAAAGAGTTGTATCGTCAAGAATCACTCACTCGCGCTCTAGTTGCATCGCCAGGAATCAACAACCCCCTCCCGCTTTTCAAAATTGCAATCATAGAGAAGAATATTGAGATAAATATTGGACTGTGAGGAATTCCACCCCCCGCTCTGAAGAATAATACAGGAGAGTATGGGTCTGGATATGTTTGGTTATTTATTTTAGGAAGTGTAATTTATTTAAGGAAAATATTGTGTAGTTTCAGCAAGTTATTAAATAAAGAGTTAGTGGTTATCCCTTATTGAAATTATTTGGAACCCACGGATCCTGAAAGGTAGGGGAGAAAATACGAGATAATAAATATTTTAATAGTTTGCTACATGCAGAAGTAATTGAACTCACAATTGGTCTTACGGGAATAATATCAGGTTTATGAATTTTTGGCAAACCATACAAATGAGTTTTGCCATGATGTGGAGTTAACATCTTTCGTTCCATATCTGCAAATTCGTTTTTGTGTTTAAATAAGACTAGGGTATATTTTATTTTCTAAAGAATTTGTAGGATTGGAAAAGATCAAAAAGAATTTTCGAGTCAATAAATTCTTTACTGGAATCAATATTCATATCACCTTAGAGTCTGATTTGATGATTGCAATATTTAGGGCCAGGGTTTTTGTAAAAATTACTTTTTCATCGCCATTCGTGGGACGATACGCCCTGTAATTATTACATACCTTTTTTTATTAGCCTGATGACACCACACAATTCTACATTACATTCAACTGATAAATGTTTAATTCAGTTAAACGGATCAAGACTTATATAATTCTTTGCCATAATCATAGAACCACCTCGAAAATTACTTGATGTAGAAAAGTAAGTAACGATGTCGTAATTAATTTTCAAGCGCAACCAGTCTATATGGTTGTTAAATAAAAAATATAGTGTAGTATATAATATAAAGTACCTACGCCATAAATTTATGGAATGTTGAAAATTCAGTAAAACTACATACGTACCTAGTATAATACATCTCAGTACATAATAATTAAACCTTACCGTGAGGCACGCGCAAGCGCTGAAATCTGAGGGGTCAAATTCGCGTGTCCACAGCTTTAAAATTTAGTCCCAGAAACTTCGTTGAAATTAAAGGTAATTACGTCTTCCATCATTTTTTATCAAGTTTTACACCTAGAAGTTTCATTTATTAGTTTAAAAATTAATAAGAAAAAACATTATTTTCAAATAGCCGTAAATTTTTCCAATATCAATCCTACTAAAAAAAAAGTTGAAATAAAAATGAATGATAACATGATTTTAACGTACCTATATTGAAATTATTCTAATCAAACAACTCTGGTCAAAAATAAATATCAGGTGAATATACATAGTATCTCTTTTCATGACTCCCATCATATCACAGCTCCCTTATTAACGGAATTTTTTTAAAATTTGGGTGGAAGGTACTTATTACCCATCAGGAGATTGTGTCACGGTAAAATATTGAAAAATCCACCACCCACACAGCACATGACATCCCTAGGATATCTTCATTTGGTCCCGCATATCCCAATCGAGGACAACATTCCTCAGGATATCCTTAGGATATCCCAATAAAATATATACAACCTGAGAATATCCCAAATGGGGATATCCTAGACAAATCCTGGCAGGATGTCCTAGTAATATCCTGCAAAGATATTACAAGCCTAACAAAATATCCACTGGGAATATCCTGGGTAAGTCCTAGAGTCGTCCTATTATAGGTATTATTACTTAGGAGATTTCAACAACAAAAATAATGAAAAGTATGTCTTTCATTGGTTTGTAAAATTTGCTTCCAAAAACTTATTTGTTTGTTCTATTTGATAATCCCCTTCAGTACAAATAATACATTAAAAATGTATATCTTATTTAAATAGCAGTTATTTATAATTTATTTTTAATACCTTTAAAGGCAAGAGATCATTTTTATGTAATATTTCATGCTTTTACAATTTTTATTTGAAATTTTTTTTACACATTTTGAGTAATTTTGAAAAAACACTTTGTTATATATTTGTTCACCCCTTCTCGGGGTTGAAAAAAATTCATGAATCGTGTTCAAATACTTCAAAGTAACTTATATCAAAAATTCAAGTATTTACCTCAAAATTTTGATTTGTCGACCTATTTCATTGGACTATATATAACCTCTATTAGTTTGGTAGATTTACTTTTAAAGTGATATAAGCCAATTGATAGATACAAATATGTGTATGGAGTTGTACATATATGTATCACATTTTTGTTCGTCATTTTACCTCTGCCATTATATAAACTTGTATTCCTTTGTCTTTGCTTATTGGCTCAGTTTAAAAGTAATGATCTACTATATTATAAAACATGTTTTTTTTGCTGTCTTTAGAAATATCCAATAAACTCTGGAGAACTGGGGATGTCCTATATAAAGTCCAATCAATGTCTTCAGGTTGTTCATAGTAAAGCCCAGGCATAACCCATATAAGAGCTGATGATGTCCTGTACACACCCATACTGATGTCCTGAGGACATCATCAGCAAAGCCCGAACTGTCCCATTTGGATATCCTACGGACATCCTAAGGTGATAATGGGATCTTCCCAGGATATCCCATATGTCCTGAAAAGTTGTCCCCAGTATGTTCTGAGGATGTCCTTGTGCTGTATGGGCAGCGGCGTTCGTCGTAATGGAGAAAAATGGACCTAATTTTCCAAAAAAATATATTAGGCAATGTTTTAACAGTAAAACAATCTCATAGTCTTATTCATTGCTATCAAAAACTCACTAATACCGAACTTCCATAGGATGAGAAAATAAAATTTTACTTTTTAACGTATACCTACCAATTATTAGATATAACTTTATTTTCGGAAGTAATCAAGATTTAATTAAGCTGAAGGAAGACAGTCATTCCATTTAGAAAACTGTACGATTTGGTTATCTGTGTAAATTTTGTTATTTATTGAATTGTTCGTGAATCAAATTTGTATAAAATTGAACTTTTTTTTTTATAATAAAGTCGATTATTTTTTTATTTAGATTTAAGTTGACTGAAATCACGTTATTTATTCTAAATGGACAGCCTGTCTTCCTCCAGCTTAATTAACTCTTAATACGTCCGAAAATATAGTTCCCAGACAGCACACGATATCCTGAGAATATCCTATCACAGTCCCGTTGTCCCAGATTTGGGATTATCCCATAGACATATCCGTAGGTCATCCCAGGGTTGACCTGACTGGATATTAATGTCCTGTAAAGATCCAATTATGGATATCCGTAGGATATCCGCAACTGATTGCCTACGGATATCCTTATGGGATGTTGATATCCTATAAATACATATGTCCTATACGGATGTAATAGAATCGATATCCGTGGGTTATCCTGTCCAGATTGCCCACGGATATCCAATGATGGGATGGGATTTTACCACCTTTTTAAGAAACTTATTTGTCCAAAAACGGTAAAACATTAAACTATATTTATTTAGGCACACGTTTTATTTTAGAATAAGATATTGAAAATTTAAAAAATTTTAATTTTTCCTCGCCGGATAACTAAAAAAATTGATAATGTCGCGAATTATCCGCCTTTTTGGAAACACCCTGTGTGAATCCGTGGGTTCTAAATAATTTCAACAAGAGATAAACACTACTAACACTTTATTTAACAATTTACTGACTATACAATACTTCAAAATAAACTTTATTTACTTATATAACCTCACTTTTCACTTTTCAACTTGTTTACTTTCATACACTGCTTTCTTAATAAAACTTCCCCTTCCGCGCTGGTAATCGCGCCTTATATACTCCGAATTTGACTCTCTAGATCCATCTAGAAGCAATCAAGAATCTTCTCCAACAATATTCCAGAAAAGTCCATTTTATTCTGACAGCTTCCAGACACAATTAGTAGGCATAGGCGTATCATCTCCAGTTCCAAGGGGGTGTAATTCATAACAATAATTTCAGTCAAAATGTTTCGAACAAAAGTAGTCTATCTTTAGTCAGACAATCGGAATTTGCAATTAAAAATAGGGTTTTTTTAGTAAAGTGCTTTTATTACTCGAGATATCTGAACATTCCAGGTTCAAAAAATCGGTATATAATACTTCCAGCACTTTTGTACATAATTTATAAATATATAGGTATATAGAACATAAATAAAAGTATAAATATATAGAATAAACTAGAACAATGTATAATTCAAATCGTTGAGCAAAAGAATGTGTATTCAGTCGTTGTAGTAGAAACGTATGCCAGTATCGAGCAGTGACATTAACATATGACATGAGAATTACTTTTAAAACAATATTGAATTTCTTACCTTTACTACTCATCAAGTATTCTATCTAAACATTACTTTGTCCAAGGTTACATAAGAGTATGTCACTGCGTATCGAGCAGTGACATTAACATATGACATGAGAATTACTTTTAAAACAATATTGAATTTCTTACCTTTACTACTCATCAAGTATTTTATCTAAACATTACTTTATCCAAGGTTACATAAGAGTATAAGTAATTAATATTATTTTTTTATCCAATTACTCGTTAATCATTCTACTTAAACAGTTTATTGGCAAACCGAAACATTTCAAAATTTAGCCATGCGCACTCTGCTATCATCAACCGCATCATTACGCCATCGCGATTTTCGGTAAATTTCTAATTGTTTTGTGCATGTGCCATCGCTGGATTGCTGTAGAAGCCGTTTGTTTGCTTCCGGGTGTTTTCCCATGTAGTTGGTATGCTCCTGTGGGAGCCACGCTTGTCTGAACGACGTTTCGGCGGAATCTCATCTGCCATCCTCAGGTTCTAGCTGGAAGCTGCCTATTGCTGCTGCTGCTGCAATAGGCAGCATCTCGATATCTATTTCGATATAGTACTTGCTATGCTTATTGTTTTTACTCTTACATTAAATTAGACCAAGAAAATTTACTAACATGGTGTATAAAGTTAGTCCCGATATTAATATAGGTACGTGTTTCTTTTTAGAAGGAACCTCTACGAGAATGAGGGTACGTTGGTTGAGGCACGCAACTGATAGACGACAAAGGAAACAAGAAAAATATTACCACTAAATATTAACTTACGTAGTTGTACAGAGCAATGCAGTGGCTGCTGGTGAAATTTGGGTTAGCCATATCGCATTATTGAATCATATGTGAAACCCAAGCCATACTTTGAAGCGTGACTATCGACGCCAAATGAAGAAGTTCTTGGTTTTTTATAAATAAAATTTCAAAGTGTAACTTCATAAAAAATAAAAATGTCTTAATGAAATTTAAAATATAAGAAAATACTTTTTTAGATATTTTACCACGTTATATGTGATTAACCTATTCTAAGAATAATATCCTACAAAATAATTCAGAATTTGCCCGCAGAGTGATTTTTAACATATAAATGTTATAATCAATCTGCAAAACGTCAACACATTATTAAGGTAGTAGAGGCGACTTTTCAGAACTCCAATACAAATCGTGCAAAAGCATACCTAGGAAATCACCGTTTAGTTACCTAGCAACTTAAATAGCTATCAGATTGATTGGAAATTTGGTTTCAAACAATGTTAGCAACTTGTCACTATATTATATCTTCCAATGCGAGAGAAACTATTAGCATTTTATGCCAAAATATTTTTTCTACTTATTTTTAACTTTAAATAACCCAATAGTCCCAAACAACAGTGTTAACATAAAGCTTACAAGTACAAAAATATTATGGCACAGTGAAATGCTCATAGTTTACTGTTCCTGAAAGCCTACAATGATATCCTAAGGATAGCGTAAAACAGATCCTCTAAGGGTCCTAGGTTAATCCTATGGATATATAAAAATACGTTTGTGGGATATCCTGAGGATATGGAAAATAGTGCAAATTCTGGATCCTAGGGATGTTCGTGGGCGTATTTTTGGGATATCTTCAGGTTATTGCTAATCCTGACTTCTGTATCCCTGGGATGGCTGTAGAATAACTTTGTGCTGTCCGGGTGATCTGGAAATAATCCTTGTGACAAAACTATAGTGTTTTAAACAGGATCATTTATCTGTTTTTTAAATCTGAGGGCAGCGTTAGTTGTCAATGTGCCTCGTATTAAGGATGAAAAATTGTGGGCAGTTTTGTGTTTAAAATCAGCGTACTTTAGCTTTTCCATTTTTAGTCAGCGTATTATTATGTAAACTGAGCTGTGCTGTGATGTAAGAAATAAAACAAAAGTAAATTTGAGATGTTGAAAAAGTCCGCTGGGCGCCAGGTAGCTCGAGGACTATCAAAATCTTGTGTTTCAGCAACATACTCACCTACACAATATTCAGCATGAGTTTCTGCTGTGCAGATGATGTACTCTTCCCAAAACTCAAGTAAGTTTAAATGCTCTCTGTCACACTGTATAGTCTGCAAGCTGAGATTTCAATAAAACGGTATTTGAAAGTGAATAAATACTAATAATAATAATAATTTTATTTGTCACGTATGCTGATACATAGGAACAGATGTGAAAGTTAAAATAAAAAGTAAAATTACATGTAAATACACAATAGTAAAATACAAGCAATAGATATATAACATCATAAAAAATAGACATTTAAACAAACTCATTAAGACTATAAACACAATTCTGAATTAGATATTGTTTCAGTAATGATTTAAAAAAATTTAAATTCCTAGCATTTAATACACAGGGCGTCTCATAATGGATTTAAGGTTTTAAAGTAATAAAACGAATGTTCAGAACATATTCTTGTTAAACATGCGGATTTATTGTTTAAACAACACATCGTTTAAATGGTGGCCGTCTTCTTCGTGGCAGGCTGTTACTCTAGAGCGCAAGCTGCGGAAAACTCGCTGGCACATCTCTATATGGGTATGTCACATATAGCATTGGTAATGGGGTCTTTCAGTTGCTGGGTGGTTTTTGGTACTGGATCAGTATGTAGACGACACTCTTCAGGTATCCCCATAGGAAAAATCTAAGAGGGTCAGGTCTGGGGATCCGGAAGCAAATGGAATATCTCCATTAATGGAAATAACTGCCAGAAAACAGTTCTGTAACTGCGTTGATCGACATTGCTGCAGTATGTGCAGTGGTACCATCTTGTTGAAACCACGCACCGTTGTCATGATAGCCAGGGAACTGTAGTAAGGATTGGCATAAAAAATTATATGAGTCTTGGTGGTGTAGCGGGCTCTGTTCACAGTAACCGTACGTCCTGCACCATCTTAAAAAAAGTATGGCCCGATTAGGCCCAAGGTGGACATGGCACACTATATGGTCACTTTTTTCGATTATAATTGTCGTTGATGTTTTTGCCGCGGATTATCTCGGAATATCGGCAATTGTGTTTGTTCACATATCCATTCGGATGGAAATAAGCTTCATCACTAAAAATAATGTTTTCGATACCACCTTCATTCCAAAAATTGTTCATTATTGTCTCGGTAAAAGTTTTCCGTCTTAAATGATAATAATAATAATTATTAAGTAAGTGATTAAAAAAAAATAATAATAATATCACTTTATTCATGGAATGTACATATCAAATATTTACATAGAATGAATTAGCGTCAACACCAAACAAATACTGATATATTCAGTACTTGAAACATAGCAAACATTTTAAATATATTGTATAATACAAATATTGCACACATAATACATACTAGAAACATTTAAAAAATACTATAAATGTAAAATAATTTAATACCACAAAACAGAACCACAAATTAGGTATAGAAAGAACAACTGAGTAACTGTGACACCATTTATAATTGCTGGGTTAAGAATTCATTTATATTATATGGTTCGATTCTCACTAATAGATCATGAATCTGAGACTTGAATTTACTTAACACTTGAGTATGTTGAATATGTCGTGGAAGTTTATTAAACAATTTTAAACAATTATAATTAGCACTTTTTTCGGTAAGTGTAAGGCGATGTATTGGATAGTTGTAATTCAATGTTCGAGTTGGATATTCATGTTTGGGTTCATCTTTCACAAACAGAGATTTGTTTTTAAAAAGAAAAAGCAAGCATTCTTGTATATAAATGGTCGATGCAGTTAGCAGTTTGTTTTCTTTGAATTTATTTCTACAAGATTCTTTATAACTTAGCTTTAAAATCGTCCTTAAAACCCTTTTTTGTATTATAAATACTCTATCAAAATCACCACTACTTCCATAGAATATTATACCATATCTAATATTTGATTCAAAGTTAGCAAAATACACCGCTTTCAATGTTAATAAGTTCACATATTTTGATAGCACTCTTGTCTCTTATATTATAGCATGCTGCGTTTAGCTTTTTACAGAGGTTGTCTATGTGACACCGCCAATTGAGCTGTTCGTCTATATCCCTAAAAATTTTACTCCACAAGAAGTGTAGTAGGTATCATTATTTATGTTCAATTCTTTTGGGGTATTAAATCTCGCGTGGTTAGTTTTAAATAACACAGTATTAGTTTTGTCCTTATTTAAAATTAGTTTATTTTTTGTGAAGTAATGGCATGCTAAATTGAGAACAGTGTTTACATTGTCGAATAAATGTGGAAAATCTTCGGCGTATATTTGAAAGTTCGCATCGTCTGCATACATGGTAAGTGAGCTAGCTTCATCCGCAGCACAAACATTGGATAGTTCATTTACATATATTAACGGTCCTAAAATGCTCCCCTGTGGAATGCCCATTTTGATAGGTATTAAGTCCGATTTTATGTCTTTCCCTGCTTTTAAAAGGGAAACCCTCTGTTGCCGGTCTGACAGATAAGAGCTAAACCACCGAAGTGCGTTATCTCGTACCCCGTATTGATCTAATTTCCTAAGCATTATGGAATGATCAAGTGTATCATAGGCCTTTGACAAATCGAGGAATACTCCCAATACCAAGTTATCATTTTCTAGCGCAGCTAATATATTTTCAGAGAATTGAAATATTGCCGTTTGAGTAGACTTTCCTTTTAAATAAGCATGTTGCATTTCGTTTAATAAATTAGTTGTGATCATGTATTCCATTAGCTGGTTGCATACCATAGACTCAAACAGTTTGGAAAATGGTGATAACAGGCTTATTGGATGATAGTTCTCAAATTTTTGTGTATCTCCTTTGTTTTTGTATACAGGTTTAACCACAGCTATTTTCAAAGTTTTAGGAAAAATACCATATTTATGTGAATTGTTTAAAATGTAACATATTGGTTGCACAATGATTTGTATGCATATTTTTAAAATGCTCGTTGGAACCTCATCTTCTCCATAACTATATTTGTTTTTAAATTTTTTTACTATCTCAATAATCTCCTCGCCCTCTACCGGTCTTAGATACATAGAACTCTCGACATAATTTACATTTACATTAAATGGTCTCCCGGCTTCAAAAATTGACAAAGTTGAATTTTATACGGTTTTATACGGTTCTTCCGTAATATTCGTTGAATACTAGCGCGCGTCAATTGCAATGATTGCGCATGTTTACGAACCGACCGCCTGGGATGGCGAATTACAGCGCGCTGTACCTTGTCAATATTGTCTGCCGATGGCGCACAAAAAAGTCGACGCACCACAATATAAGAATTGTTCGACTTTCAAGCATAAACGCTCGTTGCTCTGAGGCTACAGTGCCATCGTAACTGAAATCCGCATGTTCATGCTACCTGTCTACACCACCACCGCCCTCCTACTTATAGATAGATAGTTTATTGATGCTTTAAATTATACAATTTTTGCACAAGTCAAAATACAAATGTAAAATAGTAAAAAAACTTAAAACAATTGGGCCACATTTACCAATGGACTAAAATGAATATAAAAGAGAACACTTACAAATAAAACATATAATACACTTATTTATATAACAAACAATTCCATAAGACAAACTTTACATAAATTATTACAGGTTAAAATCAGAGGTTGTCATCCCTGAATTTAAAAATTCCTCAAATGTGTAAAATGCTTTGTTGGTCAAGTATGTTTTTATTACCTTTCTAAAAAGTTTGTATTGGAGAGATCTCACAGATTCTGGTAACTTATTATAAAACAGCGGAGCATAATACAAAGTAGCATTCCATGATTTTTTAGCGTATATAGGGCCGGCGCCACAATAATTTCAAATCTTAAATCCATTATGAGACACCCTGTACATGTGTAGGTAATTTATTATAAATTTTAATGACTGAAAAACAAGGTGATCTTTCATAGACAAATTATGCATGGGAATTGTTAATGAAGATCCATATCTAGTGGTATACAGATGAAGGCTACCATTATTTTTAAATGAGGATAAGTTTTATCTTACATATTAAGCAATGTTGTATATATAAATTTTGGAAGTGTTAGAATTTTATGATTTATAACGTATGGTCTACAAGTAGTTTTTAGATTAAAGATGACTAATGACTCTCCTTTGTTTTTCTATGTTGTGTAATGAACTGTCCTGTGACAGGGATTAGTAAACCAATAAATAGAACTTAATAATAAAACTTATCTTTTCATCCTTCTCTTATATGTTACTACTTCCACTCACTAGAAACCAGTCTGTTGCCTTTCACTGATGGTGTATATGTTGCCAGATGTTTACTTTACCGCACTAATCACTTGAGAATGGGTCGGTCATCTTAGCATAGGTATAGGCACTTACACTTATTGTATAAAAAAGATTTACTTGGATGGATATTAAACAGTTATTTTGTGAAATGTAAAAATTTTAACAAAGATTCTTAAAATTAAATGAAATATTACTCAATTTGTCTTCTTGTTTGATTGAATTTTAAATTTAAATAATTTGCTTTGCAAAATGTAAATATTTTGATACCGTGTATTTTATATTGTGTGATAAAAGCTTTTACCTGTTGTAAGTGGTTCTATCTTTGCGATCGATATCTTATCTAATGCGCAGACATACGTTCAGGTCTATTCTGTAACATTTTTGTTAAGCTTTAACGGCAAGGTCACTGTTAAAATAATTAGCGAAATGAAGTTAACGGTCAGTGGTATTCTGTACACTTTTTTTAAGGTTAAATTTAACCAACATCGTTTAGAATTAGAGGCGACTTTGGACCTGCCACTAAAATTTAACGGTACCGTTAAAGAGGCAAAAACACCGTATTTTATTTTTGGTTCAACGCGCATATAGGAAAGGACGACCAAACACATGAAGACAAGAATATCATAGGAAAAACCTTACTTCACACATGGACAAACGATAATGGAAGCTCGCTAAAAAACTTGGCACATCTGTTCGATCTAACAGTTAGAAACACATGGAGCAAGAACCTAACCTGCCTTAATACCTGGACTAAAGGAAACATCAACTCTCAAATAGACCATATCCTAGTGGATAGAAAAATAAGGGATAGGGTCAAAAACATTAAGGCAAAACAAGCAACAAACGTCAAAACAGATCACAAAATATTATATGGAACACTAGTAATAAAGAAACAAGAAGCAAAAAAAAGATACAACGAAACATCAAATGACACATGGAACATCTCACTGCTACAGAACGAAGAAATAAAAAAGAAATACCAGGAGGAGATAGAAAAACAGTTAACAGGAAAAGAACTAAATTGGTCAACAATGGGTTTAAAAATGAAAATAGCGGCGAGGAAAACGTTGAAAAGGAACAAATCAACTATGAGCCCAACAAGAAAAGATATGAAAAGAAATTACGAAAAACTAAAGAAAATAAAGGCCACAGGAAAACAATATACACCAAACATAGACAAAAAGATAATAGAAGCGGGGAAAGAAAAAAGAGACGCAGAGAGGAGGCACGAACAGAAAAAATGCAAGGAATTCTTCGAAAACATAGAATCCACTCCAGCAGGACAGAGATTAAACCAAACTTTTAGACACCTTAAAACATACAGGAGAAACAACAATACACAGCCAAGAAAATACATACCACTGCAGCATTGGGTCAGGAAACTAGAAGAAGGAAACGCGGAGAGAAGTCAAATAGAACCAATACAAGAAATGGACCACTGGCCACTGGGAAAGCCACCGTCAAAAGACGAACTACTAGAAATAATGGCCAGAGCTAAAAGAAACACGGCCCCGGGAATAGATAAAATAAATAACGAACTAGTATAGGGTAAAGTGGTTCATAGTGGAACGCGGTTCATAGTGGGAAATCAGTCATAGCTGATTATTTTGTCAACGTGGAAGAGATATATTCATGTGTATGTATCAAGGTTGAAACCTATTGTAAGAAGAAATAACGGAAGTTACTTGTTTATATATCCACAAATATAAAATCCATATTGACGAAAGTTGACAGGGTAAATTTTTTTCTCAGATGGAATATTTTTTTATTATAATTTTTCTCTATGTTGAATCTTTGGTCTAAAATTTATACCATAATCTAAGAAACTACTTGATGTTATATTGTGATGGAAATGGTAAACTCTAATCCTACCTTGGCGATATAATCATTGGTTTAGTCCCAGGATTCATAGTGGTCCATAGAGGGACGACATCTGATGGTACATAGTGGAACGCATTTAACTGTGACCAAATTATAACTTTTTTAATACGATTTCAGATTAAAACATGCCAAGATATTCCCGATCGCAGCAAAAGGCTGTATTTCAGAAGAGTAAGTTATACTACGTAAATTATGAAGAAACCATTAAAACTGCTGTAAACGATATTATTGAAAATAAAATATCTTTAAAGAAAGCTGTTGAGATTCTACAGATATTGAAAGTGAGTCCAAGATTTTGAGGACAACATCATTCAAGTCGATGATTTTGTCGTTACTAAATAACGACACTTTATTGGTCAAGTAAAGCAAAAATTCAGTGACGATTATATTATATTGTTTTTAAGAAGACTTCCATTTGATAAATTTGTGTTTCCTGACGATGTAGATGAAGAGATACTTGGCGTGGAAGATATTGTGTTGAAACTACCTACTCCATATATTTCCGGCAGTACGAAAATAGCAACGAGTTAGTTTTTCCTTTCCCGTTGATATAACAAGATTTGGCACAGTATGTTGAAAAGGGATTCTTTCATTTTTGTTTTGTATAACCCTAAGTTTGTTCATTTGAAATATATAACATCAATTAATAAAATTACTTTTTTCTTCGATTGTTATCAATAATCCCACTATGGACCATAGCATTTCCCACAATGCACCACCGGGTGGGGCATAGTGGGAAAGGTGGTGCATAGTGGTATTTTTGTTCTACCTAGTTAATAAATATTTAAATATCTACTTTGATTGCTTCAGATGAAACCTGATATACTATTCAAAACACATCTACAATCGCTTCCATTAAAAAGGTTTTATGCGGATTTTATGAATTATTGAAAATTTGCATTCCATTATGGACCACTTTACCCTACTATGGACCGGACAACATAAAACAGCTAACCCTAGAAATCATCACCAACGCATGGACGGAAACCACACCCCTGCCTGAGGAGTGGAACACAACCATACAGATACCGCTCCCTAAAACCAAATCACCACAAAACGTGGACGATTACAGAAGAATAACACTCTGCAGTGTAGGGTACAAATACTACGCACAATTCCTCCTCAGAGAAATGGAAAAATACATCGGCGAACTACCAGATTATCAAACGGCATTTATCAAGGGTAGATCAACAGACGACCATATGTACACCACCAGACGGATCCTGGAAGAAAAGTGGAAAGAAGGAACAAAACTATATATAGTCTCAATTGACCTCCAAAAGGCATTTGATACCATAAGGCATGAGGCTATAGTCAACACTTTGCTCAACAGGGGAGTACCGCACTACTTAATAAACAGAATAATAAAAGCATGCCTACACGAAAACACTGCAATACAATTGTTTGGACAGACGACGGAATCAAAAATGAAGAATATAGGAGTCAAACAAGGATGTCCCCTATCCCCCCGACTATTCACCACAGTCCTGGACCAAGTGATAGACAGCACAATAAAGGAGAATCAGAATTTCAATGGAAACGATGGAACGATAAAGCCCCCCATCGTACTGGCATACGCCGACGATATACTCATCATCACCGAGGAAGAACAAGACATCGTTAAATTTCTAAGAAACATGACACCACATCTGGATTCCTCTGGAATGAAAATAAACTTCAAGAAGAGCCTTATAATGGTCCGAGGCCCATTGATAAAAACAAGTCCAACAAGTGGGGAAGAATACAAAATAGGAGACTACACCCTGAGAACCACGAATAGAATGAAATACCTAGGAACATACCTAACGAATCAACTAAAAAGGAGGGAAACAGTAAGGGAAAGAATCAAAACAGCCTACAGAGTCACAAGAGCTCTACTACCCTTCATTGAGGACAACAAACCACCATGGTGCCTAACCAAAAAGATATACACGACCATCATAATGCCTACGAGATGATATATGGAGTCAAAAACGCAGCAACGACAAAGGCCAACAGAAGAAGCCTGAGAAGAGCTGAAAGGGACATTATACAACTGCTAGCAAAAACAGGAAAACCACAAAAACGACAGAAAACGTCAACATTACTAGAGGGAAGAACAATAATCAAAAGAATAGAATCATACGCAATGAAATACTGGGGACACGTCCAAAGACGGGACTCGACACACCTACTAAAGAAAGCGCTGCGAATGAACAGCAACAAACTGAAAATAGGGAGGCCATGCTACACATGGATAACAACAATCGAGAGGATTATGAATAAGCTAGGAAAGGATTATACACACTGGGAAAAGCTGGCACAACAAAAAAATGGAATACAATAAAGAAATATCAAGGATATACACACTGCCACTCAGAAACAGAAGAAACAGAAAACTCAGAAGTAGAATAGGAGAGAAGATGATCACAGACAGAAACTAAGAAGAAGCATATCACAAAAACCTGAAAGTAAAAAGAAGCACGAAAACCTAAAAGAAGCATCTCACAAACGCCTACACTTTCCATCCGATGAAGACAGAAGGAAAACAAGAAGAAACATCTCACAAACACCTACACGCCTCATCCTATACTCCTACCCCATGCGTCATGCGGCTCTCGCTGCTGACAACAAGCATGTCCAATGTCCAATCCAGCGTATGCAGCTGGTCCGGCGGTATAAAAAAGCACCGGGGGTTTGTTCCGGCACACGGTGGGATGATCGATGTGCGATCGGGCTGCGTGGTGGAACAAATCTCCATGCACCGGAATTGGCAGCAATGCCCACCTTACGCTGGCAAATCAATCAATCAATCAATCAATAAAATTTTGTATATCATTCAGTAAATGGCACTTTATTTATGTTTGTCAATGAGTTTGAGATTCTTTTGACGACCCATTTCCTCATTTATATTCAGTAATTATTTTTCCGCCTCCAAATAATCGTAATCATAACCTCAAATAGAAGCGCGGTCGTTAAAAACTTATGACTTTAACAGGTCCGTTAAATGGTCGCATACAGAATAGAAAATTGAGTTATTATTTTTAGCATTCCGTTAAAATTAAAAATTTAGCAGGGCGTTTATTTTTAACCAAAAAATTACAGAATAGACCTGTTAGCCTTCTCCAGTGACAAATAAATAGAAATCGCTGCTCTCGGTGTTCAACTGGTGGTTCTTGGTGAACTTTAGCAGGAATACATTTTGTACACTTGGATTATTATTACTGAGATGTTATTTACCTATTGAAGCACAAGTTTTACAAATTTTCAAAGCACAAATTTAGCTTTCGATGACATTTAATTTACATAATTTGTATGTATACCTTTTCAAGGTGACTGGGATGATTTTTAATTTGAATTTTCGAAATTTCACTGCCTTTTTCTTTGTGAAAACTAGTATAAAGTCTACTTGGATAATATTTTAATACCATAAATACTTTTAACTCGTATTAATTGGGTTAATTACGCTTTTCAAGTTTTACAAACTGGATACTATGGCTTTTACTAGCCTTGAATATAAGGTGACTATACGTTCCGCATTATGAGGGATTGTCCCTCATTTTTATGGTGTGTCCCTCAAATGTCCTGCATTTAAGAATTTTATCCCTCAAAACTTTTAAGTCTCTCGAATTACATTACAAATGAGCGAGGTTGTGAGGTATTATAATTCTACAATAATTCTGGCTTCGGGCATATCTTACTTCAACTTCACAGCCTCGTACTTCCCTCTTTTGGGCAAGTATTAAGGCTTAAGCTACAATATTTTGAATCTTCGGCGTATAGAGGGCGACAGCAGATCCTATAGATTATACACTAGCAGGCCCGCCAAGAAGAGGGGGGGGATCGGGGATGTTTCCCCCGTGCCCGGAGCTTTTGAGGGGGACCAGATTCTAGGAGATGGAGATGCATATGCAAATTTCGATTGCATTTGCATTACTTATAGCAAGAGAAGGCATACTTCTTTGTAAATTGCAATGGACGTAAAAATTGTATTGCAAGGATTAAAATTGTATATATGCCTCCCCCTTCTTCGAAATTGCAATCATCCTCCCCACTCCTTAAAATTATATCGAAGAGCTGGCAGTGGGGCCCGAATGTCACTACCCCGGTCCTCTATTTTCTCTTGACGGCCTTGTACACTAGTAATGAATAAATGAAAAATGTGGAAAATTCTTTTAATTAAAAAATGAAATAGGTTTATTTTATTTTATGTATTTGTAACAATTTGTTAATGTTTTTATATATTCTTACACACCTGATATAAGTTTGATACATTTGTAGAAGCGGGCCCGCCGAGAGGGGGGTCGGGGGTGTTCCGCCCTGGGCCTGGTAGAAGATATAATATTTAGTAGTATGAACTATTATTGAAAAGCATATATTGAATTATTATTGTTTGAAAATGTCCCGCATTTCGCTTTCTGGAATCTGGTCACCTTACTTGAATATCAAATTACAATTATTTTGGAAATTGTGAGGTTAACTGCCTCTAAAAATTTACGTGCTGACGCTCTGAGCACACGAATGATAGTGATTTGAAAAAACTGATAATCTACTGGCTCTACTTGACATTTTTGCCTGAACCTGGATATCTAGATTTGACTTTTCCATCTTTAGAAATGTTGCTAGCGACTTTACATGTTTATTGTGAAATAAATGTTAAAACTATTATTATATCCGTGTTTTAGATCTTTTTCTGAATCCTTTAATATGCATTCTGTAGCTAGGGTTTTTATGAAAATTAAAAATTTCTCTAGTCACACTTCGAATATTACAATTTTTCTCTTAAAGCTATCTAGCCTTAGGAAGAGTTTGTAAGAGAGTAAAAGTTTTATGTATTATTATTTTATAAAACATGTTAGGATATGTCTCAGGGACATAGAATTGTTCAAATTAATTTAAAAATCAACTTGAGATGTGATATTAACAGTATAATATTATACTGATTGATTGACTGATTGATTGATTTGCCAGCGTAAGGTGGGCATTGTTGCCGACTCCGGGCATCCATAGAGGTTCGTTCCAACACGCAGTTTGGTCGTCCGTCGAACACCCCCAACAGACGTCCAAAACGCGTGCCAGAACCAAATCTCGGATGTTTTATATACCGCCGGACCAGCTGCATAAGCCGGGTTGGACATTGGACATGCTTGTTGTCAGCAGCGAGAGCTGCATGACGCATGGGGTGGGAATATAGGATGGAAGGTAGGTCTTTGTGAGATGCTTCTTTTCAGTTTCCATGCTTCTTTTAAGTTTCCATCTATCGTCATCTCCTTATTTTTCTTCTACTAAGTTTTCTGTTCTGAATTTGGTAGCTTTTATTTTTTATTTTATGTTTGTTTTTATTTATTAATTGCTCCACAGTTAAATTTGTAGTGGAATTGCTGGGAAGGGCCCTATCTCGCAGTAACAATTTTTTTTTCACGTGATGAGAAAAGAGGTCCGAAGGGATGGTTTGCTCACCCTGTAATGTCGTTTCGTTGAAACAATCGGTTTCAATTTCCGGCAGTTCTTCCATTTCATCACCTATATATTATGTTTAATGCCCACTCAGCACATGACATCCCTAGGATATCCTCATTTGGTCCCGTATATCCCAATCGAGGACAACATTCCTCAGGATATCCTTAGGATATCCCAATAAAATATATACAACCTGAGAATATCTCAAATGGGGATATCCTAGACAAATCCTGGCAGGATGTCCTAGTAATATCCTGCAAAGATATTAAAATATCCACTGTGGGAATATCCTGGGCAAGTCCTAGAGTCGTCCTATTAAAAGTATTAATATTTAGGAGATTTCAACAACAAAAATAATGAAAAGTATATATATTATTTTGAGGCTTTTATTGGTTTGTAAAATTTGCTTCTAAAAACTTATTTGTTTGTTCTATTTGATAATCCCCTCCAGTACAAATAATTCATTAAAAATGTATATCTTATTTAAATAACAGTTGTTTATAATTTGTTTTTAATACATTTACTCTGTTCTGAAATAGCCGCCTTTTTGTGACAAGTCGAAAGTTCTAAGAAATCCGCCGGGCGTCGATGTCTTTTCCGCGTTCATTTTAAAGTTCTTTCGACAAATAAAATTACGTTAAATATTTCATAAATATAATGCTGCTTGCTATGTTATATCTTTGTATTTATTATATTATCTAGGGGAAAATGTGATTGGTTATTGTCCGCAGATGTTATTGTCAGATACGTAATCCTTTATATTTTTCTGAGCGAATAATTTTTTTTAAATTCATTATAACTTTGCAGTACGCTAACCACCCTAATCTCTGCTGATTTTAATAATGCCAAAAAAAGGCAAGAGATCATTTTTCTGTAATATTTCATGCTTTTACAACTTTTATTTGAAACTTTTTTACTAGCTTTTACACATTTTGAGTAATTTTGAAAAAACACTTTGTTATATTTTTTTCATCCCTTCTCGGGGTTGAAAAAAAATATTTCTTTCATTAATCACGTTCAAACACTTCAAAGTAACTTATATCAAAAATTCAAGTATTTACCTCAAGATTTTGATATGTCGACCTATTTCATTGGATATATGTATCACATTTTTATTAGTCATTTTATCTCTGCCATTATATAAACCTGTATTCCTTTGTCTTTACTTATTAGCTCAGTTTAAAAGTAATGATCTACTATATTATAAAATAATATGTATTTTTTGCTGTCTTTAGAAATATCCAATAAACCCTAAAAGAACTGGGGATGTCTATATAAAGATCAATCAATGTCCTCAGGCTGTTCATAGTAAAGCCCAGGCATAACCCATATAAGAGCTGATGATGTCCTGTACACACCCATACTGATGTCCTGAGGACGTCATCAGCAAAGCCCGAACTGTCCCATTTGGATATCCTACGGACATCCTAAGGTGATAGTGGGATCTTCCCAGGATATCCCATATGTCCTGAAAAGTTGTCCCCAGTATGTTCTGAGGATGTCCTTGTGCTGTATGGGTACCTTTTCAATTTTGATCTCCAGTTCTTGTTTACAATTTAATAAAGACAAATAAATAAACCAATGCTAATGCTACATAAACAAAAACTTATCTGTTTCATTCACACATCTGGCTGGCTGTTGCTTATTTTATATCATCCACTTCAAGAAGGGACGTATCCAGGTATAGATTCCACGGTCAAGCAATACACTTTCTCGGGTTGTTTATATACACTATTTTGTGTTGCTTTATTCAACCAATATAATTCAAATATCAACTACGAAATATACATCATGCACTAAAAATTCAAGCGCAACCCCTGGTCGAGCTTCTTTATGTTCAGCTTTAAGCAAGTATTTCTGTGCTGCTGGATGAGAGCGTAGCTCCGATTCTCTTACTCGCCTGAATTACTGAGTGAAATGGATTTTCTACTAATTTATTGACTGATTGCAAATCTTGCTGTTGAGTTGATATCCTTCGTCGCCCCGATCTAGGAGTTCTACTAATTGTACCATTTAGTCTCCACTTTTTTAAAACGTTAAAGACAGAATTTTTGTTAATATTATAACGCAGTGCAATTTGTCTCGTTGACCATCCATCATCTGCGTTAGCAATAACTACAGCTTTAACTAAATCGTTTATATGGGGCATATTAGTTTTGGCACACTTGCAATGACTTTTGACAACTAACTGACAATGTCACAAAAATTAAAGATAGATGTACACGACTAGATTTTAGAAAAAAATACGTTATAAAACTTGTCCTATTTTTTTTTGTTCACGACAGTACATTATTCTGAACAAAAATGACGAATACATTTTTTTTTATTTGAGAATCCGTTTTACAGATAAGAATTATTTTCAGGTGAAGGGGTTGCCCTGAATAAAAACTTTTTTACCCTCATATTCATGTTCAGAAAACGAGGGAAGGGGAGGTGATCTTGCGTCCCTCATTTGTATCATATTCGTCTGACTCCTTGACTTTACTATATCACTTATCTACACTATCGTAATCGCAATTACACGTTACGAAATTAAATGCAAATAACTCTAGAAAGCTTGATGAAACAGACCCACGCTAATTTATATCAATCAATGTAGGATCGTTTACGCTTTAATTCAATACAATTTCGACGTCTTGTTGCCGCTTTATCCATCACATCTCAGGTTGATTAATAAATTTATTTGAACAATTCTATGTCCCTAACACATATCCTAATATATTTAATAAAATAATAACACATAAAACATTTTACATACAGCGACTCGTTTACTGGCATGGCACACTAAATAGTCCATTGAAAATTTGAATTGAAACCTTAAAACTACTGGGTGTATAAGATATGTTTTAGTAATATAATTTTTATAATTCAAATCGGTGGCTTCCCTTAGAGTCCAAAGTTACCTTATGTACACCCACATGTGTTGATTGTCTTTTTAAATTTATAGCTTACAGATGTCTATTTGAGTAGATGATTCACTAACTTTCTAGTTGTTATGCATTATTTAAAAATGTTTTTCTTGTGATTTTAGATTGAATGATGCACTACAACCTTGGATGACACAAGGTCATGTCCCTGATCACCTCTACTGGAATGTAGTCTGTGGTATTCCAAATATATAATCAAAAACAATATAGCCAGTAATTATTTTAATGCTATTAATATTTTGGAGAAAAGATTACATTCAAAAGATTCTTTTTAGACCAACAAGAGAAGTTCCTTCCTCTTTATGATCTGGAAATAATTCTTGTGACACAAAACTATAGTGTGTCTTAAGCAGGATCATTTGTTTCTTTTTCAATCTGAGGGTAGCGTTAGTTGTCAATATGTCAACAAGTCTGTGCGTTTTCGTTTAATGTGGAATAATAAACTGAACTCATAAAGAACTTGCTTTATTCTCTGCATTCCTCAATAATTTCAACAATTCATTAATTCCTAAGTACTAATAAAACTACATATTATCTAGGTAGGAATAGCTTGCGAGTCAGCGACAATTATTCATCTTTTATTACATTTCATAGATTAGATAATATAATCCATTGATAGATTCGCTTATTATGGATTCTAAGACAACATGAATTTTGTTACATACGAACAGCACTTGCATCTGTATGCTGTTACTTCTGGAAGTTCTCGATGGGTCAACAGGTGTGTTCTCAAATTCTCCTGTTGTCTTGCTATATATGATCTATATATTATTTTTTTAAATTCTCGATGAGTCAATATGTTTCATCATATGGCTTAATATGCTGGGGAGCTGAAACAGACTCCTCTAGAGTGTTCATAATGCAAAAGCGTGCTATAAGATTAATTGTAAATGCTGATGGCAGATCATCTTGTAAACCGTTTTTTAAAAATCTTAAAATCCTACCGCTTCCATGTGTATACATCCAACAACTACTAATACACACACACAAAAATATCGCAACATTAAAAAAACTTGGTGAATCCCATACCTATAACACACGTAATGGAGAATTGTTGGAAATTCCAAATCATAGGATTAGTGCGTATGAAAAAAGCCCAAAGTATAAAGGCATTTTGCTGTATAATAAGTTGCGCAGGCATTACAAAACTATGTCTGTTAACAAATTTAAAATCAAAACAAAAAACCTACTTCTACAACACAGTTTCTACAGTGTTGCTGAATTTTTAAATTGTGACATGTTAACTTAAGTTTTAAATGTGATTTTGTTAAAAATTAGTTTTAAAGTGTGATATGTTAACATAAGTTTTAAATGTGATACTGCAAAAAATTATTGCAAGTAATTTATACTACTAATTTAATATTTTATTGTTTATTATTATTATTATTGTTGTCATTATTCTACATGTATTTGATATTTGCTCTGGTATGTGTTTCTAAGCTTTATGCCACTACTCAATATCTGATGTATCCTATGTCTCTGTGATCCTTGGATGAATAAAGTATTATTATTATTATTATGTGTGATTACAAATTCATTTTTCGATTTGTTACATGTCAACAACTGTCGCATCCATATACTGTTACCCTGAAAGTTTTCGATGGGTCAACATGTGTGTTTTCAAATTCCCCTTTTGTCTTGCTACATATGAACAGTTGTTGCATCTATATACTGTTATTTCTGAAGGTTCTCGATGGTTCAACATGTGCGACTTTAAATTCTCCGTTCGTTTTGCCATATATGAACAGATGTTGCATCTATATAGGTACTGATATTTCTGAAAGTTCTCGATGGGCCAACATGTGATTTTAAATTCTCCTTTCGTTTTGCTATATACGAACAACTATTACATCTATATACCGTCATCTCTGAAAGTTTTCGATGGGTCATGTGTTTTTTTAAATTCGCCTTACGTTTTGTTACAAACAAACATTTTTCACATCTGTATCCTGTTACTTCTAAAACTTCTCCATGGGTCAACACAAGTTCACTTAGCGATGCTTTACGTTTTGTCATGAAAGAACAGCTTTCACATCCGTCTGCTGTTACTTCTAAAAGTTCTTGATGGGTCAACATGTGTATTTTCTAATTCCCTTTGCGTTTTGCTGCATATGAACAGATGTTGCATCTATATACCGTTATTTCTGAAAGTTCTCGATGGGTTAACATAATAATAATAACAATTTCAACAATTCATTAATTTTTAAATACTGTTATGCATTACAACCCCTATGATACGCCTATGTCTAATAGTGACAGGAAACTTGTAGAAAGAGATAGAGTTTTCTAGAGTGTGGTGTGAGAAGATTCTCGATTGTATTCTGGATGACTCTGGAGGCAATTTCATAGTATATAATAAGCGATTACCAGCACAAGGGGAAGAAGTTTTATTAAAGTGACGTTTGGTAGCGAAAAAGTGAGGTTAAATATAAAGTAAACAAAGTGTAAAGGTTATTTTGGTTAATTTAAGAAGTATTTTGTAATCAGTAAATTATTAAATAAAGTGTTAGTGGATTACCCCTTGTTAAAATTATTTAGAACCCACGGATTCATACAGGGTGTTTCCTAAGAGGTGGAAACACATAACAATACTAATAAAATTACATATTATCTAGGTAGGAGTAGCTTGCGAGTCAGCGACAATTATTCATTTTTATTACATTTCATAGATCAGATAATACATTGATAGATTTGCTTATTAGGGATTCTACGACTATACAAGAATTTTGTTACTTACAAACAGCTCTTGCATCTGTATACTCTTCTGGAAGTTCTCGATGAGTCAATATGTGTGTTTTCAAACTCTCCTGTTGTCTTGCTACATATATGAACAACTGTTGCATCTACATATTATTTCTGAAAGTTCTGGATGAGTCAACATGTGTAATTACAAATACATCTTTCGATTTGTTACATGTCAACAACTGTCGTATCTATATACTGTTACTTTGAAAGTTCTCGATGAGTCAACATGTGTGATTTTAAATCTGTCTTTCGTTCTGTTACATATGAACAGCTTTCGCATCCATATTCTGTAAATTCTGAAAGTTTTCGATGGGTCAGCATGTGTGCTTTCATATAGGCTTTATATTTTGTTACGAATGAACAGCTTTCACATGCATGTATGTTAACTTCTGAAAGTTCTCGATGGGTCAACATGTGTGTTTTCAAATTCCCCTTTTGTCGTGCTTCATATGAACAGATGTTGCATCTATATACTTTTATTTCTGAAGGTTCTTGGTGGTTCAACATGTGCGATTTTAAATTCTCCTTTCGTTTTGCTACATATGAACAGATGTTGCATCTATATACTGATATTTCTGAAAGTTCTCGATGGGTCAACATGTGTGCTTTTAAATTCTCCTTTCGTTTTCCTATATACGAACAACTTTTACATCTGTATACTGTCACCTCTGAAAGTTCTCGATGTGTCAACATGTGATTTTTTAAATTTGCCTTACGTTTTGTTACAAACAAACATCTTTCACATCTGTATCCTGTTACTTCTGTTACTTCTACAACTTCTTGATGGGTTAACATGTGTTCATTAAGCGATGCTTTACGTCTTGTTATGAAAGAACAGCGTTCACATCTGTATGCTGCTACTTCTGAAAGTTCTTGATGGGTCAACATGTGTATTCTCAAATTCCCCTTGTGTCTTGCTGCATACGAACAGACGTTGCATCTATGTACCGTTATTTCTGAAAGTTCTCGATGGGTTAACATGTGTGTTTTCAAATAGTTCTTTCGTTTTGCTACATACAAACAGCTTTCACATTTGTATCCTGTTGTTTCTGAAAGTTGTCGATGAGTCAACATGTGTCTTCTTAAATTCCTTTTTATTTTCGTTATGTATGAACAATTGCTGCATCTGTATACCATTACTTCTGAAAGTTCTCGATGAGTTAATATATGTGACTTCAAATCCTCCTTTCGTTTTGTTACATACGAACAGCTTTCGCATCTGTATACTGTTATTTCTGAAAGTTCTCGATGAGTCAACATGTGTCTTGTTAAATTCCGTTGTGCTTTCGTTTTATATGATTCTTGATGGGTTAACAGGTGTATTTTTAGAGATGCTTTACAACTGGTTATGGTTGGACAACTTCGACATTTGTACTCTGTGAATCCTGATGCATTTTGATAAGTATTAGCTGACTCTATCTCAGCTGATTGTGATGAGGTTGGAGCATCATGAAGACTGAAAATATTTATATCTATTACTACTGCGGAAAGTACAAATATATAATTTTGATTGCATATAGGTGACAGCCCCGAGACTACTGACCCAATTTTAGTGAAATTGATTTTATGAACTGTATGGTAGTTTGAGGTCTCAAGAGTTTCATAGGCTATGTATCATCTAACAACATCAAGTATGGTCTGAGTGTGATAGAACAGATGAAGAGTTCAACTGATACCTATACTGAAATAAGCAGGCTGTTCAAATTTTTGTTCTCTTATATGTTATTTACCTAGAGAGCCTATTTTCGCTCAAAGAAACAGAGTAGTTCAGACTTTAAATCTTATCCACAAGGTGAGATAAAGGACCAATGTGCCATATCGAAATTCAAAATTAAACAAGACTATTTATAAGCTAAACAATAGACTGAGTGAATTTGTGTGGAAACTGAATAAATTTGTGGCAGGGAAATTGCACAATATAGATGCTAACAAGTACCATAATTCTATATCCAGAAAATCTTATAAAACATATATTGTAAAAAGAATTACAATAATTTAGTTTCATCCAAATAAATAACAATTATGGCGATACACAATTTTTTTATATTGATGTACCTAGTGATTCTCATCAATTCTTGATACTGGTTAAACTGGTGGTATTTCCGTCACAAGACAATACTAGTAGTAAATGAAATGATATGTGTGAAACAACGTCTAATATCATCTCAACTATGTTAAATATAACAGTAAATAATCTACATACAATAAGCAATGACAATAATTTTGAACATCTCAGTTTGTCTTAAACAACACTAATATAAAAAAACAAGAATAAAAGACATGTCATTTAAATGTACACAGTTTTATGAGTACAGTAAATACAATTGAACTACTGATAATAATTGACAAACATATACTTAGATATATTGTTTGTGTTTCATCAGAAAATATTGATAATATTTGTCCCAATAATTTCAAAATCGCTAGTAATTTTTCATATTTAATATTCAATCATATTCATGGGGATCATCGATTTTTGTTAGAAATGATATTGAAGCCAGTCGGATTGGAACAAATGACTTTCCTGTGGAATGTAAAATAGTGATTGATGTCTGAGCATCAGAACATACTAAAATTGTAATATGTAAAATTTATAGGCCACCTGGCACAGATATAAATGTATTTTGAATAGTCACACATTTGTGTTAACTTTGGTCAGCAGAAAATTTGAGTACATCTTGGCATGCTGTGCGATATCTTAATGTAAATTTTATATATTTTATTAATTAATTTTATTTACATATCACGTCCATAGAATTACCACATGTTTTTAGAAATATAAGAAGTTCTACACGCTTTGATTGTATAGCAACTAATAAATCGCCTGTAATATATAAAGTCACCATTTTTGACCCTATGTTATCTGATCATTTTGCTCACTTATTTTATTTCAGCTTTATAAATAAGAAAAGTTTGACCAATATGAATTATAAAAAGAAGTAGGTATATAAACATAATGTGAAAGAATATATTATCCAGAATTCAATAATGTAATGAAAATGGTGATCACATGATTAATTTAAACATAAAAGATATCTTTAATTTTTTTCTGTAGTAAAGTCACATGGTGTATTAGTTTTACTTGTTCGTGAAGAGATTTAAAGAGTTATCTCATTTTAAACATGGTATACCTACTTATCATATTGCCTAGTTTGAGTAAATGTTAAGTCATTTTGTTTTTAGCAGAATGGTACTATTAACTAAGTCAACTTCATTTAGTCTTTATCGTCTCTTTGAGTCATTACAATCTTACAATTTCTGCTCTTTAGAGTATCTCTTTATATATTGTATCTCTTTGTTAACTTTAACTTCAAGTTATTTTAAATATATATTTATTTTATTTTTTAGTACTTACACTTAACTGGTTTCTTTAAACGGGTTTCTTTCCTTTTTTATGTAAACCTAGGACCAAACCAAACAAAACAAATAGCTACAAGTGGAATTATAATATCTAATCTCGATCAGACTGATTTGGTGGCCCGACACTGCAACTATCGCTGTGAGGAGACGAGTCTATTTATTTGGATCCCAGCTCAAAGGTAAGTCCCTGATCTATTCTCCGAGTACTCGACAGCCAACAGCCCTAGCATTGGTCAACCTTCACCAAGTTACATAAGCTCTTGTACTACTCCATTTTAGTCAGAAAATTTGTTTGCAAATAGAAAACCAGTAGTTTCACTTAGTTAAAATGATCATCTTTGAATTATTGTAAAGAAATTGTACATAGAATTTGTCTTTACAGTCAATAAATTATTGAATTTAACTATTCTTAATTCTCAACAGTATTCAAAAATATAAATTTTGGTTTAAAATATGCTGGCGCCCCAATGGCCTAGTAAATTTCAGTTAAAGAGCCCATTGACCTCCGTTAAGCTAGCTGAGTCTAAAGTAAAACACATCCTATTCAGGTTGCTGTCAAAACTTGACTAGGTGTTGGTATAGTAGTCAATAATTATTGTGAAATTAAAATGATGAAATATCAGGAATGTGAGAAATACTTCACATGGAAAAAATTACTAGCTGTTTATTATCTACATTATCTACAATCAGCCAGATTATCTCATATAAAAAAATAATATAGAATTGTTGATAGTTCAGAATAAACTTGGGAAAACAGGTGAATAGCACCAAGAAGCTGATGGCAAAGGGCTTTAGTGAGACTGTGCGCCTAACAGACAAACAGGACAGATGACAGGACGACGCCATCAGGTGTACCATATAGCAAACAGAGTCTAACTAGGATAATTTGTAGATCATAAAATGTCTGCCACGACATTGTGAACAGGAGAAAGAAGTTATGAGTACCTTGTGGACTGTTTCTTATTATTTTATTAAAACCAGCCACCGTTTTTTATTAAATAAAAAACAGTTATTATAGGTTATACGATCTCAATTGGGACAGTATAAAAATGATAACTCGGAGTAAAGTAGGCATCTCCTTTAGCTAGGGATCTAATCCCAACCACATTTCTAAGTGGCAGGCGAATCAGGTCCACGTGGATTGTAGACAAGAAGTGGTGATTATCCGAATTTTCGTTTTTATAGTGTCCCAACTGAGATCGTGTATACTATAATAAACTACATTTTTTGATTATATGTCTTAACACTGCTGCAAAAGTGGAGTTAGGATTCTCATTAACCATTGTTCTGGAGGCGCTGGAATCTAACACCAAAACTGTCGGATAAACTTTTTCGATGCACGTTTCGGCATCCAGATTGGCATGATATGAACAAGATTAAAACATCTCTCCACGTTGACATTTTCTAGATAATGTCAACATGGTTGATGAAATGTACATAGAGTGTAATATTCAAATGTTTTGGTATTTGTGGAAACTAGGTCAAAGACAGAAAATTATTGTTATTATTTTCTGTTTTTTGTTTATAGTATTACATAAGATGCAGGTAAAAACAAATAAAATATTAAACATAAACAAAAAACTTAGATTTGTATGGAAAACATCAGAAATATAACAAATATTCTTTTTCAATGGAAACATTCCAATATCACTTTTTTTTGTAAAAAATGAATTTGCAAAGGCCTAGAGTCAAATTTGCAAGAAAACATATTGTGATAATTTAACCGTCCTTTCACTTTCAATGTTAGTTAAGGCCACACACTAATTTTCAGATCTCTCAAAGTCGAACTTAATTCTGCAGGCCACAAGGTGTTCTTCATGATGATTCAAATTTTTACATTTTAAAACCGTCATAGCTCACTTTTTCCAAATGGATCTCCCTACAAGCTTTTACTTAAAATGTTTCGGAAATTAATTAGCTACACGCTGGTACCTCATAGTAACCCATTTCTTTCGAAGCTTTTTGAAAAACTTAAGTTGAAAAAAGCAAATGTGTGAATATTTGCTGAAACATTGCCTAATGATAGCCAGTACCCGGTATGTAAATTTCAGGGAAACACTATACCCGGCATTTACAAAAACCATCACCCAGTGCATCCCTACTACACACTATTAAGTATAGAAGAATTTAACATTTTCTGCTAGGTTGAGGTTCTACATCATCTCATGTATTGTAACATTACTAAAACATATTTTTTATTTTTAATGATTTGATGCAAGTTTCTTGAATAAAGAGTTACGCAGCTCAACAATAAATTCTAGTCAGAATAATTTCTACACGTATTTTAAACTGAGAGAATGTACAATATTATGAGAAAACAAATCTATATACTGAACTATGGCCAAATTGATAGGCTGACATATGCCAGAAGTCTGTTGCTGTGATTTATGTTCAATAGAATTAATTCATGTAAAGATGAGTTTCCAAAGAAACCTAGTTCCTGGACTAGAAAATTACTACCACAATGTAATTTGGTTCCTAACTATAAAAACTAGACGATCACTGATACTGCAAACTTTATATGTTTTTCTGTCTCGATTATAACAGAGAGACAAATAATGATATCGGAAGAGGGTTGGGTTTGTTGCACCCGAAATAAAAGTTAGAAACAAATTGAGAAAATAAATTTTCCATACCTAAAATGAAACTTCATTTATTATTACCTGTTGACATCTTGGTCATCTGTTTTAATTTCAATTTCTTCTTTAACCAGAAATTCTTGTTCCTCCATTTCAACATCTCTTTCTTTATAGAACAGTTCTTCTAATTTAAATGTATCATCTTCTTTACCAATTTTCCTCTCATCAGCAACTTCTATTTCTTCACAGAATTGTTCTTCTACCTTAATTTCATCAATCGGGGTATCATCTACCTCACTTTTTATTTCATATTTTATTGTAAACTGTAATACATTACTTAACTCTATTTGACCTTTACTGCTTATATCTAGATTGTCACGATACTTCCTAATTTTGTCTTCTGCAAGAAAACAGGTAGTCACAAATCTAAAATGGTGTTCTAGAGAGCCACGGCAGGAGGGACAGATTACAGGTTTCTTGATGGTGTTTAAATCCTGTCAATCAAAAAATGAATATTGAAAAATATTAAATCATATATAAAGAAAGTGATCTTGTTTAGAGGCAAACAGGCATAATCGGATATGCGTGGATAAATGGCCACCGATAGGAGAATTATATTAAACACTATATCAGTATGTAGGTAGGGTAAATGATGTATCTAATTTTCATTTGCAATTTTAGTACTTTTGAGGATATTTCAACAAAAGGTTTGTACACGCAGTTTGATCGCCCGTTGCTCAGTTGTCTCAGTTGTCTATCTAACTATCTATCGTTGTAACATATTCATGCCATGACTGGGTGGCTCCATTTGACCGTTCAATGGATGATCAAACTGCATGTTGGAACAAACCAAAAACTTCCATATTATGTGACAAATAATTTACTCTATTACTAGCATTAAGGCTTTGCATAGCTTTACTAAAATCATTGGGAATTTGGGGTAGGACTGAGATGGTTATATTAACAGATATTCCTGTCATATAGTACAACAGCATTCTTGAACAATTTATTAACTATTCCCATCATTAGATAAAACATTCCCAGAACAATTGTTCAACATATTTTCGAAATCTATTGCAGCATCTATTACCTTATCTATAACCGTATTTTGTGCCCGTACATTATTGCAATTGATTGAAACGCATTCTTTCTTCCAACTGTTTTCTTTTACCATCATTTAAATTTTTAGATATAATATACATACGCACAAAATAGAGTACTAACAGGAACTGCACTAGTCATTTATGCTGCATCAAAAATAGCAAAGTTTCAAAATAGTTTCACGATACAAAATAAAAAATTCAAACAAATTATACATTATTCCAGACGTTACCGCTGTTGCTATAAAACCAATAACTTAAAAAAATATACTGTTTTGATACGTAAAAAATAACAATTTAAGAAATTTATTGAAGAATGTAAGAAGCTGAAATAAAAAATACAGAGCAAAATAAATATAAAAAGTGAACGCCAACATTTAAAACCAAAATTGCCACAGAAACAGTTCTGTGTTTCATAAATTCAGATCATATTACTGCAGTCCAGATTCGGACAGCGATTCAGTTCCAATCAGGTACTTATAAAAAGAATTTCTACGTGGTGCCCCAAGATACCAATGTTTCTACATGTAGTTATATAAGTCTAGTTGTTATGTTATGTTCTTTTGTTTCATAGGCTTCTATGTTTATTTTCAACAAGAAAACTGCGAATAATTCAAAAAGTCCATGTGTTAAGTGGGTATAGAACATGCTGATTAGGGGTGCCAATCCCAGGGTCCCGAAATCCCGGGAACCTCGCAATAAGTTACAAAAAATAAAATACACAGCTTAGAATGGCAACAATTATTTTAATTCTTTTTAAGATATAATTTATGTCATTATATTAATATTTACCACGCGACTTGGCAACACGGCAGCACAGGATTTGATGTCGAATGCTTGACCAGTGTTGCTGATTTGCGGGTAATTACCCGAAAATTGGGTATTTGAGCCTATCCTGTGGGTAAAATATGACATGCACGCCGAGAAAAAATTGCTCGTGTGGGCAAGCCTATAACTAGCAACGATAATAAATTAACAACAGTACAGCGCTTTGAATTAGTGACTTTGGTTCAAATATGATGATGAAAATAAAAAAATGAAGAAATGTACCGTGCAAATATTTGAAAAATAAATCAGAATAAATATGTTGAAACATGGAAATAGTTTCCATTTGGGTCTGGTGCACTTTAGTTTGTTCCGATTTTGAAAATTTTCTAAATAGTAATGAAAAATATAAGGCGAATGGAACATACAAAAAAAAATTGTCAGATGAGCTGTAAATTTTAAGAGAAAAAAAAAGTGTACCGGAGACGGGCAAGAAAAATCGCGCAACAATATATATAATCATAGCAAATGTCGCAGATATCTCGTGTTATTTAGTGGTAAAAGGAGGGGGGACACCCCCACACCCCCCGCCTCTTGTAAAATCATTAATAATGTATCATCATTATTATGAAGAATATTAATTAAATCACCCAGGTTCTGAACGGCATTCATTATAAAAGAAAGCAAAATAATGTCAAACAGAAATAATTTAGTAGATATAAAACAATGAACACACTAACAAAATTATCCGTAAATCAAGTAAAAATAATGTCTGAAATGATTACCATAAATATACAAACAAATACAATTCATGTAATCATTGCAAATGTCAACATGGAAATAATGACAATATCCGAAGTAACCAACAATCATTTCCGAACTGGTGCAATCTATGTTACAATGTCAAATGTCAACATGAAAGTCCTATTCAACATGTAAAAACAATGTGAAAATACATAAATTTGTATCTTTCAGCCATTAATTGCGATCATTGAGTTAGAAGGTAGGGAGACGACATCCTATACAAATTTCCTATACAGAAACGGCATCATTAGGTGTGGCTAAATGTAGTAACAATATGTTGGTTTTGCCAGACCTGGACTAATTAAAATAATAAGAACCTTGTATCCTGATGAGACGGTCTATCTGAATAACGTAAATAAATGTTTAATTCAATAAATGCAAGAGTTTTAACAGTTTTTATTTACCTTGATATACAACATGTGCAATGTTATCCTAAAATAAACCATTTGTTTCTATTCTACGAAGTATATAACCTGAGTATAATAAAAAAACATTTAATTAACTGTTTTTAATACGGCTCTGTTTGTTGTTTACACTACCTATGAAATGTTATTCCCGTTAATTTTTTCTCATCAACACCATCTCTAGAAGAGCAACTTCTTTTAGCACGCGACACTATAGTCCTTTTAATGTTTATTGACTAAAATTTAACAAACTATTTGTAAAGATCACAATAAATTGCACGAAAAACAAACTGTCACTATTTGACGGAAAAGTAGTAACAAGATGGCGAAATGATGCCGTTTTTGATCACGTTATAGCTTCTCCCTACCTTCTAACTCAATGATTGTGATCCTCATCCTCACCTAAATCAACTCGTAAATGAACTTGTACTTCATTGTTATCGAGCTCAAGTGAAAAAACAAAATATCTTACAACAAATCAAAGTGCACCATTTCCTTCTTTAACGTTATATAACCAAAGTTAGTAATGTTTATCATGATAAATAGTGATACATACCAATTCAGGAAGACATTGTTTAATCATTTTCATAAGGTCTCCCTCTCCAGCATCAAGGCACATAGAAAAACAGTTTTTTACTGGACCCACGCACAATCCACATATGTCCTGATCTTGCGAAATTCCAGTGACATTTTCATTTTTTAGACGATAGACCTCTTTTAGATCTAGTTTAACACTGTCCTTGTCATTAACAAATGGAACTATGTATTCATGTTTGTAGAGGCACACTTTTTTAAAATCAAAACATTTTGTAAGCATTTCTGTACAGTTTATACACATCACGGGCTCTCGAATTGCAGTTATAAAATCCTAAAACAAAATTAGTCTAAAACATCACACGGCCAAGATGGGTTCTAAGTATTAAATTTAATCAAATTTGCAATCTTTCGTTTTCTTACAGCTGAGCGACATTTTCGACTTAGTATTTTTGGTAGAACTATATCCAAGACACTGTTCATATCATCTCCTATAACCCTAAATTCATCACATATTTTTAAACAAATTCCACATATCTTTTCTTCCGTCCCCATTTTCTATAGAACACGAACAGCAAAAAATTTACGATAATATTACAACAAAAAGTAGATAATTAACAACTTATTTTATAATTTATAGTAGACTTTTTGCAGTTTCTGTTCAGTGTTGCCAATGGTTAAGAAAAAAATTATGCGCTCCCCAAAGAATTTTTATATAAATTCTTTGGCGTTCCCTCGTCCATAATTACGCGATTTTGAAAACATTGTGCGATTTATCAATAATAACTTTAAAAACGCTTTATTTATTAAATACACGTAATGAGCGAGTGTATTTGTCTTTATTTAACTATAAAAAATATGATACAGAGTTGCGCTAATTTTGCACCAGTCTTCCCAATAGAAAGCAGCATGTTCTGGCTTTCCTCGCCAGATGGCGTATTTTTAGTACGGTGTTTTAAAAGATTTATTGTTTAAAATGACAGGCAGTCCTGCGATTTTATTTAAAGTGCGAAAATTATTATCTGGCCATCAAATTATGTGCAAATCGCATAATTATTAATTATACGCCAATCGGCAACACTGTATTGTGCTAGACTTTTATTTTCGATACTAGAATTAGAAACAGTGTTACCAATATCAACTGTAATTATCCGCCGACTGACAAGAAAATGTCCGAATCCGAATACGTCCGATTCAGTGTTCATAACCTGTCCAGCGATTTCGGCTGATTTCGGTACATATTAAGGCAGGTACATTTCTCCATTTCAAGACATTCTATTATAAATTAAACAATAATTTTATTATATTTACCTTTTATTACTCTCTCACGAAACAAATTTCCGTAATTGATATTAAAATAATCCGAAAAAGTGCGAATTTATTCAAAGTCCGAAAAATGTTCACAGAATTAATAATGTCCGAAAAGCAGAAAAAAGTCCGCCGATTGGGAGTACGGACACAGTAGAAAGAAGACCAGTAGTTCGACTCCTCCCCTTTTCTTGGTCAAAATTTACAGTGCGCTTATTCTGCTTCTGGGATACAAATTCTTGATGCGCAGTGAACAGCGGAGGCGTGGTAAGGTTTGTTGATATTATTTCTATAGCAGTCGCCATTGTTGTATTTTTGAGTTTTGAAATTATGCTAACATCCTAGTATTTGTTTTTAGTAAAGTGCCTAATTACTTTCTGACAATATTTACTTTGTGTTTGTATGTTTTACAACAATGATTAAAATTGCATACAAACGTAATTCCAGGAAATGCCCTGAGATAACCTTCTTTAGATTTCCTAAGGACAAAAATAGGTAAGTTTTATACTTTTCCTAGGCGGTTACATATTCTGTATACCTACTAAAAAATTTAAAAAAATATAAGTGACAACAAATTTAAATTGTAAATAAAAGCAGCTCATAGAATCCTAAAGTTTTTGGTTACGTTAGGTTAGGTAACCCTACTTATTATAATGGTTAAATATCACATTTATAACGCAATTTCTTTATGTAGGTAACTGCTATTTTCCTAAATTAAAAATAGATTTCTAAAAATTAAATACTACCTACTAAGTTTGAAAAAGAAGAGAATAAGGTATTAGCGGTTATGGCTCAAAATAAGAGGAAAATATATACCCATCTGTTTGCTTATAAAATAATCAAACTTATTCTGACCATAGCGTATTGATATTTTTTAGTGGGTTATAGATTTAATACTATGCCTACTATATCAGTGATTAAAGTACATACCTATCCCATATAATATACATATTATATGTATTATTTTTATATTTTAGGTGCTTATTATGGAAAGCAAATGTAAAAAATTCAGATTTGAATAATTACAATTCAACATACTGCAACATATGAACATTTTAGAATATGTAGTTTACATTTGGAGTATTCAAGAAAATCGCCTAAAAAGAGATGCAGTTCCATTTATATTTGAAATCAACAGTGTTTTATACGAGGGACAAAGAACCAGTTCTGATGATGATTCTACAGGAGATGTTGAAGATATAGGTACTTATATACTTTGTAATTCTCTTGCAACACTTATCTACTTTTCCAATTTTAGAATTATCATCACAAGTAACATTAATGGATAGAACACCTGCTAGTATTTCAAAAGATATTAATGTTCTTGATGCTCCTGGTCCCTCAACATATTATCCTAGGAGATTATCCTTTGAAGATGAACATGAGGCTTTTGGTATGTATATAATATTTATATGTATCATAACGGCACCAAATAGAATAATATGAAGGCTGTAAGTGGTTAACGTGATCTAAGTTTTAGAGTACTTATTTCCAGAAGATATCACATTAATTTGAAGATCTAAATCATTACCAAAGACTTCACAGTAATACTGTTAACTTTGAATATCTGTAATTGTTTTATAGAGGACTTTAACTGCCGACATAAATTTAAAATTTTTCCACAAAACTACAAATGTGAATATATATGTGTATCGTATCTACAAATATTTAAAAACTCGACTAATTTTTAATTTTATTATTTAGGTAACGAGGCAGGTGAGGGAATGATTGGCTTTGAACGTCCTACAAGTCCGACAGATCAGGAAGACTTACAACTAAAATTAGCAGTCCGAAAACCCAACATTACATTAAATTTCAAAAGTTTTCGATGACAATTATACAGCGACTATCAAACTTCATGAAAATTCAAATGACTCTTTCACGGCCACTGATGGAGTGATAAAATGTCAACAGTTTGTTTCTGACGGCATTTTTTTAGGTAACGAATTATTTCTTTGTATCAATGTTTGCAGTATATTAAACAGAGACAATATGTTGTACAAAAACTGTAGTATGCAACTCACACAAAATGGTAACTTTGCACTAGTGTCAATTGCAGAATTCACCCTCGACTTTTCTTGCAAACTTCCATACTCATGCAAGATGAGCATCATTTTGTGCCTGTTGCATCATATACTATTTTGTGATTTTGTGCTTGTTATTTTGACTTTGTATGATGTAATGTACAATTGTATGTATTTTTGACGTTCATAAAGTACTGGTACTTGCTAACTTGAATAAATTATTTAATTAGTTTCCTAGTTTTATTTAAAAAACTAATCCGCACTCCATCTTTCAATTATTAGGTAGAGATGTAAAAATTAAAAAAAATATGCATACATTATTAGAGTCGGATCTGGTCATTAGTATTAATTACGTATAATTACGTTCCCAGTTCTTTTAGTAGATTTATTAGTCGCTAGCTACAAAAATATTAAAAGATTTAAGTAAAAAGTACAAACATGATTAGATACATTTATTAAACAATATACATAACTATAAAAATGACCAGGCACAATAATAAAAATTATTCAGCAATATAACTATTACTAGAACCAAAAAGGTATATAATTAGCAGACTTGAACAGACAATTATCTCTAAGAAAGTGCTCTCTCACCAGGAAGTCAGCCTGGAAAAAAGTCACCAAAAAAAGAAGTAGGTAGTGTTCATCAAAAAAGAGGCAATTTTTACAATACCTATACCTATTCATTTCCAAGTGCACTTAGATACCAGCATAGCGCCTCGGCCATAGGCAACAACCTATACAAATTTTGTCAAACGGGTTGCATACATTCACACTAAATTATTTTTGTTTTGCTACAGGAGATATTATTATTGTTACTCAATTTGTATAACAGAAAATAACCTATATCAGTTAGTTGCAGCTCTAACACATCATTTATTTGCAAGCAGGCACCTATTTGTAGCAAGCTGTACATATTTGTGTTCCACCGTCGGCACCGCTGTAAAAATTTTTTGGTAATCTCCTGACATGGCAGTTAATGTAATTGGCAGGCGCAGCAGCCTAATCGATAGTCCACGGCCTATTCGGCAGCCGTACACAAATTTTTATAGGTGCTTGACCCCTTGGTAATAATGTAAAGTCATACATTTTCAGTCTGTGACGTCAGACGCGGATGTTATGTAATAAATTTGAGTAAAGGTAGGTCATGTTTTAATTCGTTACTTATTGAGTAATCAGTAAACATTAAATCCAATGTCCAAAAAAATATTTGCCAAGGATATAATATCTTCGAACCAAAATTTAGTGTCATTGCAAGTGTTGGCCAGTTTATTAGTATTTTCTACCTCGACCAGTGTATATGTGGATGGCCGTGGGATACAAATATCGGATGCGCAGTGGATTCATAAAAAATAAAATCGAGTACAACAAATCTCAAGAGTAAGTGGGACTACTGGTCTTCTTTCTACTGTGGTACGGAACACTAATTAGAAATTCGTTATTTCGTTGCTAATTTCACACTGCACTCATCCTGATAAAAAGCTGAGAGGATAAAAATTTGGATAAACTGTCAGGCCTGAGAGGATAAAGATTCAGTGTCAGGCACGAATATTCTTAGACGGAAATTGGACTGACGACTGTGGCGCCGCCCCGAGCATCTACTAGAAGATTAGACGACAGTATAGTAATTTTGAAGAAACTGTAAAGTGGCATATGTTCTTCCATCGGAGTCATAAATTCTCTTATTACTTATTTGTTATCAAATGGGTAACTGACGAGGAAATAAAAAATGCTACAGACTTCTAGTTTGCGCCATTCGATTTCTCTCGCCATCCTACATACCCCTGAATTTTTTTAGATTTTCAGCTACTTTTTTGGGGCATTCTTACGATTTTTTTTAAGGTTAGGAAAAATGTAAGACCCAATCGGGCAAAACGGACATCGAATTCGTATTTAGCAGGTCAAAATGCATGGAAATATATGTCTGCCTTCTCACACCCGACTTTTTTTTGTGTGCCGGTGTAATTTACATGATCTCGCATTGTTAGTGATATAGGTCCATGTGTAGTCCAAGTAGTTTAAAACTTGTTTTTTGCTCAATAGGCTTTTCATTCAACTTAATTAAGGGTTTAAAAGTGAATTATTTATTATTTGTTTGCTTATAGTAATGAAACATTTTCTTTATAGGATTTTGCAAACAGTGGAAAGAAAAGCTATCTATGAGAACTAAAGGAAAAACTATATATATAAAAATATTAATGAAATCTTTGCATTCTTTCGATAACCTGACTTCTGGTTATGCTAGCAAGTAAAATTCTGATTTGCCATTCTCATTTTAACACTAGCATCCAACCTAGTCCCCTACGGCTAAGCAGGCTAAACTACTAGTTTAGCCTGCTTAGCCGTAGTCAGGTTATCGAAAGAATGCAAAGATTTCATTAATATTTTTATATATATAGTTTTTCCTTTAGTTCTCATAGATAGCTTTTCTTTCCACTGTTTGCAAAATCCTATAAAGAAAATGTTTCATTAATTAAGGGGTTCCTCATATAATTGGCAGAAAGTGGGTATGAAACTGTAGGATGTGTTTTTCCTTGGATTCTTTTTAAATGAATACTACCAAGATAATTAAATAGAGCTAGTAAGTTGCTGATATTTATTGTATGCAACCAGCGTCATATGGTCCACAAACTCGCAATGAGGTATAGAGACATATTCTTCTATATCGATACAATATAATAAAAATAACAACGGGCCCAAAACACCTCCCTGAGGAACCCCAACGTCTATTGCAAGCTCATCCGAATTTTGACTAAGAGGCCGTCTATAACTGATGTCACGCTTCGTTTGCCAATTGCACATCTGCGAGCTCTGGATAAGTGTAATCTCCCATAATGTCCAAAACCTGGGTTTTAAAACACCACACTAAGCTGTGAATTAACGTTATCAATAAAGAAAACAAAAAGAAAAACTGGGTCCAAAATCCAAAAAGTAACACAAAAAGCACGAACGAGAAGTAGTGTCTTACGTAACCAAGTACTAACGACTTGAAACAATAAGTCGATAAAATAAATCTTAACATAAGTGGGACAAAATTAAAAAAAAAAAAGCAACAGGCAAAACCAAGGAACGGGTAGGTCACGTCGTGTGTACGTTGTTTACCAAGTAAGGACACAAACTGAAATTATTACTTGAGAATATTACAAGGGAGAGTATAGCACGCGTAATAAGATAATTTGGCCGCGAAGAAGCAAAAAACATGGCGGTGTCCTTTGTCGGTCGCTTTTAACTATTTTGTCGCCATGCTTTTCGATGACCCCCCTCACGGCCTAATTATCTCTTAGGCTCACCATACTTATTTGCAGGAATGTCAGAGTATCATGTGCGACAAGACGCGAGGCAATAAAGCCTACCCCAATATGCCAGCAGTTCTCAAACTATGCTATTAAGTATTTTGTAAATTTTTGTTTATTGTTTTTCTCCAAAACTATAAGCTTTAGACCGCATCTTATATAAGGTTTTTTTGTTTGCCTTGTCGTTCCCTTCTACCTGTTTTTTTTAATGACATGAAACTAATTACACCCTGTATGTCTATTCAAGAAAATTTCATCAAAAGAATATTTTTAGTTTCGTCTATTTATTATATATATTATATATTTATTTATATATTAAACAGTTATTTTGTGAGATGTAAAAAGTTTAACAAGGATTCTTAAAAATAAATGAAATATTACTTAATTGGTTTTTTTGTTTGATTAAATTTTAAATAATTTGCTTTGCAAAATATAAATATTTTGACACCATGGAGTTTAATTGTGTGATAAAAGCTTTTACCTGTTGTAAGTGGTTTTATCTCTGCCAGCGATATCTTACTTAGTGCGCAGACATAGTATACGTCACCTTCACCAGAAATGGGATGGAAATGGCTGCTCTCGGTGTTCAACTGGCGGTTCTTGGTTAATTTCATCAGGAATACACTTTGCACACTTGGATTCTTATTACTGAAGTATTGAAGCACAAGTTTTAGAAATTTTCAAAACACAAGTTTAGTTTTCAATGACTTATTTAATTTACAAAGTTTGTACGTATACCTTCGAGGTGACTAGGATGAATTTTAGTTTGAATTTTCGAAATTTCACTGCCATTCTATTTGTGAAAACTGGTATAAAGTCCACTTACAATATTTTACACAATATACAATATTTTAATACCATAAATACTTTTAACTCGTATTAATTGGGTTAATTACCCTTTTTAAACTTTACAAACTGGATACTATGGCTTTACTTGCCTTTTGAATATCAAATTATAATTATTTTGGAAATTGTGAAGTTAACTGCCTCTAAAAATTTACGTTCTGACGCTCTGAGCACTCGAATGATAGTGATTTGAAAAAACTGATAAGCTATTGGCTCTACTTGACATTTTTGCCCGAACTTGGATATCTAAATTTGACTTTTCTATCTTTGGAAATTTTGCTTTTGACTTTACATATTTATTGTGAAATAAATGTTGAAACTATTATCATATTTGTGTTTTAGATCTCTTTCTGAATCCTTTGATATGCATTCTGTAGGGCTCTTATAAAAATTAAACATTTCTCTAGTCACACTTAGAATATTAAAATTTTTCTCTTAAAGCTATGTAGCTATGTCGCACTTCCCCTAGGGTCCATAGTTACCTTACGTACACCATCCTGGGTGTGTTTTGATTATCTTTTTACATTTATAGCTTACTAGTGTCTATTTGAGTAGATGATTCACTAACTTTCTAGTTTTTATGCATTATTTAAAAACGTTTTTCTTGTGATTTTAGATTGAACAATGCACTACTACATTGAACGACACCAGGTCATGTCCCTTATCACCTCTACTTGAATGTAGTCTGTGGTATCCCACATAATCAAAAACAATATAGCCAGTAATTATTTTAATGCTGTTAATATTTTGGAGATAGATTACATTGAAAAGATTCATTTTAGACCAAGAAGAGAAGTCTCTTCCTCTCCATGATATAGAAATAATTCTTGTGACACAAAACTATAGTGTGTCTTAAGCAGGATTATTTAGGTTTCCATTTCAATCTGAGGGTAGTGTTAATTGTCAATATGTCAACAAGTCTGCGTTTTCGTTTAATGTGGAATAATAAACAGAAGTCATAAAGAACTTGCTTTATTCTCTGCATTCCTCAATAATTTCAACAATTCATTAATTTTTAAGTACTAATAAAACTACATATTATCTAGATAGGAATAGCTTGCGAGTCAGTGACAATTATTCATCTTTTTTTACTACATTTCATAGATTAGAAAATCCATTGATAGATTCTCTTATGGATTTTAAGACATGAATTTTGTTACATATGAACAGCACTTGCATCTGTATACTGTTACTTCTGGAAGTTCTCGATGGGTCAACAGGTATGTTGTCAAATTCTCCTGTTGTCTTGCTATATATGATCTATATATTGTTTTTTCTGAAAGTTCTTGATGAGTCAATATGTGTGGTTACAAATTCATTTTTCGATTTGTTACATGTCAACAACAACTGTCGCATCTATTTACTGTTACCCTGAAAGTTCTCGATGGGTCAACATGTGTGTTTTCAAATTCCCCTTTTGTCTTGCTACATATGAACAGTTGTTGCATCTATATACTGTTATTTCTGAAGGTTCTCGATGGTTCAACATGTGCGACTTTAAATTCTCCGTTCGTTTTGCTATATATGAACAGATGTTGCATCTATATACTGATATTTCTGAAAGTTCTCGATGGGCCAACATGTGTGATTTTAAATTCTCCTTTCGTTTTGCTATATACGAACAACTATTACATCTGTATACTGTCATCTCTGAAAGTTTTCGATGGGTCAACATGTGTTTTTTTAAATTCGCCTTACGTTTTGTTACAAACAAACAATTTTCACATCTGTATCCCGTTACTTCTAAAACTTCTCCATGGGTCAACATGAGTTTACTTAGCGATGCTTTACGTTTTGTCATGAAAGAACAGCTTTCACATCCGTCTGCTGTTATTTCTGAAAGTTCTTGATGGGTCAACATGTGTATTTTCAAATTCCCCTTGCGTTTTGCTGCATATGAACAGATGTTGCATCTATATACCGTTATTTCTGAAAGTTCTCGATGGGTTAACATGTGCGTCTTTAAATAGTTCTTTCGTTTTGTTACATATGAACAGCTTTCGCATCTGTATACTGTTATTTCTGAAAGTTCTCGATGAATCAACATGTGTCTTGTTAAATTCCTTTTTACGTCCGTTACGTATGAACAGCTGCTGCATCTGTATACCATTACTTCTGAAAGTTCTCGATGAGTCAATATATGTGACTTCAAATCTGCCTTTCGTTTTGTTACATACGAACAGCTTTTGCATCTGTATACTGTTACTTCTGAAAGTTCTCGGTGAGTCAACATATGTCTTGGTAAATACCTCTTTACTTTCGTTGTGTACGAGCAGCTGCTGCATCGGTATACCATTACTTCTGAAAGTTCTCGATGAGTCAACATGTGACTCCTTAGAGATCCTTTATGTCTTGTTAAAAACGAACAGCTCTCGCATCTGTATACTGTTATATCTGAAAGTTCTCGATGAGTCAACATGTGCCTTGGTAAGTACCTCTTTACTTTCGTTGTGTACGAGCAGCTGCTGCATCGGTATACCATTACTTCTGAATGAGTCAATTTATGTGACTTCAAATCCTCCTTTCGTTTTGTTACATACGAACAGCTTTCGCATCTGTATACTGCTATTTCTGAAAGTTCTCGATGAGTCAACATCTGTCTTGTTAAATTTCGTTTTGCTTTCGTTTTGTATGATTCTTGATGGGTTAACAGGTGTATGTTTAGAGATGCTTTACAATTGGTTATGGTTGGACAACTTCGACATTTGTACTCTGTGAATCCAGGTGTGTTTTGATAATAATTAGCTGACTCTCTCTCAACTGATTGTGATGAGATTGGAGTATCTTGAAGACTGAAAATATTTACATCTATTACTACTGAGGAAAGCACAAATTTATAATTTTGATTGCATATAGGTGACAGCCCCGAAACTACTGACCCAATTTTAGTGAAATTGATTTAATGAACTGTATGGTAGTCTGAGGTCTCAACAGTTTCATAGGCTACGTATCATCTAACAACATCAAGTATGGTCTGAGTGTGATAGAACAGATGCAGAGTTCAACTGACACATAGACTGAAGTAAGCGGGCTGTTCAAATTTTTGTTCTTTTATATGTGATTTACCTAAAGAGTCTATTTTCGGTCAAAGCAACAGAATAGTTCAGACTTTAAGTCTTATCTATAAGGTAAGATAAAGAACCAATGTGCCATATCGAAATTCAAAATTAAACAAGTCTATTTATAAGCTAAACAATAGACTGAGTAAATTTGTGTGAAAAAATTTGTGGCAGGGAAATTGCACATTATAGATGCTAACAAGTACCATAATTCTATATCAAGAAAATCTTATTAGGTCAGTGCGATTATACAAAACATATTTTGTAAAAAGAGTTACAATAATTTAGTATTCATCCAGATAAATATAATGATAAATTATGGCAATATATACACTTTTTATATTGATGTACCCAGTGATTCTCACCAATGAGCAAAATGCATAATTTTTTTAAGCATCACATATGAATAGATCACTAAAAAACATTATTTTTCCAGTATTTTATTTTTGTTTTATGATCTAATTAAAGGTTAAAAAAATTATTTACTGCAGCTGTCAATTTAACTGCGTTTAAATGGAGAAGTTTCCGCGCTACTTGTGTGTGACGTCATTGGGCACATCGCACCGAAGGAAAACGCATTGTGATTGCGAATGTGTAGGTACACATTATTTATGTTGTGTTATGGAAAATACAAAGAAAAGTAGCTATAAATATTGTATTGTGCCCACATGTACAAATACTACAATAAAAACTCCAGAAAAGTTATTTTTGCCTAGATGCGATAAAGTTAGGAAGTAATGGTGCAGAGCTATGAGACGAGACGAGACGACCAAAATGCAGAATTATCGTCATCCTCAAGATTATATTGCTGCCAGGATCATTTTGATGTAAATTTACCCATTAAAACTAATTATTTTATAATAATATTATGAAAATATGTACCTAACCCTAATATTATTGTGATAATTCGTTTACATATCATGGTGAATTTGATCACTTTCCTATTTATAGGAATACAAAAGTTTACCAACTTCTGTTAATAGGAACCTTGAATTAAAATGTATAAATGTATAAGAACGGTGGGAATAATGTAACTTCTCGACGTTCTACATATTATCCAGTTATATATTTATGTATACCTATGTATGTCAACAGTTATTTTTACTATTTACCTACCTAAAAGTACGTACTTAGTAAGAGACGGGAGGTATTTATTATATAAAAAAGTAAAGCATTCTAAGATGAAAAATATTAATTAATATAACATTAAAACATTGCCTTGTTTACCTATTTTGAGGTTAGGTACATAAATAATTTGTTATATTAAACTACAGTAAAAGGACAAAAATGGGCACAATTGAATTAATGTTTAGAATAATGAATGACACATACCTTGTTGCTTTAGTACCTCCAATTTCTGCACTAATAAAATCAGTATTAGTAGCAAAAAAGTTTGTCATCATAAACACATCAACAACGGGCAAATTGTCACTCTGGCCCCGTAAAAACCCACTGTCCGTCATTTTTACCACTTAATAATTAAAATAAATAAATAAATGAATGATTTCTTCTATGAAAACATCAATACACATTTACAAAACAATTTACGATTTAACCCCTTGGCAGATAGACGACCATTAGACATTATGCCGAATGACGTCAGACCAATAGCGTGGTGTTTTCAGTCACGTGGATATGTTGCCATAAAATTTTGAATTTCAAAGTCGTTTATTTAGGCTACACATTTTTTTTATACCTTTTCTTCATTACTTTCTCAACTTATATAACATATATAACGAAAAAATAATAAATTATTGCATTTCTAAAATTCATGCATGTTGCTCATTCTTGATACTGATTAATCTGGTGGTATTTCTGTCACAAGACAATACTAGTAGTAAATGAAATGATATGTGTGAAACAACGTCTAATATCATCTCAACCATGTTAAATATAACAGTAAATAATTTACATACAATAACCAATGACAAAAATTTTTGAACATCCCAGTTTGTCTTAAACAACTCTAATGTAAAAAAAAACAAGATTAAAAGACACGTCATTTAAATGTTCAATGCTTTATGAATATAGTAAATAAAATTTGTCCCAATAATTTTAAAATCGCTAGTTTTTTTCTCTCGTACCAATCATATTCATGGGGATCATCATTTTTTGTTAGAAAGGATACTGAAGAACTCGGATTGGTACAAATGACTTTCCTGTGGAACGTGAAATAGTGATGATGTCTGCGCATCAGAACATACTAAAATTATAATTTGTAAAATTTATAAGCCATCTGGCACAGATATAAATGTATTTTTATTAATCCCACATCTGTGTTAACTTTGGTCAGCAAAAAATTCGACTACATCTTGGCATGGTGTGCGATATCTTAATGTAAATTTGACTGAAAACACTTTGTCCACTAAAATACTCTGCGATATATTTTATTAATTTTATTTACACATCACGTCCATAGAACTACCACATTAGAAATATAAGAAGTTCTACACGTTTTGATTGTATAGCAAACTACTAAATCGCCTGAGATATATAACATCACTATTTTTAACACTATGTTATCTGATCATTCTGCTCACTTATTTTATTTCAGCTTTATAAATAAGAAAAGTTTAACCAATATGAATTATAGAGAAGTACACAAACACAATATGAAAAAAAAACGTAATATCAAGAATTTAATGGTGTATTGAAAATGATGATCACATGATTAATTTAAACATAAATTTTTCTGTAATAACGTCACATGATGTTTTAACTTCACTTGTTCATGAAGAGATTTAAAAAGTTATCTCATTTTAAACGTGGTATACCTACATATCACATTGCCTAATTTGCGTAAATGTTAGTCATTTTGTTTTTAGCAGAGTGGTACTAATAATAATAATAAAAGTGCTTTATTGAATTAGTACAATTCAACAGGCCATTGACCGGGGTCCTTCAGCCTATATATATAATACATTAATGTAAACAAAAAAAAAAGAACAATTTAATTTGAATTTATTATTTCCCATAATGTTCTTAAGGGGTGTCTCCATCTTGTCCTGCCATTTGGTTGTCTTCTGGCACATAAACTCTCGATTAACTCCTTATTGTGTTCATTCTGGGAGAATCTTGTGGATAGTGTGATGAGTCTATCTTTTATTGGTTGGATATTTGTCAGTTGGTATAGAAGTTGGTTAGGAGGATTGTGTAGGGGATTATTGGGGTGACGGATTTTGGTTATCAAACGAAGGGCACTTGTTTCTGCTATGCTAAGCTTTTGTAAAGCTGGTTGTTTACAGTTTTGAAAAAGTACATGACCATATTCTATCATGGGTCTGCATATGGTCTTATATATTTTACTAGCAGTTTGAATGTCAATCCCTCCTTTTGTATGCACAAGACATCTAAAGTGTTTTGATCGTGAGATTGTGTTTTTTTTAACTTGTGCCATGTGGCTATTAAAGTTGATTTTATGATCGATGGTTATTCCTAGATATTTGGTGAATGTTTTAGGGTAAAGCAAATGATTATACATATTAAGTGTTGGAGAATTCGGACCAGGGTTATGATTGAAGATGATGAATTGAGACTTAGATGGATTTGGTTTTAATCTCCATTTATTGAACCAATCTGTGGTGTGATTAATCAGATTTAACAAACTTTGTGTTGCTGTCACGATAGAAGTGTTGTGAGATATTAAAGTCGTATCATCGGCAAACTGGAGTATATAAGCACTGTGTGAAAAATGTTGCTCATCGTTGTAGGGGTGGTAATAGATATCTGCACAGAAAATGTTGTATAGCAACGGAGAAAGTGGTGAACCTTGAGGGAGACCCTGTTCTGGTGTGAACTCATACGAGAATGAACTTGAAATTTTTACTTTTAGATGTCGATTTTTCAAAAAACAGTCTATTAATAATATAAGGTACTTCGGACAACCCAGTTTGTAAAGTTTGTAAATTATGCCTGTGTGCCAAATGCTGTCGAATGCTTTTTCTATGTCAATGAATAGAGCTGCAGTTTTTCCTCCGTTCAGTTTGGTGGTTTCAATATTATTAATTAGGGTAACAAGTGGGTGTAGCGTGGAACATTTATGTTTAAATCCGAATTGGTATCTGGGAATACGATGTTCTACACTTTCTTCTATTTTTTTTTTTAATAATTTTTCAAAATTCTTACCGATGACTGGTAGGAGCGTTATAGGTCGAAAGCTAGTTGCTTTAGTATGATCCAAGTTAGGTTTTGGTATTGTGACGATGGTTCCAAGTTTCCATTCTTCAGGGATATAATGATTTATAAGGCAATATTTGTATATTTTTATAATGTGTAAATGTATTTGGAGATCTAGTTGTTTTAAGATGTTTTTTGTTATCATGTCATGTCCTGGAGCGGTGCTTTTTCCCTGATTTAGTATCTCAAAATAATCGGCTTCCTCGATGTTGTAGTTTTCTGGTGGGACTCTTTCTGTGATGTATGTTGTGTACCAATTTTCTATTTCTGTGTAGTTGTCATCGTCAAAGTTGTTGTCTTGTTTTTTTCTGTAAGTAGTTTCGAAGTGTTTTGCAAATATATTTGCTTTTTCTTCAGGGGTTTCATAGCTTTTACCGTTCTCCACTATTGGTCTATGAGTTTCATTTTTGTTGTTGTATTTCGTCAATTTTTTTATTTCATACCAGTAATTTTTACCTTTTTGTTTATTTATATCCTCACATGTTTTAATCCATTTATGTGTTTTAAATTCAGTAATCAATTTTTGAATATTTTTATTATACTTGTTGAGCTCTGTTTTAGCAATAGGGTCATTGTTGTTCCTGTATTCTCGATACATTTTTCTTTTTCTTTTTATTAGCTGTATTATAAATGGAGGAAGCTCGTGGGTATAATATTTCATTTCTGTTTTAGGGGTATTTTGTAATATTGTTTCAGAGTGGTACTATTAAGTCAACTTCATTTAGCCTTTATCGTCTCTTTGAGTCATTATAATCTTACAATTTCTGCTCTTAGAGTACCTCTTTACTTATATATTGTCAGGCGCCGTCCATCAGTGGGCGCCGCGGTAAGTTCTTTTGACTTAATTGTTTGATGCCTGGTTGTTTCTCTTGTTGACAATAATAAATAATTAGTTTTAAGAAGCGTATCGTTTTCTCAACCCTGGGTGATAGATATTATATACATAAAAAATGTCAGCCTCTTTGAGTGGCAGTACAATTTTTTGCGTAAAGCGGCAAATACTTTAATCCGTCAATGGGTCTAAGCAACATTGTTATTTATTACACAGAGTATACTTTTATACATCCACTGCTTCTGTCAGCATCACATATCGTGTCATATTTTGTTGTAGCTTGTAGTTTTACCAGCTTTCTTCGACCTTTGTATGTTAATTATTATAATTAGGGACGTTAGTAATTAAAAATTAATGTGTTGTGTTGTACAATGTACAAATAATGGAACACTTTTTGTGTCTTTATCCGGTCCAAGAGACCACTGGCGAGAATATGTACATTAAACTTTTAAAAGAATTGCAAGACAACTGTAAGTTAGACATGAAAAATTGTCGCGGGCTAGGATAAGACAATGGTGCGAATATGGTGGGGAAAAACAAAGGCGTTCAAGCTAGACTTTTAAAAGATTACCCACGAGCATTTTTTAATCCCTGTGGGTGCCATTCACTTAATTTAGTTATTGCAGACGCTGCAAAATCTTCAGTGAAAAGTACCACGCTGTTCGGAGTTTTGCAAAAGTTATTTGTACTTTTTGGAGCCTCTACTAGACGTTGGGATGTCTTTAAGAAAAATGTTGAAGGCCTAAAAGCAAATTTGCGAAACACAATGAGAGAGTTGAATTGACACTTTAAAAACAGTCTGTTATCAGTTTCCCGACATTTGTAATGCACTTGCCACTTTACAGGAAACATCGGATAATCCTAAGGAATCGTCAGAAGCAATGTCTTTGGAAACACACATGTGTGTGATTATGAATTCTTAATAACCTTAATGGTGTGGTATGAAGTACTTTTCCAAGTTAATTTGGTTAGTAAAAGTATGCAAAAAGTAGATATGGACTTACCAACAGCCATTATGTATTTTGAAAAATATATGTAAGGAGTTTATTCGCTACCGAGAATCGGCATACACAGAAGCTGTTTTAAAAGCTTGAGAAGTTTGTGAGGAATTGGAAATAAAAACCCAGTTTAAAGAGTTACGGCCTAGATGAAAGAAAAGACTTTTCCAGTATGAACACGAAGATGAAACACTTCTAAACCCCGAACATCGCTATAAAACAACAGTGGTTTATCATTTGTTAGATACATCTATAAGTTGTATTATTGAACGATTTACACAGCTTCAGACTCACAGCGCTAAATGGTCTTTTCTGTATAATATTCAAACAATTTCGGATAGTCGTTGCTATTTTACAGAAAGTGTAATACCCTTAGTGAAATTTTAAAAGTTGGAGATGACCATGATATTGACGGAGAACAGCTGTGCGATGAATTATTTCATTTAACATTTTTATTAAAAGACACTAATTGTAAATCGCCTATTGAAGTTTTAAACCATTTACATAAAAATAACTTACACGAAACTACGCCGAATGTGTGGATTAGTTTGCGCATCCTCCTAACAATTCCGGTGACTGTGGCAAGTGGCGAACACAGTTTCAGTAAACTAAAGTTAATTAAAATTATTTATGTAATTATATGGTTTTGACGTATTCTATACTTTTGTATGACTATTGAATAAATGTGTATTCTATTCTATTCTATTCAATGACTCAAGATCGGTTAACCTCACTAGCTATGATTTTCATAGAAAATAAACTTTTACATTCGATGGATTTTAGTGAACTCATAAGGCAGTTTGTTTTACAGAAAGCTAGACGAGAGCAGTTTTTATGAACAGGTTCGTTTTTCTTAGTTATTCATTTTCATTTCTATGGTAATATTAATTTTAGACGCATTACTAAAATTTGTATAATTTACCTAAGAAAGTATTGAAAATTAGGAAGGGGGGGCGCACAAAACTCAGAACTCGCCTGGGGAGGAAAATTTCATTGGGCCGGCCCTACACACTATTAAGTATAGATGAATTTAATATTTTCTACCATATCTCAGATGTATTGTAACATTACTAAACGATAATTTTTATTTTTAATGATTTGATGCAAGTTTCTTAAATAAAGAGTTATGCAACTCAACAATAAATTTTAGTCGGATTAATTTCTACACGTGTTTTAAAATGAGAATGTACGATTTTATGAGAAAACAAATCTGTATACTAAACTATGGCCAAATTGATGGGCTGACATAGGTATACCAGAAGTCTCTTGCTGTGATTTATGTTCAATAAAATTAATTAATCTAAAGAAGAGTTTCCAAAGAAACCACCTAGTTCCTGGACGAGAAAATTACTACAGTAGTGTCGCGATAATCCGATCTAGCGTTAATCCGGATGCTTCTATAATCCGGATTGCCTTCTTGTTCTCTTGAAGTACTCTGTAATCCGGATTTTACTTGATTTTGTAATCCGAATTCACTCAGATAACTCTTCTTTGATCTTGTAAAGTGTCTTAAGAACTTAAACTTACAACATGCTGTATGTTTGCTTCACAATGCTCGGAAAAATGTATGAGCCAGTTCCTGGAATGTTGGAAAACGTTTTTTAAACCAAAAAATGAGAATGACTTAGAAGATGACCCCGAGGATTTGATCCCTTTAAGTGCTATGCAACAAAAGATACCAGCAGAAGAAATTCATGTGGATTGATTGAACAAGAAAATTTAATTCATGCAAATGATAGTGCTGACTGATGATGTGATGGAAATTGCCACTCCGGTCAGAAATAAAAATGAAGATGCTGTCAAAAGCTTAAATCTTGCTTTACAGTGGGCTACAGAAAATGACATTTCTTTAAAAGATTATGATGCTACAAAATCTCAAGGAAATTGCTTTTGAAAAACAACAGCACATAAGTCATCAGAGTAAAATCATTCTTTTTAGTCGGTGCCGAAAACTGTAAAAGAGATACCACACAATTCTAATGAAGCCGATGAAATTAATGTACAAGAAAGTGATTAAAATGTTAATTATGTATGTACATACATATGTAGTTACATATTTTTAATATTTCGTTTTCTTGATATAGGGTCCCCTTTTTTATTTGTCTTGTTTTATTATATAAGTGCAGTGCTTACTTTTGTTAAATACAGCCTTTTATTTTTTTGCAATTTTAAAAGCTGAATTTAAAATGTTTTGATAATCCGGATTAGCCTGGTTTTAACTGATCCGGATTATCGCGACACTACTGTATCACAATGTAATTTGGTTCCTAACTATACAAACTAGACGATCACTTATACTGCAAACTTTATATGTTTTTCTGTCTCGATTAAAACAGAGACAAATAATGATATGAGAAGAGGGTTGGATCCTTAATAAAAGTTAAAAAAAAAATAAGAAAATAAATTTTCATATCTAAAATGAAACTTTATTTACTATTACCTGTTGACATCTTGGTCATCTGTTTTAATTTCAATTTCTTCTTTAACCAAAAATTTTTGTTCCTCCATTCCAACATCTCTTTCCTCGTACAACATTTCTTCTAACTTAAATGTATCATCTTTACTAATTTTCCTCTCATCAGCATTTTCTATTTCTTCACAGAATTGTTCTTCTACCCTAATTTTATCAATCGGGGTATCATCTACCTCACTTTTTATTTCATCTTTTATTGTAAACTGTAATACATTACCTAACTCTATTTGACCTTTACTGTTTATATCTAGATTGTCACGATACTTCCTAATTTTACCTTCTGCAAGAAAATAGGTAGTCACAAATCTAAAATAGTGTTCTAGAGAGCCACGACAGGAGGGACAGATTACAGGTTTCTTGATGGTATTTAAATCCTGTCAATCAAAAAACGAATATTGAAATTTATTAAATCATATATGAAGAAAGTGATGCTTGTTTAGAGGTAAACAGGCATAGCCGGATAAGCGTGGATAAATGCCCCCGATAGGAGAACTATTAAACACTATATCAGTATGTAGGTTGGGTAAATGATGTACCTAATTTTCGTTTGCAAGTTTAGTAGTTCTGGAGATATTTTAACAAAACTTCCATGTAATGTGACAAATAATTTACTTCATTACTAGCATTAAGGATCTGCACAGCTTCACTAAAATTGTTGGGAGTTCGGGGTAGGAGTGAGATGGTTATATTAGCAGCTATGTCTGTCCCACTCTAAACAAACACATGAGGAAGTGCCGGTTTATCAATGCAAGGTTAAAGTTATCCTGTGATTAAACCGCATTTTAGTAATACAGTAGGGTCACTTCACCCACTGAGCGTAGACCACGCATCACTAGCAGAAGTGACCCTACTGAGTGTAATGCAAGAGTTTAGATATATTTCCAACATTTTTATGAAATTGTCCCCAATTTTATAACTTTTCCATACAGTACAACAGTATTATTGAACAGTTTATTAACTATTCCCGTCATTAAATAAAACTTTCCCGGAACAATTGTTCAATATATTTTCGAAACCTATTGCAGCATCTATTGTATTACCTATACATATACATGTATATGTTTGTTTTTAACGTTTGTCTGGAAAACATGACTAGTGGTTTCTATGTTTGTACTTTATTTTTTATTTTATATTGTACTATATAGTTGTATATACTTGTAGTTTTATATATTTCTTCAAGCTTTGTCAACAAGATTTTTCTTTACGACAATAAAGTATATTTTGATTGATTGATATAACTGTAATCTTGTGCCCATACATTATTACAATAGAGCACTAGCAGTGACGTCACAGCTATGCCAGCTGTCACGTGATTGGTTGACAAACTCAGAAATTTGACATAAGAGTAGGTGTCAGTTTTCGCCTGATAAAAATTAAAGTAGAGTTCTGAATATCAGCTATGTGTAGTGATGTTTGTTAATGTTTTTTTAAAAGCCAGCCTAGTGTGAGAAAGAATTTTATGTATACTTTATTAGTGTTGTTTTTACAAGTGTAAAATTTGATGTCAAATACGTTGACATCTTTGTGAACCCATAATATAGTGAAAATAAAGGCTATATTGGATTTTTGAATTTTTTAGTACATATATAATATCACGACATATTTCAATAAATGTTTAATTAGTACAGGCACAGTTACAGCTAAGCATGGGTTAAAAGTTATCACAACATTCATTGATTCATGCCAATATATCAATCATATATTAATGGTTTTATAAACCTGTTTTGAATTTTACGTTTTTAGACAATTCAAACCATTTTCCATCAACTTTTTATTGATTATATCTTACTTTCATTTGACTCAACAGTTTCTAATAAGTTTAATGGTTTAACACATTAATAACAATAATCAGAGGTTTGTATTGTGAAATGCAGAAGTGCAAAAGTAGAATATAAATAAAATTATAATAAATTCACTAGAATTCACTTACCATATGGAACAGAAATAACTTCTGACATGTGAACAAGATGACATGCCTATTCGAATATATAAATAAAGCATTAGACAAAAGTCAGTTCAGCAAATCACGAAATGTATAATAGATAAAGAACACACAATAAATTTTACAGAAGAAAAACGCTTAAAAAAAGCACAAAAAAACTCTTTAAAAACTCAAATTATTTTATATGGTCACAAATGCAAAACTAGGTTATTGTCAACCAAACAGCTGTGGCGGCCATATTGTGACGTCAGCTGCTACTGCTCTATTGCTTGAAACGCATTCTTTTTTCCAACTGTTTTCATTTACCATCATTTAAATATTTTCCATATAGATACACAAACATATACATACATACGCACAAAATATAGTACTAACATAGACTGCGGGAACTTTATCTAGTCATTTACACTGCATCAACTTCCGGTATTTCTGGAAGTGCCGCCATTTTGAAATTATTAGTTTCGCATTTGCACGAAAATTTAATGTAATATGCTGCTAAACGGCTCCCATTTTATATATAGAAACTGGCGCACTTGTTAGAAACGTTTGCAAAAATATTACATTTTTTCTTGAAATCACTCAGTCACTATGTAACCCATTTCCTTCTTTAACATTATATAACTAAAGTTAGTAATATCCCACATAACATCTCATGGATATGTACATCCATAGCATATGCATTAGGTGTTGGAATCTGAATATGTATTGTTAAATATACATATGATATGAAATGTATATTCAGCTACTGATATCCATCAGCGTCATATACATTGTATATTGCTGGAGGTATATACATAATGATATATACATAACATGTCCATTAAGGTATAATTAAATTATACGTGTACACGAATTTTATCTTATTATCTGATGCGCATGCGCTACTAATTCATGGCATACTACGTCAGTGCACCAGACATCATTTGTTTACGGATTGTAGTTCGCAACAGCCGGCGCCAGCAGCCATTAAGCGATTAAGCCTTGTAGTGTTGCGTGCACAGTGTTTATGTGTGATGGAAGTTAACTCTTTCTCATTCTCTGGATTTTATATGTGCTTATTGCTATATTATGCTGTTACATTTGCATGAAGCTCCCATGATGTAAGAGTATATTTATTATAATGCAATTCTTTAGATTTGTAAATACATACTCTTTGAGGGTTAGAAAATTTGCAAGTTTCATATTTAACTCATTGTGGCAGGTGTGTTTAGTTAAGATGGCGGAAAGTGACAGAGGCCTAAAAATTTGCTGTTATGTCATATTGGGATGTATTTTATAAATATAGTGAATAAAAATTACATACGTTCATATTATATAACTTACCAGTGGTTGAGAATGTTTCAAACATATATGTAGGACATGAGTAACTATAGTAGGTATTATACATATGTTTACAATTTGTTAAACTACCGGAAGGTAAAGAAGTATATGTCAATATTGAAAATTTTAAATATTGTGTAATATTAGGTTATTTTGTAAAGTTTGTGTATGTTTAAAATAGTTATATAAAATATATTTCTTATTAAGCTATCTGTGTTTTATTACCTCTTATATGGGTACTATTGGATACCTCTGAAGTAGTTCCCACGAACATCAAAACACCCGAACACTTTCATTCGATGCGTGCTGCTCCAATCGTGTTGGTATCATCGAGATGATTAAAACTGTTCGTTTTAATCATCTTCCGATGATGCCAACATGACTGGGGCAACACGCGTTGGGTGCAGTATTCAATAAGTATTTTGATGTCCGTGGAAACTACTTCAGAGATATGTAATGTATATTCATAAAATATACGATTATGTATATGATGTGTGTTTCATTTCCAATGAATGTACATTGCATATGTTTATGTACATTCACTGGATATAAAATAGATATGGAAGTCGGCGACAAACGTAGCTGCTGGGAATGTTAATTCCACATCCATTAGATGTACATTAGATATACTTTCTCCATCTTGTGGATATACATATCCATAGATTGAAGATACACTGTATGTACATTGCATATCATTTTGTTATGTGGGATTTAACATGATAAAGAGTGATACATACCAATTCAGGAAGACATTGTTTAATCATTTTCATAAGGTCTCCCTCTCCAGCATCAAGGCACATAGAAAAACTATTTCTTACTGGACCCATGCACAATCCACATATGTCTTGATCTTCCGAAATTCCAGTAACATTTTCATTTTTTCTAAGATAGACCTCTTTTAGATCTAGTTTTACACTGTTCTTGTCATTAACAAATGGAACTATGTAATCATGTGTGTAGAAGCACAGTTTTTTAAAATCAAAACATTTTGTAAGCATTTCTGTAGTTTATACACATCACAGGCTCTCGAATTGCAGTTACAAAATCCTAAAACAAAATTCGTCTAAAACATCACATTATAAATAATAAATTTGATTTGAAAGTTGATTTGTAAACTTCCGTTTTCTTACAGCTTAGCGACATTTTCGACTTACTATTTTTGGTACAACTATATCCAAGACACTGTTCATATTGTCTCCTATAACCCTAAATTCACTACATATTTTTAAACAAATTCCACATATCTTTTCTTCCGTCCCCATTTTTTATTAAAGATGAACAGCAAAAAATTTATGATAATTATACAACAAAAAGTAGAGAATTAACTAGTTCAACTAGAATTAGAATAATTTAGGAATAGAAATTCGTTATTTCGTTGCTAATTTCGTACTAAACATCATCTAAACATCGTGATAAAGTCAGACCCGAACAATGAACTGACTGTGGCGCCGCCCCGAGCATCTACTAGAAGATAACAGTATAGTAATTTTAGTTGCTTTTGTTAAGCAGAGTGATTCGTAATCATTAGGTACCTGTTTCATGTGTTGTCTCTGTCCCTACCATGCAATTTTGTATCATATGATTACTGTTCACAAAGAATTATATACCTTCTTTGATTCTAACCTTGAAAGTCCAAATGATTTCACTTCTTATTCTTTTATTATTTTGTTGGTTAATCGATGATCAACTGATTTGTAATATAAAGCCGTTTAATTGGATTAAATGCCAATGTTCCAATTGTTTTTTTTTTCTATTTTGGTGTACTATTTCAAAATTTTATTTTAATTTAATTTTTATACTACTATTCAGTTTTGTTTGTTCTTTATATTATTTGAATACCGTTTCTAATTCTTTAATTTTCCTGATAAAATTTTTATTCTACTTTTCATTATTAAGTGAACAATTGTAATTAATCGAAATATATTATTGACATATTACATGTACTCCATAAAATCTATTTATAACTACAATTAACAATTCCAAACTCAAATAAACACTATTTCATACATTTAGATGAATGGTAATTCTAAACAAAAAATGCTAGTAGCTAAAAACATATTGCAATGTTTCATACTGACAGATTCATGAATATTGGTATATTAAACTAAATACAAGAAATTGATACGCCAATAAACATTTAATATCATACTATTATAGTCCTTTCTTTCAGCATGATGTGAAATACCATCATATACCTATTAATTATATGTACTGGAAATACGCTATAAGCCACAATGTACGGAATTGAGGCTAGAGAAAGAGATAGTTTTCCATCTCGATAGGGAACTTAGGTCCCAACGTGCACGCTCTGACGACACAAGCGCGCTCTTGTAATAGGTCAGTGTCCATTACTGTCCATGTGGCCAATTTCTCCGATTAGATTTGCCTTCTACATTCAGTTGAACGGTCACAATCTCGCGTCACTAAGGCATGCGCTCCATACCCAGAGTACTCTTAAAGAATAGAGAGACAGGCTTTCCTTGGCGTCAAGTTACGAACGAAACTCATAGTATATAGTTAATATGTATATGAATACCATTCACAAAACACCTTTATGCAATGATATTTGAAAATATCTGAAAACTTAAAATGTCAGTCAGTGTTTTGTAATCTATGGACTTACTATTTCTGAAGTAATCACGCTACAATGCAACTACTGGTAATTGTCTTTGATTTAAGATTTATTTTGTGTAGGTTTATACAGTGAACTGTGAACTTTGTATAGAGTTCACTGGGTTTATAATGTTTTTACATAATTTAAGATTTTCAGCCCTAGGTTTTCGACATGAATGTCAGATTTTAGAAATTTTACCTTATTGTTTTTTAAGTCCATTCTAAACTATTTTAAACGAGACTGAAAATCTCTAAAAGTTCATGTTTTACAATATACTAAGCTTCACCCTGTTAAAACTAAATTAACTCCATTTTATGTTTATTTAATTACTTTGCTCAAATTCAATACCAAGTTCCTTTCTATGCAACTTACAAGTAAACTTGAATCAATTAAACAAACTACAAACATTCCTGCTTCTGTGTGTCATCGAGTTAGAAGGTAGGGAGAAGCAGTCACGTGATCAAAAATGGCATCATCTCGCCATCTTGTTACTACTTTTCCGTCAAATAGTGACAGTTTGTTTTCCATGCCATTCATCGTGATTTTTGCTGATAGTTTGTTCAATTTAAACAATAAACATTAAAAGGACTATGGTGTCGTGTGCTAAAAGAAGTTGCTCTTCTAGAGATGGTATTGACAAGAAGAAATTAACGGGAATAACATTTCATAGGTAGAGTAAAAAACAAACAGTTTGTTTTTTAAATATACTCGGGTTACATATTTCGTAGAATAGAAAAAAATGATTTTTTCTAGGATAACATTGCACATTTTATATATCAAGGTAAATAAAAACTGTTACATACTTTGCCTATAATTTTTTTAATATTAGGAAGTTATATCAAAAAATGTTTTATACAAATAATTTTTTGTCGTTCTCTTTTTATCTACAGGTTGGTGTTTATGCTGTTAAATAAATCAAAACCATATCATAGGGTGTGATTTAAAAAACAAGTTACTAACTCAAGTGTCAAAATAATAATTTGTATAAAAATTCAAACCATAAATCTGTTCGTTTTTTATTTCACTTTTGTATGAAACATTATTCAATAGAACTAGTAATTAAAATAAAAGCCGTGCAATACTTTTTACTCAAATCGTATGCATGTCTATTTGGGTAAAAGTACAATAAATAAGTCTCAAAGTATTAGGCACCAAGGCAATAAAATTGTACTATTTAGAGGTGAATAAATATATTTTAAAATGTTCATGTTGTGTTTTATTTGCATATGTATCCTTTATTTTAATTCTTTTTGCTAAGACTTGTCGGGGTAGAAAGTTCTTATTATTGTAATTAGTCCGGGTCTGGCATGTCGTCTCCCTACCTTCTAACTCAATGTTCTGTATGCTCTGTTAAGGTAATACTGTTATGGTTATTTTCCAAAATTTACATAAATTTGTGAATTTTATTTATGATTTCAAACAAAATACAGTGTGGATTCAATCTGAGGGTAGCGTTAGTTGTCAATATGTCAACAAGTCTGTGCGTTTTAGTTTAATGTAGAGTAATAGACAGAAGTTATAGAGTACTTGCTTTATTCATTAATTTTTAAATACCAAAAAACTACATATTACCTAGGTAAGAATAGCTTGCGAGTGACAATTTATTTTTTATTATATTTCATAGATTAGATAATACATTGATGGATTCGCTTATTATGGATTCTAAGACTACACATGAATTTTGTTACATATGAACAGCTTTTGCATCTGTACGCTGTTACTTCTGGAAGTTCTTGATGGGTCAACATGTGTGTTCTCAAATTCCCCTTTCGTCTAGCTACATATGAACAGCTGTTGCATCTATATATAGTAGAGTGCTCGCGTTGACAAAAGTCGCTTAGTTTTCGATCCCGTTGGCACTTTTAGAGTAAAATGTATGACCTTGTCAGATATGTTACTTATGCCCTGTAGATTACGAATCCACCTGTCGTCAAAAAATCGTCATGAATATAAGGGCGCAAATCAAAATTTTCTAACTAACCACACCACACGATTGAGTCAATCATGAAGCGTATTTTATCCAAAAATCATTAAATTCTCTGTAGAATTTCTATTTTTAAAATAAATAAAGAAACGAACTTTTGCATAGGCTTATATGGCAGTAAAAATCAAAAATCCTCATTTTCTCTGTTCGACTACGGCTGAAAATTAATTATTTTTCGTCTACTTTTCCATTCCCAAGACGATATCTCCCAAACTATTATATTTATCAAAGAAATATATTCTTTATAAAATATTTGCCATATTTTCCAGATTACAATGGTTTTTAAATCAGATTTTTTGAGAATTTAATAACCAAAATATTTAATAATGTGTAGCGTGATATCAATTTTCGAAGCTTATCAGGCTTATCGGCATGCGTTCGTTGCAGATTCTTGCTCTCCCACTCTTTAAAACTGTTTCAACACACCCCACTTTGCACCCGCTCTGGCCTACCATTAGATAGATTGGCGCCGCATAGTAACTCTCGTGGTTCATAATATTTTGAAATTTATATCTTGAACAAGATTATTACTATGAAATAAATGTAAGTATATTTATAGAATATTAATTCAGTGTGTTACATAAAAATTATGGCCTGCCTAAAATTATTGTGTACTAGATTAACACGTTATAAGAAACTCCCTATAGTTCACTGTTTGCAAGATACTTTCAGCTGGTATGTATTTTAAATTTTCTACCATATAGGTAACTGATGTATCTGCTTTTTAGAAGAAATTAAAATGAAAAGTACTACTGATAGCACAAGTTCTGAAAGTGAGATTGAGAAAAATATAATTTAATGTAAAACAAATTCGTAACATATTAGCTTAATTTATTGTTTAAAAATCTATGAAAAAATAAGTAACCATGGAGAAGATGATCTATATCCTAGCATTATGTCATTCAAAAAAACAAACAATTTTGGCTGGTTTGGCACCGAAATTGCTATTCTAGTTTTACTAGCCAAGGAAATATAGAACATTTAAGGAGATAAATAGAGAAAGAAATTGAAAAGAGTTCAGATGGATCCAATGCCGGACAGACAACGAACGGAGTTCTACTAAAATATGTAAAATTCTTCAGAAATGGTTTTTAAAGCAAAAAGGGTTATGGTATGTCGTCAATTTATGATGAGAAGTACCTAGAATGGATAGATATAAGTCTAAAAGAGAGATCAGTAGAATACTTATAAATACATTTGCCGGCAAAGGAGTCGAAATTGTTAAATCTACAAAGAGAAACGAAAAATATGTTCTAATTCCAACAGAAAACGAGGCATGAAACTTTGCATTTTCTATTGTGATTTTAGAAACATTAAACATGATATTTAGTTTCTATAGCATTTAAATCGTTAGCATTATGGGATTTTGGTGGGCTAATAGCCATATTTTTCTTTCTGTGTTCGTGGTCATTACTTGAGAAAGCTATTTTATTGGAAAAAAAAAATCATTTTACGCAAGGACACACCTAAAGAAGTTATTGGATATGCACTCCATCCATCTGAACTTCTTTTAATCTGAACTTCTTTTAATTTTTTTCTCTTTTTCCATTTTTCTCCTTCAATGTTCCATATTTCTTTTGCCAGTAAAATTAGAATAGTAATTTCGGTGCCAAACCAAACAGCCAAAATGATTTGTTTTTCGAAATCGCATAGTTCTAGAATATACATCATCTTCTCTTTGGTTACTTACTTTTTCACGGAGTTTTAAACAATCAATAGATATTGCAAACAATTTATCAAAACCTTTGTTTACAGTGTCTGGTTTCATACAATTTAAGCATAATTCCTTACGAATCTGTTTTTCTTTAAATTTTATTTTTGTTTCATTCTCACTTTCAGAACTTGCGCTATCAGTAGTACTTTCCATTTTTATTTCTTTTTCAGTTACCTATATGGTAGAAAATTCTGTTAAAAAAATACATACCAGCTCAAAGTATCTTGCTAACATCGAACTATCGAGTTTCTTATAACGTGTTAATCTATTACACAAAAATTTTATGTAAGGCGAAATAACACTGAATTAACATTAAACAAATATACTTATATTATTTATTCCATGTAATCATTTTCAAGACATAAATTTCATTAATATCATGAACTACGAGAGTTACCATGCGCTAATCTAACTTACGATAAGCCATTGCGGGTGCGAAGTGGAGTGTGTTGAAACAGTTTTAAGAGTGGGAGAGCGACAATCTGTAACGAACGCATGCCGCTGATAAGCTTCGAAAATTGATATCACGCTACACATTATTAAATATCATGGTTATTAAATTCTCAAAAAATTTGATTTAAGAACTGTTGCAATCTAGAAAATATGGCAAATATTTTATAAAGAATATATTTTTTTGATAAATATAATAGTTTGGAAGATATCGTCGTGGGAATGGAAAAGTAGACGAAAAATAATTAATTTTCAGCCGTAGTCGAACAGAGAAAATGAGGATTTTTGATTTTTACTGCAATATAAGCCTATGTAAAAGTTCGTTTCTTTGTTTATTTTAAAAATAGAAATTCTACAGAGAATTTAATGATTTTTGGATAAAATACGCTTCATGATTGACTCTATCGCGTGGTGTGGTTAGAAAATTTTGATTTATGCCCTTATATTCATGATAATTCTTTGACGACAAGTGGATTCATAATCTACAGGGCATAAGTAACATATCTGGTAAGGTCATATATTTTACTCTAAAAGTGCCAACGGGGGGAAAGGTAGAAATTGATTTGCACTCTACTAATATTGTTATTTCTGAAAATTCTGTATATCGTTACTTTGAAAGTTCTCGATGGGTCAACACGTGTGCTTTCAAATTTCCCTTTTGTCTTGCTACATATGAACAGATGTTGCATCTATATACCGTTATTTCTGAAAGTTTTCGATGGGTCAACATGTGTGTTTTTAAACCCCCCTTTTGTTTTGCTACAAATGAACAGATGTTGCATCTATATACTGTTATTTCTGAAAGTTTTCGATGGGTCAACATGTGCGTTTTTACATCCGACTTTCGTTTTCCTACATACGAACAACTGTTACATCTGTGTCCTGTCACTTCTGAAAGTTTTCGATGGACCAACATGTGTTTTGTTAGATATGCCTTATGTTTCGTTACAAACAAACAGCTTGCACATCTGTATCTTGCTACTTCTGAATCTTCTGGATGGGTCAACATGTGTTCTTTTAGCGATCCTTTACGTCTTGTTATGAAAGTACATCTTTCACATCTGTAAGCTGTTACTTCTGAAAGTTCTCGATGGATCAACATGTGTACTCTCAAATTCCCCTTTTGTCTTGCTACGTATGAACAGACGTTGCATCTATATACTGTTATTTCTGAAAGTTTTCGATGGATCAACAAGTGTGTTTTTAAATAGTTCCTTCGTTCTGTTTCATACGAACAGCTTGCGCATTTGTATACTGTTTCTTTTGAAAGTTTTCGATGAGTCAACATGTGTCTTGGTAAATACCTCTTTAGTTTCGTTGTGTACGAGCAGTTGTTGCATCGGTATATCATTACTTCTGAAAGTTCTCGATGAGTCAACATGTGTGTCTTTGGGGATCCTTCATGTTTGTACTTTGTAAATCCTGATGCGTTTTGATAATTATGAGCTGATTCTATCTCAATTGATTGTGATGAGGTTGGAACATCTTGAAATCTGAAAATATTTATATCTATTACTACTTAGACTCTTTGAAGTGTTATTTAGTGTCTACCAAGAAAGGTACAAATATATAATTTTGATTGCATATAGGTGACAGCCCCGAAACTACTGACCCAATTTTGATGAAACTGATTTAATGAACTGTATGGTAGTTTGAGGTCTCGAGAATTTCATAGGCTACATATCTAACAACAAGTATGGTCTGAGTGTGATAAAACAGACGCAGGGTTCAACTGATACAAATACTGAAGTAAGTGGGCTGTTTAAATGTGTCTTTTTATTTGTTATTTACCTAGAAAGTCTATTTTGGGTCAAAGCAACGGAAAAGTTCAAACTTTAAATCTTATCAACAAGGTGAGATAAAGGACCAATGTGCCATATCGAAATTCAAAATTAAACAAGTCTATTTATAACCTAAACAAACCGAGTGAATATGTGTGGACACTGAACAAATTTATGGCAGAGAAATTGCCCATTATATGTGCTAATAAATACCATAATTCTAGATCAAGAATATCTTACTAGGTTAGTGCGATTATATAAAACATATTTTGTAAAAATAATTACAATAATTTAGTATTCATCCAGATAAATAACAATTATGGCAATACACAAATTTTTTATATTGATGTACCTAGTAATTCTCACCAATTTTTGATATTGATTAAACCGATGGTATTTCTGTATCTTCAAAATGGGAAAACTTTCCAAGTTTGATAAGTATGTATTGAAATTCTTTATCCTGCTGAATCCAAAGTCAAACAAAGGGAAGTGTGAAACGTACAGATGTAACTTTTGTCAATGTTCATTTGCAAGATACTATTTTAGAATGATAAAGCATTTGTTAAAATGTGCAAAAACAGATGCTTCCTTTAATAGAATTGATCGTCAAGCAGTTGTATAGCTGTTTGAGCCCAAGGAATTTCAGTTGCCCCCTCAGCTCTTTCCAGTTCCAAAGAATTTACCTTAATTTATTAATTTCTTTATATGCTTATATTTATAATAAACATTTTTATTATTTTTACAGCAGGGTTGATAAAAACCATGATTTTTAAAAAAATATCAAAAATCACGATTTAAATAAAAAAATCAAAAAAATCATGATTTTTTTTATTTTTATTTATATTTTTACATAAACATCCTAATAGTTGACAATAACAACAGGGCCGGATATAGGGAGGGGCATGGGGGGTGTCACATCCCCCCAAGTTTGAAGCCAATTCGGCAAATCGTTTACCATTCTGCACTTTCAGCGTTCGGCAATTATGTACATAAAATCATAGAAAAACTCAATACAGTAGAAACTCAATGTCATAAATAATTATTACTTGTCGAGCTGCTCGAGGGATATTCTGGAACAAATACCTTTCAACATTTTACTTGTACGATGGGCCACTTTAAAAGAAAGAAGAGGTAAAGTTGCTTAAAAAAAATTAAGTTGTATAATAATATATCCATTTTATTTATAATTAATTTGTGGCAATATTAATTTATTATGTTTGTTGGGTATGTTGCCACTGTAAAAATATGTAAAAACTTTGATGAAAAAAACCTCTGTGCCAAAAGGATCGGACAGAGAGAGGCTGGTTTTTAATCATTCTAGCAGAAAATGTCGCACAAGTGAAAGTTTTGATAACGAAAAAAGATAGTTTCCGAAACGTTAACAGCCTTCGATTTAATTTACTTCATTATCATTTAACAATTTTCTTTCAGTTTATATATTTTTAGGTGTGACTGGTGTGAGACATTTTGTACTAAAAATATTAAGAACCATCCACTCCATGTCTGATCCTTTTGGCGCAGAGGTTTTTTTCATCAATATTTTTACATATTTTCACAGTGGTAAAATACCCAACAAACATAAGGAATAACCGTTTTGTATCTTCTATATTTTCCACTTTACTTTAAAATAAAGATTTTTTCTTCAATCAGATTTATATTTTTTTGTATCCCAAAAATTACATGACCTTCATATATAAATAAAACAGAGGACCAGACGAGAAGAAGTCATTCGGCATTATAACAATTTCACACCCCCCCATAAAAATTGTTTAAAACCGGCCCTGAATAACGATGTATTTAGTACTTATATTAACAAATATAGTTTTTGTTTAAACATACAAATGGAACAAATTGTGTACCTTTTATCTGTAATTGTAAAATAAGCTAGAGCGTATATACATGAAAATTCCCGTCAGAGTTTGAAAAATCTTTATAACGCGGGATGATGCGAATTGCCATTATTTGCTAATCTGCCGCGTAACAAGTGAGAAAGCGAGTCTGAGTGATAATAGTTATAGCATTTAAATATTAAATAATTTTTAACATGTCCTCTAATAGAAGTGGAAGGAAAAAAGATCCTATTCGGCAATATTTTATTGAAAAATCAAGTAAGCTTGATGGAAAAAGAGGTAGTAGAGCTACATGTAAAACGTATAAAGTAGAAATACAAGGGCTTGTGGACCGACTGAAAGTCCACTGGAAAAAATGTTCTTCGCGTAATGTAGAATGTGTAGAAACAAATAATAAAGGTTCCTCTAGTTCAGGAACAGCGTCCAATGTAAGCATAGTGTTATTTTATTAATATATAACTTCTTAGTAAGACAAAATATTAAGAGAACCTTTTTTTTTTTTCTTAATTTACATATTTAATGTCGATCCATTTCTGCGACTAAGGCCAATTATGCCAGGAGACGAGCTAGATTCAAACATTTAAAATGATCTAGTGCATTTTCTAGATTTCTAGTAACTTTCCATGGGCAAATGTGACTTTTTCATTCACTCCTAGTTTTAAGAATAAAGTATAGTAGAGGTGTTTCAAAATCTCATGAGCTGTGACCTTCATATGCGCAGGGACAAAATCCCTCTCGTGGACTCAGTTACACTGCTTAAAAATATTAGATTTATTGTTTACAGTTTATCACGAGCTCTTGTTTATGTATACAGCAAGGTAGCTATCAGTGTTTTCAAAATACACTTATAAACCCAGTACAAACTTTGCCTTCTGCGCATTTCGCGGTTCATAAGATTATGAAATACCTCTATCTATGCCTGTCTGGGTGTAGCTGGATTTAAAAATGAACAACATAATCTTGTTTTTATTACAGGTACAATTGAATATGTTACAAGATGCAGAGGAAGATAGTGCCCCACAGCTGCTCTTCTACGCCATTCGGTAAAAAAAGAAAAGTACCCCCAACTCCAGTTCTGGATATTTATCATCTTTTGTTGTATGTACGACCAACTCTAATAAAGAATAAATAGATTGCTAGAGCTCTTTATGCGACAAACAGCAGTTTCATGTGTATTGAACAACCTGAAGTATAAAAGGCAATAACGCTTTTGTGACCTGGATATGTACCACCATCTCGACATGAAATGTCCAACAGACTGCTCGATGAAGTGTATAATGAGGAAAAAAGTAAATGTTTTAAAGATTTATCAGGAAGTTCAGTTTGTCTGTCATTGGATGGATGGTCCAACATACCCAATGAAGTAATAATATGTGCAACTGTAACTACGGAAAATGGGTCTTCCTTTTTAGAAGACACAATAGACACATCTGAAAATCCACATACTTCTGTATATTTAACAGAACTTGTAACAAACTTAATTAAAACTAAAGACTGATTATACCTGAACAGTAAGCAGTTTTGTGATGGATAATGCTGCCAATATGAATGCTATGAGAAACCAAATTAAAGAGTCAACAGAACTAAATGTTATTACTTACGGTTGTGCTTCACACATTTTAAGCTTGTTATGTGAGGATTTGGAAATTAATGAAATTAAGAAACATGTTACGTTCGTTGTGAAATAGTTCCGAAATAATCATTTTGCCTCTGCGACATACGCAAATGAAGGAAGAAAAAACTTACCTTACCTTCTGACTTAAGATGGAACTCACTTGCCGACTGCTTAGAGAGTTTCGTTAAATCATGGCCCACACTTTTTAGAATTAGCGAGGAACATAAAAATTAAATTGACAGCATAGTAGGACAGAAAATTTCAAATATGTATTTAAAAAGATCTGCTGAAGATTACTTATTGTAACATATTTTGATACCTAAATATTAAAACGTGTTACATCGGTGCGAACGGCAGCCGATTTTTGGTGGAGAGCATAGGGCCATGGGTTAGGATTGTGTGGACACTCAAAAGGGCGCCACCGGCTGTATGTTACGTAATATGATTTAAATAATTTTGCCAGCTCGGAACAAAATTAAGTTACTAGCAACCATGCGATGGAATTCTCAAAATATACATGTAATATCAAAACTCTACCTTACTCTATGAAATCTCAAAATTTAAACAAATATCAGGAGTACCAGTGCAAATAATAAGAACATGTAGATATTAGACATTTATTACAACACACATGAGATGTACAACAGTAAAGAATAAAAATAAAAAAACTTCAAACCTTACCTAATCGTGGTTCATACGTATGAAAGAAATTCTATACAGTTGATCAAAAAACTTGATTTGAAATTTGAACTTACTTCAATATACGAACAAAAATCACTGAATTAAACTATAATATTTTCTTTAAAATATTTAACTAAAATGAACAAAAAAACCTGGCCAAGGCCTTGGCATTTTCTGTGACGACTGCAGTGTGACTTGTCACCATTTCATAGACGTTCTCGACGTTGGCTGCAACTGCAGTTCCGTGTTGCATCAAATTTCTACCTGAATCTCCGGGAGACTGCTACAAACGACTCTGCCAGTCCTAAACTTCTCAAAGTGTCAGCGGAACCCACATAAAACCAAATATCTGAGTAATAGACTTCCTCCTATTACTCCTCCAAATACTGCTCCCCCTTACATAACCAAAATTACAGCACCAAACATGTGCTCATCCCAATTGTAAGCCTCTCCAAACATATACTTATACCAAACATAAGCCTCTCCAGAATACTCTGTAATAATTACAATAAATAAGAACTAAATAAAACACCAACTAAGTAAAATAAAAGCTCACCTCGTATAGAGAGTATTGCATAACCTCACGAGATACGTGGCGATCAGATTACGACAAGCAACAGAATTCCTTCCCTGAATTTACAAAATGCTTCTGGCAGGATGGTAAAGAAACACTGGACACATCAAATCAAATCCCTTTTCAGTGTCAGCGATGTAAAACCCAAATTCTTCACTACAAAACTGGGACCGCCGCCATTCCGCTATCTCGTCGCTGTCGAAGAATGAACCCCCCCAGACGGAAGTGTCCTTCTCCAGTTCTCAGTGTTGCCAACTCGAGCATCTAGAGCCAACAAAGGGCCTTGCATTTAAAAGACTGAATTACACCATTGTGTAATATCCCAACAACAAAAACACATGACTAACACCTCTAGCTCAAAATTATGTTTAAAGAAAACATGTTTACTACCCATAACTTCTCATCAAGATAGGCAACCATCTACCATCGAATTCTAGATCGTGGGTTGCATACTCAAACAAATGAATTAATCAAGGTTAATTTACAGTGTTCAAACTGAAATTATTAATGTAGCTTTTTCAAATGCTACATTATCACTACTAAAACCTATATCTGTTGCACTCGATACGCTTCAAAGAAACAATGCAATTTTATCAGACGTCGTAGGACAATTTAAAATAATTGAGTAACATTTTGACGAAATTGAAATTACCTTAATGCAAATGCAAATATTTAGATACCGATACGACCAGTGTATCACCTCATACCATTTGCTAGCCTTCATTCTAGACCCTACGAAAACAAAGCATAAATTAACAAAAAGCGAAAAGAATCATGCTTTAGAAGCCGCTAATGAATTATATCCCGAAAGTGGTTTACTACCACTGATTATTAAATTTCTAGCAAAATTTGAGCCTTTTGCCGATATTATGCTTCACGAAGAATTTCTTAAAAACTCAAAATCCTTGGACTGGCGGAAATCCCAAAGAAATATTGATATTATTGACAAATTAGTCCCGATTATCAAGCAACTATTTTCTGCTGCAGCTAGTTCAGCCTCGGCTGAGAGAATATTTTCAACATTTGGTTTGATTCATTCTAAGATTCGAAATCGTTTAGGGACCGAAAAAGCAGCTAAATTAATTTTTTTGTACAAACTTTACAATAATTAACCTAATTTAAAATTTTTGTTTTGGAGTAATTCACGTTTTATTTTCTTTTAGAGTTGGTTCTGTTTAATTTGTTTATGTTTCTGCTTTTAAGTAGGCACCTAATTTATAACGTACATTTAAGAAGGTAACTTTTGTTTCATATGTGTAACCTAACTGTTTGTTCTTTTCTTCCCAGCAAACATTTAAGTATTATTTGACGTCAAGACTACCTAAATTATGTATAATAAATTTAGTCGCAAAATTAGAATTAACCATATTTTGGTAAAATTTACGTTGATGCTACGTGGAATCGACATAAGTGGAGAATAAGACGACGTCGAAATTAAGTTATATCAACTAAAACAGGTAAAATTACACATAAATCTTACTTGTAGTCGCACAGTACATTTGGTTACTAATACCTATTTAGGTAAATTTTACTTGAATTCAACGTCAATTTGACATCAAGTTGACTAGTTTTAGGTAGAATTTACGGATATAGGTGAAATTGAAAATTGACACCAAGTGGAAAAAAAATAAGATTTTTACACTTATTTGGTATTTTTCTCTATAATTAGTCGACATATGGTTGTCAGTCACTTACAAAACTGAAGAGATACCTAAGTCACAATAACAGTACAAGATGAATGACGGTAACTAAAATAAATACAATTTATGAGGAAAGTATTTGCAGTTCTCGCTTATTGAAATCAATGCGCCGAAAATTTTTCCGTGAATAATAGCAGCTGTACTCCATAAAATACTAATGCGCCTCAAAAATATTCATCTATAAGAAAATTTCTATTACCAAATAAAAAAAATATTGTAATATTTTGAGCCGAAAGTATACAATAATTGTTAAATATGAGTTTACTGGTATAATTATGTATTTTCTTAAACTTTTCGTCAGTTTGTTTCCATATACACTCATTTTACAAACTACAATTTGGAATCATACTTCAACTACGCTGAGAAACTATGGCGTCTTGTGCTAATTAGACCTCTAAGTTAAAATTACCATGACAATCTACGTATTTTATAGGTGGAAATTATCACAGGTCAAGTTACACTAAAATTTACGACACTTTGGTTAACTTTACCTATTTAAAGTATTATTAACTCTGTTGTTATATCAAATAATTACTTGTAGATAAATATAACCTAATTATATTACCATATTTTGAATATACTACCTATTGGTAAATTCTACTTATTATGTGTAAATTTTAACTCGACTAGTGTATTGTGTTGACGAGTGAGTTGTCTTAATGCAGCCATATGATATTGCCTTGGTATTCGACAGCGCCCGAAAGTTCTGGAAGCTCGGCTGGCATTCGGCAATGCCCTTTTATTGAAATTCTATAGGCAAATATTTCCACATACTAGAGTGCAAATATAGTGAAGATGTTCTCCTTTAAAAAGACTCGGATGAGCAATCTGGATGCGGAAGTAGTGATTCCTTAAGCGGTGGTATTTTAAATTTGGCATACTTCATTTGTATATTGGCATCACGAATTATCCAACCATGCTAAGTTAATGGCCTCTTTTAATGACTGAAACAATTTTTAGATAATAACTATACCACCTAAGTACCTAATTGTTCAAATAACCTAAATAATATGAATTCTACAAACAGGTTAGACGGAGGTTAGCTTCTGAATTACTATTTTATAGTCAAGTTTATTTTGAAGTCGATTTGCCAGGTTACTGCGACAAAGAGGTTTAAAATGTATTTTTTTAGAGTAACTTTAAGGTCAGTTTAAGGGTAATTGACTTAATTGGTGAAATCAGGTAGATAATCTAGGTAGAATTTATCAATGTTCTCTACCTAATATTACTTCAAAGAAGAGTAATAAAAGTAACCAAATAAGTTGCTATTTAGGTATATATTACGTAGGATTTCCAACAAAATCTACCTAGAAAGATATTCGACTATTAGAAATATTTTTAGTCGCTAAAAAGGTAAATACTACCTAATTATATTACCTATTTCGACCTTATTGGAAATTTACCCTTGAGGTCAATTTTGGTAGATTTTTTTAGTAGTTTTCCACTTGCTGTTTTCGTTAAATTTACCTTCAAAGAAAATTGTGTATGAGGTAGATTAATCGGTATTATTTACGTAAACTTAAATCTAAATTAAGACTAATTGGTCAATTTTTATCGGAGGTCTATTTTTCCAGTTAATTTTACGTTATAATTACTTTGGTAAGTAAATTTGTCTTGTCCGAAGTCGAATTGGAGCTAATTTTGATAAAAATGTTTGCTGGGTTCTTTTTATTTGAATTTTTTGTAATCTGTATTTAGCTTTTAAATAAACTTATTTCAATTTTCTGAACTTTGATTTACTTAGATTATTGGCTTTACACAACATGATTTAAAAAATCAGTTGATTTAAATCACGATTTAAATCAAATTGATTAAAATCGTCGCAACCCTGTTTTACAGTTCTTTAGTTTTTGTACGTTTACCCGCATTTTTAATAAAGCTTTGTATTGTATGGTATTATACGATATTATACACAAATAAATAAAATACGGAATTATTACATCTCTAAAAAAGAGACAAATAATGATATGAGAAGCGGGCTGGGTGTGTTTCATCCTAAATAAAATAGTGAAAAAAAAAAAAATTGAGAAAATAAATTTTCCATATCTAAAATGAAACTTTTTTATTACCTGTTGATATCTTGGTCATCTGTTTTAATTTCAGTTTCTTCATTAACCAAACATTTTTTTTCCTCCATTTCAACATCTCTCTCTTCATGGAATGTTTCTTTTAATTTAAATGTATCATCTTCGTTACCAATTTTTCTCTCATCAGCATTTTCTATTTCTTCACAGAATTGTTCTTCTACTTTAATTTCATCAATTGAGGTATCACCTATCTCAGTTTTTATTTCATCTTTTATTGTAAACTGTAATACACTGCTTAACTCTATTTGACCTTTACTGTTTATATCTAGATTGTTACGATACTTCCCAATTTTGTTTTCTGTAAGAGAACAGGTAGTCACAAATCCAAAACAGTGTTCCAGAGAGCCACAGCAGGAGGGACAGATTACAGGTTTCTCGATGCTGCTTAAATCCTGGCAATCAAAAAATGAATATTGAAAATTATTAAATCGTATATGAAGAAAGCAATACTTGTTTAAAAGTATCAATCAATCATTTATTCATCAATAAAGTTACACTATATATAAAAATACAAAGTTAACTTATTTGACTAGTCAATATAATGGGAAGTAAACGTCTTAATTATAAATAAAATGACAATACACAAGTAAGAAAAAATTAATACATGTAATTGAGACAACACTGAGACAATAACAACAGATTAAAATTGATAGTTTAGGAACTCATTCACCAAGTAAAAGGCTTTCTGTATTAGAAATGTGAATAATTTGTTTTTGCACATAGCAACAGTGTCTGTGCTTTTAAAGAAATTTATTTTATTATAGCATTTAATACCCATATATACAGGGTCATTCTGAGTTGTATGTAGTCTTGCAAAAGGTTGATGTATCATACTACAGTTTCTTGTATTGTGATCATGAATATCGTGCCTTTTGCTGTAGCTATGTATATTCATTCTTGTGTGCATTATAAGCTGGAATACATATAAGCATGGTAATGTCAGTATTTCAAAATCTTGGAATAGTGGTTTGCAACTGATGTTTAAGGGTGGTACGCCAGCCATATGTCTTACTATCCTTTTTTGAATAATAAACGCATTATTTAGATGCGCCGAGGAACCCCAAAAGAGCAAGCCATATTGTAAAGTGGATTGAACCAGTCCATAGTACGGTGTTTTTAAAACTGACTCACTCACTGTTTTCCTAAGATGAAGAATTATATAATCAACTTTGCTAAGTTTTGAACAGACGGTGGAAATATGTTCTTCCCAAATAAGCTTGTGATCAATCGTTATTCCCAAGAACCTAATATTATCAGTCTTCTGTATATATTGGTTGCATGATCTAATCAATAGGCTAAAGTCCGGATTTACATTTTTCGGCAGGAACTGCATGTAGTGCGTTTTTGTTATGTTTAGTAGAAGGCCGTTATCACTGCACCATTGGGAGAGTTCAGTGGAGGCTGCATTGGATTTTTCCACAAGTGTGCTAATATTTGCTTGGCTCATAAGGATATTTGTATCATCTGCATAGAGAATCATTCTGTCAGAACTTAGACATGTGTCAGTGATATCACTGGTGAATATTATAAAAAATAAGGGTCCAAGAATTGAGCCTTGTGGGACTCCAAGGTCATTATTTGTAGTTTGTGATTTAATTCCTTGTATTGTTACTGTTTGTGTTCTGTTATTTAGGTATGAGGTGGCCCATTGATGACATATTCCTCGTACACCAATTCTATATAAATTATCTAGAAGCAGTTGATGATCAACGGTGTCAAATGCCCGACTTAAATCATAGAATAATGCTAATGTATACTCTTTTTTATTTAATGAATTGTATAACGAGTGCAGACAGTCAAAGACGGCAGAATCGGTGGATTTACCACGTCTAAAGCCATACTGAGCCGCTGGTATTATTTTATATTTTTCAACAAAGTTAGTTAGTCTATTCGCATAAGCTGCTTCAAAGATTTTTGCGAACTGACACTGCAAATGAATTAATCTATAGTTGCTGGTCACGAACCTTGATCCCTTATTTTTATATACTGGAATACATTTTGAGATTTTTAGTGTTTGTGGAAAAACACCTGAACAGAATGATTCATTTATAAGATACAATAGTGGACCAATTATGCAACTTCTTACTGCTTTCAAAATGTTGCCTCTTATATCATCTGAACCTGCAGCTGGTTTGGATGCCGTTTTTAAAATAATATCATTTATTTCCTCTGGTGTTGTTGATGATAGATAAAAATTGTGTTCATGATTTATTATTTTAGCATTTTGATAATTTGGTTTAGGACACGAATTTGTTAATCTGCCAAAAATGTCACTAAATATATTCACAATTTCTGTTGTATCAGTTATTGGGGTGTCTTTTTCATTTAGCTTTAATTGTATTTGTTTATTTTTTACATTACCATGTCTAGTCTCATTAATTATTTTCCAGCTTTTTTTCATCATATTATTAGACCTAACTAATCTACTATTATTTACATGTTTTCTATGACTGTAAATGCTACTTTTATATAATGTCTTGAACTCTTTATATCTGGCAGTATAAATTGAATTTTGTAAGCGGCGTGCTAATTTTTCCATTTCGCAAAGTAAACAGGCATAGCAGGATAAGCGTGGATAAATGGCCCCCGATAGGAGAATTATTAAACACTATGTCAATATGTAGGTAGGGTAAATAATGTATCTAATAGGTCAGTCATTAAAGCAAAAAAGGCATGAGTAGAGTAGTACAGTATGCTCGAGTAGGACGTGTTTTAGTATCGTCCTTGGTAAATCCAGTAAATCTATTCAGTCTATTCAGTCAATTATTATTAAACTATTAAATAAAAAACAGGAAGTTCACCTGTATCATCGTTCCGTTAGTTATTATTATTAGTGGAGTTTGAGGAATATATACCAATATGACGGCTAAAAATAAACAAGATATGAAAAGTATTATAAAGGAAGCTATTAAAGAACTGTTAAGTGATGATGAATTTATCGCCAAGATAGCCAAAAAAGTTACAGATAAGGTAGATAAAAAGTTGCAAGAATTGGAAACAAGAACTGCCGTATTAGAACAGGAAAATTGTTACTTAAAAAATAAAATGGTGGAAATGGAACAATATTCACGTCGGAATAATATTAGAATTTTTGGAATACCAGAAGAAAAAGGTAAAAAGGAAAAGGAAACCCTTGTCGGAAAAATGAAAACATTTTTTAAAGACAAACTAAATGTTGAGGTGGAATTTTCGGACATTGAAACATGTCATCATATAGGTGAGAGCAAAGATGGTAAAAAACAAATATTCATAAAGTTTACAGATCACCTAAAGAAAGTCGATATTATGAAACATAGGAAATCACTAAAAGGTTCTAAAATTGTTATAGTCGACGATTTAACCAAGGAAAAACAATCGCTGTACAAAAAAGTATTACAAAAATTTGGGAAAACTAATGTCTGGACATCAAATGGTAACGTAATGTTGAAAGTAAAAGATGGAGTAACTGTTATAAAAAATGAGTCTGATTTGGAAGAATACGAGTGATTTTAGTACATAATTATTAGGTTAGTGATTTTACTAGGGATAGTTACTGATATTTCTTTACACAAGTATATTGTATTGTCTTTTTTTTCTTATTATTATATTACACATTCTTTGATAACTAGACTTAATTAACTATTTTAAATAATTGGGGATAACTTAAAACATTATTTTAATTATTGGCATTGAGTGAACACATCAAACGATTTACTTTTTATTCCTTTGCTCCGTATTTGTTTCTTATAAGTATAAATAAAAATAAATAAATATATATAAAAACTAAAATAGGAACTGTACTTTTTATGTATTGGTATCTTATCTGAAAATGACTAGTAAAATAATTAAAGTGGCACATTTAAATGCTAGATCTCTTATTTCCAAATTTAATGAATTTAAGCACTTTTTAACGATTAATAATATTTCAATAATAGGAGTGTCCGAGACGTGGCTCGCCTCCGGTATTACTGACAATATGATTTACATTGATGGTTACTCTTTAGTAAGGTGTATGATCGCGGTAGTAGAGGAGGGGGGTCTGCCTTTATATTCAAAATAACCTTAAATATAATACAATCGACTGTATGCAAAATATCACCGAGTGTTTAGAGCAGGGATGGATATGTATCAAAATTAATAGAAAGACGCTGGGAATCAGAATTATCTACAGGCCGCCTAATTCACAATTGCAATCATTTTTGGAAACCTTTGAGGAAACGTTAGCCAGTGTTTATATGCAGTGTGATAATCTAATTTGCGTCGGAGATTTTAATATCAATCTACTATACATTTATAGTAATAATGCCGCGCAGTTTGATACTTTACTAAGTGGAATAGGCCTAAAGCAAATTGTTAATGAACCCACTCGCATAACTCAAAATACTGCCTCTTTGATAGACTTTATAATTGTTGATAATTATTTAAGTTATGGTAACTGCAATGTTAAGGATATCTCGAATATATCGGATCATTCTGCAGTTATCTGTGACATAGAAGTAGACGTTAGTAAAATAGATCCAATTGTAAGAAGTTATAGAGATTTTAAAAGATTTAATTTAGACAGTTACGAGAACGGCTTACGTGAAATTCCATGTCATCAAATTTATGATCTAATGGAAGTGGATGATAAGGTAAGGTTTCTAAATGACAATTTAATTTTTTTAATGAATCTACATGCTCCAATTAAAACTTCAAGATTTACAAAACCTCCATCCCCATGGATTACAGACAACATAAAATTAATAACGAATTTACGAGACAAGGCTCTAAGTAAGTTCAAAAAAACCCAAAATATAAATCATTGGAATTATTATAAAGAACTTAGAAATTATACCACTTTTGCAATTAGAACCGAAAAAAGACGCTACATGGAACACAAATTATTAAATTCAAATAACAAACAGTTATGGAACATAGTTAAACAGTTCGATATGAACAACAATAATAGAAGCCAAATAATTTCAAATTTTAACCTTAACGAAATCAAGGAATATTTTTCAAATGTATGTTCTACTAGAGAAGAACCTAATAAAAATTTAATAGATTTTTACAATAATAACTTAAAATCAAATAATCTGAAACTGTTTAAACTAATCGAGGTCACAGAAATTGAAGTTTTAAAGGTCATAACATGTATTAAATCTAAAGCCTATGGAATTGATGGTATAAATATAGTAATGATTGAACTTTCTTGTCCATTTCTATTGCCATATATAACACACATAATAAATTTTTGTTTTAAGCACTCGGTATTTCCGAAACAATGGAAAGAGGGTAGAGTTACACCTATCCCAAAAGTAGATTCCCCTAAGGAAATAAAAGACCTCCGCCCAATTACTGTTCTACCGGCTTTATCTAAGGTAATAGAAAGGATAATTGAAGGACAATTACGTCACCACTTAATAAAATATAACTCCTTACCACCTAATCAATCAGGTTTTCGTCCAGGTCACAGCTGTGGAACTGCACTTCTTAATATAACCGATGATATTATTCAAGAACTGGACAAAAAAAATGTTGGAGCCTTAATACTACTTGATTATACTAAAGCTTTTGACATGATCAATCATGACATATTACTTGCAATACTCCACTTTATAGGTTTAAGTCAAAGCACTATAATGCTATTCAAAAATTATTTAGAGGGTCGCACACAAAAAGTGATATTATCTGGGGAATCATCAGAGAGTTATGATGCTGTCAGAGGGGTTGCTCAAGGGTCAATCTTGGGACCACTTTTATATACGATCTATACATGCAACTTCCCCTCTGTTCTTAATACCTGTAATTATCATATGTATGCAGACGATACGCAACTATATCACTTTTTTGATCGTAATAGTATTGCAGCTGAATGTCAAAGTATTAATAACGATATAAAAGCTTTGGTAAATCTTTCCAAACAACACAATCTTATTCCACAAAATCTTCGGTTGTATTATTTGGTAACCTCTCGGAAAAAGACATGGTGATTGAACTGGGAGAGGATAAGATAGAGGTGGCATCTAAAGCAAAAAATCTAGGTATGGTTATAGACAATCAACTCAGATTTACGGATCATGTTTCTCACTTACTAAAAAAGTCTTATGGCAAACTAAGAATGATGTATCCTAACAGACACACTTTAAACAGAAAATCAAAAATAATTTTATGCGATTCTCTTGTCCTTTCTCAGTGCAATTACTGTGACTTTGTTTATGGGCCATGCCTTACATCAAGAGATTCTAAAAGAATACAAATCTTACAAAACTCATGCTTAAGGTTTATATATGGTATACGTAAATACGATAGAATATCACATATTCTAACTAAAGCCCATTGGCTGGACATGGCTAGTCGTAGAAAACTGCATGCTTATATACTATATCATAAAATTTTAACTAATCATATTCCGGCATATCTTCATAATAAAATAAGATACAGAACAGATATTCATAATATAAATATAAGACGTAAGGATGCATTAACTATTCCTCAGCATAAATCCTCACTGTTCCGAAGATCCTTTGTATATAATATAGCCGCACAGTTAAACGAGTTACCAAAAGAGTGTAAGTCTCTGTCAGTAAAACGGTTTCGTACCTTTGTTCTCAATCTGTTACATAAAAAACAAGAGCCGCACTAATAGTGTTTGTGTGTTCATATCTGTTCATTTTTATTGTAGTAACATATAGTGTTAAGTATCCCCAATTATGTCATAGCCCAAATTCTGTTAGAAGCATATATCGTTTAGTTATACACTACTTTTTGTCTCTACTTAAAATTTATTTTCGTAATGTAAGTACCTGAGGCCAAAGTGGAAGAGCAGTGAATTTCAACTGAACTTGCGCCTTTTAAACTTATATATTGCATAAAATAAATATACACATATATGTACATTACCTGGGAAAACATTGTACTATGCATTTATATTTTGTTTAATAAAATTGTTTATTATTATTATTATTATTAAAAATTACGAAAGATTTTAATTTTTGAGACAATATTGGAGGAGAAAAAAAATAATGAATCCGATTTTGCACCCTTTTCCGCCCCCCGGAACATTGTTTAATTAACAAAAAATGTTTGTTTTTAACAACTTTTTGAAAAAAATTCCTATATTTATGCAAACCTTGGAGAACATTTTAATAATTATTATTACACATTTTCCATCAAGTTTGCACCCTGCTACGATGACCGGAACATTGCAAATAGTTGTTTTTTTCTTTATAATGAAATATTTCGTTGAAAAAAATTGCGAAAGTTATGCAAATGATTGTTTACGCGACAGAGTAGGGTCACAAACCTGCTTGTAATTTTGCATAAATTTCTTCTTCTTCTTTCACAATTTTTTTATCTGGCACGGACACGATTTTAACGTTTTAAACAATAAGTAGGGGTCTAAATAATTGCGAAAGTCTTAAAATTAGGTTGCAAATGTTTGTAACAGCAGTAAATGATATAATCTGAATTTGCAACCTCGTAAATGTCCCGGAAGTTAATGAAATTACCTATTATTTAAATAATGAAGCTTGACTTAAAAAAATTGGAAAATAGGTGCAAATTTCATATAGCACTCTAATAATGTATATAAATTCTCCTATGAATTCGTTTATAATTTCTGAAAATAACGTAATCAGAAAAAGAGAAAATTTGCCACATCTTGGTTAAAAATGAGAAGGCATCTAACGAAATTATTTCATCCATCTAGCCTGTGTACAAAGGGGTGATATTAACTAGCTTTCTTATAATTATATAGATATCTGTTTGCCTACTCTTTTTTCAAATAAAAAACCGACTAAACATTATGATTCACTTTTTACTTCTTGAAGAAATATCGTGAAATCGACCGTCTTTGAGAAAAAAAAAAATTACACATGACTAAGTGATCAATCAATATCGACGAGCAGGACTGTATTAGTCTAAACGTTAAGTAGGCTGATGTCGAATTAAAATTTGTTCGAGATGTGTCAAATTTCAACTTCTTTCGATTATATTATTTTCACATAGAAATTAAAAACCGTTTTATTTACATCCTTTTAAGCGGGTGTAGCTGGACAGGAAAGGCTTACTTTGAAAAATAACATATGAAAAACTAACTTTAATTTTCAATAATGACTTGGTGATTCTGAAGTTTTTACTTTTCATCGCTTGTGCTAAGAAAACTTTTGGTTTCAGGTGAAATTTCAGTATTGCTAAAACTAGTACTCCTCAACGTTTTGAATTCCCAGAACCCAACTATCATGTTTACATGTTAAATCATCATTTTTAAAGGCGTCTGTCGATCTGGCTGTTTGTCTGTCCGGAGAAATAAGCGTGACACATGGGCGCAGTATCTAAAGAAACGATTAGACGAGTGTATATACAGTTTATTCCGGACAATAAGCGATGAAAAATTTCGCAAGTTGAGCTCGCTGTCACTTCCGGTTGAGCTGAAAATAATTGAAAATTGTTCTAGAAAAACGCTTAATTTATAAATACTGCTGGAAATATGAGAGACATGAAAAGTTGAACGGTTGTTAATAATTTATTGTGCATATAAAAGAGGAAATAACAATGGTTTATAAACAAAAGCTTATTTGATATATGCAACAATAGGACACATCATTGCATTGCTTTTTTCAACTTTGCCCTTAAAAAACGTAAGAAAAATTTTCAAAACAATTTTAACCCTCAGAGCTGGTTACGAAAATTAAAAATGATTAAGTGCAGTGAAAATTTTTATACAAAAACCCTCCTTACTAGTACATAGCTCTGCAGCCAGAAGTTCATCTCGAGGAGGGAAGCGTTAATTTTTAATCAAAATAAATTGTTTGCGTGCAGTTCTGAAATTTTGTATAGTTATAGTTTTTAACGGGAGAAATTGTGTAAAATTATTGCCAGAAGTCTAGGTCGGAGATTAAACGTTGCCAGAACTCGGTAAAGTTGTAAGAAAATTGTTCAAATTATTAAAATTTGACATTGGTCAAGGTGCGGTTCTGGCGATTTTGTTTTTATATTTAAAATCTCCCTATTTGAAATTTCAGCCCACCCCGATCGTAGCCCATTGCGTTAAGCGACGACATTCACAGCGGATTTCTCGGTCGAATCCTGTAGGGCGTACTTTTTAAAATTGTTTTGAACTTTTTGGATGATATTTCTTATCCTAAAATTATATAGCATTTACTTATTTCTTTCTACAGTTAAAATATATAACTGCACAAAATTTCAGAGCTATACTCAAAGATTTTATTTTACTTAAAAATTAACGCGTTTGGCCGCCCGCCCACGCTTGCCTCCCCGGGATGGACTTCTGGCTGCAGAGCTGTGTACTTTTCAGCTAGTAAGGAGGGTTTTTACATAAAGATTTTTACCATTCAAGCTTTCTTTTTATTTTTAGCTATCCTACATTTTAAACTTATTGCCTAGGTGTATATAAAGTGCACATATAAAACATATAACAAGATTACAGACTATTTTATTGATACATAAAAACAAGTACTGAGGGCCGCTTAACGCATATTAGTTAGTGCGTGTCTGGGCGGAACAAAAATAATCCTTTATGAACACGTAGAAAATAAAGCAAAAAACCTCCTCAAAGCAAATAGGTCGTTAGTTAAAAAAACGGATAATTTGATTTTTATTTATTTAAATCATGTTCGGCATTAACAAATGGATTGCAATTTGCACACATAATTAAAATAACAATGAATTTGCAAGTTTTTCTGGAATTTTTTTTATGCTGATGAAATTTAAATAAAATTGCGAAATATCTCACAAGGAAAGCAAACATAGATTTTCTTACTTTTTATTGGGTATTTTGCCACTGAAAAATATTTAAAATTTTTAATGAAAAAACCTCTGCGACAAACGGATCAGACAGAGGTTGGTTCTTGAGTAGTACTTGACTGTTTCAAAAAGTCTCACACCTAAAAATATATAAACTAGAACAATGTTATAAACTAAAAACTGAAAATCAAAGCTATAGGTAGTTAACGTTTCGGAAGAGAATCTACTTCCGTTCTCAAAACTTTTTTGGCCGTCAACCATGACAGTTCTTTGTTTATGTATTTCCATAGTCACGTGAGACATTAAATTATATTTATCTTATTTTTACTTACTTCGTCTCTAAGGATGGGCAACCAACTAGTTCAAAAATCTATTGAATAATTAGAAACGCATCTATCCTCGTTTAATAAAATAATTGCGGATTCTTTAAGTTTTCTTTTAGTTCCGTTGCTCTCTTTTTCCAAAATCTTCGCCGAGTCCCATTTAATTCTATGATTACTATCCCATGCGTGTTCACAAACTTCTTGATAAAACTGATCTTAGCGTGGAGCCCGTTTGAAAAACCGTTCGTACGGAAAACCTATTCCCAATTTTTCGTAATTTATCCGATAAACCATGTATATATAGAAATTACGCTAGAAGGGGAGAATTTGAAACAGCTGTCATATATGTTTTTGGAAATAAAGGGCAAAGTTCAACATATTTATCAAAGTTAGCAGAAAAGATTATTGAAATGCAATTACGTGAATATCTGGATAGAAATAATATTTTGCCCAATGTACAATCAGGTTTCCGCCAAGGATACAGTTGTTGTACAGCATTATTAGATATAACTGACAACATTAGCTAAGCTACTGATAAGGGAGAATGCACAGCCCTAGTCTTACTTCACTTTACTAAGGCCTTCGACACCATTAACCATACTATTTTGGTGGCTATTATGACTTCGTGTGGAATAAATGCCGAGGGAACTCAACTACTCCAGTCGTACTTACAGGGGCGTACTCAGAGGGTTAGGTTGCGAGGAAAGATTTCTGACGAGACATTACTGACACGAGGTGTACCACAGGGCTCAATTCTAGGTCCTCTGTTGTTTACAATCTACACCAGCCAGTTTGCCAAATCTATCGAGCATAGTGCGATACACATGTATGCCGACGACACTCAATTGATTAATTCTTTTAATGCCCGAGAACACCTAGATGCGTCGGAAAAAATTAATTGTGATTTGAAGGAACTCTCTAGAATATCTACAGAGCATTCTCTCATACTTAATCCAATGAAATCAGCTGTCCTCTTATTTGGTGAACAAATGGATTGTATTCATCTACAACACGATATGAATATTGACGTTGAGCATGTCACAATTGAGCCGTCAAGTAGTTAAAAAAATCTTGGACTAATTTTAGATAGGTCGTTGAGGTTTCAGGAGCAGACAACAAAAAATATCCAAAAGGCCTACACTGCTCTGATGCTATTATACCCTTACCAATCTTATTTGACAAAAAACACGAACATAATGCTTTGCGAGACGCTGGTGTTATCACAGTTCATATATTGTGCTTCTGTCTATGGACCATGCTTAGACACAGATTACCTAAGCAAAATACAGGGGGTTCAAAATTCTTGTATCCATTTCACATGTGGTATTAGAAAATATGACCATGTGTCTCATAAGCTCAACGAATTAAATTGGTTAAATATAAAAGATCGCCTTAAAACCTATGCCCTTTGTTTGTTTCATAAAATTATATTATCTTGGTCACCTCCCTATTTATATAACAAAATACCGTTTCAAAGTGGTGTTCACAATATTAATATAAGACATAAAGGTCAATTGACACCTCCTCCTCACAAAACGTCTTTTTTTGAAAGGAGTTTTCGATATACCATTTATAAGCTATACAACTCTATCCCAGATAGTTTGAAGGTTCTCACGAACGCTAAATTTAAAATGAACATATATAACTATTTTTACGTGTATTCACCACTTAGGAAACACCCTGTATGAATCCGTGGGTTCTAAAATAATTTTAACAAGGGGTAAACCACTAATACTTTATTTAATAATTTACTGACTATACAATACTTCAAAATAACCTTTACACATTGTTTACTTGATATTAAACCTCACTTTTGTTACCGAACGTCACTTTTCAACTTCTTCACTTTTATAAAACTTCCTCTCCTGCGCCGGTAATCGCTCCTCTGAAATTACCTCTAGATCCATCCAGAAACAATCAAGAATCTTCTCTCACCGCACTCTAGAAAACTCTATTTCTTTCTACAAGTTTCCAGTCACTCACTATTAGGCATAGGCGTATCAATCTCTAGTTTCAAGGGGGTGTAATACATAACACTGCCCCCTCCTTAAGCCTGATCGTCCCGATTAGGCAATTCACAATTATCAGTGTATTTCGCCAGTCTATCCAAATGCACGATCTTCATCCTGGACTTTCTGCTTTGCTGAATCCGATAGACGACATCATTAATTCGGGTAATAACAGTGTCCATCCCAAGGTGATTTCAGTGACTTTCCTTTCCTTCGTTGCGGGTTGTACAGCCAAACCAACTCTCCCACCTTGATGAACCCTTTTGGACTACCCTTCCAGTCGTATCGAGACTTCATTCGGTCACTGGCTGGTGACGGCCCCGCTATATCGTTAGCCGACCTCTTGAAAGGAGCTCCGGCGTTATATTGCTTCATTGCACCCCTACTTCTAGTCTTCTACCAAGCCTCCACATCCTGACGACTTTTTATCCAATAAAATCGTTTTCAAATTTTCTTCAGGGTCTTTTTAACACCGAAGTGTCCATCGGATGTTCCATTGTGCACTTCCTGAAGCACCTTTGCTACTCGACACCTGGGAATCACTAGTTGCATAACCACCTGTTTTCCATCTGGGCTTTCCCATGCTCTCCGCAACAGCCCGTTCATAACTTTCAGTGAGTCCCACTGCGCCCATAGCTTCAGTCCCACTCTTTTGTCCTTCCATTTCGGACGAGTTCCCCTTTCTTTGGCTCTCAATACAGGTCCAATTTCCTCATCGTTCAGTTGGTCTTGTCTGAGCGCTTCATCTGTCCTGTCATCCGGTACTTCCACCTTCACAGTGTTGACTGCTCCCCTGACCTGCAGTTTCTCCTGGTGACAGTACCTGCAATCCGTTTTGCACCCTCTTTCGGACAAAATGTCTGCATCTCTCCGAGGTTTCGTTTTATCGTTATATCCTTGTAGTGGTGGTCTTCTCGTAATGCTCCGAAGCTGGCAAATCTTCACTTCTCTAGGGGTACCATGTTCCTTATCTGACACAGCCTCACTGGTACCAGCTTCCCATAGTTTTCCCCTCGGCTTCACAGCATCGGCTTCTACTCTCTCCAAGCTCCTCCATGGACATTCTAGCTGGATATGTCCTCGTTTTCCGCAACTGTAACATTTCATACGCCGTCCACTTGGCCTTCCACTACTTCTATTCTGAGTCTCTTGAACCTTTCCAGCATTCACTTTCCTCGACTTCCGATGTCGACAGTTTCGTTTGATATACCCTGCTCTGCCGCAGTTGTAACATTTAATAAAACCCCCGTTTGGCTTTCCTTGTCTTCCTGCAGTATCCAATTTAGCCTGTAGTTGAGTAAACATTTTCTCCATCTTGGTCAACGTAGGGCTTTGGTTCTTGATTTCTGGCTCAGATTCTTCAAGCGTCATAGCAATTTTCTTGTGCTAAATAAAGATTATATTATTATTATACTCTTGACTTTGGAGTATCTCTATAGATGGCTTCTACTTCCAGCGCACGCACCAAAGCCTCACTACTAGTGTTATATCGGGATAGCCTGAGGACTCGCCTGATCTCCTCGTCCCTTATCCCATCTAGGAACGCCCCTAGTAGCACAACATATTGGACCAATATATAATCCATATAGGACCAATTTATGAATATTGGTCCTACATGGATTATATATATTGGTGCAATATTGGTGTTACTAGGGGCCCCCACTGTCAGTTGCTCTTTAAATTCTCTTGGCGCATTAGGATATGCTAAATGTGCCGGTCTTTCCACCGCAGCTTCAAATTCTTGCAGACTCTCTCCAGCTTTCTGAACGCGCAATTTCAGCTGGGTCTGGTATACTTGAGCAAGGTGTTGATCGCTATATCATAGATCTAAGGCAGCTTCTAAAGCTCTAAAGTTTCGTTGTTGGTCTACTAGAATTGTCTGGAGCAACTCCAATGCTTGGCCTCTTAAAGCCACGATTAATGCCTAAGCCTTCTCTTCGTCGTTCCAGTTGTTTGAACTCGCTGCTGCCTCAAACTGTGGCAAAGTCATCCAGGAATTTTGACCATCAAAGGAGGGAAGTGTTAATTGCTGGCCTGATGATACCGCTTGCTGGTTTCCTCTTTCCCTCAACTGTTGTTTAAGTTGGTCTATTTCTCTCTCTACCTGGTGTATTTTCTCTTTGACTTCATTTACTTCTCCTTTGACTTCTCTTACCTCTTGTCTAACTCCACTGACTTCCTCCGCTACCTTACTTTTGAGTTCTTCAGTGACGGCAAATATGGCACTCTGTTGGCCTTCTATAATTTTCCTTAGTTCGTCTCTATCTTTTTGTTGTTTAATGTTCAAGTCTTGCACGATTTTTCTCAATTCTTCCTGACGTCATTTCTGTTCTTCTTGATGTCGTTTCTTTTCTTGTTTTTCTGCATGACGTCGTTTCTCTTGATCCTCAAGAATTTCCCTTAATTCTTTTTGACGCTTTTGTTCTCTCTCTTGTCGTTTTCTCCCTTGTTCTTCTTTCTCTTCTTGGCGTTTTCTTTCTTGGTCTTTTTTTTCTTCCTGGCGTTTCTTTTCTTGATCCATCATCAATCATCTTTTGCATTTGGGCGAATAAATCCTGTATTTGTTTTTCGGATGCCATGCTTCTGGTCGTTACTGACTCTACAGTACTTCAAAATAACCTTTACACTTTGTTTACTCGATATTTAACCTCACTTTTGTTACCGAACGTTACTTTTCAACTTCTTCACTTTTATAAAACTTCCTCTCCTGCGCCGGTAATCGCGCCTTACATACTCTGAAATTACCTCTAGATCCATCCAGAAACAATCAAGAATCTTCTCTCACCACACTCTAGAAAACTCTATTTCTTTCTACAAGTTTCCAGTCACTCACTATTAGGCATAGGCGTATCAATCTCTAGTTTTAAGGGGGTGTAATACGTAACAGTATTTTCTCAATGCATAATAAGGATACTCTATACTTGATTTCATTCTCGGTTTGTGTACTCAGTATATGTTGTCTTAAATATCCTAATCTTGTGTTTATTTTTTTAATTATTATTAGTTAATTATTATTGCTAGTTTCATCTAGCTTAGTATCAAGGGTTAAGTGAGTGAACTTCCTCTTGTATTTCCCATGGTTGTTTAGTTATTATGTAATAAGTGTGTATTTATAATATTTTTATGTTTGTTTTGTATCTGTTTACTTATGTTGTAAATTGTTCTTTCTGTGGGAAATAAAGACATTTATTATTATTATTATATGCTGCAAAACGGCATATTTTATATATAGGAACAGACACACTTGTTACAAACGTTTGCAAAATTTACATTTTTCTTGAAATCATTGTCACTATGTAACCCATTTCCTTTTGTTTAACATTATATACCTAACCAAAGTTGTATTGTTTAACATGATAAATAGTGATACATACCAATTCAGGAAGACATTGTTTGATTATTTTCATAAGGTCTCCCTCTCCAGCATCAAGGCGCATAGAAAAATATTTTTTTACTGGACTCACGCACAATCCACATACATCTTGATCTTCCGAAATTCTAGTAGCATTTTCATTTTTTCTAAAATAGACCTCTTTTAGATCTAGTTTTACACTGTCCTTGTCATTAACAAATGGGAATATGTAATCATGTGCGTAGAAGCACACTTTTTTAAAATCAAAACATTTTGTAAGCATTTCTGTACAGTTTATACACATCACGGGCGCTCGAATTGCAGTTATAAAATCCTAAAACAAAATTCGACTAAAACATCACAAGGCCAGGATGCGTTATAAATATTAAATTTAATGAAATTTATTCATATGTAAACTTCCGTTTTCTTACAGCTGGACGACATTTTCGACTTACTATTTTTGGAAGAACTATATCCAAGACACTGTTCATATCATCTCCTATAACCATAAAATCATCGCATATTTTTAAACAAATTCCACATATCTTTTCTTCCGTCCCCATTTTCTATTGAAGATGAACAGGAAAAAAAATTACGATAAATTTACAACAAAAAGTAGAGAATTAACTACTTATTTTATAATAGCCGACTTTTCGAAGTTGCTCTTTTGGTTTTTGTTTTTAGGAATAATAGAAACAATTGAGATTTTGAGAATATTGAGATAGAGATGTGTAACACCAACACCACCTATAGGTGGTGTTGGAAACACTGTGTTGAATGGCGCTTTGGTGATGACCAAAGAGTTTAATAACTAGAGAAGACAAGCCGTCGATTTGTCGGGAATCGCGATTTGGTTGTCTTGGAGAAGGTACGCTCTTCGGCGTTGTCGCAGACCTCGTACCCTCTCTCTCCACTGTTTTACAAAGTAACACAGCCTTACCCGGCGCGCTTTGATTTCACAAATACCGTCAATTTTGAATCTTTGTTTTGAATAGCGTTCTGCTTTATTTACAATTTCACGTGTTTTGTCAAATGCATCTTCTGTTTATAACGTTTAATTTGTATATTAGTTAATTATTTTTTTGTGACAATAGTTTATACTTGCAATGTTTGTAGAAAAACTGTCACCCATAAGTCCCAGGTTGGTATACACCTATTGTCATCTGTCATTCATTGTATTGCAATCGTCACCTCCCCTCATGTACTGTGCGACAAAGAGAGAACGAACTGTGTGAGAAGGATGAGAAGTCTACAGCCTATCGCTGCTTATACATTACGCTTATGGAGCTTGTCTCCTCTATTTGTTAAACTCTTTGGTACTGACACCTATTGGTGTATCACATGTGTTGAAACATCTTATATAAGGCAGTGACACCACAGCTCTGGACCCCTATTCTCCAGCTTAAGAGAAGGGAATGTTCCTCGGAGGGAAGGGAACAATCACATCACCTATCCTTTCTCTGGGTTGTTAAGTTCCGTATTCTTGAATGCAGCAACGGTGATCTCGCTATAGGCCTACGTTGCCATATTTAAGTGGAGTATTTGATCTACTTTTATGTTGATCAGCTCTATTCTAAACGAAACTAACCTCGTTTTCTGGTTGGGTCTACTTTTTGGTGTTTTGTTAATTTTCCTATTCCTGCTATATTATAAGAATGGAAAAGAAGAAAAGGGCATTACCTGTTATAAAATCGCAGAAGGAAATCTTAATAGAATATATGGCAAAGCATCCCGAATTGCGTAGTGGCCGTTTCAGCCCAACATTTACCTTCCAAAAAGCGAAACAATTGTGGAATGAGTTAGCCGACACTTTAATTGCTATTCCAAGCGGTTCTCAAAAGGACTGGCGACAATGGCGCAAGGTAAGTAAGCTATATATATAGTTGTATATATTTCTTTATAAAATTAATATGTTATACATATACCACATGGATATTATTAACACAGTGATGGACGTCTCAAGCTTCATTTCTAGTTCCAAAGTTGCTCTATTATATTTAATTTGTGAATAGAAAAGTGTTCCTTAATAGTTTACACATAACAATGTATCATAAATACATATCAATGAAATTACATATCCATATAATTTGAGAGAGCCTTTTAGAAAGAAAAATACCTAGATTTTATTTACGATGTACCCTTTACTTTTGCCTAGTATAATCCACTAGATATACTGATAGTTCTTTAGCCAATAGCTAATATTGCAATCCAAGCATCAGTCTCTTAGACCTCCAATATAAGTTATGTAATTGCTTTTAGACATGGCAAGATTACAAAAAAAATATTAAATCCAAAGCTGCCCAGTCGAAATATTATACTAATCAGACAGGTGGTGGGCCTCCCGATCTGGAAAATTTTGATCCTGAGGAAAGTCAGGTGTTGGATTTATTATCCAAAACAGAAGTGGAAGGAATTTCTAATGTGAGGGAATCGGAAGTTCAGTTTGATTTTACAAGCAATATAGATACACCGCCTACATCAAATGAAAATAAAGAGAATGTAAGTTCAAACAGGTAATTATAATGATAGGATATTGTAGGTACTCTCATATTTCATTTGGTTATTTTCACTTGTACATAGTTATAGGTATTGAGATGAACTCTTAAATGTGTTTCAATCAAATGAGAAATGTTTTAATAAAATGAAATTGTTAAAAAACATTATTTTGGGTATTTACAGATAAACATACATTCGGTACATTTCAAAGCCAAGAATTATTAAAAAGCACAAAGAAAATTAGTATAAAACTTCACTCATCGCATGCAAGTCTTAACAAATAAAATATTTCCTTCTACTTTCGACTGATTAAACCACTCTTGGCTTTGAAACTTAACGAATGTTTGTTTGTGATGGTGTAAGGCACTTTTTATGAAAAAATAAGGTAAATTAAACGATTTTGTCATTTTGTGGCTTTTGAATTAGATAAATTTAAAAAAATGGTAATAACAAAAACGATTGATAATTTATACTGAAAACGTTATTTGAATCTTTTTTGATACAATGAATATTTTGTGTTTCAGGTAATTTTTCAAACTGACATCTGTGATCTGGCCATTTCAGAGAATGTTGAGATATCAATGGATCAGAACAGTGAACCATTTGAAGAGGATCATACCTATAATATATATCATCCATCACCATCAACAAGTAGAATGAAAAATACTCCCCAAAAAATGACTAAAACACGTAGACTAGAAAATTCAATGAAATTGTCGCATGGTTTATTAAAAAGTGTTAACAAAAAGGATGAAATTTTGGAGAATTATTATAAAAATAAAATCGAATATTTAGAACACAAAAAGATACATAATTTACAATTAATAGAAATTCAGAAACAGAATCTAGAAGTAAACAAAAATATATTGCAAACATTAAAATCATTGTATGAGCTTCACACGCAAAACGTGTAATATCACTATATTTTGGATTATTAAGGTTTATAGATCGTATTTATTTATTTTATGTTGAAAGATGAATTAAGTTTTACATTTTGTTTACCTTCTTTTTGTTAGAGATAATACAGGGTTATATTTAAAGAAATAAAATAAATGTTACATAATAGAGGCATATTTTATTCAAATAAACACAAAGATAAAAATACTTTATAATATAATGGACATTTAAAACATTTGATGACACAAAGATATACAAATATAAAAACCCGTGGGAGCAGAAGAAATTACTGTTTTAAGAAAATGCTCCATTGTGTATTGTTTATAATTTATTATTAGTGCCATATTCATGATTTTTTATATTTGTTGGGTATTTTGCCACTGTGTGAGAGATTTTGTAATAGAAGTATTAACTCCATTAAGATTTTGTATTTTTTACAAAAATATTGCAACTAACATTGTAATAATTAGGTAACATTTATAATTATGTGAGCGCCACTCTATCTTATGCAAACTTATAGAATCAGGTACAGGTCAGTTACTAAAATGAACTCTAATTATTTCTCTCTGTAATCGTCTTCCTGCTATTAAATCTGGATTCACTCTTGCCAATATTTCATCATTTTCTTCGATGATGTTTTCATGTCCTGCATACATAACAAAATCAAAATCAATGTTCTCATCATCAGGCTCTGGTACATTATTATCAATACACATGTTGTGCAATATCACACATGCAATTACAATTTTGGCTGCCGTTTCAGGTGTGTAATGTAGCACTCTGTGTCGAAGTAGACACCTAAATCTGTTTTTTAACACACCATTACATCTTTCAATAATACTTCTGACACTTTTTAATCGATTATTCATTCTCTCTTCAGGGCCAGGTATTGGATTTATAATCACTGTTTGTAACCAAGGTCGTAATGGGTATCCTAAAATGAAAACAAAAATAATTATTACTTTTAATGTCTCAGGCAAAGATAATCATCAGATACTCCCCAGAGTTAAATTTGACGGTAAATTTTTTTAAATTCTTAAGTTCAATATTTTACAATAAAAGAAAGAGTTATTTATGATGCATAGAGTCAACCCTTCTGGGTCAACTGTAGGGAGAATATATGCCGTGGATGCACACTAGTTTTACAATACCAAACAGGCCTATGGTTTTAACAATGGCAATCAGTGTCAAACTTTTTGGGATAAAACGAAAATGGGAATTATCCACAACTTTAACTCTGTCTTGCAAAAAGTTTGACGACTGTCAATGTTAAAAATTTCACAAAAAACAGGTATCCTATAGTTAATTGCACAAAATTAAAAAACAGTATTTTTTTTCATACTCACCTGAATCACCTATAAGAAAAAAATGTTCTTGATCATATATTCGGTACATATTTTCCATAACTGTAGAAATGTTGGACTGTCTCCATATAAAAGAATCATGGGTACTACCAGGGTAACGGGGGTTCACATTCATTATTTTTAGATTTTCATCACATACCTACAACACACAGATGGATCACACATGTACTTGGTACTAGTGTTTTAACAGTAGGTACAATAAGCAACAAATCACATTTGTGTGAAATTTGTAAAATCAGCCAGAGGCGCTTCTTGCTGATTGCGAGTTTAGCAATGTCATTTTGCCATGTGTTGCATACAATATTTTTTTTCTACAACTGTGTGGTTATTGCAGATTTATGTCGTATTATAGGCAAATTTAAGAAAATTTTGCATACCAACTGCACATTCAATGAATGATATCTTTTCCTGTTCACAAATATATGTTCATCCTCATTGGGTGCTACGATGGCAACATGTGTACAGTCTACACTTCCTACCACCCCAGGGAAACGATTTTTTCTATAGAACCTAAATTATTATAAAATTATGTAAGTTTTGTCCAAATGCAATAACCAGCTAAAGAATTATATTTTGAAATTAGATTCCTAATTTTATTCATAATTTTTTTGCATACATAATATGTGGTAAAAAGATACTTTCATCAAAGCTCTTATTCATTCTAAATACCTTGTTCTCAATTGCCGCAATTCATTAATATTTCGTGGAAATTTAATAAACCTTCTCTTTACTTGTTCATTATTTAGAGCACTCGTAACTTCATTAATACTCCAACTTACACTGGCTTGGCTAACACCAGTGAAAATATTTCTTCCAACCCCTTCTTGGTATGTACCATGCCCATAAAAGTGTAAAGCTATCAGAATCTGAAAAAGAGGGTAAGTATGTTGTAGAACTTCATTTGATCAATTCATAGGGAAGTGTATGATTTATCTATATAGACCATATACAGCTGGAAAGTGAAAAGAAAACTATATGTACCTTTGTTTCTATAGTGAGGGCAGATTTTCTTGACGGAGGTTCTAGAAATGGAGTCAGTATGTTATTACCTGCAGAGTTATATCTTTAGTTAGCCGGAAATTTTTTATATAATTTGCATCAGACAAATTGAAAGCATTCTCATTTCTAAAAAATGTTCTTTGCGGCTGAAGAATATCTTCCTCGGCTTCAACTAAATCATCAAATATCTGATTGACAATTAATGCGTCTTCTAAATCCATTTTCAAATTACAAAATCTTGATTTTTAGCAGAGAATTTTTTAGGTTATACGTTTATTATTTTGTTTATTTATTATATTTAATACACAACGCGCATGCTTCTCCCAATATGATCAGCGTTCTACTACTCTCAACCATGAGAAGCGCGTTCTCCTGATTTTCAGGCGAAGTGATCCTTCTCTCAATTTCAAGAATATAACAAAAACACATTTTAAGAGAACCCCGCCCACAGTTCTCCCGAAATGACCATTCTCTCGACTGGAGAATAGGGCTCCTGGTGTCTGGTGACAACTGACAATTTTATAACAATCAAGATGGCGGGAACTGAAGGGTTCATGTGCGGTGTCACAGATCACGCAGACGCACGCGCAAGCTTTTACGCAGTTTATTATATGTATAGGTCAGTGAGTTTATTAGATAAATGAAACAAAGCAATCACAAACATAAAAAATGTATTAAAAATAAAACTATTTCTTTAATCCATTTTGGATATAAACAAAACTAAAAATTTGCATTATGCTACACCAAAAATGAAAACGGACTAATCCTCATTGTCTAAAAATAAAAACCCCTTGACATGTTTTATGTGTTTTTTGTCTCTTGTTTTTCATTAACTATCAATAACTATAATTTTTATTTTGCAAGCACACTTGTAGACAACAATCTCTAGACGGCAAACCGTTATGAAGCATTTTTTGTGTGGCTGTTAGTAGCTCTCTGGGAATCCGCGAATCCCGTATCGTAGGTATTGGTCGCATTCAGCGGACGTAACAGTTGTGTAACTGTAGCGGTAACGTCCTCTGACGGATACGCTATTATCTCAACATGTCGAAGAGCGGTCGCCATTTTTGGTAGCGTAAATGGTTGCATTCAGCGGACGTAGCATAAAACGCTCCGCTACCGCTACTGTTACGAAGCCGTTGGAACGTTCTCTGAACTAAGAATTTTTCTGGTCAGATGTCAAAATTATATTTTTTTTACGTCATTTGAAATTTGAAAGAAATTTTACAATTTCATGGAAGTCTCTTATATGGTATAAGCTATGCCTTTTTACCAAATGTTATATTTCTTTTGGTAAAACGACTAAATTGTCAGTATTTTAGATTAGGTATATGTGAGCATAACTTCAAATGAATAATATAATAAATAATATTATACTTGAGGTAGCGATGGAAGATAATTTTCACATTGATGTAATTGGCCAAATATAGGCATCCGTTCCCTCAACTTCCAGAAGCTGTCCATCATGGATATAATAAATTGTGTTGGTATTCATTTTATTTATTTTTTGAATATTCTACGCAACCGCTCTCCGCTCACAACTTGTAGCACAAATGATTTACGCTACCAAAAATGGCGACCGCTCTTTAACATGTTGAGACAATAGCGTATCCGTCAGAGGACGTTACCGCTATAGTTACACAACTGTTACGTCCGCTGAATGCGACCAATCATTTGTGCTGCTGTTTCTAAATTTACTGGTGTGATGAGCTGTTTCAACCAGGGCACCAGGGGGTCAATTCTCGAAATGATTCCTATGGGAAATAAGATTTTTGGAACGTGTAAATTGTATTCTTGACTAGTCCTATGATATTTTCTGCTGGAAATGATCAGGAGAAGTAATTCCACTGATTTGAATGGAAAACAATCTCATAGGATCAGTCATGAATACAATTTGCACGTTCCAAAAGAATCATGTCCCATAGGAATAATTTCGAGAATTGACCCCCAGCGAGACTCCGCTTCCACCAACTCTTATACTTGGAATTTCGGTAGAATCTCGGTATTTTTTGAATATTCTACGCAACCGCTCTCCGCTCACAACTTGTAGCACAAATGATTTACGCTACCAAAAATGGCGACCGCTCTTTAACATGTTGAGACAATAGCGTATCCGTCAGAGGACGTTACCGCTATAGTTACACAACTGTTACGTCCGCTGAATGCGACCAATCATTTGTGCTGCTGTTTCTAAATTTACTGGTGTGATGAGCTGTTTCAACCAGGGCACCAGGGGGTCAATTCTCGAAATGATTCCTATGGGAAATAAGATTTTTGGAACGTGTAAATTGTATTCTTGACTAGTCCTATGATATTTTCTGCTGGAAATGATCAGGAGAAGTAATTCCACTGATTTGAATGGAAAACAATCTCATAGGATCAGTCATGAATACAATTTGCACGTTCCAAAAGAATCATGTCCCATAGGAATAATTTCGAGAATTGACCCCCAGCGAGACTCCGCTTCCACCAACTCTTATACTTGGAATTTCGGTAGAATCTCGGTGTTTCTAATAACCTCACTTTTAATTTGTTGTTCTAGTTTGAAGTTTGTTTATTTATTAATGTGTTAATTATAAAATAAATTATTAAAACGGAGTTTTGGAAACCTGAATTAAACGGAAAAGGAATGGTCATGATAAATGGAAATAATGTAGTGCTTCAAAATATAAATAGTAGTTCTTCAGTAAGTAAACAATTCTAGCTAAAAAAATGCATAAGTTTTTTAATAAATAGAACTTGAATAAATTAAAATTGGCAACCAACAATTGCTTATTCAACATTATATTAATAAAATACATTATTATTTGATTTGATATTTATAATCCTTTATATATCGAAATTCTAATGATTAATAATCTGTGTTATTTTCAGCAACAGAAATAGGCTATTTAGAAAAGAATAAAACCCATCAAATGCCGTTATCGTTGCCAGTATTAAGCAACGAGGTCCCCGATAACACATAAATGTGTGAACCTTGATTTCCTGATGAAGAATCAGGCAGTGTCGTATTTATTTTATTAAATAATATTGAATAAAGTGTTCAAAAGGCAATACTTTCTGATAAATAAATGTTATGTATTTGTTTCCGTATTACAAATAAAACTTTAATATGTAATGCTATTTTTTATTATATAAATTACTACGTAATACTCCAAAATAGTATACCATTAAAAACTGTTTTCACAGAAAAAGGTTTCGTCAACTATAATTAGAGATATTTAAAAAAAGAAAATGTACACTTATATAAAAGATAAAATAGAAAATATATACAAACAGATGTACAAATTGTATATAATAAAATATGATCTTAATGTATCAAATAATCAGTCTAAAAAATGTATACTTATATAAAAGATGAAATAGAAAATACATATAAACAACAGACGTGCATAAATTGTATAGAACAAAGTACGACTTTAATGTATGAAATGATCCAAAAAATTCAATGTGATGAATACAGTCTATGTCAATGATGAGCAGAATTCGTCAATGAAATAAAAACAGTTTTCAATTGAATAGCTTTTTAGTTCTGCCTGAAATAACTTGTATATGTTTACTAATTTTAATCTATCTTGAAGTAGATTAAATAGAAATGTGTCGATCAAAAGCAATATACTATTAATTTTTATATTCGCTGAGTTTGATTATTGTTAATAACTTCAGGTAAATGTTAGAAATATTATAATAACATACATTTATTCAGTTATAAATACAGTGTAGGATAAGTCAAATCAGGCACATGTGTCTTAGATACAGATACCTATATAAAGAAAAAGAAATTTAAATTATGTATACAAAATATAATTAAAATAGACATGTTAATTTAATTTACACACACAAATCAACGTTAAAATCATGGTTAAAATAATATCTGATGTATAAATAAATATAGTTTTTACCACTATTAAATTTGTTTTGAAATGGTTTCTGAAAATGCTCGTTGGGCTCTGCCTATGAAAGTCTTTGATGGATCAATATATGCCTTTTCCAATGGCTCTTAATTTTTGTTATATACGAACAGCTGTCGCATCTGTATACTGTTATTTCTGAAAGTTCTCGATGATTCAACATGTGTCTTGTTAAATTTCTCTTTACTTTCGTTATGTACGAACAGCTGATGCACCTGTGTGCTGTTTCTTCTGAAAGTTCTCGATGAGTCAACATGTGAATTGTTAAATTCTTCTTTAGTTTCGTTACATAGGGACAGCTGCTGCATCTATATGCCGTTACTTCTGAAAGTTCTCGATGAGTCAACGTGTGTGACTTTAAATCCCTCTTTCGTTTTGTTACATACGAGCAGCTTTCGCATCTGTATACTGTTACTTCTGAAAGTTCTCGATGAGTCAACATGTGTCCTGGTAAATTCCTCTTTAGTTTTGTTGTGTACGAACATCTGTTGCATCTGTATACTGTTAGTTCTGAAAGTTCTTGATGAGTCAACATGTGCCTTGTTAAATTCCTCTTTAGATTCGTTATGTAGGAACAGCTGCTGCATCTGTATGCCATTACTTCGGAAACTTCTCGATGAGTCAACATGTGCGACATTAAATAATTTTTTTGTTTTGTTGCATATGAACAGCTTTCACATCTGTATACTGTTACTTCTGAAAGTTCTCGATGAGTGAACATGTGTCTTGTTAAACTTCTCTTATGTTTCGTTATGTAGGAACAGCTGCTGCATCTGTATACTGTTACTTCTGAAAGTTGTCGATGAGTCAACATGTGTCTTGTTAAATCCCTTTTTCGTTTTGTAACATACAGACAGCTTTCACATGTGTGTACTGTTACTTCTGAAAGTTCTCGATGGGTTAACATGTGTGATTGTAAATACCCCTTTTGTTTTGTTACATACGAACAGCTTTCACAGCTGTATACTGTCACTTCTGAAAGTTGTCGATGGGTCAACATGTGTGTTTGTAAAGTCCCCTTTTGTTTTGCTACATACGAACAGCTCTCACATCTGTATACTGTTACCTCTGAAAGTTCTCGATGGGTCAACATGTGTCTTTGTAAAGCCCCTTTTCGTTTAGCTACATATGAACAGCTTTCACATTTGTATACTGTTACTTCTGAAAGTTCTCGATGAGTCAACATGTGTGATTTTAAACTTGCCTTTTGTTTCGTCACATGGGCACAGATTTTACATTTATATACGGTTACTTCTGAAAGTTCTCGATGAATCAACATGTGTGCTTTTAGCGATCCTTTACGTTTTGTTACATATGAACAGCTTTCGCATCTGTATACTGTTACTTCTGAAAGTTCTTGATGAGTCAACATGTGTAATTTTAAACTTGCCTTTTGTTTCGTCACGTGGGAACAGATTTTACATCTATATATGGTTACTTCTGAAAGTTCTCGATGAATCAACATATGTGTTTTTAGCGATCCTTTACGTTTTGTTACATACGAACAGCTTTCACATCTGTATACTGTTACTTCTGAAAGTTCTCGATGAATCAACATGTGTGACTTTAAATTATCTGTTCGTTTCGTTATATAGGAACAGGCTTTACATCTGTATACTATTACTTCTGAAAGCTCTTGATGGGTCAATAGGTGTCTTTTTAGAGATGCTTTGGATTTGGTTATGGTTGGACAACTTCGACATTTGTATTCTGTGAATCCTGATGCGTTTTGATAATTATGAGCTGATTCTATCTCAATTGATTCTAATGACGTTGGGGCATCTTGAAAACTGAAAATATTTATATCTATTACTATTTAGACTCTTTGCAATGTCATTTAGTGTCTACTGAGGAAAATACAAATATATAATTTTGTTTGCATATAGGTGACAGCCTCCGAAACTACTGGCCCAATTTTAGTAGAATTGGTTTAATGAACTGTATGGTAACTTAAGTTCTCGAGAGTATTATAGGCTACATATCATCTAACTATATCAAGTATGGTCTGAGTGTGACAAAACAGATGTAGAGTTAAGATTTTTGTCTTTTTATTTGTTATTTACCTAGAAAGTCCATTTTTGGTCAAAGCAACGGAAATTTTCAAACTTCAAATCTTATCCACAAGGTGAGATAAAGGACCAATGTGCCAAATCGAAATTCAAAATTGAACAAGTTATAAACTAAACAATAAACTGAATGAATTTGTGTGGAAACTGAATAAATTCATGGCAGGGAAATTACGCATTATAGATGCTAACAAATACTATAATTCTAGATCTAGAAAATCTTATTAGGTTGGTGCGATTATATAAAACATATTTTGTAAAAATAATTACAACAATCATCCAGATAAAAAACAATTATGGACATAGACATTTTTTTTATTTTCATGTATTTAATGATTCTCCACAAATTTGCAATTTTTCTGTAAAGCGCGTTTTCACAGAGTTTTCCGGAAAAACATGAAAGACTACCCCTTTGAAATGGTAGCGCCTTAGAAACATGTCATTTAAATTTTTTTTTAAATTTGACATGTTGCAGGGTTCCCAGATAAAGGAGGAGTAGTATAAGAAATTTAAATTTAGAAGCTGATGTATCAGGTATACTGCAGAGTAGGGTGGTCACCCTGTGCCTGAAAAGAATTTTCATACTTTACATGCAGTCCCCTCTCTGCATTCAGTTGGTGGCGAAAGAGGCTCACACGGCCGACTACTCGGTATTTAGGTACGATTACAGCAATGCCCACAGAAATAGTATTACACACAATTAATATTTCTAGATGTGTGGTCCACACTTAACCTATCACAAAATGTACGACAACTTAAAACTAATAAAACTACTATGCAATATATGATCCCCAAAGTATACTGGATTAGAAAATTACATTAAACTACTGAATAAATAATGTTAAAATGAACAAGATAATGTGAACTAGGTGAGGCTAAATTGACAAAAAAGTGAAAAATTGCAAGCATTGTGTTCAAAAATACTAAAAATTCAATTAGTTATATGTAAAATATTTATATAAAACTGACAATTTAATGTGTAAAATATTAAACAAAATAGGTATAGATATTGTAGTTACATGGAATGACAGCCATTACATTACAATTTAGTACCCAAAAACCTCACGGGCTATCTATGCCTCACGTGGAAAGTGGGATGTTGTATCAGGTCCCTTGTTATGCTATTAAAAGATGCTTACTTCCAGCAGGGTTAACATGTTTGCAGTAGGCCTACCAGGAGAGCGTAGCTTCCAATGGAACCAGGCAGGAGAGTCTCACGGGTGCACCCAGCATTCCACATCCAACCAACAGCTTGACAATCAAGCTTCAGCAAAATCAGAGTTCACGTACTATATAGACTGAAACGTATAAATAACGAAAAAGGTAAGACGTAGGGTCAAACGTACAGGAAACAATACCAGTAAAAGTCCAAAATAAAGATAACCATAAAATGTAAAATTGAAAGTAAAAATGACAGTAAAATCGACAGTAAACTCGAAAGTAAAAATCCTGCAATAAAGAAATAACGAACGTTACAAATTTATTTTCCAAAGAGATTTGAGAGGCGAACCTTAGATGTGGGTTTAAGAATTCTTTGTCATGTGCTCCTAGTAAGTTGATTGATCCGGAAAATTCCATAGCAGTACTTCCCAACAGAAAATAATACTCAAATACCAAAATAAAGTACTGCTAAATCCCGTTAAAGGAGCAAACTCACAAAACGGCTATGCACGTGCTCAGCAACACAACTTAGCTTCGGCAGGCAAACGGAAAAAATCACCAAAAATGGCTAAGGCGGAAACCTCTGTTAAAAATCCAAGGTGGCTGAACCTCTTCAAGGGTATGGCCAAAGTGGTCACTACACAGCGTAAACCACAACTCTGATAAATCTCCCTAACGACGTTTATTTTTCACACATAATATCGTCTTTCATATTTCCATTAACAAAACAATAAGTTTAATGCACAATAATGGTCTTGAAAAGGTTATAACTGGACGTTAGGAACTCGCTTCTCTAAGAAATTAATCAACGTCCTCCGTGATGCTAGCATCGCGTTGCCAGCAACACCATGCATGGCTCACATGGAGCACAACGGTAGGCAACCAGTTATACTATGTAGATTTGACTAGAACGATAACATTAGAACAATTGCGACATTTAGATTTAAATGAACAGATGCGAAAATAGACTGTAACTATATGCATTGAGGCCTTCTAAACATTTTTTTGTCTCTTGGAATTTTTTTGCAACTTGCTAATCATTCAAGTTACAGGTAGTTCTTATACGATGAATAATGTACTACATTTGCACATTAAAATACATGAAAATTACTATATAGTTAAACCATTTTTAAAGGTTTAATATAATTTTTAAATAGAAAATGTGAAAAAAATATGGTACATTATTTATCGTGATAAACCGTCTGTAATTCTGAAAATTAGCAAGTTACAAAAAAATTCCAATACACAAAAAATGTTTAGAAGGCCTCAATACATACGTCTCAATTTTTTTAAATTTTTAAATTACGTATTTTTAAAGCGCTACAATTTCAAAGAAATGGGTAGTTTTTCATGTTTTCCAGAAAAACTTGCTAAAAACGCACTTTACAGAAAAGTTGCAAATAAAAAAAAGTCTTGTACTTCAATGCTACATTCAGCTGATTGTTTCAATTCTCTTTTTCAATTTTTTCGTTTCCCCTCCCCCACTCTTAGAAATTTTCGAGTAGCCATATCTCGAAAAATAAGCATTTCTCGAAAAAGTTCACAAATGTAAAAACATCTTAATTTGGGTAAATAAAGGTAAATACTTTTTTTTTTTCATTTTTGACCTTATTCTACGAGTTACGGAGCCCGTGATAAAAGGGGTGTGTTCTATCCCTTGTAATTATTTCCTACTCTAATAATTTTGTCAACTTTTTTATTAACATCAGTACAAACACATCACACAAAGTTTCATCAAATTCTATTCACTAGCACCCAAGTTTGAGGTGAACCCCCCCCTTGACTGAACTACTAGATTTGTTTGGAAAACATTAGAAACATAACAAAAATCCTTTTCAGATAGAAACACGTTTCAATCATACCACTTTTTCCGATAAGAAATGGATTTGTAAAGGTCAAAACTAAAATTTAAAGAAAAAACATGCTGTCATAGTTTAACTGTCCTTTCTCTTTCAATATTAGTCAAAGCTACGCATTAATTTCCAGATCTCTCAAAGTCAAGCCTAATTCTGCAGGCCACTTTTTTCAAATGGACCTCCGTATATGTTTTACTTAAAATGTTTCGGCAATTAATTAGCTACATGCTGGTAAGTCATAGTAACAACCCTTATTCGAAGGTTCTTAAAAAACTCAAGTAGAAAAAAGTAAGTAAGCGTGTAAGTAATTTATTGCTGAAACATTGCCTATATTGATATCCAGTACCCGATGTGTAAATTTCAGGTGAAACCTTTTACCCGACATTTATAAAAACCACTGCCCACACAGTATTAACTATAGAAAAATTTAACATTTTCTGCTAAGTTGAGGTTCTACCACATCTCAAATGTATTGTAACATTACTCAGAGATAATTTTTATATTTAATGGTTTGTAATAAGTTTCCTGAATAAAAAGTGATGCAGCTCAACACTAAATTCCAGTCAGAGCAATTTCTACTTGTATTTTAAAATGAGAGAATGTACGATTTTCCGAGAAAACAAATCTATATACTGAACTATGGCCAAATTGATGACATATGGCAGAAGTTTCTTGCTGTGATTTATGTTTGATAGAATTATTTCATGTAAATATGACTTTCCAAAAAAGCCACATAGTTCCTGGACTAAAAAATACTATCACAACGTAATTTGATTCCTAACTGTAAAAACTAGACGACCACATATACTGCAAACATTGTATTTCTTGCCTCGATTAAAAGAGAGAGATAATAATAATAATAATTTATTAACCATTTGTTGATACATTGTACTTATATGTGGCAAGTCAGTAAGCATAGCAAATAAAAATAAAACAATACAAACAGCTTAAAATATAAAATTACTAAAATAAAAGAATAATATAAATTATAAAATCTCTACAGCGAATTGTCAAGATATTCATTTAGAGAATAATATGACTTATCTAGAAGAAAATGTTTTACTGTGACTTTGAACTTATGTGTATTTAAAATTTTAGAATCACTGGGTAGTTTATTATAGGCAGTTATAGCTAAGTATTTTGGACTCTTTTATAAGTAGCCAGGTTATGGGTAGGTATTTCTAAAATTAAATTATTTCTGGTAAAATAGAAATGATTATCATTTAAAGAATTGAAACTGCTTAACTCGGACTTAACATAGAGCAGTAAATGATATATAAAAATACATGGCAATGGAAGTACACCTAGTTCCTTAAATGATTTTGTACAGCTATCGCATTTTCTTATTCTCATTATGTATCTAATAGCCTTCTTCTGAAGTCGAAAAAGTCTGATACTTTCTTGTGAAATACCCCAACCTATAATGTCATACGAAATAATTGAGCGGAAATGAGCATGGTAATACATCAACAATACAGATCTGTCAACCACCTTTCTTAGCCGATTTATAACATAGCACACCGGTGCGATCTTTTTGCATGTTTCCTCAATGTGATTTGAGTAAATAATAATTGTGAAAAGGGCTGGGTATGTTTCGTTTCATCTCAAATATAATAATAATTAAAAAAAACTAAGAAAATAAATGTTTCATATTCAAAATGAGACTTCATTTATTATTACCTGTTGACATCTTGGTCATCTGTTTTAATTTCAACTTCTTCTTTAACCAGAAATTTTTGTTCCTCCATTTCAACATATTTCTCTTCATAGAATATTTGTTCTAATTTAAATGTATCATCTTCGTTATTAATTTTTCTCTCGTTAGCACTTTCCATTTCTTCACAAAATTGTTCTTCTACCTTAAATTCATCAATCCAGGTATCATCTATCTCAGTTTTTATTTCATCTTTTATTGCAAACTGTAATAAACTACTTAACTCTATTTGACCTTTACTGTTTATATCTAGACTGTCACAATACTTCCTAATTTTGTCTTCTGCAAGAAAACAGGTAGTCACAAATGTATGACAGTGTTCTAGCGAGCCACGGCAGGAGGAACAGATGATAGGTTTCTTGATGGTGCTCAAATCCTGTCAATCAAAAAACGAATATCGAAAGTTACATCGTATATGAAGAAAGTGATATTTGTTTAGAGGTAAACAGGCATAGCTGCATAAGTATAGGTAAATTGCCTCTGATAGGAGGACCGATTAAAAACTACATCAGTATTTAGGTAAGGTAAATGATCTATCTAATTTGCAATTTAACAGTTGTTCTGGAGAAATTTCAACAAAACATAATGCATCAAATAATTTACTTTATTACTAGCATTAAGGCTTCACATTGTTTCACTAATATCATTGCTTGGCACACATTTATCAAATGTTAATGTTTCACCCGCCTAAACCCTGCTCAAGATATTCTCCATATAATAGGGAAATTATGTTAACAAGTAAAAAATCTTATTTGCCATTCTCATTTTAATTTCCAAGAAACTGAATGAAATTTTATGAAAATGTAATTTATTAGAATGAAAATTTTTTTAAAGACAAAGTAGGTAAATAAATAAATTTCAGGCCTTTGTTCTCATTTTTAACTGAATTTACATACCATAGGGGGTCATGTAGATACTAGTTTAATCTGCTTAGCCGTAGGGGACTATGTTGGATGCTAGTGTTAGAATGAAAATGTCAAATAAGAAATTGGACAAACTTATTTCAGAATTCTAACTTGCTAGCATAACCTGAAGTCAGGTTATCGAATGAATGCAAAGATTTCATTAACGTTTTTACATATAGTTCTCATAGATGTTTCTCTTTCCGCTGTTTGCAAAATCCTATAAAGAATATGTTTCATTGTTAGAAACGTTTGCAAAAATATTCCTAACATTTTTCTTAAATGAAATCACACACATTTCCTTTGTCAATACTATATAACCAAAATTAGTCGTTTAACATGATAAACAATATACATACCAATTCTGGAAGACATTGTTTGATTATCTTCTTGACCATAAGATCTTCCTCTGCAGCATCAAGGCATATAGAAAAACAATTTTTTACTGGACTCATGCACAAACCACATATGTCTCGATCTTCCGAAATTTCATTTGTTCTAAGACGGACCTCTTTTGGATTTAGTTTTACACGATCCTTGTCGTTAATAAATGGAACTATGTAATTATGTGCGTGGAGGCATATCGTCTTAAAATCGAAACATTTTGTAAGCAATTCTGTACAGTTTATACATATCACGGGCTCTCGTATTGCAGTTATAAAATCCTAAAACAAAATTCGTCTAAAACTTCACACGCCAAGATGCGTTATAAATTTTAAATTTAATCAAATTTATTCACATGCAAACTTTCATTTTCGACTTACTATTTTTGGTAGAACTATATCCAAGATACCTTTCATATGATCTCCTATAACCCTAAATTCATCACATATTTTTAAGCAAATTCCACATATTTTTTCTTCCGTCCCCATTTTCTATAGAACATGCACGGCAAAAAATTTACGATAAATTTACAACAAATAGTGGAGAATTAACTTTATCATAGTCCACTTTTCGATGTTTGTGCTAGTTTCGCTGGTTTTGCTTTCTGTAATTCTGTTTACACTTTACAGGAAAATTGATTAGAAATTCGTTGCCAATTTCGCACTATAAACATCGTGATAAACTGTCAGACACGACCATGGTATATTTCTACCATGGACACGATAATATATTCAAACATTGCTCTTACTGTGGCGCCACCCCGAGCATCTACTGGAAAATTAAAAGTGATGTGAGACAGAGCTTCCTGAACAGGAAAATGTTTTGTATTCAATGATGTTGTTAACTTCACCAATAAATAATATTAGTCCAATTAAAAAGTTTTTATTCAATCAAGTTCAGTTCAGTGACATCATCAAACTGAAAACTTATTTCCATTGCAAAGTTAAATTGAAAGGGTGAAGTTGGTAACGCGTTGCTAACTTCACTGAAGTCGTAGCCCGTGTTTTTGACAGATTGTAAATTGACATATATGATGAGTGATGTCACATATGTATAGGATATAGGTTTGCCCTTTTTGGTGGCGAATATTTAATTCAAAACTAAATTTCTTTTAAAATTACTTAAAAACTTTTTTTTTGCTGAAAAATTGTTTCAGCTGTACTAAACACCATGAGTACTTTATAATTTTCGATTTTAAAAAAATAGTGCACACAACCTATTAGGACCAGGGTTTTTGTAAAAATTACTTTTTTATCACCATTTGTGGGACGATATGGTGTAATTATTACATACCCTTTTTATTAGCCTGATATGTGGCATTACATAATTCTACATGGCATTTAACTGATGTTCGAGTTAATCGGATCAAGATGTATATAATTCTTTGCCATAATCATAGAACCACCTCGACTTGATGTAGAAAAATAAGTTCCATAATAATTTTCAAAGCACAAACAATCTATAACGTTTTTAACCTTTCAATTATCTGTTTCGCATACAATATCTATATTTTCAATAATTAAAAACACCCCCTACTTTCTGCGCAAAATTTAAGATTTTTCCACTCTTTCCGCGCTTAAAAATCACGTACACTGTTTCCACCGTTTTCGTGCTTACAGGAATGTAAATAGCCTAAAATTATTAACTTTTTGTGTCTTATTTCTTACAACGCAAAAATAAAACAATCTGACCTATTAGTCCAGTGCATTTAGAATTAAGTTTTTGAAAAAATGCATGAATCGAGGTTTTTGCCCAAAATGGTAGGGAGACATGGACAGTCTAAAACCAAAAAGTCGGAACTGTACCTGGTGGCTTCTGGTCACCATCTTGGAAAACTCGAATGACGTATCTCTGTTCTTGCTCGTTTTTTCAAAAAAATGTATGAGAACTAAAGTTGTAGAGAATCATTTTATCCCGTGATATATCGAAATAATCCTTGTGACGCAAAACTATACTGTGTTTAAAACAGGATCATTTATCTGTTTCTCTTTTTATCAGAGGATAGCATTAGTTGTCAATATGTCAAGAAGTCTGCGTGTTTTAGTTTAATGTGGAGTAATAAACAGAAGTTATATAGTACTTGCCTTATTCTCCACATTTCTCAATAATTTAAATAATTCATTAATTTTTAAATATTAATAAAACTACATATAATTTAGGTAGGGATAGCTTGCAAGCCAGTGACAATTACTCGTTTATTATATTTCATAGATAATACATCGATGGATTCGCTTATTATGGATTTTAAGACAGCACATGAATTTTGTTACATACGAACAGCTTTTGCATCTGTATACTGTTACTTCTGGAAGTTCTCGAAGGGTCAACATGCATTCTTAAATTCCCCTATTGTTTTGCTACATATGAACAGCTGTTGCATCTATAGATCATTATTTCCCAAAGTTCTTGATGAGTCAACATGTGTGATTATAAATTCCTCTTTCGATTTGTTACATGTGAACAGCTATTGCATCTGTATGCCGTTACTCTGAAAGTCCCCGATGGCTCAACATGTGTGATTCTAAATCTGTCTTTCGTTCCGTAACATATGAACAGCTTTCACATCTATATACTGTAAATTCTGAAAGTTCTCGATGGGTCAGCATGTGTGATTTCAAATTGCCTTTGTATTTTGTTACGAATGAACAGCTCTCACATGCATGCATTGTAACTTCTGAAAGTTCTTGATGGGTCATCATGTGTGTTTTCAAATTCCCCTTTTGTTTTGCTACATAAGAACAGACGTTGCATCTATATACCATTATTTCTGAAAGTTCTCGATGGGTCAACATGTGTGTACTCAAATTTCCCTTTTGTTTTGCTACATATGAACAGACGTTACATCTATATACCATTATTTCTGAAAGTTCTTGATGGGTCAACATATGTCTTGTTAAATTTCTCTTTGCTTTCGTTATGAAAGAACAGCTGCTGCATCGGTATACTGTTACTTCTGAAAGTTTTTGATGGGTCAACTTGTGTGATTTTAAATTCCCCTTGTGTTTTGTTACATAAGAACAATTTTCGCATTGGTATACCGTTACTCCTGAAAGCTCTTGATGGGTCAACATATGTGTTTTCAAATTCCCCTTTTGTTTTGCTACATATGAACAGACATTGCATCTATATACCATTATTTCTGAAAGCTCTCGATGGTTCAACATGTGTTTCCTCAAATACCCCTTTTGTTTTGCTACATATGAACAGATGTTGCATCTATATACCATTATTTCTGAAAGTTCTCGATGAATCAACATGTGTCTTCTTAAATTCCTCTTTACTTTCGTGTTGTACGAACAGCTCTCGCATCTGTATACTGTTGCTTCTGAAACTTCTCGATGGGTCAACATGTGTTCTCTTAGTGATGCTTTACGTTTTGCTATAAAAGGACAGATTTCACATCTGTATATTATTTCTGAAAGTACTCGATGGGTCAACATGTGTCTACTCAAATTCTCCTTTTGTTTTGCTACATATGAACAGACATTGCATTTATATACCATTATTTCTGAAAGTTCTCGATGGGTCAACATGTGTGCTTTTAAATCCCTCTTTCGTTTTGTTACATACGAACAGCTTTCACATCTGTATACTGTTACATCTGAAAGTTCTCGATGGGTCAACATGTGCTCTTTTAGCGATCTTTTATGTTTTGTTATGAAAGGACAGCTTTCACATGTATATACTATTACTTCTGAAAGTTCTCGATGGGTCAACTTGTGTGATTTTAAATCTGTCTTTCGTTTTGTTACATACGAACAGCTTTCGCATCTGTATACTGTTACTTCTGAAAGTTCTCTATGGGTCAACTCATGTGATTTTAAACTTCCCTTTCGTTTTGCTATATATGAACAGCTGTGGCATCTGTATCCTTCTGAAGGTTCTCGATGGGTCAGCATGTGTGATTTAAGATTGTATTCACGTACTGTTACGTATGAACAGCTTTCACATGCATATACTGTGACTTCTGAAAGTTTTCGATGGGCCAACATGTGAGAATTAAAATTATGTTCCCGTGTTGTTACAAAAAAACAGATTTCACACTTATGCAATTTTACTTCTGAAAGTTCTTGATGGTTCAACATATGTGTTGTTAGAGATGCTTTACATTTTGTTACAAATGGACAGCTTGGGCAATTGTACCCTGTGACTCCTGATGGGTTTCCATAATTATGTGTTGATTCTGTCTCCGACATATTCTCTAAATGCTTCACTCTTATTTCGGATAGGGCTTGACTGGTCACCTCGTAGTCTTCAGGATTATACCTATTTATACTTTCTGTGATCGATTGTGATGAAGTAGAAGAATCTCGAAAACTGAAAATAATTATATCAATTAATTCAAATATAAACCTGAATTTTATTGCTGACAAAAACTTTGTTTATATAACATAGTTAACTTCAAAATTTAACACAAGGGACTCCCCATATTTCTAAGGTAAAATGGCTCTCTGTCAAATTGTCTAAAATTTAACAATTCTTGTTGTAGAAGGCTTCAGAAGTCGAGCCCGAGGGAAAAAGATGAGGTGCAATTTACGGGGCCCCTATTTTTGAAACAAGCTTCTATACGTAAAGCATAGACTACAAACATTACACATTTTAAAGAAAATTAATTAAGGTGAACTTGGGGAAGTGCATACTATATTTTTTAATATTTACTTTTGCATGCATAGTGCCAACACAAATACTAAAATAATGTGTTGATTTTTTCTCTCAATATTCAGGTATTTGTTACGGGTTAAAGTAAATGTACCAAAAGTTGAAGAGTGGACTTAAAATAATGCGAAGCTCTTAAATCCTGAGATCGGCTAGCTCTAGGAAGAAAACCTCAGAGGTGAGGTCAGTTTATTTTTTAACTATTTGAAGTTTTGAAAATAATTGGGGCAAGCGCCAGGTAATTTCCTTTCCCCCTTAAGCCAAAATCTAGAGCCAAAGTTAAGTAGTTTCTGTCACATACGATTTTTATTTTCCAAACATTTTCAAATATTAGTTTCAGAGGCCCTGAAGCACGTGGTGTGTAAGATGTAAACAAACAATAAAAAAAATTATTGGTGCTATTGCAATTAGCTTACACACATTATTCATAAATTGGGTATTATATACATTCGTTGGATCAATAAGAATAAAGTCATCTACATTTACTGACATTAGTTTACCAATATGATACGAAATTGCTCGGCAATTTATAAAATAGATGGGACCATAATTAACCACTATCAACTACAGCTACCTCAAGCAATGCTTAAATAAAGCTAAGAACCAAGCTAGAAAATAATCAGCCGGGTGATCTTCCACACCTCTCAATTAGTAACGGACCTAACAGTTAGAATATACCAGGTGAAATTAGCACCAGCTTACAATTAAAGTAGTTTAGACAGAGGAATGATTCTGAAGTTTTACAACTAGATATACTTGGGGATTAAGCAGATATAAATAATAAGACTTCGATTTTATTCCCGTATTCGAAACACGACAAGGCATCAATTATGAATTAAACACAGGGTTGATAATGCAGATTGTAACTATGCAGATGAAGATGATTCTAGAAAAGAAAATTATTGCACCCATTTTGCTCAGCAAATATGACATTTTTAAGACCTTAATACTAGACAAGAACACAATTCAAGTATTTAATGCAAGAAATTAGAATAGTTACCAAAATTAGTTAGATTATAATATGCAACAAAATTGCTCTATTCGGCCACAAAAATTATTACATGAATCAACCAGATTTCACTGGCAGTCAACTTGGAAGTTAGCTTCCTCTATTACTTTCCAGCGATTTTGTAATTTACGGGGATTTTGCTTATCAGGACGGTATGTACATACCTAGAAATTTGGTGTTGTCATTTAATATCAATTTGACTTTGTTATTCAATATGGGCTATCGTTGCCTGCATGACTTGGTACGAAGAAGACTACATTTGTTGTTTTTTTTTGTACTGTATGATAAAATAGAATTCCGACAAAATATTCAAGCACAGCACTCCTATTATTTGAAATGTCATTTTCTTATTTAGTATCAAACAAGTGCTGCATTGTTTAAAATCAATTTAAAAAATAAATTAATGTCTAAAAATGCTCTAAAAAGATGTTAGCTTATAACTTGCACACTCTTGTAGGTGCTTATGTCATTCTCTTAACTTAATTTATAGTTCAGATTTTATATAACTATAGTTTATGCAAATATTACTTATTGTTGTTCCCATAGGATTAATGCATTGGTACTCTGTATATCTTGTCCATTTATATTTTTATGTATTACGCCCCCTTGAAACTGGAGATTGATACCTATGCCTAATAGTGACGAAACTTGTAGAACGAGATAGTTTTCTAGAATGTGGTGGGAGAAGATTCTTAATTGTGTTCTGGGTGGATCTAGAGGCAATTTCAGAGTATATAAGGCGCAATTACCGGCGCAAGAGAAGAAGTTTTAGGAAAGTGAAGTTTGGTACCGAAAAAAAGTGAGGTTAAATATCAAGTAAACAAAGTGTAAAGGTTATTTTGAAGCATTGTATAGTCAGTAAATTATTAAATAAAGTGTTAGTGGTTTAGAGTAGTATTATTATGAGAAGATGCTTGCAAAAAATGATGCGCAGAAACGTGTTTGTGTACATCCATTGACCTAAGCCAATGCGAGCGATTTGCGTCATATTTGACCTCGAATCCAGTGGCTCCATCAACCTGCAGTCACAGGGTCTGAGCTGCAGTATACCTGTTGTGTTCGCTGTTTCTGATTGAATTAAATGATATAACCGTATTTTCAGTGAAAAATGTCTTCATCGTAAACACCAGAGTGTGACAAGGTTTTAATCTACTGCATTACACAGCTCCTCGACATCGAAAATTTGATCACAATTATTATATATCCTTCTACCTCAGATGATGCTGTCACTGGTAGAAATATTCGCGCAAGTTGGCTCCGCCCCAAGCATTTTCTCATAATAATACTACTCTACCCCTCGTTAAAATTATTTAGAACCCACAAATTCATACAGGGAGTTTCCTAAAGGGTGGAAAACACGTAACAGTATGTTTACACCATGTTTGCTATATAATATCATACAATAAATAAACTATTTATAATTGTAATTATTATCAATTCGCCAAATTAAAAAAAAACTTAACTATACCTGTTGAAATCATGTGTATCTGTTTTTATTACACTGTCTTCAGCAACTAAAAATTGTTCGTACTCTACTTCAGCTAGGTTTTCCTCGCCATGCCTAGGCTCGGTTTCTTCACAGAATATTTTTTCTATTTTAATGGAACCACATCTATTATTCTCCTCTTCACAGGCATACATATTAGGTGTAAATTGTTGCTCATCTTCAACTTTCTGAACATCAAATCTCACAAGACTTTCATTTTTATTTTGAACATCCTCAATAACAGCTCCTCTTCTATCTTCACACAAATCTTTTTCTGCTTTGATTATACCAAGCGAGTTACCATCCACCAACTTGGATGTACTGTTTAGGTTGTCTTGATCTTTACTGCTTGAACACAAAGTTCCACGGTATTTTTTAATCTCTTGTTCTACAAGTAAACAGGTTGTCACAAACCGGAAACAGTCTTCAAGAGAACCATAGCAGGAGAGACAAATCGCAGCTCTCTTCACGATACTTAAATCCTATCAACCAAAAAAAAAAAAAAGAAATATTGATCAATTCAAGTGTTGCTGATATTATTTTCAATAATTGTAAAAAAGTTTGTATGTTGATTACTTATAGCCACTCCCCTTGCAGTGTATTTACTCGATTATTGGCGTTCACCAGTACTTACTCAACGGTAGCAGCTAGAGAATCATACTATTTGTAAACATGACATTATTTTATTTCATTAATTTCTCAGTAAATAAAAGAGTATACATAAACAGTTTTAAAATCAGCAAATTCAAGACTGTGTGTCTGCACACACTTCCAAATTTATAATTTCCTCAAAAAGTGAATGTTTGCGCTGGTATCATTAATAATCAGATTATTGGCCTTATTTCTTTTAGGGCACACTTAACGGCGAAGTTTATCTAGATTTTTTTGGAGAATTATTTAATGACTTTATTAAAACTATTTTTAATTGGGAAGAAAACTATATTAGTTTTTGATTTTCACTTTATTTCTTGTCAACATGACAATTGTTTCGCCACACAGTGGCTTCTTCAGATATTGAGTACTGGTAAACTATTTTTGCCTGATGCTAATTATCCAAACGAAAAAGACACATTATATTTGGTACCAACGACATGGAGCTCCACTGCATTATTCACGTACAGCGACAAATTAGTTTCCCTAACAGGTAAATTGAAAGATGTGGAACGATTGAATGTCAAATGAGAATTTAAAAATCGCCTTGCTTACCATCAAGAGGCGTCTAGAGATTATTTTGAACATTCAACTTAATTATAAAATAAATTAGACATACATTTAAATGAATTGGAAATACATTCTTAATACATCTGTGATTCTGTGCTTCATTTTATGTAAAACGTGGGTATAATTTTGTATTAAAAACTTTAAAACCAACAGATGAGTTTAAACCTTTCTTGAAAATCAATAATTTAGCAAATATCTCAATTGAGTTTACAAAACATTAACAAAATTTTATAATTTCAAAATAAATTTCCTCGTAATTGATGTACCAAATTTAAACAACTTTATAATGGTGAATAGGAAATCAGAATTTCTTTTGTGCGAGGTGCCGCAATTTTCGAGGAGGTAGTCATAATTCAGATAGGGATGAACGACCCCTTTCAGAATTTGTCCAAAAAGTTCATTATTACGCTTAAAATGAATTTATTCCATACATACGGGCCACACCATGCCGGGTTATTTTTTGAAAACGAGTCACCCTTATTAACTCGAGAACCGTTAAATAAACCCATTTCTAATAGCATAATTTTTTTGGAATGCAATTGTAAAAAATAGTATGACTTTGAAGACGAAAATTTTTGAGAGAAATGCAAAAAACTGAATTTTTATAAAAAAATTATAACTGCCATAAAAATTTAGGTAATGTGATATTACATTTGAAAGGCGCACACTGGCAATTGCTGGCATGGTAAAAAAATCCCCATTACGCTAAACTACTCTCACTTCAAAATTATTTAATGTGTTACCAACTTATCCACATTTGTATACAATTGGGTAATATTTTTATATTTTGTGTAATTTTGTGTATTAGTGACGAATATTTTAACATTGTGTGTAATATGTGAGTAATGTCAGATAGGAGCATTTATTACCCGGTGGCAATATCTCCATTTTAAATTCAAATTTGCTGTTGTGTAAATATATATAGATTTTTATGATAAATGTTACTGACTTGTTGAGCTATTTTCTGACTTGTGTAAGCATTGTATAATGTACTAACATGAATAAATAATTCTAATTCTAATTCTTATTATTGAACTTTTAGATAATTATTATTGTAAAGATGAAACGCAACATAATTTTCAGACTCATAAGCTATTTTACTAACCTCATAATAAGTGTTCGAAATGTTCACCATTTCTGTCCATACAGTGATACAGCCGGCTTTTGAATTCTTCTCGCACTTTCTGAAATTCAGGGACCTGGAATTGATCTACATTCCTGCCCAAGTCTACAATGTCTTCGGGCGGGGTTTTGTATACAACTGACTTAAGGTGACCCCATAGAAAGAAATCTGGGCTGGTCAAGTCAGGGGATTTGGCTGGGCACTCAATAGGTCCCCTTCGTCCGATCCATCTATTTGGGAACCTGTCGTTGAGCCATTGGCGAATCATCATGCGATAATGAGGTGAAGCCCCATCTTGCTGAAAGTAGAGCAGTTCTTCACTTAAAATCAAATTCCCCTCTTCGTCATGCTGATTTTCCAACGCATCTACTATTAAAGGGTCAATAATATTTTCCAATAAATTGAGGTAAATATTGCCAATCAAATTTCCATCAATAAGCACTGGGCCAATAAAGGTATCCCCAAGTATACCCCAACCATAAATTCAGCTTTTCGAGTGTTTGACTATGATCTTCTCTGAAAAGGTGGGGGTTTTCATCACCCAGTAGCGTCAGTAATGTTTATTCACAAATCGTAAAAAAATGTGCCCTCATCACTGAAACAAATATTTTTGACGAAGTTTCTATTATTGTTAATCATATTTGTCATCCCTTCACAAAACTCAACATTTCGGTCTTAATGATCTTCACTAAGCTGTTGATGGATCTGAAGTTTGTAGTGATGGAATTTCTGTAGTTTTGTTACCTTCCGAATTGAACTATACAAAAGTCCAGTTAAAGCGGAAACTTTTCAGAGTGAGCTGGTAGGATCCATACTGAAGTGTCCTAATACTTCAATTTCAGCTGCCTCATTCAAAACTTTGTGATTTGTTCCCTCTGTTTGCCACAGAGCTAGTTTCCTTGAATTTTGCAACTAGTTCTGTTACATACTTATGATGCACATTTTTACCCGCATTCTGCCGATTAAAGTATCGGCCGTTTTTCGAGCACTCTTTTTCAGCACCATAAATTAAATTCATTTGTATTCTTTCAGCGAGAGTGTATACCATTTTGAAAATTATTTTAAACTTTTAAAACAACTATGGAGTGTTGCGATGCACAGTGAAACTGAAAATAAATTATTACTTATACGATTCAGCGCAACAAAAACAAAACAAAATAGTCCTGCCACACGTGATATTAGTCTAATCAATGTAAAAAAAGAGTAGTTAGGAGTGATTGGTGAAACGATTACAGAATTTTCTTACTTGAGAGATTAGAAACGAGTAATTAGCATCGATTATGTATGCATTCATGTTCTATGTACCTCTTTATTAAAATAATTATTCCCACTTATATTCAGGAAGATTTAGACAAATAATAATCAATGTGATAAAAATAATTCAAAGAAATATTTGCCCCACTTACCTTCAATGTGCATTTATTTACTGTCCAGCTAGAATTGTCGGTAAACTACCTTATAAAGAGACATCCTTTTTTGTCAGATTTTTTGTCTGCTACTTCGTTTTACACAAATAACAAGTGACGCTTTTAATGGTTGTAATTAATCCTACATAATCTAATAAGTAAATAATTTTGAAGTGGAGATAATTTAGGGTAATGGGGATATTTTTAACTTACCGGAAATTGCCAGTGTGCGCCTTCCAAATGTAATATCACATTACCTAGTTTTTATGGCTTTTATCACTTTTTTATAAAAATTAAATTTTTTGCATTTCTCTCATAGTAGAGTGCTCGCGTTGACAAAAGTCGCTTAGTTTTCGATCCTGTTGGCACTTTTAGAGTAAAATGTATGACCTTGACAAATATGTTACTTATGCCCTCTGAATTAGGAATCCACTTATCGTCAAAAAATCGTCATGAATATAAGGGCGCAAATCAAAATTTTCTAACTAACCACACTCCGCGATAGTCTATCATGAAGCGTATTCTATCCAAAAATCATTAAATTCTCTGTAGAATTTCTATTTTTAAAATAAATAAAGAAACGAACTTTTGCATAGGCTTATATGGCAGTAAAAATCAAAAACCCTCATTTTCTCTGTTCGACTACGGCTGAAAATTAATTATTTTTCGTCTACTTTTCCATTCCTACGACGATATCTCCTAAACTATTATATTTATCAAAAAAATATATTCTTTATAAAATATTTGCCATATTTTCCAGATTACCATGATTTTTAAATTAGATTTTTTGATAATTTAATAACCAAAATATTTAATAATGTGTAGCGTGATATCAATTTTCGAAGCTTATCAGCGGCATGCGTTCGTTGCAGATTCTCGCTCTCCCACTCTTTAAAACTGTTTCAACACACCCCACTTCGCACCCGCTTTGGCCTACCGTTAGATTGGCGCTTAGTAACTCACGTGGTTCATAATATTTTGAAATTTACATCTTGAAAATGATTATTACTATGAAATAAATGTAAGTATATTTGTAGAATATTAATTCAGTGTTACATGGACTTACATAGAAATTATGGCCTGCCTAAAATTATTGTGTAATAGATTAACACGTTATAAGAAACTCCCTATAGTTCACTGTTTGCAAGATACTTTCAGCTGCTACATATTTTAAATTTTCTATCATATAGGTAACTGATATATATATGCTTTTTAGAAGAAATTAAAATGAAAAGTATTACTGATAGCACAAGTTCTGAAAATTAGATTTAGAAAAATATAATTTAATGTAAAACAGATTCCTAACATATTAGCTTAATTTGTATGAAACCGCGCCCTGTAATTAAAGGTTTTGCAACATTTGTTGATTATTTAAAAATCTATGAAAAAATAGGTAACCAAGGAGAAGATGATCTATATCCTAGCATTATGTCATTCAAAAAAACAAACAATTTTGACTGGTTTGGCACCGAAATTGCTATTCTAGTTTTACTAGCCAAAGAAATATAGAACATTTAACTAGATAAATAGAGAAAGAAATTGAAAAGAGTTCAGAGGATCCAATGCCTGTCCATCAACTTTTTCCGATGAGTATTTTCGTAAAATAATTTTTTTAAATAGAGAAATGTATTTTTGTCAAAAGTACAACAATAAAGCTTTCTCAAGTAATGACCACGGAATCAGAAAGGAAAGTAAGACTACTAGCCCACCAGAATCCCATAATTTTCGAAAGAATTTGTGCTAACGATTTAATACCTATGGAAATTGAATATCATATTTCATGTTTCTAAAGTCGCTATATAAAATGCAGAGGTCTATCTAACAATAAAAATAAAAGTGGAAAACGGACAGACAACGAACGGAGTTCTGCTAAAATATGTAAAATTCTTGAAAAACGGTTTTTAAAGCAAAAAGGGTATGGTATGTCGTCAATTTATGATGAGAAGTATCTAGAATGGATAGATATGTCTAAAAGACAGATCAGTAGACTACTTATAAATACATTTACCAGCAAGGGAGTCGAAATTGTTAAATCTACAAAGAGAAACAAAAAATATGTTCTAATTCCAACAGAAAATGAGGCATGAAACTTTGCATTTTCTATTGTGAACATTAAACATGATATTTAGTTTCTATAGCATTTAAATCGTTATCACAAATTCTTTAGAAAATTATGGGATTTTGGTGGTCTTATTTTTCTTTCTGTGTTCGTGGCCATTACTTGAGAAAGTTATTTTATTGAAAAAAAAATCATTTTACGCAAGCACACGCCTGAAGAAGTTATTGGACATGCACTCCATCCATCTGAACTGTTTTTAATTTTTTTCTCTTTCTCCATTTTTCTCCTTCAATGTTCCATATTTCTTTTGCCAGTAAAACTAGAATAGCAATTTCGGTGCCAAACCAAACAGCCAAAATGATTTGTTTTTCGAAATCGCATAGTTCTAGAATATACATCATCTTCTCTATGGTTAGTTATTTTTTCATGGAGTTTTAAACAATCAATAAATATTGCAAACGATTTATCAAAACAGTTGTTTACAGGGCCCGGTTTCATACAATTTAAGCATAATTTCTTACGAATCTGTTTTTCTTTAAATTTTATTTTTGTCTCAATCTTACTTTCAGAACTTGCGCTATCAGTAGTACTTTCCATTTTCATTTCTTCTTCAATTACCTATATGGTAGAAAATTCTGTTAAAAAAATACATATCAGCTGAAAGTATCTTGCAAACATCGAACTACCGAGTTTCTTATAACGTGTTAATCTACTACACAAAAATTGTATGTAAGGCGAAATAACACTGGATTAATACTAAACAAATATACTTAGATTATTTATTCCATAGTAATCATTTTGAAGACAAATTTCGTTAATATCATGAACCACGAGAGTTACCATGCGCTAATATATCTTACGATAAGCGGGTGCGAAGTGGGGTGTGTTGAAACAGTTTTAAAGAGTGGGAGAGCGAGAATCTGTAACGAACGCATGCCGCTGATAAGCTTCGAAAATTGATATCACGCTACACATTATTAAATATCATGGTTATTAAATTTTCAAAAAATTTTATTTAAGAACCATTGTAATCTAGAAAATATGGCAAATATTTTATAAACAATATATTTTTTGATAAATATAATAGTTTGGGAGATATTGTCGTGGGAATGGAAAAGTAGACGAAAAATAATTAATTTTCAGCCGTAGTCGAACACAGAAAATGAGGATTTTTGATTTTTACTGCCATATAAGCCTATGTAAAAGTTCGTTTCTTTATTTATTTTAGAAATAGAAATTCTACAGAGAATTTAATGATTTATGGATAAAATACGCTTCATGATTGACTCTATCGCGTGGTGTGGTTATTTTGATTTGTGCCCTTGTATTCGTGACGATTCTTTGACGACAAGTGGATTCATAATCTACAGGGCATAAGTAACATATCTGGTAAGGTCATATATTTTACTCTAAAATTGCCAATGGGGGGAACGATAGAAATTGATTTGCACTCTACTATCAAAAATGTTCCTGTTCAAGGTCTATTTTTTATGATTCCAAAAAAATTCTGCTATTAGAAATCGATGAAAGAAATTATAAACTTGGGGTAGCTGAGGGTGAGTTTTGGATCACACCTTTTCTCCTTAAAATGTGTGAAATTAGTTTCAACTTAACTATAACTATAGTTTACCTCAGTTTAAAATGCTGCGTTTGTAAAGATAGGGAACGTGTGTCCTTGTCTCTGATTGGTAAATCTGCAAGCCAAGTTTACACAGGGAAAGATCAGAAAATCAGAAAATAAACATTTCTTGCCAGGTCCGAAAAATATGTTGTTATTTAAGTATTAAAAAAGTGATAAGTATATATTTTAATATTTATTATATAAAATTAAACCGAGTTTTATTACAAAAATTGGACAAAATTCGTGGAACGCGTAATAAAAGAAGAAAATATGTACCTACAAATTGGGTAACGTTGAAATATGTAGTATATACAGGTTCATCCGATAAAGACCCTGAATTTTACGATTTAGATGAATATGATATTCTCCCGGAATAAGTTTTAATAATATACCCATTTTTATGTAAAACTCATTTTGTTACATTTTCTATTTTTATTTCAATACACAATTTTATATTGGCAACTTTCTATCGCAAACATTCATTGCAGCCCTTGAATCCAAAATGTTTTAATTTTTTTTAAAGTTAACATAGGTGTTAATTATTATATCAAACCATGTTAAATGTGCAAAATAAATAGTGTATTTTAAGTATTACTGCAATAAAATAAGAACATTTATGCTGCAATTTAAACGAACTAATTTCAATATCTTTATAAGATAACCAAATGCAAAATGAAAGCCAATTCCCACCGTTTTTATTTTATATACCAAGGGCCTGTGAGACAGCTGTCGGGGATTCCACTTACTTGGGAATTCTTATTCCAATGTGCCTATGTAAACTGTGCTCCACTCATAACGTAAACAACTGCATTCTTAACGAGACTGACTTTTACTCAATTATTATGAAATTAATCCTCCACTTTTCTGTACATGGATTCAACATTTTAGGAATATATTTGAAAACCTCAACTAGAATGCCTTGCATCAAATATTGATACCTACCATCTCCGGAAGATACTGTTCTATCATATTCCATAACATAACATCTTTCTCTTCAACATCGAGAGGCACAACACCACAATTTTTTGCTAGATCCATACACAATACACATACGGCCTCATCCTCTGGGATATTCGTACTAATTACATTTTTGCTCAAATAGACCTTTCTTAGATCCAATTCGATATTGTCCTTGTTGATAAATGGAACGATATAATTGTATGTATGCAAGCATTTTACTTTAAAATCAAAACATTTCATAACCATTTCTGCGCAGTTTTTACACATCACGGGTTCTTGTATTGCGGTAAAATCCTAGAAATTCACACGAACAGAATTTATAATAAATAAAATAATAGATTTCTTCGTACATAACCTATGTATGCATACTTTTGACACTTACTATCTTCGGTAGAAGCATTCTCGTATTTTCGTCAATAGCTTCAAAGTTCTCACAGTTTTCCAAACAAAGCCTGCATATTTTCTTTAGAGCTGACATTATCTACTACCAAAATGTAAATAATAATGTAAATGTAATCCAAGCATGAAAGCCAAAATATCACAGATAGGGAATAAACAACATAGAACGCGCCAGAAGCCCAGAACATAGCACCACGAACGCAGACCATAGATACGAACTGCAAAGTAGTAAGTAGAAGTTAAGAACTATATACAGTGCTTTCGTTTGTAATGAACATATAGACATGATTTTATATGATACAAGAGGTGCTTTCGTTTGCAGTGAACATATCATATAAACATGATTTCAATGATCATAATCATATGAAAATTGCATGGTACCGTTCTTTCTACTGTGGTACCGATAAGATAATCATAACGAATGAACATACACACATGAAACAGGTTTCTTATGATTACTCACACTCTGCCGAACGAAAGCAGCTATTGATATCAATATTATAACTATTATGTACTAAATACCCGTACTGGGCTAAGTACCTGCGGGTAATCCCCCGTAGTGATGCACGGGCAGTAATCATTCGTTACTTTTGTAATCGTTATATATTCGCTAATACCCGAAGTGCCAATGATTACCAAAAAGTATTCGTTACTTTTACACATATGATTACTTACCTACTTTAAGCTCTTTTTACCCTTCAATTACTAATTTTATGTCAATTACTATGTAGTACCAATTTTACCGGTTTTTTTATAAAGTGAATTTTAGGTTATCTTCATCTAACGTATTTTTTCCAAGTATATTAACTTGAGTAATATGTAAGTAGGTATACATATGACGTTTTACACAAATGTTTACGTTTTTGTGAAAGGAAAACAAATAATTATTACTGCCTTTAATACATTTTTTTAAAGCAATAACTTGATAATCAGGTACCAATTTTTTAATGTATTAGGCACTGCCTGTTTAGATGATGACTATATATTCATTTAGTAATTAATAACAAATACTTAGTAACGATTACTTTACGAAAAGTAACGATTACCAATGATTACTCAAAAGTAAAGGGAATTTGCATAAGCATAGAAAGTACCCAGTACTCCAATATACAAAGAATTTATATAAACAATATTCTCTAGAAGTGAAGTGTTTGCGCTATTGCTTGCTTTCCAGACAGTGTTGCCACAGTAGAAAGAAGACTGCCGTTTTGCCAGTTATTACTGGCATTTACCAGGAACACAGAGTCTTGCCAGCAAACTTGCCAGCATTGACTTAACGCCAGGAATTTGCTAGGAATAACTTGTCAGGGATGTCGATTTGGAACTAACTTCCAATACATGTTTTAATTTTAATTAATATTACATATGAATCGCAAAAATTGATGGATTTTAAAAATGTCGATTCACCATATCACCATTAGATGGCGTTGTGTTGTGTCTGCCCTACAATGGCTTCGACCAAAGGCGCTTTCAGACGGAATGCGCTCTTCTTTTAGTAGTACTTTTTTGTAAAAGATACTACTCCATCCGCTCTTCGAAATATCAATCGAGATAAAAAAATTGTATTGCAAGGAATCACCTGTTCGAAATTGCAATTGAGATAAAAATATTGCAAGGATTAGCACCCGTCGCTCTAGTATAGAAGTGTGGACAGTTTCGTTAATGACTTTTTAATTACCTTGTTGACCTTGAATCGGGAAAAACGAATACAATTTCTCAACTGGATAATGAAATGCAGCAGGTATTAAAAGCGCAAGCATTGCGATAAATATTTTGCTGCTAAGAAAGTTTCGCCAGTAATTTTGTTTTGACCTTGTGACAACACTATTTGCAGATACAGTCGGTAGTCGCTATCGGCAGCAGTATGAGTAACGGATGAAAAACCAGAAACAATATGTTATAGGTAAATCGGTATTGGCATTGGTACTATATGAGTGTGCACGTGCGAATATCCGACTTTAGATATTGTAATATTGTAAATATACAGCCAGCTGCGAGCTGCTCAGTTGGCACATAAATAATTCCGAGATTTCCGAGTCACTGCATGACGCCTACCTATTGTAACAGTTTTATTGTTAGCTTAAAATAAATTCTCATCAGGTCTGAATAAACATAAAATCCTCTCTACCGCTCAACATGGCTTTAGATCATCCCATTCTACCATGACAGTAGTGGATGCCTTTCTTAGACAGGTGATTGCTGCCTTGGATGCAGGTGCATGAGAGCCCTGCTGGGATGTTCTGCGACCTAAGCATGGCCTTTCACTGTCGACTACAGCGGCCTCCCTGTTTAAACTGGATCGCAGTTTGTTGAAATCGGCCATAAAACACATGGTGTTTATAAAAAGTCTAACTCGGGTACTACTAGTACGGGAGTGGGAGTACCCCAGGGTTCAATTTTAGGCCCTGTGTTATTTTTACTCTTTATCAATGACCTTCCCGATTTTGTAAAAGACTACTTCATCGTATTGTATGCTGATGACGCATCACTCTTTGCCACCGGTAGCAATAATAACGAAAAAGAAATTAAAATGAACCTCCTAGTAAACCAGTTATCTCAGTTTTTCCTTGGATTACAAACGTGGGGGCGCTCCCCTTGTTTATAATCTCCAGATATGAAGCGTAGAGAAACTCCAGCAATGCTATCTTACTTAAAGCACTTCAACAAGGAAGTAAAAGATCTGCTACTCAGCTTATTGTGTGTCTACAACATAGGTGAATTCACAAAAACTACAGTCTAAAATTTTAGTTATGTCTGCCACTTCGTTTTAGTCTGTTTTGTCAGTCACCTTTTCGTATATTTATGTAAGTACTTATGTCTTAAATGAATGTTATGGTATATTTTGATGTTCGGCAGCTACTGGTACAAGTCTTTGTACTTTTTCTTTGTAATTATTACCAATATTTTGATTAGTCTTATAATAATATCTGTATTCTTTTGGACAATAAATGTTTATTTATTATTTATTTATATCTGTCTACGCCTCTCAATTACCAGTACTTTTCAACACAGTCCCTTCCTCTCCACTGATCATGGGATCCAGTTATACAATGCGCTGCCGCCAAAAGTAAAAATTTTAAATGGCACAAGATTTAAAACCAGAATAAAAACATATCTACTTAAAAATGCCTTTTATACTATTGATGAATTCTTATCAAGTGACAGCTCAAATTTAAAATCAATAAGAAAGTAACAAAGAAAATAAAACAGAGTACCTACGTGATTATCTGCAGTATCTTAAATAAATAAGCCTATACATCCAACCCTATTAGAATTAAATCCTTGGGCAGCTAAACTCAAATCCAAAATATAAGGAGCATTTGCGGCTTCCTTTATTCTTTTTTTACTATTGTCTGGAGGTGTGACAAAAAATGACCACAAATTAAATTAAGTAGTTTTTTTTATAAACTACCGCCGAGTTAAGTAAATAAGTTACGCCCACTAAATCTGATTGATGGCAAATTCTGCTACAGATCTACTGATTGGTCGAATTTTATTATGCGTATTAGTCTAGTATGTAGAGTCCACGTTGACTTGCAGAGCCGGAGTTAGAATTTCAGAGTTTGGTAAGTAATGAAACAATGAAAGTAAAATATTCCCTGCTTTCATAAATGTTGGATTTCACAGTTCTACCTATTATTAAATAAAAATACAACAACCCTACATTCGTTTTATTTAGGATTTAATTCTAGCATCTATTGAACCTAACAATGGTTGTATAATTCTAATATATACATGTGTATTGCCAAAGCACGTGTAGCTAAAATACATTGTTGTTTCTTTTTTCGGTATATGTGACAAAAAAATCTTTCTTTTTGTATATTGTATAAGACAACATTTTTATTGGTATCTACATTAAACCTACTTACTGCAATGCATGCGCCAATAATTAAATTATAAACTGTGGCAAAATATTGATTTTCAATTTTGTTTAATATGGTTCACGCATCCCGTCCAATGCTTTTCTATGGGCTTCCCACTGTCTAATAAGTTGTATCACATTATGACTAAGTCGGGGACTTGTGTTTCTAACGTAATTTTTTAATGCACTCCAAATTTTTTCAATAGGATTTAACTCACAGTCTTAAAACTGTGTGACCATGTTGTTCTCTAAGTTCGTCTATTACAAATGTTTTTTTAATGTTTGCATTTTTCACTTTTTTTTTTTAATTCAATTAATTCAAACTTTCGCATCGAAATAGTTGGTATTTTTTCAGCTTGTCGCGAATGGTAAGAGGCATTATCTAACACTATGACCGAATTTGGCTTTATGTTACGCAATAGTTTTTCTGCAAACCATTTTTCAAAGTGGCATTCATATCTTGGTGGTAATCGGCTGATGACTTTGCTATATTTTTTGCGGAAAGCATTAAACACCCTTTTACAAATCCATCTTCATTACCCGCGTGTACTGTTATTATACGTTTACCTCTCGAGGAAGGTACATTTGGAGAACATTTTAAAGTGTCACCCGACCAAAAAAGTTTTGAATTTTTTTTTTCTGAAATAGGTTTAGAATGCCATGAAACGTGGAAATTTTAAATTTGAGTAAAAACAAATTTTCCCATTATTTATTCCATTTAGACGGTCCACCCTATATATTTTCCAGTGAAAGTTTATCCATTTCATCGCTGAGAGCAGCGTCAGCTACCTACCAAATTTGACTGCTCTACGTCAAGTAGTTTTTTAGATAATACACCAACAGACAGACAGACAGACAGACAGACAGACAGACAGACTGACGGAATTGAAAAACCTATATTTTCGTAATCTACGTGATCTGAAACGTGAAAATCCGAAAAAATGTCGGAGGGTGATTTTTTCTCGAATACAATACTTCCCTTTGGTATGCGAGGGAAGTAAAACATTTAAAAACAAACATGACAGTAATAAAAGAAATGCTAAAAAACTGAGTTCATATTTATAAAGCACATACGATGACTCCTTTGACGGCAATTTTTTATTCGCTGAATAAATATGAACCTAATGTAACAGAACATTAGGTTCATATTGTGGTGCGTGCCCTTTCTGTTGAAACTGCAGATAAGAAGAGAAAAAACTGTAGTGTAGTGCTAGTATTTTAATGAGAATAAATTGGAAAATTTACCAGTAGTGTTTTTTGTGGTAACAAATATTTAAATGGAGAGTTGTCATACGACAAGTAAAATACGAATGTAGTCATAAAAATCTTGAATCCGATTCTGAACGCATTAAGCAGGTGTTCGTTTGCAAGCGTGCGGCTCTCTGCGATGTAATTCTTAAGGGATGCCGTTTTGAACGTTATATTTTGGACACAACTTTACCAAGCAGCATTATTCTTTTATTACTTAAAAAATATATATACCTATATTAAATTTGTTTGTTCCACAATTTTTTTGTTTATTATACAATTATATGTTGCTCCACTTTTTAAATTGTATTTAAATGTATTTTAACCTAGGGTAGCATAGTCATTTAGTAATTTGTGTATTTAACACCAATAAATCATTCTATTCTATTCTTATTCTATTCATGTCCTCATCCATGATCTGGAAATAATCCTTGTGATGGGAAACTACAGCGTGTCTTAAACAGGATCATTTATCTGTTTCTTTTTTAATCTGAGGGTAGCATTAATTGTCAATATGTCACCAACAAGTCTGTGCGTTTTCGTTTAATGTGGAGGAATAAACAGAAATTCTAGATTACTTGCTTTATTCTCAATAATTTCAACAATTCATTGATTTTTAAATACTAATAACACTACATACAATCTAGGTAGGAATAGCTTGCAAGCAAGTGATAATTATTCATTCTTTATTATATTTCATAGATTAGATAATACATCGATGGATTCCTCATTATGGATTATACGACTACACATAAATTTTGATACATACGAATGGCCTTTGCATCTGCATACTGTTACTTCTGGAAGTTCTCGATAGGCCAACATGTAATACACTGAACTGAACTTGTGGTAGGTACCTCGTGAAACATCTTGAAAATAATTGTTAATTATAAATTAAACACTGCTTTTAGATGAATCAATCTTCATTGATTCATCTAAAAGCAGTGTTTAATTTATAATTAACAATTAGGTCAACATGTGTTCTTAAATTCCTCTTTTGTCTTGCTACATAATATGACCAGCTCTTGCATCTATATATCGTTATTTCTGAAAGTTCTTGATGAGTCAACCTGTGTAATTACAAACTCATCTTTCAATTTGTTACATGTGAACAACTGTTGCATCTGTATACCGTTACTCTAAAAGTTCCCAATGGGTCAACATGTGATTTTAAATCTGTTGTTCGTTCCGTTATATATTAACAACTTTCGCATCTGTTTACTGTAAATTCTCAGCATGTGTCTTTAAATCCATCTTTTATTTTGTTACATACGGACAGATTTCACATCTGTATAGGTACTGTTTCTTCTGAAACTTCTCGATGGGTCAACATGTGTTCTTTTAGCGATGCTTTACGTTTTGTTATGAAAGAACAGATTTCACAACTGTATACTGTTACTTCTGAAAGTTTTCGATGGGTCAACATGTGTGTATTCAAATTCCCCTTTTGTTTTGATACATATGAACAGACATTGCATCTATATATCATTATTTCTGAAAGTTGTCGATGGGTCAACATGTGTGTTTTTAAATCTGTCTTTCGTTTTGCTACATACGAACAGCTCTCACATCTGTATACTGTTACTTCTGAGAGTTCTCGATGGGTTAACATGTGTGTTTTTAAATACCTCTTATGTTTTGTTGTAAATGAACAGCTTTCACATGTATGTCCTGTTTCTTCCGAAAGTTCTCGATGGGTCAACATGTGCCTTTTCAAATCCATCTTTCGTTTTGTTACATACGAACAACTTTCGCATCTGTGTGCTGTTACTTCTGAAAGTTCTTGATGGGTCAATTCATGTGACTTTAAACTTCCCTTTCGTTTTGCTACATATGAACAGCTGTGGCATCTGTATACTTCTGAAGGTTCTCGATGGGTCAGCATGTGCGATTTAAGATTGTATTTATGTACTGTTACATACGAACAGCTTTCACATCCATATACTGTGACTTCTGAACGTTTTTGATGGGTCAATATATGTGATTCTAGCAATTCTTTATGTTTTGTTGTGAAAGAACAGCTTTCACATGTGTATACTGTTACTTCTGAAAGTTCTCGATGGACCAACATGTGAGAATTAAAATGATGTTCCTGAGTTGTTACAAAAAAACAGATTTCACACATGTGGAGTTTTACGTCTGAAAGTTCTCGATGGTTCAACATGTGTGTTGTTAGAGATGCTTTAGATTTTGTTACAAATGGACAGCTTGGGCAATTGTACACTGCGACTTCTGATGGGTTTCGATAATTATGTGCTGATTTTATCTCGGGATTATACCTATTTATATTTTCCATGATCGATTGTGATGAAGTAGGAGCATCTCGAAAACTGAAAATAATTGTATCAATTAATTCAAATATAAATCTGGATTTTATTGCTGACAAAAAGTTTGATAATATAACACTGTCGGAGACATAGTTAACTCCAGCATTTAACACATGGAACCCCGCATATTTCTTAAGTAAAATGGTTCCAACCACAGGACAATTAAAGCCCACACAATAAAAATACATCATTGAACCGTATTTACAGTAAAATAAATAAAACTAGGATGAATAAATTTGAATGATGACAACATTTTTCTTTAAAACCAAATGTTAGTAATATTGTTCCCTAAAACTGAAATATGACAAGAGGAATAAATCAGAAGATCTACCAAGCTTATTTATTTAAATAAATAAGAACTTCTCAACTACAGGTGACAGAGCAAATATAATTACCTCAAACCAACCAACAGTAAGTCATACATTATACATTGTTTATCTCAAACTTATTTTGGGTATAAAGAATGTCGGTGTCTTTGATCTTTACAGCAAAGTAAAAGGCGCTGTCATTTTTTATACCCAAATAAGTCTGAGATAAACTATACTCCCTGGTAATGATACCTAAACTTGTATTTGTGCTTATCGTTTTAGGTTAGACAGCCAAAATTCCTCCTGCCAACACCAAAGGAAAATTACATTAAATAAAACTATAACCTTCCAGATATGACAAATCAATGAACCTATGTTCCTGGACCAAACATCTTCAGCTGATCCAATTATTTTTTCGCACGAAACTTGAACTCAGTGCCTCCAGCTGAATCTTCATAGTACCAGCTGAAACTCTTTAGTCCATTAAGCATGCAACTGAATAATTTTTTCACACTGTTTATGATATTAGCTATCGTATATTTCAAGTTGATAAGGTAGGAAATCACTTGAAAACAATTTTTTTCCTGTACACTTCGAGGGTATAGATGAAGCATTTTGACCCTTTCTCGGCGCAGCTGAAGCTATTTTTCTGTACATCAGGAACATTAACAGTTCGCAAAAAAAATTAAGCCTGCTGGAAATGACTTAGAAGCTTTTTCTTTTTTTCTTTCTTCTTTTTTTTTCATCATTACCCCCCTTAGAACGGCCCACTGGTAGGCCACTTGAAGTTCATTTTCCTTTTTAAAATAATAAGTACTAACATTTTCAGTTATTTTCGGTTGGTAGGAAATGACTTTTCGAAATTCAACTCAACCTCTTGGACCACTAGACAAGAACACAATTCAGGCATTTAATACAAGAAAATATGAAATTAGAACAATTGCAAAAACTAGTTAGATTAAAATTTGCAGCAAAATTGTTCTATTCACGCACAAAAATTGTTACATGTATCTACCAAACTTAGCTGGCAGGTAGCCTGGAAGTTAACCGCCTCTATTTTGTTTCAGCGATTTTGTAATTTACGGGGGTTTTGCTTATCAGGGCAATATATACAAACCTAGAAATTTAGTATTGTCATTTAATGTCAATTTGGAGTCGTTATATTATTGGACCTATCACTGCCTGCATGGCTTGGTACAAAGAAGACTACATTTGTTTTCTTTGTAGTGTATGATAAAATAGAATTCAAACAAAATGTTCAAGCACAGTACTGCTATTATCTCAAATATTATTTTCTTATTTAGCCTCATATGTGTGTAATTAATTATCAAACAAGTGCTGCGTTGTTTAAAACCAATTTAAAGAATAAACTAATGTCTGAGTTCAATGCTCTAAAAAGATTTTAGCTTATATCTTGCACACTCTTGTATGTGCTTATGTAATTCTCTTAACTTCATTTATAGGTCAGATTTTATATAACTATAAGGCTGGAGGAGTTCGGTCGATGGCCTTTTGTTTATTTATTTATTTCTTAACCAATAAAACTATTATTGTTATTATATAACTATAGTAGTTTATACAAATAATACTTCTTGTTGTTCGCATAAGATTATTACATTGGTACTCTGTATCTTGTCCATTTGTATGTTTATATCATCTTCGTTATATAATCCCATGCAATAAATAAACTATTTATAATTGTAATAATTATTAATTCTCCAAATGTAAAGAAAAAACTTAACAATACCTGTTAAAATTGTGCGTATCTATTTTAATTAAGTTCTCTTCAGCAACTAAAAATTCAGCTAGGTTTTCCTCGCCATGCCTAGGCTCGGTTTCTTCACAAAACATTTTTTCTATTTTAATTTTATTACTCTCCTCTTCGCAGGTATACATATTAGGTGTAAATTGTGGTTCATCTTTAACTCTCTGATCATCAAATCCCACGAAACTTTCATTTTTATTTTCAACATCCTCAGTAGCTCCTCTTCTATCTTCACAGAAGTCTTTTTCTACTTTGATTACATCAACCGAGTTACCATCCACCAACTGGGATATACTATCGAGCTCGTTTTGATCTTTACTGCTTGAACACAAAGTTTCACGGTATTTCTTAATTTCTTGTTCTACAAGTAAACAGGTTGTCACAAACCGGAAACAGTCTTCTAGAGAACCACAGCAGGAGGAACAAATCACAGCTTTCTTGACGATGCTTAAATCCTATCAACCAGAAAAAAAAAACATTGATAAAATCAAGCGTTGTTGATATTATTTTCAATAATTGGAAAAAAGTTTGTATTATGATACCTTATAATCACGCCCTGTGCAGTGTACTTATTCGATTATTGGCATTCGCAGTACTTACTAAATGGTAACAGCTAGTGACCACACAACTCAACCCGAGCAGTATACAGTAATGGTCTCTGTACATTCTAAAAGTCGTAGGAGTTCTAGAATCTGAGACGTAAATGAACGTCACTCGCACGAATAATATTATTTGTAAACAAGACATTATTTTATTTTATTAATTTGTCCGCAAATAAGACTATACATGAATTAGTAGATTCAAATCTGTGTATCTGCACACACTTCCAGACTTATAATTCCCTCAAAAAGTGGATATATAGGCTGGTATCATTAATAATCAAATTATTGACTGTCATTTCTTTGAGGGCATACTTAATGGCAATGTTTACCTAGATTTTTTTGACGAACTATTTAGAGAGTACATTAAAACTACTTTTTCCTGATGGTAATTATCCAAATGAAATAGACAAATTATATTTGGTACCAACGAGATGGAGCTTCACCGCATTATTCATGTACAGCGACAAATTAGTTTCCCTAAGAGGTAGATTGTAAAACATGGGACTATTCAATGGTCGCCTTGGTTTCCCGATGTGACCCTTATTGATTACTCTTTATGGGGCTGTTTAAATTCGAAAATGTTGCAAATTTGTAAGATATGATAATCAAAGAAATTCACAAGATATGCTCTGTCATACAAAATGTCATCCGAGAATTCAAAGAAGCTTGCTTATTGTCAAGAGGCGACTAGCGGTCATTTTCAACATTTAATTTAATTATAAAATAAATTAGAAATACATTCAAATAAATTGGAAATACATTCTTAATACATCTGTGACTCTACACTTCATTTTACGAAAAGAGTGGGTATAATTTTGTATTAAAAACTTTAAAAGCAACAACAAATGAGTTTAAACCTCTCTTCAATAAATAATTTAGCAAATAATATCTCAACTGAGTTTACAAAACGTTAACAAAATTTTACATTTTAAAAATTAATTTTCTCGTAATTGATGTACCAATTTTAAAAATTTTATACCGGTGAATAGGGAATCAACATTTCTTTTGAGCGAGGTGCCACACGACTACCTCTCTAATAAAATTTTCGGGGGGTAGTCATAGTTCAGATGGGGATAAACGCGGGAGGTACTATTTGCACGATAAAAATGGAAATTGAAATTCGACCTTTTTCAGAATTTTTCCTAAAAGTTCATTATTACGCTTAAAATGAATTTACTCCATACATACAGGCCGCACTATACAGGGTGATTCAGAACTAATCCGGAAGCATTTAAGGAGATATGCACCCTTAAAAATAGTGTCGATACCACGAAAAAAATATAATAAAATCCTAACAGAACTGCCGTAAAAAAATATTGAAGCTATGGCATAATTAAACGCTACTTAGCTGGACGACTGGATAAAATACTGACCTACCCTTCTACACGCAGACCTCCTAATACGTATCAAGCAAGTAGCAACTAGTTCAGGTCGTCAGTTTGTGATTTAATCACGTTGATAGTGGGTGTTTTTTGCATTTTAGTGCTGTGAGTTTTTTTCAAAATGTCATACGTGTATAGTAACGCAGAGTATATGAACATTAGGCAAAATTGGATACAACGTTGTCAAAAGTGCATATAGGTCGGCGGACAAAATTTCGAACAGTTATTGTAACATCAGGTATGTACAAAATTTGTAATCATTTAAAGTAAATAAAAAAATTGATAGTAAACTTCTAATTTCAAAGATAAATTACGTTAGGTCAGATTCTTGTCGTTATCGATTTCTTTTGAAGTGAAATTTTTAATTTTTTTTAAAGTGCTTCTTTTTCATTTTTTCTTTGCGCTGTTATATTTATCTGGACCCGTTGTATATCTCCTTAAAATTTTCCGGATAAGTTCTGAATCACCCTATATAATATGTTTTAGTCCTATTAATACTATATATTGACGTTGTATGAAGTCTAACCTAACATGAAATTAGTTTCAACTTAGCTTTAACTATAGTTTATCTCAGTTTAAAATGCAGTGCTGGTAAAGATAGGGAACGTGTGTCCTTGTCTCTGATTGGTAAATCTGCAAGTCAAGTTTACGCAGGGAAAAATTCGAAATTCAGGACAGATTTCCTGCCAGGTTCGAAAAATACGTCGTTATTTAAGTAATAAAAAAGTGATAAATATTTCTGTATTTATTATATAAAACTAAACCAAGTTTTAATTAAAAAATTGAGCAAAATGTGTGCAACATGTAATAAAGGAAGAAGAAAACAATTTATATGAATTTGACATTCTCCTGGAATAAGTTTTAATAATATACCCATTTTATGTAAAACTATGTTAATAATTTTTGTTACATTTTCTATTTTTATTTCAATACACCATGTTAGATTTCAGTAATTTCAGTCCTTGAACACAAAATTATATTAATTTTTTAAAAGTTTACATTGATGCTAATTATTATCGAACCATGTTAAATGTGCAAAATAAATAGGGTGTCTTTGAATTCTTACTGCAATAAAATTAGAACATTTATGCTGCAATTTAAATGAAATAATTTCAATAAAATAGTGACATATGGGGTGAGTGTGGAATTGAGGTAAGTGTGGCACCCTCCCCTAATCTCTTATAAATTACAGTTTTTTGTAAACGAACTGTAATATGTTGAAAATTAAACTGTTTTTTATGTAAGTAAAAAATGTATCAGAATTATGATGAACACAAAAATATTTATAAAGACAAGGTGCATTCGAAATAAAACTGAGATTGCGACAAGCAACAATGTATTTGTCAAACAAAGAACAAATTTTTTTAAATTAATTATTAGCCAACTTAATGTATATATAAAAGTATAATTTTTAACCAAGACTAAAGCTGAAACTGTGTAATTTGTGTCCACACTTACCCCGGGTGTCCCTACCTATTTATAATATAGCCAATGCCAAATGAAAGCCAATTTACACCACTGGTTCTTATTCTGTATATCAGTGGCCTTTGAGACGGCCATTGGGATTCCCCTTACTTGGGAATTCTCATGTGCCTGTGTAAACTGTGCTCCGCTCATAACGTAAACGCAATTCTTAACTGAGACTGACCTTAGTGTGAAATTAATTACACGTTAACTTAATCATCGTGAAAGTAATCCTCTGCGCCTCCGTTCATAAATTCCACATTTTAGGAATGTATTTTGAAAACTTCAATTAGAATGCCTTGGATAAAATATTGATACCTACCAACTCTGGAAGATACTGTTCTATCATTTTCCTTAACATAACACCTTTCTCTTCAACATCAAGAGGTGCAACAGCACAATTTTTTGCTAGATCCATACACAATACACATACAGCCTCATTCTCTGGGATATTCGTATTAGTTACATTTTTGCTCAGATAGACATCTCTTAGATCCAATTCGATATTGTCCTTGTTGATAAACGGAATGATATAATTGTGTGTATGTAGGCATTTTACTTTAAATTCAAAACATTTCATAACCATTCCGGCGCAGTTTTTACACATGATAGGTTCTTGTATTGCAGTAAAATCCTAGAACAAAATTCGACGACAGTGTCACACAAACAAAATGTATAATAAATTAGAAAATTTATAAGTACATAACCTAAGTATGCATACTTTTGAGCTTTTGACACTTACTATCTTCGGTAGGAGTATTTTCGTATTTTCGTCTATAGCTTCAAAGCTCTCACATTTTTCCAAACAAAGCCTGCATATTTTCTTTGGAGGTGACATTATCTAAGTACCAAAATCAAAATGTAATCCAAGCAGGAAAACCAAAATTCCACAGATACAGAATAAACAACAAAGAACACCACAGTGTTGCGAATTGGTTGCGAACTGTGCTGAGCCAAATCGTGATGACGTCACTTGACGGGTGGTTTGTCATATATGTAATTTATTATTATATAAATTTTTATTATTATATGGTGATTTTAAGAAATAGCTAAGGTTAGTATTAAATAAATATGATCTCTAAATGTTGTTTACATGCACATTTCAGAAATTATTGCTATAATATGAGAGAAATATACCAATTATTAAGACACTTAACCTAACTTAAACGATTTAAGATAATCTCAAACAAACCAGTGAAACAAAACTAAACTTCTTACCGTTTCCAGAGAAACATGTTATTAGTTTTTCAACAATACATGAGCATTTTAAGAATAATACTACTCAGCTAATAAGAGATGAAAATGCGTTCAAAGTCGTCATATCACCAAAATGGATTATGATAGTAGCCTCAGCCTCCCATTTTAAAAATGTATTGGCTAGTATGAAAAAGAAAACTTATCCTGTTGAGGTTTCTTATATATAAACAATTGCGATATCACATACTTAATCTCATATTTATTTTGTACGTAACTCTAGAACAGGACAAAATTATAGATGCCAAATGCTTACGTCCAAGAGGGCAAGTTATTTGTCACCGTATGGCAGCTTTAATATTATAAGGTCATTATAATATTCTTGCTCATGGAATGTATGAAAGCACAGCGAACTGCTATTATTTTCTCTAACACCTCAGAAATTACAAATTCCACAACTAAAAATTGTGTCAGAACAAGTCTTAGACTAGGGAAGATAGATGGTGAGGACTCGTAACAGCGCATAATCGCCACGCTAACAAGTTGTGCCATTGCGGTGGAGGCACACAAACGGTAGAGAGCAAAATGAAATTTTCCAATAGAAGTGATTTATAAGTGATTTAGTGCTAATTTATGTAATGTACCTACATGATGGTATCATATTCTATAAACTACTGTAAAAATCACAGCGGGAAAAAATTGAAAGGAGTGACGCTTTGCAGGTTAAAGCATATGCAGTTTTCACTTTACCTAGTTAAATTAACTGTAGTCCTATTATTTACTTAATTATATCCGTGTGCATGCAATGATAATGAGAAGCATAGTGTATCATTTTCTGGTATGCAATTTGCACGTTATTTGATTGAAATTTTCATTCATCTTTTCTTCATTGAATATAGAACAGTGCATCCGAAATGACACTTTTTCCATGGGCGGAGATATATCGATTATGGTGTTATATTATATAGAATGTAGAATAAATTCTGGTGTGTAAGATATGAGTAAATATATTTATGGTAGTGAATATTAATTGTATTATTATGAAGCTGTTTTTGGAAAAATACCAGTTTTGTATCGTTTTATTCCTTTGATGTGATAAACTTGACACCTACATATTGTACATATGTTCCGCCACTTTCGCTTGCTCTCTGGTGGCAGGTGGCTTCACTATTGGCAGCAGTGTTGCCAATGCAATTTATGGAATTTCCCACGGCCATTTTAAAAAATACCCTCTTTTACCCGCACGACCAGATTAAATTTCTCGGAATTTTACCCTCACAGCAGAATAATAACAATAGATTTTATTAAAAGGTTAAAACATACACATGTAAACTATTTCCACGTTTCAACATATTTATTCTGATTTATTTTCCAAATATTTGCAAGGTACATTTCATTTTTTTATTTTTATCATTAGATAAAAAAATCCATATATGAACCAAAGTCACTAATTCAAAGCGCTATACTGTTGTTAATTTATTATCGTTGCTATAGTTATTGGCTTGCCCACATGAGAAATTTTTTCTCGGCGTCCATGTTATGTTTTTCAATGTTTTCTTAAATACCCGATTTTACCCGCAGCAATATTTTACCCACAGGCTAGGCTCAAATACCCAATTTTCGGGTAATTACCCGCAAATCGGCAACACTGATTGGCAGTAGCGTTACGACTCCTTACAATATATATCTTTCCTACTCTAACAGCCAGTTTTTCAATGTCGAGTTAACTCTTGTACTGGAGTTAACTCTGGGTTAAGCGCACTGTTGCGTATTTCAAATGCGAGTTAACTTGAAACCTCGAGTTAAATCGAGGTTAAGATAACTCTAGACGAGGTATGAGTTAATTACAAATTTTGGCTTAAAACTAACCTAAAATTATTTTATGGTGTAAATAAATTATGATATTTTTCAAACACATCATGGATTATGATTTTAATGTAAATGCTTACAGCAGTGATGAAAAAGCTAGAAGACCCAAGGTAATCGGATATAGGCCAAACCACATGGAAGAATGGGATCGACACGATTTTTTTTGCGCGATTTCATTTGCCTCCAAGAACTGTAGATAATATATTAAAAGAAGTGCAATATATTATTTCGTATTCTACGAATATGTATTTGTTATCTTGTGTTGTATAAATATTAACATGCAATGTTTATTTTACATGAGGGAACTGGTTTCCTCTGATCGCATGCTATGTTGTGGAGAATTGTTGTAGCCGCAACTGTCTGTATGGTATCCATTTTAAGGCGCAGCCTTAGTGCTAATGCTCCTCTCCACTGTGTTTCTCGTTCTGATGTGGAATTTATTAAATAAATTCTCAACATTATTTCTGATCCACACAAGAGGCGTCATAAGGTAGAGTTTCACAGGATGGCCACTATTGATGATCAACAGACCATCATTAAAGTGACCTCGTTAAAATAAATTGTATATACAAATATATAAATATTACATTTTACAAATAATATCACAGAAAGTTAGGTTAATGTAACATTTTTAACATCACAGAACTATAGAAGACATTAGAATACTTGTGTAAAATTCCGAAAATATGATTAAAATTCATACTTCTCATGTCAACATAACAAAATATTTCACACAACTTGAGTTAACTAACTCGAATGAGAAATAGTAATGAAAAACAGTTGTAACGTTAACTCGAATTTAGCCTCGAGTTAAGGTGCGAGTAAGAGTTATCTAACTCGAACTTTAACTCAACATTGAAAAACTGGCTGTAAGGAACAAGTATCATTCCAACACACCGTTATGGTATAATTACCGCACGGCTTTCGACGAATCAGAAGCTGTTAGTGGTTTGGTTGCTATGGTTACGTCGAACAAAAGGTAACTTCGCATTTGACGTTTTGAAGTTTTAAAGTGTTTTCAGTGTTTTTGTATAATTTATAAAATCTTGTTAGAGAAAATATAGTCTACAACACGTTTGGAATGACATATTCCATAACTTGTTATAGAATATACTAATAAAATTTTACTGCGTCAAACTTTTTCTACAATTAATGAATTCTGTGATTTTATCCATGCGGTTTAATGTTCATTACATTTTTTAATTCTTATTTAGTGTTGTTTACATTTAATTCTATTTATTTATTGACGAAATCTAAATGAGTAGGTAATTTTTTTACTGTATTTTACATGTATTATCTCTGTAAGCCCATACAAGGGCATTTGACTTGTATTCCATGTTTTATATGGCACAAAAATGTATTCGTATTCGATTACTCTATGTATTTTGCGTATTATTAATGCGTTTTTTGTTTTATCACCAAAGGTTACAGTCTCAGCCGGGATTTTATATAGTAAAAATAATATAAAAAATTATTTTTCAATACAATTGTGTCTAAAAATATGTATTCATGGTGTCCAAAAGTTATTAACTGAATAAAGTTTTTGTAGTTATTTTGAGAAACATTTATAGGCGTTACTAATAAACTGAATGTATCGTTCTAAAGGTATTGATACATTTAATTTAATATCTGCATAATTAGGTATAATTCTGAATTTGATTTGAAATTAACAACTGTTTTATATATGAAGAACAAGTTATTTTTCAACATAATATACAAACAACACCTGATTACAAATTTATATTCAGAGCTTGGACATGGAAATATGAATACATTAATCTTCTTCAAAATATTCTTCTATCTCTCTATATCTCATTGCGAGTTTACGGACGATATGACGCTGATTGCATACAATAAAAAAACAGGATGATGTAAACTAACAGCTAAATAGCAACTTGCTAGTTTTATTTAACTATTTTAGTAGTATTCATTTAAATACAAACCAAGAAAAAACACATACCCTACAGTTTCACCCACTTACTGCCAGTTATATGAGCAACCCCCTAATTAAGTTGAATGGAAAATCTATTGAATAAAAAACAAGTTATAAACTACTTGGACTACACATAGATCTATCTAACATGGCGAGACCATTTAAATTATGTATGCAAGAAATGTGCAAGTACTTGTTTTGCATTAAAAAGGCTTTCCACCATTACCTACTAATATAAAAATATCACAGAGACTATTGGCTATTCCCCTCCATTGACATAATGGTTCCTAGGTATGCATACTCACTACAGACTTTTATTTCTCTTCCATTTACTTCCATGTTATTCCCTTCTTCCCCGATCACCAATTATTTGGTTTTATCAAAATTAATTTTTAATCAACATTTTTCATATGTCCATCAATTTTCGCATCATGTAGTTGATGTCATCTTCATCTGACGCAGCAACCACTTGATCGTCCGTAAAAAGAAGGGAATGCAGGTATTCGTCATTTACACACACGCCCATATTCCTGCACTTGGCCTGCCATTCTTGTAAAACTTTGTCTATATACATTTTAAATAGGGTCAGCGATAGGCAACATCCTTGGCGCAATCCTTTCGTGACTTCAAAGGTGGCGGACAATTGATTTCCAATTTTAATTCCACTCTTTTGCCCTTCATAAAGATCTCTTGTGGTGGTGACGTATTTGCAATGAACAGGGCTGTTATACAGCACTTTGAATTATTTCTGTAAGGGTACCGTGTCATATGCCTTTTCTAAATCTACAAACACTATATGAGTCTCTCTACGCCTTGCTATTTGCTTTTGGCTTAGTTATTGTAGAGTGAATATATTGTCTACGCATGATCTCCAGCCGTGAGTACGCACTGTTCTTCACCGATCTCGATTTCCTATTCTATTCTTGTCTTGATAACTCGCCCATACAATCTTCCAATAGAAGAAGTAACAGTAATTCTTCGATAATTTCGACAGTCAGTGTGAGGCACCTTTTTATGTATGGAGCTAATGTACCTGTTTCCACTCTTCCGGTACCTTCTCTCCGTCAATTAAGCATCTAATTGGTAATTCTTGCGATTATTTCATTTTGCCTTATCCTTTGTGACATTTTAATAGTGTCTGTATCTTCACGATCTTCATATAACATTTTCTCATAATATTCTTTCCACTCTCTTATTTTACTCATCTGAATGTTTCTCCTGTCTCTATTATCTATTCTCAAACTTTTGATCATTTTCCATGCTTATTTACTTTTACTTCCTCCTATACATCTATCAATTTCATCACATCTTTTATTCCAGAACTCATTCCTTCATACCGTTATTATGTAGTTGCTACTTACAATTATTGATTTCCTCTTTCATGTTGTAAGAATACCTACTGTCAATTTTATGATCCTGATGATCTGGACAATAGTTGTGCTGTGCCGATCACGAAAATAATACAAAATATTAACTGTTGTTTTGGGTTGTTCTGTCTAGATTCATCGAATTTTGAAATTTTGTCAAATGGTCCTGATAACCTTTTTGGTTATTTACTAGTTTAATGACAGATTCTGTTAAATTTGAGCAGTACATTGTCTTCTAAGTTGGGGGTGGTTTATGATTTTTTAATATTTTAATTTTCGCAAAAGTGGATAAGCACGAGAAATGAAAGCTTGCCACGAATTTTCTCCATTATTTGCACAGAACTTAAATTATTTAGCGGTTCCCTACCTCTCTCGATTCGCTGATTTATTTACATGTACTTTTTATTGTTGCAATAACGCGTGTCCAATTAATTTTTACAGAAATAGCATTAATTAGCACCACGTCAATGATCAAATTCGCCCATAGACAGTATTGTATAGACGATTCCGGTGTTGGCCGGCCCGTCTCATACTCGACATCATAAGTCCCTTCCTCTCTATTCTTGTCCTCACCCATGACAGCAATAATCCTTGTAATACAAAACTGTGTTTTTAACAGGATTATTTATCTATCTTTATTAATCTGAGGGTAGCATTAGTCATCAATATGTAAAAAACAAGTCTGTGCGTTTTAGTTTAATGTGTATAATGATTAATTCTTGTTATTAAATCACCCAACTTACCAAGGTTCTATCCAGAGCATGAGACTACCATTTCGTGGGTGTAGATACGTGCTTGACCAACTGGCTGATCTGTTACATTCTCTTACTTTGACTCATCTACTTTAAACTCATTAAACTGACCCAAGAAGATATTTTTTTTAAATCAGATTATACACCATACTTAATCAAACACATATGTAATAAAAACATGGTATATTAACAATTAACGGTTTACAGTGTCCAAGGGTAAACAAAATTATTTACTAAGTATGGTTCCTTCGGAAGATAACTTACATCAAGCTTGATCTCTACGTAGTGGTTAATTGTACAACATGAAAGAGAACAAAAAAAACATACCTCTTAAAATAAAACACTAACACACTATTCAAAACTAAATTCATATAACTTTACCAAGACAAGAAAAAAAATAGGGCTTATATTTTAAAGCCTCACATGAATAAAAAGTACAAACATAGATCCAAAAATCAAATTCCATCAACCTATCTAACTAAACAAAAGCTATACATATAATTTATAAAATTATTAACATATGACCGCTCATTAATAAGCTACTAATTAAATACCTTTCGCGGTAAAGTTTTCGGCTAGGTGACAACAAAACCGGAATGTTTAGACGCTTATTTCACAGGTAGACTACCACAAATTAACAACAATAAAGTCACATACCTGAAATTAGTAGCCTGAACCATTTAGTAAATGTCTAACCAAAGCATTAAAAAAAAACGTGACATACGCGATTCTCCTGGTTATGACTAGTCTGATTGAAAAATTAAAAACTTACATTTATGGTTGCTATACCACCCTAATTTCGCCAACATAGGTTTCTGAAAACGGCTTGTCTCAACAAGTCGGAGTCTCGAAGGCACTACCACTATTACGTTGGGATACTGTCCCATATTACTCAACTTAAACAATTTCACAAAGCATTAATTTAAACAATTTTGCTTTTGCATAATACACTGACAGACATAAAAAGTGGCACACTCGAAATTTTACTCAATTTTAATCTGTCATAATTTATAAACTACTTGATTGATTGCCGCGAACCTTTTTTAATTTTGAAGAATGATTCTTTAAGATCATCACACAGGCCCAAACATTTGCTTAAACTTTTATATGCGATACAGGGAAAAATAAGAGTAACTGTTTTATTCAGGAACTTTAAAACACCCTGTAGATTTATTCGACACTTGGAATAAGCTCAAAATACCTTTGGCATTTTAAACCCAATTCAAATTAAATTTTTGTTTTTGAATCGCCTTTTTATCTTGCTTAGTTTAGAAAATACACGATTGTAGGTGAGACAGGTACAATTAAAAACATTTTATTGGATAAGATTACATTATTACATTTTACAATCACCAACGCGAAATTGAATAAAGGTACTATCTCAACGGAGAAAAATATAACTTCTCCTAAACTGTCCAGAGTGTCAGGAACCCTACTCCAAGACCTAATTATTCGCCCCATTTTACCCCAAACGTGTTCTAAGGGGTTCATATCGGAACTCTTTGCTGGCCATATCGTATGTATATAACTTGATTGAGATATTTATGATGTGAGCAGTGTGAGGGCACGCACTGTCATGAACCAATATAAAATCTTTCTCTATAAAGGGTGTAAACGGAATTACACAGTCTTGTAAAATGTTCTCGATATACCTGTTGGTCGTGAGAGAATTCCCTGGGAGCACATTAAGTTGTGTACGAGCTTCTAATGAAATTCCTCCCCCGAACCTTAACGGAACTTCCGCCAAAGCTTTCTTTTGTGCTGAAAAGGCTCGGCTCATATCTTTCTCAACCTCTTCTCCATACCCTTTGACGGGCATCGAATGAAAACAAACAGAATAGAAATTCATCAGCGAACAAGATCCAAGACCAGTTTTGTTCATTCCAATCTGAGTGTTTTCTAGTGAAATTGCTGCTCTTCAAGACCTTTAATGGACTCCCTTCAAACTCCGAGATACTGTGCAATCATTTATAACTCTTCCTCTTACTTGCCTTAAATGAATATTTGTTTGAACTGCTGTATGAAAGCGATTTCGTAGAGTTTGAAGCCGAATAAACCGATTATCAATAATAGGTGTACATCTAGAACGACCTGATCCAGCTCTTCTTCGACAATGGACCAGTCTCTTCGTATCTTGCAATTGCCCGAAGTGCAGTAAATTCGGGAACACCAACAACCCAGGCAGCATGTGTTTTACTTCTTCAGTCTCCTACTAAAGCCATAATTCAGGCTACTTGCTCCGATGTTATTTGCTGACGCATTACTTAAAAATAATTAATACGACTTTCGAATCGCGAAGTGGAGAAAAACGTTTTCAATATTTGCTACAAAACGAATTAAAAATCGTAATCGTTAGCGAGTGAATGCTTGTGATGTTGGAAACATTTTGACACCTGTCATCTTTTAAAACAATGTGTAATTCGTTCATGGCTCTCGTAAACAAAACAAAATATAAAATTTGTTAATACGCATTTGACATTACATTGCTTAAACATGTGTATTTTCTAAACAAAGCAAGATAGAAAGGTGAATCAAAAACAAAAATTTAACTTGAATTGAGCTTAAAACGCCGAAGGTATTTAGACCTTATTCCAAGTACCGAATAAATCCACAGGGTGTCTTAAAATTCCTGAATAAAACAGTCACTTTTATTTTTCCCTGTATCACATATAAAAGCTTAATCAATAAAAATGTTTGGGCCTGTATGATGGTCTTAAAGAATCATTCTTCAAAATAAAAAAAGGTTCGTGGCAATCAATGAAGCAGTTTAGAAATTATGACAGATTAAACTTGAGTAAAATTTCGAGTGCGCCACTTTTTATGTCTGTCAGTGTATTAGTCAAAAGCAAAATTGTTTAAATTAATGCTTTGTGAAATTGTTTAAGTTGAGTAATATGGGACAGTATCTCGACATAATAGTGGTAGTGCCTTCGAGACTCCGACTTGTTGAGGCAAGCCGTTTTCAGAAACCTATGTTGGCGAAATTAGGGTGGTAAAGCAACCATAAATGCAAGTTTTTAACTTTTCAATTAGACCAGTCATAACCAGGAGGATCACGTATGTCACGTTTTTTTAACACTGGTTCAGGCTACTTGTTTCAGGTATCACCGTGTTGTTAATTTGTGGCAGTCTTGAGTAAAATTTCGAGTGCGCCAATTTTCATGTCTGTCAGTGTATTTGGCTCAATCAGTCAATTTGCCACTCATAATACGGCACAATTTTTATAATTTCCACACGTAAATTATAGGTAACTTGTCACAGAATTGTGAATATCACTTCCTAGCTTTCTCTAGAGCAATTCACCAAATATTTGATACTTTTAGATAACCTCACTGTATTTTTAAAATAAGTTGCTCATTTAATTACAATAATCACTTTCGTGAAACAGGCACTTTGTGGCACAAATAACAGATCAACTTGAAATTATTCTCACTTAGTACAAGTAGATGATTTCATACCAAACTGCGGAACATAATGCTTTCAAATAGTACATCACTATTTGCTTAAATTAAGGAATTAACCAAAAACTTAAATTCGCAAGCACCTAATTGTGTCTGTTCTAAACGACAGCTCATAACTCAATCCACAAAGCCACAACCGTTTCACTACACGGCCACAGCTCGAATCCCCGTCCTAAACCAAAAACATCTACCCTTTTGAAACAAACAAGTTCCCCTTCACTTCTTCTTCCCGTACGGTGTTGGAGGTCAAATGGTCTTTTATATACAATCCACTCTAGCGTGTAGAAAAATCGATTTATAAATACATAGGATTTGACTATATTTAATTTATTTTTACGTACAGGGCGATCTTTAAAAATGAACCGTTACCTGTGGGATAATAAATGGAGGTTATAAAGTACTTTATTCTCCACATCCCTCAATAATTTCAACAATTCATTAATTTACAAATACTACAATCTTGGTAGGAGTAGCTTGCGAGTCAGTGACAATTACTCATTTTCATAGATTCCATAGATTAAACAACACATTGATGGATTCGCTTATTATGGATTTTAAGATTACACATGAATTTTGTTACATACGAACAGTCTTTGCATCTGTATATTGTTACATCTGAAAGTTCTCGATGGGTCAACATGTGTGTTTTCAAATTCCCCTTTCGTTTTGCTACATATGAACAGCTGTTGCATCTGTATACCATTATTTCTAAAAGTTCTCGATGGGTCAACATGTGTGATTTTAAACTTGTCTTTCGTTTCGTTACATATGAACAGCTTTCACATCTGTATACCATTATTTCTGAAAGTTCTCGATGGGTCAACATGTGGTCTTTTAAAGATGTTTTACGTTTTGTTATGAAAGAACAGCTCTCACATCTGTATACTGTTACTTCTGAAAGTTCTCGATGGGTCAACATGTGTGCTACTAAACCTGACTTTCGTTTTGTTACAAACGAACAGATTTCGCATCTGTATACTGTTACTTCTGAAAGTTCTTGATGAGTCAACATATGTGATTTTAAATAATCCTTTCGTTTTGCTATATACGAACAGCTTTGGCATCTGAATACTTCTGAAGGTTCTCCATGGGTCAACATGTGTGATTTGAGATTGTATTTATGTGTTGTTACGTATGAACAGCTCTCACATGCATGTACTGTGACTTCTGTCTTCTTTCGATGGGTCAATATATGTGATTCTAGCGATTCTTTATGTTTTGTTGTGAACGAACAGCTTTCACACGTGTATATTGTTACTTCTGAAAGTTCTCGATGGACCAACATGTGAGAATTAAAATTATGTTCTTGCGTTGTTACAAAAAAACAGATTTCACAAATGTGGAATTTTACTTCTGAAAGTTCTCGATGGTTCAACATATGTGTTGTTAGAGATGCTTTATGTTTTGTTACAAACGGACAGCTTGGGCAATTGTACCCTGTGACTCCTGGTGGGTTTCGGTAATTATGTGTCGATTTTGTCTCGTACATATTCTCTAAATGCTTCACTCTTATTTCTGATAGGGTTTGACTGATCACCTCCTGGTCTTCAGGATAACACCTATTTATATTTTCGGTGATCGATTGTAATGAAGTAGGAGCATCTCGAAAACTGAAAATAATGATATTTATTAGTTCAAATATTAACCTGGATTTTATGGCTGACAAAAACTTAAATAACCGTATCGGAAACATAGTAAACTCCAGAATTTAACACAAGAAGAAATCCCGCATATTCTTAGGTAAAATCGCTTCTTGTCAAATTGTCTGAAATTTTGCAATTTTTGCTGTAGAAGCCTTCATAAATCATGTTCTCATCCATCAGTCATAGCCAGGGCAGTGGAGAGAAAATACGGGACAAGTTCCAACTTACGGGCCCCTTATGTTTGAAACGTATTTCTACACATAAAGCTTAGTCTGCAGTCTGTTTATACACTTTAAAGTAAATTCATTACATAGAATATGAACATTTTCCGATTTTCGTACAAAGAAAAGAAAATATAAGCAGTGTTCATAAATCATTAGAGTAGAAATCAATTATAAAATCTAGAGCGGAAGTTAAGTAGTTTCTGCTACGTACGATTTTAATTTTTTTTTAATTTTCAATTTTGCTTTCAGAGGCCCTGAAGTATGGACGCTTTAAAAGATCAGGATCATTTGGTGTGTGTAAGGTGTAAACAAACAATAAGATGTCCATATGGCAAGTTATTTAATGGATATTTGATACACTGTAAGTAAGTTTATTGGTGCTATTTCAATTAGCTTACACACATTCTTCATGAATTGGGGTATTATATACATTCGTTGGACTAATAAGAACAAAGTTCTCTACATTTACTGACATTAGTTTATCAATAATGTTACGAAATTGTTTGACAATTTTTAAAATAAATTTCGCCATAATTAACCACTATCAACCACAGCTACCTCAAGCGAGGATTAAATAAGGCTAAGAACCAAGCTTGCTACAAGCTCTGGTAGAAAATCCAAATTTCTATATAAGAGATGTTCGATGAATCAAACTAGAAAATAACCAGCTAGGTGATTTTCCACACCTCTCAATCAGTAACGGATCTAACAGAATACACCAGGTAAAATTAGCACCAGCTTACATACAAGATATTTTCGACAGAGGAATGATTCTAAAGTTTTATAACATGACAAGGTATCAATTATAAATTAAACACAGGGTTGATTATGCAGACTGTTCTTTACCGTGCCAACAAAGGCACCGGCATTTTTTACACCGACAAGAAGTTTGGGATAAACTATAACTATGAAGATTGTAGGTTTCCGAGGGAACAACCTTCGATAATTCTGAGTGGTAAAGTTTGAGAGGACAGTATGATTTTTATTGCCTATGGTCAGGTATGATACCACAGGTTGGTGGTTGCTGAACTACTCAATTTAAAATAACAAATGAAATTACTAGGCACGTGATTGAGAGAGACTTACTTGATAGTTGATTCCGGTTTGGTCTAGTGGCACCTTGAGTTTAACCATTTATCCATTCACAACAATAAAATTTTGTACACGACACGTGTTGCTAGAACGTGGTTTTTCTTTCGGTCTCTCCCCCAACATTACTCGCGCAAAAGCATACATAGATTATACAAATTTTTAAGTAGGCAACCAAACACTACTTTTGGTGCATTGCAAGTCATAGACTCATTTATGACCAAACAAAGATCAAGATGATTCTGTTAAATAATATTATTGCACTTACTTTGTATAACATTTTTAAAGACCTAAATACTTGACAAGAACAAAATTCAAGCATTTAATGCAAGAAAATATCAAATTAGAACTGCAAAAATTAGTTCGATTAAAATATGCAACAAAATTGCTCTAATCGCAACAAAAATTATTTAATGTATGAAGAATACTACATTTGTTTTCTTTGTAGTGTACCATAAAACAAAATTTCAACAAGATGGTTAAGCATAGTACTGCTGTTATTTCAAATGTCATTTTCCTATTTAGTCTCATATGTGTGTAATTAATTAACACCAGTTAAGTGCTGCATTGTTTAAAACCAGTTGCAAAAAGAAGATCTTAGCTTATAACTTGCACACTCTTGTATGTGCTTATGTAATTTTCTTAACTTCATATATAGTAGATTTTATGTAACTAGTAGCTTAGACAAATATTACTTCTTGTTGTTCACATAAGATTAACACATTGGTACTCTGTTCTTGTTCATTTGTATGTTTATATCACCTTCGCTATATAATACCATATAATATATAACTATTGATAATTGTAATTATTATTCATTCTCCAAACATCAAAAAAACCTAACTATACCTGTTGAAATCGTATGTATCTGTTTTTATTATAATTTCTTCAGAAACTAAAACCTTTTGATCCTCTACTTCAGCTAAGTTTTCCTCGCCATGCTTAGGCTCATTTTCTTCACAAAATATCGTTTCTATTGTAATTTTATTATTCTCCTCTTCACAGGCATATATAGGTGTAAATTGTTGTTCATCTTTAACTTTCTGATCATCAAATCCCACGAAACTTTCATTTTTATTTTGAACATTCTCGTTACTTTCTTTTCTATCTTCACATAATTCTTTTTCTACTTTGATTGTACCAACCGAGTTATCTTCTACCAACTGGGATGTACTGTTTAGCTCGTTTTGATCTTTACTGCTTGAACACAAAGTTCCACGGTATTTCTTAATCTCTTGTTCTACCAGTAAACAGTTTGTCACAAACCGGAAACAGTCTTTGAGAGAACCACAGCAGGAGGGACAAATCACAGCTTTCTTGACGATACTTAAATCCTATCAATCAAAAAAGAAATATTATTAGAATCAAATGTTGTTGATATTATTTTCAATAAGTGGAAAAAGTTTGTATGTTGATTTCTCATAATCATGCCCTTTGCAGTGTACTTACTCGGCTATTGGCATTCACAGTACTTACTCAACGCTAACAGCTAGTGAGCACACAACTCAACACGTGCAGTATACAATAATGGTCTCAGCACATTCTAAAAGTGGTAGGGGTTGTAGAATCTGAGGTAAAAATGACCTTGACTAGCACAAATGATATTATTTGTAAACAAGACAATATTTTATTTTATTGTCAGTAAATAAAAGAGTACACACGAACAGTCTTAAAATCAGCAGACTATGTGTCTGCACACACTTCCAGCCTTATAATTCCCTCAAAAAGTTAACGTTTGGGCTGGTACCATTAACAATCAAATTATTGGCCCTTATTTCTTTGAGGGCATATTTAACAGTGATGTTTACTGGATTTCCTGATGAACTATTTAGTGACTATATTAAAACTACTTTTTCCTAATTATCCAAATGTAATAGACAGATTGTAATTGGTACCAACTACATGGTGCTCGACCACATCATTCGCGTACAGTGAGAAATTAGTTTCCTTAACAGGTAGATTGGAAGATTTCGAACTATTGAATGGCCACTTTGGTTTCCCAATATGACCCTTCTTGACTACTATTTATGGGGCTGTTTAAAATCAAAATAAGTAAGTAAGTACTTTATTGATGCTTTCATGCCTTTTGGCACTTACACAGGTCACATGGAGAAATCGTCACTGTAATACATAATAATGAATATCACAAAACATTAAAGTGGAACTTTAAAATAAAAACTTACAAATTAATTAAAATTAAAATATTACAAATAAAACTTAAAGTAATAGTAATTAAAATCTAAGACAGATCAGAAATATCACAGTCTAGAAATTCAGTGAAATTATAAAAGGCTTTGGAGATTAAATTTTTTTTGATCCTCTGCTTAAAGTGCTGTAAAGGCAAGTCTTTAATTTTTTGTGGCAATTTATTAAAAAAATTTATGGCCCAGTAGTTTGGCCCATTTTGGCACCTCTTCAAACGGCAATACTTAACAAGTAGATTAGATTTATTTCTCGTGCAATGATCATGTACAGAATCATATGTATCATATAGGACTGAGTTTCTTTTAATGTATAATAAGATTTCTAAAATATATATAGAAGGAAAAGTTAAAATTTCATGATTTATGAATGAGTTCTTGCAGTCATCTCTATACTTGAGAGCATCCAGAATCCTTATTGCTTTTCTTTGCAGGTTGAAAACTCTGTGACAATCTGCAGCATGTCCCCAAGCGAGAACAGCATATGAAATATTCGAATGACAGAGTGCAAAGTAAGCAGTTCTTAGTGTGTCAGTTGAGACACAGTGTGCTAGATTGCGTAAAATAAATATGTTGCTACTTAGTTTTTTTGAGAGATAATTCATATGCTCTTCCCATTTTAGTTTTGGGTCAAGATGAATGCCTAAAAATTTCACACTATTCTGTGGGATAACAGCAGTCTCAACATCTCTCAAAGTAAATATCATGTGCTGAGTTTTCGATTTGTTCAGAAATAGCTCGTTAGAGTTAAACCATTTTTTTGCTTTTGATTGTGCCTCACATGACCTTGCTACAACGTCATTGCGGTTATTAGCTGTTGAACATATTGTTGTGTCATCTGCAAATAGGATATAATTCTCCATGTTTTCACAAAGAGGGAGGTCATTGATAAATATTAAAAATAGCAGAGGTCCTAATACAGACCCCTGCGGGACTCCCACATGAAGCTGCCTCTTTGCAGATAACGCATTACCTACCCTAACCCTCTGATACCTATCATCAAGGTAAGATTTCAATAACTGAATGCTACAATCCCCAAAATTATAGTATTTCAGTTTTTTTATAAGAAGTTCATGTGAGACACAATCAAATGCTTTACTTAAATCACAGAAAGTTATTGATGTGTAATTGAGATTTTCAAAGCCTTCCAATATTTTTGTAGATAGTTCTAATATTCCCAAAACAGTGTTGCGGTTTTTTCGAAATCCGAACTGGCTACTTGTGAATAAGTTGTTACTCTCAAAATAGTGTGCCACTCTGTTTGCAATACATTTTTCTAGTATTTTTGATATTATTGGCAATAAGGAGATTGGTCTATAATTTGACACTTCCTTAGTATCACCTTTCTTAAAAATGGGTAAGACTAATGCCTGCTTTAAGATGGAGGGGAACTTGCCTTCTTTAATGCATAAATTTATTAACTTAGTCAGGGGTATTATTATTAAATTTTTAATAGATTTTATGATCTCAACATTGAACCCATAGATATCCCGACTGTGTTTATTTTTTAAAGAATTAATTATATCACGTACTTCTATATAGGTAACCTCACTAAAGCAGAATTTTCCACCAGGAACAGATATACTTTCTGCTTTAGTCAGGGGAGCTGTATCTGTATGTTCTATGTCTTTGTGTAAATTGTGAGCAATGCTAACAAGGAAGTTGTTATAGGTATCTGGTGTAGTGATACCAGCTTCAACACTTTTTGAAGGGATACCTCTGTGGTTATTAATAATGTACCACATACATTTAGGAGAGTTTTTTGATTGTTTAATATAATTATCGTTTGCATTTTTTTTTGGCAGTAGCAATAGCTACCTTGTAATTTTGTTTTAAAATGTTCTTTTCTCTAAGTATTTCCTGTGTTGGATATCGTTTATATAAATCACTTAGGAAGTGAAGCTGTTCTCGCATGTTTTTTAATGTGTCATTGAACCAATTTACACTATTTGGCCGATTTTTTTTGACTATATATGTTTTTTCAGGAAAAGCTTGATGGTATGCATTTTGCAGATGTTCTATAAAAATGCGGAATTTATTATCGCTGTCTAAATTTGTATCCTGAATAAATTCCCAGGATATATTCTCCACCGAATTGAAAAATATTTGCTCTCCATGCCTCGTTATAGGTCTACACGTTCTTTTATCTAGTTTGGTATTGTTTGTTGAGTTTACCGTTACCTCAAATTGTACAAATTGCCCTTGATGATCTGATAGATTGGTTTCAAAAGTGTTTGCGCGACAAGAATCAAGGTTAAAGTTTAAAAATATATTGTCTGTGCAATTATCTTTCCTAGTTTTACTTAAAATTGTTTGTTCAAGTCCAAATGTTTTTAGCATATCACATAATAATAAATTTTTTTTTTCGTTTGTACCAAAATGAACATTGAAGTCCCCTGCTAACACAATATTTTTTTCGGACCCTACTTTTTTGAGGACCTCTTCAAGAACGTTTAAAAAGGGTCAAAATTGCCTGTTGGTGAACGATATACTGATAATACATAGATATTATAACGTTTTATATATATACCACAGAGTTCGGCATGTTTTTCAATGCTAGAGTTGTTTATATAATTTAATAGGTTTATTTCAAGCAGGGGATCAGTCAAAATGGCTGTTCCTCCACCTTTATTTCTCAGCCTACAAAAGGATGACACAACAGTATAATCATTCATATGTAATAAATTTATTTCAGTGTCTTTAAGAAAGTGTTCCGAGACACAACATACGTTAAAAGGTTTATCAGAAAAGAAAGCTTCGAATTCATTAATTTTGTTCCTAATTGATTGCACGTTGATTTGAAATACCTTGAAATTTTCTGTTTTCTTTCTTGAAAAGTTTGTTCTGTTTTCATTATCATTACTAGTAACTGTCAATTCTTGTTGTTCTTCCTTTGATTGTCCCGAAAATTTTCATTGTTTAATCTCCGGCGTGGAGTATACTCATCCACGATTATGCCTTCCGGCCAGAAATCTAACGATATGATTTGTCTCTTCATTTGTAACGGTACTCCAAGCTTAAAAGATAATACCTTTGGGTTAGGCCTTTTTGTTATGACCTCGCATACATATTTGCTTTCATGCTCTTTATCCAAACAGTTAATTATATCTTGAGGGGTCACCTCAGGGCTAAAACCTGATAAATAGATCCAAGCTAACCTAGTAATCACCTTTAGTTTTGCCGTTTTTTAATGGCACATTTTTTTAGGCAAAAATAAGCATCTTTTGTCTCTTGGTGTTTTTTTACCAAAGTGCTTCCTTCTCCCAGAAAAAAATAACAAGAAAGAAAATTAGTTCTTTTGTAATTTTTTTATGGGAGAAGCACTTTACAGAAAAGGTTTAAAAGGCAAAAGTTGTTCATTTTTGTCTAAAGAATATGTCTGAATTTTTTGAGATTTTTCAAGACGACTAGCAATCATATTGAAATTTTTTGGGATTTTTCAAGAGACGACTAGCAATCATATTGAAAATTTAATCTAATTATAAAACAAATTGTAGATTGTCTAAGGGGTCACTCGGCTCTAATCAGCCCTTCTCCACATCGACCTAAAGGAACTTTTGTGAATTACCCTACAGTTAGTTGTTGCCCAGGACTCCCAAGCTTTTTGCAAAGCTTGTTATTTTACTACGTCTTCAGGCGTTAATTACACCTTTCCTAGGTACTTTAGCGTATTGTGGACCAAATAAATTGGAAATCATTCGTAATACTTCTGCGATACTGCACTTCATATTATGTAAAGTTTAAACCTTTCTTCAAAATAAATAATTTGGCCAATAATACCTAAACTGAGTTTACAAAACATTAACAAGATTTTACATTTACAAAATTAATTTTCTCGTAATTGATGAACCGAATTTTAAAATCTTTATACTGGTGAATAGGGAATCAGAATTTCTTTCGAGCGAGGTGCCGCACAACTTTTCTAATTAAAAATTTTCGGGGAGGTAGTTATAATTCAGATGGAGATGAACGTGGGAGGTACTATTTTCATGTTAAAAAATGGAAATTGAAATTCGACTCATTTCAGAATTTTCCTTAAAAGTTCATTATTATGCTTACAATGAATTTATTGGATACACATGGGCTGCACTGTATAATAAGTATTATTCCTGTTAATACTATTTATTGGTAGTTCGGGAGCCCATCGACAAAAGTGGATCAGGCACCGCAGTTGCCGCCACTTGGTGGAGATGTTGTAGGCATCTAAGTACCATTTCTCCCCAATGCCAGGCCACATGACCACTCCCTCTTCGAGAGAGAAGCAAAAACAAAGGGCCGCTTAAGCACATTTTTTTGGGCAAAAATAAGCATCTTTTGTCTCTTGGTGTTTTTTTACCAAAGTGCTTCCTTCTCCGAGAAAAAAATAACAAAAAAGAAAATTAGCTCTTTTGTAATTTTTTTATGGGAGAAGCACTTTACAGAAAAGGTTTAAAAGGCAAAAGTTGTTTATTTTTGTCTAAAGAATATGCCTGAATTTTTTGGGATTTTTCTGAAGAAATGAAAAAAAAAATTACGGAAATTCTTGGCCGAAAGACGCCCGTCGGGGATTCCACTTACTTGGGAATTCCCATGTGCCTGCGTAAACTGTGCTCAGCTATTAAGTAAACAACTACATTCTTAAAGACCACCTTTAAGGTGAAATTTAATACTCTGTGCTTCCGTGCATGGGTTCCACATTTTAGGAATGTATTTTGAAAACATCAACTAGAATGCTTTGCTTAAAATATTGATACCTACCAACTCTGGAAGATACTGTTCTATCATTTTCCATAACAAAACATCTTTCTCTTCAACATCGTGAGGTACAACAGCACAATTTTGTACTAAATTCATACACAATCCACATACGGCCTCATCCTCTGGGATATTCGTAATAGTTACATTTTTGCTCAGATAGACATATCTTAGATCCAATTCAATATTGTACTTGTTGATAAACGGAACGATATAATTGTGTGTACGCAAGCATTTTACTTTAAAATCAAAACATTTTATAACCATTCCTGCACAATTTTTACACATCACGGGTTCTTGTATTGCAGTGAAATCCTAAAACAAAATTCGGAGACAGTGTCAAACAAAATGTATAATAACAGCAGATTTAAGCAAATTTATTCGTACATAACCTACGCATGTATACTTTTGATGACACTTACTATCCTGGGTAGAAGTATTTTCGTATTTTCGTCTATAGCTTCAAAGTTCTCACATTTTTCCAAACAGAGCCTGCATATTTTCTTTAGAGCTGACATTACCAAACTTTCACAGCTAGAGAGTAAACAAACAACATACTAACATACAGCTAAAGGCTAAAACAGTTAGGTAGTGGTAGTGGCTATTGAACCGCCGCGGCGGATCTTTTTCACAACGGTTTGGTTACATACTATACTTATTCTGTGCTATAGCGATGTTTTCAATGTGGGTCGCTGGCCTATTCGTATTCGTAAAGGCCGTTAGAGAATTGCTTGACGTAAGACTTAAGACGTATAACCACAGAATAATAAAACAATCAGAATGGAATCTTTCAGGGAAGGGGAAGTTTCGCGCATTTCTAGGCGCGCATCCAATTCGCCATGTTCCTGGGGTAAAATAACTGATAATCGTGCGCTCTGTACATAGTTGCCAGATGTACAATAACTTCTGATGAACTAGGAATAAATAATTATTGTAGTTTTGTCACAAAAGCATTAATATTCATTTGGTACATTTTCCAGTAATCAAATGTCTTCAAATTCAATTTCTTGAGAAAGTGGAGGGTTACCTGAAAAAAATTATGTACTAAAATTAATAACTTTCATCCACTTATGGCAATTTCAAAAACTCATCTGGCAACATTACGTATAACCTATTGGTCATAAATTGACAGATATTATTTATTTATTTATGATCAATGCCTGACTGCATTTGTTTTGTAATACTCTCATTTAGAAGAACTCAATAATATTTTAAAGTAAGGTTGACATATCATCTAATCCACATAATTCGTTCGAACGTGGATACACAGACGTAGGTATATACTATGTTTCCACATCGATCTCGTACATCTTCACATTTTTGTGTGCCTAATCAGTCGCGTCAGTAACGTTTTGCACTATATAATTATTATATAACATAGTCAATATATATATATATTCCTTTACACGCATAGTGAAACAATTTATACACACCGCCTCATATGACATAATACTCTAATACTCTGTATAGCTATAGGGTATCTTTTGTTATTGTATTTTATTGTATTGTATTTTAGAAACAATTTTATATTGAATATTTCATGACGGTGGATTTACTACTATTTAATTAATCATCATTGGCATTAAAATATTCGGATTTATTATTAAAACAAAATATATTTGTAATTATTACACATATCATATATAGGGATAAAGTCAATCATATAGAATAAAAAAAGACATTTATTGTCCTATGAGATTAACTCTATGACATTGAGTTAAAATAGGCATCTTCAACAGTTTTGTAGAAAAGCTCGTAGAAAAGTATTGTAATATATGGTAATTTAAAAATTCCTCTACAGAATGGAAACAATTTTTAATTACATATGCTTATGCTTTTGAGATTATATTAAAGAATTGTTGAATTGAAAGGGCATTGTTTGACATTATATGACAATTTATATATTTACTGTAAAATAATGCATTTTAATAAAATGGGCTGTTCTTATAAAGTTCATATTGCAAGTCATTCACGCCCTTCGTATCATAATTATGATTATTTAAACGCTGTGTAAAGTTGTCAAAATTAGTTTTTAACATGGCATTGGTGTGATTCACTGTTTTTTACAAAATTAGTACTATAAAATGAGAAATTCAGCACTAACATACAAAGGGAACTTTTAGAAAATTTAGAGACAATTATTTTATAGGGTTTCTTGAGAAAAGTTGAAAAGTATATTCTACAAAATTAAATTACAAGTTCCTAAGTGCGGGCCTGACTACAATAGTACAGAATACGCCCCTGATTATAACCCCAACAAGATGGCCGATTCTGGAGTTAAATTGTATATGGGCAATGCTGAGAGTTTCCCTTCTGTGTATTCTGTGGTATAACGTAAACGAAAACCAATATGTACTTTTAAATGTTCCATTACACAACCTGCATTAAGACGTAAAAGCTTACGCAGAGTTGAAAATTTCCGTATGGTGGAATTCTTACGTTGGCCGTAAAATATTCAACCAATGAGAACCATTCCCGCTAAAATGAATGTTTAACCTATAATAAATGAAACGTGTTGTCACTAACCCACATAACAAAATGATATGCAATGTACATACACTGTATCTTCAATCTATGGATATGTATATCCACAAGATGGAGATAGTATGTCTAATGTACATCTAATGGATGTGGAATTAACATTCCCAGCAGATACGTTTGTCGCCGACTTCCATATCTATTTTATATCCAGTGAATGTACATAAACATATGCAATGTACATTCACTGGATATGAAACACACATCATATACACAATCGTATATTTTATGAATATACATTACATATCTCTGAAGTAGTTTCCACGGACATCAAAACGCTTATTGAATACTGCACCCGACGCGTGTTGCCCCAGTCATGTTGGCATCATCGGCAGATGATTAAAACGAAAAGTTTTAATGATCCCGATGATACCAACACGATTGGAGCAGCACGCATCGAATGAAAGCGTTCGAGTGTTTTGATGTTCGTGGGAACTACTTCAGAGGTATCGAATAGTATCCATATAAGAGGTAATAAAACACAGATAGCTTAATAAGAAATATATTTTATATAACTATTTTAAACATACACAAACTTTACAAAATAACCTAATATTACACAATATTTAATATTTTCAATATTGACGTATACTTTACCTTCCGGTAGTTTAACAAATTGTAAACATGTATAATACCTACCTACTATAGTTACTCATGTCCTACATATATGTTTAAAACATTCTCAACCATCAGTAATAAGTTATATAATATGAACGTATGTAATTTTTATTCACTATATTTATAAAATACATACCCAATATGACAACAGCAAATTTTTAGGCCTCTGTCACTTTCCGCCATCTTTACTAAACACACACCTGCCACAATCAGTTAAATATGAAACTTGTAAATTTTCTAACCCTAAAAGAGTATGTATATTTACGAATCTAAAGAATTGCATTATAATAAATATACTCTTACATCATGGGAGTTTCATGCAAATGTAACAGCATAATATAGCAATAAGCAAATATAAAATCCAGAGAATGAGAAAGAGTTAACTTTCATCACACATAAACACTATACACACAACACTACAGGGCTTAATCGCTTAATGGCGCCGGCTATTGCCTGGAGCGCTGACGTAGTATGCCATAAATTAGAGCGCATGCGCATCAGATAATGAGATAAAATTCGTGTACGCGTACAATTTAATTATACCTTAATGGACATGTTATGTATAAATCATTATGTATATACCTCCAGCAATATACACTGTATATGACGCTGATGCATATCAGTAGCTGAATATACATTTCATATCATATGTATATTTAATAATACATATTCAAATTCCAACACCTAATGCATATGCTATGGATGTACATATCCATGAGATGTTATGTGGGAACCACTGCCATTTAGGCGTGTCACTGGTTTAAGAATTTTGAGGCCTATTTAAAGTTATCCACCACCTTCTATTTACCCAACGTTTTCTCCTTTTTCTGATTAAAAGAAACATCCCCATTAAATTTCCAGCCAACAATATAAGAGGTAATTCATCCATTATCGCCACAATATTTAATGATTAAAATAAAATAATCCCTTTTTTATTACTTTGTTTTGGTATTGAAACCGTTTTTCTTCTAACCTAAAAAATTATCTCACAATAAAACTGACTTGTGATTGGCTTGCCGTAGAACATAAAGAAAGTATTGTGTAAAATCAGTTTAATGTCATACGTCTTATGACTCTTAAGTCTTACGGTTAACTATTCTGTAACGGCCTTAACGTTGTCGCGTTGTGGAGCAACAGGTCCCGGGTTCAACTGCTGGCAACTGAACTTTTTTTTTATATTTTGTAACGATTAATACCCCTTTTCACAAATTCTGGTTGGATTTGACGACAGAAATAATGTTCTTTTTTATCGTATAATAATTTATCTCTTTCATGTGATGGTAGTTGGGTTAGTTCTTAGACTAGGAAAGATAGATGGTGAGGACTCGTAACAGCGCATAATCGCCACGCTAACAAGTTGTGCCTAAGACGCCATTGCGGTGGAGGCACACAAACGGTAGAGAGCAAAATGAAATTTTCCAATAGAAGTGATTTATAAGTGATTTAGTGCTAATTTATGTAATGTACCTACATGATGGTATCATATTCTATAAACTACTGTAAAAATCACAGCGGGAAAACATTGAAAGGAGTGACGCTTTGCAGGTTAAAGCATATGCAGTTTTCACTTTACCTAGTTAAATTAACTGTAGTCCTATTATTTACTTAATTATATCCGTGTGCATGCAATGATAATGAGAAGCATAGTGTATCATTTTCTGGTATGCAATTTGCACGTTATTTGATTGAAATTTTCATTCATCTTTTCTTCATTGAATATAGAACAGTGCATCCGAAATGACACTTTTTCCATGGGCGGAGATATATCGATTATGGTGTTATATTATATAGAATGTAGAATAAATTCTGGCATGTAAGATATGAGTAAATATATTTATGGTAGTGAATATTAATTGTATTATTATGAAGCTGTTTTTGGAAAAATACCAGTTTTGTATCGTTTTATTCCTTTGATGTGATAAACTTGACACCTACATATTGTACATATGTTCCGCCACTTTCGCTTGCTCTCTGGTGGCAGGTGGCTTCACTATTGGCAGTAGCGTTACGACTCCTTACAATATATATCTTTCCTACTCTAAGGGTTAGTTAGGTTGATTTTTATATTGCTAAACAATTGTTAATAAATTATCAGCGCCGCAGGCAGCATTAGCGACGCAGACAAAAACGGGGGGTGCGGGGGGTGTCCCCCGCCTTGTTTTTCAGAAAATTGCATAAAATATTTCAAGTTCTCTGCGCGGCGGTTCAATAAGTCGTGCAAAAGAACCGCCGCGGCGGTTGCGTAGACACTCCCAAACATTTATTAGCTTTTTTTTCCTTCTTCAATTCTTTGGGAATTTCACTGCCACATGTATGTTTTCTTTCTAAGCGGTGCTAGGGGAATCTACAAAATATATCACAATTAACCAGTATGTTACTGGTAAAAAACCTCTACGCCCGTGACGTTTACGTCAAAGGATCAGTTAAAGGTTGGTTTTGATAACTAAACAACACAAATAAGTATAAAAACTTGAAATTAAATATTTCGCCGACGTTTCGGAAATCTAATCTGTTTCCTTTCTCAAGACTTTTTTTGAAAAATCTTTTTTTGCTGTGTATGACAAATACACAGCTCTAAGAATGTTTGTTATATTCAATATCCATAGATACTTACTATTTACATAGAACTGTTGATATAGTTAACAGTTTTTTAGTTTCTATACAATGTTAAGTTTGTGAAGTTCTTCTTTTAACATTGGCATCAGCCAAGTTGTACAGACATCTACGGAACAATTCGACACGCAATTATCCTCATTCAATAATATTATCGCGGATTCTTTTATTTTTCTTTTTTTGCTATCTGCCTCTTTTGTTAAAATTTTTGCCGAGTCCCAGTTTATTCTATGTCCGTTCTCCCACGCGTGTTCGCAGATCTTGGACCTCTGAATTTCATTTTTTCTGATATAATTTTGATGTTCGCCCAATCTTACACTAAAAGGTCTGGATGACTCACCCACGTATCGTTTGTTGCACTCACACGGAATACTATAAATGCAGTTTTTTGAATTTTGCTCGTGGTTTGTTGGTTTCGTCTTTGTCAGAATAGATCTTAAAGTGTTGCTTGTTTGAAATACCGTCCTAATATCAAATATTTAACGGTATTTCAAACAAGCAACACTTTAAGATCTATTCTGACAAAGACGAAACCAACAAACCACGAGCAAAATTCAAAAAACTGCATTTATAGTATTCCGTGTGAGTGCAACAAACGATACGTGGGTGAGTCATCCAGACCTTTTAGTGTAAGATTGGGCGAACATCAAAATTATATCAGAAAAAATGAAATTCAGAGGTCCAAGATCTGCGAACACGCGTGGGAGAACGGACATAGAATAAACTGGGACTCGGCAAAAATTTTAACAAAAGAGGCAGATAGCAAAAAAAGAAAAATAAAAGAATCCGCGATAATATTATTGAATGAGGATAATTGCGTGTCGAATTGTTCCGTAGATGTCTGTACAACTTGGCTGCCAATGTTAAAAGAAGAACTTCACAAACTTAACATTGTATAGAAACTAAAAAACTGTTAACTATATCAACAGTTCTATGTAAATAGTAAGTATCTATGGATATTGAATATAACAAACATTCTTAGAGCTGTGTATTTGTCATACACAGCAAAAAAAGATTTTTCAAAAAAAGCCTTGAGAAAGGAAACAGATTAGATTTCCGAAACGTCGGCGAAATATTTAATTTCAAGTTTTTATACTTATTTGTGTTGTTTAGTTATCAAAACCAACCTTTAACTGATCCTTTGACGTAAACGTCACGGGCGTAGAGGTTTTTTACCAGTAACATACTGGTTAATTGTGATATATTTTGTAGATTCCCCTAGCACCGCTTAGAAAGAAAACATACATGTGGCAGTGAAATTCCCAAAGAATTGAAGAAGGAAAAAAAATTAAGATAATGCCACAAATAACATTTAGACAATATTTATTAGCTTTGGTTAGGTTATTAGTGGGTGATGGGCGATTTATCACGAACTGTGATTTAATCACGGATATTAAAAAAATCACAGGTAACGACTGTGATTATATTCAGCGCTTCGTCCTCTAGATCACTGTAATTTCACTTTGTAGTACCGCCTTTTGGTGCTAGGTGGAGCCACATACTTTAAAGATTTCAAAATCTTCCATTTCCCAACCGGTCCCTACGTTATCGACTTAGCATTGCCTGTCATTACGCTTTTTGTGCTAATGGTGACCACATCGTTTTCTACAAAACAGGTATTAAGTTAATTTACATAACATTAACAGCAATTATTTTTAGATAATGGTAAAGTCCCATAAACGGAAAAGATCCCGCTCTCGCTCAAAAGATTCGATGAGTGAACTGGAGAAACCTTAGACTAGGAAAGATAGATGGTGAGGACTCGTAACAGCGCATAATCGCCACGCTAACAAGTTGTGCCTAAGACGCCATTGCGGTGGTGGCACACAAACGGTAGAGAGCAAAATGAAATTTTCCAATAGAAGTGATTTATAAGTGATTTAGTGCTAATTTATGTAATGTACCTACATGATGGTATCATATTCTATAAACTACTGTAAAAATCACAGCGGGAAAAAATTGAAAGGAGTGACGCTTTGCAGGTTAAAGTATATGCAGTTTTCACTTTACCTAGTTAAATTAACTGTAGGCCTATTATTTACTTAATTATGTCCGTGTGCATGCAATGATAATGAGAAGCATAGTATATCATTTTCTGGTATGCAATTTGCACGTTATTTGATTGAAATTTTCATTCATCTTTTCTTCATTGAATATAGAACAGTGCATCCGAAATGACACTTTTTCCATGGGCGTAGGTATATCGATTATGGTGTTATATTATATAGAATGTAGAATAAATTCTGGTATGTAAGATATGAGTAAATATATTTATGATAGTGAATATTAATTGTATTATTATGAAGTTGTTTTTGGAAAAATACCAGTTTTGTATCGTTTTATTCCTTTGATATGATAAACTTGACACCTACATATTGTACATATGTTCCGCCACTCGCGCTTGCTATCTGGTGGCAGGCGGCTTCACTATTGGCAGTAGCGTTACGACTCCTTACAATATATATCTTTCCTACTCTAAGGGAGAAACGAATAAAGAGATTAGAAAGGCAACTAATAAAAAGCCAAAACTCTGCAGATAATCGGGATGACCGCAGTACGAGAGACTCGGCATCCAGAAAATCAATATCAAGCCAGGGTACATCAGATGACCGAAGTACGAGGGACTCGGCATCAAATATATCAATCTCAAATCAGAGTACACCAGATGACCGACGTACGAGGGACTCGGCATCAAGAAAATCAATCAAATCCCAAACCAGAGTACATCAAGTAACTGTAGCACGAGAGACTCGGCTCCTAAATTATGCGACCGCAATACGAGGGATTCGGCGCAAAAACTTTCCAAATATAGGACACCTTATGACCGTAGTACGAGAGACTCGGCAAGATTGGTTATGAAAGGAAAACCTTTACCTAAATCACAAAGATGTAGTTTACAAAAGTGGGAAAATTCTCCACATCATAATACTGACACCTCCCTCGACTCTGAATCTGAGGGTTCAGATGGTCCCTCCTCAGAACACCAGAGTAGAAATCGAGCAGATTCATGTGAACCTGAAGGACCAGTAGAGATTACAAATGAATCTCAAGTTCCCTCTCCTCTGACATCGGACCTCATCAATAAGGATAATGTGATAATAAATAATGATGTCATTCTCGCGAAGATGACATATTACGATACCTTGGTGAGGATCCACAGGTGAAAGAAAAACAATCCTTTGATTTGCATGAGGCAATTGCTAGCCGATGGACTTATGTCATAAAGAAGGGTTTGAACAAAGACATTAAAGACGAACTACTGGAGAAATATTCTTACCCCCAAAATTGTTGCACTCTTAAGGCGCCTGCCTTAAACATTGAAGTAAATCATGTGCTAAACTCAAATGCACAGAAGAAAAATAAGTATCAAAGGACAGCCCAAGACCAACTGGGAAAGGGCTTGGTAGCCTTAGGTTCAGCAATGAGTATCATTATCACAGATAAAGAACTCTCCAAGACTCTGCTTCCTATTCTTAGTGATGCTGGTAGAATCTTAGCGGATCTCCACCACAATATGTCCAAATCTCGAAGGTATCAAATAATTTCTGGATTAAACAAGTCTGCTAAAGAAGTCGCAGACTCTAATGATACCGATGAATTTCTTTTTGGTAAAGACTTTGGAGAAAAATGCAAACTTGAGAAGGCTATCGAGAAGTCGAGCCGGGACATCAAAGCTGTTGTCCCTTCGGCCTCCCTGCAGACATCTAGACCCAAATACAAAAAAACCAATACAATCTGTAAAGCAAACTCAAGCAACTGCAAAAGTTTCTTTAAACGGAAGAGCCCCGTCCAGCTACCACCAGAGGGCGCAGCTGAGACACAAAGGGGCCTACCCTCAGAACAAGCACCAGAAGAATTCACAAGAGTACAGACGGATGTAGAGGTAAGTAAGCCGGCTGGAAGGTTAAAATATTTTTTGACTGAATGGAAGATGCTTAACCCGAGTTCCAAGATTTTAGAATGGATAAAAGGTTACAAAATACCTTTTATCTCATATATTCCTAGTAACTCTCAAAAATCTGTAATATTTGACAGGGAAAAAACTCTAATTAGGGAAGTGTTACAGGATTTATTAGATATGGGAGGTATTACGTGTTCAGATTCCGACCCAAACCAGTTCCTCTCTCCATTTTTCCTAGTTGACAAACCTAATGTCAAAACCTTTGTCAAAACAAACCATTTTAAAATAGAAGATGGGAGAACCGTTGCAAAACTTATGCAACAAGATTATCTTATGGCTACAGTAGATCTAAAGGATGCATATTTTCTGATTTCAGTTCATCAACAATCAAGAAAATTCCTCAGATTTTATTTCGAAAACAACATATATGAGTTTACATGCTTACCATTCGGGCTGTCAACTGCTCCATATGTCTTTACAAAGCTGTTGAAGCCAGTTATGTCCGTTTGTAGACAAAGAGGCATCTCATGTGTTATATATCTAGATGACTTAATTGTTTTTGGTAAAACCGAAGAAGAATGCAAATTCAATGTTGATTTCATAAAAACTTCACTGGAGAGTCTTGGGTTTATAATTAATCGGGAGAAAAGTCGCCTTATACCATCAAAGACTTGTTTATTTTTGGGTTTTATATTCAACAGTCAAAATATGACGATTAGGCTCTCCCAAGAAAAACGACAGAAAATAGCAAAAGAAATTTTAAAACTTAAGAGTTTAAAATTTTGTAAAATAAGGTACCTTGCCCATGTTGTTGGATTATTAATATCAGCATGTCCAGCTATAAAATATGGAAAATTGTACACAAAATTGCTTGAAAGGGAAAAATTTTTAGCTTTGAAAAAATGTAATCTTGATTATAATGAACCTATGCAACTGTCAGATAATTTAAAACTAGAACTGGACTGGTGGCAAAACCATATTGTTACGAGTTATAATAATATTGATCAAAAATCACCTGATCTTAAAATATACACCGATTCTAGCAAGACAGGGTGGGGGGCAGTATGTTTGGATAGGCACACTCACGGGTGGTGGAACAGTAATGAAGTTGATTTACATATCAATTATTTAGAACTAAAAGCAATCTTTTATGGCCTTAAATGTTTCGCCGCTCATTTAACATCAAAATTTATCCTCTTGCGAGTGGATAACAACCGCAATATCTTATGTAAATAAAATGGGCAGCGTACAGCGTGTAGCATTAAACTTGTTGGCCAGAGAAATCTGGCAGTGGTGTGAAGTGAGGGATATTTAGATACATGCAGCCTATGTTAAATCAGAGCAAAATATAGCTGACCAAGATTCTCGAATAGTGTCTACAGAAACAGAATGGGAACTGGCAGACTACGCTTTTCAGTTAATAACAATAGAATTTGGACAACCAGAGATAGACATTTTTGCATCTAAGTCCAACAATAAATGTCCCCGATACATCTCTTGGCTTAGGGACCCTGACTCAGAGGCTATAGATGCCTTTACAGTATCATGGCATAGTTTAAGTTTTTATGCCTTCCCCCCATTTTCTTTAATTTTTCTGAACCTTAAACAAGATAATTATAGACAAAGCAGAGGGTATAATAGTAGTGCCAAATTGGCCTGCACAACCCTGGTATCCATTATTTTTGACACTACTTGTTAAGAAACCAGTTATCATAGACCCTATCCCTAATTTACTGTCTTCACCTTTCAGGAAATACCACCCCATGGCGAACAGCCTTACCCTGGTTGCCGCGAGATTGTCCGCCAAGCTTTTGAAGTGAAAGAGATTCCGAAAGAGGCCATTCCAACATTTATTGAATCGCTGGCACCTCATACCCTCAAACAGTACAACAGTGCTTTTCAGGCCTGGTGGCTTTTCTGCAAAAAGAAACACATAGGAGTATACTCAGCTGGAATTCCTGAGGTAATCAGTTTCTTACAGCAAATGCTAACCAAGAAATGGGCGTATGGTACATTTAATTCTCTCCGCTCAGCGCTTTCACTTATCTTACCGGGTGAGATTGGAAAGGATATTTATGTAAGACGGTTCCCTGAGAAGTATTTCCAAATCAAGACCATCAAAACCGAAGTATAATGTTGCATGGGACCCACACATTGTGTTGAACCATATTGAAAGAAAGTTTCCCCATGAGGACTTACCGCTCCGGGAATTGGAAAAATTAATTACACTATTGACACTAATTACAGGGCATCGCCTTCAAACTTTATCACTTATTAAAGTGGAAAACATTTATTTTGAACCAGATGGGGTACAAATTTTAATAACCGATAACATCAAAACATCTAGACCGAAACACGAACAACCTTGTCTTCACATTCCATATTTTGAGAATCCGAAGCTGTGTGCAGCGTCAATTCTCCTCACCTATATTGAAAAGACAGCAAACATGAGAAATAATGGCCAGGAATTTTTGTTTGTATCAAGCAATCATCAGCATAAGAGTCTTTCAAAACAGACTCTTGCAAGATGGGTAAAGGATACCCTTAGCGAAGCAGGAGTAAACACTAAGCTTTTCACAGCACACTCTGCAAGACATGCCTCCACATCAAAAGCTTATAGAAGTGGGCTATCTATCGATATTATTAGAAGATCGGCAGGATGGTCTGAAAGATCTAAGACGTTCGCTTTATTTTATAACCGACCATTACATAACAAATTCAAATTTGCACAGGCAGTAATGGCTTAAATGTATATAGAAGTAAAATTTTGTTAATTTTTTCATATACATGTATATGTAGTTTTGTTTTAAGGTTTTTCTTTTATGTTCCTAAATGATCAAATATATAATCATCTTTTTACATGGTGTAATAGCGTGTCTCAGGCCGCGATTGTTGTTTATGTTTAATCTTATTTTGACATTGTTTAGGTTAGGCATTTTCCGTATTAAGAAACTGTTTATTGGGTTGCATAACTTATTTTATGAGATAGATATATACATATAAGATTATCGATTATTGTGAAATATGTAATGGCGGATGGCGTCATGTCTTTAGTGTCCTGTTAAAATTATATTGTAAATTAATAGCAAATAAAGTATTTAGATCATTGCAAATATTGCGGTTGTGTGCTTTCAATAATACAAACTACAGGTTATGGGCCCAGTCCTACAATCGCAATAAAAAATAGTAAAAGCACAAGGAGCTGTACGAGGAAAAGCATCAAAACGATATACGTGAAGGTATCCCATATAGCATTTTTGCATTCAGAGCATGTGCTCGGAATGTACTTTATGTACCAAGGAACTAAGAATGAATATTCATTTTGCATGTAATGTATATAATCTGAATGTCAGAGAGCGGTACAGATGACCGCTTCTCAACATCCGAATAAGATTCCCACAACATTCCCATGAACCAAAATGGTACTTGATATGAACCAAAGAGGTATATTGAAATATTGCTAGATACATGAGATATATAGAAGGAAGGTCCATGCTACATTCATAATGTACAATGCACGTTCACGGTATACGCGTACTACCTTCGTAGGAATGACCATTACGTATCAGTGGCAGCTATAAATACTTCACTCATGCCATGTATCTTTTTCAGAGTTTAATTACTACAATAATTTATGACTTACTGTAATCAATGAGTCGCTGCTTCATTCTGAGTATGTTCATGATGAAGCAGCCACTCATCTATGATTTCAATAAATAATAAATTATTATAATAATCAAACTCCGAAGAGAATACATGGTATGAGTGAAATACTTGCATATAATAAATCCAGTATCTAATTTTAGTATTTAATTGTTACAGTCAATTATTACTTATTCTAATTTTCCACAATACACATTCCTCGTGAAGAACATTATGTAAGTAAATGTGGAATGTATGCACAGAAAATTTGTTTTTACCACTAGTTTTCAATTAAAGTCAATCATGGTTTATCGATCAAATTTTGTTTGAATAGAGCACACAAATGCTGAATTTGTTATAACAGTACTTTACAAACACCCAAGAATATCATTTGTAAAAAAATTAGTTTTACGTTTATACAAGATCTGTTCAAAATCATTTTAAAATACATCAAACATTTATCACTGAAAATTTCAACTCTAAAATCAAATTTAACACATTATTTCTGATGATCATATTACGTTAGCTTAAAGTTTTATCTAATTCAAATTGTTTTAAATTGTCCAGAGCAAAACATGATTCTATTCTATTAACTACTAATTATTGTTGTAACAATTATGCATCTTGAATTATAAAATAGGAAGAGGTATAAATAAAACAGTTAGTGCTACTTTAAATATATTTTTATTTTTTGTTATAGTAGACGCAATCGTTACAGTGACTCTACGAGTGAGACACAAGACGAGGTTTAACTGGCAAGGATAACATTTTCCGTCTTTATTATACTTTCACCCGTTGAGCCACTATAACGATTGCGTCTACTATACAAATATGAATTGCAATAATAGAAAACAATTGTGTCAAGAATTTAAATTGATATTTTGTTAACAACAAACTGTTCTTTGCTACTTATAAACTGTCATATTTTACTATAACCAACGTTTTGCCAGTAAATAAAAAATAGTAAAAATTGGAGGGCTTACATTTCCAAAACCAGTACGTGTCTACATGTTGCCGATGCTGATATTTGTAATTGCGAAACTCCACTTGGCATTCTCAACACATGATCTGTGACTGCTCCTATTGGCTGAATACTTTCTTTTGGCTTTTCCAATTTTTCGGAGAAGGTATTCTCTTCCTGTCTAGAGGAGGTGGGGATACGCATGCTAGTTCCAACTGTAAAAGAAACGAGAGCATATTTGAATATTTGTTTCACTTTAAAAACTGGCCATAATAAAGTTGAAAAATATAACATCTTACAAACATCTTGCAGAAAAAAATAAAAATAATCAAAAACAAATTAAACAAATTGATATTATCATTAATTTACAAAACAGGTATTTTTTTTGGAATTCGGAAATATTTGTACTTGTGATTTTAATACCTACCAAAGTTATTAGAAGAACAACATATTTTCCCTTAACTTCTAGTAACAGCAAAATTTATTTCACTTTGGGAAGTCGACGTCTTCCAATATGTTCTTCGATATCACTATCTTCATCTCATAATAATCTTTTGGGAGGAATAATTTGCTTTTTGTACATAGTCCTTTGATTCGTTTTTGTTCACTCTGTATATCCGATATGAGTTTTGCTCTTTTCAATTTAACTGCAGCTTATAATCTTCTATAATAGGTATAAAGCAAATTAGTACAAATATGACAACTTATATGTTGCAATCAAGACCGATGGTTGTGATTTACATAAATAAAAGCTCCTTATTATTGAAATAGATCGAACCTACCTTCTTGAAAACAAGATTTATAGTGTCCACGCTTCATATGGGATCTCTCTTGTTTTTCAATGATTTATCAAATTGTTTCCGTTTAAATGGTGACCACCATTCGTGGAACGAGTCACTTCGAATTAAACCACCTCCGTTTTTTCCCCAAAAATCGATGCCTACAAACATCATTATTCGTATTACAATAAAAGCAAAGATTAGACCTAATCTTTGATAAAAGTACAAAGGGATAGGTAAGTGTAAGTACATTCAACTTTAGTGTCTAAACATAAATTAAAATATCTGCAAATGACAATAAAGGGGACCTTAAACTATGTGGTAGTTGTATTATTGTACATAATTATTGTAAAATACTTACTGCAATGCAATTAAGTATGTAGTAATAATCATAGGCAAACAAAACACAAACCATAAACAAATTGAAATCGACATTTGACATTTTGACAGCAGAGGCCTAGCGGAATGCGAGATTTTAGATTCCAGTTCAGTTCTAGTTAAGCTACAGAATAAGACGTTTCTATTGGTCAGCTTAGCTGTCCGCCGCGGCAAGGTTTGGTTAGATACTATTTATTCTGTGCTATAGCGGTGTTCTCAACGTGGATCGCTGGCCTATACGTAACGTTGTCGCGTTGCCCAACTATCATACACTTTTCACCACCATATCTTTTATTCTGTATCTATCTCTTTTCTTCTTCTTGTTTGTTATATGTTTGTATTTTTGTAATTTTTGTCATTTTGTACGTTTTTGTTAAAAAATTCAATTTAGACCGATAAACCTTTGTAAAAATTCTAATCATTTTAAACTCAATCTTCCTTTCCCACAACCAAAATTTCCCAGCGGCGAGCAGACTGTTGGGGTAACTTGTTTAAATGGAGCTTTTCCAATTGAGTTCGTCTCCATCTAAGCAACAAAATTTTAAAAAGTGTTTTTTCCCACAAAATAGATTTAAGTTTTTATATCCATTGTTTTTAGTTAAGTTTTTAACATGTACAAACAAATTGATAATTTTAAGCCGCCACAGGCGGCAGGAGTTTTATCTTTTTCCTAAATTTTATTGAGCCGAACCGGTCAAGACCCGTCCAACCGCACTAACACCACGACGCTGCGCGACGTGGTTGTACGGTTGGCTCCGGGTCATGATCCGGAGAGGCATAAATTGTATTTTAAAAACTGAATAAATATGTTTGATGATGATGATGATTGTCGCGTTGTGGAGCGACAGGTCCCGGGTTCAAATACTGCCCACTGGACTTTTTTTTTATATTTTGTAACGATTAATATCCTTTTTCACAAATTCTGGTTGGATTTGACGACAGAAATGTTCTTTCTTATCATATAATAATTTATCTCTTTCATGTGATGGTGATTGGGTTAGTTAGGTTGATTTTTATTTTGCTATATAATTGTTAATAAATTATCAGCGCCGCAGGCAGCACTAGCGTCGCAGACAAAAACGGGGGGTGCGGGGGGTGTCCCCCCGCCTTCTTTTTCAGAAAATTCCACCGCGGCGTCCACGTAGCAACTCCCTTCTAAATTTCACAGTTTACAAAATCTTCATTCGCCGACCTATTCTCAAATTCTCCCGTGGTTTGAGTCTAGCATGAAAATGATAACTCCACCTCTTTGCTTATTTGGCCAATAGGAGCAGCCAATTATTTACCTTAACTAAAACTGAACTGGAATCTAAAATCTCGTCGCTAGCGGAATGGAATGAGAATATTGAGCATGCGCACTAACCTATAGGGACCGTGGCGCGCGATCACAAGCCTAGTTTGAATTCAAAATTTAAATCATATTTCACATCTACAATTTTGCCAACGATTTAAAATTTATAAAATGGATGTTATTTACCACTGGACAGGGAATGATTATAAATGTACTTAAATCAAATCTGGATAGAGAAACATTTATTTATTTTTATTATAATTAAAGTTAAAGTAGATACTATATAAAAGTACCAATAGGTAGTCTCATCAATTGTGATGCAGTTTTATTTTTATTAGTTCATGCGATCCAAATATTTCTACAAAATGTACACGTCTCTATCATACAGATAAAATCATCGATGAACGTTTATACGAGGTACATGAACACATATACGAAGAACATTCCCTGACATATATACATAGTACATGCGACTATGAACATAAACTTTTGTGTATGTTCGATTCATATCGTCTGTATATTCATATTGTATATGAAAATATTATTTATATGAGAATGTTGGGGGAACATACATGGCTAGTACAGTATGCAATTAGAACATTAGGAATGCAAAATGTACATTCGTGGAATAATAAATGCTATCTGGGATACCAATAGATAGTTTTTCAAGAAGGTACATGCTGTGAGCCTGTGAGTGATCGAGCCGAAGTGAAAAGAAAAAAACTTTAAAAAATGGATGTTATGGGATCAGCAGCGGTTATTAAATTAAATAACGAAAACTACCAGTTGTGGAAACATCAAATAAAATTGCTATTAAAAGTTAAAAAGGCGTGGTGCACACACTGAGGGAAGTTTTTTGCAGTGACAGCCAAAAATCAAGCTACAGTAGCAAAAAACTCTATTTAAATAGGCGCCAGCCAAGAATTTTGTAAAGGCAGTAAAATTCATTTTGCTGAAGTTACTTTACTGCAATAGTAAAGTTACTTTATAAGATATTCTTCATTGCAGCCACCGAAAATAAGCTTTACTGTTATAGTAAAGTAATTTTATTGTAGCAAAGTGGAATATATCACTAAATATGCAAACTACCTAGCTAGGGTAGCAACAGTTCTTTTTAATTCTGACAATAATTTTTACTACTATTTAATAGCTTTATTGCTATTGTAGTTGATCTCATTTTTGTTGTACCAAAAATATTTATTAGCTATTGCAAAGGATTTGGCTATGATAGGATTAACTCTTTTAACTTGCAGCAACATTTTTTATTACCACTATGATTTTCCTGGTACTGTAGTTAATTCTTTTTTTTGCTGCAGCAAAGTTACTGATTGGATAGAGCAAGAACTTGGCTGCAGTAGTATTACTGATTATTATTTACAGCAAAAAGTTTCACTACCATTGCAAAATTTTTTACTACCCTAGTAAATTTCTTTTTTATCGTGGCATATATTATTATTCTTTCTTAATTTAGTAAAAAATTAGCCTGCCTCAGAAAACATATTTGGTCACGTCAAAAAGTTTTAGATCAATAACAGTAGAATTTCTTAATTAGAATAGAAAGGTCATTTTGCTACTATTAAAAAGATATCTGCTGTAGGAATAAACATTTTTTTTGCTAAAAAATAGACGGAGCCCAAAAAACTCTTTTGATGACATTTTTTGGATAGAAATATATTGTTACGGATTTCCACCTTTTAGGAAACACCCTGTATGAATTCGTGGGTTCTAAATAATTTTAACAAGAGATTAAACACTACTAACACTTTATTTAACAATTTACTGACTACAATACTTGTTTACTTAATAGTTAACCTCACTTTTTACCGAGCGTGTCACTTCTCAAATAAACTTCCCCTTCCGCGCTTGTAATCGCGCCTTATATACTCCGAAATTAGCTCTAGATCAATCCAGAATCTTCTCCAACCATAAGCTAGAAAAGTCCTTGGCTCTTTCTAGAGCCTTTCCAGTCACCATCAGAGGCATAGGCGTACCATCTCCTTTTCCAAGGGGGTGTAATTCATAACACTGCCCCCTCCTTAAGCCTGATCGTCCCGATCAGGCAACTCAGAATCATCGATGTATTTCGCCAGCCTGTCCAAATGCACGATCTTCATCTTGGACTTTTTGCTTCGTTGAATTCGATAGACGACGTCATTAATTCGGGTAATAACAGTATACGGTCCATCCCAAGGCGGTTGAAGTTTCGGTGACCTTCCTTTCTTCCGCTGTGGGTTGTACAGCCAAACCAGGTCTCCTGCCTTGAATCCTTCTGAACTACCCTTACGGTCATATCGAGCCTTCATTCTGTCACTGGCTATGGTGATTTGGTCTCTAACTAACTCATGGACGTTCCTTAGCCGTTCACTCACTTCATCTACATAGCTCTGTTCACAGGAAGTCGTTCTCCACCTGGTGTTCCAAACATCAAATCACATGGCAGTCTGATCTCATGTCCAAATACTACACGAGCCGGAGTCTGTTTTGTAGTTTCGTGGATAGCAGCTCTATATGCCATGAGGAAAAACGGTATGTGGAGATCCCAGTCACGTTGATTTTTATGAACGACTTTAGAGAGATGTTCTTTCATAGTCTTATTATGTCGCTCCACCATTCCATCTGATTGAGGGTGAAGGGCTGTCGTCCGTGTTTTGTGTATTCCCAATAACTTGCAGATTTGCTGAAATACCCCTGACTCAAAATTTCTCCCTTGATCTGAATGCAGCTCCAGGGGTACACCAGACCGACATATCAAGTTATCTACCAAGACTTTGGCGACAGTAACCGCTTCCTGGTTCGGAATTGCGTAGGCTTCAGGCCATTTACTAAAATAGTCCATGGCAACCAGTATGTACTTGTTACCGTCCTTGGTTACTGGGAATGGTCCGGCTATATCGATCGCAATCCTCTCAAAAGGGGCCCCGACGTTATATTGCTTCATTGCACCCCTACTTCTAGTCTGTGGTCCTTTACTGGCTGCACAAATTTTACAATTACGACACCAAGCTTCAACATCTTGACGACTATTTACCCAGTAAAATCGTTCACGTACTTTATTCAGGGTCTTGTTAACGCCGAAGTGTCCACCGGATGCTCCATTATGCACTTCTTGAAGTACTTTCGGTACTCGACACCTGGGAATCACTAGACGCATAACAACTTGCTTCCCATCCGGGCTCTCCCATGCTCTTTTTAACAGCCCATTCATAACTCTAAGTGAGTCCCACTGTGCCCACAAAGCCTTCAATCCAACTGCTTTGTCCGAAACATCCTTCCACTCTGGTCGAGTTCCTTTTTCCTTTGCTCTCAATATAGCCCCAATCTCTGCATCGTTCAGTTGTTCTTGTCTCAGGGCTTCAGTTGTCCAATCATCCGGAACGTCTATTTTAATAGTGTTGACTACTCCCATGCCCTGCTGTTTTTCCACGTGGCGGCAGTGCTTGCAGTCGTCCTTGCATGGTCTTCTAGATAATGCGTCTGCGTTCTTATGAGATCTTCCTGGTCGATGCTCGATTTTAAAGTCGTACTGTTGCAGCCGTTCTATCCAACGAGCCAGTTGACCTTCCGGGGTTTTCAACTGCAACAGCCATTTCAACGCAGCATGGTCGGTCCTGATTTTGAAATGTCGCCCGTAGAGATACTTATGAAAATGGTCCACTGATTTGACGATGGCCAATAACTCTTTCCTGGTTACACAATAGTTTCGTTCTGGTTTGGAGAGCACCTTGCTGAAGTACTCGATCACTCTTTCCTCTCCGTTCTGAATTTGGGACAGCACACAACCAATCGAAGAATTACTGGCATCTGTATCTAAAATAAAAAGTCCATTCTGTTGTGGGTATGCTAGTACAGGACCAGTGCATAGAGCTGCCTTCAATTTTCTCCATGCCGTTTCACACTCCGGTGTCCACTGGTACTGAACTTTCTCTTCTGTTAGCCGGTGTAATGGCTTCGCAATGTCTGCAAACCCTTCCACAAAACGTCTATAATAAGTGCAAAGGCCAAGGAAGCTTCGTACTTCATGAACGTTAGATGGCCTTGGCCAATCTCGTACGGCAGAAATTTTATCGGGATCCGTTTGTATTCCCTCTGAAGACACTACGTGCCCAAGGAATTTAACTTCTTTCTGAAATAGTAAACACTTCTACGGGTTCAACTTCAGGTGTGCATTCCTTACTCGTCCAAATACTTCTTGAAGATTTTTCAAATGTTCTGTAAAGTCTCGTCCCATAACCAGCACGTCGTCAAGGTAAACCAGGCACGTCTTCCAGGTTAGCCCTCGTAGTACAAATTCCATCAATCGTTCAAACGTGGCTGGAGCATTGCAAAGTCCAAAAGGCATCACCGTAAATTGGTAAAGACCACTGCCTGCTGAAAATGCTGTCTTTTCCTTATCATCAGGATGAAGCCCAACTTGCCAATAACCGCTCCTAAGGTCTAACGTCGAAAACCATCGTGAGCCTGCCAATGTACTTAACGTGTCGTCAATCCGGGGTAATGGGTAACTGTCTTTCTTCGTCACATCGTTCAATTTCCGATAATCGACACAAAATCTTAACGTTCCGTCCCTTTTGGCAACCAAAACTACTGGCGATGACCAGGGACTTGTTGACTCCTCAATGACTCCATCTTGTAGCATCTTATCTATCATTGCCGAGGCTTCTTCTTGTTTTGCTAGCGGAAGCCTCCTAGGTTGTTGTCGAATAGCAGCCCACTAAACATGAAACATAACTAAAATATTAAAAAACATTTTTTTAAAGTTACTTTGTCAATGTTTTTTTGTAATATTGTTTTTATGTAATTATAATTTTATTTTAATATGTCCAAAAAACATTATTTATTAAAACAGCTATGTTACAAGAAATCAATATTATTTATGTGTTTAAAATATAACATATATGCCATATTGTTCATAAACACTCTGATAATATTATTGGAATGTAACATAATGCAATATTATTCTATAACAGCTCCATAATGTTATTATGTAATATTTATAAAATTATATTAAAAACACTTGTCATTAACATTGTTGTTAAATTAAAGTTACATTTATAGGTTATAATTATAAATGTACATTCATCTATAGTCACGTGATACTCCTAAATGCTATTTATTGGCTATTCCAGACCGAACGTAACGGCCGCATCCGAGGACCGAGACGGCTAAACAAGAAGAAAAGGTTAAAGGAGAATAGTCACTTAGTCAGTCACACGCCATTTTGCCTCGAATTTGTTTGCAAAGATAGCATCAGAGAGAATGACTCTCTGATAGCATTATAATTCCTAATAGTTAATAGTGTTCAATATGTCCGAAAACAAAATAGTAAGCTGTCCTGATTTCGTCATTAACAAATTGATTATTGTCCTGTTCGCGAAGACGACTTTATATAATAGTTTAGTCAAAGATTATTTTTGGTTAGTGTCACGTTAGTGTTCAATACGTCCGAAAAAGGGTAAGTAAATACATGTTTATTGTACACGTACCTACTTGATAGTTATTTATTTATGCAACGAATGCGATTCTTCTTTTCACAAGTGGGAATTTCCGATAAACCCAGTGAAAAAGGTTCATTGCACTTATTAATATTAGATTTAAGAAAATACCTATAATTTCATATATTCTGCTACAAAACTGTTGCCTTCATCCTAAAGATGTACTGTGCTGCACAGGGCTACTTTGTAATTAAGTTTCAGTACCTATATAATATTTAACAATTTTTCGAAAGTTCGGTTTCCTTAAAAATCAAGCTCACATTGACAAATTACTTACATTGAGAAGAGATGAAAAATAATTTGGTACTTACCTAGCTAACGGTTCACACTTATTGAAAATGTAAAAATGTGTTTTTATGTATATTTGAAATTAATGAACTAATGTTTTAAATCACTATTTTAGGAAGCAATTAATCTAGATCAAGCAACTCTTATATAAATTCCAACTCTTACTTGATCTTGGCAATTAAATAAGCTACGATGCAGCGGTAAATGCAAGTGGTGAAACTACTGAAAAGGACTTGTTGAAAGACGACATAATTCGATGAATTTCTGCTAGTAAAAGAACTAAAAACAGATAATAACATGGAGAATCGGTAAGTGAAACTAGGGTATTTAATGTTTAAAAATATAAATTTTGGTTTTATATATATCTATATATACATGGAACAATCATTTTAATAAGTTTTTATATTGGAAAATTGTCAGTCAAAATAATTTTTTCTTGATTTTCTGCTTTCCCATTAGTTCTACCCTGAAATTAATTATTACCAATATTGTAGGAAGCAAAGGTTGCAATTTTTATTTAAGCATTTTTTTCTCTATTAATATTTTGAGATTTACGACTACAAAGGTGAAAATATGTGCTTCACTGTAGTTTTTTTTTTTGCTTCATTGCTCCTGCGTATAGTAATTAGTTCGGATCAACTGACAAATTGACTATTAATATTTACAAAAACAAATTTAATAAAAGTTTTTTGATTTCAAGATTGATATTTCACATTTATTTAATATACCTATACCTACTCCATTAGTTCAGTATTATTATTGCATGGTTTAATTTTAAATATTCAATTTGTTAATAAGTATATGTCAAACTAATAGGTTGTGTTGTGATAAATTTTACATTTAAGAGACTATCCAAAAAAACATGTTTGCAAAAAGCACCCCCTTCTCCCTTGTAACATTTATGGAACCCCCCAAACGAGCGTTTGTTTCTAAACTTCCTGTTTCCCATGACACCGAATTTAGAATGTTCCATGTACTATCAATAATTTTAACAATTTGCTCTGTTTTAATTTCAGATGCGGTTTAGAGTTGCTTCCCGAATACCACCAAAGAATGTTTCGAAATTTCGAGTGTCTACGATTTTCAAAGCAAAGAATGTCTACATAAAATATTTTATGCTATTTTCACACAATTTATAAATCAATGTTTATTTTTTCTATATTAAATAATGCACATTATTACAAAATACATAATACAAATCAAATTGATTATGATAAACTCCATCAGAAAAAATATTGTGTGGTGAATATTATATCATCCGTACTAATAATTTAACCGGGTTTGAATAATAAACATTTATAAATTTCTGCTGGTTTTATTCTTAAGCTGGTTCAGAACAGGTAATACACTATGTATAAACGCACAATTACACATAATTGTGCATTTTCAAATTTTTATTTTATTTTCAATACCAAAACCTCTAGATAATTGTGTTTAGTTGTCGCACTTTATTTGATTTTAAAATTCGAAATATAACTATAAATATATTAAGTAATTCTGGATTTCAAGTAATCAACTAATTTTTTTAATTCACCTATTCTAAACAACACTGAAAGGCACAAAAGTTGTATTTGGTGCTTTGTTATTAATAATTAGTGAACAATATATTAATTGTGATTATGTTTTATAAATTCTCAAATTAAGTTTTATGATTCTATGATATAATTTTATATTTTATATTTAGTTACAGGGTGGTCTTTAAATGATAGGTACAAGGTTCTTTCACATAATACGTTTCTTCTGCTGTTTCACTTTTTGTTTGGAAACGATTGAATGACATTTACACAATTCTAAAATTGGAGGGATGAAAAGTGAAAATATAAGATCACATTTAAAAATCGAACACCACAAAGTGCAAGAAATGTAATGGCGACTATACTGTACAGTAGCATATTATATTCCTTGCATTTTGAGCTATTAGATTTTTAAAGATGAGCCTATATTTCCACTTTTTATCCATTCAATTTTAGAGTTGTGTAAATGTCATTCAGTCATCTCCAAACCAAAAGTAAGAACATAGAGGAGAAACATCATTAAAGAATCTTGTAGCTATTATTTAAAGATCACCCTGTAAATATTTATAAAATATAAAATTGTATAAATGTTAACAAACAGTACATCAAAAGAACATTATTTAAATATAATTTTCATAATTAAATTATGTTTCTTTTAATATTACCGAAATATTATCGTAGTAATCAAATTAAAACGTTTATTTTGTTACATTTAAAAAATGTAATCATAATGTAGTATTTAAAATATAACATTAAAACATTAATGTAGATATGTTGAGAGGATATTGCTTAAATGTTGTGTCTTCAATAATATAACTCTGTAATATTGCTGACTGGGACATAATTTATAACATACTTGTTATATAAACATTAAAATTATCTATTAAATAATGTTACAAAGTAACGAGGATACATTACTGTTTTATTTCGGTAATGTTTTCATGTTTAGTGGGAGGTGAGTCACCAGTATTTATCCGATGCTGGACTATATCTGTTTTTGTAAGGGCCTCCGTACTTTTGGCAAATACTGAACTTTCCTTTTCCAGGAACTTGATCGCCTCCTCTCGTTCGTCCTTAGATAAATGCTCCAACTGGGAACTCAGCAAGGTTAAAACTTCCTGGTCTATATTTGTAGATGAATTTCCCTCTGTTTGTTCTTCGCACCTTGCTACCCACATAACCGGTTCATAGGAGCCAATCGGTTTGCCTTCTTTAATTGTTACTGCATGGGAATTTAAATTGACGACTCTAATTGGGATTTTATCTTTAGTCCGGGTTAAAGTTCTTGCCACAACAATATTGGTTAGGGACTTAATCGATTCGTCACCTTCCACCAGGCCAACACGGTAGCCTCCAGGATTTCCTTCCAAGGCAGCATCGATGATCTGTTCCGAATGAGCAGGAATCTTAATCGTCTTTGTTGTCAATAGCCTTGCTTTACGGAATTGGTCATCTGCAGTTGCCAGGATAAATTCCTCATTCCCAATTTTCAAGACTCGCTCCCCTACGTCAACAATAAACCTCTTCTCTTCCATGATGTCCAGTCCCAAAATGAAATCATCTGTAATGTCAGCCACAATGACCTTGTAATTGAATCTCAACCGTCCAACCTGCAGTTCCAAATTGACCTCTCCATGGACCGCAGCCCTGTCTCCCGTGGCTGTCCGAATAATTACTTCATTTTGCTTCTTCTTAATCTGCAAGCCTGATATAAACCCTGGCCGCACTATTGATGACGTAGCTCCTGTGTCAACAGTAAACACGCACTTTCTTCCATTCACATATCCTTGCAACAGCAGACTACTTGGAATTCTTCGCAGCTGGGAAATCTTTATTTCTCTGGGGGCACCGTGTTCCCTAGCCAGCACAGCCCCCTTAGTGCTGGCTATCTTTAGTTTTCCTGCTGCTCTTCTACATTTACAGCATTTACTCGTCTGTCCGAGTTCTGCTGTCGACAGTCTCGTTTCATATGTCCCATCCTGCCGCAGTTGTAGCATTTAATACCCCCACTTGGCTTTTCTCTATTTTGTTGGTTTTCCTGTCTTCTTGGAGGATTGAATTTAGCCAGTAATTGACTGAACATTTTATGTATATCGGCCAACATAGGGTTCTGGTTCTCCTTTTCTGACTGCGATTCTTCCAGCGTCATAGCCCGTACTCTTGACTTTGGAGTATCCCTATAGACGGCTTCTACCTCTAGTGCATGCACCAAGGCTTCACTACTACTTTTATGTCGGGATAGCCTGAGGACTCGTCTGATTTCCTCGTCCCTTATCCCATCTAGGAATGCCCCCACTGCCAATTGCTCTTTAAATTCTTTTGGCGCATTAGGGTATGCTAAGTGTGCCAGTCTTTCCACTGCAGCTTCAAATTCTTGCAGACTCTCTCCAGCTTTCTGAACGCGCACTTTCAGCTGGGTCTGGTATACTTGAGCAAGGTGTTGATCTCCATATCGTAGATCTAAGGCAGCTTCTAAAACTCTAAAATTCCGTTGTTGGTCTGCCGGAATTGTCTGGAGCAACTCCAACGCTTGGCCTCTTAAAGCCACGATTAATGCCTTAGCCTTCTCTTCGTCATTCCAGTTGTTAGCACTCGCTGCTGCCTCAAACTGTGTCTTGTAAGTCATCCAGGAATTTTGACCATCAAAGGAGGGAATTTTTAATTGCTGGCCTGACGATACCAGTTGCTGGTTTCCTCTATCCCTCAACTGTTGTTTAAGCTGGTTAATTTCTCCTTCTACCTGGTGCATTTTCTCTTTGACTTCATTTACTTCTTGTTTGACTCCACCGACTTCTTCAGCTACCTTATTTTTGAGTTCTTCAGTGACGGCAAATATGGCACTCTGTTGGCCTTCTATAATTTTCCTTAGTTCATCTCTTTCTTCTTGATGTCGTTTCTCCTCCTCTTGTTTTTCCTGTTGACGTCGTTTCTCCTCTTCTTGTTTTTCCTCTTGACGTCGTTTCTCCTCTTCTTGTTTCTCCTCTTGACGTCTTCGTTCTTGATCCTCAAAAATTTTTCTTAATTCTTCTTGACGTTTTTGTTCTTTTTCTTGTCGTTTTCTTTCCCGTTCTTCTTTCTCTTCCTGGCGCTTTCTTTCCTGTTCTTCTTTCTCTTCCTGGCGCTTTCTTTCCTGTTCTTCTTTCTCTTCCTGGCGCTTCCTTTCCTGATCCATCATCATCTTTTGCATTTGGGCCATAAAGTCCTGCATTTGTTGTTCGGATGCCATGCTTCTGGTTGTTACCGGCATATAATTATGATAAAATCAACAAAATTTATTAATCACGTCAATATCGGTAATGGAACTGTCCAGAGAAATCGCAAAACAGTACGAGAAAGTCTTTTATTTAAACTACTGTCCAAATAGAAAAGTTCTAGAAAGTTCACGAAAATGCACTTAATAAATACACGAAAGTCTTGTTCAGAGTCTTTATCACTTAACCACTAATGTCCAACAAAAATGTTCTACAATGTCTAAAAACGCACTTGACACTATTTTCCTGTTCGAAATTAATCCTCGAACAATGTCCAGTAAATTAGTCCTCCCTGTGTTAGCACAAACTCCGAGAATACTGTCCCAGTCTTCTCAACACTTCCGGAAAATCCTCTTGTTAAAATTCCGCTTCCGACATCAAAATGTTACGGATTTCCACCTTTTAGGAAACACCCTGTATGAATTCGTGGGTTCTAAATAATTTTAACAAGAGATTAAACACTACTAACACTTTATTTAACAATTTACTGACTACAATACTTGTTTACTTAATAGTTAACCTCACTTTTTACCGAGCGTGTCACTTCTCAAATAAACTTCCCCTTCCGCGCTTGTAATCGCGCCTTATATACTCCGAAATTAGCTCTAGATCAATCCAGAATCTTCTCCAACCATAAGCTAGAAAAGTCCTTGGCTCTTTCTAGAGCCTTTCCAGTCACCATCAGAGGCATAGGCGTACCATCTCCTTTTCCAAGGGGGCGTAATTCATAACAATATTTAGTTTTATAAGGAAAATAATGTTGTTTATAAGTTATTTACTTTTTATCAATTATTAATTAGTTTGTCATTGCCAGTTTATCGCATTATAACAAGCAATTTTTTTTATCAATTATATAATTTAAGAAAATATGAATTCGTTTAGAGTAATACACCATAGTGTATGATGGCATAAAATGCTTCTTTCCTCCAGAATAAATTCATGTGTTCATAATTTTTTTGCATATAATTATTATGAAAACTGGCATTATACCAAAATACTAACTGATTATAATGTAAATTGAACTTTATAACAAAACCATTTAAACCAATTTCAATCCAAGAAAATTTTATAAATAAATATTTTTGGGCCATGTGCGTCCCCACATGTAGTTTTCAGGAGAAATGTTTATTCCTAAAATACAACTTTACAAAATGCGCAATCTTATCTAATTAAAAAAAATCTGCTATTGGTGACCTTAAACTCTTAGACGCGACAAACTTCTGTGACAAACCAATGTTTTATATACACGTATACGAATTTTTCATTTGTAATTTAATATTCGCTTGATAAGCATTGAAATTAAATGTTACATAATGACATATAGATATATAGATACATCACTTTGCGGCTATATATGAAAAACATTATTTTTTAAGATTTTTTTTTTACACATAAAAGGAAACGAATAATAAATATTAAATTACCTAAACATGAAACTACAAGCAAAAAATTGGTATACCTTGGACTAACAAATGGTTAAGGATTTGGCTCAAAGAGACTAAAATCAATTAAAAATAAATAAACATTTATTTTCATAGATGATAAATTAACAGATTTTCTTTATAAGTAAAAAACATAAAACATATAAAACACTAAATTGTATTATTTGCCTAAAACAAAAACAAAATTAAAAAAAAGAATAAATAGACATTTATTTTGATACGTAATAAATTAACAATCTTTCCCTAGGAGTAAAAAAAAACATTTATTTTGACATGTTTAAAAGTAAAATACATACAATGTAAAGAAAACACTAAATTGGTGAATGTCATTCTGGTAATTCTACTGCCATCGGCCATGGGTCAAAACAACGCATCTATTATTTTAGTACTTACTGTCAAAGTTCTTTAAAAACACTTCCATTCCCCCATTCAACAACCATTTCTTTATACGTTTCTGTCATGGTGACATATATATCACTAGGTATATCCTATTTTACCTATGGTAAACTGAATTTAAATTAAGTTAATTTGAAATTCCACAGACAGAGCTGCTCCACGCACATGTGATGGGGAAAGCAGGTGAAGTTTTTTATGATAAACAAGAATAGTCTAGTTGCTTTGCTCTCGCTTGCTCCTATTTCCATACCTAAACAAACATTTTCCGAATCCGTACACACCGATAGAATCGACCCTGCGATTTAAGAAACCAAAAACAAAAAACGACTTGCCCAAAAGTCTCCTGTGATTTTTATTGTAATGAAACACACCACACATAAAAATATAGTACATAATATTCAACCCGCACAAAGGCACAAGTATATAAATGCGACATTATTTACTTATTTACCAAGTGTATCGTTGAGGTCACAGCTCACAGCGTAGAATGACGTCGGGGCAGAGCCAATGAGAGGCAACCTGTGTGTTTTCCCCTGAATCCGGAGTTGACCGATTCAGTCCGATTGATGGTGTGGTGACGTAATTCAACACAAAACTTTGTAATTCCAACAAAGTTTTTATTTACCACAGTTAAATCTTTCTTTATATTGTCTTCTTTTTAATGGTAGCTAAATGCTCTAGTGCTCTAGTAAAGCAACTAATAAAAACTCTAAAGTACTTTTTAAGGGCTAATAGAAACACTCAGTAAAGTTATTTATTCTAGTATAGTGAACAGATATTTCTAACCTAATTAAATAAAATTATTGCTACTCTAGTTAAAAAACGCGTAGCAAATAATTTTTTGCTGTGGCTTTTCTCAGTGCAATCGAGGAGAACAAACCAGTACCTACAGATACAAATGCCAGGGAGATAGAAACTTTTGAAGAAAAAAGTGCATTAGCCGCTTCAATAATACTATCGTCATTAGAACCAGGTCAAGCACAACAAGTATTAAACTTAGACGAAGGTAAAGAAATATGGAATAAGCTACAACAAATACATGAAGGAAAAGTAGCATCGAGAAGAGTAGATTTAAGACTAGAACTGAGTAAAATAAAAATGAATGACACCGAGAACATAGAAAAATACTTAGCGAGGGCACAATATTTAAGAGATCAGTTAGAACAGTGCAAATCGCCAATAACAGATGAGGAATACATAGGGTTATTGTTAAATGGACTACCAACTACTTATAAGGGAATAAGAGTACAAATGAAAGCAAACGGCTTAGAGAAAATAACTTTGGAGGAATTTCGATGTGGTTTAAAAGCTGAAGAAGATGAATTAAAACTCGCAGAGGTAGAGACAAAACTAGAAGCTGCATGTGTATCGAAAGAGAGTGGAAAGTTTCACAAGAAACAAAAACCAGTATCAAATGTCATTTGCTGGGTTTGTAACAAAAGGGGACATTATGCAAAAGACTGCTACCACAGAGCAGACAGAAAGCAACAAAAAGGTGACAGAGCAGACAGAAGACAAGAAAATGATAGCGAAAAAGTAAACACTGCTAAGGGAAATGCAACAAATTATGAAAGTGCAATGAATGTGACTGAAAATGAAAAAGTGCACTCTGTAAAGTGGTATCTCGACTCTGGGGCAACAAGTTACATGACGTACAATAAATCTACATTCACACAGATAAAAGACATCGAAAACACGGAAGTGAAGATGGCAGATGGTAATATCATTAAAGTAAAAGGAGTTGGAACGATACGAGTAAAAATAACAAATAAAAACTGCTTTTATCAGTACATTAATATATCAAATGTTTTATATATACCAGAAATCACAGAGAACTTGTTTTCAATAAGTACTTTTGAAAGAAAAGGTTTTAAAGTGGAATTCAGAGATGGAATTTGTGAAATAAAAAGAAATGACGGAGTTTTAATGATGACAGGAAGAAGAATTAATAATTTATATGAAGCAGAAGTTGAGAGAGCTACCGATCAAACAGTCCAAGAAGAAGTGAAGTTAAGTGCAGAACTATGGCATAGAAGGTATGGACACCAGAATTTAGTGACATTAAATAAAATGAACAATGAAAATCTAGTAGATGGACTTGAATTCGCAACCAAAAATATGTCAAAGTGCGAAAATTGTATAATCGGTAAAGCAGTGAAAGAATCATTTATTAATCACCGTGAAATAAAAACAAAAGGTGTTCTAGAACTAATACACATGGACCTGTGCGGGCCAATCCAAGAACCGTCATTAGCTGGATCAAAGTATATGTATTTACTAGTGGATGATTACTCTAGAAAAATATTTGTGTATTTTCTGAAAAACAAAGATGAAACATTTTCAAAGTTTAAAATTTTCAAAAACGAAGTTGAAAATCAAACAAATGAGAAAATAAAACGAATTAGAAGTGATAACGGTGGTGAATTTACGAACCGAGCGTTTAAAGAATTTTTGCAAGAAACATGGAATAATTCACGAAGAAACCGCACCATATACACCACAACAAAATGGTATAGCGGAGCGCAATAACCGAACAGTTATTCAGATGGTGAGATGTATGTTAAACGATGCGAAGTTGCCTATACATTTTTGGGCAGAGGCTGCATATCATGCTGTTTACCTTAAAAACAGAACATTTGCAAGAAAGGTTGGTATGACCCCGGAAGAAAAGTTTACTGGAAAGAAACCTAATGTTAAGCACCTTAAAGTTTTTGGAAGCTTAACGTATTACTTAGTAAATAAACAAAACAAAAGAAAATTAGACCCTGTTTCAAAAGAAGCTATATTCGTAGGTTACAATCACTTAACAAAGCATTACAGAGTATTTTGTAAAGAGAGAGACACAATTATAACAGTGAGAGATGCACAAATTATAGAAGATAAAAGGGGAAGCGAAATATTAAAAAACAAAAATGAAAACTATAAATATATTGAAATAAAATATAGTCCTGATGAAAATGACTTAGTAGAAGGACAATACGAAATAGACGAGCAAGACGAAGAAGAACAAATAATTGAAAACGTAGTTATTGAGAGAGAAAACTTACAAGAAAATGAAAATAATCAAATTGAAGTGGAAAGTGAGGTTAGTTATGACTCAAGCGAATCTGAATTGGACGATGGAGCAAAAAACACTACTGGAGATGACCCTGATTATCAACAAACCACACCTAACCTAGAAGTTGAAATTTTCAGGCGATCTGAAAGAATACAATCTCGCAGTAGAAATAAAATCAATTTAATGACTGACAATATCTATGTACCGAAAGATTACGAAGAAGCCATGCATTCGAGCAACAAAGATGAATGGAAGAAAGCAATAAATGAAGAGTTAATGTCACACCGCTTGAATACAACATGGGACATAGTAGACAAACCAAGAAATAAGCCAATTATAGACTCAAAATGGGTTTTTAAAATAAAAGAAAATGCAGACGGTATACAATAAACAAATTTAAAGCTAGATTAGTGGCTCGAGGCTTTAATCAAGTGAAGGGAGAGAGCTACGATGAAGTCTTTGCACCTGTGATACGTTTAAGTACATTACGAATGGTTTTTGCTATAGCTACAGAACGTGACCTTGAACTTTATCAGATGGATGTGACTACGGCCTATTTAAACGGCACATTACAAGAAGAAATATATATGGAAATACCCTTAGGACTAAAAGAAAACAGAAGTGAGAAAATATGCAAACTTAAAAAGGGACTTTATGGTTTAAAGCAAAGCGCAAGAATTTGGTATGAAACTATCAAGAAAGAATTAGAGAAGCTAGAATTTAAAATGATAGATTCTTCACCATGCGTGTTCCTTTATGATAAAAATCACGTTTATATATGATTATATGCCTGTATGTCGATGATATTTTGTGGGCTACAAATTCGACAGAAATTGCATTCAAGAAAATGAACAGTCTTAATGAAAAGTTTGATATAAAATTCATTGGAGAAGCAAAGTATTTACTCGGCTGGGAAATAAAACGAAATAAAAGTGAAGGAATTTTACATTTGAAACAAGAAATGTACATAAAAAGAATTTTGCAGCGTTTTAACATGAATGAGTGTAAAGAGTCAAGTATTCCCATGCAACCAGAAAACAAAAAGGTGACGGAAAATATTAAAGAGGTAGTAATGGAGAATATCCCATACCAAGAATTGATAGGGAGTTTAATTTATCTCTCACAAGGAACTAGACCTGATATTGCTTATGTTACTACATATTTAAGTCAATTTAATAACAAGTACACAAGAGAAAACTGGATTCAAGCAAAACATGTATTACGTTATCTAAAAAGAACCATGACAGAAGGTATAACTTACAAGAAGGATGGAACAACGTTAGAATTGTACAGCGATGCTAGTTGGAACAATAATTTGGATGGAAAAGGATTTTCAGGCTACATATGCAAATTAGCAAAAGGAGCGATTAGTTGGCAATGTAAAAAACAAGAAGTTGTCGCACTAAGCACCTGTGAAAGTGAATTTATGGCATTAACAGAGACAATTAAGGAACTAATATGGATGAAAAAGGTTTTTGTTGACCTCAAAGAGAAAAAAAGGCTTGGTGACTTAATAATATATGCAGATAATCAAGCAGCAATAAAATTATCGAGCAATAGTACGTATCATTCAACGACAAAACATATTCAGAGGAAATACTTCTTTATAAGAGATGAAATTGACAGACATAAAATAAATTTGAGATACGTTGAAAGTAAGGAAAACATAGCTGATTTTTTGACAAAAGCAGTGACAAACGTAGTCTTGAAGAAATGTAAGGAAAATATTGGTTTAGGAACATTGGATTAGACAAGCGAATGGGAAAATAGGAAATAAGAAGTGTTAAGTTTCAGTTTAATATTTTAAATTATGTCAAAATGGGGGGTGTGTTGTTTATGTTTAATCTTATTTTGACATTGTTTAGGTTAGGCATTTTCCGTATTAAGAAACTGTTTATTGGGTTGCATAACTTATTTTATGAGATAGATATATACATATAAGATTATCGATTATTGTGAAATATGTAATGGCGGATGGCGTCATGTCTTTAGTGTCCTGTTAAAATTATATTGTAAATTAATAGCAAATAAAGTATTTAGATCATTGCAAATATTGCGGTTGTGTGCTTTCAATAATACAAACTACAGCGATATTTCTTTAAACATCTACAAAGTGAAATTACAGTGATCTAGAGGACAAAGCGCTGAATATAATTATACGATCAAACGAACTTACCTGTGAAGTTCGATCGTAATTATATGAAGCGCTTCGTCCGAATAGATCACTCCCATCCCACCCATTATCCTTGTGACAACAGCCCTAATTTTTTAAATATCGCGGAATGTGAACTTTAAAGCTAATGACAGGCAATGCTAAGTCGACAGGTAAGTTCGTTTGATCGTATAATTAAAGTTGGTAGAAAAGTGTGACGTGATCGCAACTTTTTGTATACAAATATATTTTTTACGATATAAATATATTATCAGGTAAGTATGCGTTTTATACTGTATTGATGATGTTTATATGCATTTGTTGTCGATTAGAGGCAGTTACGCGGAGTAGATTGACGAAGAGTATTTATAATCCTTATTCGCTTTAAAAGTGTTGTTTGCTGAAAATTGTACGGATGAGGCATCAATTTTTCGATAAATATTTGTTGAATGGGAGAAATAGTCGAATTGATTGTTAATAGGTGATTTTATAATGGTAAAGTAGGACCATAAGGATTAGAAGTATGAGGAATCTCCCCCCCGCTCTTCAAAATTTTGATTGAGGTAAATATATAATTTTAAGGAGTACGACTGGTATGGGGCCGTATGTTACTACTTCCGGGCCCTGACGTTCTTTTGATTGCCCTGTATATCACACAGTAACACATATTACCAAAGTAGTGCATTCACTATTGACCGTCTGTCGGCACTTATTTAGGAATAGAGAGCAATTAACAATTTTTTCCAAACGCCGTATTATGAAAAGTCGTGATCACATCACGTTTTTAATTCACTGATATCAGAAAATTACAGTAACCATTCACATTGTGATTGAAAAATCACGATATCGCCCAACACTATTGATTATTAGGTTTGTTCGTGTGTGTTGCTGGAAGCAGATCTCAGCAACTAAATCATAAACATGCCGTTCATTACTCATTAGTGTCATATCATATGATCTGGTTCTGTTCATTTGAGTCGAGCAACTTGCCTGAGAGTATTTTATTTTTTGTTTATTTCATCTGTACAATGAATTCTTCTAGAAATATGAATGGTTTAAAAATGGCACTCGAATGTTTATTAATCGTGATATATTGTTTAAATCTCAAATGTCAGAAACAATCGGTATGGTGTTAAAAATACATATAATAGAATTTAAACTACTTTTTAATGTTATATTTTCTATATCCGTCGGCGTCGGCTTGAAAAATAATGATGTTATGTGAAAAACAATGGGTGCTTTGTAATTTTTTAGTTCAACCGGCAGTGGTATTTTAGTTGCTGTTAGTCTAAAAGTAGCTTATTATTGTCTAATTTATTTGTACCAAAAACGAAATTTCTAAATACAAAAATAACCAAAATATTGGGGGTACATTGACTCGTCGCCACCCGGTATACCTATCAGATCTAGCTAGAAGGTAACTTGGAAATTAACACCTATCTTGAATTTGCCATTTACGCCATTTACGGGGGGTTTGCTTATCAGGGCACTATATACATTATAGGGTGGGCCGAAAAATTTTATATTTTTGATTTGCCATACTGCGGAAAACTGGCCCCTCCGCCAGATAAGTAAAATAAAACAAAGAAATGAAAAATCGGTCAACATCTTCAGGTCGCAAAAACTCCACTATCGAAGAAAACTCCACGCTCATGTTCTGTACTACAAAATATTAATAAAAAAAAACTTAATATTGCAAAGGCTGTAAATGCTCTCGGTAGATATTAGGTCAATGACGCTAAGGAAATCTTACAAATATGTGCACGATTTATTATTAGAACAAGATAGGAAGCAATAACATATGGTTATGTTGTTTTATATACAGCTATATATTAATTAGATACATTGTATTAATTCTTTTATTCGCAATTATACTTGGAAAGAATGTGATCTGCCATGCCTATCACTCTCCATGGATAAGTATTGTCAATCATAGTTACACAACAGAACATTTTACATATTCTAACAAATCGAACATGTTCTTGTTGGTAGTGGGCGCTGGGATTTGGCTGGCCTATCCTCAAATTACATGTCACAGTAAATAAGCTAGTTAATTAATAGTAAAATCCAATTATCTCTAAGGTTCAAGAAGAATAGCAGACATTTCCCATCTGAATCTTGTGCCTTTTAATTTATTATGTGACATATTTTATTCAATCCATTGTCAAGGTTATTTCAAAACTTATTCATATATTGTTATATATTTAAATTAATAAAGCAATTTATTATTATTATTAAATCAGTGAAATTCAACTAATCTTTGTGTTTTTTTTCTTTCTTCAATTCTTTGGGACCTCCTGCCACATGTACGTTTTCTTTCTAAGCGGTGCTAGGGGAATCTACAAAATATATCACAATTAACCAGTATGTTACTGGTAAAAAACCTCTACGCCTGTGACATTTACGTCAAAGGATCAGTTAAAGGTTGGTTTTTTATAAATAAACAATACAAATAAGTATAAAAACTTGAAATTAAATATTTCGCCGACGTTTCGGAAATCTAATGTTTCCTTTTTCAAGACTTTTTAAAAAAAAATCTTTTTTGCTGTTTATGACAAATACACAGCTCTAAGAATTTGTGTTGTTCATTTATAAAAAACCAACCTTTAACTGATCCTTTGACGTAAACATCACAGGCGTAGAGGTTTTTTACCAGTAACATACTGGTTAATTGCGATATATTTTGTAGATTCCCCTAGCACCGCTTAGAAAGAAAACGTACATGTGGCAGGAAGTCCCAAAGAATTGAAGAAAGAAAAAAAAATTAAGATAATGCCACAAATAACATTTAGATAATCTTTGTGTGTCTTTAGAATGTGTCAAACTGATTAACGTCAAACTGCTATGCAGCGGAATAAAACTTGGCCCTCGGACAGATAAGTAAAATAAAACAAAGAACTAAACGTTCCTAGCTATTTAACGGCAAAAGGTACACTGAGGGAAAAATTTAATGATAAATAAAAATTTAATTGTAGCAAATAAAAAGTTGTGTACTATTTGGGACAAGAGAACACTTTAAATGTACTAGATAAAATGGAGTTGTTGATCCTGTTTAGTTGTCATAAATAAAACATACCAAGTGAAAGTAGTTTCCTATTGTAAATAATTTATTAGCGACAAAACATATACTTACTGTGGTATTTAAATATAGTGTTGCAAATTTTCCACCTTTTAGGAAACACCCTGTGTGAATCCGTGGGTTCTAAATAATTTCAACAAGAGAAAAACACTACTAACACTTTATTTAACAATTTACTGACTATAGAATACTTCAAAATAAACTTTATTTACTTCTTATTTAACCTCACTTTTCAATTTGTTCACTTTTATAAACTGCTTTCTTAATAAAACTTCTCCCTCTGCGCTGGTAATCGCGCCTTATATACTCCGAATTTGACTCTCTAGATCCATCTAGAAATCCCATAGAATAATTTGAAAGTCTAATAGAATTATTATCTTAATCAATTTTGATCAAAGTTGGATATTTTTTTAACTTTCGAAACATTCTGGTGGGTGCCCCCCAAAAAAAATCGAATCTTCAATTTATGGACTATCAGTATAAATTAATGTTAAACTCAATTTTAAAACATGCAGATACATTTTATTATGATGAGCAGTATAAATATTATTTATAGTTTTAAGTTACGTATCTATCCGGTGAAAATAAAGCCTCCAATGATTTAGCTGCTAAAACTACTATAACAAGTAAAGCTGCAAGTATGCTATAGACTTACCTAATGTAGTCAATGTATTTATAAGTAGTGCATGAACAGATTAGTCATTATGCGTATAATATGCATTTGATTTTTCTATTTGAAATGTTTCATGGTCTCTATTTTGCATAGATTTTCCATTAGGGGAAAACTTTGTATACCTGAAAATGGTTAGGTAATCATGATGATTAAAACCATTTTACAGTTTAACAAAATTTATTAAAACGTTCTAAATGACAAAACACAAAAGTAAAAATGAATAAAGCACTTTTGCACCTTTACGTTCCGAACCACATTAACAAATGATGAATTCTCTTTTTCTGTATGACGAAACATGCAATCACGAGTCGATACCGAACGAAACTTGAAGATGCATGAATCAAATAATTTAATAACCATGAGAAGTCGAGTATTTGGATTAAGAAAAATGCTGTTTTGTCACAAATAGTAGAGAAGTTCTTACTGATATATATTTTTAGAAAATTTGCTTTAATTGTGGTAGCCACATATTTAATTATTCCTAAGCACAGTTAATTGGAGCAATTATTATTAAACACATTTATTACCTGTTTATTACGTGTAGAAGAGTACATTAATAGGAACAGGTATCTGTTTTTAGAAATGTCATTTTATTTATAAGAAATGTTACATCGACTTGTCCAAATTAAAAAAATATTTGTTGCAATTAAATTATTGTTAGCAAAAAAATGTACTTAGCCGGTTTTTCTCAGTGTACGCTGCAGTATATTTCGAAATTGTCTTCAAACAATTGTTAGTATGGAAAATTGTACTTAATGGTAGAAACAGTTACTAAACTGTTGAGTAATACTGTGGTGTATGTAAAAGTTAACTAATTGATAATTTCAGAAATATATGTAAACCATTGTATCTCACATAAAAATCGAAATAGTTACAAAACTGTTTCCCACTACTAAATTTGTTTCAAAACTGTATCTAAAACTGCTACTTAGGACGCCCAAATAGATGTGTTTATTATATTATTTCTGAACGATTTGATTGATTCTCGAGCACCATAAAATAAATTTTAAGGTCTTTATGTGTCACCTGAAATTAACAATTGTTATTTCAAAGAACTTCTAGGCTTCTGCAGATATTTTGAGGGCATATTTATATATGGTCTGAAAAGAACATAAGCCACATTTGTACGATGCTACTTGTGAAAGATTCTTATGCCTCAGCAAATGCGTTTTAAGGTAGCCTTTATGTTTAGACTGATAAGCACAAAAGTCGTACTTGTACATTGTTACTTCTGAGAAATCTTGATACCTCAGCAAATGTTTTGTATTGGTATTTACACTGCTAATAAGAACAAGTCTCATTTGTATGATAGCTACTTCTGAGAGATCTATTCATGCCTCAGCAAATGTTCTTCGAGCTTAGAGTTATATAGTCTGTTAAGAACACGAGTCACATTTGTCGTTTTAATTTGAAGGGGCCCCATGCTTCAACAAATGTTTCTAGGTTAATTTATATTAAATCTGAAAAGAACGAGAATCACATTTGCACATTGCTACTTCTAGGGGTCCTTATGCTTCAGCACATGTGTTTTGATGCCATTTTTATATTTAGTCTGATAAGAACAAGAACCACATTTGTACATTTTTACCTCCGAGGGATCCTTATGCTTCAACAAATGAGTTTTGAGGTTACATTTACTTGTGGTCTGATAAGAACAAGAATAGCATTTGTACATTGCTACTTCGGAGGGATCCTTATGCTTTAGCAAATGTGTTTTAATGGCCCCTTTATATCTAGTCTGATAAGAGCAAGAATCGCATTGGTACATTGCTACTTCTGAAGGATCCTTATGCCTCAGCAAATGTGCTTTGAGGTCATATTTATATTTAGTCTGATAAGAACAAGAATCACATTTGTACATTGCTATTTCTGAGGAATCCTTATGTTTCAGTAAATGTGTTTTGATGTCCTTTTTATATTTAGTCTGATAAGAACAAAACTCGCATTTGATCATTGCTACTTCTGAGGGATCTTTATGCTTCAGCACATGTATTTTAAGGGCCCCTTTATATCTAGTTTGATAAGAACAAGAATCACATTTGTGCATTGCTACTTCTGAGGGATCCTTATGCACCAGCAAATGTGTTTCGAGGCTAGATTTATATATTGACTGATAAGAACAAGAACTGCATTTGTACATTGCTACTTCTGAGGGATCCTGATGCTTCAGCAAATGTGTTCTGAGGGCATGTTTATATCTAGTTCGAAAAGAACAAGAGTCGCATTCATGCATTGTTACTCCTGGGGGATCCTTATGCCTAAGTAAATGAGGACTGAAGTGCAGGTCCATTTCTGAGACATTTTGAAAAGTCAGTTTTTGTTTAAGGTTTGGTTTAAATAGATCCCCTTCAAGGTTCGGTGTCGCATGTTTCAGTTTCCCATGTAATTTAGTGCTGCCTTCTGCTTCAAATCTGAAAGTTACAAAACAGGATTTTATTGAATGCAATATTCATCCCCAGATAATAGCTAAGTCTATTTTAGGATGGGAATAAAGTATGACCAAAGTCGGTCATTGTGTTGGTAGTAAACAAACCATGGACATCAAAGTGCATTTTTGCAAAATATAAGTGATTTATTACAATTTATCCAGTGTGCATAATGGTAGCATGCTCAGCATAGCTCTATAAAAGTCGCAACGAACAGATAACCACGGGAGAAACATTCCACAGGTATTAAAACATGCAATTCTCACGTTATGGATCAAAATTAGCTGTACATTTTTTAATTACATAATTAGGTGTTTTCATTACTTTAGCTTTTTTGATATTACTAAAATGAAGTAATTAGTATATTAAAACAGTTCCTAACATTTAAACAACATTCTATCCCCTATCAGACTGAAATCTCAACAAATAAATAACATAAAACTTGACCATTTAAATGGCTATGCAAAGCACGCTATAATTGGCGATGTCGTCAATTTCATGAGAAGGTAAATATTGCATTAATTTAGTATAAACACGGCATTTTAAATGTTTTTCTACCTTTTCCGTGTGAGTAAATATGAAATGGCTATGATATTTGTAAATAGTACTAAAATTTACCGTCGAGGACGCATTTATAATTACCAAATGTATGAAAAAAACAGCAGAAGTTACAGGATCTAATGTAATAATGTAAGTACTTTTTTTATTGCTTGTGTTTATCTATTATTACTTTGACGTCGCACAATGATTCATATATTATGGATATTGTATATTTTCTCAGTATAATATTATACACAAAGAATTTATATAAATAGAAGCAGAGACAAAGTGTAAAATTCATACGATACTGTTGCCAACATGTCCAACATACCTTTTTCTCACCATTTCGTTCTAAGATACAACATTGCCTATAACGCTATCTCTGTTGCAGCCTGTCCAAGGCCGTGGTATATGAGTGTAGCATAGACAGATGTCTAAATCTAGTTATTTAAGAACAGCTGTTCATGTTTGACTCAACTAACCTTTAAATTATTTTCATATTTAGTGCAAATATTTTTGTACAAAAATATATAAGTATTGTAAACGATTGTTTTGTTCCCTTGTCCCTTAATATTCCTTGCAGATGCTCAAATTCACTGTTCAATTTGTGGCCGGGTAGAGCTCCATTTTACTAGACAATTCACTACTTGTAGCCTTGTAGGAATTAAGAACAGTTGGTAAGTAGTTTTATTTTTGTCACAGTAGGTATATATGTTTTTTAAATAAAAAAGGTCTAGGTCAATTTGTCAAAATATAAATGAACCAGGGGGCCATGTACTTCAAATCCTAAGAAATGAACTGCCGCATGATGTCCTGTAAATTTGTTACTTCTTTTCTAATTCGTAAGGGATGCAAACAAATTTTTGAATTGGCTTATTAAATGAAACAACCTCTATTTAATTCGACTCGTACACATCTTTTTCGGAATCCATGGCCCCTTAAATTTAATTGTATTACCATAGTTTGATGGTAAATAAGTGTTAATTTTAGGAAAATAAATGTAAATACAGCTCAGAATAGGTTGACGACCAACACATACTTTGTCTTTAAACTGTCGTCATATTAGAGAAACGGCATGTAAACGTTATTTGATGCAATTTTAAGTCATATTTTGGCTTCTCAGCACTTGAAAATTGTTTATATACAGATCAAAATGCTTCAAAAATTGGGCGTTTAAGGTTATATTTACATTTATTTGTCACGTCAAAATGATGGTGGCTGCAATAAAGATGGGGCTATGGTAATTTTGGTCATAAAGAAAGAGATGACTATAAAATGTAATGTCTGAACTATGTTGTCAACACACTTGTAAATGTGTATCTGCTTCTATTTATATAAATTCTTTGATTATACATACAAGGTTGAATAATATAAATATAACCTATAAATGCTGTTCATAAAGTTGTAATATAAACAAAAAATGGTAGGGGAAAATACATTCTATTTAAATAATGTTCCTATTTTGCACACTAACTTCAAGTAGGTGCCTTTAATAAAATATATATTTATTATTATTCTAAACTTTTAAAACTAACAAATTTTGTTGAAATTAAAATATATATAGGTAGATCACATCTATGTAGCAGCTTTAAGCCACTATACTTTGCATTGTTTTGATACTGTCTCGGGACACTTTCCCAAGCACATTCTTGGATGTAAATTTCGCATCTTGCGATAAAACATTTTATTTTTCAATATAAAACACAAGTTTTGTAAAATAACATGCGTTATAATACATAACAACGTTTATTTGTCAACACCGCAACTGATGTCATTAGTTTACTGCTGATGTGACATGTTTTTGGCGTGCATGCAATCATAACAAAAATGGTCCAACATTTTCTGGTACACAATTGAAGTTTTCATTCATGTTTTCTTTGTTGAATGTAAATTGGCGTGTCCGTAATGCCATTTTGCAATAGGTGTATAGTTATTGTCTAAGGTGTTATGTACAATAAATTATTTATGTAAGATGTGAATAAAATGAGATGTAGAAGTTAATCATTATAATAATAAACACCACAGGTAATACAACCCCCTTTATCCCTGAAAGCTCTGAGAGAGCCTTGTGCGGGAGAGGGCTACACATTTAGAGACAAGGGACACACATCCAATATCCGAGTATACTAGGATTAATTTCTTTCGGAAAAAATCCCAGTGCCACGACCGGGAATCGAACCCAGAACTCCTGGCTGAGAGTCAAGCGCGCTTGCCACTCATCCAAACAGTCATTGTATATAAACATTCAAAACTTTCTTCAATTAAATATTTAAGCTGGCCTTCTAAAAGTCGTTCAACTCCGATTGGACTGAAATCAGGGTTAGCAAAAACATTTTTTTTAAATCTGAGCCAGTGGACAAAACTGAAAAAACCACCAAAAATTGGTAAAAAAACAGTGTTGGTTATGTCACTTATTATACAGATGAATATTTCAATAACGAAAAAAATGTCTATATGTATGCATGCTTAATTTTCTGTAAACATGATAACTTGCTAGATTCAATCTTTTTGTTTCAAATTTGGAATACACATAAAATAACATGATGACTTACTATTGAAATTACAATACTTGAAAACAACCTTTACACTTTGTTTACTTTATATTTAACCTCACTTTTTTGCTGCCAAATTTCACTTGTATAAAACTTCACTTTAGTAAACTTCTTCTGCGCTGATAATCGCGCCTTATATACTACGAAATGGTCTCTCTAGATCCATCCAGAAACAACCAGAATCTTCTCACCATACTCTAGAAAAAGTCCATTTCTTTCTACAAGTTTCCAGTCACTCAATATTAGGCACAGGCGTATCAATTTCCAGTTCCAAAGGGGTGTAATTCATAACAATATCTAACTTTACAATCACATCGGATATCTATAACTCAACATAAGAATATGGCCATAAGGTATTATAGACGAGAGCAGGTCCTATTTCTAGAATATAATTCTAGTGGGAGTAATAACAAGATGCAGGAAACCAAAGTGACAATTTATTTTATAGAAATCCTAGGATGACGAAGCTACTCGAAGCTATTCATTCCTAAAGACTTAATCTTGAAAGTTTCTTGCCCATGACTTCCTAACCATCGTATCGATTGTAATAAAATTTGGAAAATATAATCAATAAATAAGTATCTGTAGCTAAGAAATATGGCGCTCTCTATATTATATATATACCAGAATAACAAAAAGCTCAAAAACATGCTTAGATAATATCATAACCTAGTGTCTCCTTTTCTAGACAAATAATCGATTCACCTATATCTGACCATTTTGCACAATATGCAACATTAAAATCGTTCAAAATTAAGGAGAAAATAAACTACATTTTATAAAGAGATTTTAGTGATAACAATATAGACTTAATATTGTCTAAATGTTATTTGTGGCATTATCTTAATTTTTTTCCTTCTTCAATTCTTTGGGACTTCCTGCCACATGTATTTTGTAGATTCCCATAGCACCGCTCAGAAAGAAAACATACATGTGGCAGGAAGTCCCAAAGAATTGAAGAAGGAAAAAAATATAGGCTTATTTTTCCAAGCTTTAAACTTTGAGACTTAGGAACATATTTATGTATTATTTTAATATTTACTTTCCAACAAAAAAATTCTATAAAAAATCAAAAAATCAACCACGGTCTTCACGAGAAATAGAAAAATGTAAAGAAAAACTAAACCTATTTAGTATATTGTCAAAATATTCTGAAGAATGGAAAGCTGAATATAAAAACATAAAAAATCATTATAATAATTAGCTGAAAAACTCAAAAATTAACTCATACCTAAAAAGATTAAATTTAGCGGATAATAAGTCAAAAATTACATGGCAAATTGTTAAAGAGCTGACAAATAGCGATAATTCACGAGCAAATCTACCTAATTGTGATCGGAAAAAACAAGCTGAGGAATTTAATTTACATTTTGCAAATTCTGCGCAAAACATTTTTCAAAATAATGTTAAGAATTATAACACAAAATTAATTTCAATAGCAAATCAATTTATCTAGAACCCATAAGTTAAGAATGGGCCTTTACAGTGCATTCGAATTTTGACATTTAAATATGGTGGGTGTCATTTGGGGAAAATAAAATAATTTTGTATCTAAAAATGAGGCGTCTTAGAACAGCAATCTCTGAGAAATAAATTAGCGAAATACACCAACTTTCACGGGGTATTTCAAACGCTTGAGTTTCACGCGCCTTGGTTGCACACGTAATCCCACCAATCATCATCGAGGACACAACAGAAGAACTTGCAAACCGGCAACACTGCTATCACCGAGCATGCGGATAGCGGATAACCTTAAACTTTCATTTGAGCTGTCGTCTTTTCTGGGGCATTTTCGGTCGTATTTTCACAGAATGGAACAAAACACTGCTTGCTAGACATTTTAATCGAAATCGGAAGCTTTCAATTTACGCTAAACTCAAAACCAAAATGTTAACATCAACAAGCTGTCAAACGTCTAGTCATGAGCGATATGTCACGGCCGGTGATTATATCACCGTGATTAAATCACCGTGATTATATAAAATATTAATATAAAGTGTAATTTACATCGTTTTACTTTCAATTCATACTTGTCCATTGCTGCTTAATGCAACCATACATTCACACAAACAAATTACGGCGAACGGTAAACATATCAGCTTACAGATTGTGATGGCGTTAGTTTAAAACCACCGGAAGTGAAAAATATAAGTCGCCGTTAAGGAGTGATTGGAAAATCGCGATATCGCCCATCACTACAAACGTCAATTGAATGCTGATTTTGTACAACGTCGCCGAGTCGCCTTTTACACTATTGGCTTGGGATTGCTGACGTATTAATGGCGCGTTACGGATAATCGTTTAAATTGGACTTGTAAATAGGCGATTTTAATTATTTTTTTCTGGCTCTAATCTGCATCAAAATAGAAATTGAAAAAATACGGGTATTTTAATTTTTCATAAAATTTATGATTCCACAATAAAAAAAATATGCTGAAAAGGCCCATTGCACCTAATAGCAAAAAACTAAAAACAAAATAGTTGTGGAGAAGACCTAGTCCCTCTTTTCCTATTAAAATAATGCATAACATATCTAGCGTCTCTTTTGGAGGATATTATAAACACTTTTCTAAAAGAGGGAAAATATCAAAGCAAGCTAGAGAACTCTATTATTATCCCGGTTTATAAAAAGCAGAACTTTGAATTAATTGAAAACTATAGGCCGATAAGCCAGTTGTCGTCATTTTCAAAATTCTTTGAAAAAGTTTACTCTACCAGACTAATTCCTACCAGTTTCTTTCATTCCAGCATGGATTTCTCAAGGACAGATCAATCGAAACTGCAATATTTGAATCTAGAAACTATATTGACCGCCTCGGAAAACAGAGAACTACTTGCTGTCTGTTTCTTGACCTCTCCAAAGCCTTTGACTTAAACCATAATATTTTATTAGACACATTGTTTAAGTATGGTGTTAGAGGAGTGGAATTATCTTGTCTAAAATCCTACCTTACAGACAGATCCCAAAAGGTGGTATTAAGAGATGGTCCTTCTGAGGTCTATTCAAGTAGGGTGTAAACCAGCTTGGGCATTCCTCAGGGAAGTATTCTTGGACCACTACTATTTTTAGTTTTTGTAAACAATTTACCCAGTACACTTAGCAATTTACAAAACACAATTATTAGTTATGCCGATGATAACAATATTCTAATTAGAGCCAAAAGTATACCGTCAATAATTACCCTAAGCGACAAACAATTCTGTCAAATTGATATGTGGTATTCCAACAACAATCTTACTTTAAACACCGATAAAATGCAATGCATCTTCTTTAGAACAAGATAAACTTGAAAAATACCGAGATAAGTACAACCAACTGTACAAAACTCTTGGGTATTTATATCGATTCGTGTTTAAAATGGAATTACCATATTGAAGATACTTCTAAAAAATGATCTGCCTGCTATGCTCTGCGTGTCCTAACCTAATACATGGATTACAAAACACTTAAATTGGTTTACTATGGATATTTTTACTCTATACTAAAATTCGGTGTACTTTTTTGGGAAAGGTTATTTGACATACAGCAAATACTTAAAATCCAGAAAAAAGCCATACGTATGCTTAGAATGAACCCTACTGAAAGAGGCAGGGGAGTATTTCGAAAATATTCAATATCAACTTGATAAGCCACAAATATGACAAGCGGAAAAATTAATTACAATTACCCTACACATTCTTTAACTTTAACCGAAAAGGGGAGTTACTACTCATGTATTTATTTTTATAATCATCTTTCCGAATGAATAAAAAATATAAACAATATTAAATCCTCTAAATTAGAGCTTTTTAAATATATCCGTCATGCTGAGCCATACACTGTTAGTGAATTTCTTTTAGATAACTAACGCTCATCAATTTTAGCTATTTGTAAACTCTATACTCGTCTACATGTCATATTAAATGTAAAGTAAGCTAGTCCTGTAGCAGATACTTATATATGTTTAATTTTATTTTAAAATAATTACTTTACTATACTTACCTATTATCTTTTATATTTTATGTCGAGTAAAAAGTTTTTTGGCTTGTTTTCTTAAACGAAAATTTGTTTTGAAATAAATTGATTTATCTATCTATCTATCTATCCAAGAAGCCAGGGGTAGCTTTCTAATGATTTTTACTACTCAAGTTTCATGTAGATAGTTACATTTTTAAATTCCTTAAATGATTTCTAAAAAAAGCACCATTGTTTGAAACAAATAAAACGATCAGTTCTTGAGGATTATTTGTTAAATTGACGTTTTAATTTAATTTTCTCATGTTTCATGCAGTTTTTAGTTTAGGTTTATTTTCTGTGTGAAACAGATTAAGGTCGACCTGCTATACTGCGGGAAAACTTGCCCCTCGGACAGATAAGTAAAATAAAATAAAAAATTGAAGAATCGGTTAAAATCTTTCGGTCGCGCATCACCTTTAAGATTGTTAAAAATTAGTGATATTCAAGTAACCTTCATGTTTTTCTTAATATATACAGATAAGTAAAATAAATCAAAATCTTCTGGTCATGCATCCTGTAACACAAGGACGAACTTAGCTCCCCCTTCCACTCAATTGTACCGCCACAAGTAAATAAAAATTATTTTCGGCCTCCCCTAATATACATACCTAGAAATTTAGTATCGTTATTTAATGTCAATTTGAGTTGTTAATTGTTATTTTATTTGAGCTATCGTTGCCTGAAGACCACATTTGTTTTCTTTCCAGTGCATAATAAAATAGAATTCCAACAAAATGCTCAGGCATAGTACTACTGTTAATAAAATATCATTTTCTTATTTAGCCTCATACGTGTGTAATCAATTAACATCAGCTAAGTATCAAACAAGTGCTGCATTGTTTAAAACTGATTTAAAAAATAAACTAATGTCTTTACCTGTTGGAATTGTGTGTATCTGTTTTCATTTCAGTCTCTTCAGCAGCTAAAAATTTTTGGTCTTCTATTTCAGCTAGGTTTTCCTCGCCATGCCTAGGCTCGTTTTCTTCACAAAATATTTCTTCTATTTTGATGGGTGTAAATTGTCGTTCATCTTTAACTTTCTGATCATCAATAAATCCCAGAAAACTTTCATTTTTATTTTGAAAACCCTCATTAGCTGCTTTTCTATCTTCACAGAATTCTTCTTGTACTTTAATTATACCAACCAAGTTACCATCCAAATTGTTTGGCTCATTTTGATCTTTACTGCTTGAACATAAAGTTCCACGGTATTTCTTAACCTCTTGTTCTACAAGTAAACAGGTCGTCACGAACCGAAAACAGCCTTCGAGAGAACCACAGCAGGAGGGACAAATCACAGCTTTCTTGATGATACTTAAATCCTATCAACAAAAAAGAAATATTGAAAAAATCAAGTGTTGCTGACATTATTTTCAATAATTGGAAAAAAGTTTGTATGTTGGTCCCTTATAATCACACCGTTTGCAGTACACTTACTTGACTATTGGTGTTTACAGTACTTACACAATGGTAGCAGCTAGTGAGTACACAATTCAACACACATGGTATACTATAACGGTCTCCGCGCATTCTAAAAGTGTGGTAAGGGTTCTAGAATCTGAGAGGTAAATGACCTTGACACACACGAATATTATTTGTAAACAAGACATTATTTTATTTTATTAATTTGTCAGTAAATAAAAGAGTAATGAAATATATTCTTTATAGGATTTTGCAAACAGCAGAAAGAAACTATCTATGAGAACTAAAATAAAAACTATTTGTAAAATTATTGATTTACACTCTTTGCATTCTTTCGATAAACTGAATTCTGGTTATGCTAGCAATTTAAATTCTAAAATCAATTTCTTTCTTACTGAACAAATTTAAACGAAAAATTTTCCAAAAGATGTGATATGTAAATAAATTCATTTTAGGCTTTTGTTCTCATTTTAACTGAATCATCATAGCTGTAGGGGGTTATGCGGATACTGGTTTATTCTGCATAGTCGTAGGGGACTGTGTAGAAACTAGTGTTAGAATGAGAATTGTTCAATAAGAAAGACAAATTGATTTTAATTGCTAGCATAACCAGAATTCAGGTTATCGAAAGAATGCAAAAAGTGTAAATCAATAATTTTACAAACAGTTTTTAATTTAGTTCTCATAGATAGTTATTTTCTGCTGTTTGCAAAATAGTATAAAGAATGTTTCATTACAAGTTTAAGCAAAAAAAAAAAATCACTTTTAAATAAAAGAGTAATATGAAAGGTTTTAAAATCAGGAGATTCAAAGCTGTATGTCTGCACACACTTCCATATTTATAATTCCCTCAAAAAGTGGACAGTTGGGCTGATATCTTTAATAATCAAATTATTGGCCTTAATTTCATTGAGGACAAACTTAATGGCGATGGTTATCTAGATCTATTGACAAACTATTTAGTGGCTACATTAAAACTCTCAGCAAACATTTAAGTATTATTTGACGTCAAGACTACCTAAATTATGTATAATAAATTTAGTCTCAAAATTAGAACGAACCATATTTTGGTCAAATTTACATTGATACTACGTGGAACTGACATAAGTGGAGAATAAGACGACATTGAAATTAAGTTATATCAACTAAAACAGGTAGAATTACATATAAATCTTACTTGCACAGTATATTTGGTTACTAATACCTGTTTAGGTAAATTTTTCTTGAATTCAAAGTCAATTTGGCTAGTTTTAGGTAGAATCTACATACATATGTGAAACTAGAAATGACACCAGGTGGAAGAAATAAGATTTTTATACTTATTTGGTATTTTTCTCTAAAAGTACACGACATGTGGTTGTCAGTCACTTACAAAACTGAAGAGACACCTAACTCAAAATAACGATACAAAATGAATGTCGGTAACTGAAATAAATACAATTTATGAGGAAAGTATTTGCAGGTCTCGCTTACTGAAATCAATGCACAGAAAATTTTTATGTGAATAATAGCAGCTGTACTCCATAAAATACTAATGCGCTTCAAAAATATTCATCTATAATAAAATTTCTATTGGCAAATAAAAAAAATTATTGTAATAGTTTGAGCCGAAAGCATACTATACTTGTTAAATATGAGTTTACAGGTATAATTATGTATTTTGTAATATTTTTCGTCAGTTTGTTTCCATATACACTCATTTTACAAACTACAATTTGGAATCACACTTTAACTGCGCTGAGGAAATATGGCGTCTTGTGCTAGTTAGATCTCTAAGTTAAAATTACTACGATAATCTACGTATTTTATAGGTGGAAATTATCACAGGTCAAGTTACACTAAAATTTGCAACATTTTGGTTAACTTTACCTATTGAAAGTATTATTAACTCTGATATTATATCAAATAATTACTTGTAGGTAAATATAACCTATTTATATTACCTAATTTTGAATATACTACCTATTGGTAAATTCTGCTTATTATGTGTATATTTTAACTCAACTAGTGTGTTGTGTTGACGAGTGAGTTAACCGAAAGTGTCATAATGGAGCTATATGAAATTGCCTTGGTATTCGGCAGCGCCCGAAAGTTCTGAAGGCTCGGCTGGCATTCGGCAACGCCTTTTTATTGAAATCCTATAAACAATTATTTCTACATACTAGGGTGCAAATTTAGTCGAGATGTTTTCCTTTACAAAGATGGGAAGTCTGGATGCGGCAGTAGTGATGTCTTAGGCGGTGGTTTTTTAGTTTTGGTACACTTGGTATGGTATGGTATAGTTCTCTTGATTTGTATATTGGCACCATGCATTATCCAACCATGTTAATGAATTACGTTAATGAATTCTTTTAATGGCTGAAATAATTTTTAGATAATAACTATACGGCGACGTTTACCTAGATTTATTGACAAACTATATACTGACTACATTAAAACTACTTTTTCCTGATGCTAATTATCCAAATGAAATTGGCAAATTGTATTTGGTACAACGAGATGGAACTCCACGGCAATATTCACATACAACGACAAATTAGTTTCCCTAACAGATAGATTGGAAGACATGGAACTATTGAATGGTCACCTCTGTTTCCCGATTTGACTCCTTCTGATTACTTTTTATGGCCTGTTTAAAATCAAAAGAGCGACTAGCAGTCATTTTGAATGTTTTATTTCATTATAAAATACCTTAGTAATACATTCAAATAAATTTGAAATACATTAATATATCTGCGATTCTGTACTTCATTTTATGTAAAGAGTTGGTATAATTTTATATTAAAAACTTTAAAACTAACAACAGATGAGTTTAAACCTTTCTTCAAAGTCAATCATTTAGGAAATAATACCTCAACTGAGTTTACAAAACATTAACAAAATTTTACATTTTCAAAAATTAATTTTCTCGCAATTAATGCATCAAATTTTAAAAACCTTATACTGGTAAATAGGGAATCAGAATTTCCTTTGAGCGAGGTATCGCACGACTCCTTCTTTAATTTAAAATATTGGGTGGGTAGTATTATTTCAGATGGGGATGAACGCAGGAGGTACTATTTTTATGCAAAAAAATGGAGATTAAAATTCGACCCATTTTTTTCTACGCTTAAAATGAATTTATTTCATACATATGGGCCACACTCTATAATACATATTATTCCCATTAATACTATTTATTGACAATTAATGATGTTTGACCAGACATGAAATTATAGTTTCAACTCAAATTTACCTAATGTGAAATTAATTACACAATGACTCAATCATCGTGAAATTAATCCCAACTAGAATGCCTTGCATAAAATATTGATACCTACCAACTCTGGAAGATACTGTTCTATCATTTTCCATAACATAACATCTTTCTCTTCAACATCGATAGGTACAACAGCACAATTTTTTATCAAATCCATACACAATCCACATACGGCCTCATCCTCTGCGATATTCGTAGTAGTTATATTTTTGCTCAGGTAAACATCTCTTAGATACAATTCGATGTTATCCTTATTGATAAATGAAACGAGATAGTTGTGTGTACGCAAGCATTTAATTTTAAAATCAAAACATTTGATAACCATTTCTGCACAGATTTTACACATCACGGGTTCTTGTATTGCAGTGAAATCCTAGAACAAAATTCGGAGACAGTGTCACACAAACAAAATGTATAATAAGATAGCAGATTTAAACAAATTAATTCGTACATAACCTAAGTATGCATACTTTTGACACTTACTATTTTCGGTAGAAGTATTTTCGTATTTTCGTCTATAGCTTCAAAGTTCTCACATTTTTCTAGACAAAGCCTGCATATTTTCTTTAGAGCTGACATTATCTACTACCAAAATGTAATTTAAAGACGAAAGCCAAAATTTCACAGATAGAGAATAAACAACATAGAACGCACAAATCATTGAAATCACCCAACCAAAGATTAGTTAATTCTCTAATCGTCGCCACCCCTCATGTACTTACTATGCGACAAAGTGGACAAAGAGAACGAACCGTGTGAGAGGGATGAGAAGCCTACAGCCTCCTGCTGCTTATACATTACGCTTATATATAGAGCTTGTCTCCTCTATTTGTTAAACTCTTTGGCACAGAACAACTACTTGTAGAACAACTACTTGTTCTGTGCTCTTTGGTAAATATAACCTTAAACGCCCAATTTGTGAAGCGTATTGATCTGTAAATAAACTATTTTCAAGTGCTGAGGAGACAAAATATGACTTAAAATTGCCTCAAATAACGTTTATATGCTGTTTCTCTAATACGATGACAGTTTAAAGACAAAATATGTGTCGGTCATCAACCTATTTTGAGCTGTATACCTACTTACATATTTATTTTCCTAAAATTAACACTTTTATTTACCGTCAAACTACAGCAATATAATTAATTTTAAGGGGCCATGGATTCGGAAAAAGATGTGTTCCAGAGTCAAATTAAGTAGAGGTTGTTTCATTTAATAAGCCGATTCAGAAATTTGTTTGCATCCCTTACGAATCAGAAAAGTACCCAACTAATTTACAGGAAATCATGTGGTAGTTCATTTATATTTTTTGACAAATTGACAGACTTTTTTATTTAAAAAAAATGATATACCTCCTGTGACAAAAATAAAACTACTTACCAACTGTTCTTAATTCCTACAAGGCTACAAGTAGCAAAGAATTTATATAAATTCTTTGACAAGTAGTGGATTGTATTGAAACATTCTTTATAGGATTTTGCAAACAGCAGAAAAATTAACTATCTATAAAAGAAAAACTTTGTGTAGAAATATTAATGAAATTTTTGCATTCTTTCGATAACCTGAATTCTGGTTATGCTAGCAAATTAAAATCCTAAAATAAATTTGTCTAATTTCTTATTTGAAAATTCTCATTCTAACACTAGCACCCACACAGTCCCCTACGGCCATGCAGATTAAACTAGTATCCACATAACCCCCTACGATTATGAAGATTTAGTTAAAGGTGAGAACAAAGACCTAAAATGAATTTATTTATCTACCTTGTCTTAAAAAATTTTTCATTCCAATGGATTACATTTTCATGAAATCTATCATTCTGTTTCCTGGAAATGCTTAGCCTTTGAAACGTTTTTCGCCCTTATTCTGGAGCTCATCAGAAAGACATAAAGCCATTCATAAAGATGTTTCATGCAAAACCAAGACAATTTCTATGAATAAGTGTGAAATGATTATATTTGACATGGACTGATCAAAACAACCTCACCTATCTATTAGCTAACTAGTATTGGAGCCTATATACTCTATGCATGTTTAAAAATGAATTATTATTTGTTTGCTTATAATTGTATTGAAACATTCTTTATAGGATTTTGCAAACAGCAGAAAAATTAACTATCTATAAAAGAAAAACTTTGTGTAGAAATATTAATGAAATTTTTGCATTCTTTCGATAACCTGAATTCTGGTTATGCTAGCAAATTAAAATCCTAAAATAAATTTGTCTAATTTCTTATTTGAAAATTCTCATTCTAACACTAGCACCCACACAGTCCCCTACGGCCATGCAGATTAAACTAGTATCCACATAACCCCCTACGATTATGAAGATTTAGTTAAAGGTGAGAACAAAGACCTAAAATGAATTTATTTATCTACCTTGTCTTAAAAAATTTTTCATTCCAATGGATTACATTTTCATGAAATCTATCATTCTGTTTCCTGGAAATGCTTAGCCTTTGAAACGTTTTTCGCCCTTATTCTGGAGCTCATCAGAAAGACATAAAGCCATTCATAAAGATGTTTCATGCAAAACCAAGACAATTTCTATGAATAAGTGTGAAATGATTATATTTGACATGGACTGATCAAAACAACCTCACCTATCTATTAGCTAACTAGTATTGGAGCCTATATACTCTATGCATGTTTAAAAATGAATTATTATTTGTTTGCTTATAATTGTATTGAAACATTCTTTATAGGATTTTGCAAACAGCAGAAAAATTAACTATCTATAAAAGAAAAACTTTGTGTAGAAATATTAATGAAATTTTTGCATTCTTTCGATAACCTGAATTCTGGTTATGCTAGCAAATTAAAATCCTAAAATAAATTTGTCTAATTTCTTATTTGAAAATTCTCATTCTAACACTAGCACCCACACAGTCCCCTACGGCCATGCAGATTAAACTAGTATCCACATAACCCCCTACGATTATGAAGATTTAGTTAAAGGTGAGAACAAAGACCTAAAATGAATTTATTTATCTACCTTGTCTTAAAAAATTTTTCATTCCAATGGATTACATTTTCATGAAATCTATCATTCTGTTTCCTGGAAATGCTTAGCCTTTGAAACGTTTTTCGCCCTTATTCTGGAGCTCATCAGAAAGACATAAAGCCATTCATAAAGATGTTTCATGCAAAACCAAGACAATTTCTATGAATAAGTGTGAAATGATTATATTTGACATGGACTGATCAAAACAACCTCACCTATCTATTAGCTAACTAGTATTGGAGCCTATATACTCTATGCATGTTTAAAAATGAATTATTATTTGTTTGCTTATAATTGTATTGAAACATTCTTTATAGGATTTTGCAAACAGCAGAAAAATTAACTATCTATAAAAGAAAAACTTTGTGTAGAAATATTAATGAAATTTTTGCATTCTTTCGATAACCTGAATTCTGGTTATGCTAGCAAAAAAAAAATTTTTTAAGACAAGGTAGATAAATAAATTCATTTTAGGTCTTTGTTCTCACCTTTAACTAAATCTTCATAATCGTAGGGGGTTATGTGGATACTAGTTTAATCTGCATGGCCGTAGGGGACTGTGTGGGTGCTAGTGTTAGAATGAGAATTTTCAAATAAGAAATTAGACAAATTTATTTTAGGATTTTAATTTGCTAGCATAACCAGAATTCAGGTTATCGAAAGAATGCAAAAATTTCATTAATATTTCTACACAAAGTTTTTCTTTTATAGATAGTTAATTTTTCTGCTGTTTGCAAAATCCTATAAAGAATGTTTCAATACAATTATAAGCAAACAAATAATAATTCATTTTTAAACAAGTAGTGGATTGTCTAGTAAAATGGAATTCTACCCGGCCACAAATTGGACTGTGAATTTGAGCATCCGCAAGGAATGTTAAGGGGCAAGGGAATAAAACAATCGTTTACAATACTTATATATTTTTGTACAGAAATATTTGCACTAAACATGAAAATAATTTAAAGGTTAGCTGAGTCAAACGTCAAACATGAACAGCTGTTATTAAATAACTAGATTTAGACATATGTCATATGTCTATATAGGTTTGTTCATTTGTGTTGATTTAAAGCAGCTTCAAGCTGTTAAATAAAGATAGTGCTATCACAAGTAACGTGAGTGTGAGAGAGATAACGTGCTTCAAAGTTGCTATAAATCAACACAAATGAACAAACTGTATGCTACACTCATATGCCACGGCCTTGAACAGGCCGCAACAGAGATAGCGTTAATGGCAATGTTGTATCTTAGAAAGAAATGGCGAGAAAAAGGTATGTTGGACATGTTGGCAACAGTATCGTATGACTTTTATGCTTTATCTCTGCTTCTATTTATATAAATTCTTTGGTCCCAACTAGCAGCGCTTGACGAATTCGGTGCACTCCGACGTTACCACACCATATTTCCTTCATTATTGAGAAAGCTATAACTGTAATATATTTACAAACAAATTAACTAAAACGTGATGTTTAAGAATTTCCTTACTTTAGGATTGAGAAAATGAAAACCGTTAATATCACAAACAATTTGCGGCAATAATTGATTTTTGATACTCTTGTAAAATAAGGAAAAAAGTTAGTTGTGGCAACCTTGCATAGGGAACATGTAACCTCCAAAGTGTTTATAAATGCGTTTGTTGTTTAATAGTTTAATCCAGTTTAATCACAGGTTTGAGATAAATTTCAAATATGGGACGGTATTGCATTATTTGTAAAAGTAATTCTTCCAAAAAGGACCTATCCTTTTTTACGTAAGTACTACCTATAAAGCAAGGCGTAGGGGAGAGTGTTCCACAACGAGACATGTTCCGATGTTCCACAATCAGACAGATGCCTTTATTTCAAAATGCGCAGGCTATTACAGCAAAGTTGCTTATGGTAGATAGATGGCACACAGTGGAATGTTCAGATGTAATGGCCGCGTAAAAAACTAATGTGTTTGGTTTTTATGAGAAAAAGTTGATTTTTGGTGACTACTTTTTACCAAATAGATGCATGAAAGTGTGCGGTTTACTAATTCCCTGTAATTTTTAAACAAACTTCTTCATTGCCTGCTATAATAAGATTAATTTACCTTATTTGAGGAATAGTTTTGGTTATAATATTATGATTAGTTTCTTTATGATATAGAAGTTTAGTTGTCAAGTGCATTTGTTCCACAATCAGACACACCGTTGGGCCCACAATCAGACGTGTCTGAAATTGGGCTCCAAAATATTATATGATTAGTTGAGTTGGAGTTAGTCTAGCTCCCAATATATAATATATAAATATACAGATCTATGTGTAAAGTGGTCATTATACTCTTCGCAAATACAAAACGAAGAGTATATTGCATTCGATCGGCACATTTCTAAAACCGGTAATATTGCTCGTTTTTTGTAAGCACGATAACTTAAGAACGAAAAGCCCGATTGTATTGAAATTTGAACAGTAAGTTATTGTTAGCTAGAGGAAGCACCATATCGATCAATAAATAAAGTTATTATAATTTTTCAAATTAAAAAAATATTTTTCTTAAATGTTTTGTAATTAAACTAAAAATCTCTAAAACTAATATCATTTACAAAAAAACCTGCGAAGAGTATCCTATAGAATGTGCAGCAATTGTATAAAAAGTGCAGTAAATCGGCAAAGAGTATAGTGGTTAGCTTGTTATATCTACATTTGTGTGTAATTTTAACTTTGCAATCAAGTTGATTTTGCCCCAGCCAAAGCTTCTTGGCACAACAAGTCGTCAGAACAGGTTTATGAAATATGAAATAAACTTTAGCGGTCTAGAAGTTCGTTAAAATTAAATTTTTTTATGTTCGTCTAATTGTGGAACACCATGAATTCATAGCCGTCTGATTGTGGAACGACATGGGTCCACAATCAGACAAAATTCCAAAATTTTACTTATATTTTTTTTCATATAAAACATGCATTTTTTTATTTTTTATTATGCCAGTAGGTGAGTATACATACTTAAGTTTCCTAATAAAAAAAATTGTAATAAAATATTACAAAATAAAATGTTTAGAACTAAAGGTAATTTTTTGTCTGAAGGTGGAACACCCTCCCCTATATTATATTTATTACCTATGTAACATTGTAGATTTCCTAAACACAAGCTTCTTAAAACACAGTGGATTAATTTCTTTGGACTTAAGGAACATGAGGTTTTTGTTTCCAATAAAATTTGTTCAGACCACTTCATCCAGGATGATTTTATTGACAATAGGGCTGGTGGAGGCTATCGGAAACTTAAAAGTGGATGCATACCATCAATTAAGAAAAAAAATAAAATGCTGACATTGACCGCAGAAGCGCCATTTTCTAAGATAAATTTTAATGGTACAAATGTATCTACCGTTGAAATTTCCAGACGTAATACTAATATTAGCATGGTCTCAGAAGTGGACGTTTCAGTTACTACAGCTTCTCAAACAAGTAGAAGTGACAGCGATGTATCCCAAAATAAGGAAGATACTTTTCCAGCTATATTGAACGAGCCTGTGCTAAATTCTGAAGATTGTCTTGTTAGTAAAAGCCAAAATAAAAAGAGTGCACCTCTAACATTATATGATCATATGGAAGGTTCTGGAAATCATGATATGAAAACTCCTCAAAGAGTTCAGGTTGAACATGTTCTCGATGATCATAGCTATAGTTATTGTAAGCAATGTACCTATTATCTGTTATATCTTTAGACTAATATTGAAATGTTAAATCTAAATTAATAATTTCGTAGGTGCAACCCCAAAGAGATTATTTACTACACCACGGTATGTCGGTGACCTTGGTTCGCCTGATGTTAAAACCCCAAGACGAGCAAAAAAATCTTTGGATTTCGCAAAAAACATAATAGAAAAACAAAGAAAGAAAATAAAATCTTTACAGGACCAGAACAGGAGACTCTTAAAAAGAATTAAGTCAATGACAGATATCCTTCAACAGTTAAAAAAGAAGAATTTAATAACCGAAGAAGCTGCAGATAATTTAATGGTATTGAAGCATTAAAATTAAACAAATTTTCCACGTTTTCCAGACTTCAATGCCTGACGCCATACAGGAGATAATGAAACGAAATTTGGCAAACCGAAAAGAAAAATTTTCTCCAGAACTATGAACTTTTGCTCTTACTCTCCAATTTTATTCCGGTAAAGCATATAATTGTCAGAAGAAAATTCAGAAACCTTCTTCCTGCTCCATCGACATCGACCATAAGGCAATGGTACTCTGTCATAAATAGACGTCCGGGGTTTACTAAGGAAGCATTTCGGGCCATAGCCCATCGCGCAAAAATTTCACCATGTATTATAAATATAGTTTTGGACGACATGTCTATACGTCAACAAATTTTATATGACAAACATCAAAGTCGTTATTATGGCTATGTCGATTTTGGAATTGAAGGTACTGACAGGGAACGAGATAATTTGCAACAAGCAAAAAAATGCATGTTTTTTTGGCGGTAGCTTTAAATGGCCAGTGGAAAATTCCTTTGGGATACTTTTTCATTAGCGGATTATCAGGTAGTGAAAGAGCCAGTCTTCTAACAAAATGTCTCCAGCTTCTACATGATGCGGGAGCTATAACATGTTCCATCACTTTTGATCGGAACATATATAAATAGTAGTATGTGCAGTTATCTTGGAGCACATTTGGAATATGATAAATATTTCAAACCTAATTTTATCAATCCAGCCACCAATGAAATAATATTTGTTATTTTTGACTCATGTCACATGATCAAACTAATTAGAAATACCTTAGCTGATAAGACAATATTATATACCACTGACGGTAGAGTCATAAGCTGGCAACTTATTGAGAAATTGTTTTATTTACAAGAGAATGAAGGGGTGCATGCAGCCACTAAATTAAACAAGAAACATATTCACTATCATGATAATAAAATGAATGTAAGATTAGCAGTGCGAGTGTGTCAAGTGCACTGAAGTTTGTCAGTGAACTTGAGATTCCTAGGTTTGAGGATGTTGAGGGAACAGCACAGTTTTGCCAAATGTTTAATGACGTTTTTGATATTTTAAACTGCTGCAGTTGGTTTCCGAAGAAAAATTAACTAAACGTACCTCTTACCGATACATCTTACCACACATTTAAAAACCAGGCAGAACATTTTGAATATTATATAAAGGGCCTTACAGACAGTAATGGTAAACTATTGATAGAGCGTGGCAGGAAAACAGGATTCTTAGGCCTAATTATTTGCCTGAAGAATATGTTTTGAATTTACGATTCTAATAAAATCCATGGTTTAAAATACCTTCTTACGTACAAGTTACTTCAAGACCAATAGAGACTTTTTTTAGTGCGATGAGAAGCCGTGGTGGGTTTAATAGTAATCCAAATGCAAAACAGTTTGAGGCTGCATACAATAGGCTAGTTGTACGGAATGAAGTTTCAGGCTCTGAAAATGGAAATTGTCTTATTGGAGATATCTAAATCTTGCAAGTCTCTTCTGTAAATCATAAGACGGCAGAACAGGAACCTCTTCTATGTGATGAAGGTTTGCCTCATCTTTTTGATCATGATTATGTCAGCACATGGTGGCACTTATCTCTACGAATCAGGTACACGAAATGGCTATTGCTATATTTGGGGAGAGTCCGATGGCAATCGAGGGTGTAATGAGACCTGTACAGTGCTAGTCAAGTTCTTAACAAACACAGACAAAAAAGGTTTACACAGTTTACAGCATGTAAGTTTATATTGTGACAGCTGTTCAGACCAAAGTCAAAACCGTGCGATGTTGGCTATGTTACAAAAACAGGAAGTAGCATTGAATATTAAAACATTAAAAATTGTATTTTTACTTCCCGGGCATACCTACATGCCTGTCGATTCTCTCCACGTGATTATCGAAAGGGCCACTAAAAATAAGATCATTTGGACACCATCAGAATGGAACACCATTCTTACTAATGCAAGAATCGACCTAAAGCCATTAGAAGTCATAAGGATAATTTTCAGATTTCAAAAACTGGAAAAAGTATAGTCAAGAATGTTTGCCTAAAATGACAATAACCGTGGACAGTGACATTTTGAAGATTAGGAAAGTTCGGCAAGCATATTTTGAGAAAGGCAAATCCAAATTCAAAGTAAATTATAACTATGACAACAGTACCGGATTGTATGTTATTCCAGCAAAGTTAAAGGGTAAGACTGTATCTCATTCTTATGAATATCTTTAATTTATTTTAATTTTAGCTCGAAGATTAAATTGTTTTGACGTATTATCACAACCTATGCAATCATGTTGCCAATATCATCCCTGAAGAAGGCGAATTTAGAGGACTTGTGTAAGACTAATGTAATACATATTAAATATCATGAAGAATGTTTAAATCTGAATACAAAAGCTACTATCAGAGATGTATTACCAGAAACCGATGAAGAAGATGAATCTGAGAATGATACAAAGTAATTAAAATATTATTAATTAGTAGTAGGTAGTAGTAATAATGTAGTAACTGTAAATTTATGTTTTTTTCTTAATAAAAATATCAATATTTGAGGCATTAGAAGTTTATTTTGTTTCTCTAGCAGATTTTCTTTAATTTATAAACTGTAATTATTTCAGTTAGAAATTATCAAGAACATGAACATAAATCTCATTAATATTATGGTTGAGAGCCATTACAACTTAATAAATTAAAAATATGTTTTTAACAGGAACAAAAGTCTTTAATGGCTTGGCCACACTAATGCAAGTACCCGACCAGAACCGGCAAACTATCGTAAGTTTGCAACTTACGTTATTTTCTGTGTAATATTCAATATACATATAAAGTACCGTAAAGTACTGAATAGGATGCAAATCTTATTTTTAGGTGAAAAGCATTAAGATTTTTGAATTCAGCATCCCAATAAAGAAAAGTAACCCCCAGACAGACCTATTCTTTAAGACTGATCTAAAAACAAATTATATCACTTCCTGTAAACTGTAGGTTATGTTTCTTGTGATACTTTGGCAAGCAGCCATTGATATACTTATGTTTTACTTTTCTCTCTACTATGTACTTTGACAAAGCTGATTCATAACTGTTTTTGTGGCAACAAAGTGAATAAAGAATCTGAATTGAATTTTAATTTAACAAAAATTGCAAAAAAAACAATTTTGAACATTCGTCTGTATAAACAAAGGTTTCCATGATTCAGATTCAGAGATGGGCGCATGACGTGACTTTCACCATGTTACGGCGTGAGCGTGTAACATTAAGATACCAAATCACGGAAGATTTCGTGAGTGTGCATGAGTCAAAAGATTACTATAGGTCACAGGTTATTTCTGAAGATCGACGGATCTGCTTATTATGACATCTAAAACTACACTTAAATTTTGTTGCATCTGTACATTGTTAGTTCTGAAATTAGTTGAAAAGTCAAGGGACATGACTTCAAATTCTCCATTCTTTTGCTACATAAGAACAGCTTTCACATCTGTATACTGTTATTATTGAAAGTTCTTAATCAGTCAACATACGTAATTTTAGATCTCCCTTGCAATTTGTTACATAGAAGCAGCTTTCACATCGGTATACTATTTTTTTAAACTTTTTCGATGAGTCAACATGTGTTTTTAAATTCCCCTTTTGTTTTGCTACATACGAACAGTTTCCGCATCTGTATACTGGGACCTCTGAAAGGTCTCGATGGGTTAACATGTGTCTTTTTAGAGATCTTTGATGTTTAGTTACAAACGGACAGCTTTCACATGTGTATACTGTTACTTCTGAAAGTTCTCGGTGGGTTAACATGTGCGATTTTAAATTCCCCTTTTGATTTGTTACATACAGACAGCATTTGCATTTGTATACTGTTATTTTTGAAACATCTCGATGGGCCAACATGTGTAATTTTAAATTGCTCTTTCGTTTTGCTACATATGAACAACTTTTGCATCTGTATACTGTGACTTCTGAAACTTCTCGATGGGTCAACATGTGTGATTTTAAATTTTCTTTGTCTTTTGCTACATATGAACAGCTCTTGCATCTATATACTGTAACTTCTTGATGGGTCAACAAGTGTGATTTTACACTGAGGGAAGTTTTTTGCAGTGACAGCCAAAAATCAAGCTACAGCAGCAAAAAACTCTATTTAAATAGGCGCCAGCCAAGAATTTTGTAAAGGCAGTAAAATTCATTTTGCTGAAGTTACTTTACTGCAATAGTAAAGTTACTTTATAAGATATTCTTCATTGCAGCCACCGAAAATAAGCTTTACTGTTATAGTAAAGTAATTTTATTGTAGCAAAGTGGAATATATCACTAAATATGCAAACTACCTAGCTAGGGTAGCAACAGTTCTTTTTAATTCTGACAATAATTTTTGCTACTATTTAATAGCTTTATTGCTATTGTAGTTGATCTCATTTTTGTTGTACCAAAAATATTTATTAGCTATCGCAAAGTATTTGGCTATGATAGGATTAATTCTTTTCACTTGCAGCAACATTTTTGATTACCACTATGATTTTCTTGGTACTGTAGTTAATTCTTTTTTTTTTTGCTGTAGCAAAGTTACTGATTGGATAGAGCAAGAACTTGGCTGCAGTAGTATTACTGATTATTATTTACAGCAAAAAGTTTCACTACTATTGCAAATTTTTTTACTACCCTAGTAAATTTCTTTTTTACTGTGGCATATATTATTATTCTTTCTTAATTTAGTAAAAAATTAGCCTGCCTCAGAAAACATATTTGGTCACGTCAAAAAGTTTTAGATCAATAACAGTAGAATTTCTTGATTAGAATAGAAAGGTCATTTTGCTACTATTAAAAAGATATCTGCTGTATGATGGCATAAAATGCTTCTTTCCTCCATGCAGAATAAATTCATGTGTTCATAATTTTTTTGTATATAATTATTATGAAAACTGGCATTATACCAAAATACTAACTGATTACAATGTAAATTGAACTTCATAACAAAACCATTTAAACCAATTTCAATCCAAAAAAAAATTATAAATAAATATTCTTGGGCCATGTGCGTCCCCACATGTAGTTTTCAGGAGAAATGTTTATTCCTAAAATACAACTTTATAAAATGCGCAATCTTATCTAATTAAATAAATCTGCTATTGATGACCTTAAACTCTTAGACGCGACAAACTTCTGTGACAAACCAATGTTTTATATACACGTATACGAATTTTTCATTTGTAATTTAATATTCGCTTGATAAGCATTGAAATTAAATGTTACATAATGACATAGATATATAGATACATCACTTTGCGGCTATAGCAAAAACATTATTTTTTAAGATTTTTTTTTACATAAGAGGAAACGAATAATAAATATTAAATTACCTAAACATGAAACTACAAGCAAAAATTTGGTATACCTTGGACTAACAAATGGTTAAGGATTTGGCTCAAATAAGAGACTAAAATCAATTAAAAATAAATAAACATTTATTTTCATAGATGATAAATTAACAGATTTTTTTTATAAGTAAAAAACATATAAAATATTAAATTGTATTATTTGCCTAAAACAAAAACAAAATTAAAAAAAAGAATAAATAGACATTTATTTTGATACGTAATAAATTAACAATCTTTCCCTAGGAGTAAAAAAACACATTTATTTTGACATGTTTAAAAGTAAAATAAATAAAATGTAAAGAAAACACTAAATTGGTGAAAATATCATTCTGGTAATTCTACTGCCATCGGTCGTGGGTCAAAACAACGCATCTATTATTTTAGTACTTACTGTCAAAGTTCTTTAGAAACACACTTCCATTCCCCCATTCAACAACCATTTCTTTATACGTTTCTGTCATGGTGACATATCACTAGGTATATCTATTACCTATGGTAAACTGAATTTAAATCAAGTTAATTTGAAATTCTACAGACAGAGCTGTTCCACGCACATGTGATGGGGAAAGCAGGTGATGTTTTTTATGATAAACAAGAATAGCCTAGTTGCTTTGCTCTCGCTTGCTCCTATTGCCATACCTAAACAAACATTTTCCGAATCCGTACACACCGATAGAATCGATCCTGCGATTTAAGAAACCAAAAACAAAAAACGACTTTCCCAAAAGTCTCCTGTGATTTTTATTATAATGAAACACACCACACATAAAAATATAGTACATAATATTCAACCCGCACAAAGCCACAAGTATATAAACGCGACATTATTTACTTATTTACCAAGTGTATCGTTGAGGTCACAGCGTAGAATGACGTCTGGGCAGAGCCAATGAGAGGCAACCTGTGTGTTTTCCCCTGAATCAGCCTGAATCCGGAGTTGACCAATTCAGTCCGATTGATGTTGTGGTGACGTAATTCAACACAAAACTTTGTAATTCCAACAAAGTTTTTATTTACCACAGTTAAATCTTTCTTTATATTGTCCTCTTTTTAATGGTAGCTAAATGCTCTAGTGCTCTAGTAAAGCAACTAATAAAAACTCTAAAGTACTTTTTAAGGGCTAATACAAACACTCAGTAAAGTTATTTATTCTAGTATAGTGAACAGATATTTCTAACCTAATTAAAATTATTGCTACTCTAGTTAAAAAACGCGTAGCAAATAATTTTTTGCTGTGGATTTTCTCAGTGTAGATTTCCCTCGTCTCTTGCTATATATGAACAGCTTTTGCATCTGTATATTGTGACGTCTGAATCTTCTCGATGGGTCAACATGTGAGAATTCAAATTCTCTTCTTGCATTGTTATAAAAAAACAGACTTCACACATGTGGAATTTTACTTCTGAAACTTCTCGGTGGATCAACATGTGTGAAGATAAATCCTCTGTTTGTCTTGCTACATATGAACAATTCTCGCATCTGTATATTTTGACTTCTGGAACTTCTTGATGGGTCAACATATGTGATTTTAAATCCCCCTCTCGATTTGCTAAATATGAACAGCATTCACATTTGTATACTGTGAGTTCTGAATATTCTTGATGCGTCCACATGTGTCTTTTCAGAGATCTTTTATGCTTTGTTAGAAATGGACAGTTTTCACAAGTGTACATTGTTACTTCTGAAAGTTTTAGATGGGTCAACATGTGTGTTTTCAAATTCCTCTTTCGTATTGCCACATACGAACAATTTTGGCATTTGTAACCTGTGACTTCTGAAAGTACTCGGTGTGTCAACATGTGTCTTTTCAGAGATCTTTTATGTTTTGTTACAAAGGGACATCTTTCACATGTGAATACTGTTACTTCTGAAAGTTTTCGATGGGTCAACATGTGTGTTTTCAAATTCGTCTTTCGTTTAGCTACATATGAACAGCTTTTGCATCTGTATACTATTCCTTCTGAAACATCTCGATGGGTCAACATGTGTGATTTTAAATTCCACTTTCGTTTCGCCACATATGAACAGCTCTTACATTGGTATACTGTGGCTTCTGAAACCACTGGATGGGTTAACATGTGTGTTTCTAAATTACCTTTAAATTTTGTTACATACGAACACCGTTCACATCTGTATACTATTATTTCTGAGACTTCTCGATGAGTCAACAAGTGTTTTTTTAGAGATCTTTTATGTTTTGTTGCAAACGGATTGTTTTCACATGTGTATACTGTTACTTCCGAAAGTTCTCCATGGATCAACATGTGTGTTTTTAAAGATGCTCTACGTTTTGCTACGAATGGACAGCTCTGACAATTATACACTGTGTTTAACTCAGCTAAATTCTCTGAATTCTTCATTTCTCCTTCGAATAGGGCTTGATCAGGCCCCCAGCACTTATTAGGATCATATATATTTATATTTTCCATAATCGATTTTGATGAGGTAGAAGCATCTCTAAAACGGAAAAAAATTATATCTATTAATTAAAACCTACACCTGGTTTTATGGCAGACAAAAACTATGATTTAATAACCCTATCGTATTAGTATACATGGTTAACTCCACAATTCAACACACACTTATGTAAAATGGTTTCACGGGGACAAGTAAAATCTCAAATTGTAGCTTCCAAGTGAGTGGGCAGCATAATTTGGGTTCTAGCTATCAGGTAAACTGCCAACTTTGTATGTTTTTGTCTCAATCAATAGAGATAAATTAAGATACGAGATGTGGCTGGGTGTATTTCATTTTAAATAAAATGTTTAAAAATAAACTTTCTGAAAATAAATTTGCCTTATTCAAAATGTTATTTAATTTATTATTACCTGTTGAAATCTTGATAATCAGTTTTAACTTCAATTTCTTCTTTAACCAGAAACTTTCGTTCCTTCATTTCAATGTTTATTTCTTCACATAACATTTGTTCTAATTTAAATGTATCATTTTTGTTATCAATTCTTCTCTCATCAGCATTTTCTGTTTTTTCACAGAATTGTTCTTCTGTCATGATTTTCTCAACAGCGTTATCATCTACCTCACCTTTTATTTCATCTTTCATTATAAACTGTAATAAACTACTCAGCTCTATTTGAACATTACTGTTTATTTCTAGATTTTCACGATATTTCTTAATTTTTTCTTCTGCAAGTAAACAGGTTGTCACAGAATGAAAACAGTGTTCTAGAGAGCCACGGCAAGAGGGGCAGATTACAGGTTTCCTGATGATGCCTAAATCCTGTCAATCAAAGAATTAATGTTAAAAATAAAATCATATATAAAAAAATCGTTAAAAGTATTTACACAGAACTTCCTTCTTTATTTATACAGGGTGGTAACTCCGAAAAATTATAATTTAAGAAAGAACATGGAGAATAATAATTGGAAATAATCTGATAACTATTGGTTAAAAGAATTGAAAATCCGAAGAAGTCTCGGAGGGTGATTTTTCACAAATAGAATACTTCCCCTCGGTGAGTGAGGGAAGTAAAAACTGATTCTTATTTTGAAAAAAAGTCTAACCGAATATGCCTGGGCAAATCCCTATATTAACATGTAGGTAAGGGCTATGAGGTAAATGATAAATCTAATTTTCATTGGCCACTTTTGACTTGTTCTGAAAATGTTACAACAAAAAATTTATTTCACATGAACTAAACCAGCACAAATTTTCTTTATATACATCCATAATAATTGTAATCGTAATAAGCACAAAAAACATTTAAAATTTATTATCGTAGAGTTCGTATTGAGTGACCACCTTCTAATAATAACCTTAAATGGAGGACATCTAGTATCAATTAAAGTTTCTTGCTAAGTAACAGTGTTAACGTAACTATTAAACTATTGAAACAGTGACTTAATAAATTTGTATTGACAAACACTTTATTTTATTACTAGCATTCAAGTTTCGCACAGCTTCCCTAAAAATAATCACTTCTTGGTGCACATTTATCAAGGGTTAATATTTTACACACCTAAACTTTCTTCGAGATATTCTCCACATCAAAATCCATCAAGTAGATCCCGAGATTAGCCCGAATGAACAGACAGACAAACGGATGTACAGCGGAAGCTTTACTGCATATCCCACTGGCTGTGTGCTTTATTCTTGGTCAGTGTATCAGCGTTCAGTATCATTGATTTTAAATCATTTTCAACATGTTCGTTTCGCATAGAACAGATTGTAATTATATTGAACAAGCAGATCGATGTCCAGTAGGGACTTTAGTTTATACTATGTAGGGAATTAAGCACATTTATTCATATTATATAATATATGCATTAACTTATTAGAGATGTAAATAACAAAAAATATGTGGTGTTTTCAGGAATGTTCATAATTCTTATAGTTTATGTTTCATCATACGTCTGCATCATTTTCGTTAAGGGCAGTTTAGCGCTTAGCTTTACTTTAAAGTAAAATGGGCCTCTACTATTCATACTGTTTATAAATGACTTGCTGAATTATATACATGGTGGAAGAGTGTTTATGTATGCAGATGATACCACTATTCTAGTTTCGGGAAAAACTAAAGAGGAAATAACCCACAAAGTTGAACAGGTAACATAGTCCAGTCAATGAACTGGTTGTAGAGGACATGGTCGGGAACAGAATTTTTGACTTCAGGGCTGTGTTTGGAATACTTAGGAGGTAAACATACTAAAAGTCCCCGAATCTGCGAGGTGAGCGGAGTGCAGGGGGGGCCATTGAAGGTCACTTTTTTTGGATTTTCGCTGATATTTTTATTAATACTCCTCCATTAGCTTGATCTGTAACATTCTAAGCAAATTTTACAACTCACTTTTCACACACTTTCAGACATAGGATTGACTTGAAATTTGGGGCGTGTATATGGTTCACGTAACAATACAATTTGGCAACTTTTATAAAAAATCCAAGATGGCGTTTCGAAGATGGCGGGTAGTCTATTGTCATTTAATATCCGATTCTACTGAAAATTGGTATCCGGGGTTTCTAGAGATCGCAGATTACAGACATCTGATCAAAACTCAAAAATTCAAAATGGTGGCGTCAATATGGCGGATGGGTTTTGTCATTTATCATCTGATTCGATTAAGCATCGATATCTGAGCATTATCGAGGTTGCAGAGGACAATTATATATTCTGAATTTCATAATTCAAAATGGCGGAGTCAAGATGGCGGTTAAGTATTGTAATTTATAGTTTAATTCGCATGAAAATCGATATCTGCGGATTTTAAAGGTCGTAGATTATAAATATTTAGTCGAAATTCAAAAATTCAAAATGGCGGCTTTAGGATAACGAATATGTTTCGTCATTTATATCTCGAAAACAGTGCATCGTCGTGAACAGGTTATTCTATTCAAAATTAGAGGTGACAAAATTTCCTACAATATTCAATATTCATCTATTCCCAATAGCTTTCGAGATATCAGCTTTCGAAAATCGAAAGTCTTCGAAAAACGTTTTTTTGCCTCACGCTTCTCGACTAGCTTTGCCTACTAGCGCCTCAGCCTTTAGTTTTACCTCAATGTGCTCACAGTAGAGCATTAGTTGTAGAGCATTAAATTGTCGAATTGTTCCGTAGATGTCTGTACAACTTGGTTGCCAATGTTAAAAGATGAACTTCACAAACTTAACAATGTATAAAAACTAAAAAACTGTTAACTATATCAACAGTTCTATGTAAATAGTAAGTATCTACGGATATTGAATATAACAAACATTCTTAGAGCTGTGTATTTATCATACACAGCAAAAAAAGATTTTTCAAAAAAAGCCTTGAAAAAGGAAAGAGAATAGATGTCCGAAACGTCGGCGAAATATTTAATTTCAAGTTTTTATACCTTTTTGTGTTGTTTATTTAAAAAAAGCAACCTTTAAGTGATCCTTTGACGTAAAAGTGACAGACGTAGAGGTTATTTACCAGTAACATACTGGTTAATTGTGATATTTTATAGATTCCCTGAGCACCGCTTGAAAAGAAAACATACATGTGGCAGGAAGTCCCAAAGAATTGAAGAAGGAAAAAAATAAATTAATAATTTCAAAAACACGTATTTAAACCCCTGAAACTGTTAAAAAATGCCATAAAAGGAAGAGAATAATGTTAATAATTAAAATAACTATGTTAACAAATGCAAATGCGTAGGACGCCTGTTGGCTAAAATTCTCTGTTCATCCAGATGCTTTGAGCTCCCCACGCCTTTACGTTCATTAACATAATTATTATTATAATTGGCATTAGTTTCTTCCTTTTGGTGCATTTTTTAACAGTTTCTGTTTAAAAGTGTGTTCCTGATTTTTTTAAATTATTTATTTATTATCTTCTTTTTAGTTCTGTTCCAATTGAAATAGTGTATCTATTCGATATAATTCCTTTTCTATAAATGACAAAACCTATTCGTCATTCTAAAGCCGCCATTTTGAATTTATAAATTTCGACTAAATATTTATAATCTGCGACCTTGAAAATTCGCAGATACCGACGAATGAAACTGTAAATTACAAAACTCATCCGCCATTTTGACGCCACCATTTTGAATTATTAAATTTAGACTAGATAATTGTACTCTGCAACCTCGATAATACTCAGATATCGATTTTCAGTCGAATCAGACGATAAATGATAAAACCTGTCCGCCATATTGACGCCGCCATTTTGAATTTTTGTGTCTTGATCAGATGTCTGTAATCTGTGATGTCAAGAAACCCCGGATACCAATTTTCAGTAGAATCGGATATTAAATGATAATAGACTACCCTCCATCTTCGAAACGCCATCTTGGATTTTTTACAAAAGTTGCCAAATTGTATTGTTACATGAACCATCAATGACTTCAGAAAACTAGGATAGACAAAGCATCCTCGTAGTTTGTTATGTATCATTTTATTTGTTTACATCGCTTTAAAAATAAATATGGGTACGCAACAGTCTATTGGCTAACGGCACGTGGGTATATGCGCACGCAGTCCCTCTCCAAACGTTTTGTTTACGATTCAGTTGTAGCGTTGGCCGCCATTAAAGTGTTTGTGATAAACCCAGGTTAAACGTTGTAATACAGTGATTTTGTAGTGTCTTTGAAGACTGAATTTGTTATTGTGAATAAACAATGGGAAAATATTGTGTTATATGTAGATGTCCCTTTAAAATTGGAGTTAATCGATCTTTTCACAGGTAGGTGAAATTATCTCATAAGCGTAACCTCGGATTGGAACGACAAATAAGTAAAATTGTAAATATTCAGTACAATAATATTGGAAGTATAGAAAATGTATTTTTATGTTTTAAAATTGAGTAATATAGTTAAATGAAAATAAAGTTGAAGTGCAAATGGTATTATTTTAAAAGTGCAATATTATATTATTTGTAGAATTACTTAGTTATCAAATTTGAAACATTTCACATTTTCTAATTCAGAGTAAGTTTTTCTTATGACATTCTTTAATATCCTGCACAGAAATGTCACTTGACAACATTTTTATTTTTAAACTATTATCAGCGTCCTCTATAAATTTTAAAGTCCTAACGTATTGAAAATAGATTTTGTGCCCAACAAGATTACAATACAGAAAATTGTGTGCATAATAATAAAAAAAAGTCAATAACACCACTTGCCTTTTATATGCTCTTATATTTTCTGTAATTTACAGGCATTATTACCTGGGCTACCTGGTGAAATTGCAAGAAGAATAATTGATTCGAAATCGAAAGAGAAGTATTCACCTGAGCTAAGAGCTTTTGCATTAACGTTACACTTTTATTCTGCTAAAGCATACAATTATGTAAGGGAAAAATTGTGTCGTGCTCTTCCTCATCCTGCCACCATCACAAAATGGTTTATGTCACTCGACGGAAGTTCTGGATTAAGTGAAGCTTCCCTCAGAGCAATACAGACTAAAGTATCAGAACTGGCAGTACGTCATCAAAAAGTATTATGCAATTTAGTTTTTGATGAAATAGCAATAATGAAGCGAGTCGAATGGACGGGAGAAAGATTTATTTCCATTGGTATCATTATTTGACAACGACAAATCATAACTTGTATAACTCTCTAGTTATCCCGGTAATGTAGCTGAAATATGTATCCATTTATCTGTCCTTAGAATATAATTGTTTCGAGTTTTATTTCTGTATTATTTATTTAGTTCTTTTTTTTTTAAGATATATTCACGAATATTGTTTATGTATATTGTATAATAGGATACCAACCTAGTTAATAAATATCCATGTCACACCTGTTTTTCTTTTCTGACAGCATTTGACTTAAATTGATTTTATTGTTTTTTTCAACTACTTTTATTCATTTCATTATTCTTAATTTATATATTAAAAGTGTGCCTTTTATGTTGAATTAATTTAAATATATTATGCTAGAAGAAGTTTATATGAGAATATCTAAAAAATAATTACTTAACCTTTTTGAAATATTTTGTATCACACAAGTTGTGTGTACTATCACTAAAGTTAATAATTATGTATTATTAAACATACCATTATTCTTGACATATGTACTGTTTTCTGTTCTTGTGTTCTTAATATTTAAATAAATAATTTTGAATTTAATACAAAATAACAATGTTATTCATATTACTTTGAAGTCGAACTAGAAGAGAAATTTATATATTAATTATACAAAATTATCACCCTCTCTAACATATACGCCACTGGCAATGAGTACCAAAACATAAACAAAACTATCTCCATCCTTTTTTAAGAATAGAATGTATCATATTATAGGGAAACACAACAACACCTGCATTAATGTATAGGGAATGCTTTGTCTATCCTATCTGAAGTCATTGTGAACCATATACACGTCCCAAATTTCAAGTCAACCCTACATCTGGAAGTGTGTGAAAAGTGAGTTGTAAAATTTGCTTAGAATGTAAGAGATCAAGCGAATGGAGGAGTATTAATAACAACTCATTTTAAACAAAATTGAATGCTCTACAACTATTGCTCTACTGTGAAGATATTACCGTGAAACTAAAGGCTGAGGCGCTAGAAGGCAAAGTTTGTCAAGAAGCGTGAGGCAAAAATGCGTATTTCGAAAATTGGTGATTTTCGCTAGCGGATATCTCGAAAGCCATTAGGAATAGAAGAATAATGAATAATAACAATCTTGTAGGAAATTTTGTCAGCTTTAATTTTGAATAGATTACTATTTTAGCTATGATGCACTGTTTTCGAGATATCAGCGAAAATCCAAAAAAAGTGACCTTCAATGCCCCCCCCTGCACTCCGCTCACCTGGTAGGTTCGGGGACTTTTAGTATGTTTACCTCCTAAGTATTCCAAACACAGCCCTAAAGTCAAAAATTCTGTTCCCGACCATGTCCTCTACACCCCACTTTTGAGAGTTCATTGACTGGACTAACACAAGAGTTTACAAAATGGTGTACAGCAAACCACCTAATAAACAACTCAAGCAAGACAGTATATATTGAATTCACTGGTTTATACAAAACATCCTTAGAATTATGTATTAATTGTGGCAATAGCTCAGGCGAAGCTAAAATAAGTAAATCCACCAAGTTCCTGGGCACTTTCATAGATAGCACTCTAAGTTGGAGTGCTCAAAATTAAATAAATCGTTCTTAGCTCTAAGAACATTAAAAAATACTTTGAGCGAAGGGTCTTTGCTAAATTTTTATTACGCTTCTGTGTACTCCACTTTATCATATAACATAATCTCCTGGGGACAGACAACCGAATACTCAAGGTTATTTACTATACAGAAGCGTATAATACGTTTAATATTTGGAGTCAAGATAAGAGAATCTTGTAGAAATATTTTTATTAATAAAAAAATACTAACTCTTGCATGCATTTACTTATTAAAACTATTAATATATATTCATGAAAATATTAACAGTTATAAAAAACACACAAATATTCACATGTACTCAACACGAAATAAGAACAATATATACAGTGTGTCTACTTAAGTTGGCAGCATATAGAAAACTTTTTTATTTTCAGTTTTAGGAAAAAAAGTTATTCTTTATAAAAAGTTCTGCATGGTCTAAAACCTACAATGCAACAATCAAACCTCAAAATTTATCAGTCATATACAGGGTTTCTCAATAAATATGAATTTGGTACAAGAGTAAAGTACCTTTATTTTTGACAATATCGAAAATTATAATTATGAAAAGTTGTTCATAATTAAAAAACACATTCAAATATGCAGTCCAATCAATTTACGATAAAAACGAGTTTTTTTGCTTTTTCTAAACTTTTCTTTACAATAAAATTGAAAATGTTAATGTACACATTAATTAAATTTAATCTAGGATGCACCGACAAGAAACTTTTATTAAAAATTATGATAAACAGTAATCTCTTATTATTGAACCCTTCAATTGCTTAATTGCATATTAGTAATGCATTTAAATGAATAACACATACCATAACAATAATTAACTTTATTAATAAATAAAATAACTTATTTTATTGTAATAAGTAGTAACGAATTTTATCCCTTCCTTCAATTCACTAGTGCCTCAACATGGCCGCCTTCTCTGACCATACACATAACCGTTCTATCACAAAATAGTCTCAATACACTCCTGACCATAACAGGAGTTACACTATGAACCGTTTCAGTTATGATTCTCTCTAAATGGTCAACAATGGTAAATGGCCCTCGAAGATATACCTTTTGTTTCAAGTAACTCTTCCATTAAATCTATTTTCAATGTAGTGCCTTACATCTAACTTACTGTGGCATGGAGCACCATCCTGCTGGAACCATATCTGTTGACGTTCAACTATGGGAAGGTTATCCAAAAAATAATTTATTTAAGTTTCTAAAAAGCATAAATAACGGTCTGCATTCAAAGATTCTCGAAAAAAAAGGTCCAATTATTTTATTTTAATAAATTCCACACCACACGTTTGTTTTGAATGAATACTGGTCCCGAGTTTTGATTGTAAAATTCGGATTCATATCACTCCACCAACGGCAGTTTTGGCTAGAGACTGTCCCATTTGATGAAAATGTTGATTCATCCGAAAAAAGAATATGCCTTGTCATAAATGCGTTATTTTCTAACATTCTTGGAACTTGGATAACAAAGCGTCGGTCATGATTTCCTGGTCTTAACGTGTGAATATATTGCGGCTTGTATGGGTAAAATTTATTCTTTTTTAAAATTTTTGAAACTGTATCTTTGCTTATAGTATTTGTCATCAGAAATGCCCTTTTTCGCAAAGAATACTTAGGATGTTCAATTGCTGAGAGCATTACTTCAAACTCAATGTCATCATTAGCAACCCGTTTATGGCGTTTGTTGTGAAATTTATTACTTACATCTCCAAAAGTCTTAAATTTGTTTAATAATTTCCTTACTGTTTCATTGTGAATCTTTTTCTCTGGATGCCGGCTATTAAAAATTTCTGCAGCTTCTTGAAGTGATTTATAATTTTCACCCACGATTAATATAATTTCAATTGTTTCTTCTTTACTTAATGTTGCTGGCATTTTTACCTATTTTTATAAACAAATACGTCTTATAAATTGTTGTCTTGACGTTTACTGTCAAACATTTCTTGTCAGTGCATCCTAGATTAAATGTAATTCATGTGTACACTTAAAGTTTCAATGCTATTGTAGAGAAAAGTTTAGAAAAAGTAAAAAATCTCGTTTTTCAACGTAAATGGATAGGACTGCATATTTGAATGTGTTTTTTAATTATGAACTTCATAATTACAATTTTCGATATTGTCAAAAATTAAAGCACTTTACTCTTGTATCAAATTCATATTTATTGAGAAACCCTGTATATGACTGATAAATTTTGAGGTTTGATTGTTGCATTGTAGGTTTTAAACTATGCAGAACTTTTTATAAAGAATAACTTTTTTTCCTAAAACTGAAAATAAAAAAGTTTTCCATATGCCGCCAACTTAAGTAGACACACTGTATATTGATAAATTTGACCACACATATTATAAAAAATCCCCATATTATACCGGCCATAAGTTTTATAACTTGCTTCCTCCCGAAATAAAAAATAGCAAATCGGCTCACATATTTAAAAGTAATATAAAAATCTTTTATTAGAGAAATGTTTTTATAGTCAAAGAATATTGTATCGCAGTTAGACAGTCCCAACCAGTTTATACGCCTACATAAATATATATTAGTGTATTTTTATTTACACATACTTATGTCTTATGTTTTATATTGTAAAATGTTATTGTGTATATGTAATTTTAACTAGACTTACCATTTTTCCTCCTATATGTTTTTAGTCGAATAGTTTTTACATATTTTATTTATATTTTTATACCCTACTTTTTTTTTACTCTTCTTTCTTTACCTGCATGACAAAGCTAATCCATAAATGTACTTTATGTACTAATTTGAATTTGAATAGAAGCTCTAATATACCTACGTCAGCTTGGGTTCAATTGACCTATCCAGGTATGCTATAAATTAATTCTGTTTTTTTTCCAAAAAAAGTTTACATATTTTGATTTTACCTTATTAATAATAATAGTAATATGTCTCTATAGAATAGAATAGAATTAAATAAATAAAGACATTATTATTATTAATAATAAGGTAAAATCAAAATATGTAAACTTTTTTGGAAAAAAACAAAATTAATTTATAGCGTACCTGGAAAAGTCAATTGAACCCAAGCTGACGTAGGTATATTAGAGCTTCTATTCCTCTTGTAATCTTCAATTACGATATTTTACTTGGGTATTTCCAAAATCTATCTACGCTTTAGATCCTTTATTCTCAGGTCTAATGCAATATTCCCCAATCAGACACTTAAATTGCAGCATTGCTACGATAAGTCCACACTTAGGTAACTGTCCTTAAATTTTGAACAGTACAGTAGCTCGAAAGTTAAACCTTCCTTAAAAATTTAAGGGTCCTTAGTTATTTCTAGCTTAAATGCAAAACGGTGCAGACGGCCATAAATAGTTTACGAGAAACAAATTTCTGACAAAAGTGTATCTACCTTATTGACGCTTCATTCCCTCTAACATATATAACAAAGGTTAGTAATATTTAACACGATAAATATAGTGATACATACCAATTCTGGAAGACACTGTTTCATCATTTTCGTGAATATAAGGTCTCCTTCTCCAACGTCAAGACATATAGCAAAACAATTTTTAACTGTACACATGCACAATCCACATACGTCTTGGTCTTCAGAAACTCCAGTACCATTTTCATTTGTTCTCAGATAGATCTCTTTTAGATCTAATTTTACACTGTTCTTGTTGTTAACAAATGGAACTATGTAACCATATGTATGGAGGCACGCTGTTTTGAAGTCGAAAAATTTTTTAAGCATTTCTTTACAGTTGGAACACATGACAGGTTCTCGTATTGTAATTATTAAATCCTAAAACATGATTCGTTGAAAACATGACACAACCAAAGTATCTCATAAATATTGAAGTGAATCCAGTTTATCCAAATGTAAACTTTCGCCTTCTAATAATTATTTTCGACTTACCAGTTTTGGTAGAACTGTATCCAAGATATCTTTCATATCTTCCCCTATAACCTTAAATTTATCACATATTTTTAAGCAAATTCCACATATTCTTAATTCCGTTCCCATTTTCTATAACGAAACAGAAAATGCACACGAGAATACAATTTGCAATAAATATAAATAAGTTTGCAGCAAAAAATTAGAAAATTTATTATGCGTTCCAAATTTCTCCCTTCTATTGTATATGACTGTGTGTCTGTGTGAAGTTAGCAGTTAGCAGCACTGAGTTACTAGATTACTAATTTCAAACCCGGATTACCCATGGATTACCTAATCAACGTAGGGCCACTTTGTCAATGCGAGAATACCAAGTTATCCTATGGTTAAAGCACAGTTCATAATACAGTGGAATAATTCCCCTACTGAGTGTAGTCCACGCGTCGATAACCTTACTTATGCTATCGACGCGTAAACTATATTCAGTAGGAAAAGTGACCCTTCTGTATCATCAAGCCAAAGAATAGAGAACTAACCAGATAGGACAGTCAGACGAAGACAGTTGAGAACTCCAATATCTTGACGACATTCAGCGGAAACGGTTTCTGGATAAGATCGCTAATTCGCTAAAGTTGCGGGATTTTCTGGTACGCATTAAATGAATTTGACCAAGCTTACTAAAAGTCGGCTCATTAGAATCGACAAGTCACATATAGACCTAGATGAAGGCTGCATGTGGCTGTTTTTTTATTATTTTATAGAAAAAAGTTTCAAAATTATTCTTTCAATGTACAATTGTGTCCTAACCAAATAGATGCTTTACATATAAACATAGAGATACTTCATGTAACACACAAAGAATTTATATAAATTCTTTGGTAACACATATTACAAAGCAACCTGTTTTTTTAGTGACCTTGGGCACTGACAGCTGAGTTCAGTCATTCTATCAGAATAATGTTGTCCATCAAAGAAAATTCTTTGGGTGCATTCAGCCGACTCAACAGTTGCGCAACTGTTGAGCACAGAACATATACTCAAGCTGTTGAGTAGCGATCGACTGAATACCACTGCTACCAGCCGGTTACTCAACTGTTGAGTGGTAGCGGTAGCCATTTTTTGTAGCGGTTTTCAAGAGCGCTCACTTGTTGAGAGAACGTAATTTAGTGTTTGAAAATGGCATGTTATACCGCGGATTATGAATATATTTTTGGATAACAAATGATAAAAACTCGTGCAGTTTAGTTAGAATGATATTTGTAAAATCTATGAGTACCGAATACCTACTTTAATACTTATATCAAATGTTCCCCTAGACATGCTAAAATGATCTTTAAATTGATCATTAAAATACTGTTGCACGACAACCTCAACATATAGTCCTCATTCCTTGTAACCAGTCGTCTAGTATCAACATTATTCACTACCTCTAAAGGCTGACCTAACTCTTCAGCCTGCACATTTACGATAAAATTAAAATCGAACCCTTCAGCTTCAACAAGCAAAAAGATATTAAGATCATCCATTTCGATTCAAAGTGTATAATAAATAAAAATAACCAATCGATATATTTTTTTTATTTGATAGGTTAGAAAATAACTAAATGATGAGAGCTCCAAACAGATGCTACTTTAGCGGTAATATATTTGCTATTCAGTGGGTTCCACGTCGCTCCAAATGAACGGTTATCTGTGCTATCTCAACAGTTGAGTCGGCTGAATGCACCCTTTTTGTTGTCCATATTTTACTATTGGCCTCTCTTTCTAATGTTACCTTCTCCGTCTGATTGTCACATTGTAGCAACTGCGCGAGAACTCCAGTTTAAATGTCGAGGTTAACGGCGCCATTGATAAAAGACAAAAGGTTTTCCGCCGGCTGTCCTGTTCTCTAATCTTTGATCAGACTGTGCCATCCTCGGGTTGATAAACCAGCCCTTAGCTCCGATTTACCAATCCGAGGTTAAGTTATCCTATGGTTAAATCTTAGAGATATGCACTTAACTATGGGATATTCGTCTTCCCTCTACTGTGACATACACTTAAGTGTGACATACTAGCAAGTTGCTGCTAACTTCACAGTATTTTGTAGCACATTATTTTTTTGGAGCGCACAGCAAATTTGCACATAGTGAAAATACCTAATCTAGGTATTTTCACTGTGTGCAAATTTGCTTTTTTGATATTATTAAAATGAAGTACTTGTTATACTAAAGCACTTGTTGATATTTAAACAGCATTATATCTTATATCGTCCATCAAATTAAAATTTCAACAAATAAATAACAAAGTTTCAGTAATTGAACTAGTACGCAAAACACGCGTTGACGTCTTCGGCTATATTAATTTCTTAAATCGCGTTTAAAAATTGTTGATCACAACATTTTATTCCCTTTATTTACGTCTTACATGTGATTAAATAAGTAACTCCTACCTAATACGGGATTTGTAAAAGCTACTTTAGGAAACTTATATCTGCAAAATAACGTTTATAACACAAAATAACACTGACGATATAACTGATCACGTCATGAGTGCGTAATGAATTGATGTAGTGTTTTTAGCGAAAACATTTCAATGCAAAATTAAAATGGCTTATTTTAAGATATTATTCGACTGTTTCTCAAAATTCAAGTGTTTTAAACTATACTATAGCATTATCTTCAGAGTAAAAGTGAATTTAAAATTTGTGAAAACACCTAAAAACCAGTTCACGTTCCAATTGTCAATATCTATAATGCCCTAATGTAAGAGTTTTTTCGGAAGGCCCTCTCAGACTTATATGAAAGCAAACATAATCTGCCTACCTGCAGCAGTAGTGTCTCTTGTGAGTCTCACTGCAAGTATCTCTATGCATTGGTTTTTACTTGATCAAAATATTTTAGTGGAAAATTGTACAAGGGTAAGTCAACATTTTAATGCATTTCACTTTAATAATTTTGATGTAAACTCTAAGTAACACTGTTTAATTTTCATTGTAGACATATTACACCCATTAATATTTTTGATTTGACTCGCTCATCACAAATTTGAACAGATTTGTTCTGTTAATTTTTTTTTCCAAGTTTTGTAATTCATTGTAATTCGTTTTCCAATTAACTTAGCTGCAAGTGTCTGGATATAATTAATACAGAGCATTTTTTCAGCACCATGTCCGTGTCACGAAGAGAACTTTTTGATATCTAACGTCAATAAGAACTTGACATAGATAAAAATTTGTTTTGGCTTATGTTCTGCACAAATTTAAGTTAATGGAACATGAGGACACAAACCTATGAGCATGTCAAAGCAATAATCAAAAATATAAACAGTAATTGCCGACAAGTGGAAGAAATGTAGTCGATCTCTCAGGTGTTTCTCGGGCGACATTATTACTGCATATATCGTATCGCCTGACTGTTCTGAAATGGAAAATTAGAGACAATAAAACAAAACCAAATGGGACTACTCGTGGATGTACCGAAACCGGGCTTCGGTACTACCAATGACGGCAATACTGCTGGACGCTTTTTCAGCAATCTGCTCTGGCCTCATCCATTACTGGCATAGACGAAGATCTTATACATCGTTTCGCAGTAATCCTGCCAACACTCTGTCTTGTGGTTATGTGATTAATACTGATGCCTTTCACAAATATGCTACAGACACAGCTATAAAAATTGTGGTATTATATGCCATCTAGTATTCACAGAATATTGATTTGTCAAGCGGATATCTTCCTATAGAAATGCTGTTAGAGGAAGTTTTAGAATCAAGAAATAAAGATCGTAGCAAATACAGGGAACTAGATAGGTACGTATATAACCTTGCATTTTAGTTATACTGTTTCAGCAATCACACCTTCAAATCAGCATAGAGCATAAGACATCAGGGTGCAGGTTATCCTTCACAGCTCGGCCTACTATTTGTTATCACCTACCTTAGTAAATACTCACTAAAAGAATAATTCTGACAACGTAAAAGTAAGGCTGTAAAATGCTCAACAAAAGAAGATAGTTGAACGCCACCTTATTTTACATTAAAGGAAATCAACTTATACAGAAATTGTTTATTACTTCAACTATAAATATGTCCGGCAAAATAAGGAAACACCGAGCTATCTTAATTTGACTAAGCGAGAAATTATAGAAATTAAACAAAAGGATTAAAACAGAATAATCTATTGTCAGTTCTAGATTACAGTGTACAGTAAAACTAGTCGTAAATTGTTCAACAAAAATAGATTACTAGAATATTCGGTATCGTATGGCCTGAGCTCAATGACCTTGACTACTAAAACTTATAACTAATTAGCTTAGGCTACTAAAAATTGCACAAAAATGTAAGTTAACAGGGAGTGAACGATTTAAATAAAAAACATAAATCCATATTTCTTTACATTATATATGGTTGAGTAGTCATGTTAACATGTGCTCCTGTAAAAAGTGTAAAACAGAGAATCCAGAGACAGCTGCAGTATGCGAGATGTGTGAAAATGTGTTCTGTGGGCCTTGTGCAGGTATTAAACCAATAGAAGCAAGAGTTTTTACATTAAAAAACAAAATACTAATGTATTTCTGCATAGAGTGTAAACCAGCGTTAACTGAAAAAATAAACCTAGCTAAACAAATTGTGCTATACAAAAAACTCATTGAAGATAAAGATATTATGATAAATGACAAACAAAAATTTATAGACATCCTTGAGAACAAAAAGAAAAACGAAAATATAAACAAAAATACTGTTAAGGAAAAAACCATCAATAATGAAGCTGTCAGCAGTCCCCAACAAAAAACAGATGGCAATAATAGAAAAGCCTATGAAACAGAACAAATAAAAATTATGCAAGATATAAATTTGGCCAAACCAATGCCAAATAATCATCCAGCATTGATGGAAAATAAAATTGATAATAAAAATACAACTGATCAAGAACATGAAAACTGGACCATCGTAAAGAATAGGAAAAACCCGAATAAGAAGAATTCTAACAAATCCAAACGAACTGTTTATATAGGCACAGGTTCAGTAACTGAGAATGACGAATTTATTGGCAGGGAGGAAAAAGACAAAAAAGCTTGGCTGTTTATATCAAGAATACCAGACAAAATTGATGAACTTATAATAAGTAACTATATAAAAAAGAAAACTAACATTAATAATGACCAAGATATAATAAACATATTCCCACTAAAATAGAATCAGAAAGATCAAACAGCAAGTGTTTTCAAATTGGAGTTAAATATGACTTGTTAGAATTGGTATATGATAGAAACTTTTGGCCTCGAAATGTAGCTTATGAACGTTTTAAATTCAAGAAACGTTACAACAATGACAATCACACACCCGAAGAGACTGAAAATGTTTTTTTAGAACCATAACTTCACAGAGTACTCCACACGATATTAATGTTACAAATACATCAAGAGAACTATCCAATAAGAGTCTTTATAGTTTTAAAATATTGCATCTAAACATACAATGCATTAGAAATAAGACAAGTGAATTAGAGATATTTCTTAGGGACCATTATTATACATTCTTGTTAATAAATGAGCACTGGTGTACAGATGACGAAATTAATTATGTAAGTATGAATAATTATAAACTTGTACCTAAATATTCCAGAACCACATTATCCCATGGGGGTGTAGCTATCTATGCACTGAGGAACTGTGCTTGTATAGCTTTGAAGCATATTAATAAACTGTCTGTTGATGTTCATTGTGAACTTGCGGCCATCGAATATCAAAATACCAGACTGATGACATTATACAGATCTCCAAATGGAGATTTTGACTTATTTCTAGAAATACTGCATAAAGCACTCGCTTTGTTATTAGAAAATAATAAAATAATAATTATTTCAGGTGATTTTAATGTTTATTTACATAACGATAATGATCGACAGACTAAATTGCTAATTAACACCTTTAGCTCTTTCGGTATCTCTCAAACATATTTCGGATATTCGAGAAACACACACTGCCTGGACAACATTTTTACAAATATAGATAAAAATAACTATCAGACAGCCTTCATAGAAACGAGACTGTCTGATCATTTAGGTATACAATTTGAAACAAATATTAAATTCACCACATCTTCAAAGAGAATTACTTATAGATCCATAACTGATCAGGGTCTCACAGCTGTAAATAATCTGTTAGTTAATCGAAATTGGGATTTCCTAGATAATAGAACTATTCAGATAGACCAAAAATTTGAAAAATTCATCAGTTTCATTACAGATGCAATTGAAACATGTTTCCCTCTAAAATCACGTATAGCTAATAACGTAAATATATTTAAATTAAATTGGTTCAATAATGAACTCCGGGGGATGCGAGATCATTTGAATTTCCTCCATGATTTCTACAAAAGCAATCCCACCAGAGCTAATAAGCTCATATATAATAATTATAGGTCTGTGTACAGAAGGGAGATAAATGTCGCTAAAACTACATCCCATGAAAATTTTATAAACAACCATGGAAATCCTCAGCAAGCAATGTGGAAAATTGTAAATAGCAATAAAAATAGACACAACAATATTACAGATAAAATATCTTGCGATGAATTTAATAACTATTTTGTTAATATTCCAGAGGACATTTTAAAAGCTATGCCTACAATAAACAAAGCATATTCGGATTTTGTAAAAACCGTAACGGAACATCAATTTAGCTTTTCCAAAGTAACACCGCAAGAAGTACTTGAAGCAACAATTTTGTTAAAAAATAAAGCATGTAAGGATGTGTATGATATAAACACCAATATCATAAAGTCTATAATTCATACAATAATATTGCCATTGACAAAATTAATAAATATGCGTATATCAAACAAAATATTTCCAAACTGCTTAAAAATCTCCAAGGTTGTACCAATATATAAAAAAGACGATATCCATGATCCTTCTAACCACAGACCGATTTCTGTTATCCCATATTTTGCTAAAGTATATGAAACTATTTTAAAAATCCAGTTAGTAAATTACTTTGAAAGTAATACTCTTTTCAACTCCAGCCAGTACGGTTTTAGAAATAAATTATCAACCACATTAGCCATTGATAAATTAACTTCTCTTATAAATGCTGGTTTCGAGGATGGTAAATACATATCATCTCAATTCCTAGACCTCACTAAGGCATTCGACTGTGTGTCTCATGACATCCTACGGAATAAGCTGAACTACTACGGCTTTACTACAGAAAGCATATTATTATTAAAATCATACCTGTCTGGACGTCAGCAGTATGTCAGTTATAATGGGACTAATTCTAGACTACTTCCAGTGAAACATGGTGTTCCCCAAGGGTCCATCCTAGGACCAATTCTGTTCCTTATATATATTAATGATCTTCCAAACTCGGTAAACCAAATAGACTATTCTATTTGCTGATGATACTAATCTAACAGACATAAACGGAAACTTAGAGAAATTGTTAAGTAATGTCAAAGACATACAGTCGAATGTACAAGATTGGTTCCTTGCTAACCGCCTGAATTTAAATACCTCAAAAACGGAGTCGATGATATTTAGTCTACGAAACATGGAGGAAATAGACAACCCAATATATATTAAATTCCTTGGTCTACACTTGGACCCAAAACTAACATGGGTTGAACATACGTCACATGTTTGTAAAAAAGTTTCTAAAAATATATACCTACTCAGATCTATAACAGGCAAAGTTACTCAAAATGCATTGGTAGCCGCATACCATGGTGTGATTCATTCGGTAATATCTGGATATTATGGAATACAATTTTATAATGCACTGCCTCCAGCAATAAAACTTTGGAATGAAATTAAGTTTAAATCAAGACTTAAAAAATATCTTGTTAAAAATGCGTTTTACAGTTTTGAAGAATTTCTATCGAGCGATCTATCCCAAATTTAAACTTTTTTTTTTTTTTAAAGTGGTCCTTAATGATTTCTCTGTTTTAACTTGTTAGTTCACATGTAATTATTAACAATTAATGTATTTTATAATTTTAAGTAGCTATTATATATTGTTTGTCGTACGATTGTGTCTTTTTAGCATTTAAACATTTTACGTAATATATAATGATATACATGTTTTATAAGATTCTATTGTATCTACTATTTTTTGCTTTATATATATATTTGTACTATTTTTTGACTTGTGTAAACACTTTTGTGTATCTGACATTAATAAATGATTCTGTTCTATTCTATTCTATTCATTAATTACCCATTATTGGTTTTCAAAACCGAATTGTACAAGATTCAGGGAAAAAATACAAATGACCCGCTTCTCTCTTATTCTTCGGCAAACTTAAATGTTACTTGTTCACTATATTTCGCCACTATCTATGTCTACGGGACATATAAACTGTCAACCAAGCACGCCAACGCGGCTACTCTCTGTTAATAACTTGAAAGCGGTAAAATTGTTTACTGAGTTCACTCACGTTAGCTAAACGTTGGATAAAAATCAATTACGAGACAGGTTCATTAAAGGCCTTAGAACACCTTGTCTTTCAAAACTTGTAGCCTTAGCCACTATAACATGGTACATAAAATAAATAACTTACAGTTTGAGTCCTGGGCACATGAATGTTCATTGAAGGATAGCACTTTGAAAGCGGAACTTAGAAAACAACCCACACAAGGCAAAGACAAATATCGTTAATCGCTTCGAAGGAAACACTCCTAATTAACCCAAAGATTTGCTGCTTTTAAATCTAGGTTTTCTGTCATTTAGTTTACTTGCTAATCTGCTCACATTACTGATGTAGCATTATTATAATCTTAACTTCACATAAAACATAGTTACGTTATTAGAACACGCAATCACCACCATAAACTAGCTTCAAAATTCAAAATTATTGTTTCTGCAACTCAAACAACAAGCCGCGACTGTTTTACTACAAGGCCCGAGCTCGAATCTATTACCACTTAATTAATTTCGGGGAGGTCAAATTCACCTGCTCCCGTGGTGGCTCGGCCCGAGGCCAAAACTCGACTCCTAAACCAGCATCTACCCCTTTGAAACAAACAAGCCCCCTCTCCATCTCTTCTACCGTACCTCATTAATTGCTTCCTAAAATAGGGATTTAAAACATTAGTTCATTAATTTCAAATATACCTACATAAAAACACAGTTTTACATTTTCAATGAGTGTGAACCGTTAGCTAGATAAGTACCAAATTATTTTTCATCTCTTCTCAATGTAATTTGTCAATGTGAGCTGTGATTTTTAAGAAAAGCGAACTTTCGAAAACATGTTAAATATTACTGAACTTATTTACTTACCCTTTGTTTTCGGACATATTGAACACTAACTAAACTATTATATAAAGTCGTCTTTGCGAACAGGACTTCAACAATCAATTTGTTAATGACGAAATCAGGACAAAATATGCTTATACTCTTTTGTTTTCAGACATATTGAACACTATTAACTATTAGGTATTATAATGCTATCTTTGCACACAAATTCGAGGCAAAATGGCGTGTGACTGACGATTTTCCTTTTCTTCTTGTTTATAGCCGTCTCGGTCTCGGATGCGTCCGTTACGTTCGGTCTGGAATGGCCAATAAATAGCATTTAGGCGTATCACGTGACTATAGATGAATGTTGGTTTAATAACATTTATAATTATAACCTATAAATGTAACTTTAATTTAACAACAATGTTAATGACAAGTGTTTTTAATATAATTTTATAAACATTACATAATAACATTATGGAGCTGTTATAGAATAATATTGCATTACGTTACTTTCCAGTAATATTATCAGAGTGTTTATGAACAATATGGCATATATGTTATATTTTAAACACGTAAATAATATTGATTTCTTGTAACATAGCTGTTTTAATAAATAAAATTATAATTACGTAAAAACAATATTACAAAAGAATATTGACAAAGTAACTTTAAAAAAATGTTTTTTAATATTTTAGTTATGTTTCATGTTTAGTGGGTGTCTAATTAAAAATTACATCCTCGCACGGAACATAACCGTCTCGGTGAATGGTTCTCTATCTACTCACAAACGGATGTCAGCGGGCGTCCCTCAAGGGGCCATACTCTCACCACTCCTCTATAACCTTTTTTCCTCTGACATTCCTTCTCATCCTACCACCAACCTACTCTTATACGCGGATGACACTGTGCTCCACGGGCAGTCGTTTTATGCACAGACTGCTGCCCAAAAAGTGCGATACCATCTGAACAAGCTCCTGGACTATTTTCAGAAATGGAAAATTAAAATTAATAAAGACAAGACAGAAACAATTACGTTCAACAGAAAATTTACAAACATTCGGACAATAACCAAACTCAAAATATATGACACAGTAATTGAGGAGCGGAACTCTGTCAAATATCTAGGGGTAACCTTGGATAAAAGACTGAGTTTCGCCCCTCACATTACCAAGACGATAAATAGGACATACGCGACACTGAGTAAACTATACCCTCTAATTAATAGACGAAGCAAACTTACAATAGATAACAAACTGACTCTATATAAGACAATTTTCCGTCCCCTGTTGACGTACGCCTGCGTGGCATGGAACGTCATCTCTGACACGCAGTGTCGGCGTCTGCAGGTGACGCAAAATAAATTACTACGACTTCTAAGTAACGCGGACCGCCACACGCCAATAGTTGAACTACATAGAGCTACGGATATGCCCTACATCAGGGAGTTCATAGACGATACGGCACAAAAATTTCTCGCCACTAAAATTCAACTATCGGCAATGACTAGTAACTTGACCGACGTACGAATCAACGACCCCAGACAAACCCACAAACTCTTACATCAGAGACTCCCTATATTTAGGGAAAGACGGTGACCTAACTGACACACGTACAACCCACAATACAGACAAAACACACAATCCCAACCCTCCTACCTTCCGAAATCCCCTCCCCCCCGCTGATATCTCGATCATCGTGGAGCACACGACACCTTTAGAACTCACAATTTTATCAATTGACATTATTTACAGTAGGGTTTTGTTTTGATTTCCCTACATATTTGAAAACAGGAACCAAGTGCTCATTGAAAATTTTTTTTCGTCTTAATTTATAAAATAAACCTAGGTTTAAAAAAGCAACAAAAAATACACTGATACCTTGAAGAATGTGTTATGACTGCTACAATTATAACAAATAAGGGATCAGAGAGAGAATAATATTTATTGGATAAAATATTCCAAAAGGCCAGCGACCGAAGTCTTTCAGCCTTAAGGGATCATTTCTCCAGCTTATTACCATCGGCACCTCGAGTCGTGTGCATATTTACATATGTAACGGGTCGGGTTATTATTTACTATTGTGAATACGAAATGAATGAAATGAAATAAATACCTATTTGATATGTTCAATCATAGCTAAAAAAATAAAGAATATTTTAATGGTAATGGTTCTGTTCATTTGAGTCGAGCAACTTGCCTGAGAGTATTTTATTTTTTGTTTATTTCATCTGTACAATGAATTCTTCTAGAAATATGAATGGTTTAAAAATGGCACTCGAATGTTTATCAGTCGTGATATATTGTTTAAATCTCAAATGTCAGAAACAATCGGTATGTTGTTAAAAATACATATAATAGAATTTAAACTACTTTTTAATGTTATATTTTTTATATCCGTCGGCGTCGGCTTGAAAAATAATGATGTTATGTGAAAAACAATGGGTGCTTTGTAATTTTTTAGTTCAACCGGCAGTGATATTTTAGTTACTGTTAGTCTAAAAGTAGCTTATTATTGTCTAATTTATTTATACCAAAAACGAAATTTTTAAATACAAAAATAACCAAAATATTGGGGGTACATTGACTCGTCGCCACCCGGTATACCTATCAGATCTAGCTAGAAGGTAACTTGGAAATTAACACCTATCTTGAACTTGCCATTACTGGGGGTTTGCTTATCGGAGCACTACATACATTAGGGTGGGCCGAAAAATTTTATTTTTTTGATTTGCCATACTGCGGAAAACTGGCCCCTCTGCCAGATAAGTAGAATAAAACAAAGAAATGAAAAATCGGTCAACATCTTCAGGTCGCAAAAACTCCACTATCGAAGAAAACTCCACGCTAATGTTCTGTACTACAAAATATTAATAAAAAAAACTTAATATTGCAAAGGCTGTAAATGCTCTCGGTAGATATTAGGTCAATGACACTAAGGAAATCTTACAAATGTGTGGACGATTTATTATTAGAAGATAGGAAGCAATAACATATAGTTATGTTGTCTTATATACAGCTATATTAATTAGATACATTGTATTAATTCTTTTATTCGCAATTATATTTGGAAAGAATGTGATCTGTCATGCCTAGCACTCTCCATGGATAAGTGTACGTTAGTATTGTCAATCATAGTTACACAACAGAACATTTTGCATATTCTAACAATTCGAACATGTTCTTGTTGGTAGTGGGCGCTGGGATTTGGCTGGCCTATCCTCAAATTACATGCCACAGTAAATAAGCTAGTTAATTAATAGTAAAATTCAATTATCCCTAAGGTTCAAGGAGAATAGCAGACATTTCCCATCTGAATCTTGTGCCTTTTAATTTATTATGTAACATATTTTATTCAATCCATTGTCAAGGTTATTTCAAAACTTATTCATATATTGTTATGTAATTAAATTAATAAAGCCATTTATTATTATTAAATCAGTGAAATTCAACTAATCTTTGTGTGTGTCTTTAGAATGTGTCAAACTGATTAACGGTAAACTGCTATGCAGCGGAAAACTTGGCCCTCGGACAGATAACTAAAATAAAACAAAGAACTAAATGTCCCTAGCTATTTAACGGCAAAAGGTACACTGAGGAAAAAATTTAATAATGACAAATAAAAATTTGATCGTAGCAAATAAAAAGTTGTGTACTATTTGGGACAAGAGAACACTTTAAATGTACTAGATAAAATGTAGTTGTTGATCCTGTTTAGTTGTCATAAATAAAACATACCAAGTGAAAGTAGTTTCCTATTGTAAATAATTTATTAGCGACAAAACATATACTTACTATGGTATTTAAATATAGTATATTTACAGCAAGTACATAATCTAAGTACTATTAGTAGTTTTACTAACTAAATTTTATAAATTATTTAAAGCTACATTTTCACTCGATCGCTAAAAATAAAAAGATTCGTTTTTTTTGTAGCATCCTGTAGAATAGTTTAAAAGTTTAATAAAATTATTATCTTAATCAATTTTGATCAAAGTTGGATAATTTTTTTAATTTTCGAAACATTCTGGTGGGTGCCCCCAAAAAAATCGGATCTTCAATTTATGGACTATCAGTATAAATTAATGTTAAACTCAATTTGAAAACATTATGCAGATACATTTTATTATGATGAGCAGTATAAATATTATTTATAGTTTTAATTTACATATCTATCAGGTGAAAATAAAGCCTCCAATGATTTAGCTGCTAAAACTACTATAACAAGTAAAGCTGCAAGTATGCTATAGACTTACCTAATGTAGTAAATGTATTTATAAGTAGTGCATGAACAGATTAGTCATTATGCGTATAATATGCATTTGATTTTTCTATTTGAAATGCTTCATGGTCACTATTTTGCATAGATTTTCCATTAGGGGAAAACTTTGTATACCTGAAAATGGTTAGGTAATCATGATGATTAAAACCATTTTACAGTTTAACAAAATTTATTAAAACGTTCTAAATAACAAAACACAAAAGTAAAAATGAATAAAGCACTTTTGCACCTTTACGTTCCGAACCACATTAACAAATGATGAATTCTCTTTTTCTGTATGACGAAATATGCAATCACGAGTCGATACCGAATGAAACTCGAAGATGCATGAATCAAATAATTTAAAAACCATTGGATTAAGAAAAATGCTGTTTTGTCACAAATAGTAGAGAAGTTCTTACCGATATATATTTTTAGAAAATTTGCTTTAATTGTGGTAGCCACATATTTAATTATTCCTAAGCACAGTTAATTGGAGCAATTATTATTAAACACATTTATTACCTGTTTATTACATGTAGAAGAGTACATTAATAGGAACAGGTATCTGTTTTTAGAAATGTCATTTTATTTATAAGAAATGTTACATCGACTTGTCCAAATTAAAAAAATATTTGTTGCAATTAAATTGTTTGCAAAAAAATGTACCTAGCCGGTTTTTCTCAGTGTACGCTGCAGTATGTTTCGAAATTGTCTTCAAACAACTGTTAGAAAGGAAGATTGTACTTAATGGTAGAAACAGTTGAGTAATACTGTGGTGTATGTGAAAGTTAACTAATTGATAATTTCAGAAATATATGTAAACCATTGTATCTCACATGAATATTGAAATAGTTACAAAACTGTCTCCCACTACTAAATTTGTTTCAAAACTGTGTCTAAAACTGCTACTTAGGACGTCCAAAGGATAAATAGATGTGTTTATTATATTATTTCTGAACGATTTCATTGATTCTCGAGCACCATAAAAAAATTTTAAGGTCTTTATGTGTCACCTGAAATTAACAATTCAGTGTTATTTCAAAGAACTTCTAGGCTTCTGCAGATATTTTGAGGGCATATTTATATATGGTCTGAAAATAACAAGCCACATTTGTACGATACCACTTGTAAAAGATTCTTATGCCTCAGCAAATGCGTTTTAAGGTTGCATTTATGTTTAGACTAATAAGCACAAAAGTCGTACTTGTACATTGTTACTTCTGAGAAATCTTGATACCTCAAAAATGTTTTGTATTGGTATTTACACTGCTAATAAGAACAAGAGTCTCATTTGTATGAAGCTACTTCTGAGAGATCTTCATGCCTCAGCAAATGTTCTTCGAGCTTAGTTATAGTCTGTTAAGAACACGAGTCACATTTGTCGTTTTACATTTGAAGGGGCCCCATGCTTCAACAAATGTGTTTCGAGGTTAGATTTTTAAGCCTGAAAAGAACAAATATCACATTAGCACATTGCTACTTCTAGGGGTCCTTATGCTTCAGCACATGAGTTTTGATGCCATTTTTATATTTAGTCTGATAAGAACAATAATCACATTTGTACATTGTTACTTCTGAGGGATCCTTATGTTTCAACAAATGAGTTTTGAGGTTACATTTACTTGTAGTCTGATAAGAACAAGAATAGCATTTGTACATTGCTACTTCTGAGGGATCCTTATGCTTCAGCAAATGTGTTTTAATGGCCCCTTTATATCTAGTCTGATAAGAACAAGAATCGCATTGGTACATTGCTACTTCTGAGGGATCCTTATGCCTCAGCAAATGTGCTTTGAGGTCATATTTATATTTCGTCTGATAAGAACAAGAATCACATTTGTACATTGCTATTTCTGAGGAATCCTTATGTTTCAGTAAATGTGTTTTGATGTCCTTTTTATATTTAGTCTGATAAGAACAAAACTCGCATTTGATCATTGCTACTTCTGAGGGATCTTTATGCTTCAGCATATGTATTTTAAGGGCCCCTTTATATCTAGTTTGATAAGAACAAGAATCACATTTGTGCATTGCTACTTCTGAGGGATCCTTATGCACCAGCAAATGTGTTTCGAGGCTAGATTTATATATTGACTGATAAGAACAAGAACTGCATTTGTACATTGCTACTTCTGAGGGATCCTGATGCTTCAGCAAATGTGTTCTGAGGGCATGTTTATATCTAGTCTGAAAAGAACAAGAGTCGCATTCGTGCAGTGTTACTCCTGAGGAATCCTTATGCCTCAGCAAATGAGGACTGAAGTGCAGGTCCATTTCTGAGACATTTTGAAAAGTCAGTTCTTGTTTAAGGGATGGTTTAAATAGATCCCCTCCAAGGTTCGGTGTTGCATGTTTCAGTTTCCCATGTAATTTGCTGCCTTCTGCTTCAAATCTGAAAATTACAAAACAGGATTAAAGGTGTATATTTACTGAACACAATATTTATTCCTATATAACAGCGAAGTCTATTTGAGGGTGGGAATAAAGTATGACCGAAGTTAGTGTAGACGCCATTGTGTTGGTAAACAAACCATGGACATCAAAGTGCATTTTTGCTAAATATAAGTGATTTATTACAATTATCCAGTGTGCATAATGGTAGAATGCTCAGCATAGCTCTATAAAAGTCGCAACGAAAAGAGAACCACGGGAGAAACATTCCACAGGTACCAAAACATGCAATTCTCACGTTATGGATCAAAATTAGTTGTAGATTTTTTACATAATTAGGTGTTTTCATTACTTGACCATCTAAATGGCTATGCAAAGCACCCTATGATTGGCGATGTCGTCAATTTCATGAGAATGTAAATATTGCATTAATTTAGTATAAACACGGCATTTTAAATGTTTTTCTACCTTTTCCGTGTGAGTAAATACCAAATGGCTAATATTTGTAAATAGTACTAAAATTTACTGCCGAGTACGCATTTATAATTACCAAATGTATGAAAAAAAGACGCACGTTTTTAACAGCAGAAGTTACAGGATCTAATGTAATAATGTAAGTACTTTTTTTATTGTTTGTGTTCATCTATTTGACGTCGCACAATGATTCATATATTATAAATATTGTATATTTTCTCAGTATAATATTATACATACAAGGTTGAATAATATAAATATAACCTATAAAAACTGTTCATAAAGTTGTAATATAAACAAAAAATGGTAGGGGGAAAATACATTCTATTTAAATAATGTTCCTATTTTGCACACTAACCAAGCAGGTGCCTTTAATAAAATATATATATTTATCATTATTCTAAACTTTTAAAACTAACAAATTTTGTTGAAATTAAAATATATGTAGGTAGATCACATCTATGTAGCAGCTTTAAGCCACTATACTTTACATTGTTTTGATACTGTCTCGGAACACTTTCCCAAGCACATTCTTGGATGTAAATTTCGCCTCTTGGGATAAAACATTTTATTTTTCAATATAAAACACAAAAGTTTTGCAAAGATGCGTTATAATACACGACGTTTATTTATCAACACTGGAACTGATGTCATTAGTTTACTGCTGATGTAACATAATGTTTTTGGCGTGCATGCAATCATAACAAAAATGGTCCAATATTTTCTGGTACACAATTGAAATTTTCGTTCATGTTTTCTTCGTTAAATGTAAATCGACGTGTCCGTAATGCCATTTTGCAATAGGTGTATAGTTATTGTCTAAGGTGTTATGTACAATAAATTATTTATGTAGGATATGAGTAAAATGAGATGTAGAAATTAATCATCGTATATAAACATTCCATGTTCGAGTAATTCAAAACTTCCCTCAATTAAATATTTAAGCTGGCCTTCTAAAAGTCGTTCACCTCTGATTGGACTGAAATCAGGGTTAACAAAAACATTTTTTTTTAAATCTGAGCCAGTGGACAAAACAGAAAAAACCACAAAAATTGTTAAAAAAACTGTGTTGGTTATGTCACTTATTATACGGATGCATATTTGAATAACGAAAAAAATGTCTATATGTATCCATGCTTAATTTTCTGTGATAACTTGCTAGATTCAATCTTTTTGTTTCAAATTTGGAATACACATAAAATAACATGATGATGACTTACTATTGAAATTGGGCTATGACTGTCATAAAGAATGATCGCCAAAATATTGAATGTCAAAACTGACCAGAATTTGTACATCAAAGCGCATATAGCAATACACATAATGCACTGCTGAAGCATTTAAATGCATTACAATGCATCAGTAAAACATTGCAATGCACCAGAATGCACCCACCAAGCATTGTAATGCATTACAATGTACCGTTCACATTTCACAATGCACTGATATGCATAGAGTCAGAAACAAGCTTGTATTATTTTTTTTTTGCATTTCAATATATCCAAATATTTCACTTAAGGGGGCAGTTTCATATTCTGAATGTTTTTACTTTATGCTAAATTATAAATCCTTGATGTGTTTAGACATTTTTAATAATATACCTACAAGTATAATTTATATTGCTAAAGCGATATTTTCATGAGCAAAAGAAAATGTTGAACTATAGCTATTTTTTTTTAAAGGAAACGGTGAACTTCGTTTTTTTTTAACATGAGAATCTGTTTTTAGCAATATTAATTATACATATTCCTAAGTTGAATATTTTAGGGTTTAATCAGATGAAGTATTTTCTTGTGTATTTAATATCGTAGAACATATTGTTGTTTTACACCTTTTAGGAAACACCCTGTATGAATCCGTGGGTTCTAAATAATTTCAACAAGAGATAAACCACTAACACTTTATTTAATAATTTACTGATTACAATACTTCAAAACAACCTTTACACTTTGTTTACTTTATATTTAACCTCACTTGTTCGCTGCCAAATTTCACTTGTATAAAACTTCACTTTAGTAAACTTCTTCCTCTGCGCTGGTAATCGCGCCTTATATACTCCGAAATGGCCTCTCTAGATCCATCCAGAAACAATCAAGAATCTTCTCACCATACTCTAGAAAAAGTCCATTTCTTTCTACAAGTTTCCAGTCACTCAATATTAGGCATAGGCGTATCAATTTCCAGTTCAAAGGGGGTGTAATTCATAACAATATCTAACTTTACAATCACATCGGATATCTATAACTCAACATAAGAATATGGCCATAAGGTATTATAGACGAGAGCAAGTCCTATTTCTAGAACCTAATTCTAGTGGGAGTAATAACAAGATGCAGAAAACCAAAGTGTCAATTTATTTTATGGAAATCCTAGGATGACGAAGCTACTCGAAGCTATTCATTCCTAAAGACTTAATCTTCAAAGTTTCTTGCCCATGACTTCCTAACCATCATATCGATTGTAATAAAATTTGGAAAATATAATCAATAAATCCGTATCTGTAGCTAAGAAATATGGCGCTCTCTGTATATTATGTATATACCAGAATAACAAAAAGCTCAAAAACATGCTTAGATAATATCATAATAACCTAGTGTCTCCTTTTCTAGACAAATAATCGATTCACCTATATCTGATCACTTTGCACAATATGCAACATTAAAATCGTTCAAAATTAAGGAGAAAATAAACTACATCTAAAAAGAGATTTTAGTGATAACAATGTAGACTTATTTTTCCAAGCTTTAAACTTTGAGACTTAGGAACAAGCCTTTGATGCAAAGGATGTGGATTCCAAATGGGAAATTTACTTTCCAACAAAAAAATTCTATAAAAAATCAAAAAATCAACCACGGTCTTCACAAGAAATAGAAAAATGTAAAGAAAAACTAAACCTATTTAGTATATTGTCAAAATATTCTGAAGAATGGAAAGCTGAATACAAGCGATAATTCACGAGCAAATCTACCTAATGGTGATCGAAAAAAACAAGCTGAGGAATTTAATTTACATTTTGCAAATTCTGCGCAAAACATCTTTCAAAATAATGTTAAGAATTATAACACACAAAATTAATTTCAATAGCAAATCAATTTATCTAGAACCCATAAATGAAGAATGGCACCTAATAGCAAAAAACTAAAAACAAAATAGTTGTGGACAAGACCTTGTCCCTCTTTTCCTATTAAAAATATCAAAGCAAGCTAAAGAACTCTATTATAATCCTGGGTTTATAAAAAGCAGAACTTTGAATTAATTGAAAACTATAGGCCGATAAGCCAGTTGTCGTCATTTTCAAAATTCTTTGAAAAAGTTTACTCTATACCAGACTAATAACTACCAGTTGCTTTATTCATTCCAGCATGGATTTCTCAAGGATGGACCAATCGATACTGCAATATTTGAATGTACAGAGACTATATTGACTGCCTTGGAAAACAGAGAACTTACTTGCTGTCTGTTTCTTGACCTCTCCAAAGCCTTTGACTTAAACCATAATATTTCATTAGACACATTGTTTAAGTATGGTGTTAGATTGGAATGATCTTGGCTAAAATCCTACCTTATGGACAGATCCCAAAAGGTGGTATTAAGAGATGGGTCCTTCTGAGGTCTATTCAAGTAGGGTGTAAACCAGCTTGGGCATTCCTCAGGGGAGTATTCTTGGACCACTATTTTTAGTTTTTGTAAACAATTTACCCAGTACACTTAGCAATTTACAAAACACAATTATTAGTTATGCCGATGATAACAATATTCTAATTAGAGCCAAAAGTATACCGTCAATAATTACCCTAAGCGACAAACAATTCTGTCAAATTGATATGTGGTATTCCAACAACAATCTTACTTTAAACACCGATAAAATGCAATGCATCTTCTTTAGAACAAGATAAACTTAAAAAATACCGAGATAAGTACAACCAACTGTACAAAACTCTTGGGTATTTATATCGATTCGTGTTTAAAATGGAATTACCATATTGAAGATACTTCTAAAAAATTATCATCTGCCTGCTATGCTCTGTGTGTCCTAACCAAATACATGGATTACAAAACACTTAAATTGGTTTACTATGGATATTTTTACTCTATACTAAAATTTGGTATACTTTTTTGGGGAAGGTCATCTGACATACAGCATATACTTAAAATCCAGAAAAAAGCCATACGTATAATGCTTAGAATGAACCCTACTGAAAGTTGCAGGGGAGTATTTCGCAACCTTGATCTGATAACGGTCATAGGTCTGTACATATTTGAATGCATACTCTTTCTAAAAAACCATCCTGAAATATTCAATATCAATTCGATAAGCCACAAATACAACGAGGAAAAATTAATTACAGTTACCCTACACATTCTTTAACTTTAACCGAAAAGGGGAGTTACTACTCATGTATTTATTTTTATAATCATCTTCCCGAATGAATAAAAAATATAGACAATATTAAAACCTCTAAATCAGAGCTTTTTAAATATATCCGTGATGCTGAGCCATACACTGTTAGTGAATTTCTTTTAGTTAACTAACGCTCATCAATTTTAGCTATTTGTGAACTCTATACTCGTCAACATGTTATATTAAATGTAAAATAAGCTAGTCCTGTAGCAGATACTTATATATGTTTAGTTTTATTTTAAAATAATTACTTTACTATACTTACCTATTATATTTTATATTTTATGTCAAGTAAGAAGTTTTTTGACTTGTTTCAAACTTAAACGAAAATTTGTTTTGAAATAAATTGATTTATCTATCTATGTATCTATCTATCTAAGAAGCCAGGGGTAGCTTTCTAATGATTTTTACTACTGAAGTTTCATGTAGATACAGTATTTATCTATCTATCTATCTGTAAACAGTGGTTTATAAAATTTAAAATAATGACTCTACCATCTTGCATAATTTAATATACATCAAAGATCATCTTGATGACTACTCTAGAAATTGTGACAACCACAGGTACCTCACTCGCAATAGAAATGATATACAGATACCACAGCAAAGATTAACATATACAAAAAGAAACAATTTCAGAATTGCACTCTTTAATTCTCTTCCGATATCACTAAAACATGCACTATCGACATTATTCAAGAAAAAACTGAAAATCCATCTCATAGCCAAGGCTTGTTATAGCATCAATGAATTTAATTATACAGATTTGTAATTATATTAAATTAATTACGTCTTGACTTGGTTAAATTTTTAATGTTATTTGTTATCTATGTTCAGTGTTTGTTATATACACCTTTTGTTATATACACCTTTCTGTAAATTTTTTGCAAATTATTTACTATTGTATTTATTGTATTATTTGACTTGTCAAAGCACCACGGTGCATTTTATGACCAATAAAATCTATCTATCTATCCAAGAAGCCAGGGGTAGCTTTCTAATGATTTTTACTACTCAAGTTTCATGTAGATATAGTTACATTTTTAAATTCCTTAAACGATTTCCAAAATAAGCACCATTGTTTGAAACAAATAAAACGATCAGTTCTTGAGGATTATTTGTTAAATTTGACGTTTTAATTTCATTTTCTCACGTTTCATGCAGTTTTTAGTTCAGGTTTATTCACTTTATTACACCTTACTGTGATTCTGTGCGAAACCGATTAAGGTTGACCTGCTATAAGATTAATACATTGGTACTCTGTATCTTGTCCATTTGTATATTTATATCATGTTTGTTATATAAAGTACCACAAATAAAATATTTATCATTTTAATCAATTTTAATTCTTCAAAAGTAAAAAGAAATTTACCTGTTGAAATTGTGTGTATCTGTTTTCATTTCAATCTCTTCAGCAGATAAAAATTTTTGGTCTTCTATTTCAGCTAGGTTTTCCTCGCCATGCCTAGGCTCGTTTTCTTCACAAAATATTTCTTCTATTTTGATGGAACCACATTTATTATTCTCCTCTTCACTGGTATATATATTAGGTGTGAATTGTCGTTCATCTCTAACTTTCTGATCATCAATCAATCCCAGAAAACTTTCATTTTTATTTTGAAAACCCTCATTAGCTGCTTTTCTATCTTCACAGAATTCTTCTTCTACTTTGATTATACCAACCAAGTTACCATCCAAATTGTTTAGCTCATTTTGATCTTTACTGCTTGAACATAAAGTTCCACGGTATTTCTTAATCTCTTGTTCTACAAGTAAACAGGTCGTCACGAACCGAAAACAGTCTTCGAGAGAACCACAGCAGGAGGGACAAATCACAGCTTTCTTGATGATACTTAAATCCTATCAACAAAAAAGAAATATTGAAAAAATCAAGTGTTGCTGACATTATTTTCAATAATTGGAAAAAAGTTTGTATGTTGATCCCTTATAATCACACCGTTTGCAGTACACTTACTTGACTATTGGTGTTTACAGTACTTACACGGTAGCAACTAGTGAGTACGCAATTCAACACACATGGTATACTATAACGGTCTCCGCGCATTCCAAAAGTGTGGTAGGCAGCGGCGGCTCGTCAGGGAAGGCAGGGGAGGCTGAGCCTCCCCTTGGAAGAACCACCATATCTTCAAAAGTAATATCTTAAGAAATTTCTATTAGGTATATCTCAATTTTCAACATTTTTTATTATTCATTAATTAATTTTCAGTTTATATATAACATTTTTGCATTTCCTTTCCACAAACATACCTATAACGTTACAGTCCGGATAGTCTTTGTATGCATATTTCCCGGTCGGCCGGTCTTTTACTGAATGAACACTGCGGTTCGCTGGAGGCTAATACGAAATAGCTTCCAACTTTACCGCATTTACTTATAACATGAATGACTTTGAATTTCTTTGCGCTGTGTAAAATAGCAACACTTGGAATAGCCAAGTATGAGGCTAGCCTCCAGATCTCAGTTCTTTATAGCGCATGTGCACAGGTCATTCAAGTCAGGTGATTCACAAAGAAAACGAACTGACGTCTGACAGTTGCGTTTAGCCGGTTATAAGAACAACTTGACATATAAATACATAAAACATTTGATAGGCGGGCTAGAAATAAGTGCTCTAGGTGAAAATATTCCCAACAACATGTCTTGTTGTCCAGACATGGTGGATTATTTGTTATTAAATGGATTTACTACTCTTATTTATGACGAAAAGGTAAGAATTAAAAGAAATGCCAGGCCTACACCAGCAATGCTTTCGTTAGTTTTTAAAAGTGGTAAACAAAACAGAGGGTTTTGTGATAACAATTATAAAAAAGTCGAGTGGTTAACGGCATCAACAGTTAGAAACAAATTATATTGTTGGAGATGTTTATTATTTACTAATGATCAATCCTCAATTTGGGGCAGGGCCGGGTTTAATAATTTGCAAAATTTGTCGCGAGGTTTAGAAAGGCACGAAAAATCCCAGGAGCACATTTCATCTTGCATTAAATTCGAAATGTTTGGTAAACAAAATATTGTAAATTTCTTGGATTCTGCACATAAGAGAGAAATAGAAAATGTTAACGAAAAGGTCCGTGAGAATAGGGAAATATTAAAGAGGTTAATAGATGCCGTTATATAGTTATTTTCACAAGAAAATTCTCGAGGACGTGACGAAAAACGAGAATTGTGCAATAAAGGAAATTTCAAAGAGCTCGTAGATTTTTTAAAAACTTATGACCCAAAATTAGAGAACTTTTTGAATAACGCCACTATTTTTTGAGACAATTCTGGTAAGCTTCTGTAGAATGATCATTTTCAGCACTTAAACGCATAAAAACATTTTTACTAGAAACAAAATGAGTCAAGACCGCCTTTCAAATGTATCTCTTATTTCAATAGAAAAACGTTTTTTGTCAGAATTGAGGAAACGAGATTCATTTTATGATGAAATAATCAACCATTTTGCTAGTTCCAAAAATCGCAGGTTACCACTCATTTATAAAAATATTCAGGCTTTAAAGCAGAGATTAATATAGGTAGTTGTTATTTTAGAAAAAATATTTGTTTGTGTTATTTATTTTTTAGGAAATATTTTTTATAATTCTCCATAATATAGAGTTCCGCGGTTATATTTTTTTTTATATAACTTCTTTCTCAAAACTATTTTAATTTCTATTAAAACTTATAATTTTACACGCCTGGCAGTGATAATGAATACAATTTTTTGTTTGTAGAAAAACACTTTAATTTTTTTACCAAAGTTATTTTTATTTTTATTAAAAGTTATATAATTTAATTATAAGTGGGATAGTAGGACTCCTTTAGATACCGATACTTGAGTCGTAGGAACGAGAATTTCATGAGAATGATTTTTTCATCTCATCATATTTTCTATTTCCTTTTCTTTCTATTCTTTTATTAGTTCTATTCTCTCAAGTCGTGAATCGGTATCCTGGCGAACAACCCACGGCAAAAAAATGTAACGCGCCGTTGTAATACCTCAGGGGTGGTGGGGAAATGTACAAATTGTAGTCATATTGCACATCAGTTGTCTTTCAGAATATCAAGCCTCCTCTGCAGACAATATCACGAGCCGCCACTGGTGGTAGGGGTTCTAGAATCTGAGAGGTAAATGACCTTGACACGCACGAATATTATTTATAAACAAGACATTATTTTATTTTATTAATTTGTCAGTAAATAAAAGAGTAATGAAACATATTCTTTATAGGATTTTGCAAACAGCAGAATTGTTGTAATTGCTAGCATAACCAGAATTCAGGTTATCGAAAGAATGCAAAAAGTGTAAATGAATAATTTGACAAATAGTTTTTATTTTAGTTCTCATATAATTTCTTTCTGCAGTTTGCAAAATCCTATAAAGAATATGTTTCCTTACAAGTATAAGCAAACAAAAAAAATAATTAACTTTTAATCATGTATAGAATATATAGGCTCCATTACTAGCTAGGTAACACATAGGCGAAAATCTATTTTTTTTTTCATTCCGTCAATGTCAAACAATGTCAAAAAAGTTGGTAATTGTCAGTGTGTGTTGGCTGGTTGGTAATTTTTGCATGGAACATCGTATGAGTGACTTTGTGCCTTTCTGCTGAACTCAGAATAAGGACAAAAAACGTTTCAAAGGCTAAGCATTTCCCGAAAACAAAATGATGATTTCATGAAAACGTAATTCATTTGAATGAAAAATTTTCCAAAAGATGAGGTATGTAAATAAATTCATTTTAGGCTTTTGTTCTGAATCTTCGTAGCCGTAGGGGGTTATGTGGATACTGGTTTATTCTGAATAGTCGTAGGGGACTGTATAGAAACTAGTGTTAGAATGAGAATTGTTCAATAAGAAAGACAAATTGATTTTAGGATTTTAATTGCTAGCATAACAAGAATTCAGGTTATCGAAAGAATGCACAAAGTGTAAATCAATAATTTTACAAATAGTTCTTATTTTAGTTCTCATAGATAGTTATTTCCTGCTGTTTGCAAAATCCTATAAAGAATGTTTCATTACAAGTATAAGCAAAAAAAAAAATTCACTTTTAAATAAAAGAGTAATATGAACGGTTTTAAAATCAGGAGATTCAAAGCTGTATGTCTGCACACACTTCCAGATTTATAATTCCCTCAAAAAGTGGACATTTGGGCTGATATCTTTAATAATCAAATTATTGGCATTTATTTCTTTGAGGACAAACTTAATGGCGATGGTTATCTAGATCTATTGACAAACTATTTAGTGGCTACATTAAAACTCTCAGCAAACATTTAAGTATTATTTGACGTCAAGACTACCTAAATTATGTATAATAAATTCAGTCTCAAAATTAGAACGAACCATATTTTGGTCAAATTTACATTGATACTACGTGGAACTGACATAAGTGGAGAATAAGACGACATTGAAATTAAGTTAAATCAACTAAAACAGGTAGAATTACATATAAATCTTACTTGCACAGTACATTTGGTTACTAATACGTGTTTAGGTAAATTTTTCTTGAATTCAAAGTCAATTTGACTAGTTTTAGGTAGAATCTACATACTTACATGAAACTAGAAATGACACCAGGTGGAAGAAATAAGATTTTTATACTTATTTGGTATTTTTCTCTAAAAGTAGACAACATGTGGTTGTCAGTCACTTACAAAACTGAAGAGGCACCTAGCTCAAAATAACGATACAAAATGAATGTCGGTAACTAAAATAAATACAATTTATGAGGAAAGTATTTGCAGGTCTCGCTTACTGAAATCAATGCGCAGAAAATTTTTATGTGAATAATAGCAGCTGTACTCCATAAAATACTAATGCGCTTCAAAAATATTCATCTATAATAAAATTTCTGTTGGCAAATAAAAAAAATTATTGTAATAGTTTGAGCCGAAAGCATACTATACTTGTTAAATATGAGTTTAGAGGTATAATTATGTATTTTGTAAAATTTTTCGTCAGTTTGTTTCCATATACACTCATTTTACAAACTACAATTTGGAATCACACTTTAACTGCGCTGAGGAAATATGGCGCCTTGTGTTAGTTAGATCTAGTTAAAATTAATACGATAATCTACGTATTTTATAGGTGGAAATTATCACAGGTCAAGTTACACTAAAATTTGCAACATTTTGGTTAACTTTACCTATTGAAAGTATTATTAACTCTGATATTATATCAAATAATTACTTGTAGGTAAATATAACCTATTTATATTACCTAATTTTGAATATACCTATTGGTAAATTCTGCTTATTATGTGTAAATTTTAACTCAACTAGTGTGTTGTGTTGACGAGTGAGTTAACCGAAAGTGTCATAATGGAGCTATATGAAATTGCCTTGGTATTCGGCAGCGCCCGAAAGTTCTGAAGGCTCGGCTGGCATTCGGCAACGCCTTTTTATTGAAATCCTATAAACAATTATTTCTACATACTAGGGTGCAAATATAGTCGAGATGTTTTCCTTTACAAAGATGGGAAGTCTGGATGCGGCTGTAGTGATGTCTTAGGCGGCGGTTTTTTACTTTTGGTACACTTCATTTGTATATTGGCACCATGAATTATCTAACCATGCTACGTTCATGAACTCTTTTAATGGCTGAAATAATTTTTAGATAATAACTATACGGCCAAGTAACACCCTAATTGGGCAAATATCCCAAATAATATTAATTTTACAAATAGGTTAGACGGGGGTAAGTTTCTGAATTACTATTTTATAGTCAAGTTTACTTTGAGGTCGATTTGCCAGGTTACTGCGACAAAGAGGTTTAAAAGGTATTTTTTCAGAATAACTTTAAGGTGAGTTTAACGGTAATTGACTAATTACTAATGAGTAATGGGTCAAATCAGGCAGATAATCTAGGTAGAATTTATTGTTGTTGTCTACTTAATATTACTTCAAGAATAGTAATAAAAGTGACCAAATAGGTTGATATTTAGGTATATATTACGTAGGATTTCCAACAAAATCTACCTAGAAAGGTATTCAACTATTAGAAATATTGTTAGTGGCAAAAAAGATAAATACTACCTAATTATATTATCTATTTCGACCAAATTGAAAATTTATCCTTGAGGTCAATTTTGCTAGATTTCTTTGATAGTTGATTAACTGGTAGTATTTACGTAAACAAATCCAAATTAAGTCTACAATTGGCCAATTCTTATCGGAAGTCTATTTTTCCAGTCAATTTTACGTCATAATTACTTTACTAAGTAAATTTGACAAGTCTAATTGGATCTAATGTTGATAAAAATGTTTGCTGGGTAGTGAGAATGCAACTCAACACACACAGTATACAATAACGGTCTCTGCACATTCTAAAAGTGGTAGGGGTTCTAGAATCTAAAAGGTAAATGACCTTGACTCTCACCAATGTTATTTTATTTTATTAATTTGTCAGTAAATAAAAGAGTATATATAAACAGTTTTAAAATCAGCAGATTCAAAATTTTATGTCTGCATACACTTCCAGATTCACAATTTCTTCAAAAAGTGGACATTTGGGCTGGTATCTTTAATAATCAAATTATTTCTCTGAGAGTCACTTAACGGCGACGTTTACCTAGATTTATTGACAAACTATATACTGACTACATTAAAACTACTTTTTCCTGATGCTAATTATCCAAATGAAATTGGCAAATTGTATTTGGTACAACGAGATGGAACTCCACGGCAATATTCACATACAACGACAAATTAGTTTCCCTAACAGATAGATTGGAAGACATGGAACTATTGAATGGTCACCTCGGTTTCCCGATTTGACTCCATCTGATTACTTTTTATGGCCTGTTTAAAATCAAAAGAGCTTGTCAAGAGGCGACTAGCAGTCATTTTGAATGTTTTATTTAATTATAAAATACATTAGTAATACATTCAAATAAATTTGAAATACATTCTTAATATATCTGCGATTCTGTACTTCATTTTATGTAGAGTTGGTATAATTTTATAATAAAAACTTTAAAACTAACAACAGATGAGTTTAAACCTTTCTTCAAAGTCAATCATTTAGGAAATAACACCTCAACTGAGTTTACAAAACATTAACAAAATTTTACATTTTCAAAAATTAATTTTCTCGCAATTGATGCATCAAATTTTAAAAACCTTATACTGGTGAATAGGGAATCAGAATTTCCTTTGAGCAAGGTGTCGCACGACTCCTTCTTTAATTTAAAATATTTCAGATGGGGATGAACGCAGGAGGTACTATTTTTATGCTAAAAAATGGAAATTAAAATTCGACCCATTTTTTTCTACGCTTAAAATGAATTTATTTCATACATATGGGCCACACTCTATAATACATATTATTCCCATTAATACTATTTATTGACAATTTATGATGTTTGACCAGACATGAAATTAGTTTCAACTCAAATTAACTAATGTGAAATTAATTACACAATGACTCAATCATCGTGAAATTAATCCCAACTAGAATGCCTTGCATAATATATTGATACCTACCAACTCTGGAAGATACTGTTCTATCATTTTCCATAACATAACATCTTTCTCTTCAACATCGAGAGGTACAACAGCACAATTTTTTATCAAATCCATACACAATCCACATACAGCCTCATCCTCTGTCATATTCGTACTAGTTATATTTTTGCTCAGGTAAACATCTCTTAGATCCAATTCGATGTTGTCCTTATTGATAAATGAAACGATATAGTTGTGTGTACGCAAGCATTTAATTTTAAAATCAAAACATTTGATAACCATTTCTGCACAGATTTTACACATCACGGGTTCTTGTATTGCAGTGAAATCCTAGAACAAAATTCGGAGACAGTGTCACACAAACAAAATGTATAATAAGATAGCAGATTTAAACAAATTAATTCGTACATAACCTAAGTATGCATACTTTTGACACTTACTATTTTCGGTAGAAGTATTTTCGTATTTTCGTCTATAGCTTCAAAGTTCTCACATTTTTCTAGACAAAGCCTGCATATTTTCTTTAGAGCTGACATTATCTACTACCAAAATGTCAAAGCCAAAATATCACAGATAGAGAATAAACAACACAGAACGCACAAATCACTGAAATCACCCAACCAAAGATTAGTTAATTCTCTAATCTTTGTCCCAACCACTGAACTGTACCATATAAATGGAATGCCAATGTCTATTCCTATTTGTATGTAAAATTGAATCTCGCGCAAGTATGGCGACGGGAGGTCTCGGCGCAATCGCATTGTGTAACACGCCAGGGCCGGCTCTATTTCTATTGCACGTGTTTTCAATATGTCTTTTTTTCAGAAATCATCAAAAATGCGCGTGTATAGATTGACATTTCTTATATAGTTAACCTTTGTCTTAATTTTTATTAAAAAACAAGAAAAGTTGACATTCCCAAAACATAATTATTTAATTCTTTCTAGTAAACGTTCTTGATAATGCACGATCATATTGGTGAGAGTTATGAATATAGAGTCCGCCAAAAAATGAAGTCATATTTTCTACCTCAGAGATCGAAATATAATTTAGAATAGAATAGAATAAAATTGTATTGTGTTACAAAATTACACAAAAGATATGAGGGTTCAACATGCTTAGGTGATTTTCAACCCTACCCGCATGTAATAAAAGATTACAAAAAAGCTATTATGATGATAAATATGTTTTTCTAATTATTATTATGAAATAATAAGTAATTAATTGTAACATACATAATAATATACAAAATAATTATTAATATATGATGATAATATAAATACAAAATACACATCATATAAGTACAAAAAATAAGATTGGGTAATGAAAATAATACTAATAATGCAATAAGAATTACTGGGAGTTAAGGTCACTTATAAGTATAAACACAAAGCAACAAGGACACAGTATAGGTATAATTGCATATATTAAACATAACCTCTTGTTTATTTATAAGCGTCTAGAGAGACCGAAATGCGAAAGCTTCGACACGCCCAACCGTGATATCATTATAGTTTGACTATTTTTTTCTTTGCTCTAGCGTTTGCTTCCAGCGAGATGGTTAGCGCATAGGTTACGCTTTAACTTCATGAAGGGTCCCGGGTTCTAGTTCATACGTCCGCAGATTTTTTTTTTAATTCTGTAACGATTAATATATTTTTTACAAATTCTTTTCTGATTTCTTTAGGTTTTCCTTATTTTTATATAATAATTTCATTCTTTCGTGTGATTTCTTTAGGTTAGGTTAGTAGGTTTTTATTTCGATATCTGATTGTTAATAATTATTAGCGCCGCAGGCAATATTAGCGCCGGAGACAAAATAACAGGAAATAATTCAATTTCTCTATACTTGCACGAATTTATTTTACACATTTACAAGGTAATGCGCATACTCGAAGCTTTCGCATTTCGGCCGCTCTAGACGCTTGTCTCTTATTTTGTTTTGAAATTGAAATTAGAATATAGATCAAGTCAATATCAGTAATGCAAATAATGTTGGATTGTTTAAAATTATTTAGGTAGATTCACAAATTGCAATGAACTTTAAAATTTGCAACGGAAATTATGGAAAATATATAGGTGAGGTTAGAGAATTTTGTATCCTAAATTTCCACTGAATTCTATATATTTATCATGTAGAGTTAAGTAGATATCTCGGAAAGTATAGCCTATCGAAAAATTTTCATGCAAAATTACCCACGTTAAAAGAAAAGATCCCAAAACTCGGAGTTGTCGCCGATATTTAGATAGTAGTATATTTTATAGAATAGGCAAGAACAAGGTACTTACTTAAAATATAACAAACCTTTGGCCCGATTCTTGCAAAACAGTATCTACAATACAATTCCGGACCATATTGTTTGATTAACTTATCACGAACTGTAAATACCTGCTAAATAAAAGAATCGATAAAAACGAGAGAATTGTTTGACGACGGCTCTGAAATTCTGCACTAATCCAAGACCTCCCGCTACGGGAGACAAATCAAAGAATAATGGCGTCGGCGCATAATGTCTTCAAGAAGCATTCTGACTCAAGCACCAACATACTTTTAACATTAGATTTCCACTGCGGCGACGCATATGCCGCCGACCTTCAATCGCATGTAGGCCGTATTTTGTTCACGCGCATATATCTGTATTGGTCTTCCATTTATTATGTAGAGTTCAGTGGTCCCAACTACGAATTCGGTGCACTCCGACGTTGCCACACTATATTTCCTTCATTATTGAGAGTTATAACTGTAATATATTTACAAACAAATAAACTAAAACGTGATGTTTAAGAATTTCCTTACTTTAGGATTGAGAAAATGCAAACCGTTAATATCACAAACAATTTGCGGCAATAATTGATTTTTGATACTCTTGTAAAATAAGGAAAAAAGTTGGTTGTTGCAACCTTGCGTAGGGAACATGTACCTAACCTCCAAAGTGTTTATAAATGCGTTTGTTGTTGTTTAATCCAGTTTAATGTTTAATCACAGGTTTGAGACAAATTTCAAATATGGGACGGTATTGCATTATTTGTAAAAGTAATTCTTCCAAAAAGGACCTATCCTTTTTTAAGTAAGTACTACCTAGAAAGCAAGGAGTATATTATATTTATTACCTATATAACATTGTAGATTTCCTAAAGACAAGCTTCTTAAAACACAATGGATTAATTTCTTTGGACTTAAGGAACATGAGGTTTTTGTTTCCAATAAAATTTGTTCAGACCACTTCATCCAGGATGATTTTATTGACAATAGGGCTGGTGGAGGCCATCGGAAACTTAAAAGTGGATGCATACCATCAATTAAGAAAAAAAATAAAATGCTAACATTGACCGCAGAAGCGCCATTTTCCGAGATAAATTTTAATGGTACGAACGTATCTACCGTTGAAATTTCCAGACGTAATACTAATATTAGCATGGTCTCAGAAATGGACGTTTCAGTTACTACAGCTTCTCAAACAAGTAGAAGTGACAACGATGTATCCCAAAATAAGGAAGATACTTTTCCAGCTATATTGAACGAGCCTGTGTTAAATTCTTGTCTTGTTAGTAAAAGCCAAAATAAAAATAGTGCCCCTCTAACATTATATGATCATATGGAAGGTTCTGGAAATCATGATATGAAAACTCTTCAAAGAGTTCAGGTTGAACATGTTCTCGATGATCATAGCTATAGTTATTGTAAGCAATGTACCTATTATCTGTTATATCTTTAGACTAATATTGAAATGTTAAATCTAAATTAATAATTTCATAGGTGCAACTCCAAAGAGATTATTTACTACACCAAGGTATGTCGGTGACCTTGGTTCGCCTGATGTTAAAACCCCAAGACGAGCAAAAAAATCTTTGGATTTCGCAAAAAACATAATAGAAAAACAAAGAAAGAAAATAAAATCTTTACAGGACCAGAACAGGAGACTCTTAAAAAGAACTAAGTCAATGGCATATATCCTTAAACAGTTAAAAAAGAAGAATTTAATAACCGAAGAAGCTGCAGATAATTTAATGGTATTGAAGCATTAAAATTAAACAAATTTCCCACGTTTTCCAGACTTCAATGCCTGACGCCATACAGGAGATAATAAAACAAAATTTGGCAAACCGAAAAGAAAAATTTTCTCCAGAACTACGAACTTTTGCTCTTACTCTCCAATTTTATTCTGGTAAAGCATATAATTGTCAGAAGAAAATTCAGAAACATTCTTCCTGCTCCATCGACCATAAGGCAATGGTACTCTGTGATAAATAGACGTCCGGGGTTTACTAAGGAAGCATTTCGGGCCATAGCCCATCGCACAAAAATTTCACCATGTATTATAAATATAGTTTTTGACGACATGTCTATACGTCAACAAATTTTATATGACAAACATCAAAGTCGTTGGCTATGTCGATTTTGGAATTGAAGGTACTGACAGGGAACGAGATGATTTGCAACAAGCAAAAAATGCATGTGTTTTTTTGGCGGTCGCTTTAAATGGCCAGTGGAAAATTCCTTTGGGATACTTTTTCATAAGCGGATTATCAGGTAGTGAAAGAGCCAGTCTTCTAACAAAATGTCTCCAGCTTCTACATGATGCGGGAGCTATAACATGTTCCATCACTTTTGATTGGAACATATATAAATAGTAGTATGTGCAGTTATCTTGGAGCACATTAGGAATATGATAAATATTTCAAACCTAATTTTATCAATCCAGCCACCAATGAAATAATATTTGTTATTTTTGACTCATGTCGCATGATCAAACTAATTAGAAATACCTTAGCTGATAAGAAAATATTATATACCACTGACGGTAGAGTCATAAGCTGGCAACTTATTGAGAAATTGTTTTATTTACAAGAGAATGAAGGGGTGCATGCAGCCACTAAATTAAACAAGAAACATATTCACTATCATGATAATAAAATGAATGTAAGGTTAGCAATGCGAGTGTGTCAAATGCACTGAAGTTTGTCAGTGAACTTGAGATTCCTGGGTTTGAGGATGTTGAGGGAACAGCACAGTTTTGCCAAATGTTTAATGACGTTTTTGATATTTTAAACTGCTGCAGTTGGTTTCCGAAGAAAAATTAACTAAACGTACCTCTTACCGATACATCTTACCACACATTGAAAAACCAGGCAGAACATTTTGAATATTATATAAAGGGCCTTACAGACAGTAATGATAAACTATTGATAGAGGGTGGCAGGAAAACAGGATTTTTAGGCCTAATTATTTGCCTGAAGAATATGTTTTCAATTTATGATTCTAATAAAATCCATGGTTTAAAATACCTTCTTACGTATAAGTTACTTCAAGACCATATAGAGACTTTTTTAGTGCGATGAGAAGCCGTGGTGGGTTTAATAGTAATCCAAATGCAAAACAGTTTGAGGCTGCATACAAGAGGCTAGTTGTACGGAATGAAGTTTCAGGCTCTGAAAATGGAAATTGTCTTATTGGAGATATCTAAATCTTGCAAGTCTCTTCTGTAAATCATAAGACGGCAGAACAGGAACCTCTTCTATGTGACGAAGGTTTGCCTCATCTTTTTGATCATGATTATGTCAGCACATGGTGGCAACTATCCACTTAGAGGTATTTCAGAATCTCATGAACCGCGAAATGCGCAAAAGGCAAAGTTTGTTCTGGGTTTACAAGTGTATTTTGAAAACACTGACAGCTACCTTGCTGTATAAGTAAACAACAGCTCGAGATAAATTGTAAACAATAAATCTAATATTTTTTAAGAAGTGCAACTGAGTCCACGAGAGGGATTTTGTCTCTGCGCATATGAAGGTCACAGCTCATGAGATTTTGAAACACCTCTACCTCTACGAATCAGGTACACGAAATGGCTATTGCTATATTTGGGGAGAGTCCGATGGCAATCGAGGGTGTAATGAGACCTGTACAGTGCTAGTCAAGTTCTTAACAAACACAGACAAAAAAGGTTTACACAGTTTACAGCATGTAAGTTTATATTGTGACAGCTGTTCAGGCCAAAATCGAAACCATGCGATGTTGGCTATGTTAAAAAAACAGGAAGTAGCATTAAATATTAAAACATTAAAAATTGTATTTTTACTTTCCGGGCATACCTACATGCCTGTCGATTCTCTCCACGTGATTATCGAAAGGGCCACTAAAAATAAGATCATTTGGGCACCATCAGAATGGAACACCATTCTTACTAATGCAAGAATCGACCTAAAGCCATTAGAAGTCATAAGGATAATTTTCAGATTTCAAAAACTGGAAAAAGTATAGTCAAGAATGTCTGCCTAAAATGACAATAACTGTGGACGGTGACATTTTGAAGATTAGTAAAGTTCGGCAAGCATATTTTGAAAAAGGCAAATCCAAATTCAAAGTAAATTATAACTATGACAACAGTACCGGATTGTATGTTATTCCAGCAAAGTTAAAGGGTAAGACTGTATCTCATTCTTATGAATATCTTTAATTTATTTTAATTTTAGTTCGAAGATTAAATTGTTTTGATGTATTATCACAACCTATGCAATCATATGTTGCCAATATCATCCCTGAAGAAGGCGAATTTAGAGGACTTGTGTAAGACTAATGTAATACATATTAAATATCATGAAGAATGTTTAAATCTGAACAGAAAAGCTACTATCAGAGATGTATTACCAGAAACCGATGAAGAAGATGAATCTGAGAATGATACAAAGTAATTAAAATATTATTAATTAGTAGTAGGTAGTAGTAATAATGTAGTAACTGTAAATTTATGTTTTTTTCTTAATAAAAATATCAATATTTGAGGCATTAGAAGTTTATTTTGTTTCTCTAGCAGATTTTCTTTAATTTATAAACTGTAATTATTTCAGTTAGAAATTATCAAGAACATGAACATGAATCTCATTAATATTATGGTTGAGAGCCATTACAACTTAATAAATTAAAAATATAATGTTTTTAACAGGAACAAAAGTCTTTAATGGCTTGGCCACACTAATGCAAGAACCGGCAAACTATCGTAAGTTTGCAACTTACGTTATTTTCTGTGTAATATTCAATAAACATATAAAGTATCGTAAGATACTGAATAGGATGCAAATCTTATTTTTGGGTGAAAAGCATTAAGATTTTTGAATTCAGCGTCCCAATAAAAAAAAGTAACCCCCAGACAGACCTATTCTTTAAGACTCATCTAAAAACAAATTATATCACTTCCTGTAAATTGTAGGTTATGTTTCTTGTGATACTTTGGCAAGCAGCCATTGATATACTTATAATGTTTTACTTTTCTCTCTACTATGTACTTTGACAAAGCTGATTCATAACTGTTTTTGTGGCAACAAAGTGAATAAAGAATCCGAATTGAATTTTAATTTAACAAAAATTGCAAAAAAAAACAATTTTGAACATTCGTCTGTATAAACAAAGGTTTCCATGATTCAGATTCAGAGATGGGCGCATGACGTGACTTTCACCATGTTACGGCGTGAGCGTGTAACATTAAGATACCAAATCACGGAAGATTTCATGAGCGTGCATGAGTCAAAAGATTACTATAGGTCACAGGTTATTTCTGAAGATCGACAGATCTGCTTATTATGACTTCTAAAACTACACTTAAATTTTGTTGCATCTGTACATTGTTAATTTTGAAATGGGGGACATGACTTCAAATTCTCCATTCTTTTGCTACATAAGAACAGCTTTCACATCTGTATACTGTTATTATTGAAAGTTCTTAATCAGTCAACATACGTAATTTTAGATCTCCCTTGCAATTTGTTACATAGAAGCAGCTTTCACATCTGTATACTATTTTTTTAAACTTTTTCGATGAGTCAACATATGTGTTTTTAAATTCCCCTTTTGTTTTGCTACATACGAACAGTTTCCGCATCTGTATACTGGGACCTCTGAAAGGTCTCGATGGGTTAACATGTGTCTTTTTAGAGATCTTTGATGTTTAGTTACAAACGGACAGCTTTCACATGTGTATACTGTTACTTCTGAAAGTTCTCGGTGGGTTAACATGTGCGATTTTAAATTCCCCTCTCGATTTGTTACATACAGACAGCGTTTGCATTTGTATACTGTTATTTTTGAAACATCTCGATGAGCCAACATGTGTAATTTTAAATTGCTCTTTCGTTTTGCTACATATGAACATCTTTTGCATCTGTATACTGCGACTTCTGAAACTTCTCGATGGGTCAACATGTGTGATTTTAAATTTTCTTTGTCTTTTGCTACATATGAACAGCTCTTGCATCTATATACTGTAACTTCTCGATGGGTCAACAAGTGTGATTTTAGATTTCCCTCGTCTCTTGCTATATATGAACAGCTTTTGCATCTGTATATTGTGACGTCTGAATCTTCTCGATGGGTCAACATGTGAGAATTCAAATTCTCTTCTTGCATTGTTATAAAAAAACAGACTTCACACATGTGGAATTTTACTTCTGAAACTTGTCGGTGGATCAACATGTGTGAAGATAAATCCTCTGTTTGTCTTGCTACATATGAACAATTCTCACATCTGTATATTTTGACTTCTGGAACTTCTTGATGGGTCAACATATGTGATTTTAAATCCCCCTCTCGATTTGCTAAATATGAACAGCATTCACATTTGTATACTGTGAGTTCTGAATATTCTTGATGCATCAACACGTGTCTTTTCAGAGATCTTTTATGCTTTGTTAGAAATGGACAGCTTTCACAAGTGTATATTGTTACTTCTGAAAGTTTTCGATGGGTCAACATGTGTGTTTTCAAATTCGTCTTTCTTATTGCCACATACGAACAGTTTTGGCATTTGTAACCTGTGACTTCTGAAAGTACTCGGTGTGTCAACATGTGTCTTTTCAGAGATCTTTTATGTTTTGTTACAAAGGGGCATCTTTCACATGTGAATACTGTTACTTCTGAAAGTTTTCGATGGGTCAACATATGTGTTTTCAAATTCGTCTTTCGTTTAGCTACATATGAACAGCTTTTGCATCTGTATAATATTCCTTCTGAAACATCTTGATGGGTCAACATGTGTGATTTTAAATCCCACTTTCGTTTCGCCACATATGAACAGCTCTTACATCGGTATACTGTGGCTGCTATTATTTCTGAGACTTCTCGATGAGTCAACAAGTGTTTTTTTAGAGATCTTTTATGTTTTGTTGCAAACGGACTGTTTTCACGTGTGTATACTGTTACTTCCGAAAGTTCTCCATGGATCAACATGTGTGTTTTTAGAAATCTTTTATGTGTAGTTACGAATGAGCAGCTTTTACATGTGTATAATGTTCCTTCTGAAAGATCTCGATGGGTCAACATGTGTGTTTTTAAAGATGCTCTACGTTTTGCTACGAATGGACAGCTCTGACAATTATACACTGTGTTTAACTCAGCTAAATTCTCTGAATTCTTCATTTCTCCTTCGAATAGGGCTTGATCAGGCCCCCAGCACTTATTAGGATCATATATATTTATATTTTCCATAATCGATTTTGATGAGGTAGAAGCATCTCTAAAACGGAAAAAAAAAAATCGGTAAAGTTATTTACACAGAACTTCCCTCGTTATTTGTGCATGAGTCACTCAAAAAAATTATTAATTATGAAATGACATTGGGAATAATAATCGGAATATAATTATTGGTATTATTACAAAGAAAACCTGATAACTTTTGGTCAAAAAAATATACAGAGTGTTCATCCAACAGCAAAAGTTCAATATACTAAATAACAGGTGCCAAATATGGAAGGCTTGAGCAAATACCTTTATAAATGTCCACCATGACTCAATTATTTCTTGGGATGCCATTATTCAATAAAAGTATATAATAGGATATGCCAAATATTATTGCCATATCTCACATTTTCAATCCCACATTCACGTAATGGAGTGGAAGTATAGTGGTGATTAAAATATAGAACAAATTTTCAAAAATGTTTTCTGTCTATTCTAGTGTTAAATTTTTTTCCAAATTGTTGAAAATATGTTGCAATTTTTTTTTTCCGAAATAGGTTTAGAATGTTATGAAACGTGGAAATTTTAAATTTGAGCAAAAAAATATTTCGTCTATTCTATAATGGTGATAAATAGATTACTAAAACATGTTTCCATTTTTTTTAATTTTTCTAAAACATTTTTAAATTTGTTTTAATAAATTTGGAATGCCATGGAAACGTGGAAATTTTAAATCGGAAAAAAAAATCCATCTATTTGTGGTAAATTTTTTTCAAAAATTTTTAAAATTTTTTTTATTTTTCTTTAAATAGATTTAAAACGCTATGAAATGTGGAAATTTTAAATTTTGAGAAAAAAAATTCATCTATTTTGGTGGTAAAAATTTTTTCAAAAATGGTAAAAAATTTTCAATTTTTTTTTTCTTTTAAATAGGTTTAGAATGCCATGAAACGTGGAAATTTTAAATTTGAACAAAAAAAATTTTTTTTTTTAGTGGTAAATTTTTTTTCAAAAATGATTGTAAAAAATTTTCAAAAAATTTTTTTTTCTGAAATAGGTTTAGCGCGTCATGAAACGTGGAAATTTAAAATTTGAGCAAAACAAAATTTTTTTCACTATTTATTCCGTTTAGACGGTCCACCCTGTATATTTTTCAGCGAAAATCTACCAGTTCTTTTCTTCGCTGACAGTAGGGTTAACTACCTACCAAATTTGACTGCTCTCCGTCAAGTAGTTTTTTAGTTAATGCACCAACAGACAGACAGACTGACGGAATTGAAAAACCTATATTTTCGGAATCTACGTGTTCTGAAACGTCAGAATCCGAAAAAATCTCGGAGGGTGATTTTTTCTCGAATACAATACTTCCCTTCGGTATGCGAGGGAAGTAATATATCTATTAATCAAAACCTACACCTGGTTTTATGGCAGACAAAAACTATGATTTAATAGCCCTATCGTATTAGTATACATGGTTAACTCCACAATTTAACACACACCCTGCACACACTTATGTAAAATGCTTTCACGGGGACAAGTAAAATCTCAAATTGTAGCTTCCAAGTGAGTGGGCAGCATAATTTGGGTTCTAGCTATCAGGTAAACTGCCAACTTTGTATGTTTTTGTCTCAATCAATAGAGATAAATTAAGATATGAGATGTGGCTGGGTGTATTTCATTTTAAATAAAATGTTTAAAAATAAACTTTCTGAAAATAAATTTGCCTTATTTAAAATGTTATTTAATTTATTATTACCTGTTGAAATCTTGATAATCAGTTTTAACTTCAATTTCTTCTTTAACCAGAAACTTTGGTTCCTTCATTTCAATGTTTATTTCTTCACATAACATTTGTTCTAATTTAAATGTATCATTTTTGTTATCAATTCTTCTCTCATCAGCATTTTCTGTTTTTTCACAGAATTGTTCTTCTGTCATGATTTTCTCAACAGCGTTATCATCTACCTCACCTTTTATTTCATCTTTCATTATAAACTGTAATAAACTACTCAGCTCTATTTGAACATTACTGTTTATTTCTAGATTTTCACGATATTTCTTAATTTTTTCTTCGGCAAGTAAACAGGTTGTCACAGAATGAAAACAGTGTTCTAGAGAGCCACGGCAAGAGGGGCAGATTACAGATTTCCTGATGATGCTTAAATCCTGTCAATCAAAGAATTAATGTTAAACATAAAATCATATATAAAAAAATCGTTAAAGGTATTTACACAGAACTTCCTTCTTTATTGATACAGGGTGGTAACTCCGAAAAATTATAATTTAAGAAAGGACATGGAGAATAATAATTGGAAATAACCTGATAACTATTGGTTAAAAGACTTGAAAATCCGAAGAAGTCTCGGAGGGTGATTTTTCACAAATAGAATACTTCCCCTCGGTGAGTGAGGGAAGTAAAAACTGATTCTTATTTTGAAAAAAAGTCTAACCGAATATGCTTGGGTAAATCCCTATATTAACAGGTAGGTAAGGGCTATGAGGTAAATGATAAATCTAATTTTCATTGGCCACTTTTGACATGTTCTGAAAATGTTACAACAAAAAATTTATTTCACATAAACAAAACCAGCACAAATTTTCTTTATATACATCCATAATAATTGTAATCGTAATAAGCACAAAAAACATTTAAAATTTATTATCGTAGAGTTCGTATTGAGTGACCACCTTCTAATAATAACCTTAAATGGAGGACATCTAGTATCAATTAAAGTTTCTTGCTAAGTAACAGTGTTAACGTAACTATTAAACTATTGAAACAGTGACTTAATAAATTTGTATTGACAAACACTTTATTTTATTACTAGCATTCAAGTTTCGCACAGCTTCCCTAAAAATAATCACTTCTTGGTGCACATTTATCAAGGGTTAATGTTTTACACACCTAAACTTTCTTCGAGATATTCTCCACATCAAAATCCATCAAGTAGGTCCCGAGATTAGCCCGAATGAACAGACAGACAAACGGATGTACAGCGGAAGCTTTACTGCATATCCCACTGGTTGTGTGCTTTATTCTTGGTCAGTGTATCAGCGTTCAGTATCATTGATTTTAAATCATTTTCAACAGGTTCGTTTCGCATAGAACAGATTGTAATTATATTGAACAAGCAGATCGATGTCCAGTAGGGACTTTAATTTATACTATGTAGGGAATTAAGCACATTTATTCATATTATATAATATATGCATTAACTTATTAGAGATGTAAATAACAAAAAATATGTGGTGTTTTCAGGAATGTTCATAATTCTTATAGTTTATGTTTCATCATACGTCTGCACCATTTTCGTTAAGGGCAGTTTAGCGCTTAGCTTTACTTTAAAGTAAAATGGACCTCTACTATTCATACTGTTTATAAATGACTTGCTGAATTATATACATGGTGGAAGAGTGTTTATGTATGCAGATGATACCACTATTCTAGTTTCGGGAAAAACTAAAGAGGAAATAACCCACAAAGTTGAACAGGTAACACAAGAGTTTACAAAATGGTGTACAGCAAACCACCTAATAAACAACTCAAGCAAGACAGTATATATTGAATTCACTGGTTTATACAAAACATCCTTAGAATTACGTATTAATTGTGGCAATAGCTCAGGCGAAGCTAAAATAAGTAAATCCACCAAGTTCCTGGGCACTTTCATAGATAGCACTCTAAGTTGGAGTGCTCAAAATTAAATAAATCGTTCTTAGCTCTAAGAACATTAAAAAATACTTTGAGCGAAGATTCTTTGCTAAATTTTTATTACGCTTCTGTGTACTCCACTTTATCATATAACATAATCTCCTGGGGACAGACAACCGAATACTCAAGGTTATTTACTATACAGAAGCGTATAATACGTTTAATATTTGGAGTCAAGCTAAGGGAATCTTGTAGAAATATTTTTATTAATAAAAAAATACTAACTCTTGCATGCATTTACTTATTAAAACTATTAATATATATTCATGAAAATATTACCAGTTATAAAAAACACACAAATATTCACATGTACTCAACACGAAATAAGAACAATATATATATTGTTAAATTTGACCACACATATTATAAAAAATCCCCATATTATGCCGGCCATAAGTTTTATAACTTGCTTCCTCCCGAAATAAAAAATAGCAAATCGGCTCACATATTTAAAAGTAATATAAAAATCTTTTATTAGAGAAATGCTTTTATAGTCAAAGAATATTGTATCGCAGTTAGACAGTCCCAACCAGTTTATACGCCTACATAAATATATATTAGTGTATTTTTATTTACACATACTTATGTCTTATGTTTTATATTGTAAAATGTTATTGTGTATATGTAATTTTAACTAGACTTACCATTTTTCCTCCTATATGTTTTTAGTCGAATAGTTTTTACATATTTTATTTATATTTTTATACCCTACTTTTTTTTTACTCTTCTTTCTTTACCCGCATGACAAAGCTAATCCATAAATGTACTTTATGTACTAATTTGAATTTGAATAGAAGCTCTAATATACCTACGTCAGCTTGGGTTCAATTGACCTATCCAGGTATGCTATAAATTAATTCTGTTTTTTTTTCCAAAAAAGTTTACATATTTTGATTTTACCTTATTAATAATAATAGTAATATGTCTCTATTTATTTAATTCTATACAGAATAGAATTAAATAAATAAAGACATTATTATTATTAATAATAAGGTAAAATCAAAATATGTAAACTTTTTTGGAAAAAAACAAAATTAATTTATAGCGTACCTGGAAAAGTCAATTGAACCCAAGCTGACGTAGGTATATTAGAGCTTCTATTCCTCTTGTAATCTTCAATTACGATATTTTACTTGGGTATTTCCAAAATCTATCTACGCTTTAGATCCCTTATTCTCAGGTCTAATGCAAAATTCCCCAATCAGACACTTAAATTGCAGCATTGCTACGATAAGTCCACACTTAGCTAACTGTCCTTAAATTTTGAACAGTACAGTAGCTCGAAAGTTAAACCTTCCTTAAAAATTTAAGGGTCCTTAGTTATTTCTAGCTTAAATGCAAAACGGTGCAGACGGCCATAAATAAATTACGAGAAACAAATTTCTGACAAAAGTGTATCTACCTTATTGACGCTTCATTCCCTCTAACATATATAACAAAGGTTAGTAATGTTTAACACGATAAATAGTGATACATACCAATTCTGGAAGACACTGTTTAATCATTTTCGTGAATATAAGGTCTCCTTCTCCAACGTCAAGACATATAGCAAAACAATTTTTAACTGTACACATGCACAATCCACATACGTCTTGGTCTTCAGAAACTCCAGTACCATTTTCATTTGTTCTCAGATAGATCTCTTTTAGATCTAATTTTACACTGTTCTTGTTGTTAACAAATGGAACTATGTAACCATATGTATGGAGGCACGCTGTTTTGAAGTCGAAAAATTTTTTAAGCATTTCTTTACAGTTGGAACACATGACAGGTTCTCGTATTGTAATTATTAAATCCTAAAACATGATTCGTTGAAAACATGACACAACCAAAGTATCTCATAAATATTGAAGTGAATCCAGTTTATCCAAATGTAAACTTTCGCCTTCTAATAATTATTTAATTATTTTCGACTTACCAGTTTTGGTAGAACTGTATCCAAGATATCTTTCATATCTTCCCGTATAACCTTAAATTTATCACATATTTTTAAACAAATTCCACATATTCTTAATTCCGTTCCCATTTTCTATAACGAAACAGAAAATGCACACGAGAATACAATTTTCAATAAATATAAATAAGTTTGCAGCAAAAAATTAGAAAATTTATTATCCGTTCCAAATTTTTCCCTTATGTTGACTTATGATATGACATATGACTGTGGTGTGTGAAGTTAGCAGTTAGCAGCAGTGAGTTACTAGATTACTAATTTCAAACCCGGATTACCCATGGATTACCTAATCAACTTAGGGCCACTTTGTCAATGCGAGAATACCAAGTTATCCTATGGTTAAAGCACAGTTCATAATACAGTGGAATCAATTTCCCTACTGAGTGTAGTCCACGCGTCGATAGCCTTACTTATGCTATCGACTAACTCAGTAGGAAAAGTGACCCTTCTGTATCATCAAGCCAAAGAATAGAGAACTAACCAGATAGGACAGTCAGACGAAGAAGACGAAGACAGTTGAAAACTCCAATATCTTGACGACATTCAGCGGAAACGGTTTCTGGACAAGATCGCTAATTCGCTAAAGTTGCGGGATTTTCTGGTACGCAATAAATGAATTTGATCAAGCTTACTAAAAGTCGGCTCATTAGAATCGACAAGTGCTACGTCACATATAGACCTCGATGAAGGCTGCATGTGGCTGTTTTTTTCTTATTTTATAGAAAAAAGTTTCAAAATGATTCTTTCATCAATGTACAATTCTGTCCTAACCAAATAGATACCTTACATATATAAACATAGAGATACTTCATGTAACATATATTACAAAGCAACCTGTTTTTTTAGTGACCTTGGGCACTGACAGCTCAGTTCAGTCGTTCTATCAGGATAGTATTGTCCATCAAAGAAAATTCTTTGTTGTCCATATTTTACTATTGGCCTCTCTTTCTAATGTTACCTTCTCCGTCTGATTCTCACATTGTAGCAACTGCGCGAGAACTCCAGTTTAAATGTCGAGGTTAACGGCGCCATTGCTAAAAGACAAAAGGTTTTCCGCCGGTTGTCCTGTTCTCTAATCTTTGATCAGACTGTGCCATCCTCGCGTTGATAAAACAGCCCTTACGGCCGTATTCATCAAATCTTATTTAAGTCTCTGATAGCTAACAACTAGTTAATATTTAACTGGCTGATACTCTTCTTTTATATTCACCAATAAAAATAATGTCTCTGATAGTAAACAGTTCGTTATTAAAAAGTAACTAGGATTTTACATATTGGCTAACTTATTCATTATTTAACCAAAAAATTTAAGAATTGTTTTTGTTTTCTAATTTCAAGGCTCACTAGTCACTTGTTGTATGACTTGTTTGAATATTTATTTAAAAATATGGATGGAGATAAAAAAATAAGATCTGCAAATTTTACAATTCGCGAGAAAGATATAGTAATATCATTAGTGAAAAAATATTTCAAAATTTTAGAAAATAAAAAGACAAATGCCGTCTTTAATAAACAAAAGCAGGAATGTTGGGAAAAATTGGCATGGGAATATAATGCGAACCAAACTAGTGGTCTAAGAACAGACGGTCAATTAAAAAGTTTGTACGAGCAAATGAAAAAACTCGCTAAACAACATAAGGCTGATGACAAGGTATGTTATACCATACCTAACTAGTTTTGATGAAACTTTAATAGGTACATATTTTAGATTGAGGTTTTGAAAACAGGTGGAGGCAGCTATGAATAAAAAATAACTAGTCAAGATGAGAAAATATTAAGTCTCTTGGAGGAAACTTATTTTTCAATAAATAATAAATTTGATAGCAATGCTGGCCAAACCATACCTGGTACTAGTGGTATTCAACAAATTGATATTGGTGATAATAGTTCTTCTGACCCCCACTACGATAATAACTTGGAAAATATTGTACTGGTTTATGATGAGGAACCATATTACCTGAACCAAATGACCAGCTTTCCCCACAATATCTAGGCACAGAGGACGAACCTCCAAAAAAGAAGAAAAAACTTGTTGAAACACAAAATATCGATGACAGTACGCGTATTAAAGGGAAAAAAAATCAGCCATACCTACGATAACTAAAAAAAGAATTGAATTATGTGAAAAGAAACTGAACATCTTAAATGTAATTGAAGAGACTGAAAAGGAAAATTTAAGGGGTAAAAAATTGGAGAATGAAATAAAAGAAATAATAAAAGAACGAGAACTAATTGAGTTAGAAATAATAAAACATCAATATACTAATCTGGATTCATAAAACATATGTTGGTCTTTCTATGAATGTAAATAAATTTATTTAGTACCTACCTACCTTATTACCTCCTAATGAAAAATACTGTGATTGTGAATACTGTTACCAAGTAGTTGTATGTGTTTAGTTTAGAAGAGTTCTTTATTTGTTTTTTTATATCAAAGTTTATATTTATAAATTTAATAAAAAATCATGTTTTTCTAATATAAAGATTTATTTCAAGTAAAATAAAACATTTTCCTGTCAACATATAGGATTCAATTAAACAAAAATACCATGCCCAATAAAATAAAAATATTAAAAAGAAAATTATAGTTTAATACATTTATGAGAAAACTGTTTGAATAAGAGTGTCTCTGGTTACTGTATTTTCTAGATTTCGGTGATGATGTACATTATATGGAACAATTTCAATTTCCCGATTTTCGTTGTCTGGAAGTTCATTTACATTATCTGCTTCTTCGATGCAGAAGTTATGTAAAATAGCTGATGCAACAATTATTTGGCAAATCAGTTCCTTGTCGACTCGCATGCCCATTGACAAACAAGGAAATCGTCTTTTCCACAAACCGAAGAATCTTTCAACTGGGTTTCTGGTTATAATTTGGGCTCTATTGTAGCGTTGCTCAGGTTGTGTTTGAGGAGCTCCTAAAGGCGTCAGTAAGTAAGTTTTGCAAGGGTACCCGCCATCTCCAACAAGACTGTATGGAGAAAATTCATTTAACTCGAACCTCCGTCTCACAAAGGAATCACTGAAAATAGTGGAATCGTGCACTGAACCAGGCCATCGAGCAACTATATCATTAACTTTAAGACTAGCATCACATATAACTTGGGTATTAATGCTAAACCAATTTTTTCTGTTTCTATAAACCTCGGCAAGATTTCCACCTGGTGATTGAATTTTAATATGTGTGCAATCCAGAGCACCTATTATCCCAGGTAATCTTCCGATGTTATAAAACTCCAGGACTGTTCTTCTTTTCTCCTCTTCATTGTTGGGCATTTTAATAAATTGTGGACGCAATAAACATATACTTCTAGTTATTTTGCCCACAATTCTCGATACGGTTGGCTGCGAAACATTGAAATGGTCACCAACATTTATTTGAAATGATCCTGTGGCGTAAAATCTTAAGCATATTAAGATTTGATTCATTTTTGATATAGGCTGATTCCTATTGTCTAATGGTTCTTGTATATCCACTAATAACTCAAACAGCTTTTGTACAGTGGCTTTATTCATCCTAAATCTCTTCTTAAACTCAATATCATCCATTTCTGTGAAAGGATTATTCCGAGGTTTCACAACTTGTCTTCTTCTGGGAATATCATCTTCACTTTCGGAAGATGATGAGAGTAAATGATGCAAATTTATTCGGTCCATGGGTGGTATGTAGAAAACAAGGAAACGTACATATCTCACTTTTGTTAGGTTATAATAGGACTGATAAGTCACTAATTGCCCAAACTTCGACTGTTAACTGTCATGGCTATTTAGCCAACTGATAAGCTCTAACCAACAATGGTGAATATGAAATGAGAACTTTGACAAGCTGTCAATTATTAACACATTGTTAACAACTTGATGAATACGGCTGTTAGCTCCGATTTACCAATCCGAGGTTAAGTTATCCTATGGTTAAATCTTAGAGATATGCACTTAACTATTGGATATTCGTCTTCTCTCTACTGTGTCATACTAGCAACTTGCTGCTAACTTCACAGTACTTATCTGGTAGCACATTATTTTTTCGGGGCGCACAGCAAATTTGCACATAGTGAAAATACCTAATCTAGGTGTTTTCACTGTGTGCAAATTTGCTTTTTTGATATTATTAAAATGAAGTACTTGTTATACTAAAGCACTTGTTGATATTTAAACAGCATTATATCGTCCATCAAATTAAAATTTCAACAAATAAATAACAAAGTTTCAGTAATTGAACTAGTACGCAAAACACGCGTTGACGTCATCGGCTATATTACTTTCTTAAATCGCGTTTAAAAATTGTTAAACACAACATTTTATTTACTTTATTTACGTCTTACATGTGATTAAATGAGTAACGCCTACCTAATACGGGATTTGTAAAAGCTACTTTAGGAAATTTATCTGCAAAATAACGTTTATAACACAAAATGACACTGACGATATAACTGATCGCGTCATGAGTGCGTAAAGGATTGATGTAGTGTTTTTAGCGAAAACATTTCAATGCAAAATTAAAATGGCTTATTTTAAGATATTATTCGACTGTTTCTCAAAATTCAAGTGTTTTAAACTATACTATAGCATTATCCTCAAAGTAAATGTAATGAAGCATCCTAAAGTCATACCTCATTACTAAGAAGTTTCAGTGTAGTGCCGTGTGCACATTTGCCACACGACGGCGATTCATACTCGATATACTAAATTTGCACACCGCCCGACTCCGACCGTCTCAAAAAGGAGGGATAGTTTCGTGTATAAAAGCCCAGCCGCGGATCGAGAAGAGCACTGGGTACATCTCTCCGTAAACTGCCGATGGCGCGCTGAGCCGAAGACACTTTGCTGATTTATGCACCAAGTGACGTGACTCTCCGGAGCGAATATATCTTGACCTAGAAAAGTTCTACGGCGCGTTGAACCGAAGAACGGACCTTGTGCCAAATGTTATTTAGTCCAGCGATGTCCCGTCGTCCCGACGAAACCGACACGGAGCAAATATAAATTAACAGAGGAGTGACCCGGCGAGTTGAGCCGATAGCTTGCTCGGGTTGACGGTTATTAGCCCGCCGCCGTTTCCGCCGCCAAAACCCCTACTCGTCGCATCACTGCATTACACTCTCGTCGTCTCTCTCATTCATACGATTTAAATGTCACCTGATTACCAATAACCGTAAAAGATACGGACCTGAAAACCGATAACCTGTAACTATTGTATATTATGTAAACCTGCATATTTTACCTGTTGAAGATAATAAAATTGTTAATTTTGATTGGGTTGTCTTATTAAACTAATCTGGATCCTGAACTAATCTCCGACTCCAGCTACCCAGAGCAAAACACCGTTACATAAAAGTGAATTCAAAATTTGTGAAAACACCTAAAAACCAGTTCACGTTCCAATTGTCAATATTTAATGCCCTAATGTAAGAGTTTTTTCGGAAGGCCCTCTCAGACTTATATGAAAGCAAACATAATCTGCCTACCTGCAGCAGTAGTGTCTCTTATGTGTCTCACTGTAAGTATCTGTGCTTTTGGTTTTTACTTGATCACCAAAATATTTTAGTGGAGAATTGTACAAGGGTAAGTCAACATTCTAATGCATTTCACTTTAATAATTTTGATGTAAACTCTAAGTAACACTTGATACTGTCTGTAATTGTTTATTTGTGGCATATTCAGATTTTCTTACTTTTTATTGGGTATTTTGCCACTGAAAAATATTTAAAAATTTTAATGAAAAAACCTCTGCGCCAAACGGATCAGACAGAGGTTGGTTCTTGAGTACTTGACTATTTTAAAAAGTCTCACACCTAAAAATATATAAACTAGAACAATGTTATGAACTAAAAACTGAAAATCAAAGCTATAGGTAGTTAACGTTTCGGAAGAGAATCTACTTCCGTTCTCAAAACTTTTTTGGCCGTCAACCATGACAGTTCTTTGTTTATGTATTTCCATAGTCACGTGAGACTGAAGCAGAATATGCCTAAACTTGTGGGTTTTTAGAGCCAGAAATTAACAGATGTCAAATATAAATTATTTTATTTTTTATTCAACAACACTTTCTTAGTTACGGAGCTAGTACAATCACAACAATAACTAATATATAAAAACAATGCAAACAACAAATAAATAAGTAAACAAATCTTCGTTTCCAACACTCCCCCTATTTGTTTACTGATTTAAAGGTACACAAAGTGAACTTCTATTTCTGATGAATTGTTCCTTTGGTAAAGCCTTCGTGAGAATATCAGCAAGTTGTTTTTTAGATTCAACATAGACAGTTTCAATGAAACCCTTTTCTACTTGGTCACGTATATAATGGTATTTTATATCAATGTGTTTGGTCCTCTTATGGTGTTCTTGACTCTAGCAAGTTGTTTTTTAGATTCAACATAGACAGTTTCAATGAAACCCTTTTCTACTTGGTCACGTATATAATGGTATTTTATATCAATGTGTTTGGTCCTCTTATGGTGTTCTTGACTCTTGACTAACCGAATGGCACTTTGATTATCTACGAATAGCTTGGTAGGTTCGCATACATCTACATTAAGCTCCTGAAGTAATGTTCTCAACCAAATAACCTCTCTGGCTGCTTCTGAACCTGCCACGTATTCTGACTCTGTAGTAGAACGGGAAACGCACTTTTGAGACTGTGACGACCATGTAACCGGTGCCCCAGCTAACATAGTCAAATAACCAGTTGTTGACTTTCTAGAATCAATATCGTTTGCAAAGTCAGCATCGGAATATGCAACAAAATTTAAATCAGTTCCACAATACTTTATTCCATAGTTCTGGGTTCCTTTTAAATACTTGAATATCCTTTTTACTGCTATCCAATGCTCCAAAGCTGGACTACAAAGGTATTTACTCACTTGAGACACAGCGAACATGATATCTGGGCGTGTGACGACAGCGAGAAACATTAAACTTCCTACAGCTTCTCTATAGGGCACACTAAGCATCCTACTATCTCTTGTAGATGCTTGGTTTGCATGAAGCACAACATTTGGATCGGCAGGAATTGCTTTGATGTTACAATTTACCATGTTAAATTTCTCCAAAATTTTGGCAACATACCCTTGCTGGCCCAAAAATATACTTCTTTGTTCTCTATTGCGACTGATTTCCAATCCAACATAACATTCTGCAGCACAAATGGTTATCTCGAATATTTTTCCAAGTTCTGTCAAAAATATGTCCATAACCTTTTTAGATTTACACATAATTAGACCATCATCAACGTACAACGCCAGGAATAGTTCATAATTTTCAAAGAGTGCATAAAAAATGCATTTTTCAGCATCTAACTGCTTGAAGCTGTATGAACTAAGAAACTCCACAAACTTCTTATTCCAACATCTCGGAGACTGCTTCAAACCATATAGGCTTTTGTTGAGTTTGCATACCAGAGTACAATCTTTTGTATTAAAGCCTTCCGGCTGCTTCATAAAGATTTCTTCTTGTAAATCTCCGTTCAAGAAAGCCGTCTTTACGTCAAACTGACAAATTTCTAAATCACTGACAGTTGCAATTGATAATAACGTTCTAACGGAATCATACCTTACAACTGGTGAAAATGTTTCAAAATAGTCTATGCCAGATTTTTGACTATAACCTTTTGCACAAAGTCTGGCCTTATATCTTTCAATTTTACCATCCGCTTTATATTTTATTATAAACACCCATCTGCACCCAATTGCTTTGCGATCCGCTGGTAAAACTTGTAGTGACCACGTCTCATTTTTCATCAGCGACTTAATCTCATCTTCCATTGCTTTCTTCCATTCTTCTTTTTCTTCACTTTCCATAGCTTCTTCGTAGGTCTGAGGTTCACCTACTATTGCTGCACATGCTTCATACCAAATTGGTTTCTTAATATCTTTACGGTGTCTTAAATAATGGCCATTTTCTTCTGAAGCTTTATCCTTAGGCTGATTAATTTCTACTTCTATGTTTTCTGACGTTTGGTTTTCTTGATTAATTTCTACTTCTATGTTTTCTGACGTTTGGTTTTCTATTCTGCCTTCTGATTTGGTGTCTACGGACTCTTCTTGTAAATTATCTTCATCTTCCATCTCAAATATAACGTTGTTTTGACATGACATATTTCTACTGTCTTTATAAATACATCCATTGAAATTAACATGTTTCACGACGACAACTTTCCTGGCAGCCAATTCATACAATCTGTAATTGGAACTGTTGCCGTCATATCCCACTAATATTTGTTTCTTGGAATTTCTCTCGAACTTATTTCTGAACTGTTTAGGCACAAGTACGAATGCTTCAGATCCAAACCTTCGTAAATGGCTAAGATTTAATTGTTTTCCTGTCCATTTTTCGTAAGGAGTAACATGCTTATCTTGTGCACACAGGCGACGATTTAATAAGTATACGGCCATATTAATTGCTTCCGCCCAAAGATTCATCGGGAGAGCAGTACTATGCAACATACTTTTGGCACTATCAACTATAGATCTCAAATCTCTCTCTGCCCTTCCATTTTGCTCTGGTGTATATGGAGCACTGGTTTCATGTATTATTCCATGTTCTTTAAAAAGATCTTTAAAATGATGGTTAACAAATTCTGTTCCATTATCACTTCGGAATATTTTTATTTTATTACCAGTTTGTCTTTCTGACATTTTCTGAAATTCCAGAAATTTTGTGAAAACGTCACTTTTATGTCTTATGAAATAAACAAAACGATATGAAGTACAATCATCCTTGAATAAAACGAAATAATTAGCTCCTCCTAATGAAGTACTTGATGTTCTACCGCAGACATCGGAATGAATGTATTCACCAGGTTTTTCAGCTCGTCTATTCAAATTAGCATTAAATGATTGCTTATGTTGTTTTCCATATTGACAACCCTCACACTGAATACGTGTGACTTCTTTATTTGGGATTTTGATATCAGGTATCATTCCTTTGTCAGACATGTCTTTCAAAGTACGAAAATTAACATGACCCAACCGTTCATGCCATAGCTGAACAATACTCGTTTCTGCGGAGTTTCCTTGAATTTGTAGGATTTCAAATAACATTTTATAGCATTGATTCTCCAGCTTCCTTCCAACAGCAACTACACCATTTTTATTTCTAACTTCTATGAATCTACTATTAAATTCGACCTGCAAACCTTTGCTCGTAGCTGCTCCCACTGAAAAAAGATTTTTCTTCAACTTTGGAACGTATAAGGTTTCTACCAATGTACGAGGAACTCTTCTACCATTCACAACAGCCATTACACTAATTGAGCCAATTCCTTCAGCGGTAATAAAAGAGTTATCTCCAATTTGGACATCTTTGTTCTTTAGTGGTGTTATTTGTGAAAACCACTCTTTGTGCGACGTCATATGCTTTGATGCTGCACTATCAGCGAGCCAGATATCTTCACATCCATCAGCAACTATATTTTTCATCTCAGCACTAAGAGCTTGATTTCTGTAATTTGGATCACAGTTTTGCTTGCTGTAACCAGGTTGAAGTTTACTAAGCCTTATTCTACATTCAGATTTGAAATGCCCCTTCTTGTTACAGTAGTAGCACGTTACATCTTTTTTAGAATACTTTGTATTAGGAATAAAATTACTTTTGGTATTAGAAACAAAATTCTTTTTGTTCGAACTATGAGGATACTTATTGAGTTTAACAGCAGCAAACGCAGTTGTTAGCTCGTCTGCCTGAGTAAGCCTCAATTCTTCTTTGAGAAGTCTTGTTGTAAGATTTTCAAATGTTTGTTTATCTTCGTCGTATGAGTCCCATGCAGTTACGAATGATCCATACTTGTGAGGTAAACTTTCTAAAGTTTTAGCTATTTTATCTATATCGCTTACTTTTTCTTCAACATCAGCTAGAGCTTGTGACATTGACTCTATGTTGCTAATATGCTGTGCAATACTGTCGGTTTCTGACATTTTATAACTGAAAAATTTTTGTTTAATCATCACTTTGTTCGCGGAGGACCTTTGTTCGTGAATTATTTTCAGCCTTGACCACATACTGGCGGCATTATCACACGTTATTACAGTCTGCAATTGACTAAACTCCATTGACATAGATATTAACATCATCCCTTTAGCATTTAAGTTTTCCCATGATTTCTTTACGTTTTCTTCATCTGTTATTACTGGTTGTTTTGCTTTACCATTAATTAAATCCAGCAAACCCTCTGCTCTAAATATTATTTCCATCTGGTATTTCCACAGTGAAAAATTCTTCCCATCGAATTTCTGAATATTAATATTCTTGAACTTGTCCATCTTATTACCTTTAGAATACCTTTAACTGGTATGTTAAATTTGATGTGACTTGACACGAAACTAGTTTTCTTCTATTACTAGAGAACCACTGACCCTTCTTATTGTACTGGGTGTACTGGGCCCATAACCTGAAGCAGAATATGCCTAAACTTGTGGGTTTTTAGAGCCAGAAATTAACAGATGTCAAATATAAATTATTTTATTTTTTATTCAACAACACTTTCTTAGTTACGGAGCTAGTACAATCACAACAATAACTAATATATAAAAACAATGCAAACAAATAAATAAGTAAACAAATCTTCGTTTCCAACAGAGACATTAAATTATATTTATCTTATTTTTACTTACTTCGTCTCTAAGGATGGGCAACCAACTAGTACAAAAATCTATCGAATAATTAGAAACGCATCTATCCTCGTTTAAGACACTATTATACATTTGGTTGTAATCATCCTCTTATGTCACTGCGTCGAAGAGGATGATTACAACCAAATGTATAATAGTGTCTTACGTACGTACAATATAGTTTTTGATTCACAAAAGAATAGACATTTAAATAAATTTAGAAATTTATATAGTGAAAGACAACATATTGAATTGCAAAACTTTCAAAATAATCCTTTAATTGACAAAACTGTCATCAACCTGTCAAACCGCGAACTAAATATATCCGAGAAACTAGTATTAACTAAAGGCTTGAATTATGCGTTAACACCAAAGGCTATTCCTAAATTTGATATAATAACTGCAATTGAACAGGCTGCACAGAAGCTTCCATTAGATGATGCTAATGAATACCGAATTCGGTCTAAAATTGAATTAGAGAAACAATATAAGACTAAAGATAATTTAACATCCGATGAAAAACGTTCCATTTCATCTCTAAAAAATGATCATAGCATTAAAATTTTACCAGCTGATAAAGGCAATGCCACGGTAATCTTAGATACAGCTATATATGATACAAAAATTACGAACTTGATAAATGATGGAAATTATTCCAAATTAAATAAAGATCCTACAAATTCTTTAGAAAACAAAATATATAGAATCTTATTTAAACACAAAAACGAATTTACAGATATTGAACGAAAGATGTTAACTCCACATCACAGCAAGCCTCCTCATTTCTATGGTTTGCCAAAAATCCATAAACCTGACATCCCCTTAAGACCAATTGTGAGTTCAATTAATTCTCCATGTAGTAAACTCTCAAAATATTTATTAAAAATCCTAAATCCTTTATCAGGTTCCTCCGAGTCTTATATTAAAAATAGCAAACATTTTTTGGAAAAGCTGTCAGAAAATCATTTTAACAATAATCATCTAATGGTCAGTTTTGATGTAGTAAGCCTATTTACAAATGTTCCTGAAGATAAAACATTAATAATAATTAAAAACAAATTGCAACAAGATGGGAATTTGGCGAATAGAACTAAGTTAAGCATTGAAACTATAATGGAATTACTTACACTTTGCATTAAAACAACATACTTTCAATTAAATAATGACTTCTATCAACAAGACTTTGGGATGGCCATGGGTTCTTCATTATCTCCAATATTAAGTAACATTTTCATGGAAAATTTCGAGGAAAGTAATATTAATAATCTAGCTTATAAACCCATTGTATGGTGTGGAGATATGTAGATGACATTTTTGCTATATGGCCTTATAGTAAAGAATGTTTAAGTAATTTTTTGAATCATATTAACGAAAAAGAACCTTCAATTAAATTTACAATAGAAATAGAGAATAATAATGAATTACCTTTCTTAGATATTTTAATTAAAAAATTAGATAACACATACCAAACCAGTGTGTATAGAAAACAAACACATACAAACAGATACTTAAATTTCAATTCAAATCAACATATTAGTGTTAAGAAAGGTGTTGTTAAATGTTTGTACGACAGGGCCAAAATTATTTCTTCAAATGATGTAATATTAAGGAACGAAAAACAATTTATAAAAACTGTCTTATTAAATAATCAATATCCTGAGAGTTTTGTTGATAGATTCGATTACGGTTTGGTGCTCGAACAATGGTCTAAAAATTAATCCTGATGGTAAATCTAAAGCATTATGCATAGGGAAGGAACACCAAAGAAATGTTATTTGCCAAGAGAAATTATTGATAAATAATACACAAATTGACTGGGTAGAATCAGCAAAAAATCTCGGTTTGTTTATTGATCATAATCTGAGTTTTAACCAACATGTCAATCATGTCATCAGTATGTCTTATTTCAAGCTAAAATCATTATATCACCTAAAATATCAATTAAATGAGCAAACAAAATTAAAATTAATAAAATCTCTTATTTATCCTCATACCGATTACTGTTGTACAGTATACTATCATTTTCTAACGAATTACAATAAAATCAAATTACAGAAAGTACAAAACTCGTGTATGCGCTTTGTCTGTTGCATTCCATATCGGAATCACGTAACCCCTTACTTATTTCAACTTAAAGAACTTAATGTTGTCAAAAGGGCACAATATCTTTATTATACATTTCTCTTTAAAGTCTTAAAATATCAAACACCACAATACTTATATAATTCACTGGAAAAAAGATCTAACATTCACAATGTAAACATAAGAGTCAATTCTTTCTGTATCCCTCAATATTCCACTAGCAAATACGAAGGTTCTTTCACTTATATGGCTCCTCATTTATTAAATAAGGTATTAAACTTGTTGGATTTATCTTCCTACTCTTTTAACATCAGTGTTAAAACTATGTTATTAAATGATAATCTCTAATAGATTTATAAATAAGTGGGTATACTATTTAAATGTTTTATATATACAGGGTGCGCCAAAGTTCTGAATTTGGTCGATTACGGCTCTATTTGAAATGGTGGAAATATATTGTTTATAGATTATTTTCTTGATTTTCAATTCTGAATAACCAGAAAATATGTACAATTATACAGGGTATTCCGTTTTCGTTGTCTGGGCAACAACTTCGTTATTTTAAATGGAACACCCTATATTTTTTTCCTTTATCGAGTTACCCATCTAATTATATTCATAACTCTATTAAGGTGGTAGGTACTTAAACTGAACCGTTTACGATATAAAAGAGATTTATTGACAAAAATTGAGGTTTGCGGATAAGTTTTTGAGTACCTCTGATTTCATAGACAAGAGAGTTATCAAAATTCTGCTTATACTGTTATGTTGGGCATATTAAGGGCTAGTAGGGTAGAAACGTTATTAACATTAATCTTATACAGAGTGCTGAAAAAATTGAGTTTATTTTTTTGCTAATAAAAAGGGCCGTAATTCAATTTTTTCAAATGGGACGTACTATTTTCAGTTCTGTCATCTAATGAAGTGTTAAATTATCTTTCCACTGATATATCATAGTAGGTATTTATCTTTAAGGGTTGCATAAATATTAAGGTTAAATATCTGTCTGACTGAAATTCACATAATTTTACATCACATTACATCACATAAATTAACTTTGACAGTATGACTTGTTGTTTGTCGTGCAAACTCAACTTTTACGAGCTGGCACGACAATCTTTAAAGCATACTGCTCATGGTGGCTCATGTAGACAGAGAGGTGATACATCCGTTGATGCCACGTGTTGAGTTTGTTCGCTCCGCGCCGAGGCGATGGTGTGGACCAAGATTAGTAAACATGAGTGAGGTAGCCTACTAACTTTTCAAGGTCGAATCAAGACGCCATATTGCGCATCATAGTGCCTGCCCTGTGTTTGAACAAAGTTTTTCTGTATGATTTCATATTGAAAAGGTGTAATTTATGTAACATTCCCGTGTTTTTCTTTTCGACCTAAGTTTTAGTGTTCTATATTACTCGTATTCAAAATGAAATCATACAGAAAAACTTTGTTCAAACACAGGGCAGGCACAATGACGCGCAATATGGCATCTTGACTCGCCCTTGAAAAGTCAATAGGCAACCTCCCACTTTACTAATCTGGGGTGTGGACACTGTTATTAACTTGACATCGCTGCAAATTATATCTATCGTTGTTTATCTTAAATCCATCGCATTCATTCACGTTGTAACCCGCTATGTAATTCTAGGTTTGCCAGGAGTGGAACGTATTAGGTATTTGCACATTCTAGCTTGTCGTTAGTTTATGTTTGTCTATTGATTTGTCCAGTGAAGAAGTGTTTCAAAATAAATATGAATTATTCGCGGGAAGAAATGGTTGACATGATTTTTATTCTGGGGGAGTGCTCAAGGAACAGCCTCTTAGCATCCCGAGTCTATAAAACCACATATCCTGAAAGGAGACACCCTTTAGAACCTGCATTTAGTAATCTTAGAGACAGATTTATCGAAACTGGTGGTGCAGTACAAACCTCATGAATTAAGTTCCAGCAAGAAAAATGACTGTCAATGGACACAATTTTCATTATTATTCAGATGTCAATCCTCATTTATTAAAAACAGTTTCCCAACAGAGGTGGTCATTAAATGTATGGGGTGCTGTAGTAGGGCCGATTGTTATTGGACCTCATTTCTTTAATGGACCCTTAAATGGAAGAATATATCACGATTTTTTGGAAAATGAATTGCCGGTTCTCCTAGAAAACGTTCCTCTTGATATACGGCAAAAAGTGTGGTTTCAACAAGATGGAGCTCCGCCTCATTTTGCAGCAAATGTCAGAGAATGGTTAGATCGCAACTTCAATGATATGTGGATAGGGCGTGGCGCAGCAATAACATGGCCTGCAAGGTCGCCCGATCTGACAGGTATGGACTTTTTTTTACGGGGCTATGTAAAGGATATAGTTTATCGCGACACTTCTACCACTGTTGATGACATGAAAAATAGGATCAGACGTGCCTTTGCATCCATTACTCCGCAGATGCTGCAAGAAATGCGTCATTCATTTAGGAAGAGGACTCAGATGTGTCTCGATCGAAATGGTGAACATTTTGAACATTTGTTAAAATAATTGTTTTTTATTATAAGTAAATTCTTTATTACATACGTGCTGGTATTAATTTCAATTCTTTGTCCAACAATTCTAAGTAAAAAAATAATATTTCAGAAGGCTAATAATTAATTATGGAAAACTGCTTGTACTACTACACAATTAGTCTGATCCAGACAATTAACCTTAATATCTATGCAACTTTTAAAGATAAATACCTACTATGATATATCAATGGAAAGATAATTTAACACTTCATTAGATGACAGAACTGAAAATAGTACGTCCCATTTGAAAAAATTGAATTACGGCCTTTTTTATTAGCGAAAAAATAAACTCAATTTTTTCAGCACTCTGTATAAGATTAATGTTAATAATGTTTCTGCCCTACTAGCCCTTAATATGCCCAACATAACGGTATAAGCAGAATTTTGAAAACTCTCTTGTCTATGAAATCAGAGGTACTCAAAAACTTGTCAGTAAACCTCACTTTTTGTCAAAAAATCTCTTTTATATCGTAAACGGTTAATTTTAAGTACCTACCACCTTAATAGATTTATGAATATAATTAGATGAGTAACTCGATAAAGGAAAAAAATATAGGGTGTTCCATTTAAAATAACGAAGTTGTTGCCCGGACAACGAAAACGGAATACCCTGTATAATTGTACATATTTTCTGGTTATTCAGAATTGAAAATCAAGAAAATAATCTATAGACAATATATTTACACCATTTCATATAGAGCCGTAATCGACCAAATTCAGAACTTTGGCGCACCCTGTATACATATATGGATTCCTATGTAATTACCTTAAGTATTTTTTATTTTTCCTCTTGTTCTTCATTTTGGGTAGTGTGGAAGAACGGCTCAGCCGAACTCCTACCTTTTATGTAACATTGTATTATTGTAATCTCTGTTTGCATAATAAACATTATTATTATTATTATTATTATTATTATTGAACATTGGTAGTAGAGAGAATATACTAACACAACCTGAGGTATTTAGGTCAATGGCAGTAATTCCATATATACATGGTTTATCGGATAAATTACGAAAAATTGGGAACAGGTTTTCCGTACGAACGGTTTTTCAAACGGGCTCCACACTAAGATCGGTTTTATCAAGAACCAAACCTCCAAATATTATTCAAAGTTCAAAAAATTGTATTTATAGTGTTCCGTGCGAGTGCGGAAAACATTACGTAGGTGAATCATCTAGACCTTTCAACGTAAGGCTCGGTGAACATAGAAATTACGCTAGAAGGGGAGAATTTGAAAAATCCAAAATTTGTGAACACGCGTGGAATAATAATCATAGAATTAAATGGGACTCGGCGAAGATTTTGGAAAAAGAGAGCAACGGAACTAAAAGAAAACTTAAAGAATCCGCGATTATTTTATTAAACGAGGATAGATGCGTTTCTAATTATTCGATAGATTTTTGTACTAGTTGGTTGCCCATCCTTAGAGACGAAGTAAGTAAAAATAAGATAAATATAATTTAATGTCTCACGTGACTATGGAAATACATAAACAAAGAACTGTCATGGTTGACGGCCAAAAAAGTTTTGAGAACGGAAGTAGATTCTCTTCCGAAACGTTAACTACCTATAGCTTTGATTTTCAGTTTTTAGTTCATAACATTGTTCTAGTTTATATATTTTTAGGTGTGAGACTTTTTGAAATAGTCAAGTACTCAAGAACCAACCTCTGTCTGATCCATTTGGCGCAGAGGTTTTTTCATTAAAATTTTTAAATATTTTTCAGTGGCAAAATACCCAATAAAAAGTAAGAAAATCTAAGTAACACTGTTTAATTTTCATTATAGACATATTACACCCATTAATATTTTTGATTTGACTCGCTCATCACAAATTTGAAAAGATTTGTTCTGTTAATTTTTTTTTTCAAGTTTTGTAATTCATTGTAATTCGTTTTCCAATTAACTTAGCTGCAAGAGTCTGGATATAATTAATATAGAGCATTTTTTCAGCACCATGTCCGTGTCACGAAGAGAACTTTTTGATATCTAACGTCAATAAGAACTTGACATAGATAAAAATTTGTTTTGGCTTATGTTCTGCACAAATTTAAGTTAATGGAACATGAGGACACAAACCTATGAGCATGTCAAAGCAATAATCGAAAATATAAACAGTAATTGCCGACAAGTGGAAGAAATGTAGTCGATCTCTCCAGGTATTTCTCGGGCGACATCATTACTGGATATATCGTATCGCCTGACTGTTCTGAAATGGAAAATTAGAGACAATAAAACAAAACCAAATGGGACTACTCGTGGTTGTACCGAAACCGGGTTTCGGTACTACTAATGACGGCAACACTGCTGGACGCTTTTTCAGCAATCTGCTCTGGCCTCATCCATTACTGGTATAGACGAAGATCTTATACATCGTTTCGCAGTAATCCTGCCAACACTCTGTCTTGTGGTTATGTGATTAATACTGATGCCTTTCGCAAATATGCTACAGACACAGCTATAAAATTTGTGGTATTATGTGTCATCTAGTATTCACAGAATATTGATTTGTCAAGCGGATATCTTCCTATAGAAATGCTGTTAGAGGAAGTTTTAGAATCAAGAAATAAAGATCGTAGCAAATACAGGGAACTAGATAGGTACGTATATAACCTTGCATTTTAGTTATACTGTTTCAGCAATCATACCTTCAAATCAGCATAGAGCATAAGACATCAGGGTGCAGGTTATCCTTCACAGCTCGGCCTACTATTTGTTATCACTTACCTTAGTAAATACTCACTAAAAGAATAATTCTGACAACGTAAAAGTAAGGCTGTAAAAAGCTCAACAAAAGGAGATAGTTGGACGCCACCTTATTTTACATTAAAGGAAATCAACTTATACAGATATTATTTATTACTTCAACTATAAATATGTCCGGCAAAATAAGGAAACACCGAGCTATCTTAATTTGACTAAGCGAGAAATTATCGAAATTAAACAAGAGAATTAAAACAGAATAATCTATTAACAGTTCTAGGTTACAGTGTACAGTGAAACTAGTCGTAAATTGTTCAACAAAAATAGATTACTACAATATTCGGTATCGTATGGCTTGAGCACAATGACCTTGACTATTAAAACTTATAACTAATTAGCTTAGGCTACTAAAAATTGCACAAAAATGTAAGTTAACAGGGAGTGAACGATTTAAATAAAAAACATGAATCCATATTTCTTTACGTTAAGTACCCATTATTAGTTTTCAAAACCAAATTGTACAATATTTAGGGTAGAAATACAAATGACCCGCTTCTCTCTTGTTCTTCGGCAAACTTAAATGTTACTTGGCAATTTCGCTATATTTCGCCACTATTTATGCCTACCTAAATTGTCAACTAAGCATATCAATGCGGCTACTGTCTGCTAATAACTTGAAAGTGGTAAAATTGTCTACTGAGTCCACTCGCGTTAACTAAACGTTGGATAAAAATCAATTACGAGACAGGTTCATTAACGGCCCTGGAACACCTCCGGCTGTCCCAAGCAGAAACACAGTAATTGACAAATTTATAAAAATTGAGTTTTATAAAGTATTGGACTTACTGTGTCCAACACGTCTTGTGGAACACTTATAATTGACTAAATAATGAACATTTAAGAGTTATTATGTGCACAAAACACAGTAAGTGACTCTGAATGAGTAGCTGTACCGGAACAAAACACAGTATTAGCCAAATACCATTGGAAAACACAGTAAGTACTTTGGCATTACAGTGTTCTTGCATGGTCTGAGTAGTTACTTTGTTTTGAAAATGGTGGTTAGATCACCCCTTACATAATTACCACCATTTACTGTGTCAAGTGCAATGATGGGCAGCATTCGATTCAATTATTTAAGGGATCTTAAGAGACCTACGTGTGTCTCAATTGTCAATTTCCTACGCCCAAACACACAGACTGTATATCTAATGTTTATTTTTTAAGTATCTACCAGTTACAAATACAGTAAATGCAGTTACTGTGTTTTGTATATAAATAATTATGTATGTACAGGTTGCAAAGCTACTTAAAAACAAAGTATAGGCTGCTAATCAAACATTTTTAAATATATTTTTACTCTGGTAATGGAGAATGACACATCAAGTCATTTACGAAACTTCTGTGAAAATGTATGTTAATATCTCTTCAAATGTTGTGAAGCTAACATAATTCATTAAAAATCAATTTTCCGAAATTTTGCTCGACTACAATTACTGTGTTTCTACTTGGGACAGCCGCCTTGTTTCTCAAAACTTGTAGCCTTAGCCACTATAACATAGTACATAAAATAAATAACTTACAGTTTGAGTCCTGGGCACATGAATGTTCATTGAAGGATAGCACTTTGAAAGCGGAACTTAGAAAACAGCCCACACAAGGCAAAGACAAATATCGTTAATCGCTTCGAAGGAAACACTCCTAATTAACCCAAAGATTTGCTGCTTTTAAATCCAGGTTTTCTGTCATTTAGTTTACTTGCTAATCTGCTCACATTACTGATGTACCATTATTATAATCTTAACTTCACATAAAACATAGTTACATTATTAGAACACACAATCACCACCATAAACTAGCTTCAAAATTCAAAATTATTGTTTCTGCAACTCAAACAACAAGCCGCGACTGTTTTACTACAAGGCCCGAGCTCGAATCTATTACCACTTAATTAATTTCGGGGAGGTCAAATTCACCTGCTCCCGTGGTGGCTCGGCCCGAGGCCAAAACTCGACTCCTAAACCAGCACCTACCCCTTTGAAACAAACAAGCCCCCTCTCCATCTCTTCTACCGTACCTCATTAAGATAGATAGATAGATTTATTCATGTTAAAAATTATAAAATTGTACACACGTCAAACAGAGTTACACTTACAAATAGATATAAAATAAGAAGAACGCGTTTTTTTATAAAAAAGTCTTTAATTGTGGATCTGAACTTTGTTGGGGGCAGAATTTTCATGTTATCAGGTAACATGTTATATATTTTAATACCGTAGTATTTAACACCAGTTTGTCCCCGGGTAAGCCTTGTAAATTCAGGATATATACTGTCTCTGTGTCTGGTTTCGTACTGATGCAGGTCAGCATGGGTATTAAAATCATTCAAATGACTATGTACGTAGGAAAGACATTCTAATGCATATGTGCAAGGTAAGGTAAGTATGTTGAGAGATGTAAACAGATATTTGGTATCATCACGGTACCCTACACCACCCACAATCCTGACAGCTCTCCTTTGAAGACGAAAAAGTCGGTGCTTACCTGCAGAGTGCCCCCAAGCAAGGATGGCATACGACAATCGAGAATGACACAGTGCAAAGTAGGCTGTTTTTAGCACATTTGAAGACACTGAGTTAGACAATTCAGGCAATATATATTTTTTGTCAATTGTTCAGCAACATAATCAATATGTGCATCCCAACGGAGAGATTGGTCAATGAATACTCCTAGAAATTTACTATTTATGGGGTTATTCGGTAAGTTCTTTAGGTCGCGTGTACTTGAGATCATTTTTATTGTTTTAGTTGCATTAAGTGTTAAATAATTAGATGTAAACCACTTTTCAGCATGTGAGAGCGCATCATCACACTTCGACATTAGGTTACCCAAGTTAGAATCGGACATTAGGAGTGTTGAATCATCAGCATAAAATATGCAAGTGACTTTCTCAAGTGCTTTTGGCAAGTCATTGATATAAATCAGGAATAGGATAGGGCCCAGAATTGAACCCTGTGGTACTCCTGACTTAATATATAACTCCTCAGATGTTATTCCATTTAGTCTGACGGTTTGCCTTCGATTCTCTAGATAGGATTTAATTAGTGCGATACTCGTTGTACTGAAATTGTATTTGGACAATTTTTGAGCCAGTAAAGTATGTGATACGCAATCAAATGCTTTGCTGAGGTCACAGAACAAAGAAGCAGAGTAGTGTCCCTTTTCGAAACATTCCAATGTGTGTTCTGTAAATTTTAAAATGGCGTCTGTTGTTGACAAGTTCTCACGGAATCCAAACTGGTGTTTAAATAGCATTTTATTTCTTTCTAAATATTCCGTTATTTGAATTTTAATGGCTTTTTCAAATATTTTTGAAATAATTGGAAGCAGGGAAATTGGCCTATAGTTGCTTAATTCCTCTGTATCACCTTTTTTGAAAATTGGGACAACAGCCGCTATTTTAAGTGCATCTGGGAATACGCCAGTCCTGAAACTCATGTTTATTAGTTTAGTTAGGGGAATTACGATGTGATTTTTTACAATCTTTATTAATTCAGTATTCAGGCCATATATGTCTTTACTATTACTGTTTTTCAGGGAATTTAGTATATCTCTAACTTCATTGTATGTGACCTCACGAAAGTTAAAGGGTTCAGCGCTATTTGTTTGTTCGACATAGTGCAGAGGGTCAATATTTAATTTAGGAAGCCCTTCAATAATATCTCCAGCGACATTAATAAAGAATTCGTTAAAAGCACTTGGTTCAATTTGTGAAACTGGTTTAAAACTCTTTTTTCTCTTTGAATTTATTATTTGCCACATAGTTTTTACAGGATTACCAAATTTTTTTATATTTTTATCATTCGCTTTGATTCTCTCATTTTTTAGTGCATTTCTGTATCTTAGTTTAAATGCATTTCTGATGTTTTTATTTAACTCTGTGTTTTGAGTTTTACATTAAAAGTCAAACGGTCTTTTATTTACAATCTACTCTAGCGCGTAGAAAACTCAATTTATAAACACATAGGATTTGACAGTATTTAATTTACTTCTACGTATAGGGCGATAGCAAACCGATCAGTGATCGCTACAACATGTACGCAACACCTGAAACCTGCAACAGTCAGCTAGGGAAAATGGTCATACTTATGTTAGTGGATAAAAGAATAAAAATTGTGTGAATTAAACAAAAAATTAACAAGGATTATGTATGTATGAAAGAAACGAAAAAATACTTAGGTCATGTGGTGGTAATAAAATATGGAATACAAAAATGTGAAAAAAAAGTAAGGGCAATAGCAGGCGAAAAAAGTCAGAAAAGCATCAAAGAGGTAACAATCTTTTGTTGGATCATCAGCTAATTATTACAGCAAATTTATTTTTTTCAGTTCTAATAAAACTTTTAAATAAAAACTATGACAATTTAAGTGTATATAGAGATCACAATGTCAGCGAAAACTATTTTAATGACAGATCTTTTACTCTTGACAATAATGTTTGCTTGCCTAAAGTATAAATACCTATCCCCAAGTCGAAGTTGGCTCAATGTAAAACGCAAATACCACAGCCATGCCAGTAATTGTAGGAGCTCTCAGAACTGATGAGAACAGCCATGATCGTCTACAACTGACTGGTCAACCAGCACGCAAGGACTGCAGAAGATCTCACTATAGGGAACGACACACATTCTACGCGAATCCCTAGAGTAAGATCTCTGCGATCCCTTGTTTAGATCTGGACTCTGAGTTGTTGGAGGGGAAATCACAAACGTTGCCAAAAGGGTCCATAAATCTGGAACAGGCTTCAACAGAGCTGAATTCCTTGGTGTAACGCAAAGACATCGAATTCTTCCTTAAAGAAGAGTGCGCTAAACATGTTTACTTGCTTCAAGGTATTACAATTTACAATTTTGATATGTTGTTATACATGTTATTATTTGTAGTATTTACTTAGATGTACACCGTATATTTCGAATAAAATATATCACAAAGTATTCATATGTGTTTAACTGTTTATTTGTTCATATTTTATACAAGAAATTACAAGAAAAACAGATTAACAATACATTTAAAATCAGTCTAAAAAGTAGATTAATTAAATTTAAAAAAATATGTAACTTACATATATAAAGATTTGAGGATTGTATTTTCTATAAAAGTGACAAAATATTTTTGTTCTATAGTGGGTAATTATGAAGTCAAACAAAACAAAAAATGTACATGATCGAAAATAGAATATGACAAAATTGTAATTATAATTTTTCCAAACTTAATAGAAGTGTTTAGCAATTTATAAACTAATTTTATTTTCCAACAGATGTACAGAAATCATTATTTATTTATTATACTTTTTGTCTATTGAAACAAATTTTCTTTTGAGTATAAGAGAAAATGTGTCAAACAAGATAAGTGTGATGATTAGGGCGGAGAGGAAAAGAGATAGTTGAAAACTTTAAATCTAATATCGTGCAAAAGTTGGCTGTGTTATTTGTTAGTATTTACATTTTCTTATTTTTATTTTCTAGAGTTATTTTTTGCCTCCCCAACAGTCTTCATTTTCTTTTAAATGTCTGATTTTTAATTACACATAATATTGTTTTTCATAAACAATAATTTGATTTAATACCACCCAAAAGTAACCTGGTACATTACTTATTAACTGAATAAAATATCTTTGAATTCTGATTTCTTAGGCCTCCCTAACGTCTTTAAATTTACCAAAAAAATGTGTATTGGAGATCACTTTTTTGGGTTTTCGAACAAATCTAGGATACCAGACAAAAAAAATTAAACTAAATTTTCTGAGCCTATGGAAACACTGTATCTTGACATCAAAATAAATCTATGTTTTTAATTGTTATGATGGGTCAACATATGTGATTTTAAATTCCGTTTTCGTTTTGTTACATACGAACAGCTTTCGCATCTGTATACTGTTAATTCTGAAAGCTCTCGATGGGTCAGCATGTGTGATTTCATATTGCCTTTATGTTTTGTTATGAATGAACAGCTTTCACATGCATATGCTGTGACTTCTGAAAGTTCTTGATGGGTCAACATGTGTGATTTTAAGGATCTTTTATACTTTGTTGCAAATGAACAGATTTGACACTTGTACTTCTCGACTGCAAGTTCTTGATGGGTCAACATGTGTGATTTTAGTGATACTTTATGTTTTGTTGTGAAAGAACAGCTTGCATATGTGTATACTGTTACTTCTGAAAGTTCTTGATGGATCAACATATGTCGTTTTAAATCATACTTTCGTCTTGCTACATATGAACAGCTTTCGCATCTGTGTAAAACTTTTCGATGTGACAACATGTGAGAATTAAATTTCTGTTCTTGTCTTGTTACAAAAAAACAGATTTCACACATGTGGCATGTTACTTCTGAAAGTTTTATTTCAGCCAAATTATTTATATTCTTCATTCTTACTACTGAAAGGACATGATCCGATATCTCGTAGTCTTTAGGACTACATATTTTCATATTCTCCATGACTGATAGTGATTGGGTAAGAGGATCCGGGAAACTGAAAATAATTACATCTATTACTACTTAATCCTTTGCAGTGTCATTTACTATCTACTGAGGAAGATATAGAAATTTAATTTTGTTTGAATATGTGATAATTTCCAAAACTACTGGACCAATTTTAGTGAAACTCTTTTACTGACCTTTACAGTAATTTGAGGTATCGAGAGTGTTATGAGCTACGTATCATCTCACGACATCAAGTAGAATCTGAGTGGGATCAAGCAGATGTATAATTCTCTTATTTAGCCTGATATGTGTGTAATCAGTTAGGTATCAAACAAGTGCTGCATTGTTTAAAACCAATTTAAAAAATACACTAATATCTACGCCCCATTGCTCTAAAAATATTTTAGCTTATGACTCACAAACACACTTTTGTATGTGCTTATGTAATTCTCTTAACTTCATTTATAGTTCTGATTTTATACAGTGCGTTGGACCTCGATATCATGAATTCTACAACAGCTAGAAATTTTTTTAAAAATTGCAAGTAAACTAGATAAAAAAGTCTATGACTGGAAATTATTTTCGAACATACAGGGCGAGCCAAGACGAAATTACAGGACCAAGTGCCATTTTTTTAAATGGAGTGCTATCCCAAGCAGCACAATTAGTTTATTTTACCAGTTTAAAGCCACAATGACCTAAGATGATATAACGTAATTGTAATCATTTCTTTCAACTTTAAAGGCATATGGGCTTAATAGTAATTAGTTAAGGAATATTTAGGTAATATTTTCTTAAGAAATGCCTGATAAAGTCACATTCACTTTAGTGTAATTTTCAAGAGATATTAACGTAATTGTTCCTTAAAATTTAACTATAAAGTTAAAGTGCATATTGAGGTCAATGTATAAGAAAATATTACGTAATTTTAGACCAAGTTATTAACTTTGGAGTCGCTGACTTTTGTCTAGATAGAAATAGGGAAATGTTACCAATTTTTAACATAAATGTAACCTATTTTTTGTCTTGTCGTTGTAGTCAGATTTTAGTTAAAACTTTAACCTCATGGTCACAAATAGTTCCAATTTTAGGTAAAATTTACGTTAATTTTACTTCCCCACTTACCTAGCATATGTGTTTAACCTAAAGGTAAATATTACTTCATACAATGTCCTAGAAGTTATTTTTACTTAAAAATAGAATTAGGTCTCTTCCCTGGAAGGCAAAATTACGTTTTCATTGTCTAAATTACTTCAAAGGACTAAAATTACTGTATTGTTGATGCCCCTCCCAGTAGTGTCAACTGTCAAAAGTTATATATTTACTTTTACTTTAATGCTTGGAATCATGTGTCACATTTTCCATATAATAAATTTTCAGAGGTTATTTTGACAGTTGTTGACCACATAAACAAGTTTTAATATTTAAAACTTGTTTCGAAATATGGCGTGTCGGAAGGCAAGAGATCGACACGCCACCTACAGTCAGATTAGGGAAATTTTACTTCCTGACCTTTCCTCATATGAAAATCTCGAACCTAGTAATAGGAAATAAAAACTTGTCATTATTTTTTGTTGGATAGCTTGGAAGGGAGAAAATCCGACTAAAAGCAGCTATTTCCACTAATTTGTATTAAGTATATTTTTAACTAAGCCCACGTGACCAACGTATGTATTTATTTTGATCTCAGATAAATAAAGTATTTATGTGAGTTTTAAAAATGAATTATTATTTGTTTGCTTATAATTGTATTGAAACATTCTTTATAGGATTTTGCAAACAGCAGAAAAAATAACTATCTATAACTAAAAGAAAAACTTTGTGTAGAAATATTTATGTGAGGTTTTAATCACGGCCGTCTCTAGAGACGGCCGTGTTTTAACACTCTTTTTCTTTTTTTGACGAAAAAACAATGATTGTTGTTCTATTTTCCTTGAACCTGATGGGAAACCTGGACTGGGAAATATGACCAATTTAGTTCTAAATGAACTTTAAAGACTTTACAATTTTGAAGACTACAAAATTATTTTAACCTATATTGGTCCCTTTAACTTTAAAGTCAATAATATAAGTTTTAACGACTTTGACTGTAGGAAATATGTTAATGAGGTCTAAAATATTGGGAAAGAATACTTTGGAGTGGCGCGGTACTATATTCGCCATATTTTTCGACCAGATGTAAGAGACCATTTTACAATAAATTTTTGATGAGTGATTAATTAAAAAAAGTCATTAATATAGGGTTATTTAATCAAGTACAATATTAGCATATTTTATGCTCCAGGAAAGTCCTGCAGGACAATTGTATAGGCTTTTACAAATATTTTTAAAACACATTGAAGCTGGAAAAAAATTTTTTTCTACATTAAATAAAAACTCACTTTTTTCTTTTAATTTTAAAACATTCAACTCTCTTTCATGAATAACGAATATTTTTAAATAATTTTTAACACCCATATGAACATAATATCCATTGCTTAATTAAACAACATTCACTATTCGCGAAAGTATTTTATATAAATTTGCCATTGCATTTGATTTAATTAATGCACAATTATACAACGTTACCTGTTGAAATCATGTGTATCTGTTTTTATTTCAATCTCTTCAGCAACTAAAAATTTTTGGTCCTCTATTTCAGCTAGGTTTTCCTTGGCATGCCTAGGCTCGTTTTCTTCACAAAACATTTCTTCTATTTTAATAGGAACACGTTTATTATTCTCCTCTTCACAGGTACACATATTAGGTGTAAATTGTTGTTCATCTTTAACTTTCTGATCACCAGATCCCACAAAACTTTCATTTTCATTTTGAACATCCATATTGGCTCCTTTTCTATCTTCACAGAATTCTTTTTCTACTTTGATTATTCCAACCGAGTTACCATCTACCTCGCTCGTTGGTACATACATTTCTGCAAACTGGGATAAACTGTTTAGCTCGTGTTGATGTTTACTGCTTGAACACAAAGTTCCACGGTATTTCTTAATCTCTTCTTCTACAAGTAAACAGGTTGTCACAAACCGGAAACAGTCTTCGAGAGAACCACAGCAGGAGGGACAAATCACAGCTTTCTTGACGATACTTAAATCCTATCAACGAAAAAAGAAATAATTGTAAAATTAAGTGTTGTTGATATTATTTTCAATACTTGGAAACAAGTTTACCTCAAAATTTTGATTTGTCGACCTATTTCATTGGACTATATATTATATAACCTCTATTAGTTTGGTAGATTTACTTTTAAAGCGATATAAGCCAATTGATAGATACAAATATGTGTATGGAGTTTTACATATATGTATCACATTTTTATTAGTCATTTCACCTTTGCCATTATAAACTTGTATTCCTTTGTCTTCGCTTATTGGCTCAGTTTAAAAGTAATAATCTTATAAAATAATATGTTTTTTGCTGTTTTTAGAAATATCCAATAAACCCTAAAAGAACTGGGGATATCCTATATAAAGTCCAATCAATGTCCTCAGGTTGTTCATAGTAAAGCCCATATAAGAGCTGATGATGTCCTGTACACACCCATACTGACGTCCTGAAGGCGTGTCTCCATTATGGTCGGCTTTGCCGATCGGCATTGCCCCACTAGTATATTCGGCTTAGATTCTCTTGAAGTTTCCGACCGGCATAAGCCGAATTGTACGTACCCACTTGCCAACAAATGCCGGGAGGCCATGCCGATCGGCAAAGCCGACGATAATGGAGACGCGCCTTGAGGACGTCATCAGCAAAGCCCGAACTGTCCCATTTGGATATCCTAGGGACATCTTAAGGTGATAATGGGATATCCCATATGTACTGAAAAGTAGTCCCCAGTATGTTCTGAGGAAGTCCTTGTGCTGTATGGGTATTATTGCGTGAAGCAGTAAATTCCTTAATCTGCCTCTGGGTGGGTATAATTTGGTATTAAAAACTTTAAAAGCACCAACAGATGAGTGTAAATCTGTCTTCAAAATCAATTATTTAGCAAATAATACCTCAACTAATTTTACAACTAACAAAATTTTACATTTTCAAAATTTATTTCCTTATAATTGATGTACCAAATTTTAAAAACTTTATGCTGGTGAATAGGGAATCTGATATCCTTTCAAGCGATGTGCCGCATGACTCCCTCTCATTTAAAATTATCGGGGGGTAATCATAATTCAGATGGGGCTGAACTGGGTATTATTTCTATTAGTGTTATTTATTGATGTATGAAATTTAACGTAACATGAAATTAGTTTCAACTCAACTTTAACTAAAGTGAAATTAATTACACATATTTTGAAAACCTCAACTAGACTGCCTTGCATAAAATATTGATACCTACCAACTCTGGAAGATACTGTTCTATCATTTTCCACAACATAACATCTTTCTCTTCAACATTTAGAGTTACAACAGCACAATCTTCTACTAGATCCATACACAATCCACATATGGCCTCATCCTCTGGGATGCTCGTACTAGTTTTATTTTTTCTCAGATAGACATCTCTTAGATCCAATACGGTATTGTCCTTGTTGATAAAAGGAACGATATAATTGTGTGTACGCAAACATTTTATTTTAAAATCAAAACATTTTATAACCTTTTCTGCGCAGTTTTTACACATCACGGGTTCTTGTATTGCAGTAAAATCCTAGAACAATTTCGACGACAGTGTCACACACAACAAACTGTATAATAAAATAGCAGATTTAAGCAAATATATTCCTACATAACCTAAGTATACATACTTTAGACACTTACTATCTTTGGTAGAAGTATTTTCGTATTTTCGTCTATAGCTTCAAAGTTCTCACATTTTTGCAAACAAAGCCTGCATATTTTCTTTAGAATTGACATTACCTACTACCAAAATGTACCCAACTCAAAGAGGAAAGTCAAAATTTCACAGATAGACAATAAAACAGAACGCTAGAACAAACAAAGAATTTTGACCCTACCCTACCTGATTACCTAACCTACTAACGATAAGCACATAACTTCATAAAGATAACTTTGTACATGGTACCTACTTATTTCTTGCTACAAACTTAATTATTGTAAATTTGTTTGTTGTACTGTTGTGCATATTCTGGTTCGTTATAGAAAATGGGGACGGAAAAAAGGAAATGTGGAATTTGTTTAAAAATATGTGATAAATTTAGGATTATACAGAAAGATATAAAAAATGTTTTGGACATAGTTCTACCAAAAACAGTAAGTTGAAAATAACGCGCAACTATTAGTAGGCGGAAGTTTACGTATGAATAAATTTGATTCAGTTCAATATTTATTACACGTCTTGGCTGTGTGATCTTTTCAATGAATTTTGTTTTAGGATATAACTGCAATACGCGAGCCTGTGATGTGTGCAGACTGTACAGAAAAGCTTATAAAGTGCTTTGATTTTAAAGCAGCATGCCTTCATACACATGATTACATAGTTCCATTTGTTAATGACAAGGACAGTGTAAGCCTAGATCTAAAAAAGGTCTATCTGATAACAAATAAAAATGGTAATAGAATGTCCAAAGATCAAGGTGTATGTGGATTGTGCATGGGTCCAGTAAAAAACTGTTTTGCTACATCCCTCGAGTTTGGAGAAGACCTTATGGCCACGAAAATGATCAAACAATGTCTTCCAGAATTGGTGTGTATAACTATTTCTCATGTTAAACATTACTAATCGTGAGTATACTTATAATGTTTAAGAAAGAGAGAGATTCCAAGTAGCATTTTAAGGAACATTTCAAATATTTAACTAGTGTTCCTACTCCTATATATAGAATGGGAGATATTTGTAACATGTTTGATAATTGAACTTTTAACTATGTGTATAAAAACAACTTATTTTCAATTGGAAAATGATTTCTATCAGCAGGATTTCGGTATAGCAATGGGTTCTCCATTGTCACCGATTTTAAGCAATATACTTATTTATGGAGGATTGAGACTAGACTTGTTCAAAATTGTGCATATAAACTGGTTATCTGGTGGAGATACTTAGATGATGTCTTTGCAATCTGGCCTCATGGTATTGAGTTACTAGATAGTTTTTTGGAACATTTAAATAATAAAGAACCTTCTATTAAATTCACTTTAGAAAAGGAAACTAGAAATGAATTACTATTTTTAGATGTTTTAATTAAAAGAGTAAATGGTACAATTGAAACAAGTGTTTATAGAAAACCAACACATACAGATATTTAAATTTCAACTCAAATCAGTCGATGCACGTTAAGAGGGGAGTTGTAAAATGTTTGTATGATAGGGCCAAAATCATTTCTTCTAATGATGAAATACTAAACAATGAGAAGCGGTTTATAAAGGAAGTTCTTATAAATAACCAATACCCTGGGGGTTTTGTCGATAAAACCTTCATAAATATTGAAAATAACAATCAGGTACGACTGAAAAACATTACACAGCGTTAATTCCTTATGTATGCGGATTATCGGAAAAGTTGCGCCGCATCAATGATAGATTTGATATTAGGACGGTATGTCAAACAAACAACACTTTAAGATCTATTCTGACAAAGACGAAACCGAAGAACCACGAACAAAATTAAAAAAAACTGCGTTTATAGTATTCCGTGTGAGTGCAACAAACAATACGTGGGTAAGTCATCTAGACCTTATATATAGTGTAAGATTGGGCGAACATCAAAGTTATATAAGAAAAAATGAAATTTAGAGGTCCAAGATCTGAGAACACGCTTGGGAGAATGGACCCAGAATAAACTGGGACTTAGCAAAAATTTTAACAAAAGAGGCAGATAGTAAAAAGAGAAAAATTAAAGAATCCGCGATAATATTATTGAATGAGGATACATGCGTGTCGAATTGTTCCATAGATGTCTGTACAACTGAGTTGCCAATGTTACCCAATCAGCACAAGGTTAACCGATGGATATTCTAAGGACGTAAAGCTTGGTTTATGACTATATCCTTAGGATGACCTCAAATTTGCATAGGATTTCCCTGGGATGTACAGGTGAGACAGTTCCAGATGTCCTGAGAACAACCTTCGAACACATTTGCATTAGGATCTATTGGGGCAATATCTAGGATAACCCTACAACAACCGCTGGAAATAGTGTTCTACATGCATATCCCTTTTTTGTATATCCTGATGATATTCGATATTGTTCTTGATTTGATATCCTTAGGAAACAGTTAGATAAGTGTTTAAGGATATCCTTTCGATAACCTTAGTATATAGGATGTTTGTAAATTAATTAATTTAATACGGTTCTAGATAAATAAGAAAAAAAACACCATATAAACATGAATTCAAGTATCCTAAGAGAATTACAACTACATGACAGAACTATTACGTAATCTCACAAAATAAATACTGATATAAAGTTAGAGGTGTTTCAGAATCTTATGAGCCGCGAAATGCGCAAACGCCAAAATTCATTCTGCGTTATAAGTATTTTTTTGAAGACACTGGCGGCTGAATTGTTGTATACATAAACAAGAGTTCAGGATAAATTGTAAACAATAAATATAATAATTTTAAGAAGTGTAACTGAGTCGACAGGAGGGATTATGTCTGTGCGCATATGAAGGTCACAGCTCATGAGATTTTAAAACACCTCTAATAGATAATTAAATTGGCACAATTTTAATAAACAAAAAAAAAACACTACTCTAATTTTGTTGAAGTTGTGACACAAAAAGCAATATTGTTATCTGCATCCGACTCACACTGACGTAACCGATTGCTATTAGTTTAGCATACATATGAACTACACTGTGCTATAAAGTCACTACTAAGTTGATTCACACTATTGTATTGATTTCTAAAAACTGTCCAAAAAGTTAAATGTGCGTCTTCTGTAATTCTGTAAAGTTGTCAAAATTTGAGATACGTCAGTTCATGAGATATGAGACGATATTATTTTAATTTTACTAATATTTTACCTTTTATCATACACCGAGTCATACACGTAGATCTGGATGGTTTGGAGCCTTCGGTGTGACACTGACGATGAAGTACTTTTCACGAACACCAAAAAATAGTTTCCACAAACACCAAAATTCTTGAACACAACAGTCAAATACTCTACTCGACACGCGTTTTGCCAACTGGAGATGATTGAAACTAAGAGTTGTTTTTTTTAGGTTTTAATCATCTCCAGATGATGCCAACATGGTTGGTGAAATGCGAGTCGAGTAGAGTATTCAAGTGCTGTGTTCAAGTGTTTTAGTGTTTGTAAAACTACTCCATCATCTTTTTATCATGCACTTTGTATTAATAATGTTTGGATAAAAAAATCATTTGAGATTTATTTTAAAAATCTATTTATTTATACCTATATACACGAGTATATCTATTAGTTCTCTTTGTCTACATTTCCTTGGTCCACTTAATTTTCTTTGTTCCTTATATCTCCATTTTCCTTATCCCTTTCTAGTCTTTCTTTGACGTGTCAGAGTCAATTTTTTATAGCAGCTTAATTTCCTTTGTTCCTTATATCTCCATTTTCCTTATCCCTTTCTAGTCTTTCTTTGGCGTGTCGGAGTCAATTTTTTATAGCAGCTTCCACAGTTTTTTCTGATGCCTTGACACAGTTTGGGTTTTTTTAAAACAGCTTCTAAAAAATATACAAATAACAGAAATGAAAATAATTTACATTTAAAACAAAAAAAAAAACGTTTTTAAAATATAGTCAAAGCAAAAATTCCGAAGATACAAGTCACAACAGCAGTAATTTTTCTATACATAAGGACATGAACATAATTTTGACATATGCATAGTAAGAATTCCTGCCTCGATCATAAATGCTATTTCTAGATTAGTACACATTTGTAAACGACTTATAAAGATGCGCTTAATCTTCATAAATAATGATTATTCAGTGACACAAAAACAGAAGTGTAATAATCTAGATAGGAAAGTCGTCATGGGAAAAACTCAATTATAAGTAGGTATAGTAATTAAATAACATTGCCTCTGTGACATGCATCATTAAAATTTCTGCTGAGGCTACAATTAGACAGCCAAAGTTAAATAAAAAAATTAAAAAAAAGGTAGCGATATCGGACAAAAACTTTTGACACATTTTAACGTATGGTTATTTTGGCCTTATGCAAATTGGTAGTAAGTTGTTATATGTGTGACTATAGTAGAGGACTGAGGACACAGATGTAAAAACATTATTCTATACGACAAAAGGACATTATCACTTGTTTTCTGCGATGTAGTCAGAATTTCTGCCTCGACTATAACTAGTCTTTCACAATAATGTCATACCAGATTAGGATGTTATTATATAAATGAAATACTTCATGTATTTTTTCCATTCGTGGCTTAATGTATATAGAAATAATACACATAGTATAGAAAACTTGGGCTTTTCTATAGTGTCTGTACAAGAAATCATACTGTGTATTGTTCAGTGCAATTCGTTTTTTTTTAAATATATTAGATACCTACCTACGTGATTTGCGTTTGTGGAAATATCATCACTAACAAGTAATGATATTTTGACAGAGTTGTTCTTGATACACCTATAGCATGTTGCTCTGTTTGTTTTACTAGTTTTACTACTGGTTTATTTTACCTGTTGTAGACATGTTAACATCGAGGTTACCTTTTACAGCACATGCCACATGCAAAATAATTTACCGGTCTCTATAGTGTCTCTACCACTACACTAGATCAAACAGCTAATACTCTGCTCTAGATTTATCTTAAATTATGTATATAATATAGCACAGTAAGCCTTACCTGCATTAAAAAATACACTTTACACATTAAAATGGTCTATCTTCAAACACAGAACACAGTCGAACTTTGAAAATTTAAAAATATGGCGATGTTCACAGCAGCTGATGTTCACGATGATAGGACAGGAACAGCGAACAGGGAATTTTCGTTTGTGTTTTTTGTGGTTTGCACTACTGTAAGATAACTCTCTCTCTCTCTCTCTCTCTCTGACTTATATTTTCTGCATTATTGACATCTTTATTATCAGCGTAGTGTTATTCGGTTTCGGGAAATGATTAAAGAAATTGCATTGGATTTTCAACCAATGAGCATAAGCTATAATACATCACCTCCCCCAGGGCCAGATTTAAATTACAAAAGAGCTAATTTACTCCATGGTTATTGTTGATTAATTATTTCATTACATTCGAAATTATCAATATGAATCTTAATGAGTATTTCATCGTTTTAAAAAGACAACCGTCTCCGTAAAAAAAAATATAATAAAAATAATTTCCACAGAACATATATAATTTCTGCATAACAATCGTATTTCCCGTCAATCAGAGAGCATGAAATAAATAGTATCACGGTTCATTTTATTCAATACCAATCAATGCCATGTACTCGTTTAGTGATGATGTCACATATGTTAAGAAAGTGATCCGATTGGTATCTAAAGCGGATGTCCATGGTATCAACGTTGACGGAAATCCATAAGATATCTATATTTGGAACATTATAGGACAAATAATCCTTGACGGATATCCATAGTATTCATACTTAGGCAATCCGTAGGATATCCTAATTCAGGTTTGTTATAAGGTAAGTACATCCTATAAGTATTGCCTTGGGATAACAACTGGATATCTTGGCGGATTTATCCATATTTGGGATATTCAGGATTAATATAGGATATCCTGAGGAAATTGTGTGCTGTTTGGGTAAAAGAAGAACTTCACAAACTTAACATCGTATAAAAACTAAAAAAACTGTTAACTATATCAACTGTTCTATGTAAATAGTAAGTATCTATGGATATTGAATATAATAAACATTCTTAGAGCTGTGTATTTATCATACACAGCAAAAAAGATTTAAAAAAAAGCCTTGAAAAAGGAAACAGAATAGATTTCCGAAACGTCGGCGAAATATTTAATTTCAAGTTTTTATACTTATATGTGTTGTTTATTGAAAAAAAAGCAACCTTTAACTGATACTTGGAAAAGTTTTAAAAGTCACAGGCGTAGAGGTTATTTACCAGTAACATACTGGTTAATTGTGATATTTTGTAGATTCCCCGAGCACCGCTTAAAAAGAAAACATACATGTGGCAGGAAGTCCCAAAGAATTAAAGAAGGAAAAAAAAAAGTTTGATGTATTTTTGACACATAAGGTAATGAACCAGTACTGGTGAATGTTGATTGATTGATTGATTTACCAGCATAAGGTGGGCATTGCTGCCGATTCCGGGCATCCATGGAGGTTCTTTCCAACACACAGCTTGGTCATCCGTCGAATACGCCCAATGGACGGCCAAACCGCGTGCCGGAATCAAATCTCGGATGTTTTATATACCGCCGGACCAGCTGTATACGCCGGGTTGGACATTGGACATGCTTGTTGTCAGGAACGAGAGCCACATGACGCATAGGGTGGGAATACAGGATGGAAAGTGTAGGTGTTTTGCGAGATGCTTCTTTTAAGTTTACATGCTTCTATTAAATTTCCATCTGTCATCATCGGTTGGGGTGTGCAGGTGTTTGCAAGATGCTTCTTTTCAGTTTCCATGCTTCTTTTAAGTTTCCATCTGTCGTCATCTCTTTATTTTTCTTCTTTCTAAGTTTTCTGTTTCTTCTGTTTCTGAATCTGGTAGCTTTAATTTTTGGTTTTTTCTAGTTTTGTTTTTATTTATTATCCATTCCACAGGTAAATATCCATTTACAGTGGAGTTCCTGGAAAGGGCCCTATCTCGTGGTAACAATATTTTTTTGCATGTTACGAGAAAAAGAAGGTCTGAGGGGATAGTTTGCTCACCGTGTCGTTTCTTTGAGACAATCGGTTTCAATTTCCGCCTTCCAAATTAATAATAAAATATTATGTTTTGAATCAGTAAATCGAGCTGATAAAAATTAAGATGGTGAAGAAGAAAGATGGAATAGAATAGTATGAATTAAATCAGATAAAATTAAATAAATTAATTTATAGCTTATCTGTCTTTCTGCAGCTTCTTGTGATTGCTGTTTTATTTTATTTCCTTTTTTTTCTTGGGTTGAGTTGATTTTGTCCATTTAAAAACTATCCAATGTATACAATTACTTTAGGTCACAACACAGCTATATTGCTTTGTAAACATATGTGCTTTATTTTGACACTGACTATGCTATTATTTATTGCCCATGAACCACTTAAAAAGTATCTTGTTGGGTCATCTAGGGTGTACGTAGAGACACTGCACTTCACTTGAACTTGTTTGCTTTATTTGATTTAATGTTATTACAAAATCTTGTAATTATTAATTCCATATGAACTCTGTTTTTCTATTGAGACGCTTCATTTCACGCAGAATTTCTTAATCTACTGGTGGCTGAAATTTTTTTGAGTTTAACGGGGCTTTTACTGCTTTTTTATCGCTTTTTAGAGAGCATCTTAAAAACACATCTATTCACGACGACACTTAGCTCATGCTCAACCAGTACTGGTGGATGTTGAGGATATATATAGGCTAGACAGCAAGGAGGATAAAATCCAAAAAAATTAATTTTTGGTAACTAGGCGAGATTATTGTTGGAATCACTTCGTTTTAGGGTGCAGTTGAACGCCCTAAGTTTGCTTACAAATTAGGGAACGGCTTGATTTTGTAATTAAAAATTAGTGAATAGAATAGGCCCTTTTTCTATATTTCTTTAAATATCTCCGTTTCTGCTAACTTTTACTATAATATATGCATTAGGAAAATTGTTTGTTATGAATTTCTCTAAAAAATGGGCACCGACAGAGGTCACTAGTTGCAATTGTGAACTTGCAAATGGCTTCCAAAGCTTTCAAAAGACGTTATTTTCATTATTTCTTTACTCGAAAATAACTGCACATGGAGGGCTAAAAATTGAAGATGGTGTCTATGTTGCCCCGATAATGTACAAAGAATTTCAGCAAGATCGGATTATTACTTTTTGAGTAATTAACAATTGTACCATTTTTTGTAAAATCTATTTATAATTGGGATCCGGTTGGAATTTTTCAAAAATCGTAATTTTCGCCGATTTTATGAGCTTTTCTACGCGTGAACCTTTTTATGTGCGACATAAATAAACGAATATCTTGTTATATTTTAACTTTAGAGAATCCGCTCTTGCATAACGAAAAAGCTGCTACTTGGTACTGGTCACTTTCTTTAACTAATTAAGCAATAATAATACTGTTACGATGTTCCACCCCTTAGGAACCACCCTTTAAAATCGGTGGGTTAGAAAATCAGGAATTTGCATACTTCTGCAATAATTTTAAACATTTTCAGAAATATAGTTTCAGTGAACAAACACAATAAACCAATAAAAATTCTAAGAACGAATCAGAAATACAAATAAATTACTTAATTTTAGTGGAAAAAAGTCATGTGTTCTGAATCGATTCATGATCGATTATGGTAATCGTGACGTCACATTACACAGACAGATCGCAGTTAATTCAATTTTACATGTAGTGTTATTGTGAACACGCAGCTCAATTGGATGTAAAGCTTGTAAAAATCGTAAAAGATGACAGAAAAGAAACATATACAAATATAGCATAGTCTCTATGTGCAAAACACGTTACTGGCAACTCTAGGCAAAATATTCTCAGTGCCTAAAGATCAGAATATTCGTAAAGAGAGGTATAAGGCAATAAATCGCGATGAAAAGAAAAATTCGCCACTTTCTCCGATTAGTACTTTGTATTTTTGTGAGGATCATTTTAATGTAAATAATGAATGCATTCCATGATTAGTATGATTACGTAAATAATTACGTCCTCGATTTCGTTTTCACGTTTTTTCATTTTCAGGTTTTTTCATTTTAAATGTACCTAAGTATTCAAAAATAAATGGTCCTATATAATTTGCTGACCTATCTGTAGGTACCTACTTTTGTTAATAAAAGTAAACCTGATATATGAAATATAATAATAATAATAAAACTTTATTGCTATAGATCTTACAAAGAAAAGACATTAGCATTGTTAAGAAGGGATTACAAAATATCCAGGTAGATTAAAATAAAATAAGAGAAACACATTAAAATTTGTAAAATATATAAAAGAACAACGTTAACAAGGTAAAAAACATACACTTAAAATTAGCTTAAAACTAGAGATAAAATAACACAATATACTATTATCTATCTACCTGCAGTCTATGATGAGATTCCCTGCTCATTAATCAAAGTGGCTGTTCATATCACAAATTGCCTAGCTATACTTATCAATCTATCCTTTCAAGATGGTATGTTTCCAGTACTTTTGAAAAAAGCACAAATTGTTCCAGTCTACAGAAAAGGTGATTTATCTCAAATTACAAACTATAGAGGAATTGCCCTCCTGTCGGCTTTTTCTAAACTGTATGAAAATGCATTCCACACAAGACTCTCAAAATTTCTAGAAACAGAAAAAATTTTGTCAAACAACCAACTTGAATTTAGGAGCAATTTATCAACTCAGAATGCTATTTTGGCAGTATATAATTATATCCTGCATAATTTTGAACTTAAAAATTAAACAATGTGTATTTTATATGACCTCAAATGTGCTTTTTACACCATTAATATTGATTTATTGTTAAATAAGATATACAATTATGGCAACCGTGGGCCTGCCTTACTTTGGCTCTCCTCCTACCATCAAGGGAGGAGCCAAGAAGTTATTTTAAAAACCAACAATACCATTTCTAAGTCACTGCCCAAAGATATTGAAACAGGAGTACCCCAAGAGAGTGTATTGGGCCCCCTATTATTCATAACATTTATCAATGACATATTCTCTTATTTTCCACATAGTTTTGTGTCTCTTTTCACAGATGACGCCTTAGTACCAGTAAGTTCAGATAATATTAATGATTTCAATACCATAGCAAATGATGTTATGCACTGCATGAAAAATTATTGTCAGTACACTGGTTTTATACTCAATGATCTCAAAACTGATTTAATATTGTGCTCTCCAAGAAAAATGGATGAAAGTATACTAGTAAAAGTAAATAGTAGAAGTGTTCAACAGAGTGCTCAGGTTAAATTTCTTGGCTCGTATATGGACTCTCATTTGACATGGAACAATCAGATTGATATCATATTGAAAAAACTATCAACTTCATGTTTTGTCTTATGGCAGTTCAGAAGTTATGTTACAACTGATATTCTAATAACATATTACTATGCTTATGTCTACTCTACATTAAACTATGGTATAATATGTTGGGGCAACTCAACAAAAGTCAATGAGGTCTTAATCCTCCAAAAAAGGATCTTAAGAACAATGACTTTCAAACGCTCTAAATTTTCATGCAGAAATTTATTCAAGCAATTAAACTTTTAACTGTAACTAATATATACATTTTAAATTGCGTTTGTTACGTTAAGTCCCATCCTGACGAATTTACTCTTACCAGAGACACAAATTCACCTTACAACTTTAGGCCAAATCTTAATATAAGTATACCAAGGCATACTATGTCGGCATCAGCAAAAGGGCCACTAGTCATAGCTGTTAAAGCATATAACAAATTACCTATCTCTATTAAGGCTATACCTACCTTTATTTTATTTAAATCAAGAGTTCGTAACATGCTGCAAAAATATAGTTCATATTCTATTGATGAATTTTTTAACTGTGAAAATTTATCATGATGTTGTCTGTGTCCCATTTATATTCTTACTGACATTTTTATTATGTACTTTTGTATTCATTTATATTTTTATCTGACAATTTCAATACTTGTAAATTAGAGGTCTTATGGAAATAAATTGTTATTATTATTATTATTATTATTATTATTATTATCTAACAGATACAATTGATTAATAAAATTATTTGTTCTTATGCATTTAAAAAATCACTGAATGGATAAAATGTATTTTCTAGTAACTACAATTTTAGATGTTTTTCAAAGTAGTGGATATTATTTATAGACTTTAATTCTCCTGGCAGAGCATTGTAGGCCTTTATAACATTATAGCATGGGCCTCTCTCATAAAAGCTATGATAATGCACTGGTACTCTAAGATCAGGCCCGTTCCTTCTCGTCATAACTCGATATACATCGTTGTTTCTTGTAAATTCAATACTATTTTGCTTAAAGTATATAATAAGACAGGATGGTAAGTATTTCCAATTCTTTAAATAAAGGTTTACATGAATCTCTGCAAGAGACATTCATTATACATCTAATTATGCGATTGATAAATACTTTCTGCATGCCAGTATACGGAAGAGCCCCAGAATATTATCGCATACTCTAGAACACTTTGTACACATGCAAATTAGAATGTTCTTAAATAATCAATGGAGAGTTGGTTTCTCATAAATCATATTACAAACAAGACGAATCTAATCTCGATATCAAGGTATTAGTGCACGATTCCCAATTTAACACGTTAGCTGCCGCATGAAATTTTTGTATCATACTCAAAATGTCAATTTGCCAGCCGGGTGTCGATAGGGCACTTGCCTAAAACGCCGACTGGTAGCCTGCGGTCATTTACTTTTAGCACTTTAAATGCACCTTGGACACCCGCTATTCATTTTATATAAAAATACTCATAGGAATAGATTATTCCGCATACAAGGTGGAAATGGTTCGGCGTTACAGGTATGTTTAGTTCAATAAAATGTATATAAAAGTGACAGTATATGCCTTTATGTCTTTTTATAATTTTTTCAGTATCATATATGGGCCCTGAAGAGATTGAATAAATATCAAAGAAATGCGTCAATTGTAATAAAAGTGTACCTATACCTACTAATTTGCCCAAAAGAGAAACTGAAACCTATTTATTATATTATGTAAATAAACATGTACTTTCTAACTATTAAATATGTTTTACCTTTTTAAATGCTGCCTTTAGTTTTCAAACTAGATAAAACTTGCAACAGAACTAAACACATGGAACCTGAAACTATTATGAGGTTATATTTTCAAATGCCTACCGGAGGTCATTTGGCAGACGGAAAATAATTGTATTATGTCAACGCCACTCGACTGCGGGCCACCATTACATGAAAAGTGTATAGTTAAATTCAAATTAAGATACTATATACCTCATTTTTTTTAGTTTTTTTTTTCTCACTGGAAACCCAAGTTATGATATGTGCATTTTCGGTAATAAGCATATAAATGAGGGTGGCAAGAACAAAAAATGATCAAATGACAGCCGGTGGTCAGGCAGCAGCTAACATGTTAAACAAAAGCTTTCCACCATATGGATTTAATCCAAAACTTTTTCCTAAACTTCTTGTAATGTCTACGATAATGTCTACAATTGCTATAATAAGACAGTTCTTTATTAGGTGATTTATACTCTTAGTTTTACTCCACCATTACTCACAGCCTTACTTACCTACACGATGATGTAATTATTAATTGGACCTCCTATTGGGGTCAATTTGCCTATGCTTATTCGGCTATACTTTTTTACTAAGCCAGTATCAGTTTTTTCATAAATGGTTTAATTTTTAATATTCATTTTTTGATTGACAGGATTTAAGTATCATCAAGAAACCTGTAATCTGTCCCTCTTGCCATGATTCTCTGGAACACTGTTTTCGTTTTGTGACCAGTTTTCTTGCAGAAGACAAAATTAAGACGTATCCTGACAATCTAGATAAGAACAATACAGATGAAATAGAGCTAAGTAGTTCATTAGATATTACAATAAAGGATATAATAAAAAGTGAGATAGATGATAACACAGTTGATAAAATCAAGATAGAAGAACAATTATGGGAGGAAAAAGAAAATTCCGATGAGAGAAGAATTGGTAACAAAGATGATACATTTAAATTAGAACAAATGTTGTATAAAGAGGGAAACATTGCAATGGAGGAACAAAAATTTCTGATTAAAGAAGAAATTGGAATTAAAACAGATGATCAAGATTTCAACAGGTAATAATAAATTAAGTTTCGTTTTAAATATGGAAAATTTATTTTCTCGAAGTTTCTTTTACCTATTTTATTCAGGCTGAAATACATCCAGTCCGCCCTCTTGTCATACTTAACTGTCTTTTAGATGATTGAAACGGAAATCCATACAAAGTTGGTAGTTTACGTGATCAACTAGTTTTTTATGGTTAGGACTCAAATTACGTTGCGATAGTAATTTTATTGGTACCAAATTCTTTCACTAAGCTTGATATTACTTGTTTCTGTTCATTTATTTAATTTTTTTGCATCAAACTGCTTGTTGGTGTCTTTTGTTTATCTGCACTTTATTTACTAATGTTTTCACTGTGATTGTAAACGTTATGTTGCTCAAAGAATTATATTTGTCTTCCATATTAACTATTTCAAAAAGGTAAGCTGTTGAAGGAAATTATCTTAGGATTCAGTAATACAAATGTATTCATTAAGGTAATTGTCAATAAAATTTAGAAAAATATTCGTGGGGATAAATGATCACAATAATTAATTGACCGAGGGAATTCGTTGGGACAAATTGTCACATTTACTTTTGTAGAATCATTAGATCAGACATACAACGCCATACAAATAATATTGATGAAAAGCAGTTGTCATTTATTCTGAAATATAGATAATAATTGAGGGCGGCATACGTAAGATTTGACACAAGCTCAGTCAAACGTCCCATATGAATACAAAAGCCAAATGCAAAAGTTTATTTGACTTTCATGACAACTGTCGTAGAAGTTAGGGAGGCCACTGGCTTTGGCGTTTCGACAATTTAATGGCTCACTGTTTACAATTGTAAACCGGAGATAAGAGATCAGTGATCTTGGCTAAATACTTTATGTATAGCTGAGGTGGCAAGCAAATAAAACCTTGGGAATGCCGTTTGGAAATTTTAATGGTGAATTATTTCCTGACTTTTATCAAGTACACAGAAAGGATCGCGAATTTCTAACGATGAATCAACTACATGGAGGTGGAGTCTTGTTAGCACTTAGAAATAGTATTAAAACAGAACAATTGGATGTCTCGTTTTTCAATTTAAACTTTCCTGCAATTGATTTCTTGGATGTTAAATGTTCCATAAACTGTAAGTCGTTTCTAGTTCTAGTTTTATACATGCCTCCTTCAATGGTATTAAAATGAATTTGAATTATTCTTTGATTCCCTTGAACAATTTGAAATTTTACAAGAAAGAAATGTTATTTTACTTGGAGACTTTAATGTTTCAAATTTTGTTAATTTAGATCCAAATGAAAGAAAAACGAATTGTGTGATGAATTTCCCAATTTTTTCGATTTTAAACAATATAATAATATCCGGAATAACATGGCTAGAATACTAGATTTAAATTGTGAAATTATACACGACAATACACCGCTGGTTAAAGAAGATGTGTATCATCCGTCTTTGATAATCAGTTTTTACAAAATAGGGGTAACTGAGTCAAAGTTTTCACCTAATTCGAACCAAAAAGCATACCATTTTAGGAAAGCTGATTTTGTGTCCTTGTACAATTCATTATTTGAATTGGATTCATTATTCTTAACTGAAATTGATAATATTGAAGTAGCTATACATGAGTTTTATGAACACCTTTATAGAACATTTGATGAAAACGCCCCTTTATATAAAACCTATAAGCATAGTTATCCACCCTGGTTTGATTCAAACATAATTAAGAATATAAAAGTAATGCTAGGTTGTTTAAAAAATATAAAGACACTCATAATGACTATTTTTTACAAGAATTTAGGAGACTACGGTATTTAGTAAAGGAACAAATAAGTGTTGCAAACAGTAATTACATTTGACAATATCCAACGATCCGAAAAATTTCTGGTCATATGTACATTTAAAAATGGAACTTCTAGAATTCCCGGTAAGGTCATATATAACGATAAGTTTTATGAAAAACTCCAAGATATTGTAGATGTTTGTGGAGAGTTTTTTTAAAGTGTCTACTTGCTGCCGGGGATTGATGATATAAATGATATCCATTTATGTGACAATCATGAAAATATCAGCTTTCAAAATATATCTGCAAACGAAATTATAAATGAGAATTAAAAACCAAGAATTAAAAAACAAGATGACATCGGGTACTGATAATATACCGTCATTTATTGTAAAGGACTGTATTTGTGCTTTAGCTGTTCTATTGCGCATATTGTTTAATCTTGCCTTAAAAACCGAGACATTTCCTAGTTTCTATTCTCTCAAATTTTTCAAAGATTCTCGAAATTATTTTGTATGATCGTATCTGCCTCTCTGTTAGTAATCAGATATCGCCTAATCAACACCGGTTTATGAGTAATAGATCAACAGTTACAAATGTAGCTGCTTTCACACAATATGTTGCCAATATATTAGACTGCCAGGGACAAGTAGATGCCATTTACACAGATTTTTCAAAGGCCTTCAACAGGATAGATCATGGCATCTTACTTGGTAAACTAACTTTTATCTTTAATTCTAGTGCTATTGAATTTCTTAAATCTTACCTATGGGAAAGACAACAATACGTCACATACAGCGGTTTTAATTCATCTTGTTACACTGTTACTTCAGGTGTCCCTCAGGGATATAATCTTTGGCCCCCTGCTTTTTCTATTATTTATTAATGATTTAAGCAATGTTATTAACTGTTGTAATCTCTTTTACGCTGATGACTTCAAAATATTCTCCGTTATAACTAGTATTGACGACTGTAGGAAGCTTCAAGTTGATTTGGAGCATGTTCAGTCTGGGTGTATAATAAATTAGGCGTCAATGTCTCTAAATGCAAGATTACTAGCTTCTCAAGAAAGCAGACAATATGAGAATTTGAATATCATATTGAGAATAATATGTTATCTCGTAGTTACTCCAACAAGGATCTGGGAGTGTTGTTTGACTCTAAGTTTTCTTTTAATGAGCATATAACTTTAAAAGTAGCTGAGGCAATGAAATTTTATGGATTTATCGTAAGAAACTGTAAAAATTTTACTGATATTGAGGCTTTAAAAATATTATATTTTTCTTATGTCCGCTGTTACGATCTAAAAGTGAAGATCGCACACACTTTAAAGATTAAAAAGGTCCTAGGTCTTACAAATCCTATTTTGGTGAGTGTGAGAGGATAAAATAAATAGAAAGAATGCTGTAAGGTAAAAATATTTATTACAACGATTAATTTTTTGGACAAATTTTAGAAACATTTAAGTATTAACAAAAAAATATGTACAATAGCACACTAGTAAGAAAAAATATTTATAATAGAGGGAAAAAAATTTAAACTGTACAATAGGTTTTAACGACTGGGGTGAACTATGCCCTGGGTGGGTGCATTCACCAGTCCCTACAAACAAACAAAATATAATAGCTCTAGGCCACAAATGTAATCTACACCCTACAGTATCTCTCTGAAGGAGTCACTATAACAAAATAAAGGAACGATAAGCCAAAGGTTAACTACTAAATGATTAAATATAAAATATAAAAAAGATTACTAAAAACTACAGGATAAGCACACTAATTTAAAATTGTACAAAGATAACTTATCTTTTGTTAACCCACGTGAAGAATCGTAGATCTCAGGTGCTCCGGATCTGGGGTCTGGTGTTATGCCAGAACATCCTCCAGGAAAACACAGCTCGGTATACTTCGCTTCAGAAAAACTTGTACCAGAGTTAAAATTATGTGGGGTTGCCCACGTGGCTATCAAACCATACCAAAAATCTAGGGAACTACTACTTTTGTTGCCCAAAAATAAATCCTCTCCAAAACCGTCCAGATTATCTGGACGTTAATTACTTGTTGAAATATCTCCGATTTAAGAATCGATAAATTGAGAATATAAAATTATCAAATAACTGGTGAAATTATAGTCTTAAACTCCGATACCAAGATCGATTTGCCTCAACGTGGCCTTTGACTTAATTACACTGGAAACAAGTGTCTAATGAATTTTCGAAATAGAAAGAGGAAGATTCTCTCCGTCCTGCGTTATTTATAACTTCAGTTAATATAAAAAAACTAATTCATGTGCGCACTTTACACTTAATTCAACATTTTTGGTAGGAGGTTTGATTCACGTTGTCAACCTTTAAGTTTTCTTACTGAGATCTTTATTATCGGCATTCGGACTTTGCGAAAACTGACATATGGAGTAAACATTTGTACTTTTCGGATTAATGCTGAAATCACAACCACAAGCTTATTAGTACCGACTTGTTTAACCCATGCTCGCTCTTGTCGATTTTATCACGAATAATGACGGATGTTTTCTCTTTTAATCACATATACCGGGTGTCCACATATACCGGGTTCCCCGTAAATTAACTCCCTGCTTACCCCAGATGTTAATGCCAAATAGGGCGTGACACCGCTCCAGACTTGAATATGCAGCACTGATTTGGTATCCATACTATAATCATAAAAAAATAATGATAGAATAGGTTCAGAGGAAATTCTTGAAATATTTAACGTTTAAAGTAATAAATAAATATTTAACGTATTTATGCACAGAGGGGAGTAAATTATAATTATTTCACTAGTAGATTTAACATTATCAGCATAGATTTAAGAAGAATTTTCATGTCAGTGATATTCTTATACAAGCTGTTACATAATAGGATTGATTGTTTCGCTTTACTTAGTATCATTAACTTTAATCTACCTAGAATTAACTCAAGACATAAACCAACCTTTAGATGTGATAAACCAAGAACAAATATTTTATTAAAGTCACAATAAGTCATAATTTTAACAATTTGTCTAATTTATGCGATATACATTATGGTTCGTTAAACCGCCTTATTGAAATAGCCATCACATACCTCAATGTAAATGTTATCTAATAGTCTGTTTATTATAATGTAGTTGTTATTGTGTAATGTATGTTTCATTATAATATGTAGGTTTTATTACATATTCACCATCTATTTTATTAAATTTAGAGTATAATTTTTTTTTTAATTTTATAATTTTATGTAATTATACATATTATATATTTTCTTTCATTTTACTATGTAGTATTATAATTGTCCTGTAAATAAGTTCTTTGTTGGGTAGTAAAGCTATTATTATTTGTTTGGGCCATCTGGTTTGTTGGATTATTATTATTAGTTTTCTTCCTAAACTCCTACTCACCAATTGAACTGCTGCTCAATAGATGTCATTCATAGTATGGATGGATTCATTTTTAAGTTCTTACAAAAAAGGTTGATATTTTTTACTTTTGGTATTATCTTTGATTTTAGTTAGACAGTTTAACATAATTTGAAAGTATAGTAGTATAGTTATATATAGTAAACCCCGCATTGAATAAAAATTAGTTCATTATATTTATTTTATAGTATAGTGTTAAAGTTGGTTTAATTAAAGTACCGCAAAATTTCCTATTATCCCATCCCTCAAACCTGCCGGTACTTTACATCATAGGAACCCAACACTACAATATATTGGTGAATAAAATTTTTGTATACAGTTCCACTTAATTACCTTTTTGATAAAATTAGATTAATAATTCGTAAATGTACAATACATTTTTTTTGGTCCGTTCTTGAAGCCGGATTCTGTGAACTAAATATTGCTTTATTCTCGACATTTACGAATAATTAAATTTTTTATATTAGATATACATAGGTATAAAAGAAAATAACAATTCATTTCGAATAATTTCATAGCTATAGTTCATATATCATATAATTTACCTGTAAATAATAGATTTGATAAAAATAAATTCGGTAATAGAATTATATATTATAATATATAGATTTTGTAGCTTATGTGCGTGGGAACTTAGGGTGAATATATCATTTGATCATTTTATTTCCTGCCATTCATATAGGATAGAATTAAACATTTATTGAGTGGTTGTTGGATTGTAGGTTGCTAATAGTTTGGTTTTTACAGTTGTTTTTACATACCTATAGCATAGTAGATAGATACAGAATAAAAACGTTTTTTTTTTGTTTATTGGAATTTTCAACCAAAAAATATTGTATGCATACACTAAGAAAAGTGTTGTTTGCTTTTGAGATTAGAAATAGTAATTTACACAAATTTCAATCATACACTTGGCTTGGGGTTTAGAGAGACTTCATATTTCTCGATTTTTAGGAAATATTCAACCGAATATTTAAATCAGGATATTATAATAGCATTTCAAAGTAATTAATTAATATTTTATTTTCATATATGTTGCTAAGAATATGGCACAGCTTAAAAAACAGCAACAATTAAAAATATTACAGTCAAAGAAGGAGCAATATTTTACAAGAATTCAGAAATTGTATGATTCTAGTAAATTAGTTGATGATGCGACTCAATTAGATTATTTTCGTACGAGGTATGAAACCTTAGAAAATACAAAAGAGGATTTTGCAAAGGTTGTAGATGACATCCATTTTTTGCAGTATGATCTTGATCCAGAGTATGTTCCTTCGTATCAAATTTTAGACACTTTTGACGAACTTTATTGCCATATTCAATTTGTAGCAAAAAGGGTTTTAAAGGGTCACGAAAATGATAGTAGTTCTAATAATAATGCTAATAAAGAGATTCCTAGATTACCTAAACTTCAGATTCCGAATTTTAGTGGTAACCTTAAAGAGTGGCCAATATTTATCGAATGTTTTAATAGCTTAATTCACAATAGGAAAGATTTAAATGATACTGATAGAGTACACTATTTGATTGGAAATTTGAGTGGTAATGCGTTAAATGTGTGTTCAGGTGTACCCCCCACTGGTGAGAATTATCGTGTTATTTATGAAGCGATGATTGATAAATATTCGGACAAACGTGCTATAGCTAATAATTACTTGGAACAATTATTTACATTTAGACCAGCTCAAACAGAAACTTATAGTAGTTTAAATACTTTTTTAGAAAAATTTGATACTTCTGTCAGAGCCCTGCAAACATTGAATTTGACAAATTTAGCTGATTATATATTAACATATCTGGCAATTTCAAAACTTAGTCCTGAAACACAACGTTCGTTCGAAAATAATTATCGAAAGTCTGAAATGCCATCTTATCAAGAAGTTATAAATTTTATTAAAGAGCAAGCCAAAATTTGTAGTCGAACTCCAAGTATTAATAAACAAAATAATTCTAGTACTACTAAATCAAAAATAACACATTCATTCGTTGTTCAAGATAATTTAACTCAGAACAAATGTCGACTGTGTAAAACTAATTCACATTTTATTGTAGCATGTCCAAAATTTTTAGAAATGTCTCCTACAGATAGGTATAAATTTGCTAAAGGTCAGAATTTGTGTCTGAACTGTTTGGGTACTCACAAAATTATTAATTGTAGAAGTAAAAGTAATTGTAAAATATGCAAATTACGTCATCATTCATTATTGCATTTTAATTTACCGGTTAATAATGTTGAAGGAAATCCAAAAAGGTTAGAAATTAATAGCTCAGTTAGTAGAAAATCTGAAACACTTGTCGAAGAACCAACGACTTCTAGCGGTATTGCTCATAATTCACAATCTATAGTTAAGTTGAATGATTCATGTCTGGATGGTTCCAATACAAAAATTGATAAAACGTTTGTAAATTATTGTTCAACCACCGAAAATCCACGAATTCCAAGTAATACCACCGTATTATTATCCACTGCTAAAGTTTATATTCTAGATAGTTTTGGAAGACAGCATGTCGCTAGATTTTTATTAGATAGTTGCAGTCAAGCAAATTTCTTAACCTTAGATTTTTGTAAGCGCATACACTTGAATATTTCTAAACTTCATACTGAAGTACATGGTATTGGAACTTCTTCTAGTAGAATTTATGGCCGTACAAATATAGTAATAATTTCCCAAATTGATTCAGCTAAACGATATCCTTTGGAAGTTTTAATTGTTGATAAAATAACAAATCGTTTACCGCAAGTTGAGGTTAATATTGCTGCCTGTTCACATCTTGCCGACATATCCTTAGCTGATAATAATTTTAACAAACCGAGTCAAATCGATGGTATTATTGGGGCAGAATTATATCCTTATTTATTAGGTCAGCTCCGTATCGCTGGTCCTCCCAAAACTCCAGTTGCTGTGGAAACTAGTTTAGGATTTGTGGTGATGGGTATGGTCCCCATTTTATCTGTTCCTGAAATTACTCAAAGCTTTTGTACAGTTGTAGAACCCCCGCTTGAAACTTTGGTAAAACATTTCTGGGAAATAGAGGATATTCAATTGCCAGGAATAACAAATCCCGATGATATTGAATGTGAAAAAATATTTCAGTCTACATATAGTCGAAATAATTCTGGTCGTTATATAGTCACACTTCCGTTTCAACGCGATAGTTCATATCTAGGTGATTCTTATGCAGTGGCACATCGTAGACTCTTGTCGTTGGAGAGAAAATTTATTAAATTTCCAAATTTCAAAACTCAATATGTTGAAATTATTAATGATTATTTATCCCAAGGTCATATGACTAAAGTTTTAAAAGATAATTGTTCGTCGCCATCTTATTATATTCCGCATCATGCAGTATACAAATTAGATTCTATTAGCACTCCCCTTAGAATAGTTTTTGATGCTAGTGCAAAAACGGACACCCTGTATTCACTAAATGATTTGTTGTATACGGGTCCAAAATTACAAGTAGATGTAGTAACAATGTTTCTTAATTTTAGATTGTTTCAAGTTGCATTTATAGCTGATCTCCGTCAAATGTATAGACAAATTCTTATAGATAAAATTCATCGACGTTTTCAGCGTATACTTTGGAGATTTTCACCAAATGAACCAGTCTCCATTTATGAATTGAATACAGTATCTTTCGGGGTAAGGTCTTCACCATTTTTAGCACTCCGAACAATACACCAGTTAGCCAACGATGAAGAAAAATCATTTCCGTTGGCTGCAGAAATTGTTCGACGGAATATGTATGTTGATGATTTAGTTTCTAGTATACCTACAGTCGATCAAGCAGTAATTTTGTATAGAGAATTGATTGAATTGTTTAAGCGAGGTGGTTTTGATTTGGTAAAATGGTCAACGAATTCCGAACAGCTTTTACAGCAAATACCGGAACAAAATCGTTCTACTCATATGATTGATTTTGACATTGAGTGCCTTAAGGTGCTAGGGTTACAGTGGCATCCAAAATTAGATATTTTGTCTTTTTCCCTCAAAATTCAAGATAAGGAATGTACTAAGAGGAATATTCTCTCGACTGTTGCCCGATGTTTCGATCCATTAGGATTTCTCTCGCCTGTTATCTTACAAGCAAAATTGTTAATTAAAAATTTGTGGATACTTCGTATAGGTTGGGATGAAACTCCCCCAGCTGATATAGTTCAGTGGTGGAGAGATTTTCAACACTGTTTGAAACTTTTAGTTAATTTTCAAGTTCCTAGGTATTTAGGCATGATAACTCAAGCTTCAGTAATGTTAGTTGGTTTTGCTGATGCATGCGAAACTTCATATGGGGCAATGGTATATATTCGTATAAAATCGTTGACTTCTATTCAGACGAATTTATTATGTGCCAAGACAAAGGTATCCCCTACGAAAATTATATCAATACCTCGATTAGAATTGTGTGCCGCTCACTTATTAGCCAAGCTTCTTTCATTTGTAGAAAAAACTTATACATCAAGGTTGAATATAGAAAAAATTGTAGCTCTCTCTGATTCTACGGTAACACTTAGTTGGATAAATGCGCCTCCATTTAAATGGAAAACGTTTGTAGCCAATCGTGTGTCTAAAATACAGGCATTGGTTGCTTCTAGTTGTTGGTTTCATGTTGATGGAAAGGAAAATATCAGTGATGGTCTTTCCAGAGGAATGTCGCCCTCACAATTTATGGAAGATAAATTTTGGTTGTCCGGTCCAAAATGGTTAAAGTATGATATTTCATCTTGGCCTATTAAACCTGTTGGTATAGAACATTGCACAATGTTGGAAGAAAAAACTGTTGCATTGCTAAGTTCGAATAGTGAAATTCATCCTTTTTATTTGTTAGCGGAACGGTGTTCATCTTGGATGAAATTATTACGTGCTATTGTTTATGTACTTCGTTTTGTAAAACTTTTACCCCGTGCAGCCTTGTTTGTTGCAAGTGATTTAGATAAAGCTGAGACAGTTTTGCTAAAAGTCGTACAAACCTTTCATTTTGCAGCTGACCTAAAGGAATTGGAAAAGAATGGTAGTTGTTCTTCCTATTTGAGACATTTACGTCCTTTTATACATGATGGAATTCTTCGGGTTGGTGGGCGTCTAGTTAATTCCAAATTAAATTTTAATATACAGCACCCTATACTACTCCCTAAACGTGATCGCGTTGTAGATTTGTTAATCGATCACTATCACCGATATAATCTTCATACAGGACCTAATTTGGTTCTATCATTGCTTAGACAGCGTTATTGGATTTTATCTGCCCGTGGAGTTGTAAGAAGCCGCATTCAAAAATGTAATATTTGCTTTAAATTAAAGCCTAAAGCACAATTTCCCCTGATGGGAAACCTCCCTTCTTGTCGGGTTCAAGAATCCAAAGCTTTTCTTCACAGCGGTGTAGACTATTGTGGTCCCATTCAGATCATACCTTATAGAAGAAGAGGTGTGCGTTCACAAAAAACTTATATTTGCCTCTTTGTTTGTTTAGTGACAAAAGCAATACATCTAGAGCTCGTGTCAAGTTTATCCACAGCTAACTTTTTACAAGCCTTTAAGCGTTTTCTATCACGTAGAGGATTAGTCACTAATATGTACTCAGATGGAGGTACTAATTTTATAGGAGCAAAGACATACTTGGACGAGTTACACTCATTAACTAATTCTAATGATTTTAATGCAAGCGTAGCTACTGAACTCTCTTGCAGAGGAATAAATTGGAAAATTAATCCTCCATCTGCCCCTCATTTTGGCGGATTGTGGGAAAGTAACGTTAAGTCGGTAAAGACACATCTTTTTAGAGTTATTGGACATCAGCTATTAACTTACGAGGAAATGAATACATTATTAATTCAAATAGAGGCACTTCTTAATTCTAGACCATTGTGTGTACTCAGTTCGGATCCTGCTGAACCTTTAGCTTTAACTCCAGCTCATTTTCTCACCTTAACACCATTGAAGTCGTTACCTGCTCAAGATCTTAGCTCTGAAAATATTAATCGCCTAGATCGCTTTCAACTGATAGATAGAATGATTTCGGATTATTGGAAGCGATGGCGTCTTGAATATTTAACAAGTTTACAAGTCAGACAAAGATGGACTACATCGACTTCTCCAATTAAATGTGGTACTATAGTTTTGGTGGAACAACCAAATACTCCACCTCTTCACTGGCCATTAGGCACTATCATTGAAACTTTTCCTGGAAAAGACGGAGAAGTAAGAGTAGTTTCGGTAAAAACTCAAACTGGCATTTATAAAAGACCAGTAGTCAAAGTGTGTCCATTGCCCACACAATAATTTTGTTGTATTTTGCTTTTCGAAATAGTTTTAGTTTTAGGTTATTAGGTTAGGTTATATATTTTCTGAAACTTCTTCAGGGTGGGGGGAATGTTTGGGCCATCTGGTTTGTTGGATTATTATTATTAGTTTTCTTCCTAAACTCCTACTCACCAATTGAACTGCTGCTCAATAGATGTCATTCATAGTATGGATGGATTCATTTTTAAGTTCTTACAAAAAAGGTTGATATTTTTTACTTTTGGTATTATCTTTGATTTTAGTTAGACAGTTTAACATAATTTGAAAGTATAGTAGTATAGTTATATATAGTAAACCCCGCATTGAATAAAAATTAGTTCATTATATTTATTTTATAGTATAGTGTTAAAGTTGGTTTAATTAAAGTACCGCAAAATTTCCTATTATCCCATCCCTCAAACCTGCCGGTACTTTACATCATAGGAACCCAACACTACAATATATTGGTGAGTAAAATTTTTGTATACAGTTCCACTTAATTACCTTTTTGATAAAATTAGATTAATAATTCGTAAATGTACAATACATTATTATTATGATTAAATAATTAAATATTCGAAAACCTGTGTGTCAATTTTATCACAGAAGGAATATATCTTCATAAGCGTGGATTTAGCAAAATTCTCATACTCTGTACTTTTGCTTAACCCGTAAGCCATTATATTGCATTTACTACTTACTTTAATATTTATACCAGATGGTATCTGAAATAAAATACCTTGGATTTATTATTGATAACAAGTTAACATTTAAAAGCCATTTTAATTATACTCAAGAAAAAAATATCAAAGAAACTGTTCTTTTTCTCAAGGGTGGCCACTAATTTGTCAATGAATGCCAGAATCACACTCTATCAAACTATAATTCAACCACATTTTGACTATTGCGCCTCTTTATTGTACTTGTTGAACAAAAATAGCAAAGCTTCTCTCCAAAAGCTGCAAAATAGGGGAATGAAAATAATACTGCATTGCAACCGATATACTCCCATTTTGATGCTAAAATGTCTTGAATGGTTCACAGTAGAGTTAAGAGCTAAATATTTGACTATGGTCTTTGTTTATAGAATTTTAAATAAACTATTACCATCAGACCCGTATGTAAATATAACCTTCAATAATGAAATTCATGACTACCTCACGAAAAGTAGGGATAATATGCATATCGGCAGTGGCGTAGCGGACGGACCCGCAGGGCCCGCGGTGCGGGGGGGCCCCCAGCTCTTGGGGGCCCCGAGTCTAGAAAATTATGACGCAAAAATATCATTGAAATTAAAAATTAAATTCATCTTAAACATCAATATTCAATAGTCAATATTATTTATAAATATTTTAATATAATAATGGTTGATAAAAAAGTTATTTCGTATATAATTAATTTTAGTAGAGGCCTCGGATTTGTCAAATAAATGGGGTATAGAACAAGAATTTCAAAAAAAGAGAAAAACGCGCGTTAAAAAGTTTTTTGATGAATTAGTAGAAGATGAACGACTTACAGATGCCGAAATATCTTTTAAAGTAGAGGTATTTTATGCTAACCTTAATATTGTCATTCAACAGATTGTTGGCCGATTTTCTGGGATGAGCGAAGTGGTAAAGAGATTTTCCTGCTTGAATCCCAAAACATTATCAAAGTTGAATGACGGTCAGCTTTATTTGGAAGCTAGCAATCTTGCTGAAAATTATTCTGAAGATTTATCGGCAGATTTTCCCCGCGAACTTCTGTTACTAAGAAATGATTTGAGCACACAAATAGAAATTGTGGATTATTCAGTCTTCTGTTTTGCTATATTCCCTATAAAAAATTGTAAAACTTTACTGTTAAGTGTTCCAAATGTTTTCATTGCCATAAAATTATTCTTAACACTACCAGTTACTGTTGCTACAGCTGAAAGCTGATTTTCGAAATTAAAGCTTATTAAGACGTTTGTACGAAATTCAATGACACAAGAAAGACTGTCAGCATTATGTGTATTAAGTATTGAGAAAGAGAGAGCAAGAAAGTTAGATACTGATCAATCATCGAAGACTTTGCTAAAGAGAATGTACGTCGCTGCCGAAAAACTTTATAATTTAAGTGAGTTTTTTATTTTGTGGGGGCCCCGACCATACATTTTGCGGGGGGGGGCCGAGATTTTCAGCTACGCCACTGCATATCGGTAGAACTTATCCAAAAAATCAATAAATTGTCTGTTCTTCAAAGGATTAAATGAATATAAGTCTTCCAACTGAACTAAAATCTTTCAAAAATAAAAATTTTACTTTAACATTTTTTTAAATGTATGTAAATTATATTTTTTCTTTTTTTGTATGCACTCTAGATATTTTATTTATATATGTATTCTCTTGATGTATCTTTTTAATTATTGTGATTAGCTACTTTTTATATAATTATAAGTGGGTTATTAGAATAAATGTAATGTGAATTAGGTTTTCCTATTTAAATAAATGTTTACTATGAATTCTACATATGTTTGATCCCACTTAGACCCTACTTGATGTAGTGAGATGATATGTAGCCTAGCTATAACATTCTCGAAATGTCAAATTACCATATAGGTCATTAAAAGAGTTTCAATAATAATAATAATAAGGTTTATTGAATAGGAAATCCTAATATAGAAATTCACTTTCTAATGTAATACAAAGAATAATAATAATTTTTATACCCTAACAAATAATACATGTACTTAGAGGTGTTTTAAAATCTCATGAGCTGTGACCTTCATGTGCGCAGAGACATAATCTCTCCCGTTGACTCAGTTACACTTCTTAAAAATATTATATTTATTGTTTACAATTTATTACGAGCTCTTGTTTATGTATACAGCAAGGTAGCCCCCAGTGTCTTCAAAAAAATACTTATAACGCAGAACAAACTTTGCCTCTTGCGCATTTCGCGGCTTATAAGATTCTGAAACACCTCTACACATTCAGACTGATATAAACAGAACCGGATTATCCATAAGGCAATATAGGCACCTGCCTAGGGGCGCCGACAGCTTGCAGGGCGCCGGCATCGAACAAAAAAAAAACAACAAATTCTCATACTTAAAAATTATCAACAAATAATAAAAATGTTCTTAAAAGCTATTATCATTTCTTTTCTGTCTAGTAAATTTGGTCACAGATATGGGTCGAATACCGGACCACCTTAAATAGAAGCGAACCCGGCGTTTGCTTCAATCCGCGTCGTTCGACTTTTTCTCGCTGTATGAAGCTTTGTAGAAATTATCCTTAAACACAATATAACAATACTGTAGATCGAAACTTGAAACTCCCCTTTTTACTGAGAAACACAGAAAATGTGGAATTTTTCGGCTATTTGTTTGCATCAAAATAACTGTAAACGCTGAATGTTTTTCTGCATTTTCTGCAATCATATGGCAGCGCTAGAGTCTAGGGAATCGTTTGAGTCCAAAATCTATCGTTTTTGTTCACATCCGGCCGAGTAATGGCCATTCATGTAAACAAAAATGATTAATTTTCATTGATAGCGAGTGAAATTTTTTTTGATTTTTATTTTTTATCTCGAAACCAAATAATTGGCTATACGCTCATATTTTTTATTTCTTATTTTGATGAAAATTTTTTTCTGAAATACTTTTTGTGATTTTACAAGATTTAGGTACTGAGCGTTCAGCGAACAGTAAGTTACTGCACGCGGCACTTCAATCATCATGACTTAACTAGTGCGTTTAATTATACTCTTCGCAAATACAAAACGAAGAGTATATTGCATTCGATCAGAACATTTCTAAAACTGGTGATATTGCTCGTAGAGAAAAAAAATTCATATCACTGTGTTGGTGATCGAATTCTGAACAACTTTCAATATGTCCGTCCGTCCGTCACGTTTCTTGTAAGCATGATAACTTAAGAATGAAAAGTCCGATAGTATTGAAATTTGGACAGTAAGTTAGTGTTAGCTAGAGGAAGAACTCTGTTGTTTTTTAACAAAATAAATAAAAAAAGTTGTTAATTTTTGAAATAAAAAAAAAAGATGTTTTATAATTAAACAAAATTAAATATTTATATCTTCCTCAGTAGATAGTAAATGACACGGCAAGTAATAAATGTAATTATTTTCAGTTTCCCTGCTGCTCTTACCTCATCACAATCCACCATGGAAAATATGAATATGTATAATCCTGAACACCATGTGGTATCCGATCATGCCCTTTCAGGAATAAGACTGAAGAATATAGATAATTTGGCTGAGATAAAGCCGGCACATAGTCATCGAAATCCATCAGAAGTCACAGTGTACAAATGTCAAAGCTGTCCATTCATAACAAAATGTAAAGCATCTCTAAATATACACCTGTTAGCCCATCAAGAACTTTCTCAAGTAACATGCCACATGTGTGAAATTTGCTTTTTTGTAACAACACAAGAACAGAAATTTAACTCTCACATGTTGGCACATCGAAAAGTTTCAGTGCACAGATGCGAAAGCTGTTCATATGTAGCAAAACGAAAATGGGATTTAAAAAGACATATGTTAATCCATCGAGAACTTTCAGAAGTAACAATATACACATGTGAAAGTTGTTCTTTCACAACAAAACATAAAGAATCACTAAAATCACACATGTTGACCCATCGAGAACTTTCAGAAGTCCCAGTATATGCATGTGAAAGTTGCTCATTCGTAACCAAACATAAAGGTAATATAAAATCACACATGCTGACGCATCAAGAACTTTCAGAATTAACAGTATACAAATGCGAAACCTGTTCGTATGTAACAAAACGAAAGAGGGATTTAAAATCACATATGTTGACCCATCAAGAACTTTCAGGAGTAACAGTATACAGATGTGACAGCTGTACGTATGTAGCAAATCAAAAGAGGAATTTGATATCACACATGTTGACCCATCGAAAGCTTTCAGAAATAACGGTATACAAATGCGACACCTGTTCATATGTAGCAAATCGGAAGGGAAATTTGAAAACACACATGTTGACCCATCGAGAACTTTCAGAAGTAACAGTATACAGATGCAAAAGCTGTTCGTATGTAACAAAATTCATGTGTAGTCTTAGAATCCATAATAAGCGAATCCATCAATGTATTATCTAATAAATGAAATAAGACAGAAAATGGATTATTGACTCGCAAGCTATCCCTACCTTGTTATATATAGTTTTATTAGTATTTAAAAATTTACAAATTGTTGAAATTATTGAGGGGTGAGGAGATAAAACAACTACTTTATAACTTCCTCTTATTACCCCACATTAAACTAAAATTGATAAACCCATTTTTGAGATATTGGCAACACTAACTATACCCTCATATTAAGAGACGCAGGCAAACGATCCCATTTAAAATACACTATAGTTTTCCATCACAATAAGGAATATTTCCAAATCATGGATGAAGAGAGGAGTGGAGAGGAAGGACAAGGTTGAGAGGTAGGTACTGATAATTCATAAAATAAAATAGAATGATTTATTAATGTCAGATACATGAGAGTGTTTACACAAGTGTTTAACAAGCGAGGTGCGAATTTGCAACGTGCTACATTCGCAAAGTATTACCCCAGGTACGCAATATATTATGAAAATTGCATTGTTAGACAATATTTGTTGGAGGAAATAATACAAAATAATTACTTTAAATGATATTTATTCTATAAAACGTCATACACAACATAATACCAGCGGTAAAACCGGTCGAGCGAGGCTGAGGCTACCACATCGTTACCTGAATACAGTGCTTTGCATTATATACAGGTAGATAGGTGCTGTTCCACTATATTTTATGCATACATGATGCTCTTGTCTATTTATTCCGTAAGTATCAGAATTTATATATATTCTTAGCGAGCTCGATTCTCGAGACTAAAAATATTGGTATTTTTGCTTATCACATAATGCACTGAAGATGCTATGACCAAATAACCATTTAATTGTACACAAATCACTCAAGAAAAATATTCAAGAACAAGAGAATTGTCGAGAGATATAGAAAATAGCAACATTATATGAAATTCTTGCTTTGTTTACTATAAAAGTGAAGTTACATACGATGGCGGCTAGCCATTTTTATCAATGAAAATCAATATATTAAGATTTCTCAATACATTGACCAATGGATTTTCATTATTTCACGATGAGGTCATGTAGTCAAATTTCATATTGCACTTTTTAGTACTTTTATACAAGGTATTCGTCGAATAATTACAAGAGTGAAATTTCGAGATCACTGTGATAAATAGTTTCATAAATATGCTGCTCTAAACACGAACCGATGCGCAAGAAATTCTGACATCATTCACTCCCAAAATTTGTCTCGAAGATACGTTAATGTACGAAACCGCTTATTTAAAAGCAGACTCACCTATTAATAAAAATATCTTATCAATAATGATAAGCGATGTCAAAGTTGTATAATATGAATTGTAAAAAAAATATTTTATTTTATATAAGAAATACTAGCACATGAAGAATAAAGAGAAAAGTACATTTCATTAGAAAAGAACATTCTAACATTTTTAAATAATATGTATACCAGTTAATATTATTCACACAATTCGTGTTACCTTATATCAGCTATTAGCAAAAGCATACTTTGAGATAAATTACCATAGGAGTGAATGATGTCACACAGCTTAACAGCGTGTTTTGGTTAATTTTGAAGTCTATAAGGACTGTAGAGAATTCTAGTTTATTACATTTCGCTCTAAAATCAAGAGAATATAATAAAAAGAAATATGCTAAATGAGCTTTAATTTCCCATACCGTAAAATATCCTATTGTACAGGGCTCAGATAAATAAATATCTCTTTATTGGTCCAAGAAATCCACCAAGCTTCCGGGTACTTTTGAAGACAGCACACTGGGCTGGAGTAGGCAAATTGATCACATATTCTTGAAATTAAATAAAGCGTTCTTGCTCTAAGAGCTTCAAAAAGTAGTTTGAAAGGAAGATGTGTATAATTACAAACCCATACAGTACAAGGACATCCTCAGAACATATTGGGGACAATTTTTCAGGATATATGGGATATCCTAGGAAGATCCCATTATCACCTTAGGATGTCCGTAGGATATCCAAATGGGACGGTTCGGGCTTTGCTGATGATGTCCCCAGGACAGTACAGGTGTGTACAGGACATCATCAGCTCTTATATGGGTTATGTCTGGGCTTTAGTATGAACAACTTGAGGACATTGACTGGACTATATATAGGACATCCCCAGTTCTTTTAGGGTTTATTGGATATTTCTAAAGACAGCAAAAAATACATATTTTATAAGATCATTATTTAAACTGAGCCAATAAGTGAAGACAAAGGAATGCAACTTTATATAATGGCAGAGGTAAAATGACTAATAGAAATGTGATACATATATGTACAACTCCATACATATATTTGTATCTATCAATTGGCTTATATCGCTTTAAAAGTAAATTATCAAAATAATAGAAAGTTATATATAGTCCAATGAAATAGGTCGACAAATCAAAATTTTAAGGTAAGTAATTGAATTTTTGATGTGTTACTTTAAAGTATTTGAACATGATTAGTGAAAGAAAATTTTTTTCAACCCCTAGAAGCGGTGAAAAAAAAATATAACAAAATGTTTTTTCAAAATTACTCAAAATGTGTAAAAGATAGTAAAAAAGGTTTCAAATAAAAATTGTAAAAGCATGAAAAGCATACATAAAAATGATCTGTTGCCTATTTTTTGTATTATTAAAATCAACAGAGTTTAGGGTGGTTAGAAGTTATAGGGGGGTGATATGTACAACTTTAAAAAATCATAGTGTACTGAGAAGTTATAATGAATTTAAAAAAAAATCTATTCACAGAAAAATATGAAGGATTACGTATCTGACAATAACCAATCACATTCTCCCCTTTTAGATCATATAATAAATACAAAGATATAACATAGGAGCATTATATTTATGAAATATTTAATGTTATCTTATTTCTCAAAAGAACTTTAAAATGAACGTGGAAAAGACATCGACGCCCGGTGGATTTCTTAGAACTTTCGACTTGTCACAAAAAGGCGGCTAATTCAAGAGACAGTAAATGTATGAAAACCAAATTATAAATAACTGCTATATAAGATATACATTTTTAATTAATTATTTGTACTGGAGGGGATTATCAACTAGAACAAACAAATAAGTTTTTAGAAGCAAATTTTACAAACCAATAAAAAACACTATAAATAAATAGCCTCAAAATAATATATACATTTCATTATTTTTGTTGTTGAAATCTCCTAAATAATACCTATAATAGGACGAACATATATTCTTTATAGGATTTTGCAAACAGTGGAAAGAAAAGCTATCTATGAGAACTAAAGGAAAAACTATATATATAAATATTAATGAAATCTTTGCATTCTTTCGATAACCTGACTTCTGGTTATGCTACCAAGTGAAAATTCTTATCAGCCATTCTCATTTTAACACTAGCATCCAACCTAGTCCCCTACGGCTAAGCAGGCAAAACTAGTATCCACATGATCCCCTACGATATGTAAATTCAGTTAAAATTTAGAACAAAGGCCTGAAATTAATTTATTTACGTACCTTGTCTTTAAAAATTTTTTCATTCTAATGAATTACATTTTCATAAAATCTCATTCAGTTTCTTGGAAATGCTTAACTGAATTTACATATCGTAGGGGATCATGTGGATACTAGTTTAGCCTGCTTAGCCGTAGGGGACTAGGTTGGATGCTAGTGTTAAAATGAGAATGGCCGATAAGAATTTTCACTTGGTAGCATAACCAGAAGTCAGGTTATCGAAAGAATGCAAAGATTTCATTAATATTTATATATATAGTTTTTCCTTTAGTTCTCATAGATAGCTTTTCTTTCCACTGTTTGCAAAATCCTATAAAGAATATATGTTTCATTACTATAAGCAAACAAATAATAAATAATTCACTTTTAAACATGCATAGAGTATATAGGCTCCAATACTAGTTTGATAATAGATAGGTGTAGATCTGTTGTTTTTTATCAATCAATGTCAAAATTATAATTATTTTAAACTTGTGCATGGATATTGCATGTCTTAGTTTTGCATGGAACATCGTTATGAGGGGCTTTAGGCTTTTCTGATGAGTCAACAATAAGGACGAAAATCGCTTCAAAGGCTAAGCATTTCCAAGAAACTGAATGAGATTTTATGAAAATGTAATTCATTAGAATGAAAAAATTTTTAAAGACAAGGTACGTAAATAAATTAATTTCAGGCCTTTGTTCTCATTTTTAACTGAATTTACATATCGTAGGGGATCATGTGGATACTAGTTTAGCCTGCTTAGCCGTAGGGGACTAGGTTGGATGCTAGTGTTAAAATGAGAATGGCTGATAAGAATTTTCACTTGGTAGCATAACCAGAAGTCAGGTTATCGAAAGAATGCAAAGATTTCATTAATATTTATATATATAGTTTTTCCTTTAGTTCTCATAGATAGCTTTTCTTTCCACTGTTTGCAAAATCCTATAAAGAATATATGTTTCATTACTATAAGCAAACAAATAATAAATAATTCACTTTTAAATATAATAGGACGACTCTAGGACTTGCCCAGGATAGACAAACAAGAAGCCTTTATGACTTTTCCCTCTAGGGGCACTTTGGAAAAAACTGACCGAGGTCAACATTTTAAATATATATATTTTTTTAATATTAATGTAGAAAATAATTGAGAACCATTGCTTTTTTTGGTCAATGAACTTGTAGTTCCCAATTATACATCTTTTAAATTGTCATAAAAAAGTGCAAAAGTGCATCGACCGCCTTTGATGGACCGCCTCAACCAAACTGAGACAATTATAAAGAGGTAAATAATTCGTTATCTTTTCCTGCACAACTGCAAGCAAATAATGGCCATAGAAGTTTAAACAGAGCATTTATTTACTTGTGTGTCTTTTAATTTGTGACAAAATATTGGATTAATGTTTATAACTTAGAATATTTAAATGTGCTTTATTAACGTTTGTAACATAAATGAGTGTCCTGGGTTAAAAGCTTACCTAAGTAAATTATTTGAAATCTGCATCATACATACTCCGTTGAACATTAAACAATAAACTATCAACTAACGTTGTCAATAAAGAAAAATAAAAGAAAAACTTGGTCCAAAATCCAAAACAGAATACAAAAAGAACGAACAAGTAAGTTGTGTCTGTACGTAATCAAGAATTTAATGACTTGAACGGTAAAGTCAATAATCTTCACTATAAATACACAGCGACCCGAAATTAAAAAATAACAAAAACAACGAACGGCGGGTTGGACGTGTACATAATGAAACACCCGCAGTAACCAAAATATTGCACAAGGGAGAGTCAGAGTATAGTTTTCTTCAGATCAGATCTACTAAACACTCAGAAAACGTCAATGTCTTTCATCTTATTTACCGCACCACTAAAGACCGCCGACATTTTATAGCTATCTACACAAATATTGAGTATCATGGGCAAAGACATGCGCGACGATCTAAACCTACCTCAATATTCCAGCAGTTCTCAAAAGATTTTATTGAAAATTTGCGAAATTTGTTTATTTTTTTTATCCAAAACTATGAGCTTTAGACCCCATGTTATATAAGGTTTTTTTGTTTGTCTTTTGTCGTTCCCTACCACATGACATGAAACTAATTACACCCTGTATATTTCTTATTGTCCATGACACTCCTTATAGGTTTCATATGGAAAAATAAGCCATGCAAGTTTGGTTTTTTGCAACATGATTAACTTGATTTGACCAGGTGAGTTGTTCGTCTAAATATAGATTCGAAAATTTCAGTTTCGACTTTGTCAATTGTCGAGGTATTTAGCCTAACTACAATATGTGGACTTTCCCGTCTCTTGTGAAACATTCTATATTCTGTTTTTGCAGCTTTGATTATAAGCTTGTTGTTAAAGCACCAGGTATAAAATTGATGTAAAGTATAGTTCACTTTGCTTTGTAGTTTCTCAGGGGTTGAGCAGTAACTGAGATTGTGGTTTCGTCAGCAAATAATACCACAGTTACATTGTTACCAATATGTTGTTCAAAATCATTGATAAACAATATAAAAAAATAATGGAGATAAGACACATTCCTGAGGATCGGACGAAAGGTGGAGCTTACTACTAGTGCATGATCGCGGCGGTCTAATCAATAACTTACGTGCAGTACTTATCGCAAATGTCAAAACTCGTTTTTAATTCCATCGTACGGAGCTGACAAAATTCCAATCTTCCTTTTTCCATAGCCATCACATAGCCTACTCAACATATTTATTTAGGCAATAATGTTTGAAAATTTGATGTTTTTGAGATTTTACTTTCCGCCGAAGTAATACTTAAATTTAAAATTGGGATCCGCCGTAGCCGTTCGTGTTTAGCGACGACAACCCAAGAGGTTGTCGAGTTTCGAGTTCCGTTACCAAAGTACTTTTCAAAATTGTTTAATGATTATTGCTATTCGACTAACGTGTAATAATATAAAAATTTGAATTAGTCTCTTTTTTCGGCGGTAACTGGCCAAGTCGGGTCACTGTATTAAAAACGCTAACGTCTTAGTAAAGGAGCTGCAAACAATAACCTATAAATATAATGTTAGGCGCTGGCGCCCCCTAGGAGCGGGAGACTGATACGCTCATAAGTAGAAGCTAGAAATTAAGTAGCAATGGTTAGGCAACTGTAACTGGTCATCAAAGCCTGTGGTGTGGGTCATCTCTGAGATCCTGCTAGAAGCATGTTTCTAGAAATTTATAGAAGATCGAGTTTCTACATTGTTCTGGATTGTCACAGAGAAGGGTATAGAAGATCTCTAGATGGATCTAGAGGCATTTTTAGAGTATATAAGCTAATGCAAACAGGCGGAGAAGTTTTGTAGAGAAAAGTAAGGTAAGTAGTCGGAGGTGATACGAAGTAAATACAAAGTGTAAATATCAAGTAATAAACATTGTTAAAGGTCATTTTAGTCAGTAAAAGTGTATTTGGATTAATAAAAGTATTGTGAAGTTTTTAGTAAGTTATTACATAAAGTGTTTTATCACTTGTTATAAGTTTTTGAACCCACGGATTTGTAAGAGGTGGAAATACGCGACAATAATTTCAATGGCTTCAACACAATAATTAAATATAATGCTTATGAACACTATATTTACTTTTGTAACAAAACATAGTATTTGGCAGAAAAAGTTATCTATGCATGAGAACTAAAAAGAAACATAGTTTTTCTTCTTAGTTCCCATACATATATTTTTATGCTGTTTGCCAAATCCTATGTTTTATCACGATAATTATAAGCAATCAAAGAATAATTCACCAATAAACTTGTATTTACTATAAATTTTATATACTCACGATTAATAACAATTGCAAATAGAAACAATGTGTTTTTTATTCAAGAAAACATAAAAAAACAAATCGATGCATAGCACATAATACAAGTCTCTGTCCAATTATGCAGAAAAATTCCACACCGTGCTGTGCCACCTCTGGGCATTCTACCGATTAGTCTATAGGTCACAGGTTATTTCTGAAGATAAATGGATCCACTTACTATGATTTCTAAATCTACTTATAAGTTTTGTTACATCTTGAACATCATTGGCATCTGTATCCGTGACTTATGAAACTTCTTGATAGCTCAACATGTGTCATTTCAAATTATTTTTTTCCTCTGCTACATAGGTGCAGCATTTGCATCTATTATTATTACTTATGAAAGTTCAATGTGCTTTTTTAAAGAACCTACACGTTTTGTTACAAACGCACAGCTTTCACACATGTATACTGTTACTTCTGAAAGCCCTGCATGGTTCAACATATGTAATTTAAAATTCGTCTTTCGAATTGTTGCATGTGAACAGTTGTTGCATCTGTATACCATTATTTCTGGAAGTTCTTCATGGGTCAACATGTGTAAATTAAAATCCCTCTTTCATTTTATTACATATGAACAGCTTTCACATTTGTGAAATTTTACTTCTGAAGGATTTCGATGCTCTAACATGTGTAATTTCAAATACCTCTGGAGATGATCCATATGAACAGAATCGCAGCCATATACCGTTACTCCTGAAAGTTCTTGATGGGTCAACATGTGTGGTTTTAAATCCCACTTTGGTTTTGTTACATATGGACAGATTTTGCATTTGTGGAATTTTGAAGGTTCTTGATGGGTCAACATGTGTTTTTGTAAATACCTCTTTTGTTTTGCTACATACGAACAGTTTGCGCATCTGTATGTTGTTCTTTCTGAAAGATCTTGGTGAATCAAAATGTGTCGCTTAAAACTGCCCTCGTGTTTTGTTACATACGAACAGCTGTCACATATATATTCCATTACTCCTGTAAGTTCTTGATGGGTCAACATGTGTGATTTTAAATTCATCTTTAGTTTTGTTATATATGAACGGCTTTCGCATTTGGGGAATTTTACTTCTGAAGGTTCTCGATGGGTCAACATGTGTGTTTGTAAATACCTTTTGTGTTTTGTTACAAACGAACAGTTTGTGCATCCATATCTTGTTGCTTCTGAAAGCTCTTGGTGGATCAACATATGTCATTTTAAATTACTCTTTTCTTTTGCTACATAGGAGCAGCATTTGCATCTGTATATTATTACTTATGTATGTTCAACATGTGCCTTTTTAGAGAACCTACACGTTTTGTTACAAATGCACATCTTTCACATGTGTATACGGTTACTTCTGAAAGTCCTGAATGGGTCAACATATGTAATTTAAAATTCGTCTTTCGAATTGTTGCATATGAACAGCTGTTACATCTGTATACCATTACTCCTGGAAGTTCTTGATGGGTCAACATGTGTGAATTAAAATCTCTCTTTCGTTTTGTTACATATGAACAGCTTTCGCATTTGTGGAATTTTATTTCTGATGGATTTCGGTGCTTTAACATGTGTAATTCCAAATACCTCTTTTCGCATGATCCATATGAACAGTTGTCGCATCTGTATACTGTTACTCCTGAAAGTTCTTGATGGGTCAACCTGTGTAGTATTAAATCCCACTTTCGTTTTGTTACATATGAACAGATTTTGCATTTGTGGAATTTTAAAGGTTCTCGATGGGTCAACATGTGTTTTTGTAAATACCTCTTTTGTTTTGCTACATACGAACAGTTTGCGCATCTGTATGTTGTTCCTTCTGAAAGATCTTGGTGAATCATCATGTGTCGCTTAAAATTGCCCTCGTGTTTTGTTACATACGAACAGCTGTCGCATATGTATGTAAGTTCTTGATGGGTCAACATGTGTGGTTTTAAATTCCTCTTCAGTTTTGTTACATATGAACAGCTTTCGCATTTGTGGAATTTTACTTCTGAATGTTCTTGATGGGTCAACATGTGTATTTTTAAATTCCCCTTTTGTTTTGTTACATACGAACAGCTTTCGCATTTGTGGAGTTTTACTTCGCAAGGTTCTCGATGGGTCAATATGTGTGTTTGTAAATACCTTTTGTGTTTTGTTACAAATGAACAGTTTGTGCATCCGTATGTTGTTGCTTTTGAAAGCTCTTGGTGGATCAACATGTGTCGTTTAAAATTGCTCTTGGATTTTGTTACATACGAACAGCTTTTGCATCTGGTCAGCTTGTCGTCTTCAGGATTATACCTATTTATATTTTCCGTGATCAATTGGGATGAAGTAGAAGCATCTCGAAAACTGAAAATAATTATATCTATTAATTCAAATATAAACCTGGATTTCATTACTTACAAAAACTTTGATTAAATAGCCCCATCAGAAACACAGTTAACTTCAGAAATTAATACTAGGGCCCCACATATTTTTTAGGTAAATTGTCTGAAATTTTGAAATTTTTGCTGTACAAGGCTTCAAAAATCGAGTTCTCACCCTTTAGTCATATCTGGATATGACCTAGGCTATGGAGAGAAAATAAGGGTCCGAGAGGAAAAGAGGAGGTCCACCTTACGGACCACTTCTTTTTTAAACGTGCCTCTACACATAAAGCTTAGTCTCCAAGCTGTTTATATATTTTAAAGAAAATTCATTACATAGACTATCAGATTTACAAAAAAAAAAAAAAAACAAAATATAAGTAGTAATAATAATATAATTCATTCATAACATAAATTATTAGAGCACAAATCAATTATAAAATTCAGGGCCGAAGTTAAGTAGTGTTCCTGTTACGTACAATGTTTTATTTTCCAAAAATTTTCAATTTATCTTTCAGAGGTCCTAAAGCAGGAACACTTCTAAAAAAATCTGGATCAATTGGTGTAAGATGCGAACGGACAATAAGATGTGCATGTGGCCAGTTAATATAATGGATATTTGATTAATTGTAAGTAAATTTTTTGGTGGTTTTACAATGGGCTTGTTCGGCATTTTTTTTTTTAATTTCACAAATCGAAAGTGCGAGTATAAATTAATGGATATGCAAAAAATCAGAATCTTATTCGCACGTTTAGTATCTTAAAAACCATTACAAATTTCCATCTCGCGAAAATGGGGCGTGGCCAGGCGCTACGTCACTATACGCATAGACTCGGCGATCTCAATAGACTTGATGCTCCTGATTGGTTATAATTATAAGTGTTTTCGAAGTATTGTTTGTTTTGCTTACTACTTGACAGTAGGGGAGTACAATTTGGTGAAATGTCAAAAAATTACAATTTTCTCTCACTCCTGCCAGAACGAATTTTCGATTTCGACCCTGCAATTTACGATTATAATTCATCGCCGACCTTCTCCTTTCCGTAGACACATAGAACGAACTTCCACTCGACGTATTTATTTAATTACCAGCGTTTAAAAATTCCATGTTTTTCGACTTTTCAGGTTAAATTTGAAAGGTTCCAGAAAGCCATTTTTCTTACGTCACTTTCGTATAGTGACGTCACAAATGAGCGCTCGGTTTTTGCAACTATTACTAAATTCAACTCCTTATATCTCGAGAACGGAAAAAGTTAATAATACGAAATTTTAAGTGTATAATGATAATATCGAGTACTATATGAAAAAGTATAAAAACCATATAAAAAGAATATCATGGAACAAGCCCATTAGCTTACACACCATTGTTCATGAATTGGGTAATATATACATTCATTGGACCAGTAAGAACATATTAGATTATCAATATAATAGGAAATAGTTTATCAACTAAAAATTAATGTTTTTAAAATGATGCTTCATTTTGGTAATTTTTATAAAATAGGTGGGGTCACTCAAGTAATGGTTAAAAGTTTAAGAATCAAGCTCACTACAAGCTCCTGTAGAAAATTGAAACCTCTATATAAGAAATGTTCAATGAATCAACCTAGAAAATAATCAGTTAGGTAAGATTATCAACTACCACAAGAAGCTTTTCTCTAAAAGTAATACATTTTTTTACAGTATAGGAATCACAGACCTACGACCTTCAGTAACAAATTGCGAATTAAAAAAAGTGATTGGCACCGGCCAATAAAATTTTTTATTGGACAGACGGGATTGACGTTTTTAATGAAGTTATTTTCACAACACCATTCCTCACCTAACTAACGGTTCTACAAAAAAGTAGTAAAGGACCGAACAGCTGGAATATACCAGATAAAATTAGCACCAGCTTACATTTAAGATACTTTAGAATGGAATTTTACAACTAGATATGCTTGAGGATGAAGCAGGTGGGTATAATAAGTCTTCGATTATATTACCATTTTCTAAACACCACAAGGCATCAATTAGGAACTAAACACATGGTTGACAATGAGAATTGTAAGGACGATGATCAAGATGATTCTATGGAAGTCTTATTGCACCTATTTTGATTAGCAAATATGACATTTTTAAGACTTTAATACTGGACAAGATATTCGCACACAAAAGTTATTACATGTATCTACCAGACTTAGCTGGCAGGTAACTTGGAAGTTAACACTGCTCTTCCAATTCCCTTACTTTTCACTGACTTCCCTGACTGATAAATTTCAATTTTCCCTTCGATTGACTCCCGTAAAATTCGCAATGAATAAGAAATTTTTACTGCACGCAAGAATATATATTATACTGTTTTTATATTTTATTTTATTATATTCTTTATTATTTGAATTTAAATTTTAGTTACTTATAGTTTTGTTGAGCGCCAGGTTTGTTGCCATTTTATTTTTATCTTCTTTTTAAACAGTATAATTTAAATAGCATGAGATGTCAACTCTTTCAGGGTCAAGAGTGGTTTCAATTGCTCAAATTCACGATTCTCTCTTCCTCAGCAAACTGTAGGTTCCAATGAAAACACAGCCACTGGTTTTTACAAAATTTTAATATGCTAATCAATTTTTAAAAATACACAAAATGAAATATGATAACGAGTATGGATTTTGGACAATAATAAACTTAAAACTAAAATAAAATTGCAATTTGGCCTTTATTTATTTGAAAAATTCCTTTAAAATTGCGCTCTTTTTATCATTCGCTTGATTTTAAATACCTAGGATTTAATCTGATTGGTCATTTAGATGTTACCTTGAATTCTATCGATCGGTGTTCCTTATTCTTTTGCGTGCGCACGCTCCAGCTTCCAACTGTCTATTTCCTTTATCGCTGGCAGCACTGCTTCACATTGAAAATTTGCTTTGGCAGAGATCTTGACGTTTCGATGAAATTCACTTTATTTTAAATATCACTGGATTTATTATTGAATCTAGGTAAGTATTTACCAGATTATTTACACTTCAAAATATGCGTTGCACAAATTAATACCTTTTAAATTACTTCTTCTTATTCGTAAACAAAACTTGTTGACATATTTGGTTATAGAAATTTTATTTTATATTATGATTTCTTTCAGGAACGGAACTATTACTTGTTCAGCATGTATTAATCCACTTGGATATCAAATATTTTAAACATTTCTCTTCAATATGGTTTGTTTATTAATGTGAGTATGCTAGTTTCATTATTTATTTTGATTCTTTAAAAGTGAGGTTATTTTTTTCTCTGAATTTTTGCGTCCTCACGCTCTCGACGTTCAAAACATACTTTATATGTTATTTTTTTAAAAGTGAGGTTATTTTTTTCTTTGAATTTTTGCGTCCTCACGCTCTCAATACCAAAAACATACTAAATTTGAATTTGTGGAATTCTATTGGCCCACACAAGCCTAATTTGGGCAGCATTAAACAGAAAGGAACCAACACCCTCAGCTAAAATCAAGAAACAAGCTTGCAAAGAAAGGTTTTGCATCTTAATTACAATATTGAAACTACTCCATTAAATTCTTATAAGGAAAATGAGTTGGACTTTTTCAGCTGAACACACATTACTATATTCTACATTTAAATAAATTAAGAAACAAATTTTTTAAATTTTGTGGGTTGGCTCCTTTCTGTTTAATGCCGTCCATTTGACATTTATATTACAAAACAGGATACTTGATTTCTGTCATTTTATTATGAAAAACTTTATTTTAATATAATACTTTTTGTAGATTGTGAATGATAAAACTGATTTCATATTCATTTATTAGAGCTTATTCTGCGTTTTCTAATATGCCATACTATATGTTTTTGTCAATATTTAAAATTTTTCTATTGCCAACTATTTTTACAAATATTCAACTAAAAACTATCTTATACTGATATAACTATTATGTAAATTGATTAGCAATCCTATCTGAACATTTCTATACTAATAACACTTATCCTACTATATTTTATATCAAATAATGACCAAAGCATTTTTTGCCTTTTTAGGGTATCGCAAACTGTCATTGGTTTTCTTGATAGGCTTACAACTTATCTACCTTGGTGAAATTTTAACATACAACTTATGAAAACTATTGGGAAAAGTTCCCTTCAACACCATGTCTGGGTTTTATCAACATAAATTTTCTCTTTTGTGAGATACAGTCTGAAATATGTAAGGTTATGCACCCTTATTTTAATTAATGGATCTTGAGACCTCTAATAGTCCAAGTATTCTAGAACTTTCACGTTCTTTAGTGAAATATAGTAAGTATCTACCATATCCATTACTTTAAAGTCAATACGATGTGAAATTCTACAGTTTTTATCACTTTTCACTTCTACGGTGGAGTCTACCGTTCTTACTAATAATGTTTTTGTGTCCATGATTTTGGATATGCGTTTGTCAAGTCTTTTAGTGCTTATAGCTCACTCATAGGTACTTATTGAAAATTTCACTACAAATAATGTTTTTATTTTATTATTTAAATAAATTTTTGTTATTTTTCATATATTTTTCCCACTACTATGCTACTTATGTTGACCATAGGTCAAGTCCTTTCCTATATCTACATGTTATAGTTCATGGTAACGTAACTAAACAAATATTTAACCATTTCTTAATGTCCTGTACATATTACGTTATATAAAATATTCGGGTATGATACATTTATTTATTATTTTTGGTCATTTGACCTTTTACGTTTCGTTTACAATAAATTAATAATTTTGGTTGTGTTTCATTAGAACTTAGGTTTGTTATCCTGTTTAAAATCTCATGCTTTTATTGCTCAAAGATTTCAATAATGTTTTACACCTAACGCTTAGGTTTTTATAATTTAATTTGGCTATTTTATAGTGGATTTTTCAGTTTTCTCTGTGAAATCAAATTTTTAACAATCTGTACAATTCCTTGGGATATGACTACCTTGTTGTCACAACAATATGTATTAAAGTAAAAGCATTTTCCCCTGAATATTTCTTAAAATTCTTAAAATCCACTGTTTTTACATTTATATTAGTACAAGTTCCCCGATTTCCCTGACCAACATGAAATTCCCTGACTTTTCCTAGTTCTCCAGAAAAGTGGCCACCCTGGCAGCATATACGTACCTAGAAATTTAATACTGCCATTTGGAGTTGTTAATTGTTATTTTGAGCTATCATTGCCTCCATGACTTGATACAAAGAAGGCCATATTTGTTTTTGCAGTGTATGATAAAATAGAATTCCGACAAAATGTTCAAGCAAAGTTCCAACGTTATTTCAACTGTCATTTTCTTATTTAGCCTCACACGTGTATAATCAATTAACATGAGCTAAGTATCAAGCAAGTGCTGCATTGTTTAAAGCTAATTTAAAAATAAACTAATATCTAAGCCAAATTGCTCTAAAGAGATTTTAGTTTAAAACTCACACTCTTGTATGTAGGTACTTATGTAATTCTCTTCATTTATAGTTCTGATTTTACATAACTAGTAGTTTATATAAATATTACTTCTGTTGTTTGCATAAGATTTCATACATTAGTATTCTATATCTTGTCCATTTGTATTTATACCACGTTCGTTAGATACCATACAATAAATAAATTATTTATAATTGTAATTATTAATAATTATCCAAATGTAAAAAAAAAAAATCTAAACATTACCTGTCGAACTCATATGTATCAGTTTTTATTTCAATCTCTTCAGCAACTAAACATTTTTGGTCCTCTATTTCAGCTACGTTTTCCTCGCCATGCCTAGGCTCGCTTTCTTCACAAAATATTTCTTCCATTTTAATGGAATCACGCTTATTATTCTCCTCTTCACAGATATACATATTAGTTGTAAATTGTTGTTCATCTTTAACTTTCTGATCATCAAATCCCACAAAACTTTCATTTTTATCTTGAACATCCTCATTAGTTCCTTTTCCATCTTCATAGAATTCTTTTTCTACTTTGATTATATCAACCGAGTTACCATCCACCAACTGGGATAAACTGTTTAGCTCGTTTTGATCTTCACTGCTTGAACACAAAGTTCCACTGTATTTCTTAGTCTCTTGTTCTACAAGTAAACAGTTTGTCACAAACCGGAAACACTCTTCGAGAGAACCACAGCAGGAGGGACAAATCACAGCTTTCTTGACGATACTTAAATCCTATCAACCAAAAAAGAAATAGGTATTGAAAACAAAATTAAGTGTTGATAATATTTTCAATATTTGGAAAAAACTTTGTATGTTGATCCCTTATAATCATGCCCTTTGCAGTGTACTCACTCTACTACAGTACTTATGCAACGATAACAGCTAGTCAGCACGCAAGTAAACATGTGCAATATACAACAATGGTCACAGCACGTTCTAGAATCTGAGAAGTAAATGACCTTGGCTCGCACAAATGGTATTATTTGTAAACAAGACATTTTATTTTATTAAATTGTCAGTAAATAAAAGAGTATCATTGAACAGTCTTAAAATCAGATTCAAAACTGCGTGTTTACGAACATACTTCCCTCAAAAAGTGGACTTTTGGGCTGGTATCATTAATGATTAAATTATTGGCCCTTATTTTTTTTGGAGGCACACTTAACGGCGATGCTTATCTAGATTTCTTGACGAATTTTTTAGTGACAACATTAAAACTACCTTTTTCTGATTCTAATTATCCAACTAATACAGACAAATTGTATTTGGTACCAACGAGATGGAGTTCCACCGCATTATTCACATAGAGTGAGAAATAAGTTTCCCTAACAGGTAGATTGGACGTGGAACTATTAAATCGCCACCTCGGTTTACCAAATTAGCCCCTCTTGATTGCTTTTTATGGGGCTGTTTAAAATCCGAAGTGTTTGTCAATTGACCAGACAATATTGCAGATTTATATGATAGGATAATTACAAAACAAGCTTCGCACAAAATGTCATCCGAGAATTCAAAGATCGACTTGCTTATTGTCAAGAGGTGACTAGCGGTCATTTTGAACATTTAATTATAAAATTAATTAGAAATATATTCAAAAAAATTACTATAACCACACTACTCTGTGCATGCTATAACAGTAAAAGAACGACGCCCGTCGATTATTCCTCTATTTGTTAACAGCGCATGTTCTCACATCTGATGTCACCATAGGCGCCAATTCAACTCGTTACTTCGTAACTTAAATAATTAATTTCACTATTAAAATGAATTTGGAATGTAAAATAAAAAAATACGGGTCAAATAAAATTTTATAAATTACTTGAATATAAAATTTTTAAAAAATGGTCAATTGTTAATTAACAAATGCCTGTTTTCAGCTAGTATTTGAACTGGATCATTTTGAGACATATTTGCTTCATATGAAATGCCCAAACATATTTAACTTATAAAAACATTTTATTGTAGTTAATTAGCCAAAACAGCTTTTTAAAAATTTATATATCAAGTACCTCACGTTTTGTTGCACCGTACCATTGAACTCTATATTAAAGTTATAGAGTTCAATGCACCCTTAGACTAGGAAAGATAGATGGTGAGGACTCGTAACAGCGCATAATCGCCACGCTAACAAGTTGTGCCTAAGACGCCATTGCGGTGGTGGCACACAAACGGTAGAGAGCAAAATTAAATTTTCCAATAGAAGTGATTTATAAGTGATTTAGCGCTAATTTATGTAATGTACCTACATGATGGTATCATATTCTATAAACTACTGTAAAAATCACAGCGGGAAAAAATTGAAAGGAGTGACGCTTTGCAGGTTAAAGTATATGCAGTTTTCACTTTACCTAGTTAAATTAACTGTAGGCCTATTATTTACTTAATTATATCCGTGTGCATGCAATGATAATGAGAAGCATAGTATATCATTTTCTGGTATGCGATTTGCACGTTATTTGATTGAAATTTTCATTCATCTTTTCTTCATTGAATATAGAACAGTGCATCCGAAATGACACTTTTGCCATGGGCGTAGGTATATCGATTATGGTGTTATATTATATAGAATGTAGAATAAATTCTGGTATGTAAGATATGAATAAATATATTTATGATAGTGAATATTAATTGTATTATTATGAAGCTGTTTTTGGAAAAATACCAGTTTTGTATCGTTTTATTCCTTTGATGTGATAAACTTGACACCTACATATTGTACATATATTCCGCCACTGGCGCTTGCTCTCTGGTGGCAGGTGGCTTCACCATTGGCAGTAGCGTTACGACTCCTTACAATATATATCTTTCCTACTCTAAGAATGCACCGTACTCAATTGTCTCTGGCTTACTTAAGTTGGTAGTTAACGTATGTATTTAGGGGAATTTGATATTCTGCTAACTTCTCTTTATAAAATTATAACCTTATTTTTCTTAACTAATGTCAAATATTTGTTCTGTTCAGTGACAACTCTGTTTCTTTGTGTGTGTATTTACTGCTATTTATCCTTTTACGAGACGCTAAAACTTAATGTCTCGAGTTCAGATGGACGAAAATTCACTTTTTTTAAATTAAAGTTCTCGCAATTCTTATTCTTTTCTGATAAAAATTTTTCAAAAATGTTTTTAAAATGACCGAGAAAATCTATTTGTTGTCATTTGGTTTACAAATAAATACTAAAAAAGGAGCCAAAATTAACTTAAAAGAATTTTTTTTTCATGTCATCAGAAAGCTGGCATCCAGTACATTAAAAAAAAAACGATCCATTTTGGCCACAATGGCACAAAATGGCGGGCATTTCAAATTTCAGATAACAAATTAATTTGTGTCCACAAGGTTCAATATTTGGGCATCAAAATTTCAGGATGTTTTTTTTTTCAACAAAAGATATAGGTATTTTTTGAAAGTTTGAAGGCGATCGGAACTCTTATTGACATCCCTGGGCGTTAAAGTGAAAAGTAAACGCTTCTTAGGCAATTTATTCCATTTTGCATGTTATGTATGTACTCAAATGACCCAAAACCCACACAGATTTGTGGTAATTTTAATTGTTAAGGTTTTTGGTTTTTATTTTGTCCCGATCAGACCTCTAAAACCCTTTTACCTAAAAAAATGCTTTTCAAAAAACAAAATAGTTCATAAAAAAAGCAATAGGCTTTGGAACTTCAAAACTCAGATATATACATACTCCTGGTGATACCGCAGAAGGTATGAAATCATAATATTGCTGTTACAGAACTATATGTATAGTACCTACCAAATTTTAAAAAGTTTATACTGGTGAATAGGGAATCAGAATTTCTTTCCAGCGAGGTACCGCACGACTTTGTCGACATTCCCTCTAATCTAAAATTTTCGAGGGGTAGTCATAATTCAGAAAGAACGAACGCGGGAGGTACTATTTTCATGCTAAAAAATGGAAATTAAACTTCGACCCATTTTTCCTAAAAGTTATTTATTATGCTTAAAATGAATTTATTCCATATTTATGGGCAGCACTGTAGAACACGTGTTATTCCTATTAATACTATTTGTTGACGTTGCATGAAGTTTAACTTAACACGAAATTAGTTTCAACACAACTTTAACTAGTGTTAAATTAATTACATGTTAACTCAATTCTCATGAAATTAATACTCTGCACTTCTATACATAGGTTCAACATTTGAGGAATTTATTTTGAAAACCTCAGCCAGAATGCCTTGCATAAAATAATTATACCTACCAACTCTGGAAGATACTGTTCTATCATTTTCCATAACATAACTTCTTTCACTTCAACATCGAGAGGTACAACAGCACAATTTTTTACTAGATCCATACACAATCCACATACGGCCTCATCATCTGGGATATTCGTACTAGTTCTATTTTTGCTCAGATAAACATCTTTTAGATCCAATTGGATATTGTCCTTGTTGATCAACGGAACAATATAATTGTGTGTACGCAAGCATTTTAATTTAAAATCAAAACATTTTATAACCCTTTCTGCGCAGTTTTTACACATCACGGGTTCTTGTAATGCAGTTAAATCCTAGAACAAAATTCGATCTCTGCGTCACAAAAACAAAATGAAACATTCCACATAGGATTTTGCAAACAGCGGAAAAAAACTATCTATGAAAACAAAACAAAAAAAACTATATGTAAATACTTAATTTTAATGAAATCTTTGCATTCTTTCGATAACCTGACTTCTGACAAAATGTACAATAAAATAGCAGATTTAAAGCAAATTTATTCGTACATAACCTAAGTATGCATACTTTTGACACTTACTATCTTCGGTAGAAGAATTTTCGTATTTTCGTCTATAGCTTCAAAGTTCTCACATTTTTCCAAACAAAGTCTGCATATTTTCTTTATAGCTGACATTATATACTACCAAAATATTTAATTCACTCTGACCAAAATATAATCAATCCAAACAAGCTGAAATTTCACAGATGGAGATCAGACTAGAGATGTGTCATTCGTGAATGATTCGATCTTTGGGATTCGATCACCTGAAAGTATTGAATGATAGAATCTTTTTGCGGCGAACGATTCGGTCAATCGCGGATTTTAACATCGTCTGCTTTCGTCTCGCCTAGGTGAATGATAGAATGATTGGTTCATTTAGAGTATTGACTGAATGAGAATAGTGATTGTGAACGACCACCGAAGATCGAACCAACTTAGTGTTGGGCGATATCGTGATTTTTCAATCACAACGTGAATCGTGACTGTGATTTTCTTATATCAGTGAATTTAAAACGTGATGTGATCACGACTTCACGACTTTTCATAATGCAGCGAATGGGATAAATTGTTAATTGTTCTCTATTCCTAAATAAGCGTCGACAGACGACAGACTGTGAATGGTGAATTCGCTACTTTGGTAATCTATGCGGCCGTAGATATGAAGATATATGTAATACGTATGATATTTTATGAATTAATTATGATACATATTTTGAATGATATAGTCAACTAACCTAATTTGTGGATTGACGATAAAGCAAAAGCACTAAATTTTGAATGAGACGCTTGTTTGAACTCCGTAATAGCATATTTTTGTAAAGTTGTACAAATATAAACATTTCGGAAGCATCAATAAATTTTTATAATTTAAATTTAGGTTGCTATAGTTATCAACCAGCGATTCAAATTTTTGCTGGTATTATTGTTTATAACAGTATTGAAACCTTTTTAATATAAGCCTCGTGCAATAATACAAAGGTACTACTTAAATAGTGAATAATATATGTTTATTTATATAGTTCTTATAGTTGCTATTATTCAATGGGATTTTGATTTAATAGAGTAGAGTATTTCTCTCATTCAAATATATTTATAAAAAATTTGGTAGGTAACTCTTCCATTCGATTTTGTTCAACGGCTGGCAGCACTTTTTAGGTAAACAAGCTAACTATTATACATCCTTAATATCAGCTTCAAATTGATTATTTCAAATAATAAAATAATTTCTTTGTTATCCGTTGTTACGCAATACATTATACATCCATCCGTAATCTCAATTAACCTCTTCCAACAAAATGCATATCTATCTAATAACGCTAAGGCACGGAATCGCTTGCTTTACCTGTTAATACATAAGGTAGCAAACAAAAATAGACTCAAATTACCAAAGCGATATATATCGTAAAAAATATATTGGTATATGGAAAGTCGTGATCACGTCACGCTTTTCTACCAACTTCATTAACAGTCGTTACCTGTGATTTTTTAATATCAGTGATTAAATCACAGTTCGTGATATATCGCCCATCACTAAACCAACTAGACTAACAACCGAATGGGATAACGTCTGCGTTTGTTGAACTGGTTGCCGACGTTACCGTTTCATTTTCATTTTAGCACATAGAAGTAAAAGTAAAAGAAGTGAGCAATAAATACAGATTTTAATGAATATAAATCAAACATGTATAATAACTATAATACCTACAAAGAAAATTAATACAAATCCTAATCATGTTTGTAAGATACACAATTCCTACGCACTGAACAAAAAAACTAAAATTTGTTAATTCACGAAATAAATTATTGGGTCAGTTGTAATTCACTTCACCCAAAGAAAGTTCTTTAATCCAAAATGCGGCTAATATTTCTAAATGAGGTAATGTATTGAGTACCATCATAATAATTTACTATGACATATAATTTGAACGGAATACGGACAATACGGTCACAGTGATTTCTCTACTAGCAAAAAACATGCCAGTTTCAATGAACAAATCGCCGAACGTCAGTTCCAATATTTGTGATACTTAAGAAAATAACATTAACAAATCTATAATAGGTATATTATTCTTCGTGAGTTATAGTATATACCTACATAATTGATAGACATAATAAAGTAAAAGGAATGGTGGATTCAGCATTCAGCGATAACAAAATACTAATGAATAGGTGAGGTGCACGATTTGACAGGTGGCCGACCCTGGAGGTAAAATAACCTATTGCTGACACAGCATTTTCAATGTAAACATTTGTGGATGTGAACGTATTTAATTAATTAAACAATTTTTAGTGCATAAAAACTTTAGACTTCAAACAATAAGTGATATAATAAACCATAATTGTGATATTGCATGGTGTTATAACTAGATATTCTTAAAATAAACGCAGTAATGCCTTCTTTTTGTGCAGTGGTAGATTGTGCATAGATAAAGAATTATATATTAGATTGTGGTAGTAATGCTGCAAGAGATCAAGGAATTAGATTTTTTCGGTAAAATACCTGGTGTTATTATATGCTATTACTTTATTTAAGCAGTAACTCAATTGTAGAATTCCCTCTATGTATGGCCCAAATAGAAAAGTGAGTGAATTATCTCAAAGAAGAAGGCAATTGTGGATAAATGCCATTAAAAGAGAAGACTTTACAGAAACTAAAATCAAGTATGCCAGAGTGTGTTCTAAACATTTTATTTCAGGTAACATATAATTGAATTCAGTATATAGACAAAATATGTTAAAAAACTATATGTACTTAATTTAGGAAAACCGGCATCATTAAAAGATGATAGAAATCCCGATTGGATTCCATCACAAAATATGGGATACACTTCCGTTGCGAGCTCCTTACAATCACGTGGCATGGAAAGATTTCGGAGAGGAAAAAGAAGAGCTGAGAGGGTACCAAATGCAGACGAAGATTTGAATATCCAGAGTGGATTTTTGTTTATTTTCCTTTTGTATGCTACATGGAGAATTTTATTTTTATTTTTCTTTTTATGGTTTAAAGGGGTCTTTTTTTTATATAAGGTATAATAATCTCTTTATGATTACAGATGCTGGTATCAAGTACCATGGAGGAAAGTGCCGATCAAGCTATGGACGCTGAGGAACTGCAAGAAGATAGTGTTGAAAATTTACAGTTTGCTCTACAGAATGCCAATAAAGAAATTTATGGTTTACGAGAAGAAATAAGTAAATTTAAATTAAATGAAGATTACTTAAAAAGCAATAAAAAATTCGTTTTATATTACACAGGTTTTCCAGAATACATTTATGTGCACAATATTTTCCAAATAGTAGAACCATATTTATTAGATCATTCAGCACTTTCTAAATTTCAACAGCTATTAATGACTTTAATGAAATTACGCCTTGATTTGCAATTTACAGATTTAGCTAACAGATTCCTTTGCCATCGAACCACCGCTGTACGCATTTTTGAAAATACTATTCACGTATTGTATTGTCGCTTAAAAAATTTAGTGTATTGGCCTGAAAGAGAAGATCTCCAACTTAATATGCCAAATTGTTTCAAAACCATATTTGGTAAGAAAACGACTGTAATTATTGATTGCTTTGAATTATTTATAGAGAAACCATCAAATCTGGATGCATCTGCTAGAACTTGGTCAAATTATAAACATCATCATACTGTGAAATTTTTAATAGGAATTTCTCCTCAAGGTTTAATTATGTTTATATCAAATGCTTATGGTGGACGTGCCACTGATAAATTTATAGCTGAAAACTGTAATGTTTTGGATAATTTACTTCCAGGTGACTTAGTTTTGGCAGATCGAGGATTTTCGATAGACGATTCGGTAAAAATTTATTGTGCCGAAGTGAAATATCCTACATTTAAGAGAGGGAAAAAACAGCTAGGAGCTACTGATCTCGAAACGACCCGAAAGTTAGCTAGTATTAGAATTCATGTAGAAAGAGTTATTGGTCTATTGAGGAGGAAATACAAAATATTACATGGAACTTTCCCTTTGATTACCTTAAAAAAAACTGATAATCACTTCGCACTAATCGATAAAATTGTAGTAGTTTGCTCTGCACTTATTAATTTATGTCCTGGTATTGTGCCAATTGAGTAATATGTGTTATATATTATTTTTTTTATTTTTATTATTATTACATCAACAAAATCGAAGTACAAAATATAAATATTATATAAATGTTAAACTTATATTAATTAGTATTGTACCTAGATGAATTAAATCATCTGTATGTACAATTAAAATGAGACTAAGTTAGTCTATATAATCGTAAGTATCAAAAATAAAAATACAATAGTATCAATACACAAAAAAATACATATCACAAATTAAATTATTTCATAAAGAGAATTATTTCATTAAGTGAATTGTTTCATCAAGTGAATGAAGGCACTACAGTTTCCTATTACCTATTCTTTGCGTGCATTATTAAATTTTTTACGAATCTTTATTTTTTTTATATTTAGTGGAAGTAGGTTGTAGAATTTTGGAGCCAAATAATTAATAAATCTTAAATTTATACTTTTGTAACTATTTGGGATCTGTATGTGTTGATTATTTTTTATTCTAGTTGCGTATTCATATGTAATGTGCACTTTTAGTAGTTAATAGTAGTTCCTTATATTATGTGAATCTATTAATATATTTTTTTTCCATTTTGAAAAGTGTTTTATTATTACCCAGCATAAAAAATATATCGTCACTTCGGAAGAAAAGTGACAACTCAAAAACAGTTTTGCAGAAAAGAGAATTTAAAATAGTTAACATTTTAAAAGCTTTGCTGAATAAGCTGTAATGAGAGAGGTATAACTATTGCCTTTTTTTATATCACTGCTATTAAAGCAAATCTATTGATTTAACGTAGTGCATTCAGTTCAGACACGACTCGACTAAACTTATGAAATTATTCAAGATTGACATTATTTATTATTGTGATGGGGGAACAACGACACGTGTAAGTGGCGAAATTGAGGCATTTTATTTATGACCTTTTCCCGGGGACATATTTATCGTATTTGTGAACTTTTTGTCCAAGAAAGCCAAAACATACAAATTTTGAATTGTGTCACTTTTCTTCCGGAACGACGATATACACTAACAGTTAAGGAAATATTTTAATTTAAAACAAAAAAAGAACATATACGATTTCTTATTTTCATATGAAATTTTAGCTTAATAAATAAAATATACTTAACCTTGATTAAAACTACAAATAAAATTTAATTTTTTATTCACAAAAGTTTTATCATTAATTGTATACAAAAACTTGTTAGTTTCCATTTCTTTATGTCTGTGTTTAATGAAAATAAATATTTATTATTAGGCTAAAGATGTACTACGCGGCTGGCAGCAACCGACCGTTTTTTTCTTTAGCCTTATTCAGAATATGCATATACCAACACGCACCTGGTCGCAATACCAACGTGTGCATATTCCATACAAGGCTATAGAAATAGTGGTTGAGTGCTGCCAACCGCAGTCATGGTCGTGGCCGCAGTAGTGCGTCTTTAGCCTTCTACTGCATTACGAAAGCTAAAAATATAATAATTCAATTAACAATATATTTCGCAGTTTAGCTTATAAATTTTCCACAAAATGTCTCATTCCCTAAAAAATTTTGTTCTTAAATATACTTAAAACATTTTGAAACTTGAAAAAATGTAGGTATGTTTTGTTAAAGACTAAAGGTAACAATAGGATGGCTATTATCTAGTTTCAGATATATTAATTATATAATTTGCTTTGGGGCCAAAAATCGCTCATTTTTGCATGTTGAATGTACCTTTTCCTTAAATTTACACATCAACTTTACAAAACTGAACTATGTCTATTGATTACATGCATTACATATCCACAATCCTTCAGGAACAGTATTTAGGCCTACACACTCTAAATGGTACCACACAATATCACAGTCTTGTGATTCACAAGCAATCATCGGTGTCACGTGATCATCTTCTCTTTGACAAACGCAATATAGTGTTGGTTTGCTTGGGCCGGGCTTCTCACTTTGTATTACAGGTTTACTAGGACCCGCTTGATCACAAACATTTCCACTTTCTACAGTTGCAAGTTTTGATTGTGTAAGTTCTTCTTGATCTGCACTTACTATCTCTTCATACGCATCAATGTCACTAAAATATTCCCAGTCATCTTCATCTTTCTCTACAATTTCAGTGTCGGGCACATTTTGCGATTTCGTATAATATCTTCCAAGCGCTTCAGGTAATATAACTTTTTGAAAAAACTTTCTTGCCTCTTCACTTTTTTCTAACCAAAACGATCGATCGAATTGTATTTTAATATACGTGAAATCTTTTTTACTCCAGACAACTAAGTAACAGTTTTCCTGCTCAGTCAATGCTAACTGCATTTGCAATTGATAGAAGTATTCATGATCCTTTTTAACTTGAAGTTTATTTCCAACCATTTCCAAAAATGACTTTTTATAAATTAAATCCCTAACGCTCGAATCCTTTGCGCAATATGGACATTTGATTTCTAAAAGAGCTATTCCAATCACAACAAATCATACCATCTGGTGATGCACCAAAATAAGGATACTTCGGGCTTATACATAAACCCATGTTTTCGATTTTGAAGTTCTCATGGGTTTCTTTCATCTCCAACGAAAAATCCTTGAAAGCTTGCTTTTCATGTAAACATCCATAGTCCAGGGCTTTAATTTTGTAACGATGGGTTGTAGGGTAACATATTTCTTTGATGAGTGAAATTGATGGATTTTCAATATTTGTTCTACATCTTTTAAACTTTGAAGCAGTTACCCTTCCTCTGCGGTACAGAAACCAAGCCTTACATTTTGTTTGTGTTTTCGTTTCAATCTCGATGGCCTCACAATCCTCAAGTTGTAATGCTATATTGATTTGCTCACCTATAAAAGAACAATATAGTTAGCAATAGATATGGACATTAAAGGTAGATAAATTAATACACTGTTTTTTACTAGTAAACTTACCAATTTGTCGAAGTTCAGCTAGAGATTTTTGTTCAAAATCTTCTTTATAAAGTGACTTATCTGAAAATCTTTCCGTTTGTTAATATTATCCCTAATTTGTTCTGAAAATGGTTTTGTTACCAAGTGTAAAACTGTACCAGAGGCCTCCATCAAATTTGATAACAAATTTCGTTTCTCTTCCTCCGATAAAGAAGGAATATCATTTTTTTCTTCATCACGTGTCATAACTGGAGTTTCATCTAAACGTTTTCTCTTTGGACTTGATAAATCCATTTCATAAATAGGCTTTGGCTCCACTGGTCTGTTAGATGGCGGCATCCAATAAGCTTTAACACCTGTGCGAGTCACATCTTCTAATTTTCTCATAACTTTGTCAATGGAAAAGAGAACTGCTGCAACATGAGTACAAACTTCCCCAAGTCCAGCAACACAGTCACAATGTGCACAAATAATGCTACCTTCTTTTTCACAAATTATCCATGGTGACAATAATTTTTCGTGCAAACGTTGGGAATGCATCACCTGCAATTAAAAACATTGCAACAAATGATCCAAATTTAATCAGGACTACCTACTTACTTTCCCTAACACTAGAATATATGATCCAAATGATTTTACACATATTTTTTTCACCCATCCACATACTGCCTGGTTGTAAGCTTCAAGACTTTTGTAAGCTTTCATTTTGTCCATGGTAAAAGCACTTTTAGTGTGTACAAGATATATTACTATATCTGGATACAATATTTTAGGAAAATCTGCTAGTGCTGTAGAACAATCTTCTAAATTAATCACATACGGATCTATTCCCAATAGAGATATTTTTGATAAATATCTTTCTTGATGTACTTCATCGAGCTTTCCATAATAAGAACTTAGATCCATTTTCTATAATAAAAAATACTTTATGTGCTTTAGTAACACATGTACACAAGTACCTACCTTTTTAAAATTATTAAAATATCGTTATAAACTCCGTTATTTAGAATTAAAAATAAAAACACACCAATATCACGTTGTAAACATACAAAGACTTTAAGGTTATTTTACCTCCAGGGTTGATTGATGACGTCACGTGCACCACACCTATTCGAGTTGAGTACCTGATTGAATTGTATAATGAATGATGAAATCTAATCAGTCAGAGAGTGAGTTAAGGGTAAAGGCGCACAATACTGCGCATTCAATCTTTTTCACTTTGTTTAGTTAACGACTGGGCTAGAACGATCGAATGATAGATATAAAAGATTCGATCTTTTTGGTTATCAATCATTGATTGATCTAATCCTTGTAAAATGAACGAATGACACATCTCTAGATCAGACAACGAAACAACATAGAACTTCTACGAAACGAACTGCAAAGTAGTGCAAAGTAATGATGGGTGACGGGGTATATATTTCTACCATGGACGGGACCATGGATTGAACAGGAAACAGGACTATCCGTAATATCCATATCCAAAGTAATATCCGTATGAAAAAACTTGTCGGTTACTCGATCGCACAGCTCGGTCGCGAGCACGTATCATATGACATTTCGGAATTATGTGTACTCCAAAAGAGCGTGTTCAGAGGAATTACACGGTAAAGAATAATTGCTGACCTCGGGACATTTGGTTGTTTTTATATAGGGAGTGTCTACGCGGCTTATTGAACGACTTATTGAACCGCCGCGCATAGAAATTGAAATATTGTATGCAATTTTCTGAAAAACAAGGCGGGGGGACACCCCCCTTTTTGTCTGCGACGCTAATGCTGCCTGCGGCGCTGATAATTTATTAACAATTATTTAGCAAAATAAAAATCAACCTATTTAACTAACCCAACTACCATCACATGAAAGAGATAAATTATTATATGAAAAAAAAACATTTCTGTCGTCAAAACCAACCAGAATTTGTGAAAAAGGATATTAATCGTTACAAAATATTTAAAAAAAAAGTCAAGTGGGCAGTATTTGAACCCGGGACCTGTCGCTCCACAACGCGAAAACGTTACACATAGGCCAGCGATCCATATGTAAAATACCGCTATAGCACAGAATAAATAGTATGTAACCAAACCAATTGCCGCGGCGGTTTAATAAGTTGTGAAAAAGATCCGCCGCGGCGGCGGTTCAATAGCCACTACCTTGAAATTCTCCGTTTTTAATCCGATTTTTAACAGGGTGAGAAAATTATCCTCCACCTTCCTAAATTATCCGCAAATCGGATAATTATCCGCCAATCGGCAACACTCATCACTGACTGCAATATCTCTCTATTGTGGTATTAATTTTAAAGGCATTTCCTTAGCAGCAGCCGCCTGGGCGGAGCTTATAATACTCAAAGGCAAAGTCATACTCACGCAGGGAAAAATTATGAAATACGCTATTCAGGTTGGAAACTTTTTTCTGGCCAAGATTGTACACAAAAATGTGAAGATGTACGAGATCGATGTGGAAACATAGTATACGTCTGTGTATCCACGTTCGAACGAATTATAAGTGGATTAGATGATACGTCAATATTACTTTAAAATATTGAGTTATTTTACATGAGAGTATCACAAAACAAATGCAGTCAGGCCACACGTGTCAGGCATTGGCATTGATCAACGTAAATAAACAGCGAAACAAACGAAAATAAATCCACGTGTCAGGCATTGGCATTGATCAACGTAAATAAACAGCGAAACAAACGAAAATAAATCTAAAACATATGACCAACAGGTTAAGTATCTGTAATGTTGCTACAGATGAATTTTTGAAATTACCATAAGGTACAGGAAAATTATGATTAATTTTAGTACATAATTTTTTTCATGTAATAAACCATCTCATTTCTGAAGAAACTGAATTTGAAGACATTTGATTACTGCAAATGTACTACACATGAATGTGATTTATGAAAAAACTATTTGTACAATTATTTATTCCTAGTTTATCAGAAATTATTGTACATCTGGCAACTCTGTATAGAGTTGTTTTACGCCAGGAACATGGAGAATTGGATGCGCGTCTAGCAATGCGCGAAACTTTCCCTTCCCTGAAAGATTCCATTCTGATTGTTTTATTATTCTGTGACCCTTGTTTTTTGGCAGAAATCTCAATAGGCATTTTTTCTCCATTTTGCACAAAATGAATTATCGGGCGCAAGTTACGAATTTATTGAAAAGTCTTGGTTACTTCACCAACTAGTGTAGGGTGGACAATGTATAATCAATGTTGGCAAAATTTACTTCAAACAACTTATTGATCACTTACGAAAAAACACAAAATGAAAACGTTCAAAAATTTATTTTTGGTGCTTACATCTCAGTAACCAGGTAAGTGATCTCGCTTAAAATTGATGTCTAGGGGTTTTAAATGGCGCTCTTTATGTTGATGAAATCGAAATTTGAATAACAAATTCTACAAACCACTTTTTTTTGAAAAATCGGCTTTTGAAACCCCCGTAAATACGCATGCTACTGACATATATCACATATTACCAAGTACAAAGAATTAGAGATGCGAAAGAAATGAATACGGTTCGTTTTTTTTTGTTTTAAACGGTTTTTTTTTCAAGAAAAAAACACAAGTTCTGTTTTTTTCGTTTTTTATTAAAAACATTGTCTATGTACCTATGCATCATCCGACCTAAATTCATACCACAACAATTATAGTTCAAATTTAATATTTTATATGCCTGTCCAGCAGCCGGTATATAAACCTTAGAGTAGGAAAGATATATAGTGTATTTATAGTATCAATCAAGAGTGCGCGTCAACGCAATATATGGCGACAATTTCGAGTTTTAAATGAAAAGGAAAACTATCTGAACAACAATTTCTGTCAGAAAATATATTAATGTCAATATAAAATGATAAAACATGTTTGAATCGCACTTTGCGACTTTTTACCACCAAAATTTGAAGTTAATCCAAGCATCAATTAACGAGTATACAGGGGCGTTGCAATCTTAATAAGTGGGTCACATTGTATTTTTTTTTTCTTATTTTATAAAATCAATTCAGTCTAGTACAGTGCATTATTCTGAACAAAAATGAAGAACAGATTTTTTTGATTTGGGAATCCGTTTTACAAATAAAAAGTAGTTGGTTGAATAAATTGTATTTTTAACAACCATCTCAAACACCTTTCAACTCACTAAGATCCAATCTTGGACAAAGAAGTTTCTAAAGGTGCTTATTAAGAATACCTTCCTACTTTTTTTCTAAAAAAAATCCCTAATACTTTTTTTTAAAAATCGGCTTTTCAAATCCCCTTAAAATCGCACGCTACTGACATATCACATACTACCAAGTTTAAAAAATCACCTAATCGATCTTTTCTTACCACTAAAATTTGATGTTAATCAAGCATCAATTAACGGGTATACAGAGGGGCGTTGCAATCTTAAGTGGGTCACATTGTATTTTTTTTTCTTATTTCGGAGGATTTTGTAGAAAAACTGAAAATTATTATCCTTCTTTTAAGATTATTATTCATTTTCCATATAAAAGATTACCATTATTTTTGGATGTACTATCAGCCGCAGAAATATCAGGAGACAATTTTGGACCGCCCATGTGTAAGACATAATTTTTACCCTTGTGTTTTTATTGTATATTTTATTTGTTGCCTTTTATTACTCTTCTTTCTCTACCATCTATTTTGACTAGGCCCATTCATAACTATAATTTGTGGAAATCAAATGAATAAACAATTTGAATTGACTTTGAACTTGCAAAACAAACAATTTTATTGACTGTTTTGTATAAACAAAAGATTTCCGTGTTTCAAATTCAATCCAAATTTGTTTGCAACACTTGAAATATTTACAAGGTCCAGGCAAAAAATGTTATGGTAAGACTGTTTCCTAGAAATTTTAGCTTTATTCCACTATAACAGGTCACAGGTTATAACTTAAGATTGATGGAACTGTTTATCACGATTTCTGAGACTACTCCTAAATTCTGCTGCATACAAATGCATCCCAAGCAACACCTTTTCGTTTAATAAACGTTGATTTTTTAGATATTCTATACGCAACTATACGCTATATCATATATGTTTATAAAATGATAAAATGTCCGCGACTTAAACGTATATTTACTAGTTATGATCAACGTTAATTTTACTAAGGAAAAATATGTTTAATATACGCATATCGCATACGTGTATTTACAGCTTATGATCAACGTTAATATTACTTAGGTAATATACCCTTAATATATGCATATCATAGACGTATATTTACTAATTATGATCAATGTTAATTTTACTTAAGTAATATATCCCTAATATACACATATCATATACGTATATTTACTAATTATGATCAACGTTAATTTTACATAGGAAATACATCTTTAATATACGCATATCATAGACGTGTATTTACTAATTATGATTAACGTTAATTGTACATAGGCAATATATCTTTAATCTACGCACATCATAAAGGTATATTTATAAAATATGATTAACGTTAATTCCACCCATGTAAAATATCTTTAATATTCATATATCGAAGACCTATTTTAAATGTTTTTCAAAGTACATCTTTTAAACGAATCTCGAATATATTTATTATAGGTTTATTATTTAGGGTACTACCTCCTATTATTTAGGGTACCTTGCATGTTTAGATTTTCTTCTTCAATAAATTATTGAAAAATGTGTATGTGTAAATGAAATACTTACCTAAAACAACACCACTTCTTTTTCCAATATTATGCAAGCAATCTCAAAAAAAAATTAATTCAATAAAGAATAATTAATACTCATTTCATAGAGATCTTGGTAGAAAAGTACATATAAGATGGTTTACATTTTGGGTGCCACAAATATAGTATTAAATTATACAGGACTTAGATTAAGATTAATCATTATACCAGAGGTATAATACAAGATCATGTATCAGCCCATTAGTTTCTTATTTATTGTATTAAATTTTTTAAACTCGGAATGCACATATCAGAAGTGAATAGGCATATTTTCACATATGAGTATTTTTAATAACTCTTGCAGTTTTATCAGAAGTGCTATCAACTTTAATTTTTAAATGGAATACCGCCTATGCATTTCTACATAATTGGATTTCTCATCAAATTTGCTTTACAATGAATGTGAATTTTTCTCATTTTCTTTAAATATGACAAAGTTATTTCAATTTGTCTTCAAAATCAAAATTAGTATAATAAAAATTTCCCCAATAGGAACAGGAAATGATAATATGGCTTATTTTTTATATTATTTAATATAACTAAACTGTAATAATTATTAGTAATACATTTGAATCCATTTAGGTTAAGGACATACGAAACAATAAATATAATAAAAATTCTTAAAAATGCCAAGTAGTAAAGGTAAATTTGAAAAATTAACTAACTATAGAAACAGACATTTTTAAGCAAAAGGATAGAGACATAAGCAATAATAATCTCAAAAAACTTATAACTTTATATTATATTTTCTCTGAATAATACAGGATAAAAATAATCAAATAAAATAGCCAGTGGCCTCTAGGTAGAAATTTAAAAATATGCATATTATATACATAAATAAATAAATATGTCCTTTATTGGAAAGTTCCAAAGGGCTATTGACCGAAGTCCTTCTGCACGTAAAGTAATATTACAAATACATATTATAGTAAAACCAAATATGAAGGCCGGGATTTTTGCAGAGTGAGAAGGAAATGTGTTTATTTTGGGTTTATTATAAATACAGTGTGTCGTATTTAAGACTATAACATCCATACAATTTTATTATTTTTTTAATATTTATTATAAACCAAAAATAAATTCATATTTTCCTCGGACTCTGCAAAGTTACAACTTTAATGCTAGAACATCATCGTGTACTTATTCTTTTTTTGAGGTATAGGTTCTCCTTGCTTTGCCAGTTTTAGCCAGTCCTTTATAGGCTATCTATTTCCTTATCCGTCAGGTCCTCAACGTCATCTCGTCCCCTATAAGGATATTTAACTGCTTCTGCAATCCCCAAAGATATTAGATTAGATGTTGTCTGAATAGTCACATGTTACTTATTCATAGAAATTGTCTTGGTTTTGCATGAAACATCGTTATGAGTGGCTTTATGTCTTTCTAAGCTCCAGAATAAGGGCGAAAAACGTTTCAAAGGCTAAGCATTTCCAAGAAACAGAATGATAGATTTCATGAAAATATAATTCATTAGAATGAAAATTTTTTAAGACAAGGTAGATAAATAAATTCATTTTAGGCCTTTGTTGTCATTTTTAACTGAATCTTCATGATCGTAGGGGGTTATGTGTAGTAAAACAATATTTACAATAATTAAACGCTTATTCTAAAAACTGTCGGTTGGTGCTTATGACATCGCTGGTGTTATGAACTATTAGAATAATGCATTTAAATATTTTTTTTATTTCCATTTTGGATCCGCCATCTTGAATTTCTTACTGGAACTTAAAACTGAGACAATTTGAATTTAAAAATAGTAATCAGTAATACTTGAAACTTGTCAGTATTAACTTTAACGAAAATATCTTTTTTTATCATTTCTTAGCATTATAGCCGCCATATTGATTCTGCCATCTTGCAGGTTGGTTCACGACAATTTGGACATCAGATTCGTTATCAGCGACCTCGAAAACCCCCCGAGTAGCAAGATTTATGTAAATTAGTTAAAGAAAAAAAAATGTCTGTAAAATTTTTATAAAACATAACAATTTAGACACATTTACCGGCTTCAGGTTTTCATATTTGAAAAATCGGCCATGATAGATTACTTCGTAATTTAATCACGAATATTTAAAAATATATATCACGATCGTTTGGAAAATAAGAGCTCTAGACAATTTTGAATGAAAAAAATAAGTATAAATTTATAAATCAAACATACCTCTACTCACCTCCATCGTTTTAGTGGATTTGAATGACTTTTTATTATTCTGTCCAGTCCAGAAATTTATAAATTTCAACATACTTAATATTACATAGCGGGCACAGGATCCACCGATAGTGACCAAGTGGCGTTTCTGTAGGTGTATAATAACAATTAAATTAATAAAAAATATTAGTTATCCTCTTTGGAAAGGAACATCTGTAAATCTCGATAATCCCAATCTTATTACTTCAAAGTAAAATAAATGCTGAAGTTGATGAGTAATACATTTCTTTTTCTCTATACTAATGCCTGCAATCTGAGTCCATTTTGCTGTTTAGTTTGGTTGGTCATTGGGTCACTGAACACAAGACACATTTTATATTAACATTACACAGACAAAACCGTGATAAGAGACATACTTACCAATAATTCGGCATACAAGAATATTACAGCTATTACTATAAAATAAAACAAACCACACAAATAATATCCAGCAACCTGGATTGTATAAGATAACACTATCACACATATGCCGGCCGAATCGAAGATTGACAGCTAATTTGTGTTGTGGTGGCGTTAGTAGCAATCATAGAGAAGGTTAGAGAGCATAGAGGAAGATGGGCGATATCTTGGTATAAATTTAATTTATTAAAGAAGTTTGAAAACATGATTTATACGTATCTACGATACAATAATTATACGTAGATACTACATGTTTATTATACGTAACTCATATACTAAAACATACAATCAGCGACTATTATATACGTATAATGCATAAAAATAGTTCCGTAAAATCAATCAGGTATATGATATAATTACTATATACATAATATTTACAAAATGTGATAATTTTGGTATAAAATCAATTTATCGAATAAACGTTTTCCGTAAATATTAATAGACAGACATTCCACTCGTATTTTTAACGTGATATATAAATTATGAATTTAATAACAATAGTTTGAAAACATAATTTATACATATCTACGAAACAATAAATATACGTAAATACTACATGTTTATTACACGTAACTCATACACCGAAATTATAAAATCAGAGACTATTATACGTATAATGTATAAAAATAATGTTATAAAATCGATAAGGTATATGATAAACGTTTACCATATATATAACATTTACATAATGTGATAATTTTGGTATAAAATCAATTTATTCAATAAACGTTTTCCGTAAATAATAATAGACAGATATTCTACTAGTATTTTTAACATGATATATAAATTATTAATTTAATATTACGAGTTTAAAAACACGATTTATACGTATCTACGAAACAATAATTATACGTAAATATTATATATTTATTATACGTAACTCATATACTAAAAGTATACAATCAGCAACTATTATATGCATAATATGTACAAATAGTTTATTAAAAGCAATTAGGTATATGATAAACATTTGCCATATACAAGATATTTGCCAATTATGATCATTTTGCTATAAAATCAATTTAATAAATATACGTTTTCCATAAATAATAATAAACGGATATTCTACTCGTATTTTAAACGTGACATGTAAATTATCAGTTTAATGATGATAGTTTGAAAACATGATTTATACGTATCTACGAAACAATAATTATACGTAAATGCTATATTTGTATTATACGTAACTCAAATACTAAGAGTATATAATCAGCGGCTATTATATATATAATAAACGTAATGGTTGAAAAATCGTATTTCAAAAATGGTTTAGAATTATACCTATACCAATTTTAAACTATTATTACGTATAATGTACGTTAATTAAACTAAAGCGTGTTGCTTGGGATGGGTCAACACGTGTAATTTTAAATACCTGATCTGTTTTGCTACATATGAACAGTTTACGCATCCATATAATACTACTTCTGAAAGTTCTTGACGGGTCAATATGTGTGTTGTCTTTTTGATTTGTTATATATGAACAGCCTTCATACTGTATATTGTCTCTCAAAGTTCTCGATGAATCAACATGTCTCTTTACAGATTTTTTCATGTTTTATTTTTTGCTACAAATGGACAGCTTTCACTTGTGTATCTGTTTCTTCTGAAAGTTTTTGATGAGTCATCATGTGTTTTTTTAAGTTCCCCTTTTGTTTTGCTTCATACGGACAGCTTTTGCATCTGTATACTGTTACTTCTGAAATATCTCGATGGGTCAACATGTGCGATTTTAAATCCCACTTTCGTTTTGCTACATATGAACATCTACTACACCTGAATACTACGAAGTCTGAAAATTCTTGATGAGTCAACATGTGCTGCTTCAAGTTCCCCTTTCGTTTTGCTATAAATGGACAGCTTTCGCATGTGTATACTGTTACTTCTGAAAGTTCTTGATGGGTCAACATGTGTTGTTTTAAAGTCCTCTTTTGCTTTGTTACATATGAACAGCTCTCGCATTTATATATCGTTACTTCTGAAAGTTCTCGATGGTTCAACATGTGTGATTTTAAATACCTTTTTCGTGTTGTTGTATACGAACAGTTTGCACATCTGTATGTTGTTCCTTCGGAAAGTTCCTGATGGGTCAACATGTGTCGTTTAAAATTTCTCTCATGTTTTGTTACATACGAACAATTCTTGCATCTGTGTATAGTTAGTTCTGAAACATCTCGATGAGTCAACATGTGTGATATCAAATTCGCTTTCCGTTTTGCTACATACGAACAGCTTTCGCATCTGTATACTGTTACTTCTGAGAGCTCTTGATGGGTCAACATGTGTTGTTTTAAATTCCCGTTTCGGTTAGTTACATATGAACAGCTTTTGCATCTGTATACTTTGGCTTCTAAAAGTTCTCGGTGGGTCATCATATGTCTCTTTAGAGATTTTTCATGTTTTGCTACAAGTGGACAGACTTCACCTTTGGATAGTGCTACTTCTGGAAGTTCTCGATGGATTAACATGTGTAATTTCAAATTCCACTTTCGTTTTGCCACATACGAACAGCTTGTGCATCTATATAGTGTTACTTCTGAAAGTTCTTGATGGGTCAACATGTGTGTTTTTAAATACCCCTTTTCTTTTGCTACATAAGAACAGATTTTGCATCTGTATACTGTAATTTCTGAAAGTTCTTGATGAGTCAACAAGTGTCTTTTTAGAGATCCTTCACGTTTTGTTATAAATGGACAGCTTTCACATCTGTATACTGTTACTTCTGAAATTTCTCGATGTTTCACCATGTGTGTCTCTAAATTACCCTTAAATTTTGATACATACGAACAGCTTTCGCATCTGTATACCATTACTTCTGAAAGTTCTCGATGGGTCAAAGTATGTGTTTTTAAGTTCCCCTTTTGTTTCGTTACATATGTACATGTATCACATCTGTATACTTTGACTTCTGAATGTTCTCGATGTGTCAACATGTGTCTTTTTAGGGATCTTTCAAGCTTTGTTACAAACTGACAGCTCTCGCATCTGTATACTATGTCTTCTGAAAGTTTCTCATGGGTCAACATGTGTTGTTTTAAATTCCACTTTCGTTTTGCTACATACGAACAGCTCTCACATGTGTACACTATTACTTCTGAATGTTCTCTATGTGTCAATATGTGTCTCTTTAGAGATCTTTCATGTTTCCCTATAAATGGACAGCTTTCACATGTGTATACTGTTACTTCTGAAAGTTCTTGATGGGTAAACATGTGTTTTCTTAAATTCCCCTTGTGTTTTGTTACATACGAACAGCTTTCACATCTGTATACTGCCACTTCTGAAATTTCTCGATGGGCCAACATGTGAGAATTAAAATTCTGTTCTTGCGTCGTTGCAAAAAAACAGATTTCACACATGTACAATTTGGTTTCTACATGCTCTAGATGGGTCAAGCAGTGTGTTTTTAGAGATGCTTCACATTTTGTTAAGAACAGACAGTTTTGGCATTTGTACACTGTGAGTCCTGATGGGTTTCGATAATTATGTGTAGATTTTATCTCAGTATTCTCTAAATTCTTCACTCTTTTTGCTTGATTGGTCACCACATTCTCTATAGGATTAGATATATTTATATTTTCTGTGATCGACTGTGATGAGGTGGGATCATCTTGCAAACTGAAAATAATAATATTTATTAATTCAAACCTAAACTTGTATTTTATTGTAGGCAAAAATTTAATAGCCTTATCGGAAACACGGGTAACTCCTGAATTTAACTCAAATTTTCTGTGCAGGAATAATAATAATAAATAAATTTTTTGAGTTCATGTAAAAAACATGATTTTACAATTTAATATATTATATTAAAACTAAAAAACATTACAAACATGACTTTACATTTAGCGATGCAGCAGTTTTCCATTATTTATTTCTGATTATAAAGTATAACATGCCTATAGCATCAGAAAGAATTTCTGCTCAGTTGAATCAATAATAACAGATATTTCGCATTTGAATAGAAATACACTCAGACAGCCCGAGGCCCCATGAAGTGACTCCAAATTGCGGTTATACCTATGATATAGCCCATTAGAACTGGGCGCCACCACTGAGGTTTGGTGAAGAAAGTAATTTTTAATTTATTAATCCTTCAAAGAATCGATATTAATTGCAGGTCTTTGGAAAGGAAATATTCTACCCTAGAAGATGGTACTATTTTTATACTGCTTTTAGCTTTTATTAAGTTTTAAAATTGCTATTGAAAATTACGATAAGTCTCCGTCAGCTGCTCTATGAACGAGGACTCTCTGCATCTGCAGGAAGTAATCCTTAGCAAATCCATTAGAATTATTTTAACTGCCTCTACCAGTATCACACTAGAACCCTATTTAATTTCACAATTGTGAAGTAGTTCAAGTACCCAAAATGGTACAACTCTCACTTAAGTAAACTTACGGCCATCAAAAATAAACTGTATAAAAAACCAGACTTGAGAGTGATTATCTCGAATATTCTAATGCGAGAAAAGAAACTAAATACATATAGACATGTGTTACCTCTTATATGTATCTAGTACAGAACTCATGATTCCCACCAATATTAAGTATTTCTGGTCATATATTAATTCTCTTAAAAAGGAACATGGCTTACGGAAACTCATGGAATATGATTGTGTGTCATTGGACGGTCCTCAAGACATTGCTAATGCTTTTGCCAAGCATTTCCAATCCTGTTACTGTGTTCATAATATTTCTACTGAAAATGACGTGATAGACCATAATAATATTCATTCTCTCAGTCACCACCTTTTTACCACGGAAGAAATTGAAGCTAAACTTATATGTTTGGAAAAAATGGCGGGCCTGACGGGATACCACCTGTACTTCTACTAAATTGCTCGTCAACACTCTCGGAACCTCTTAAAATTTTATTTTATTTAGACAGTAGATAAAGGTATTGTTCCTACTGAATGGAAAACCTCTACCATTACACCAATATTTAAATCGGGTAACAAAGCCAACATCGAAAATTACAGAGGAATCACAATTGTTTCCTGTATTCCGAAAGTAATGGAATCTGTACTTACAGATGACCTTTTCACCACGTTCAATAAGACAATAATCAATGAACAACATGGGTTTTTCAAAGGACGGTCAACGGCTACGAATTTGCATGGCGATATATCATAACTACCTGGTGAACAACCTCGAACAATGTGAACAAGTTGACGTTATCTATACGGACCTCTCTAAAGCCTTTGACAGCGTCGGCCATGAACTTCTATTATGCAAACTGAGATGCATGGGCATCACCGCTGTTTACTTGGAATGGATTAAGTCCCACCTACAAGCCAGACAACAACGTGTTAAAATCTGTGATAAAGTGTCCAACATAATAAGTGTTACATCAGGTGACCCTCAAGGCTCCCACATTGGTCCAGTATTCTTGCTTTTTTTTAATGATGCAATTAATGTATTTTCAACCTGTAAAGTTCTCATGTATGCAGATGATCTAAAATTCTATTATGTAATTAAATATCTCGATGATTGTCTCAAAATTCAAACAGATCTAGATAACTTTTTAAGCTGGTGCCTGAAAAACTACATGTGTGTGAATAGCAACAAATGTAAAATGGTTCGTTTCTATAAATGCCATAATCCTATTATCTATAATTATAATAATAATATTATTTTAGAATCCTCTGGCACAATTTGTGACCTTGGTGTTACCTTTGATAAAGACCTCACTTTTATTGAACATATTAACAATGTTACACTCAAAGCTCTGTGACTATTAGAGTTCATTAAAACACATACACAACAGATAAGCGACCTAAATGCTATAATGACTAGACCACACACCAGTGCGTAGCATATTAGAATATAATAGTGTCATATGGTCTCCAAACTATACTTCTCACGTATATCGTTTAGAGACTGTGCATAGATTCACTAAATTTTATGTTTATAAAATGGGTCTGCCATACCAAGCTTTCAATTTTCACATAAGATTAGACATACCGGTTTTAAAGTCACTAGAAGATCGTAGGAAACTTGCCCTTCTCTATTTTTTACATAAAATAATCAATGGTTCTATTGACTGTCCATCTCTCTTGAGTAAAATTAATTTTCATGCTGCCCCATGCAACATCCGCCACAGGAGGCTATTTTTTATCAGACCTCATAGGACTAAGTATGAACAACAAGCTTTTTGCAATAGAATGGCCGCCAACTTTAATGACAATTTCGCTACATATGATCTAATATAGTCTCAAAAAAGCTGTCACGAGACATTAAATAAATGTGCTATTTTGTCCTTGCATCCTTTTCATCTTTATTATGTCATATTAGTCTCTGTATGTGTGTTAGATATAGTTTTTTTTAATTAGGTATAAGTTGTTAATGTACCATGTACCAATTAGAATTGTATTTAATTCTGTAGTGTACTGTTAAATAAATAAATAAAAAAAAAAATGGGACAATGAATTAGTCTCAAATTATTACCATGTCATCACTGCACACTTGTTTAAAGAAAATGTGCTCATTTGAAGATCAAATATTAATATATTTTAATAAAAGGGTATTGCAGGACAAACAGAGAATTTGCCCGTAGAGCCAAATGTAATGAATACTAAACGGTTAAAAATTTTCAGTTGTTTAGTATACGGGGCAGAAAGGGCTTTCAAATCACTGTATCTGAGTCTCGGGAGGTCTTTATAAACACTGAAGGTCAATTAAAATTCATTGCATACTTTTTTAAAATTTAAATTAATAAAGCATATCAGTTGTTTAAAACGAAACACAAGCAAACTTAAAAACAATCAGGCACTCCCATAGAGAATCAAAAGACCATTAAAATGAGGGGTCACTTGACCACCTTACCGTAATTTTTGTTTTTGTTGGGGATAGGGGGTTGACCTGACAAAGCCAAATTTGGCGTCAAAATGTTCAAAAGATAAAAGGTGACGTGTTTCAGGATTTTTCCCAAACAACACCCCCACCTTAGTCAATCTAGAGAATGGTTTTCATGGGGACGATAAAAAAATGGAAAAAACTAATTTCGACCCCCTGTCCCTATTTAAATTCTTGAGTTAGGGGTTGCTGGGGCTAGGGGGTTGATGTGTCACTGTCAATTTTGGGATCAACAGTTGTCCCCCAAAAATAAAAAAATCGACCTGTCCGAGCGTTTTTTCTAAATGCCCTAAAACAGGCGTGTTTCGTTTTCAATGGCCCATCCTGTATATTAAATATATTAACCGTAATATTGATTACTTGCATTATTAATGTGTAACATGTTTTTTTTTTCCGTAATACTCTTTACTCTCTATAATTAGGTTTTTGAATTATCTCCTTAGCCTTAGTAGTTTTAGATAAAATTAAGTTTGAAAAATATGCTGTTGCATGACTCAAGACTGGTAAGACAAAAGGGCCAAAAATATATAAATAGTAATGTATAATTTGATAGCCTTCCTAGCGATACACACATTTGGCTCTGGGGGCACATTCTCTATGCTTATCCTGCTAGACCTTTTGTCGAAATACACACATGAAATATATCTAGAAGAAATATAGACAAAGAAAACTTTTTTATTTGAAACTTTTTTTTTAGGATTAGTAGCAGTGGCGGCTCGTGATATTGTCTGCAGAGGAGGCTGGATATTCTGAAAGACAACTGATGTGCAATATGACTACAATTTGTACATTTCCCCACCACCCCTGAGGTAGTGCAACGGTACGTTACATATTTTTACCGTGGGTTGTTCGCCAGGATACCGATTCACGACTTGAGAGAATAGAACTAATAAAAGAATAGAAAGAAAAGGAAATAGAAAGTATGATCAGATGAAAAAAATCAATCTCATGAAATTCTCGGTCCTACGACTCGAGTATCGGTATCCAAAGGAGCCCTACTATCCCACTTGTAATTAAATTATATAACTTTTAATAAAAATAAAAATAGTTTTGGTAAAAAAATTAAAGTGTTTTTCTACAAACAAAAAATTGTATTCATTATCACTGCCAGGAGTGTAAAATTATAAATTTTAATAAAAATTAAAATAGTTTTGAAAAAAAAGTTATATAAAAAATATATAACGGCGGAACTCTATATTATGGAGAATTAAAAAATATTTCCTAAAAAATAAATAACACAAATAAATATTTTTTCTAAAATAACAACTACCTATATTAATCTCTGCTTTAAAGCCTAAATATTTTTATAAATGAGTGGTAACCTGCGATTTTCGGAATTAGCAAAATGGTTGATTACTTCATCATAAAATGAATCGTGTTTCTTCAATTCTGACAAAAAACGTTTTTCTATTGAAATAAGCGATACATTTGAGAGGCGGTCTTGACTCATTTTGTTTCTAGTAAATTTTTTTATGCTTTTAAGTGCTAAAAATGATCGTTCTACAGAAGCTGAGGTTACCGGAATTGTTGACACTAATGACAAAAGTTTGTACAGTTCGGGGAGACAGCTTTTTAAATTGTTATTATATATAAAAGTAAGCATTTCTTGAGATGATTTTGAATTTGCTAAAAGTTGCTGGTCAGAAAAGAACACGCATAGTTCATTTCTTAACGAAATACGGTCAAAAAAAAGATAATGGTCCATTAATTTCTAGATTAGACTAGTCGGAAATGATTTAGAAAACGTAAAATTATTAGGATTTACTAAATCGAAACATTGCAAAGAATTTAAATCAGAAAATCTCATTTCAATTTGGACTATAATGGTGTCCAAAATTTCTATAAAAATTTGTGTGTAATGTATATCTGCCCTGTCAAAGTTATATGTTGTCTTTCTCTTTTTACATTGTGGCTCTGGCTCATCGTCTACTTTTTCAACATTTTCTAAAAAAATATTGTATAAAGTACTGAAATGTATTTCGGTATTGCGAAATTCTTTTAATTTAGATATAAGTGAATTAAGTCTATTTTTAGAATATGTTATATCAGTTAGTTTATTCTGTAAAATTGGAAAACAACATCAGTTTGCTCAAAAATCATTTTAAAACCCTTTAGAAAAAATAAGAAATTTTTATCCAACAATAACGATTTTAATCCGTAAGCTGCTCGTAAAGTCTGATCGTCATTTAAAAAATCTTCACTTTCCGAAATAAAATTAAAAACGTCATTAAGTTCTTTCCTGTATTTGTCAACAGTGAAACCAACTCTAGATGAAAAATTCCAACGAGTGGGAATGTTTGTCGGAATTCTATGTTTCATATTAATTCTATTTAAAACATCAGTTCTTTTGGTAGATTTTGAAAAAAATGACGAAAAACCAGTAATATTTGAAAAAAATATTCTAACTTCTTTAATTCCGTTACATGCTTTACTCAGAACTAAATTTAATTGGTGTGTGTAACAGTGAATGAAGTAAGCTTGAGGAGCAATATCTTTTATTTTTGTTTGAAGTCCATTAAGATGCCCTGACATAACTGCAGCGCCGTCATAAGTTTGTGCTATTAATTTATTTTTCAAATCAAATTTACCAAATTCATCGATTAATAATTTAAATAAACTCTCCGCGTTTCTTCCACTACTCACATCAAGAAAACCAACAAACCTTTCAATAACTTCTCCATGCATTACATATCTAAAAATTACGGAAAGTTGAGATTTACAAATAACGTCCGTCGTTTCGTCAATTTGCCACGACAAAAATTAGCAATTATATAGTTCTTCATAAATTTTGCCTTTAATAATCGAGTTAACACTCTCAGTTAGATCATTTTGAATTGATTTAGACGTTCCAGAAAAAATAGTGACGTTATTCAAAAAGGTCTCTAATTTTGGGTCATACGTTTTTAAAAAATCTATCAGCTCTTTGAAATGTCCTTTATTGCACGATTCTTGTATTTCGTCATGTCCTCGGAAAGAATTTTCTTGTGAAGATAAATATATAACGGCATCTATTAACCTCTTTAATATTTCCCTATTTTCACGGACCCTTTTCGTTAAAATTTTCTATTTCTTTCTTATGTGCAGAATCCAAGAAATTTACAATATTTTGATTACCAAACATTTCGAATTTAATGCAAGATGAAATGTGCTCCTGGGATTTTTCGTGCCTTTCTAAACCTCGCGACAAATTTTGCAAATTATTAAACCCGGCCCTGCCCCAAATTGAGGATTGATCATTAGTAAATAATAAACATCTCCAACAATATAATTTGTTTCTAACTGTTGATGCCGTTAACCACTCGACTTTTTTATAATTGTTATCACAAAACCCTCTGTTTTGTTTACCACTTTTAAAAACTAACGAAGGCATTGCTGGTGTAGGCCTGGGGTTTTTTTGTTGTAAGAGTAGTAAATCCATTTAATAACAAATAATCCAACACGTCTGGACAATAAGACATGTTGTTGGGAATATTTTCACCTAGAGCACTCATTTCTAGCCCGCCTATCAAATGTTTTATGTATTTTTACGTCAAGTTGATCTTAACCGGTTAAACGCAACTGACAGTTCGTTTTCTTTGTGAATCACCTGAACTCCTGAACGACCTGTGCACATGCGCTATAAAGAACTGAGATCTGAGGCTAGCTTCCTTTGCCTATTCGAAGTGTTGCTATTTTACACAGTGCAAAGAAATTAAAGGTCATTCATGTTATAAGTAAATGCGTTAAAGTTGGAAGCTATTTTCTATTAACCTCCAGCGAACCGCAGTGTTCATTCAGTAAAAGACCAGCCGACCGGGAAATATGCATAAAAAGACTATCCAGACTGTAACGTTATAGGTATGTTTGTGGAAAGGAAATGCAAAACTTAACTTACGATATTACTTTTGAAGATATGGTGGTTCTTCCAAGGGGAGGCTCAGCCTCCTTGCCGAGCCGCCACTAATTAGTAGTTTTAGAGAAAATTGCATGTGAAGAAAATTGACCCACATCAGGAATCTTGTTGTTCACGTCATCAATTTATGTACTTATCAAAGACACAAGATTTTTCTAAGAGCTTAAATACTAGCCCATGGCAATGTAAATAACAGAAACACGTCTGATGGCGTTCTGACAGAAGTTCCAAGCGTAACAATGTGTTTTAGAGATGTTTGTTGTAGCTGCAACTAACGTTCCATTCTGTCAGTTCAGAAGTGTGCAGTTGACGCATTTGTCAAATTTTACGATTTTCCATTTCCTCTCGTTATTTACAGTTTGTCGTGTTTTTTTACTGTGATGTTTTAAGTTTCCTGTAATTATGTAAATTGTTGTGTAAATAGTTTGAGTGCTTTAGTTTTACTGTTTGTAAAGAAACTAATCTCAAAATGCCCGGCAAAACACTGAATGCAGTAGCCAGAGATATGGTGGTGAAATTAGTCGAGCACTTCACTCAGGAGAAATGGTACAGAGGTCCCCTTTTAGCTGTACAAGCAGTCCCTGAGGTTAATCGCAAAATAAAATGTAACAGACATTTATAAAGTAAATTTTCATTTAGAGTATTTCTAATGCACTGGGTATTTGTATGCGGACAGAGCAACGGATTTGTAAGGAAACCCATGAGGAGCAAGGTACCCCAAATATTACTACGGCAAAATATGAACCCAGAACAAAAAATTAAACTAAGGATTCGGTGGAGGCAGGGAAGATGGATGGTATGGATACAATTTTTAATAATTATTTTTAGAAAAGGGAAAAACAATGCTTTTAGATGTTTCAAATAAAAACTGTATTTTTATACACTCTACATATGTTTCGGCTTGTTAGGCCTTTCTCAAGAGCTTTACAGATGAATAATTCATTCATCTGTAAAGCTCTTGAGAAAGGCCTAACAAGCCGAAACATATGTAGAGCGTATAAAAATACAGTTTTTATTTGAAACATCTAAAAGCAATGTTTTTCCCTTTTCTAAAAATAATTATTCTAAAGATGTTTCACAAGGAACCTACCACATACTCAATCCAGTGTATTACAAATTTTTAATATGTACTCTAAAAGTAAGTCTGTGGCATAGTTGATTTTGTAGTTTTTGTCTATAATATTCTCGTCAAGCGACTGTAACGAAAATTTTTTTTTTCGTTGAAGCACCCGTGCGACATAAATTTGACTTAGCCGTGCTAACCGCCGACGCGAAGTCAAAGTGCGCATATGCGGTAGAAACATCACTAAGGCCATTTTTAAGAGATTCGAGGCTTCTTCACTTTCGCTTCCGACGCTGGCGAGTTGAGATCATTTACTTATTCTTTAACAGATTTTCACGTTTATTTCTCTAATCCTTGGTATTTTAAATATATTTGATTATTAAATGAGCTCATATTATTGAGTTAAGGTTGCTGTATAGTTATTTTTGGGAATCATTAAAGGATATTCTGTGTAATAATTAATTTTTATTCAGGCACGTGCTTGTACGATTCTGGTGTCCACTGGACACATGTATCTTTATTAACTCATTAATTATCGTGGCAATTTTCTATTTTGTGGTCGCATGAGACACAATACTGTGTTGTCAATTTTATAGATTGTTGTGGATGAGGATTAACCTCGGAATATATTCAAGGGATAAATTAAAATCTTCGTTTCTTAATCGTGTGGAGACAATCTCATCTCATTAAGATTCGAAACCTGAAGTCATTTTGTCGCATTTAATTAACCTCGTGTTAGTACCGGAGGTTAATAGATAATGTTTTATTAGTTAAATTTTCGGAAGATTAAGCCCATAATTTTTTTGCTATATTTGTTACAATATTAGTTTTTTTCGACAGTAATTCAGATATTTTCTCTCTAATTAAATTTTGTTACCTTTATTCAAAATTTTGGTCATAACCAGTGTCAGCCATTTTGTTTATGGCTAAAATTTCGTAAGAGTGGAGTTTTCTCATTTATTCATTTCATTCATTATTATATTAATCAGTAGCTTATTCATATATTTTCAGAAGTAAAATTTTACCAATACTCAGATTATTTTGTTAAATTGCTAATAGTTTGGTTTTGCAGTGACCTTCTTCACCATAGTTCTTTGTAGTTTTTCTTGTATTTCTTTTATCTCAAATAAAATATTTTGCCAATTAAATTTTTTTGATTGGACTGGAATTAATATCTAAATTTTTTTCACAATTTAAAATTTTTCGCCATTGTCAAATGGTTCCTTACACTATACGTCTTTTTTATGTAAAACCTTGGACCAACCAAAGCACCGCAAGAGAAGTTGGATAGGCGAGAACTTAATACTCATTGGCTGGACATTTTTTTCCAAACGCAGCGTCTCCCTGGAAAATCCTCGTAGACCAGGACACGACCATTATTTAGTCCTCATTCCCAGGTACCTGTGGCCATCTCCAGGGTTCGTCCTCATTAGAACTCTACGTTATCCACAAAGTTGAGTAAGCCTAAATCTCCGTAAAAATTCTCTGTTGGTCAGAAAAAAAAAAAATATATATATATATATTGTAAACCAGTTGGTCGTTTCCTAAATTGTAATTTTTTTTATTAATCTTCAAATTTACTTTGTTCAAATAATATTCCTGTTTTTGGTCTGTTAACTAATTAAATCAAATTTTTCACCATTAATATTTTTAATAATTTGCAGTGTTGTAAAATTTTTGCTTATACTTATGTTAATATATTATTTGTTTTATATTTGAATTTGATTGTTTTCTCCCCCCGATAAAGTTTGCAAGTGTTATGTACTGAATACGCTGGCATCCAAATTCTTTGTAGTTTATTAAAGTTTTGTTTGGTTCATTTGACAATCAAATAATTGTTGAAAAATAAAATATATAACTCTGCTCGCCACATAGTGACCCTCGACCAACCCTGAGCTAACCGGTTGTTACTCTTTCATAGCTTCCTCAGCAGCCAGCTGAGAAAGTTCTGGTTGCGCAGTCTAGTATAGCATTTCTGCCAGGTGGAACTCCAGTATATTGACAGCACTATACGAAGTATCGTTTTCAAAAGACAATAATAGATCGAGCCCTTCGTACTATTTTTCGTATTTGTTGTTCTGCTTGCTTAACATTGCGCTCTTGCTCTCTCCAAAGTTGTTCCTTTCATTTTTGTTCCTCCCTTGTTTCTTTGGCAACTTCTTGCAGTTTCTTTTGCAGTATCTGAAAAATCTCACAAATTCTCTCTTCGGTCAGTCTTTTCTCCCCTAATGCTACCCTTTGAGCTAGTGTCTGTGTATTTTTCTAAGCTTACATGATTTACAAAAGAATTGATTTAAATTTGTCAATTTTAAGTTCGGAATTAAACCTCTATTAGCCATGTTCTTTAGCGTGTCAAAATTAACATAACCAAGTCTCTCATCTGATAACACTGGTTTGACAATTTTGTACCAGCTGTGGCCAGTTTCCTCCCGTTAAAGATTTCAATCTGTCTGTTATCGAATGTGACTTTCAAATTCTTACTATTTGCAGCTCCCAGTGAGAACAAATTCTTCTTCAAAGGACCCTGCACGGAACATATGGAAATTGGCCCCAGGTTAAAGTGTCTGATAGTCGGGGATATTATCCAAATATCGATGTTGATCAAAAGTCTCTATGGCTCAAGGTCGGAAATTGGACAGTTTTCCAGATATCGAGGGTGTAAAGGGGGATGCTCATTTCTTGTGGGAAGTGCCCCCGCTCCAGTAAAATTCGCTGGAATCAATATATGTCATTCCTCTCGACCTCCTGATCAAAAATTCTCAGGGGCAGAAGTATGGAAAATAAACAGTTTTCTAGATATGGGAGGTGCAAAGGGGGGTGCTCATTTTCTATAGGAAGTGACCGCCAGTGAATTTCACTGGAATCGACATATGTTGTTCCTCTCGACCTCCTGATCAAAAGTTCTCCATAGACACAAGGTCGGTAAATGCACAATTTTTTCGACATCGGGGGTTCAAAGTCGACTTTGCAACCCCCGATATCTGGAAAACTGTGCATGTACCGGCCTTGTGCCCATGAGAAATTTTGATCAGGAGGTCGAGAGGAACAACATATGTCGATTCCAGTGAATTTCACTGGGGGTCACTTCCTATAAAGGAAATGAGCGCCCCGCTTTGCACCCCCCATATCTAGAAAACTGTCCATTTTTCAAACTTGTGCCCCTGAGAATTTTTATCAGGTCAAGAGGAATAACATATGTCGATTCCAGCGAATTTTACTGGAGCGGGGGCCACTTCCCACAAGAAATGAGCATCCCCCTTTACACCCCCGATATCTGGAAAACCGTCCAATTTCCGACCTTGAGTCCATAGAGACTTTTGATCAACATCGATATTTGGATAATATCCCCGAGCATCAAACACTTTAACCGGGGGCCAATTTCCATATGTTCCGTGCGGGGTCCTTTACTACATGTGTGTTTTCCAATACACACGGCTCCAATTCGTCATTCACCAAAGCCATCACAGCAATAGAGCCAATACCCTCGGTGTAAACAAAAGAATTATCACCATCATTTACATCTTTATTTAATAATTGTTTGAACATTGAAAACCACTTTTATGTGATGTCATGTGCTTTTACGCTGCACTATCTGCAAGCCAGATATCTTCACATCCAACAGCTGAAATATTTTTAACTTTTGGACTTAAAGCCTGATAAACCTTGCAATCTGGATTTTCTTCCAATTTTGTCAATTGTTTTCTACATTCAGATTTAAATTGAACTTTTTTGTAACAAAAATAACATTCAACAGTCCTTTTGTTGCATTTCTTATACTGGCCGTTTTGATTATTTTTATCACTCACACTTTTGAACTTAGAACTGCCCATGTTGACAGCAGTAAATGCGTAGGTAATTTCGTCGGTCTGGTTTAAGCTTTGTTCTTCTTTAAGTAGACGTATTGTCAAATTATCAAAGATTTACTTCTCTTCTGCATATGGCTCATTAAAGTCTGCTAATACTTGTGCCAACGACTCAATTTTACTTATATGTTGTGCAATCGAATCAGATTGTATCATTTTATAATTCAAAAAATTATTGCTTCAAGGTTACCTTATTTAATGCAGAACGCTGTTCATGTATAGACTTTAATCGAATCCACATCAATGGAGCTGTTACGCATGACATTATTGTTTGCAACTGATCAAATTCCATTGAAGTCGAGACAAATAACATTGTTTTTGAATTATTTTCGTCCCACTGATTCTGCAGTACACCTCTCTCTTCTGGTCGACCCATTGCTCCATTGACGATTTCTGATAATTTTTCCGCTCGAAACATTATGTCCATCTGCTACTTCCATAACTGAAAATTAGTCCTGTGGAACGTCTCAATGTTAAAGCTTCTGAATTTATTTATCCATATTTACTTTGCTTCCTCAATACTCAGTGTCCTGAGATGTCAATATGCCAAATAAATATATGAAATATGTCAAAATTCGACACTTGCAAGTATTTATTTATAATCATGCATGAACCTCAATCCTGGGCCCATAACCTATTAAACTGGGTGAATCAGAATGCAGCATGGTTACTTGACAGCAAAACTAAATTCAACTTTTGTAACAATTCAACAATTAGCTACACTTTTTGTGTAAGTATAGATATCATGCATAAGCTCAATATTTATATAGATAGAAAGCAGTACTAGGTGGTGTTTTTGTTACAGGACTCAATGTAGGATTTTCTTGAGGTTACAATCAAAATGTTGCATAACCGTCAGTATTTATAAAGAAAGGTTTGTGACACTATGATATAAAAGCGCTTATTTGTGGCTATAGACACCATCTGTAAATGTCTCAAAGATGTCACAAAGGTGAGGTGAGATACGGTACCGGTTTCAGTGGCGAGATCTCGATCGGTGAAGTTAAGTCACTTAAGTCACGTTGGTCTAGTCCATTACTTGGATGGGTGACCGTATCTCATTTCGCCGTCCTGGTTAAGTATTAGACTAGCATTAGCTAAACTTCGCCAGGACATTAAAATAAATAAGGCAATTATATAAAAAAAATAAAAAATTAATCAAATTGGGCGCAAAGAAAATGCGTTGTTTATTACACAATTTTGCACGACTTTTGGTGACACATAATAGGCTACCTTCGGCAGAGCTCGGGTTCGTTATATTTATATGCAAATAATGCTTGATTTATCTGTGAACGTTTATAAAAGGATTTTCCGTCAATTGGTAACAAATAGAAATTTTATTTTTGTTTGTCCAGCTAAATGCGGAATTTTTCCATGTGTGCGACATACAATTTATTTCATTCATATAAACGCTCAAAGTCACATGTGTCCAGGGAATTATTTTACAGTGCAACTCTGAATAAGTATATAAATTTATATAGGTATTTTTATATAAATTTATAGATCCCATACAGGGTGTAATCAGTTTCATGTCAGTAAAAAAAACTGGTAATGGGGACCAACTAGACAAACAAAAAACCTTGACTTTTCCCTCTAGGGGCACTTTGAAAAAAACTGATCTAGATCAACATTTTTAATATTATGACAGACAACTATTGAGAATCACTGCTTTTCTTGGTCAATGGACTTGTAGTTCCCAATTATCCAACTTTTAAATTGTCATAAAAAAGTGCTCGCCGGCACACGCGGTGGTCTGCGGAGTAAAAGGATCATCGACCGCCTTTGATGGACTGCCTCAACTGAACTGAGGCAAGTATAAAGAGGTAAATAATTCATTCTCTCTTCGTGCCCAATTGCAAGCAAATAATGGCCATAGAGGTTTAAACAGAGCATTTCTTTACATGTGTGTTTTTTAATTTGGAACAAAATATTGGATTGTTTATAATTTAGAAAATTTAAATATGGTTTATTAACATTTGTAACATAAATGTGTGTCCTGGGTTAAAAGCTTACTACCTACCTAAATGATTCAAAATCTCTGCATCTGCATCAATACACCATTCAGTACGTCGAATTAAGGACATACGCACTTCATTCAACACTAAACACTAAACTATCAACTAACGTCAATAAATAAAAATAAAACTTGGTAAAAAAGCAAAAAATTAATACAAAAAGACCGAACAAGTTGTGTCTGTACGTAATCAAGAATTTGACAACTTGAACGGTAAGTCAATAAAATAAATCTTAACTATAAATATACAATAACGCAAAATTCAAAAATAACAAAAACAGCGAACGGCGGGTTGGATGTGTGTACATAACGAAACACTCACAGTAACTAAAATATTGCACAGAGTATAGTTTTCTTCAGATCAGATTAGATCTAAACCTATCTCAATATTCCAGCAGTTCTCAAAAAATTTTATTGAAAATTTGCGAAATTCTTGTTTATTTTCTTTCTCCAAAACTATGAGCTTTAGACCCCATGTTATATAAGGTTTTTTTCTTTGTCTTGTCGTTCCCTACCACCAGCTTTTTTTATTGCCATGAAACTAATTACACCCTGTATGTCTCAGTATATCCCACTGTATAATGTTAATATGTACATATTTAATAATTTTTAAATATATTTATTTTTTCTGCTGTTTTCTTCGAGTCTTTATTTTACATAGTCATATATTAGTTAATCACTTATACCCTTGTTTTTTTCTTGTATAGAAAAGAAACTAATCTTCATATACTTATCATTTTTTACTCTTTCCTCTCCACCACCTATTTTGACAAAGACGATTCATAACTGCAATTTGTGACAACAAAATGTATAAACAATTTTAATTGAATTTGATATCAATGAAAACAAAAAAAAAACACAATTTTATAGAAACAAAAGATTTCCACATCTTGAATTCAATCCAAATCCATTTACAGCACTTGTAATATTTACAAGTGCCAGACAAAAAATGCTATGGTAAGATCGTTTCCAAGAAATTTTAGCTTTACTCCACTACAGGTCACAGGTTGTATCTTAAGATAAATGGATCCGCTTATCACGATTTCTGAGACCACTCCTAAATTTTGTTGCATACAAAATAACTTTTGCACCTATATACTCGAAATGTGTTGCTACACAGTTTGCACATTTGTATAATGCTACTTCTGAAAGTTCTTGATGGGATAATATGTGTTGTCTTAAACTCCCCTTTTGATTTGTTACATACGAACAGCTTTCACATCTGTATACTGTGACTGAAAGTTCTCGATGGCGCAACATCTCTACACATTTTTCATGTTGTTTTTTGCTACAAACGGACAGCTTCCACATGAGTATATGTTACTTTTGAAAGTTCTTGATGGGTCAGCATATGTTTTTTTACCTACTCTTTCGTTTTCCTATATATGCTTAGCTTTTGCATCTAGATGCTATCACTTCAGAAACATCTCGATGGATCAACATGTGTCTTTTTAAAGTCGCCTTATGTTTTGTTACATACGTACAGGTTTTGCACCGGTAAACTATTGATTTTGAAAGTTTTTGGTGAGTCAACATGTGATGTTTTAAATTCCACTTTCGTTTTGCTACAAATGGACAGCTTTCACATGTGTATACTGTTACTTCTGAAAGTTCTTGATGAGTCAACATGTGTTGTTTTAAACTCGATTTTTGTTTTGTTACATACGAACAGCTTACGCATCTGTGTATAGTTAGTTGTGAAACATCACGATGGGTCAACATGTGACATATCAAATTCCCTTTTCGTTTTGATACATACGAACAGCTTTTGCATCTGTACACTGTTACTTCTGAAAGTTCTTGATGGGTCAACATGTGCGTTTTTAAATTTCCCTTTAGTTTTGCTACATAAGAACAGATATCACATCTGTATAGTTTAAGTTCTGAAAGTTCGCGATGGGTCAACATGTGAGGTTTTAAATTATCTTTTTGTCTTGTTGCATACGAACAGATATCACATCTGTATACTGTGACTTCAGAAAGTTCTCGGTGGGTCAACATGTGTCGATTTAAACGCCACTTTTGTTTTGCTACATATAAACAGATATCACACGTATATGCTGTGACTCCTGAACGTCCTCTATGCGTCAACATATGTCTTTTAAGAGATCTTTCAAGTTTTGTTACAAACGGACAGCTTTCGCATCTATATACTGTATCTTCTGAGAGTTCTTCATGGATCAACATGTGCCGTTTTAAATTCCCCTTTCGTTTTGTTACATATGAACAACTTTCGCATCTGTATACGGCTACTTTTGAAACATCCCGATGGGCCAACATGTGAGAATTAAAATCCTGTTCTTGCGTTGTTGCAAAAAAACAGATTTCACACTTGTACAATTTGGTTTCTACATGCTCAAGATGGGTCAACCAGTGTGTTTTTAGAGATGCTTCACATTTTGTTAAGAACAGACAGTTTTGACATTTATACGCTGTGACTCCTGATGGGTTTTGATAATTATATGCAGATTTTATCTCGGTCATATTCTCTAAATTCTTCACTCTATCTTCGAATAGGGCTTGATCGGTCACCACGCGGTCTATGAGACTAGACATATTTACATTTTCTGTGATCGACTGTGATGAGGTGGGAGCGTCTTGAAAACTGAAAATAATAATATCGATTAATTCAAACCTAAACCTGCATTTTATTGCAGACAGAAATTCTGATTTAATAGCCTTATCGGAAACACAGTTTGCTCCTGAATTAACGCAAATTTCCTATCTAATAATAATAAATAAATTTATTGAGTTCATGTAATAAGTATGATTTTACAATATACTGCAATTAATATATTATATTAAAATTAAAGACATTATAAACATGACTTTCCAGACAATAGTCATTTAGCGATGTAGCAGTTTTCCATTATGTATTTCTGATTATAAATTATAATATGCCAATAGAGTCAGGAAAACTTTCGGCTCAGTTGAATCAATAACAGACATATTCGCATTTGACTAGAAATACACTCGGACCGCCGAGGCCTGTTGAAGTGATGCCACATCACGGTTATACCTACTGTAACATTAGATTAGATTCCGATCTTATATTTGTATATATGAATGTAAATTTAAAAATAAGTGAGGCTACAATTGTTTTTTCTAAATGTTTTCCGTTGTTACCTCGGAAAAAAAAAAAGGATATATGTATTTGCTTCTTTACTTATGTTGATTGCAAAGAGAACAGAGTAGGTAACTTGTCTTTTATATATGGATGGCTAATTAAGGAGCCTTCAGGTTTACTAAAGGATTTATTTCATTAAATCAGTATAACAGGTTTATTGGTTTGTCACGTCTGGAGGGTTTAGTTTTATTTTATGTAATTTTCCTTTGGTTTTCGATGTCTAACCTAAAACGATAAACACAAATACAAATCTACTAATCGCTACCAGGGAGTATATAGTGTATGACTTACTGTTGCTTGATTTGAGCTAATTCTATTTAGAAAATGTCAAGGCATCACTTAAATTATTAACCCTAGTTTTATTTATTTTACGATAAATATGGTTTAATGGTGTTTTAATTCATTCGGTGGTTGGAACTACTCTGATAAAATAACGAATTGTAATTGATTGATTAGAGAACAGGTGGTTAGAAAAAGACGGTTGGTTTCGCCGTTGAAATATATATGATGTCCGAAAATGTCGGTAACACTGATCAAAAACATATGGAGAATGGGCAAAAGAACAACACCGAGAGACGACTACCCATTACAAGTTTTTCAACCAAACAAAATGGAATCAATGCCCGAACAGGCTCAAGAATTAATAAAATGCTTGACGAACTCTTTCAGGTGCAGTTGCCCATAAAGAAATTTACATAGGATGTCAACAAAGTCGTAATGTATAGTATCCAAAGTATTCGTGTAATCATTATCTCTTTTTATTGTTCTTTTTTAAAGTCTAAATAAAATTGGTTGTTGTTGTTGTTTAGAACTTAGCTTAAAAATGACGGACAATTACTTGAATTCACAAGTAAAAAGTCTTGTTGCGAATTTAGTTTAATATTCTATGCCTGAAAAAGATTTTTGTTAATGCCATTCAACAGATAAATTACAATATTAATCTTCATAAACACAAAATATCTATTTATAAAATATTTTATTTTAGATCCCATATACAGTGTGTCCCAAAAGTCAACGTCATCCCTTGGAGGGCTAATAGGCCAGCTAATGATTGACCAGAATATCAAAGTATGACCTTAGTAAAAAGTTGTTAATTTTTGAGATATTGGCACTTTTATGAATTTTGTGAAGTTCGACACCTTAGATCAGTTTTTCGAGTGCCACAGCTACTAAATGCCATATTCTAAGATTCTAATTCTTGTTGCGCAACCCTGAATAGCCCTGCTATTGATCACAGTTCAAAAAAAATTAATAATGCCATACATTTGGGAAAGAAAAACATTTTTACTCAATTCATGAGTTATTTTTTTATTAGATAACTTAGACTCTTCATACTGTAAAGAAAATTACCACGTTAACCTGGCAAGTTATTTAAAAAAATTGCTCATTTAATGTGGTTTTTAAAGTGATATAAACATTATCTATGTTTTACATTGGAAAAAAAGATATTGCCATTTTACTGCAAATTAGCAAAGAGCTTAGTTTGTAGTAATTGATCAATTGATTGATTAATTAGTTTTAGTATCTGAATAGTTTGTAATATGTAATCTTCATGTTTGTGATATACCTTTTAATGTATTTTACTTTTATGTTAATGTATGCTTACGATTATTTACTGTTGACATATCTATCCAATGTAAATTGGTTAAAGATCAATATTCTATTTATCTATCTATTTAATAAGTGTAATTTTAACTACATTTATTTTTTCTTCAATTTTTTTCTAGTCTTCCTGTCACTTAGTCATATATAGGGTGTAATTAGAGTCATGTCATTAAAAAAAACTGGTAATAGGGACCGACTAGACAAACGAAAAACTTATATGACTTTTTTATCTCTGGGCACTTTTAAAAAAAACTGACCTGGGTGTACATTCTTAATGTTAAGGTATGAAACATTTGAAAACCACTGTTTTTCAGGGGCAATGGATGTTATAGTTCCGAATATTAGAAAAAACTGTAATACCCGACTGTAATTCCAGCTGCGGGACTTTGATGGGATTACTTGTACCGAACTTTTTATATCACTAATTATGAAAATGTAAACAATTTCTTCTCTTTCGGCACAACGCAAGCATAGCATGGCCGCAGGGGTTTAAACGGGATTTGTTTACTTGTGTTTTTTAATTTGGAACAAAGTTATTGTAGCTTTTATTGTCGTTTATAAGAATTCATAAAATTTAAAAGTGGTTTATTAACATTTTTAACATTGTGTTAAAAGCTTAAAAAGTTTGTAATTATTTTATGAAATTGGAAAACGAACAGTTAGACGTCTGAGACACGATAACAGAAAATATGTGTGTATTTTAAGTTAGGAAAAAATCTGATTTTTGTAACGAATTGAGCGCATAATTTTTCACAATCAGGTATCGAAAACTGAAAATCTATAACTAAAAGAAAAACTTTCTATAATCTAATCTAACTTCCTATAAAGAATATGTTTCAATACAATTATAAGCAAACAAATAATAATTCATTTTTAAACATGCATAGAGCATATAGGCTCCAATACTAGTTAGCTAATAGATAGGTGAGGTTTTTATCAGTCAATGTCAAATATAATTATTTCACACTTATTCATAGAAATTGTCTTGGTTTTGCATGAAACGTCGTTATGAGTGGCTTTATGTCTTTCTGATGAGCTCCAGAATAAGGGCGAAAAACGTTTCAAAGGCTAAGAATTTCCAAGAAACAGAATTGTGATTCATTAGAATGAAATTTTTTTTAAGACAAGGTAGATAAATAAATTCATTTTAGGCCTTTGTTCTTATTTTTAACTGAATCTTCATGATCATAGGGGGTTAAATAGATACTAGTGTAACGCCCCTAAGGACGTTCCACTCTGCTAGGCGGCAGCTCTCGTGTCGGAGGCAAGGGGTGTGGGTAAGGAATCTTTTGTTCCTTCAAATTATTATTATTATATAATAAATGGTGGTAGTAAGGGCGCCACTTAACCTTGGTGAAGGTAAGGTCAAGAAAAAATGCCAGCCCTAGTTTCTGTGGGGTGGTTATAGTCCTACTATAAATAAAAAAATTAAGTCGGGCTCTCAAAGTTATTTACTCACTTTTATAATTATCATTACAACGTTGCATAAGGGTGAATAGACTAGAAGAAAGTAGATAATGGTACAAAAATGTCAACCCCCATAAATAGTACTATTTTAGGTTCACAGTTTATTAAGTTGTATGATGTATGTATATATGTTATATATATGTTCACTTAAGAAATTTAATCAGTAAAATAACGTATTATATATGATGTATAAATTTAATAGTTTTTATGTGAATATTAATTGACGGGACTTTGCAAAAATGGTTCACTCTGACCTTACAGTTATCCTTTCTTATGTTAGGACCTGAGAGACAGGGAGCCAGGACATCCTCAACCAGCCAGCATTACATAACCGGGGTTGCGTCCCTCGACGGCGGTATATTTCGACGACTGTGAATGCGGGTGACTAGCAGATACAACTTGTGCGGTTCAACGGCGGCAGTTATTTTTCTAACGACGGCAGCAAATACTATGTTGTTTAAAATTATTCCTTACAGGACAATACGTAGTGGATTTACGCTATATACTTCCAGGGTACGCATATGGGGCACATGCACGTGGTTAGCTACAGAGGTGTTCGTTTAGGCGGTTAATAATAGGCCGATAAATCTAAAAATATAACATTTCTTTTCAGGACTCAACACACATATTTACTATAAATGACCGCCCACATGACAAGAAAACCCAACATACCTTTCGCTAAGAAATAGCCTTTTTCTTAAACAAATTACGAACACTCTCAACTCTTTTGATACTGGGATGCTATCAGCTACCACACGCGTGTTTTGTCGATCATTTAAATGGCCGCTAAACCCCTTTGATTCCCTAGTCCTTTCCAATCGAATCCACTTTGCTTAAAAATCTATATTAAAAAAACGACTTAATGAAGACTCGTAAATCGCGCAGTGACGTACGCCTGACGTACTTAACATGCTCGCACGCTGTTATTATCAATAGGTGACCCACAATACCGCTAAAGTTTTAAGACCAACATAAACAGGTGCCTAACACAATGTGTTCCAGTGTGCATAATCAATTAATCACTCAAACACACACAGTTCAATCTTATGTAAATGAATACGCGTTTAATATCTGTTTTGTGTGCCTATTGTTTGCATCATTTTCCAAAATGAGCCACATAGAGGGAGAGCCCAATAAAGTACAAAATATGCATTACACTAGTTTCATCTGCATGGCAGTAGGGGACTGTGTGGATGCTAGTGTTAGAATGAGAATTGTCAAATAAGAAGTTAGACAAATTCATTTCAGGATTTTAATTTGCTAGCATAACCAGAATTCATGTTACCGAAAGAATGCAAAGATTTCATAATATTTTTACACAAAGTTTTTCTTTTAGTTATAGTTATTTTTTCTGCTGTTTGCAAAGTCCTATAAAGAATATGTTTCAATACAATTATAAGCAAACAAACAATAATTCATTTTTAAACCACAATTTTGCAGGAACAAAAGATTTCTATGTCTCGAATTCAATCCAAATCCATTTACAACACCTGTAATATTTACAAGTTCCAAACAGAAAATGCTATGGTATAAGAGGTGAGTTTTTAAAGAATGCCCTATACAGTAAATGATATTAAATTATTCCAATTACAGAGTGGGACAAATCTACCACTATATATAAATCTAAACCTAAAACTCTATATATACATAATACAAACAATACAAATAATACAAACAACAATCATAAATACAAAATACAGTATACACTTAATAGCTACTATAACAATATATTTATATTAACTAGATTCAATTAATAACAAAAACCAAATGGAATATAATAATTATCCTTCAAGTTTAAGTTTCTTGATAGAGGCTACATTGTAATTGAATAGATCAAATCTGTTAACTAATGAGTTATAATTATCGCACATCTGGTACAGTGGGGAATGCTTCTGAATATTAGTGCGAGGAACGGGTAAAAAAATATATTTTGTCTAGCAGATTGCAGAGGGATGTGGAAATTTAACTGGCCAAGTATATGTGTAGAGTGTATTTGAGCGTTTACTATTTTGTACAAAAAAATTAGTTGTGACTTTTTACGTCTACAGCTAAGTGTATCAGTTGCGTGTCTTTTAATTAAGTCAGAATGTGGAAAACCAATATCAGGGTAAATTCCGTCCTCTCTGAAGCTGAGATACTTAAGAAAACGTAGTTGGACCCTTTCAATGTTGTTAATGTGATTATTATAATAGGGGCTCCAAATAATAGCTGCATATTCCAGTCTAGATCTGACAAACACATTGTACAATAGTTTAATTGTGTTAGTGTTTTCAAAGTCTCTAGAGTTTCTTATGACAAAACCCAGAGAGCAGAAACTACTGCTTACTATACAGTTTGTTCATTTGTGTTGATTTATAGCAACTTTGAAACACGTTTTAACTAAGTGTCTGTAATCTTAACTATTAGTCTGTAAGTCTGTAAAAGAATATTTTTGTCCCATGTTTTTAATTAAGATTCTGTAATTTTGATTATATTTCAGTGAGCGTTCTTTTGACGTACCCTATTTCCTGTATTTGTGATCGTAATGGGTTAATAAAAATTTTTATTTATTTTATTTATTTTTATCTCTCTCACACTAACGTTACTTGTGATAGCACTATCTTTATTTAACTGCTTGAAGCTGCTTTAAATCAACACAAATGAACAAACCTATTGTGTTCATATGATCTGTAAAAGACAACTTGCTGTCAAATGTAACTCCTAGGTCACAGAATGTTGTAGGTCTCTGAAGATTTATATTACTTAGAGAGTAGTCAAACATAATTGCATTTCTTTTAATAGTGTAGGTCATAATATTACACTTGGATATGTTTAAGGGCAGTTTATTTAATGTACATCACGACTGAATTTTACTTAGCGACTCTTGCAGATAAATATAGTCTTGTTTATTAGGGTGGAGCTAAAAAATTTTTTTTTGATTCTTGCATGCGACACGTTGGTAACTGGCGCCGATATGGGGCTTAAATATGTGTATAATTTTTTTTTTAAATTAAATAATATTTGGGGGTGGACCAAGCCTGTTGAAATTTTGACCATTTTTTTATTTTTAAAACCCACAGATATTACAAACAATTGCATTAAACTACACTTTTGTTATGTATTTGTGAATCAAGAAATACTATTATATTATTTTTCGTCTAAAATTGTTTTCTTTCTGCTGTCAGGGTATCGGTTTCGATGGTCTTGAACTACTTGAAGTAAATATTGTAGTTGCTCATCGTCATTGGTAAGAGAGCGATTATATTCTTGTATTAATGCTACTCCACTTTCAGCTGTATCCTTGATTACACGTAAACCTTTTACTATTTCGAGGCCAGAGACATATTGTTCATTTTGTGGCCATAAATTAGGTTCAAGTTTCATAAAATCAACGAGAATATTGAGAATATTAAAGAACGACATAGTGTGCTTCGACACAGTCATTTAACTCCAAATCTGCCAGGGAATCAAGGGTTGGCACGTACAGTCGTTTTGTTGGTTCGTCAGATCCCATTCATGAAAGAATATTAGATATCATTAATTTTTTTGAATTATCAGAGATATGCGGATCAAAAAATGCCAGATCTATTAACTCTTCCGACAAATGCCACAAGTGACCTAAAAATTTTCGGGCAGCAGCTTCAGCTACTTTCTTATTTACTGTAGAAAATGCTAACAAACTTTTCGCAAAAGTTAAATCATTTCTAGGAGCATCTGTGGAAGAAGGTGCTGAAAACCATACCTAAATGTAAAGTAAAATGACAAAAATATTACTGTCACGAAGAGTTTTATATTCTCTCTCTGTTAAATGGAATTGTTTGTGAAACATCAGAACTTTTATTGAATAAATCCCCTTTGCCATCCACCTTGCGTAATGCATTGATTCAGGTGCTTTAAAGGTGACTTTTCACGGGGGTTATTTAGGAATAACAGCTAGTTCCAGAAGTTCTTTGTAATCATCACGCGGCTGGCAGCTTTTAAGCTGATTTTTTATAAACAAATCAATTTCAGTTTTTTTAGGCCCCAGTGCATTATAAACTTCTTCATCTTCTCTAAATGTTACATAGCTCGTTGTGTCAATCTTGTCCCAGAAAGTTCCAAATCTTTTAAAAAGTTGTACTTCAGGAGACGATGTAGCACCTATGCACTCTTCAAATACAGCTTTGAGAATAAGCTCAAATATATGATGACGACAGACAAGGTGGAACAGCTTTGTTTGTATTTGTTGTTCTAACAACACGCAGGCTCCATTAATTCTGCCCGTATTAGAACTTGTTGTATCAAATAACATACCTGCTATCTTTTCAATAATATTCCAATGTTCCAAAGCCTCCGCCACGGCATTCGCTTGAACAGCACCCGAACTTGTCTCACACCTAGGAAATCCTAAAAACTGCGACACGATCTATTTGAAGTTTTTCTGTTAGATTAGGTAGTAGTTTACCATCGCAGTGAACTACCAACGGTCCGGAAATTTTAACGTTAATTTTTTTTTCTTTCTTTTATTCTTTTTATTTTCCTTCTCATTTAGTAAGTAAACCATCTTATCTTTTTCACTGTCGCTCTCTGAGATGTCTTTGCCACTGGAATCCTCTATCAATAAACTTGACAAGGAAGGCGTCCCTTGCCTTTCCTCATCTGCGGTATTTTTTCGTTTTTGTTCTTGTAACTTTCTCTTTTCCGCTTTCTTCTCTAGTTTGGTTAATTTCATGTCTACTTCAGCCATGCAACCGCGTCTATTTTCTCGCTGAGCTTCTAGAAAATCCCTATCTTCTTTAATTTTTATCATTTTCATTGCGTTCTGATGTGCAATGTCAAAAAGCTTTTCCAGTTGTTGAAGAAAATTTGCTTCATTTTTCTTTTGTGTTCCTGTATGTCTATTTTCGCTTCAAGCCTGTGTATGTGGGACACTACATAAATTTCTATTTGTTGCCAAATGTATTTAAAAGACAATATATACAGGTAAACTTATCAAAGTAAATGTATTAATACATTTACAAGAGCGCTATTGATATCGAATAAAATAATTTAATTTTTTTTTAATTAAGGCCTTGGTCTACCTCTAAAAATTATTTATTTTTCAAAATAATTTAGGAGGATAATTTCCGCCGTTAGTGTCATTCAAAAATAGGGTGTCGTCTAAAAAAAAATGTAAATAATTTTTTTTACTATATACTTTAGCTCCACCCTATTGTTTATCCCTGACGCGGTTAAATAGTTTCATATCATCTGCATAGAGTAGACAGTGGACATCAATATCACGGACAATATCGTTAATGAAAATATTAAAGAGAAGAGGGTCCAAGATGGATCCTTGTGGGACTCGAGATGTTGCTAATATTTTGACCGATTCTACACCACAGCATTGAACGAACTGAGTTCTATTTTCTAAATATGATTTAAAGAGAATAAGTAAGTCTTTGGATATGAAAGTTGTTCGGAATTCCACCACCAACACATTGATATGAAATTTTTTTCTCCACGAGAAACATTATTAGTTTTAGAAAGGTGTCCATCAAATGCAATATACTCTTCGTTTTGTAGAAGAGTATAATAACCCAGCCAGCACACTGACAACAATTTGCCGTCATCAGACGTCAGTTTAAGGTCAGAATCGCTCTACGACGTCATTTGTCAAATAAATGCCGTCTAAGTTACATCACATTTTAAAACGTCCCAGAGACGTCGTTGACAGAACATTGTTGCGACGTCATTTTCTGACGTCATACACTGGATTTAAAAATGACGTCAAAGTTACATCACATTTTAGAATGTCACAGACACATCATAGACAGAACGTTGTTATGACATCATTTTTGAGTCATTTACTGATATCATAGACTGGATTTAAAAATTACGTCAAAGTTACATCACATTTAGAATGTCGCAGAGATGTCGTAGACAGAACGTTGTTAAGACGTCATTTTTGAGTCACGTTTATGTTTTGGGTATTGTATAAATACATATAAATGGTCAAATACCTTTTTCTATATTTTAATCTTTTATAATAGTTACTTTTATATATTAGATGTATTGATTGGTATTGAATCGCAATAACTCCTATGTTCTACTCTATCGCGTATGTAGGTACCACAGCTACATGTGAAATCTTTACCGCATATATGCCATGTAATTTTTATTCTACTTTTATTAGGTATTTATGACAGAAATTCAAACTATACTGCGTCTCTACCACAAGTGAAGTAAACATCTTTATCGCCACCTTATTGGAAATAGGTCTAACAACCGGTAGTTGACCGCTGACTTATATTTCCTTCAACCTTAACATATCTATTATATATGTATATATGTTTTTCAAAGCGCAGAGCGAATTAAACAAAAAATGATTATTAAATGGCACTACCACTACTATAGCAAACATTAGAAAATTAACTCTTATCTTTGACCATAATGCAAAATAGGAGTGCTGCCATCTACATTAAATTAAAACTCACTTTTTTCTTTTAATTTTAAAACATTTAACTCTCTTTCATGAATAAAGAATATTTTTAAATAATTTTTAACACCCATATATGAACATAATATCCATTGCTTAATTGAACAACATTCACTATTCGTACAACGTAATTAAATATTTTATAGAAATTTGCCGTTGCACTTGATTTAATTAGTGCACAAATTGTACACGGTTAAGGCTGAAAGGGAATATTTTGTTTAAACTGGGTACTCAACTGCAAGTAATAAATACACTCTTAAGTAAAATTTACATGAAGGACAATAGCACAGAGGAAGCGTACTGGACTACCAAGTGAGAGGCCAACGGTTCAAATTCCACAGCCGGGTGATTTTAAGGTAAATATTTAAAATTCTGTTACAGTGTTACTTATAAAAATATATATTCAAACCATTCCTAATTAATAAAAACGTAGAATGAATAAAAACTGAAAGATTAAATAATATTCTCAAGTGAAACAAGATTTTTATTTGGGCCCGTATTCGTCAAATCAAGGTCATATTAAACGTTATATTGACGTCAGCATTGAACCTTGATTGTACGTCAAAATGATGTACGGAAAGGGTTCTTATTTGGGGCCATATTCGTCAAATTAAGGTCATATTGAACGTGATTGTGACGTCAGGATATGACATCATTAGGATGTTGCAGACTGTCATTTAGATGTACATTGAACGTCGTTATAATGGGACTTATGAATCTTATGATGTATATTATGACAAATAAATGTTGGCAAATTGGGAAAGGGCAGATGCAAATTTAGAAATAATTATTCGGTGATTAATTTGAGGTAAATAAATTAAATCTGCAAACCGAAACAAGTAATATGAAATTTCGTAATAGAATCTGGTATTACTTAATAAAATTACAATCGCAACATTTGGGTATTGTATATAACTGTTTATTTGTGGCATATTCATACTTTCTCACTACTGTAAAACTAGACAATCACATAAACTGCCAACTTTCAATGTTTTTCTGTCTCAATCAAAGGAGAGTGATAAATTATGATATAAGGGGGTTAAGAGTATTTCAACCTAAATAGAAGTGGAAAAAAAAATCATATTTAAAATGGAAAAAAATTATTACCTCTGGAAATATTGGTCATCTGTTTCAATTTTAATCTCTTCTTTAACCAGAAATTTTTGTTCCTCCATTTCAATGTTTCCCTCTAAGAACACTTGTTCTAATTTAGATGTATCCTCTTCGCTACCAATTTTTCTCTCATTAGTATTTTCTAGTTCCTCACAGAACTGTTCTTCTTCCTTGATTTTATCGACCGTGTTATCATCTACTTCACTTTTTATTACATCACTTATTGTAAAACGTAATAAACTACTCAGCTCAATTGGAACTTCATTGTTTATATCAAGATTGTCACAATATTTCTTAATTTTTTCTTCTGTACTAGAACAGGTCGTCACAAAATGAAAACAGTTTTCCAGACAGCCATGGCAAGAGGGACAAATTACCGGTTTCTCGATGACGCTTAAATTCTGTCAATCAAAATATTAAAAATTAAATCACATCGAAAAAAATAATACTTGTTTAGAGGTGAAATTTGATAAATATGAAAATTAGTACATTAGGGGAGTCATTTTAGACAAAAAAAGGCCTAAACTTCGGAATAATTCCGCAATCCATATTTTTTTATGAAACCTTTTACATTCACTTCTAAATAGTGTTAATTAAAACTGTCTCCTCTTAAAAATGGGTGCTAATTGTTCATTTGTTTAACACATTCCGTGCCATAGGGAAATCACAAAAATAGCCCGTTGGGCCAACTGATTTTTTTTTCTTGCATCACCTTATTAATGTTAATGACCTAATTAACTTTCACTTTTCAAGGCCAGTGTCCTGCATTAACATGTCCACCTTTTCATCTCTTGTATAAATTTGCGGCATTTTGAACACAATTAACAAGAATTTTAAACAATTTTTAAAGCCACAATAAAAACACGGTTAAACCAACAAATGTTTGACAAGCTAAATATTTCATTGTTTTCAAAGCCACCTTAATTACTTCTTAACATTTAATAAGAACAAAATTGTATTTTCTTATTTTCTTTTACCTGTAATTTTGTTTGTATTTATCGCACATTTTAATACGACATATGAATAAATTCCTTATTAATAATACTAATAAATGGTACCACGGTACCGATATGGTTCCATTTGAAAAAATTGAGTTTTGCCCCAAAAACAATTTTGGTGAATTATATTTGCTCATAAATCATGTGATTTAGTGTTTTTAACAGGATTTCGATTTGTGTAGCATTACACGGGTCATTTGGAATATATCGGAAAATTATATTTTTTGTAATATTGAGCACTTTGAGTAGGCTGTCAGCTACTTCATTACCTCACATTAAGGTAACTTTATTGTTTTTTGCCAGTTGCTGTAGACATTGTCTACATTCCCAGACAAATTCAGATCCAAAGGCATAAGACGAGAGCTTTCAACTCTGCCTGGATATCTGAAAGTGTCTAGATCTTTGTCCTTCAAATGCCTTTATTTGTGAATACATGGCCATATAGAATCCTGATAAGAACTCATCTTGAATTGATGAAGTTAGGGCATCATCTGTATTTGCTGTTGACGTTTCATATCTTGTAAGGCTTACATACGAAATAAAATTATTACTATTATTGTGCCCCCGTTGAAGGGAGCATTTCATAACATTTATCCGAACTACTGAACAGTTATTTGCCATGCTATGAAAAACTCGAGTTCAAATACAAACGGTTACAATTTCTTCAACCTTAACGAACTTAAGAATTAGCTAGATTAGCAAAGGTTGACATTAAACACTTTTTGCTCCCAACAGTATTAGTTACAAAAGCATTTATGTAAACTAATCAAAATAAAATATTGATACATTTGTGATACCACATGAAATGCTACGAATTAGAAACATATTTCTCTTTATTTCGAACCCAGGAAAGAAACTTGTAGTGCCACCAGAATAGAACATAAGAGATTATGTATGTGTCGAAAATGAATCGTAAAATTTTACAAACAGCTCATATTTTATAAATAGAAACATGCACACGTTGGCTAAATGTTCCTTAAAATGCTATTTTGAATCATCCACTAGGTAATTCGTATCCTTTAACATTGTATAGCCAAGATTAGTAATATTTAACACGATAAATAGTGCTTCATACCAATTCTGGAAGACATTGTTGGATCATTTGCATCAAGATAAGGTCTCCCGCTGCCACATCAAGGGATATTGCAGAATAATACTTTACTGCACCCAAGCACAATCCACAGACGTCTTGACCTTCCGAAACTCCAGTACAATTTTCATTTCTTTTCAGATAGAGGTCTTTTAGATCTAGTTTTACGCTGTCTTTGTTAACAAATAGAGTTATGTAATCATGTGTATGGAGGCACGTTGCTTTAAAATTGGAACAATTTGTAAGCATTTCTGTACAGTTCATACACATCACGGGTTCTCTCACTGCAGTTATTAAATTCTAAAACAAAATTAGTAGAAATCATCATACTACCAAAATGTGTAATAAATAGGTATTGAATTTCATCAAATTTATTAGTGTAAATTTCCGCCCTCTAATAGCTGAGCGTTATTTTCGACTTACTATTTTTGGTACAACCACGTCCAAGATACTGTTCTTATCTTCTCCTATAACCTCAAATTTATCACACATTTTTAAACAAATTAAACATATTCTCTCTTCCGTTTCCATTTTCTATAATGAAACAGAATATACCCAACAAAACACAAAACAACTTGTAAATCTATAATAAATTTCAAAAAGGAAATTAACTAGGTTAGGTATATACCAATAATCTCTTAAAGTTTGTTCATGTCTGTTGCTGGTAGAGGTGGGACGGTATTCCCGTAACGTTATTTTGGAACGGTATTTTTCTGTGGCGTTCCAAAATGATAAAATAACTAGTTACAGCATTACAGGTCAAAATTACAGGTTACGACTGTTATTAAAGTTAGTAGAAAAGCGTGGTGATTATTTTATATAAATATCAGTTTTATGATATAAATAATATTATTAGGTAGGTACGCGTTTTTTTTTATTGCATAGATGTTGCATAGATGTTCATATGTAGCTTTATATGTTTTGCTTACATCGATTGGCGATTAGAGGGAGCGATGCGAAGTAGATCGATGGAGAGTACTTATAGTGCATTCATAATGCTTGTTTGTTTTAAAAGTGCCGTTTGCTGAAAATTGTATGGATGAGGTATGAAAATAGATCCATGAAGTAATGGTAAAATAAATAGGACTAGAAGTATTGTAAGCATGAGGAATCTCCCCCCCCCCCTCGTCAAAATTTTGAAGAATATAATTGTCAGGAATCTCACCCCCGCTCTTCAAAATTTGTATCGAGGTAAATATATAATTTGAAGGAAGAACACGTATAGTCACTACAGCGGCTTGTACGTAGAGCCGTTCCAAAGTAACGTTATTTTGGAGCGGTATTTTCCTGGAGCAAACGCGACTGGAGCGCTCCACATGAGGAACCGTTCTTCCCAACTCTAGTTGCTGGAACTTGGAAGCAGATCTGAGCAACTAAATCATAAATGTAGATCATATGATCTGGTTTTGTTCATTTGTGTCGAGCAACTTGCTTGATATCAAATAAATCACTGATTTCTTGCTCGAGCTCATGAGTCCGAGCAATAAAATCAGAGCAGGAAATATAACCTCTCAATCCTTGGTAAACAAACAATAAACGGCAAGTAAAATAAATTATATGTATTTATTTATTAAAAATGTCCAAGGAACAGGGAGATGTTATTTTAAATGCCATCGTAAGGGTTGTGCAAGATGATCATTACATTCTGAAAACCGAGGGCGAGTGAAATTAGGTACCTCTGCTTACTTAAAATATTAATATTTATATATATATATTTTTTACAAGGTGAATAAGGTGATTAATTATGAATTAGCGGTAGGTGCAATATTGTAAAACCCTACAAAATTCGAAATCCTGCAACATGCCTCCTTTTACGTGCTCGTTTGTGTTTTGATTGAAAATGCTGTCATTTGTCAAAATAACCTACTAAAATGTGATTTTTTAAAATCTGTTGATCTCATTCTAGCAAGGCAAATGAACAAACCTTTAGATTGCTTTCGTTTGCAGTGAACATAAGCTGCTTTAGTTCAGCAGAGTGATTCGTAATCATAAGGAACCTGTTAAAGTGTTGTCTCTGTCCTTACCATTCAATTTTGTATCATATATTTCTGTTCAGCGAAATCCTGTTTATCATGTTCACAGTAAACGAAAGCCGCGATCATAAACAGGAAGGATTTCAATGAACAATGATCACATGATACAAAATTGCATGGTAGGGACAGAGACAACACATGAAACAGGTTCCTTATGACTACGAATCACTCTGCCGAACGAAAGTAGCTTAGATTTGTGTACTACTGCTGCTCTAGTGATGGGCGATGTTCATCGATGTTTAGATAACATCGATATTACGCTTTCGATGTTTTTACCATTGATGTTATTAATTCGATATCTATATTTTGTTTTATTTATTTGCTTTTATCATGATTAGAAAATATTATTTAGGTATTTTGCATCACAATAACTTATACATTTTCTTATTTAATATGAAATTACCTATCTTCTGTATATATATATTGGTATAATTGAATATTTATTAGGAGTATATTGAAAAATCAACCTCTCTGTTCTGTATGCCAGTGCTGCAGGTTAGACTCGACGTACAATTTATTTTATTCATATACACATGTAAGGTCAGGTGGACGCAAGTAATTATTGGAAAATGTGTAACTTTGAATAGGTATATATTTTTATATACATTTATAGAACCCATATGTTTAAGTATATCCCACTGTATAATGTTAGTATATACATATTTAATTAGTGTAATTTTAACTATATTTATTTTTGCCTCGGTTTTTTTCTAGTCTTTCTTTTATTTAGTCATATAAAATTCAATCACTTTTACCCTTGTTTTTATTGTGCAGAAAAGAAATTAATCTTCATATACTTATCAGCCAACAACACAAAAGATTTCCATGTCTCGAATTCAATCCAAATCCATTTACAACACTTGTAATATTTGCAAGTTCCAGACAAAAATGCCATGGTAAGATCATTTCCAAGAAATTTTCACTCCACTACAGGTCCCATCCCAAGTAACACAAGTCGTCCTCTTATTACGCTTAAAGCTTTATAAATAATACATTATGGCAAAACTTATACAGAAAATTAGTTATATTGAAGCTTTATTCAGCACTAAACTGCTTATAAAGTAACTCGGCGGAATAAGATTGCTGATAAAATGCTTTCACAGCATAAATATAAATCTTCTTTATTAAAACATCTTATATAGTTTTTTTTAATTTATAAAGGCTTAGTAAGGTCTATTATACAGACACACACCATGTATATTTATAACAGATGCATAAACCTCTATATAACATGTATACATCTGTTTTACAGTTTGGCAATTTCTCTATAATGGCTTTATAACATTGAAATTTAAAGGTTTTTAAAGCAAAAATTTGCAGCAATGTAGTTGTGTAATCCAAATGCCATTTACGTCAGCCCTAATATAGATTATTTATAAATGCATTTTACGTGTAGTAGGAATATTTTATAAAGCGCTTATTCAATTGAAATTCTGCTTTGGAGCTATGTAGTTACAATCTTCCGTCTTTATAGAACTCTTACTCCGCTTTATAATCTTAAAAAAATCGCTTATAGTTTCATTGAAATTCCGTACATTTTTCATGTGCTGTTTGTTGTTAAGTGTTACATTACAATATGCATAAGTATTGAAGAAAGACAATGCGAAGTGGTCATTTCAGGAGGAAAGTTAAATTAACACTTAAGCTGCCTTAAGCTAGAGTACTAGCTCTCAGCTGCGGCATATGGGAATGTCACAAGGAATGGTTGTTGTGTACTTGTATGTTGTGTGCTTATGTTCTGGGTGAGTGATGGAATTATATGGCTAACTCCGCCAGGGCGGTAAAATAAATAAGATCTTAAAAAAACACAAGAAACAAACGTCGTAATGGAATGCTCGCCACAAATGTATGGAAATGAAACTTAATGCCTAGTTGATCGATGCTTCGTTAAGTATTTTCTTTCAGCTTACTGGACCCTATGCCTCGACAGCTCAATTTTATTCGATATAATGTACCTAATACCATTGGTGATATTTTTGTATATACAATATTAGTGCTAATAAAAGTGATAATTCTCCAATGTCATTTGATTTGTTTTCGAGTTTTTCTTGTTATGTAGCAAAAAATTTTATGCAATCATTTTATCATTACAAACTACAAAAATCTACCAAAATCAATAAAAAATATAGGTCTGAAATTGAAATAAAAGTAATAAAATCATATCCCTCAAAATCAAAATGATGAATTCAATTATTACATAAAATGTGGATTTTCTTCAAATAAAATTCACCTTTCTCTGGATATGCCACTGATTATGAGAGAGCTCGATGAAGGTTTCATTGGAATATCTTATAATCCTCGAAAAATGCTATTATATCACCTCTAGACAGCCAAAGGGCTGTTTTAAGAATTTATAACAGCTTCTGTAGTGACCTTCTTTCGATACTTATTGGGAACCATATTGTATTTTCTAAAAGTATATATGACAGGGCGGCCATTGTTACCGGTTCGAGGTATAATTAACTTTTTATCACTTGAAAAGGAAAATTGTACAAAATATTTACAGCAATCACCAATAGGGTGTTCAATATACGTGGCTCATCATTTTAAAACAATTCCGCAGAAAAAAATTTTAAAATATATTTTTTTAATAATTTTCAACATTATCAAATTCAAGGAATTTTGGAGGCGCGTCTATTTATTTCAAAGTAGAATAGCATATTTCAACAGAAAAATTTTCTTCGCATAACAAATTTAGTTTTCTACGAATGACAGCATACACTAATTCGCAGGCAATATTCATTCAGCTTCCTAATAAGTTGCCATAACAATTTGCGTCATCATTCCAGAAGAATATATCAACTATAATGTATGTGTGTGTGTGCGTGTGAAGCTGCTAAAGACACTGTAATATCGATGTTTTATAATTGCAAACAGTAACTCACATTTAGAGCAATTTTTACTGCATAGAAACTTATTTGCAGCAATTATATAACAACTTCTTAGCAGTCATATAACATGGTTTATAATAGCTGGTAAGTCGAAACAAAGAGGTTGCTGTAATGTTACTTTAAGTATCTATATACCTTTTACAAAGTTTACCGAGGCTGTATAAACTGCGCCTATTTTGGGTATATAGGTACCTTATTAATGCTGGACTATTGTTGTTAACTCTTAATTATAAAGTATTAAGCTTTATAAAAAGGTGGAGTAGATATTCATAGCGTTTTTAAAAAGCAATCTGTGCTACTTGGGATGTTATACCTTAAGACAGATGGATCTGCTATCACGATTTCTGAGCCTACTACTAAATTTTGTTGAATACGAATAGCTTTTCCATCTGTACACTCTTACTCTGTAAGTTCTCGATAGGCCAGCATGTGTGATTTTAAATACTCGATCTCCTTTGCTACATTCGAAGTTTGCACATCTGTACAATGCTACTTCTGAAGTTCTTGATGGGTCAACATAAGTTTCATTAAATTGCCCTTTCGTTTTGCTACATTCGAACAGCTTTTGCATGTGTACAGGGTGTTTCATGAGACTGTACATACTTCCAGGTGCGGTAGAGGACCACTAGGGCATTCAGGAAGGACCTTTGAAATTTTCCTGTTGTTCTTAATTTCTGAGATGCAGGGTGGTAAACTGATTTTGGTTTAAATTTATTTTGGCCAGAATGTCCTCACTATTGATCAGAATTTCTTTACATTTTAGAGACTTTATACACTTATCACAGTTGATAGACTGCTATTATATATTTTTTTCACAGACGATTCTCAATTTACACGGAATGGCGTATTTAATTCAAGAAGTTTGCATAACTGGGCCGAAAACAATCCTCATAAGAGAAGCCCATTCTCAACATAAGTTCTGTGTGAATGTATGGCGTACTATGATTAACAACAGAGGTTTATTTAGATTTCTCTCAAAATATTTTACCTGGTTTAATGCAAGGTATTAATGTAAGAGAACAATAAATATCCAAACAAATGGATTGGACATGGGGGACCTCATCATTAGCCGGCTAGATCACCAGATATCAACTCCCTCGATTATTTTCTATGAGGATATCTCAAAACTGAAGTCTAGTGTCCCAATAAGGGAAGCTGGAGGTTTTCACCCAATGAACAATTTTTGTTTTGTAATGGTACTCTGAATATCACCATCACCGAATTATAAAAACTTTAGTAATGAATATTTTCGATGAAAACTTTACAATTACTACTTTATACCACTTAAAGAGCTTAAATGGCGCGCTCTATAAGGGTTCCCATTACCTATCTCCGAGTTTTATAGTAAGAAGTAATAGAAATGTAACTGTTACTCTTATAAACTTTCTTATAAACTTTAAATACAGAACCTCTCCTTCTCGCTCTTTGTTTCACCAGAAACCTCTTTCTCTTTAGTTGATGATGATGAAATTATTACATCTTTCTTTCTAACAATATGGATACTTTGACTCTGTATATGAAATATACGTACCTACTTCAATTAGAAATATATTATACTTGACTTTTATTGCAAATATGCATCTGAAATTTTCATGCAAATGCATCTTTACTGTAAAATTGACATTTGTACCTCGAAAAAATAAAGGCGCCACCGAAATTATACATATATAAAAATTTTAAGTAAAAATTTTTTTTTTAAATTTCTCAAAACATTCGATTCTTCATAAAAAACTGCACTTTTTAACTTATGGTACATATTTATATTTACATAAAATGTAGCATCAGCTGGGTATATTAAATATTCAACCTGTTTTTCAACAGTTTTCTTAAAACTATCAATATGGCGTCCACTGACAGGATAAAAAATAAGGCATCCATGTTGAAAATACCAAAAGGACACTATAAATCTGAAAAGAAACCTCTGGGATTCTTATAGAACTTCTGTGCCTCTATATAACCAATAATGTGTGGTTGGATTTTTCCTTGCACATTTCAGGGGTGGACTTGAATAAATTTATCAATATCTAATAAAATGTATCAAAGTTCAATTAATTTATTAAAGCGTTTCCACAAAAATACGTAACGTCAGTGGTTCTGCTACAAATATAACTTTATGGATTGGTAATACTCATTAAAATGGCAGAAAAATCATCGACCCTTTTCTGGACGCTCACAAACAGAAAGGCAGATATGCTGCAATTTCAAATGCTATGAAAGTGTGTATTCATTTATAGACTGATGTCCAGGTTTACCTACTTCTAGGTATTTACGTGTAGTAAAGACAGTGGTTAGGTGTAGTTCTAAAGTGTAGCTTTTAGATTGCTTTAGTACCTGGTTATTTTCGATATTTATTGTTATTAAGTTTTATGAATTATTTCATCGTTATACTTATCTCGATCATTACTTTGGGGTAAAAGTAACTTAAATATAATTAAATAGCAGTAGAACGAAATCCGGCCCTGCAATGACCATGAAAATTCAGATTCTGAATGCTAATTATAAGTTGAATTTCCAACCTGTAAAAATCAACAATATTAAAAAATGTGTATACTATATGAGAATTTATGAATGTCACACTGATTCTAGTTTAGAGATGCAAATAAAAACATTCAAAAGGAGAATAAACTTACAAAAATGTAGAATTTGCAGTTATGTTAACAATTATTGTTGTTATTGTGAGACGAGGAAGTTTTATATTCATCAGAGCCAACCCCTATAGAGGAATTGAAAACTATTAGTTTTATAAATTTGTGACTGCAACTTCTATAAAAACTCTTTATATAAATTATAGTAACCGTTACTAAAAGTTTTATAAGTCTGTGATGGAAATGTTTCCGTTGCCATTTTATAAAACCTAAAGTTTTAAAACTTTTAGTAATTTTACATACCTACTATGCAACTTCGCAACTCTTTAGTAATCTTATAAACCACTTTTATAAACTCACAATTTTAATAAATCACTTATAAAAAGAACAGTTACTTTAAGTGAGCAAAATTGTTCATTGGGCATTTTGAACATTTGCTCTACGTATTCGTAATATTTTTAAATAATTTTGTTATACATAGTTAATTTGACCATTTTTAATTACTTGGATAATTAATGTAAGCAAATAAAGCTGTTTTTCTTCAAATTCCCCTTTTTGTCAAATTCAATCGCTTATCAAAAAATCAACAAAGGTGTGACAAAAAATCTAATTACATGTTTGTGTAGTGATGTATGGACTTTTATAAGTGACATCTGAATGTAAAAAAATATTACAGGGTGATCATTTTACAGGAATCGGAAAAATCAATTTAAAAATGTCCGTCACTGGAATTAAAAAAAAAATTATAATAGCAACTTCGACAAGTGTATAAACTGTCTAAAATTTAAACAAAATCTGATCAATAGTAAGGACGTTCTGGTCAAAATAAATTTAAACCAAAATCAGTTTATCACCCCGTATCTCAGAAATTAGGAGTAACCGGAAAATTTCAACAACCGTTTCTGAATACCCAAGTGGTCCACTACCACCCCTGGATGTACAGTTCCTCATGAAACACCCTGTATATTGTCACTTCTGAAACATCTCGATGGGTCAACATGTTTTGCAACAAGTTTTTGCATCTGTACGCTGTTATTTTTGATAGTTTTTGGTGAGTCAACATGTGATGTTTTAAAGTCCACTTTCGTTTTGCTACAAACGGACAGATTTCAGATGTGTATAATGTTACTTGTGAAAGTTCTGATGGGTCAAGATGTGTTGTTTTAAACTCCTCTTTTGTTTTGTTACATATGAACAGCTCTCACATCTGTACACAGTTGCTTCTGAAAGTTGGTTCAATATGTGTGACCTTAAATGCCTTTTTTGTTTTGTTTTGTTTGCGTGCCTGTGTACAGTTGGTTGTGAAACATCACGATGGGTCGACATGTGCTTTATCAAATTTGCTTTACGTTTTGCTACATACGAACAGCTTTTGCATCTGTACACTGTTACTTCTGAAAGTTCTCGATGGGTCAACATGTGTTGTTTTAAATTCCCCTTTCGTTTGGCTACAAAGGAACAGCTCTCGCATCTGTATACAGTTATTTCTGAAAGTTCTCGATGGTTCAACATGTGTAGTTTTAAATACCTTTTTTGTGTTGTTACATACAAACAGTTAGCACATCTGTATGTTGTTCTTTCTGAAAGCTCTTGATGGATCAACATGTGATCTTTAAGATTGCCCTTGTAATTTGTTACATACGAACAGCTTTTGCATCTGTGTACAGTTAATTGTGAAACATCACGATGGGTCAACATGTGAGATATCAAATTCGATTTTCGTTTTGATACATACGAACAGCTTTTGCATCTGTACACTGTTACTTCTGAAAGTTCTCGATGGGTCAACATGTGTATTTTTAAATTCCCCTTTTGATTTGCTACATACGAACAGATATCACATCTGTATACTGTGACTTCTGAAGGTACTCGGTGGATCAACATGTGTCGATTTAAACGCCCCGTTTGTTTTGTCACATACGAACAGATATCACATCTGTATACTATGGCTTCTAAACATGCTCGATGTGTCAGTGTCAACATGTGTTTTTCAAAAGATCTTCGATGTTTTGATACAAACGAACAGCTTTCACATCTGTATAACGTGTCTTCTGAAAGTTCTTCATGGATCAACATGTGCTGTTTTAAATTCCCCTTGCGTTTGGTTACATATGAACAGCTTTCACATTTGTATACTGTTACTTCTGAAAGTTCTTGATGGATCAACATGTGTTTCTTTAAAATCCCCATGTCTTTTGTTACATACGAACAAGTTTCACATCTGTATACTGCCACTTCTGAAACATTTCGATGAGCCAACATGTGAGAATTAAAATTATTTTCTTGTGTTGTTGTAAAAAAACAGATATCACACAAGTACAATTTGGCCTCTACATGCTCTAGATGTGTCAACCAGTGTCTTTTTAGAGATGCTTCACATTTTGTTAAGAACGGACAGTTTTGACATTTGTACACTGTGACTCCTGATGGGTTTTGATAATTATGTGCAGATTTTATCTCGGTCATATTCTCTAAATTCTTCACCCCTTCTTCGAACAGGGCTTGATCTATAGGATCAGACATATTTTCTGTGATCGATTGTGATGTGGGGGCATCTTGAAAACTGAAAATAATAATATCTATTAATTCAATACCTAAACCTGGATTTTATTACAGACACTGCTTTCGACTTATATTAAGTTTTAAAATTGCTATTGAAAATTATGATAAGTCTCTGCCACTTGCTTTATGAATGAATACGCTTTGCATCTGCAGTGGCAGTAGATGGCAATATTGTAGGAAATGATTGTTGTCTTGATGTCTATGTGTACATGTCCTGGTTGAGTGGTAGAACAGCAATAGCTGAACTCCGCCAGGACATTAATATAAATAAGGCCATTAAAAAATAAATAAATAAATTTAAAAAATATATACCCTGTATGCCAGTGCTGCAGGTTAAATTCAACGTACAATTTAATTCATTCATATAAACATTTAAGATCGCGTGGGTGCAAGGAATTATTGGACAACTTTGAATAAGTATATATTCATATAGGCATTTTTATATACATTTATAGATCCCATATGTTTAAGTATATCCCACTGTATAATGTGAGTATATACATATTTAATTAGTGTAATTTTAACTATATCTATTTATTTTTGCTTCTGTTTTTCCTAGTCTTTCTTTTATTTAGTCATATAAAAGTCAATCACTTTTACCCTTGTTTCGTTATTGTATAGAAAAGAAACTAATCTTCATATACTTTTCAGCCTGCAATTCGTGGCAACAAAACGAATAAAGAATTTTAATTGAATTTATGAAAAACTGCAAAAAACACAATTTTGTATAAACAAAAGATTTCCATGTCTCGAATTCAATCCGAATTCATTTTCAACACTTGTTATATTTACAAGTTTCAGACAAAAAATGCTATGGTAAGATCGTTTCCAAGAAATTTTAGTGTCACTCCACTACATATCACAGGTTATATCTGAAGATGTATGGATCCGCTTATCACGATTTTTGAGACTACTCCTAAATTTTGTTGAATACGAATAATTTTTGCATCTATATACTGTTACTTCTGTAAGTTCTCGATGGGTCAACATGTGTAATTTCAAATATTCGATCTGTTTTGCTACATCCGAACAGTTTGCACATCTCTACAAGGCTACTTCTGAAAGTTCTTGATGGGTCAACATGTGTTGTCTTAAACTACCCTTTTGATTTGTTACATACGAACAGCCATCGCAACTGTATACTCTGACAAAGTTTTCAATGGGTCAACATATCTCTACAGATTGTTCATGTTTTGTATTTTGCTATAAACGGCCAGCTTTCACATGTGTATCTGTTACCGCTGAAAGTTCTTGATGGGTCAACATATGTGTTTTTAAATTCCCCTTTCGTTTTGCTACATATGAACAGCTTTTGCATCTATATACTGTCACTTCTGAAACATCTCGATGAGTCAACATGTGTCTTTTTAAACTTGCCTTATGTTTTGTTACATGCGAACAGGTTTTGCACCTGTATACTGTTGCTTTTGAAAGTTTTTGGTGAATAAACATGTGCTGTTTTAAATTCCCCTTTCGTTTTGTTACAAACGGACAGCTTTCACATGTGTACACTGTTACTTCTGAAAGTTCTTGATGCGTCAGCATGTGTTGCTTTAAACTCCCCTTGTGTTTTGTTACATAGGAACAGCTGTTGCATCTGTATATCGTTACTTCTGAAAGTTTTCGATGTGTCAACATGTGCTGTTTTAAATTCCACTTTCGTTTTGCTACATATTGACATTTTGCACATGTATATACTGTTACTTCTGAAAGATCTTGATGGGTCAACATGTGTTGTTTTAAACTCCCCTTTTGTTTTGTTACATAGGAACAGATCTCGCATTTGTATACCGTTACTTCTGAAAGTTCTTGATGGGTCAACATGTGTTGTTTTAAACTCCCCTTTTGTTTTGTTACATAGGAACAGATCTCGCATTTGTATATCGTTACTGTTACTGCTTTTGAAAGTTCGTGGTGAGTCAACATGTGTTTTTTTAAATTTCCCCTTTGTTTTGCTACAAACGAACAGACATCACATCTGTAAACTGTGACCTCTGAAAGTTCTCGATGGTTCAACATGTGTGATTTTAAATACCTTTTTTGTTTTGTTACATACGAACAGTTTGCGCATCTGTATGTTGTTCCTTCTGAAAGCTCTTGATGGATCAACACGTGTCCTTTAAAATTACTCTCGTATTTTGTTACATACGAACAGCTTTTGCATCTGTGTAAAGTTAGTTGTGAAACATCACGATGGGTCAACATGTGAGATATCAAATTTGATTTTCGTTTTCCTACATATGAACAGCTCTTGCATCTGTACACTGTTACTTCTGAAAGTTCTTGATGGGTCAACATGTGTATTTTTAAACTCCCCTTTTGTTTTGCTACATACGAACAGATATCACATCTGTATACTGTGACTTCTGAAAGGTCTCGATGAATCAACATGTGTCGATTTAAACTCCCCTTTCGTATTGTTGCATACGAACAGATATCACATCTGTATGCTGTGACTTCTGAATGTTCTTGATGCATCAACATGTGTCTTTCAAGAGATCTTTGAAGTTTTGTTACAAACGGACAGCTTTCGCATCTGTATAGTGTGTCTCCTGAAAGTTCTACATGGATCAACATGTGCTGTTTTAAATTCCACTTTCGTTTTGTTACAAACGAACAACTTTTACATCTGTATACTGTTACTTCTGAAAGTTCTTGATGGGTCAACATGTGTTTCTTTAAAATCCCTATGTCTTTTGTTACATACGAACAAGTTTCACATCTGTATACTGCTAATTCTGAAACATTTCGATGGGCCAACATGTGAGAATTAAAATTTTGTTCTTGCGTTGTTGCAAAAAAACAGATTTCACACATGTACAACTTGGCTTGTACATGCTCTAGATGGCTCAACCAGTGTGTTTTTAGAGATGCTTCACATTTTGTTAAGAAAAGACAGTTTTGACATTTGTATACTGTGACTCCTGATTGGTTTTGATAATTATGTGCAGATTTTATCCCAGTCATATTCCCTAAATTATTCACCCTTTCTTCGAATTGGGCTTCATCGGTCACCACGTGGTCTATGGGATTAGACGTATTTTCTGTGATCGATTGTGATGTGGGAGCGCCTTGAAAACTGAAAATAATAATATGTATTAATTCAAACCTAAACCTGGATTCTATTACAGGCAGAAATTTTGATTTAATAATCTCATCAGAAGCACAATTAACTCCCGAATTTAACACAAATTTTCTATCTAATGATGCTAAAAATAATAAATACATTTATTGAGTTCATGTAATAAATACGATTTCACAATATATCTCACTTAATATATTATATCAAAATTAAACAATATTACAAACATGACACACAATAGGGTCATTTAGTGATGTAGCAGTTTTCCATCATTTATTTCTGATCATAAAATATAACATGCCAATAGCATCAGAAAAATTTCAGTTCAGTTGAATCAATAACAACAGATATATTCGTATTTGAATAGAAATACACTCGGCCAGCCAAGGACCAATGTGGCGACGCCACATCACGGTTATACCTATGATATAGTCACTGCTGAGATTCGCTGAAAAAAGTAATTTTTAATTTAATTTTTCAAGGAATCAATGTTAATTGTAGCTCTTTGAAAAGGGAATATTCTACCTTAAAAGATGGTACTATTTTATACACTCTTTCAATTTTTATTAAATTGCCATTGAAAATTACGATAAGTGTCCGTCAGTTGCTCTACGAACAAATACACACTGCATCTGCAGGAAGTAATCCTTAGCAAATCTACTTGAATTATTTTAATCGCCTCGTCTAGTATCAGAATAGAACCCTACTCAATTTCATAATAATCTGTCAAATACTTTAATTATTAAATAAAAGATGGCCGTAAGTCATTTCTTGAAGAAGCTATAAAGAGAGAGGAAGAAATGGGTGAGTTAATAAATCGACAAGAAATTATCATTCAAGATCTAAATAAACAAATTACGGAGTTAAATAAGAAAGTTGATATTTTCAATGCCAATGTACAAACAGCTGGTATACAAACAGTTCTTAAAATTAATAAAAATGCTGCTACTCTTGCTGACAAACCACTTCAAACAGACAAAAAGTTATCAGTCGAAGATAAATCATTAAAATATTGCAAATTTGTAAATGTACAAGGGGAAACACATTTAAGTAAACTTCAAGTTATACAGGATGGCACTAAATACTCAATTGTAAACAAATGTATTTCCAATAAAAATATTACACATCACAAATAGACAAATTCTGTTGTTATCAGATGATATAAATATGACTTCTCAACTTAGGAGTAGTACTGTCAAAAATGTATATGAAATCAGTTTGATAAAAAAACCTGGTACATTTTAGCACAAAGTGATCGAAAATATTGAAACCTTGACAAGAGATTTATCTTTTCAAGATTACATATTTGTAGCAGGAGGACACAACGATATTGATAAACACGAAATAGCTTCCTTTCGAAACATCTGTGATAGACTTCAGCAATGTACTTATACTAATGTTATTTTTGCATCTATTCCTTACTACTCTAAAGATGTCCAGAAGAATAAACTGATTTACAAGTTTAATAGAAGATTACATGAGTTCTTAAATAAATTTAATGTATATAGTAAAGGCCACTTTAACTTCGTAGAAATTAATAATAAACCTTTAAGAAAATTCGAGAACCGAATTGCGGCCTCCAATATATTGGATTCAATTCTTGCTAGTAAAGGTTTATCGAATACATTAACATTCATTCAAACTAGCAACATTTGTAATAATGCCTCTATGCTGGCAGCAGTCTAAAAACATTTTTCTTCTCCTGTTGTAGTAAACCTAGATAAAAGTGATTCATCGAGTCTCACGCTAGCCGTCGATAAAATTCTTGGTTCAGAAACCTTCGTCTGCTTTTATATACCCGCGGCTCTCTAGATGTCCTGTGACATTCAAAATTACCTGAATGCCACTTGTTAATTTTTATTCTAATAGCAATGAATTTTTGTAGTCTTAAACCACAATTCTGTAAACTTATTATTTAATTTTTCAGTCCAATCCCAAAGCCCTAGTCTTACTGAATCTGGAATCTGGAAGAATTGTGTTCGTCAATCCAACTTTAAATTATAAATTAGCATACAAGCGCCATCTGTTACTTCTCTTGATAAACACCTACAAGTCATATGGTACAACAAATATTTAAAAGAAGAAATCTGTATAAGTGAATAAATCCCAAAAATCAATAAACAAAATTATAAATCGATAATTCTGATTAAATTGGAACTCATGAATGCATAAGAATGATACAGTACAGTAATTGTGTAGATTTGTATTATATTTAAAGAATGATTTATGTTCCCACTACCAGCGACATCTCGCGTATAGAAGTGTAACTAGTTGGTTAGAAATCAAACACGGTATCCGAACAGTTCGTGATAGCCATTTTCCTTTTGACTTCGAGCGATACAGACGCGCTGTCCGATTAGCACCTCATCTAGTGTGGTATGTTAATAGATATTTAATAATATAAATATAATTACCTTCTGTAGCATTTGTTGTACATGTATTTGCAATTTAATTGTTGAATTTATCATAATTAAACGCGATGTTTGTTGATCACAAATTACCTTCATTCGCGGCGCGTGGCTTGAAAGAGACGCGGTCATGTTAATGTATGAACGGGGTATTTCGAGACATGTGTTTAACTCAGTATTAAGATATATTTAGAAGTAAATTTTATTAATGAGTAATTGAGGTTTAATAAGGGTTTAAAGACAGTTCGAATTTATTAAATTACGTTTTCGTAACCTTGTCGAATAATTAAAATTCAAAAGAATTTAACTCGATATTAGTAGGGGCGAGAAGGGCATGTTAATGTAATTTATTTAGAGATATACCAGTAATGCATTAACGTGGGGATTTTATCAAACGCACTAAGAGTGCCCACTAATAAACAAGTAATTTCAAGCGTAGTAACAGATGATAACTCTTGTAGGAATGAGGTGTTTAAGCTGACCCTTCAGTTTCGATGTTAAGTTGACCCTTCAGATTTGAAGTTAATCCTTAAATTGGGAATTTTACCATACATTTGGCTTAACGGTGTGCCAGGAAAATTGGGTAGCTACTATAATCCAGGAGAACCAGACTATTTGCCAAGGAGTTTTGAATCCAAGGTTGGAGTGGCCTGGTATGAAATAGTCCTCGCTGGATGAGAGCACCAAGTTGTTTGGTTTGGTAACAGTTCCGGCGTCTAAATTCTTGGGATCTCTACAGAGTCAATAATCGAGTGGTGGCAACACGAGGATTCAGTAAGACGAGGACCAGGGTTGGTTACTGCAGAACCCAGCCGGTGGTAAATGTATCAACTGAATTTGCTTTTCAACATTTCTTTTCAACGTTCAACTTTCAACGACATTATTCAACCTTCGACAAACTTTTATACATTTCTAAATTGTTTTATGTTATATATTGCCTTCAGCTAATTATTAATTTTCTTCATTTAATTACTTAATCACCGTTTAGCAATAATTTCTCATATTTTGTAAATTTTTTGGTCTTCAACCTAGTTAAACTTATTAATTAAATATATAACTTTCTGTAAGGAAGTAGCTACATCCAACCATAAGGTGTAACATTTCAAGTAATCTAAATTAAACCATTTCAAGTTTTATAATAGAGTCAATAAACCAGATATTTTTAACTGAGTGTTGATAATTTCATGAGTATCTATAACATTAATTATCTCTGAGTAGTCACAGTCGTACAATTAGACAAGTACGTTATAGATGCTTTTTTTAATATGACTACTGGCGCCTAACAAAAAAAATAAAAGTTTTTCTTGAATAATTTCCGAACCACGACCCAGTCTCCACTATCTAAACGAGAACCGGGCAACCTCAACTTCCTAACCTGCTGGGGGCAGAAGTTGGTGGTACACAAGTGTCGCTGTGAAACGTGGGGCTCTATCCTTGTAATTTGTACAAGATAGTAAACGAAAGTTGAGTAATAATCATTTTTTGAAAATATTTGAGCTGTGTTGCTATTTGAAACATATAATATTCTTTCTTTGTTGAATTTTATGCTGTTTTATAATTTTGTGTGCATTATTGATTTCTATGTATTGTGTTTATAATTGAGACCTCAAGCTTTGATAAGAATTAGTCGTGAGAGAAGGGTTAAAAGAAGGGTTAAATCATAGCGGTAGACAGAAAGGAAAGTTTTGAGAGTCTGTATTGTTCGATTAGGGTAATCGTTAGGAAAAAAACGACTTATCGTAGAATTTTAGAATACCTTCGAAAAATAAGGAAAATTTTAGTCAGAGTGCATAAGAGTAGAGTATTTGCTGAACCATTTGGTTAATTTTTTGTGTTACCTTGCATTTTGAACAGTTTAGGATAATAGTATTAGGAAAAGATATACAAGATGTCTGAAATTTTCATACCACAGTTATTGCAGGCAGACCAAGTAGATTACGAACTACGTATAAGAGGATGTGTTACAGTTAGAGAAGTAGAGTCACGGTGCAGAGTACTGGCTAGAGCTTTAAAGATTAGACCATGCAATGATTTAACGCTTACAGATCCACTTTTTAATTTTAATAATGAAAAACTTCAAGTTAACAATACTTTAGACTCGCTTAGAAATATAATTAATAATTTGAACCATCCATCTGAGAATGATTTACCGGTTAAACAATTAAAGTCACAATTGGTACATATTATGGTAAGAGTAAATAGAATTCCTATCCCAGAACGAGATCCTGAGGAGTCACGCACTTTTCAAAATGAAAGTAGGGCAACAATATATCTATTAGAGGCTGACCTTTTTGAAAAACTAGGAACGGATGACCAACCTAATTTACCAGTAGCTGTAAATATGCCAAGTTCAAGTGCTAAAATTGTACCTATTTATAAGTGGGGTGTCACATTTGATGGCCAACCTAATAATGTTATTTCATTTATAGAGAGAGTCGAAGAGTTAGCGGTAGCTAGAAATGTAACAAGGGGAGAATTATTTCAATCAGGTTTAGATCTTTTTTCTGGTCCAGCTTTACAATGGTACCGATCAGTACGAAGTAGTAATGAGGTTAATAGTTGGGAAACTTTAATTGAACAATTAAAAAATGATTTTTTGCATGAAGATTTCAACAAGAGTATGTTGGATTACATAGAAAAACGAACCCAACACATGGATGAACCAGTGCACATTTATATTAGGATTATGGAAGCCTTATATAATAGAATTAAATCGAAACCAAATTTAGAGGATCGTATTAAGCAGATTAGGAAAAATTTGTTGCCATATTTTGCTAAACCTTTAGCTTTGCTTACTATAAATTCAGTTTCTGAATTAATTTCTTATTGTAAAAAAGTAGAATATGCCGAAGAGAGTACTAAAAAATATGTTCCACCTCCAATGAGGAGTAATTTGGTAGAAAAAGATCTTTTGTATGTAGGAGTTTCTTCAGTTAATATAAATGAGTCGCATGAAAAGTCAGATAAACCAGTAACTTCAAAATCATATTTTAAGCCTACTCGTAAAGATAAACCAACACAGTCTAATGTTAATGAAATAAAAACGACCAAAGCACCAGTAATTTGTTTCAACTGTAAGGGAGAAAATCATGTTTTTAGGCAATGTAGGGCTAAAAGAAATAAGTTTTGTTTTAAATGTGGTGAATCGAATGTCACATTTAACGATTGTAAAAAATGTTCAAAAAACTAGCCAGGGGAACACGTAATGTTAGTCGTCGTCCAACCCCTTGTAGTTCTAGTAAGTTTAGAAATGTTAAGACTAACAAATCGGATTGGAATCTTTGGTTAAGTAAAGTAGGGAATTTTTACAAAACTTATCGTAGAGTTAGTGATAAGGTACGAGTAACACCTCTATTTTTGTCTAAAAATGGTGACGATAGACCATACATTTCAGTCTTTTTATACGATAAAAAAATATTAGCTTTAGTAGATACTGGTTGTAATCGTTCAGTAGTTGGAAGGGATGGTATGAAAATTTTAGAACGATTTAAATGTAAAATTGTAACTTCAGAGTTAAGATATGTAACTACAGCAGATGGTACTCATCAGACAGTAATAGGTATAGCTCACCTACCGCTCAAGATCAACAACATTGTTCAAATACTTAAGGTCTATATAGTTCCATCTTTGCCTATTTCTTTTATTTTTGGAATAGATTTTTGCAGATTATTTGGCATTCATTTAGATTTTGAATCAAATAAGTGGGTAAATAAAGTTGGTAGCATTAAAGTTTCTGCTCTCTGTCAAGTGAACACAACTGACACCAATGATGGAGGTTTGGCTGACTTAACTGAAGGTCAACTTCAGCAAGTTGAAGGAGTCAAGCAGTTATTTAAAGGTTTAAGTAGTGGGAGGTTAGGTCTTACCGATAAGATGACGTATAATATAGACACTGGTAGTGCACAGCCTATCAGGCAACGCCAATATCTTTTATCACCACACATGATGACTATATTAAATAAAGAGCTAGACAAAATGTTAGAAGACGATGTAGTTGAGCCTACTTTTAGTGAATGGAGGTCACCGGTCTTGCTGGTTAAGAAGGATAATGGAGATTATAGATTTTGTTTTGATGGTAGGTCATTAAATTCAGTAACTGTTAAGGATTCCTATCCTTTACCTTTTGTAGATGGTATTTTGAGTATGTTACGAGATGCAAAGTATATCAGTTCAATAGATTTGAAAAGTGCTTTTTGGCAAATTCCACTTTCGGAAACTTCTAAACCCAAAACCGCATTCGCAGTACCGGGGAGAGGCTTATTTTGTTTTAAAGTATTACCGTTTGGTCTTGCAAACGCCGCACAGGCTATGCAACGTTTAATGGACATTGTTATAACCCCAAGGCTAGAAAACAAAGTTTTTGTTTATCTAGACGATATAATTGTCACCGCTTCTAGTTTTGAGGAACATGTAAACATTTTAAGAGAAGTGTTTGATAGGTTGAAAGATGCTCACCTTACAGTAAATTTCGAAAAATGTCAATTTTTTAGGAAGTCTCTAAAATATTTAGGTTATGTAATCGATACTGAAGGGGGATTACGTACAAACCCAGAAAAGGTGGAAGCGATGATCAATTATCCTCGTCCAACAAATACAACTCAAATTAAAAGATTTATTGGCACGTGTTCTTGGTACCGAAGGTTTTTACCTCATTTTTCTATTTTAGTTGCTCCACTAAATGATTTGCTTAAAGGGAGACGTGGTAAAAGACAACCGATTAATTGGAACGAAAAGGCAGAGCAAGCATTTCTGGCACTTAAACAAGCACTTGTCTCTACTCCAATCTTAACTAGCCCTGATTTTAAACTGAATAATTTTGTTATACAGTGTGATGCGAGTAGTACAGGACTAGGTTGTTGTTTGACACAACTTCAGGGAGGAGAAGAGAAGGTGATTGCTTTTGCCAGTCGCTCTCTAAATAAGGCAGAAAGAAATTACAGTGTTTATGAGCAAGAGATAATGGCTTTATTATTCAGTTTGGAGAGATTTCGTCCATTCGTTGAAGGACAAAAGTTTACAGTTATTACGGATAATTTAGCGGTTAGTTGGTTGCATAAGTTGAAATCACCAACGGGCAGATTGGCTCGCTGGATGGTTAAGTTACAGCAATATGACTTTAACTTAGTACACCGGAAGGGTAATTTAAATGTAGTTCCTGACGCTTTATCTAGAGTAGTGCATCACGACGAGCAAAATTTCTCAGTTGATTTGTTGTCAATTAATCAAGAAAGTTTAGATGAATGGTATATTAACTTACGTAGAAAAATTTTAGCAAATCCAAATTTATATCCATTATTTATAGTGGAGAATAATTTAATTTTTAAACATGCTGCTAATAAATTACCAGTAAGAACTAATTTAACTGAATGGAAACTTTTGGTACCAATTGCACAAAGAAATGAAATTCTAAAACAATGTCACGATGAGAGTACGTCAGCTCACTTTGGGTATTTTAAAACACTAAAGAGAATTTGCGAAGACTATTATTGGCCTAAGTTGCGAAGAGATGTATTGAAGTATGTCAAGTCATGCGAGATTTGCGGTTCTCAAAAAGTTTCATTTTCACGTTACGGTTTAATGGGGAAGGAAAAGAAAGTAGAATTTCCATGGCAGGTAGTGAGCGTAGATATTTTTGGTCCGGTAACACAGAGCAAAAGGGGCTTTTCATTTCTATTGGTAGTTTTGGATTGGTTCACTAAGTATGTACTCGTACACCCCATGCGAAATGCCACTGCACAGACTATCACTAAATTTATGGAGAATGAAGTATTTTTGATTTACGGTGTGCCACAGTTCATTATGGTAGACAATGGGAAGCAGTTTGCTTCTACAGCTTTTAAAAAACTGGCCGAACGGTACAAAGTACAAAAAATTTGGTTTAATGCATTATATCACCCACAAGTTAACCCAGTAGAACGATCAAACGCTACTGTAGGTAGAGCTATACGCAGTTATATTCAGGATAATCATCAGGATTGGGATGTAGAAATTTTCAGAGTTGCTCATGCAATCAGAACGGCTACTCATGAGGTAACAGGTTTTCCTCCTACGTTTTTAAATTTTGGTCGTAAAGTTCCCATTTCAGGAGACTTTTACGGGCAAGTACAGTCAACTTCGGGAATTCAACTAGCACCTGGTGATAGGAATAAATATTGTGATGATATATCTAATCTATCGGATACATATAAAGATGTAGTTCAGCGGTTAAATGATGCATACAAGAAAAACCAGAAAACCTACAACTTGCGTAGACGAGAAGTTGAGTATGCTGTAGGCGATAAAGTTTGGAAGAAAAATAAGGTTTTATCAGATGCTGCAAAACATTTTTCAGCCAAGTTAGCACCCAAATTTGTACTTTGCACAGTTCGCCAGAAAATTTCAAAATTGGTTTACGCGTTAGATTATGCAGATGGGTCCGACGCAGGCCATTGGCACGTTTCAGATTTAAAAACTTATTATGGATCAAACTCCGACGTTTCAGTCGGGTAAGCAATTTTAATAACTCCATAAGTTTAGATGGGAGCACAAATTTTAGTTAAGATACCTGGAGGGTTCATGTCTCGCATTTGTAGTAATTTTCTAGTAGTGTGGTATGTTGACAGTAAACTTCGGAAATATTTTTCCGGCTGGATATCTTTTATCCAAGGGTTGAAGGGTGGGCCACGTTTAGTGGGTGTAGCGTCTTCAGCGTCTGCACGCCACGCAGTTGATGTGAACCAAGCAAGTGAAACTCAGCAAGATTTGTCTCAGGGATATAGAATCCGATGTAGTAACGGTTTAGCTTTTTGTGATTATACGACATTTTGGTGAGGTTTATGCGCTTGGAAAATATCAATAATTGACATAACAACGTCATTCTTCTTTGTGTTGTCCTTATTTTCATCTATACTTTTTATTTTTCACTTCAATAATTCTTTTGTGTTACTCTACTTAGGTTTATGTTTGAGGAAGGGTTAGGGCAGACTTTGAATTTTCGTTATGGAAACTTTCCACCTGTTAGTTTTTATTATATTTTTTGTATTCTATTTGCCAGTCTTGCTAAGGCATTCTCGTGGTCTGGTAAATAAATATAATTGTTTAGTTGTGGCTTAGAAGTCCAAGCGAGGCAGGGAAAATTGTTTGGAGGGAATGTTTTTTCTGGATGGTCAATTTGTCCTTTGAAAAACAGTGAGTTAGTCTTCCTTTCGTTTGTTCAGAGGTTTAGTCTTTACCAAACCTGACTCAGAAACATTATTCTTTGCTTGTATAATTCTTTTGTATTTCTGTCGTTTCTGGATAACATCCTACTTGTAATCCTCTAGTATCTTAATTTTGTTTGAGTGTTCTAACTAACTGATCTAGGCTATCAGAGCTAGTTGTAGTTCTTTTTGAAAACTTTAGTTACCGTTTAGTAGTCACAGTATCGAATATCGTTCGTACTTGTGTTATTGTATAATTAGTTACTTTTCGTATTGTCTTTTTTTAATGGTTACTGTATGTAAGTAAACATTTTATCATTATCCTAGTTCGTAGGATATTTAACGGCCATTAAAGGAACTTGTTCCGGGATGGGGATGGACTAGTTTCGGTCGGCTGTCTTGAATGACAGGTGGTCAAGGAGGGTCGAGCGTAAACATAGGTAAGGGAACTTGTCAGTCAGGAGTGACCTAGGTCGTCTGAACGTTCTTCGAGAGACATATCTTCCTCCCCGCTTCACCTCAGCCCTTGGCCTATCGCTCGATCGAAAACGTTCAGACGACCTAGGTCACTCCTGACTGACAAGCTCCCTTACCTATGTTTAAGCTGACCCTTCAGTTTCGATGTTAAGTTGACCCTTCAGATTTGAAGTTAATCCTTAAATTGGGAATTTTACCATACATTTGGCTTAACGGTGTGCCAGGAAAATTGGGTAGCTACTATAATCCAGGAGAACCAGACTATTTGCCAAGGAGTTTTGAATCCAAGGTTGGAGTGGCCTGGTATGAAATAGTCCTCGCTGGATGAGAGCACCAAGTTGTTTGGTTTGGTAACAGTTCCGGCGTCTAAATTCTTGGGATCTCTACAGAGTCAATAATCGAGTGGTGGCAACACGAGGATTCAGTAAGACGAGGACCAGGGTTGGTTACTGCAGAACCCAGCCGGTGGTAAATGTATCAACTGAATTTGCTTTTCAACATTTCTTTTCAACGTTCAACTTTCAACGACATTATTCAACCTTCGACAAACTTTTATACATTTCTAAATTGTTTTATGTTATATATTGCCTTCAGCTAATTATTAATTTTCTTCATTTAATTACTTAATCACCGTTTAGCAATAATTTCTCATATTTTGTAAATTTTTTGGTCTTCAACCTAGTTAAACTTATTAATTAAATATATAACTTTCTGTAAGGAAGTAGCTACATCCAACCATAAGGTGTAACATTTCAAGTAATCTAAATTAAACCATTTCAAGTTTTATAATAGAGTCAATAAACCAGATATTTTTAACTGAGTGTTGATAATTTCATGAGTATCTATAACATTAATTATCTCTGAGTAGTCACAGTCGTACAATTAGACAAGTACGTTATAGATGCTTTTTTTAATATGACTACTGGCGCCTAACAAAAAAAATAAAAGTTTTTCTTGAATAATTTCCGAACCACGACCCAGTCTCCACTATCTAAACGAGAACCGGGCAACCTCAACTTCCTAACCTGCTGGGGGCAGAAGTTGGTGGTACACAAACAACTTGGTGCTCTCATCCAGCGAGGACTATTTCATACCAGGCCACTCCAACCTTGGATTCAAAACTCCTTGGCAAATAGTCTGGTTCTCCTGGATTATAGTAGCTACCCAATTTTCCTGGCACACCGTTAAGCCAAATGTATGGTAAAATTCCCAATTTAAGGATTAACTTCAAATCTGAAGGGTCAACTTAACATCGAAACTGAAGGGTCAGCTTAAACACCTCATTCCTACAAGAGTTATCATCTGTTACTACGCTTGAAATTACTTGTTTATTAGTGGGCACTCTTAGTGCGTTTGATAAAATCCCCACGTTAATGCATTACTGGTATATCTCTAAATAAATTACATTAACATGCCCTTCTCGCCCCTACTAATATCGAGTTAAATTCTTTTGAATTTTAATTATTCGACAAGGTTACGAAAACGTAATTTAATAAATTCGAACTGTCTTTAAACCCTTATTAAACCTCAATTACTCATTAATAAAATTTACTTCTAAATATATCTTAATACTGAGTTAAACACATGTCTCGAAATACCCCGTTCATACATTAACATGACCGCGTCTCTTTCAAGCCACGCGCCGCGAATGAAGGTAATTTGTGATCAACAAACATCGCGTTTAATTATGATAAATTCAACAATTAAATTGCAAATACATGTACAACAAATGCTACAGAAGGTAATTATATTTATATTATTAACTATCTATTAACATACCACACTAGATGAGGTGCTAATCGGACAGCGCGTCTGTATCGCTCGAAGTCAAAAGGAAAATGGCTATCACGAACTGTTCGGATACCGTGTTTGATTTCTAACCAACTAGTTACACTTCTATACGCGAGATGTCGCTGGTAGTGGGAACATAAATCATTCTTTAAATATAATACAAATCTACACAATTACTGTACTGTATCATTCTTATGCATTCATGAGTTCCAATTTAATCAGAATTATCGATTTATAATTTTGTTTATTGATTTTTGGGATTTATTCACTTATACAGATTTCTTCTTTTAAATATTTGTTGTACCATATGACTTGTAGGTGTTTATCAAGAGAAGTAACAGATGGCGCTTGTATGCTAATTTATAATTTAAAGTTGGATTGACGAACACAATTCTTCCAGATTCCAGATTCAGTAAGACTAGGGCTTTGGGATTGGACTGAAAAATTAAATAATAAGTTTACAGAATTGTGGTTTAAGACTACAAAAATTCATTGCTATTAGAATAAAAATTAACAAGTGGCACTCAGGTAATTTTGAATGTCACACTGTCTACCACCCTGTCAAAAAAATATGTGTACATAGTTACATGTATTTTTTTTTATTTATAAATTGAGACTTCAATTTCCAAAGTTAAACAGATATTACTAAAACCTATTGCTAAACTAAATTACAACTAAATTAAGCAAAAAGAAGGTAATTCTGGTACCCACTCTCTAACTTTTTAATAACTATTCTATATGTAAATATCAGTATTTACTACTATACACTGCTAAAAGGAAAGATTTAATACTCAATAGTAGCTTCGCGTACTACACGCCTAATAATTAGGGACAAAATCGGTAAGAACACTATCGGGAAAGTCAAAATCGGTAAGTCATCGGAGTACTAATCCAACCCAAATAGCATATAAACTAAACATACTTAACCTAACTTAACCTACGGAAGAAGCAAGAGAACTAAACTAACTGTTCATACAAGAACCCACATGAAAATCATTTTATCACTGGACAGCACTCGGAAACTCCTGGAAAGCTCCACTCAGAAAGGATAATGCTTCCTCCAGTGTAAAATAGAAATAAAGGAGTGATAGAAAAGAAAAGATGAAATGTTTTAGGAGAGGACCTCGAAGAATCAGTCTCCACAGACACTGTGGTGGAATGCCTGAGCAGCGCTGTAGTGGTTGCCAGTACTAAAATTGGTATTAGGCATAAGCACACCTAAACCATGATACAGAAGGATAACCAACTGCCTATCCTTAACAGTGGGAACAAGTATCCAGACTGTTAATAAATCAAAAAATTGTTTGGATATAGCTCCAAGGGGCTGAAATTAGACGTACGTATCAACTAAAAATTCTTTGGATATAGCTCCAAGGGGCTGAACTAGAAGTACGTGACGACTAAACAACAAAAAGGACCATTGTTCTGGAAAGCTCTTGCTTCAGGTGCGATGAACAGTGTTTCGATCGAGCGATAGGCCAAGGGCTGAGGTGAAGCGGGGAGGAAGATATGTCTCTCGAAGAACGTTCAGACGACCTAGGTCACTCCTGACTGACAAGCTCCCTTACCTATGTTTAAGCTGACCCTTCAGTTTCGATGTTAAGTTGACCCTTCAGATTTGAAGTTAATCCTTAAATTGGGAATTTTACCATACATTTGGCTTAACGGTGTGCCAGGAAAATTGGGTAGCTACTATAATCCAGGAGAACCAGACTATTTGCCAAGGAGTTTTGAATCCAAGGTTGGAGTGGCCTGGTATGAAATAGTCCTCGCTGGATGAGAGCACCAAGTTGTTTGGTTTGGTAACAGTTCCGGCGTCTAAATTCTTGGGATCTCTACAGAGTCAATAATCGAGTGGTGGCAACACGAGGATTCAGTAAGACGAGGACCAGGGTTGGTTACTGCAGAACCCAGCCGGTGGTAAATGTATCAACTGAATTTGCTTTTCAACATTTCTTTTCAACGTTCAACTTTCAACGACATTATTCAACCTTCGACAAACTTTTATACATTTCTAAATTGTTTTATGTTATATATTGCCTTCAGCTAATTATTAATTTTCTTCATTTAATTACTTAATCACCGTTTAGCAATAATTTCTCATATTTTGTAAATTTTTTGGTCTTCAACCTAGTTAAACTTATTAATTAAATATATAACTTTCTGTAAGGAAGTAGCTACATCCAACCATAAGGTGTAACATTTCAAGTAATCTAAATTAAACCATTTTTATAATAGAGTCAATAAACCAGATATTTTTAACTGAGTGTTGATAATTTCATGAGTATCTATAACATTAATTATCTCTGAGTAGTCACAGTCGTACAATTAGACAAGTACGTTATAGATGCTTTTTTTAATATGACTACTGGCGCCTAACAAAAAAAATAAAAGTTTTTCTTGAATAATTTCCGAACCACGACCCAGTCTCCACTATCTAAACGAGAACCGGGCAACCTCAACTTCCTAACCTGCTGGGGGCAGAAGTTGGTGGTACAGTCCCTTGTAACAAAGTAAATCTTATCTGTAAAAAGATCAGCTGACATATATGTGTTCTGGGAAGTCTGGAATAGCATTTCCTGGAAATTTGTTTAATGTTTTTCAATATATAATGCCTTACAAATAAAGTAACTAAATTTATTACATTTTTGATGGATGATCATTTTGATATCTTATGTATTAATGAGCATTGGCTCCTTGAGGATAAATCTAAATTTGTAACACTTGAAGACTATAATTTAGTTTCAAATGTCTGGCAGAATAAATAGCATTCATGACGGCATTGCAATTTTCTGTAGAGAAACATACAGATTTAGCAAATTTAGTTTATGGTACGTAAACTTCTGCGCAGATAAACCACGCCCTATCGTAGAACAATGCAGGGCATTGGCATAAAACAATAGCACCATCGCTTGACCGCGTCGAGTTGAGAACAGCGTGCCCATTCTGCTCTTAATAGCGTAGCTGTTTAGACGTGTGGGAATAAAATAAATTAATCTCAATTTCGTTATTAAAATGCCGTGTGTTTATACAACTGCAGAAAAAGTGTAAATTGTGAAGTGGTACTTCGGGGGCCACTCCACTGAAGACACAATAAATTTATTTACTGCGGCATATCAAGACAGACCAATCCCCTCAGCTAGCAGAATTTCATACATTATTAAAAAATGTGAGAATTTTGGGTGTGTCATGAATTATTGTAAAAAATGCTATTAACCCGAATCCCGTCATCAACAAATGAGCGAAGAATGTGAAATTCGCGAAACTAATGTCTGTGCACTTGTTGAAACTAGTGAATCTTGTTCTAGCAGGCAAATTGCTGATGAAGTTGACATGAAGGAAAGAAGTGTAAGAAATATGTTGAAAAGAAATGGGTACAGTTGTTTTAAAGTTCAAACAACGCAAGAAATATTTCCCGAGGACAATTTCAAACGGATGAAATTTTGTGAAATCATAATAAATAAAGTGAATGAGAATGAAAACTTCCTAAAGAATATATTGTTTACAGATGAATCATCCTTTTCATTGCATAGGAAACACAATCCATCCGTAGTACGATGGTCTCGGACAAATTAACATTTGAGTGTTGCTGTGCGAACTCAGTATCCTCAAAAGTTGAACGTTTGGACGGGAATTTTAGACAATCATATTATAGGCCCACTGCTAAGAGATGGCAATTTAAATGGCAATAAACAGATAATTCCTGCAGTTCAAAATCTTCCTGTCAACTTTGACGACATTTGGTTTCAACAAGACAGCTGCCCAAGACACAATACCTTAACTATTATTAATTTTCTGGAAAGAACATTTCCCAATCGTTTAATACCTACGAGGGGAATGATAAAATGGGCCCCCAGGTCACCTGATTTAGCACCCCATGATTTCTTTCTGTGGGGCTTTTTAGAGGAAGCCGCGTACAAACATGAGTTTGAACAAGCCAATAATTTACTTGAATTACGGGAAAAACTTATCCAACTTTGTGCAAGCATTACTCCAAATCAAGTCAATGATATGAGAGGTTCATTGTATAATCGGTTTGGCTATTGTTTGGAACAAGAAGGTGGTTTGTTTGAATCCTTACTTCATTAATTTATTGTTTGATAATTATTAGTCGATTTTAGTTTCTGAGGGTCACTTAATTTTATTTTAATGTTCTATTTTTGTAATTTAATAAGATTAATTTATTTTCTGATAATTATTAGTTGATTTTAGTTTCTGAGTTATTCAATTTTATTTTAATGTTCTATTTTCATTTCGGTTTTAATAAGAATTATTATTTTATTCCCATAGCATTTACGGCTAAAAAACAAACTGCAGAAATGCTTTCAATAGAAGAAATTATTTGTCAAATATGTGACAAATAACTTCTTCGCTTTTAACGAAGAGATATTGTCTCGTTTCGTATTAGAAATGATTACCTACATCCGCACCCATCCTTACTTCATGCCGTACTAAATTCAATTTATTGTGTGCCCCTGCTTTCACGATTTATTGAACTATAGCGGGGCGTGGTTAATTATATTGTTATTACTATACCCTAAACTGCATTTTCCGAATCTGTATGTGTTCCCCTATAACTCAAATTAATAAACTTTCAGTTGACTCTAATTGTGAATTGTCTGCTGTTGTTTGTGACAATTTTATAATAATAACTATACAGGGTGTCCCAGAATTGAGTTCCCGGACAACAACCTGTGATTCCCGAGTTCATATTGGACCCATATTACCCAACTTACCTTAGTTCAAAAATGCATCCCCGATGAAGTACGTTCTCTTAAAATGAGACAGAATAAAAAAAAAAAATTAGATAGTTTTCGTTATATTGAAGATAAAATTTTCAAATTTTGATGGAAGCTGTACCTCTGTAAGTACTCTATGTAAACTTGGTAACAACCAAATATCTTTTGTTTCTCAATTCTCATAATTATTAATATTTAACTGGCTGTAATTTTCACCCTGTAATATTACGGAATACTTGAACATTATTACAGAGCATTGAAAGGGTATCAATCAATCATTAACATTCTCAATTGTATCTAATACATTATCAGACCTCCGCTCCGAGGTAGTTATGATGTAAAAGCTAGAATCGGCTTTGCACAAAAAATTTTCATGTGCAATAATACAATATCTTACCTTATAATTGTATATATCTAGTGAATTTCGTAATATTTAAAGGTAAATGCCTCCGAAGGGTTATAAGTTGATGCACTTATTGTTGGATGCACAAACACAAACATTTAGTAACTAGGCCTTATTAGAATAATAAAAATGTATTAGTCACATTTGTTCTAAATGGTTTGAAGTTAAACTCCGGCGCCCGTCACTAAATATCCATTTGTGTTGTGAAAAGAAAGGTGTATTGATGTAATTGGCGCATATTTAAAATAACTAGATATTTTTATAGATGGCAGATTTATGTCCGGCATTGAACAGTTCACTTTTTTGCCACTTAATAGGTTCATCATACACATAAGGTTGAAAAACCGGGGTTGTTTCTTAGCCCTTACCTCGAAAAATAAAACATTTATCAAAGAACTAATAGCACTAGGCGACAGAGGGGAAAATTTTACATAAAAAATGTGCCGGGTGACACAGGAGACATGTAACACCCCGTAGCATGTTTATTTAAAAAGATATTATTTTGAAATTTGGTACACTTATATAATGCGTGATTGTCCTTTTTAAGTACAAAAAATTTTTGTCCACCACTTCCAGTTTCACCGGAAGTGACATCTACTCTGTTATTTTAAATGGCACCCTGTATATGTTTTTTACCTATCTGATTCGTCCCTAGATTCTCTTTTCAACCATGTATCGGAACATGGCATTTGTTTTTAAAATGACAGTTAATATCAATTTTAGTTTGTTAAGTCTAGGTGGCCCTGATATGAGCCTTGGCAGATATTGATGCGTAGTGTGCCGTGATATCGAAAGACCCATTTTTTTACTTCCCCTAGTTAAAAAATACTTATTTATCTTTTATTTTTGTCCAATACAATTGCTCTGCCTATCATATTTTTCTTTCTTCATTAAAATTAGTATCGAATAAGTAATGAATATTGTACTGCAACAAAAATATTTACTAAGCAGGCGGTGGAAATAAAAGACGCGTCATTTTGATTTCACAATTAAGAATTGTTTACTTGGCAGCAATTTAAGTATTTTTCATTAAGTTATACCTAAGGTATCACGTTTTTAACTATATTTTGCCATGTATTCACGAAATGAAAAAGTAGATATGCTACTAATCTATGGCGAATGAAAAAAAAAAAAAAATAGCAGGCAGGCTGCTGACTTATATGAAGAAAGATTTCCCGAAAGAATTCTTCCACCAGTAAGAGTTGAACGACAATTCAGAAGTGAACCAGAAGTACCGGAAAATAATTTCATTATCGATGAAGTGTCGGAAATCAATGTACTTGCAATTGTCGAGGTAGATCCCACGATTTCGATAAGACAGATTGAGGACCAAACCGGTGTAAATCGGGAATCAGCTCGACACATTTTGAAAAAACATAAATTTAAATCATACAAATACCAAATACACCAGCATTTATACGAAAATGATTTTCAAAGAAGATTGAACTATTGCAATTGGTTTCTGAACAGACAAAATTTGGATAATAATTTTCATGAACAAATTTTATTTTCCAACGAGTCCAGGTTCACTAATTTGGGAATATTTAATCGTAACAACGCCCGTTATTGGGCACAAGAAAATCGCAGAAATATAAGAGAAAGTGAGCAATTTAGTTTTAATGTATGGTTAGGAGTAATTGGCAGAAGAATTATTGGGCCAATAATTTTTGATGCTCCATTAAATGGAGAAAGATATTTGGGATTTTTGCAACACCAGATACAAGATTTTTTGGAAGAACTGCCACCTAATGTTAACCCAATAATTTTTCAACAGGATGGGGCTCCACCACATAACAGCAGAGTTGTGGTGAATTATTTAAATGAAAGGTTTGGAGAAAACTGAATGGGAACAAATGGGCTCGTTCGATGGCCTGCAAGATCAGCAAGGAAAACGTTTATAGGACTCCACCAACAAACAGAGAAGACATGGAAATGAGAGTCAGAAGAGCAATCGATGGGATTAATGAATTACAGTTAGATAACGTGCTTAGGGCTACCATCACAAAAACACGATTGTGCAGAGATAATAACGGACAACATTTTGAACATCTGTAGTAAAAAAATGTTTTTTGTATGTAGTACTTCAGTAAATATTTTATTTTAATTTCATTCATTCGTTGTAAAAATGTATTACATAGTGTAATGGTTTTTCATCAATTTTGTTCAAATGTGTTTTACTGATGTTTCTCATTTATTAAAAAAATCGTTTTACCTACTTTTATTTTGTTTCCACCGCCTGCTTAGTAAATATTTTTGTTGCAGTACAATATTCATTACTATGCAATAACATTCGATACTAATTTTAATGAAGAAAGCAAAATATGATTGGCACAGCAATTGTATTGGGCAAAAATAAAAGATAAATAAGTATTTTTTAACTAGGTGAAGTAAAAAAATGGGGTTCCTATCTTGGTTTTTAAGATATCGTGGGTTGTTTAAAGATATATTTTTTAAATAAGTTAGATCTTATTAGTCTTTTCAGCTATTGGTTATTCCCAAAAGGAAGGCACAAAGTTGCATGCCAGAGGTCTTTCGATATCACGGCATACTACACATCAATATCTGCCAAGGTTCATATCAGGGCCACCTAGACTTAACAAACTAAAATTGATATTAACTATCATTTTAAAAACAAATGCCATGTTCCGATACATGGTTGAAAAGAGAATCTAGGGACGAAATCAGATAGGTATAAAAAATATACAAGGTGCCATTTAAAACAACAGAGTAGATGTCACTTCCCGTGAAACCGGAAGTGGTGGACATAAATTTTTTGTACTTAAAAAAGGGCAATCACGCATTATATAAGTGTACCAAATTTCAAAATATTATCTTTTTAAATAAACATGCTACGGGGTGTTACATGTCTCTTGTGTCACCCGGTATATAAAGTTTTTTGTACGATCAAAAATGTAGGCTCTAGTTTTTTTATTTAACGCACAAGAATGGAACGTGGTGACACATAAGTACGACTCGCGATGCGTATGCGGTCTTGGACGTGTTACACTAAAGTAACTTTTGAACTAATGTAACTGTTGTAACTTTTGAACTAATTGAGCTCAACAAAGCTTAAATGAAAGAAGGAACATGTGTCTATTGGATTATTATATTTTCAAATATAAAAATGAATATATGTAGAAATAGTACATATATGAAGTCGGAACATAAAGAGATTTCTGAAGAAATCGGTAAAAGCTCTACCATTTCTACAATTTTTAAGATAAAAACCTGGATCTTTCATATATTACTCTTGAAGTAATGTATAAAAAGATCCGATGAGTGAAAAAAATCTAAAATATTATTTTTGAAGATGTACACTTCCAAAATTTCAGTCTTGAGAAAGTGATAAAATTTGATGGTTTGATATTACTTTGGTTTAAACCCCGTTATTAGATTTCTGAAAGTGCGATTTTCAAAGCTTGAAATATGTACTTTAAAATACTTCAAGAAGATTGACCTTAAATATTAAATTAACCCTCTTTATGCTACGAAAATTAAAAAAAATATATTTCTTTGCTCCAAAATTCGTGAAACTAGGAGTAAAATAAACTTTAATAACTTTTATTTAAAAAATGACATGGCATACCTATCTAACAAATCTTTTTATACATTACTTCAACAGTAATATATAACAGTTTCAGATTTTCATTTTAGAAATTGTAGAAGTAAGTATTTATTCGTCCATTTAGATTATGTTTACATAATATAGGATAGGTCAAGTGTAAATAGATAAAGTGTATAAAATGTAAAATTTACGAAGTTCTAAAAATGAGGTACAAGAATAACGAATGTAACAAATAAACAAATATACGATAGTCATAAAATATGATCATCTTAATATTGTCATACAACAATACAGAATGAAAGTAAAGTGGATATCACAGGGTGTCAGACATATATTCATTAAGACAGTGGCGGCTCGTGATATTGTCTGCAGAGGCTTGATATTCTGAAAGACAACTGATGTGCAATATGACTACAATTTGTACATTTCCCCACCACCCCTGAGGTATTACAATGGCACGTTAAATTTTTTTGCCGTGGGTTGTTCGCCAGGATACCGAATCACGACTTGAGAGAATAGAACTAATAAAAGAATAGAATGAAAAGGAAATAGAAAATATGATGAGATGAAAAAATCATTCTCATGAAATTCTCGTTCCTACGACTCGAGTATCGGTATCCAAAGGAGTCCTACTAACCCACTTGTAATTAAATTATATAACTTTTAATAAAAATAAAAATAGTTTTGGTAAAAAAATTAAAGTGTTTTTCTACAAACAAAAAATTGTATTCATTATCACTGCCAGGCGTGTAAAATTATAAGTTTTAATAGAAATTAAAATAGTTTTGAGAAAGAAGTTATATAAAAAAATATATAACCGGGGAACTCTATATTATGGAGAATTATAAAAAATAATAATAATAATAATAATAAATGAACTTTATTGAACCACAAACTGATTCAACAGGCCATTGACCTAGGTCCTTCAGCCTATTGTTACAATTACATATAAACACATAATATTTTACAATTTTATGATACAATAAATAATATTTTATGTGATAGCTGTTATACTTATACTAATATCAACTTTAATTATAACAATAATAAAATGTTTCGGTGTTGATTAATTGTTATTGGCTAATCTTTGTAGATTTTCTAATAGGGTTTGTTCCGGGTGCTTATGTACCGTTCTTATTCCTGGGTCTCTTCTAATGCAGTATTTCTCGATTCTCTCTAGATTTTGTGGTATCTGGGAAAATCTTTTAGATAGATGGATTAGACGGTCTTCTATAGGCATTATACTAGTCTGTTGGTATAAAAGACGGTTCGGGGGGTTGTGCAGCGGGTTGAGAGGATGTCGAATTTTGGTTATCTTCCTTATTGATGTTGTTTCTGCCACCTTAATTTTTTTTAATGCGTGATTTTTGCAATTCAAAAACAAAACGTGTCCATATTCAATCATTGGTCGACAAATAAGCTTGTAAATTCTACTAGCTGTCTCTATGTTGATCCCCGTCCTGTTATATGTCAAACTTCGGAAGTGTTTGGCTCTCGATATGATACTCTTTTTCTTGAGCTCAACGTGGGCATTAAAATTGATTTTGTTGTCGAAGGTAATTCCAAGGTAATTGATCTTAGTTACTGGATGTAAAGTATGTTGATACATGTTCAGCGATGGGGAATTATCCGATGGGTGGTGGTTGAACAAAATAAACTGTGTTTTTAGAGGATTAGGCTTGAGTCTCCATTTGTTGAACCACCTGCATGTTGTATTTATTAATGATTGTAGATTTTCTGATACCTTGGTGGTGGTTCTGTCGTGGGATACGAGGGCGGTATCGTCAGCAAATTGAAGGATATATCCATCGTGAGCGAAGTGCTCAGGGTCGTCGTGTTGGTAGTTGTAAATATCTGAACAGTAAACGTTGTAAAGCAGTGGTGATAGTGGTGAACCCTGTGGTAATCCTTGTTCGGGGGTGAATTCATCTGAGTGGGTATTTAGGATCTTTACTTTCAACGTTCTGTTGGTAAGTAGGCTTTTAATAAAAAATATGATATATTTTGGACATCCTATCTCATAAAGTTTGAATAATAGACCATCGTACCACACATTATCAAACGCTTTGTTGATATCCAGGAATAGTGCACCAGACTTGTTCCTATTAAGCTTGCTCGTTTCTATATTGTTGGTTAAAATTGAAAGAGGGTGTATTGTTGAATGACCCATTTTAAATCCGAATTGGTATCCAGGGATTTGATTTCCTATGGCTTCTTGTATTCTGTTTTTAATAATTTTCTCTAAATTTTTCCCTAATACTGGTAGTAGCGTGATTGGTCTGTAGCTGTTTGTTTTAGAATGGTCTAGGTTCTGCTTGGGTATAGTGATTATGGTGCCGATTTTCCACTCTGGTGGTATATAGTGGTTTTTTAGACAAAATTCGTACATTTTCTTAATGTGTAGGTGCACTTTTTTGTCTAGTTTTCTTAACAAGTTTTTGGTGATGTAGTCGTGGCCTGGTGCTGTACTTTTACCTTGGTGCATTATATCGAAATATTCTTCTTCTGTTATAGTGTGTTCTTCAACTGGTGGTAACTCTGAGAAATATGTTTCACACCATTGGGTAATGGTGTCGTAATGTATGTTATCGAAATTGTTATCTTCATATTTTTTGTACACTTTCTTGTAATGTTTACTAAAAATGTATGCTTTTTCAGCAGGTGTTTCGTATTTTTCACCATTCTCCTCTATGACTTGCTTAATTCCAGTTTTGTTTTTATATTTAGATAGTTTTTTGATCTCTTGCCAATAAGTTTTTCCTTTTTTGGAGTTTATATTTTCGCATGCTCTTATCCACTTGTGAGTTTTAAATTGTTGGATTAGTTCTTGAATATTTTTGTTAAATCTATTTATCTCCGTTTTCATGTCTGGGTCTCCATTGGCTTTGTATTCCCGATGCATTTGTCTTTTCTTTTTTATAAGCCTTATAATATAGGGTGGAAGTTCGTGTGTATAATAGTTATATTTCGTCCTGGGCGTATTTTCTAGAATTAGCGACGTTAGCTTAGCGTTAAAGTCTGATATTTGTCGGCTGGTAATTTCTATGTCTTCCGAATCTTCCAAATATGATAACATACCTTCGTTCACTTTGTTAGTGTCTGTTTTGGAAAAGTTATACCTTTGAACTTCGCTGTTCTGTGTCGACTTTTGTAGGTCTAATGTTAAGATAAGTCCAAGATGATCCGATCCCAGGTCTGGGGTTTCTTCTACATTTAGGATATTATTTGATATATTACTTGTATATAATATAAGATCTGGAGTGGTATCGTTATTATGTGGCATTATGAAGGTTGGTGCAGTTTCCCACCTTTGGAAGTTGGAGTTCTGTAGAAAGGTATTTAATTGCCTTTTTTTGGCTCAGTTGTTTGCATTGAAATCACCTATTATTAGAGAATATTTGTAAAGAGATGCTTTTGTGAATATGTTTTCTTCGATTCTTGCCGTTGGGTGAATGTATACTAAAAATATATGTAATTTGTCATCTGCAAATGGGACAGTGAAATGTATACATTCGTTAAGATAATAGTTAATGGTGGGAGGGTTTGCTTTTCCGATTCCGAGACTAGGTTGGGCTTGTACGAGAGAGCCTCCTCTGGTTTTGTTGTGAATTTGAGTTCCATTAAGTTGTATTACCGACCAATTCTTGTATGATGTACTGGATTTTTCTGAGGTTTTTGCTTCTACCAGCATAGTACAATCGATTTTTTGTGTTTCAATAAAATTGTTTATTATTAATTTTCTTCTGGGGTAGCTGTTAATGTTACAGTATAGAAATTTACATATTTGCGAGTTGAACGTGCTGAAAATTATTGGTGTTGTTTATGAGTTCTGTAGGGGATATTGGGTCTTCACAGTCAAGATCAAATATCAGGATATATACCCGGCTCCCTGAAAATACGGCAGTTGAGTCCACATTATAGTTGTCTCTAAATCTTTTCCTTAGTTTTTGTAACAGTCCCTCTCTATCTATATTTTTTGGATTGTTTAAGTCGTTGATGTAGGTGTTGATGATCATATCGTGGATAGTAACTGGGCTGTGGATTCTTGTCTTTTTCATTTCTGGAGAAATTTCGGTAGATTTCTTGTTCAGTGATTTTATCTGTATGTTCGGTATGCCTGTGATTGGTGCAGTAGGTCTCTTAGGGTATTTAAAGGACCATGCTTGGTGATCCTCAGATCCACAGCCTGTACATTTTGGTGGTAGTGTTGAGGAGCATCTATTCGAAGTATGTGGTCCAAGGCATTTTGTACATTTGGGTGGGGTATCACATGATTCCGTAGGGTGCGTGAAAGATAGACATTTGCTGCATGGTTTAGGCGTTGGATTGGGGGGTTTGCTCGGATATACAGGATAGTGGCGGTGTTTGTAGAATAATCCATTTTTGAGTAGTGTTTCGCAGACGTTTTGTGATCCGCTGATGATTCTTATTAAGGTTGTGGGTTTTTGTGTTGTCAGGGAAGTAATTCTTTTACAAAACCTATGTGGTAAGCCGAGCTTTTGTAGATGTTCACTTATTGAGTTGTCCTCTATTTCCTGTTCAACAGCTCCAATTACCACGGAGTAACTTTCTATAGGGGTAGATGTAGTTGGTTTAGAGTTTGGTAAAGTCTCTTTGAATGCAAGTATTTTTTTGACTTCTACTAATTTTTCCAGAGTCGTTGTAATACTGTTTTTCTCCTGATTGGTTTTTATTAGTAGTCCAGTTTTTGTTTTTATTATTTCGTCATCCACATCTGGATGCATTTTGTCCCATAAATCACAGAAATTAATTCGTGAACACCCTGTATCAGTTAGTAAGTGAAACATATGTTTATATTTTTTGTGGGTAACATCTTTCATTATAGGAGGAAAGTTTCTATATTGGATGTTTTTGTTGGTTGTAGTTTTTGTGTTTGTGTTCGTTTTTGTACTGAGGTTTTTATCACTACATGTTGATCCCATTATAATTCTATTTATTTCATCTGTTGACAATGCTTTTTTCTTTGATACACTTCCTAATCCATTCCTTGCTTTTCTTTTGTGTCTCACTTTTTTCCACTGCCCATCATCGCAAATTTCCATTTCACTAAAGCTACCATCACTTTCACCAGACATTTCAGTTTAGTAATTAGCTAACTCTTGTACTATGAGCAAAAGATAAATAGGTGTTTACTCTACCACTGTTGCTATAGGACTGAATATAAAAAATATTTCCTAAAAAATAAATAACACAAATAAATATTTTTTCTAAAATAACAACTACCTATATTAATCTCTGCTTTAAAGCCTGAATATTTTTACAAATGAGTGGTAACCTGCGATTTTTGGAACTAGCAAAATGGTTGATTATTTCATCATAAAATGAATCGCGTTTCCTCAATTCTGACAAAAAACGTTTTTCTATTGAAATAAGCGATACATTTGAAAGGCGGTCTTGACTCATTTTGTTTCTAGTAAAAATGTTTTTATGCGTTTAAGTGCTGAAAATGATCATTCTACAGAAGCTTACCGGGATTGTCTCAAAAAATAGTGGCGTTATTCAAAAAGTTCTCTAATTTTGGGTCATAAGTTTTTAAAAAATCTACCAGCTCTTTGAAATTTCCTTTATTGCACGATTCTCGTTTTTCGTCACGTCCTCGGAAAGAATTTTCTTGTGAAAATAACTATATAACGGCATCTATTAACCTCTTTAATATTTCCCTATTCTCACAGACCTTTTCGTTAACATTTTCTATTTCTCTCTTATGTGCAGAATCCAAGAAATTTACAATATTTTGTTTACCAAACATTTCGAATTTAATGCAAGATGAAATGTGCTCCTGGGATTTTTCGTGCCTTTCTAAACCTCGCGACAAATTTTGCAAATTATTAAACTCGGCCCTGCCCCAAATTGAGGATTGATCATTAGTAAATAATAAACATCTCCAACAATATAATTTGTTTCTAACTGTTTTATAATTGTTATCACAAAACCCTCTGTTTTGTTTACCACTTTTAAAAACTAACGAAAGCATTGCTGGTGTAGGCCTGGCATTTCTTTTAATTCTTACCTTTTCGTCATAAATAAGAGTAGTAAATCCATTTAATAACAAATAATCCACCACGTCTGGACAACAAGACATGTTGTTGGGAATATTTTCACCTAGAGCACTTATTTCTAGCCCGCCTATCAAATGTTTTATGTATTTATACGTCAAGTTGTTCTTATAACCGGCTAAACGCAACTGTCAGTTCGTTTTCTTTGTGAATCACCTGACTCTTGAATGACCTGTGCACATGCGCTATAAAGAACTGAGATCTGGAGGCTAGCCTCATACTTGGCTATTCCAAGTGTTGCTATTTTACACAGCGCAAAGAAATTCAAGGTCATTCATGTTATAAGTAAATGCGGTATAGTTGGAAGCTATTTCGTATTAGCCTCCAGCGAACCGCAGTGTTCATTCAGTAAAAGACCGGCCGACCGGGAAATATGCATACAAAGACTATCTGGACTGTAACGTTATAGGTATGTTTGTGGAAAGGAAATGCAAAAATGTTATATATAAACTGAAAATTAATTAATGAATAATAAACAATAAAAAATATTGAAAATTGAGATATACCTAATAGAAATTTCTTAAGATATTATTTTAGAAGATATGGTGGTTCTTCCAAGGGGAGGCTCAGCCTCCCCTGACGAGCCGCCACTGCATTAAGAGAATAATAAGATTTTTCAATTAACATAACTTTAATACTGGTAGAGCCAATAGCCACATGTTTCTTCTTACATTTAAGCTTTGTTGAGCTTAATTTAATTAATTAGTACAAAGGTTACAAATTTAGTGTAGCGTGTCCGAGACCGTGCACGCTGCGCAAGCCGTACTTATGTGTCGCCACGTTCCATTCTCGTACGTTAAACAAAAAAATCTGGAGCCTACATTTTTTATCGTACAAAAAAGCTTCATATACGTTTTTGATGTGAAATTTCCCCCTCTATCGCCTAGTGTCATTAGTTTTTTGATACATTTTTTATTTTTCGAGTTATTGGCCAAGAACCGAATTTCGGCCGATATTTTCTATTTTTTTAGGGGTCACCGGCACCTTACAGCTTTATCGTATTCTACACTAATAAAAACACTTATTCTGAAAAATTCTGACAACTGGGCTATTTTAACACTATAAAGTTTGTATTTCACTTCTATCAAAAGCTGAAAATGTATTGAAAAGTCTACAATGTTCACTCCATAATACGTATGTGCATACAAAACAGGCTCACATGCCATTGATCATTGTGTAATAAAAATAATAATAATGAGCAAAATGCATAATTTTTTTAAACATCACAGATGAATAGATCACTAAAAAACATTATTTTTCCAGTATTTTATTTTTGTTTTATGTTCTAATTAAAGGTTAAAAAAATTATTTACTGCAGCTGTCAATTTAACTGCGTTTAAATGGAGAAGTTTCCGCGCTACTTGTGTGTGACGTCATCGGGCACATCGCACCGACGGAAAACGTATTGTGATTGCGAATGTGTACACATTATTTATGTTGGTGTTATGGAAAATACAAAGAAAAGTAGCTATAAATATTGTATTGTGCCCAAATGTACAAATACTACAATAAAAACTCCAGAAAAGTTATTTTTTAATGTGCCTAGATGCGATAACATTAGGAAGAAATGGTGCAGAGCTATGAGACGACCGAAATGCAGAATTATCGTCATCCTCAAGATTATATTGCTACCAGGATCATTTTGATGTAAATTTACCCATTAAAACTAATTATTTTATAATAATATTATGAAAATATGTACCTAACCCTAATATTATTGTGATAATTTGTTTACATATCATGGTGAATTTGGTCACTTTCCTATTTATAGGAATACAAAAGTTTACTAACTTCTGTTAATAGGAACCTTGAATTAAAATGTATAAATGTATAAGAACGGTGGGAATAATGTAACTTCTCGACGTTCTACATATTATCCAGTTATATATTTATATATATATATATACCTATGTATGTCAACAATTATTTTTATTATTAATGTACCTACCTACCTAAAAGCACGTACTTAGTAAGTGACGGGAGGTATTTATTATATAAAAAAGTAAAGCATTCTAAGATGAAAAATATTAATTAATATAACATTAAAACATTGCCTTGTTTACCTATTTTGAGGTTAGGTACATAAATAATTTGTTATATTCAAAAGGATAAAAATGGGCACAATTGCATTAATGTTTAGAATAATGAATGACACATACCTTGTTGCTTTAGTACCTCCAATTTCTGCAGTAAAATCAGTATTAGTAGCAAAAAAGTTTGTCATCATAAACACATCAACAACGGGCAAATTGTCACTCTGGCCCCGTAAAAACCCACTGTCCGTCATTTTTACCACTTAATAATTAAAATAAATAAATAAATGAATGATTTCTTTTACGAAAATATCAATACACATTTACAAAACACAAAACAATTTACGATTTAACCCCTTGGCAGATAGACGACCATTAGACATTATGTCGAATGACGTCAGACCAATAGCGTGGTGTTTTCAGTCACGTGAACATGTTACCATAAAATTTTGAATTTCAAAGTCGTTTATTTAGGCTACACATTTTTTTATACCTTTTCTTCATTACTTTCTCAACTTATATAACATATATAACGAAAAAATAATAAATTATTGCATTTCTAAAATTCATGCATGTTGCTCATTGTTGGACTTTTTTTATTTCATTTTATTAGATTTTGATGACTTCTGCTAGTGTGTGGCCCTTAGTTAGTTTTGAATTTTAATACTTCCAAGTAGAATCGTGCTATTAACTTGCATTCTGTAAGTAGGGGTTGTCATACCAGTACAGATATTTAAGAAATAAATTATTTTTTATTTTTAAATTTACTGTACAAGTTAGATTTACTATAATAGACCAAGCTCCCATGATAAAAAAAGGTACCCCATTCTCATATTGGTAGGCACTTACCTCCCAAATATGAACCAAATCCAAGTGGGGGCGGCTTGGTTATCCGGCTATTAATAAAATTACTATTGCAAAATCATTTGTGTCCTAAATATATAAAACTAGGCAGGCGATCACAAACTGACAACTTTCTGTTTTTGTGTCTCAAACAAAGGAGATAAATATAGATATATTATGAATAGGACGGGGGTATTTCAACATAAATAAAAGTGGTAAAAAAATTATTACCTCTGGAAATATTGATCATCTGTTTCAATTTCAATGTCTTCTTTAACCAGAAATTTTTGTTCCTCCATTTTAACGTTTTCCTCTACACAGAATACTTGTTCAAATTTAAATGTATCTTCTTCATTACCAATTTTTCTCTCATCAGCATTTTCTATTTCCTCACAGGATTGTTCTTCTACCTTGACTTTATCGACCGTGTTATCATCTACCTCACTTTTTATTGCATCTTTTATTGTAAACTGTAATAAACTACTTAAATCTATTTGACCTTTACTATTCATATCTAGATTGTCACGACAGTTCTTAATTTTTTCATCTGTACTGAAACAGGTCGTCACAAAACGAAAACAGGATTCCAGAGAGCCATGGCAAGAAGGACAGATTACAGGTTTCTCGATGATGCTTAAATCCTGTAAATCATAAGACGAATATTAAAAATCAAATAACATAAAAAAGTGACTTGTTTAGAGGTAAAATTTGGTAAATATGAAAAATAGCATAACGAGAGTGCCCACAATATTACTAGCCAGCCTATAACTTTCTAGTAAAAGAAGATATCGATTTCAAATTCTGGAAAGTTCCATGATTGAATCAGTTGCACATTTTGATTACTCTAACTTCTGATTTTCATTTGCAGTTTAACCAGAAACAGTATAAACTTTGCTACTTTTAATAGAACACCCTGCATTCATAATTTAGATTGCTCAAGAAATTCTAGGTATAAAACATGTAGTACTTCCTATATTAGTGGAGTATGTCTTACTATAGCAATTTGATTACTGGAACTTGTTGTAGACATTACAAGTTTAGGAAAATATTTTGGAATAAATCCGTGTGGTGGAAAGCTTTTGTTTAAACAATGAATGTTCAAAATCGTGTTTTTCCTACAATTTCTTCAATAACTCTGATTCTACGACTGATATCGTCATAAGGAAAGAGAAGCAAATTGTTCACGATGAAATTGTGAAGAAAACTAGATGTATCCAAACTCTTTTGGTCAATTGGTTAAATTGCAAAACATAAAAACAATTGTTGGTGGCCATTTTTAAACAATCAGTAATAACGTAAACAATAAAGCATTAAATTTAACCAAACTTTAGAAGAATATGCCACTAATGGAGATAAATTATAGCGCCAAATTTCAAGTCGAAATGTTTATAACAACAGCTCAAAAACAATGACAAAATTTTTCAGATTGTAGCTTATTTTATGTAGTTTTCAACAGCTTCAAGAGAAACATTTTTTGTATTTTTGAAAACAATTTATTTTAACTGTTTAATTATTTGTTGAACAAATGCATTTTACCCATCAATATTTTACCCAAAATTAAAAATTATTAGCATATACTAAAAATACATAAATCAAAAAACAATTAAAAAAAAGTTTTATCTACGTCAATTTCATATCTCGGCTCCTAGCCGAGATATGAAATTTCTTGCATTTTGGTCATTTATAAACAAATAAAGTGAAATAGTTACTTGAAACTAGCACTAAACATTTCACAATATTTAAAACTATTAATTGACTACATTAAAATATTTTTAATCACATAAGTTGTTGCAATATTATCGAATTTAAATTGCCTAACAGCACGCACGGCCTACTCCCTCACTCTCTTAGAACGTTCCAGTGCTCATTCGAGCATTTTGACGGCGCACGGGGTATGACTCCTGGGTTCATTACCCTTCAAATTCATTGTATCACGATATTTTTTCTTCACCGATTTACTGTACTCTTTATATAATTGTTGCACATTCAAGAGGATACTCTTTTCTTTTTTTTGTAAATAATACTGTTTTAGTTTAATTACAAAACACTCAATTTCTTTTTCTTAAATTAAAATAATTAATAACTTTTTTATTTATGTATTCATATTGTTCAAAGGCAATAGGGTTCTTCTTCTAGCTAACACTAACTTTCTGCCCAAGACTTTTTGTTCTTATGTTATCGTGCTTACAAGAAACATGACAGATGGACAGACAGACAGACCAGGGTTGGCAGTTTTAAAACAAAATGTTTTAAACAAATGTTTTTTAAGTGTTTAAAACACAGTAACCTGTTTTAAACACATTTGTTTTAAATACGTTTAAAACAATTGTTTTAAACATGATTTTTTTTAATGCGTTTCTTTCAGTGTATTTGATGGACAATTTTTGGAACATCGTTGTGTTTGATAAGGTAAAAAAAAAATTAAAATAAAAAAATATGAACTTTTATGTAATGCAATAAAACTAGTTATAATAATATAGTAGTATAATTACAACGAACGAAACATATTACTATTATATAGAAGATATACCTGTTATTATTTATTTTCTTAAGTGTTAATTTTAAAGCGATTAATAGCACAGGTACACACAAAAAAAAATCGAGTGCGGGAAGGTAGACTTATGTATTACCATGCATTTTGACCTGCAGAATATGAGTCCGATGTCCGTTTTGCCCGATTGGCTCTTGTATTTTTCCTAACCTCAAAAAAAAAAACACCGTAAGAATGCCGGAGAAAATGAAAGTGTAGCTAAAAATCTTAAAAAATTCAGAGGTGCGTAGAATAGCGAGAGAAATAGAATGGCGCAAACTAGAATTCTACAGCTTTTTTGGTTTCCGATATCCTGCCTCGAGAAGTGCAAAAAAAACAAATTTCTTCTTTCCGGTAACTTTGAGCTGCTCTATCTCGAAAACGAAGGACCTCGTGGATGTCTAGTCTGCGCCATTCGATTTCTATCGCCATCCTATGTACCTCTGAATTTTTTCAGATTTTTAGCTACATCTTCATTTTTTTGGGCATTCTCATGGTGTTTTTTGAGGTTAGGAGGTTCAGCAGGTCAGAATTCATGTTAGGTCTGCCTTCTCCCGCTCGACTTTTTTTTTATCTGTCTGTGTAGTCAATAACCAATCACCAAACAATTAGGTGTTTTCACTATGTGCAAATTTGGTTTTTTGATATTATTAAAATGAAGTACTTGTTATACTAAAACACTTATTGATATTTAAACAGCATTCTATCGTCCATCAAATTAAAATTTCAACAAATAAATAACATAAAGGTTTAGTAATTGAACGAGTACGCAAAACACGCGGTGACGTCATGGGTTATATTAGTTTCTTAAATCGAGTTTAAAAATTGTTAAACACATTTTATTCACTTTATTTACGTTTTACATGTGATTAAATAAGTAACGCCTACCTAATACGGGATTTGTAAAAGCTACTTTAGGAAATGTATCTACAAAATAACGTGTTTATAACACAAACTGACACTGACAATATAACTGATGGCGTCATGAGTGCGTAGTGAATTGATGTAGTGTTTTTGGCGAATACATTTCAATACAAAATTAAAATGTTTTAAGGTATTATTCGACTGTTTGTCAAAATTCAAGTGTGTTTAACTATAATAAAGCATTGTCTTCACAGTGAAAGTGAATTTAAAATTTGTGAAAACACCTAATTATTGCACTATTGCACAACTTGACATATTTATTACACCGAATTGGCCGAGCCGTTGTCAAGTATCGTCCTCGTCTTGTTATGATGCAATATGGGCATTACTTATAGAATAAACAATGCATTGGGTCGACGCGCCCGTATAAATTTAAGTTGAAAAACATATTTTTTATTGTTTAAAACATGTTTTTTTTCAACAATTAAAAATCTATGTTTAAAACACATTGAATTGTTTTAAATAAAAAAAAAAGTGTTTTTCTATTAAAATTAAAAAAAAACACAATTTTTGCCAACCCTGAGACAGACAGACGTATAGAAGGACAGACAGACGGATGGACGGACATCTTAAAAGTTGTTCAGAATTCGAACACCAAAAATGTGCCGATCGAATGCAATATACTCTTTGTTTTGAATTTGCGAAAAGTATAATAATTAAATTATATGTGATTTTAAGTATATTTAACAGTTTTAAAGAAATAAGATATCGATATGATGTATGTCATATGATTAAAATTATATTTTTCGTAATATTGAGCATGTTGAGCAGGCTGTCAGCTATTTCATTACCTCACATTAAAGTAACTTCGTTGTTTTTTGCCAGTTGTTTTAGACTTGTCTGCATTCATGAACATACACACAATTAATTCATGAACATACACACGATAAAGGGAACTGTCTAGACAACATTTTTATTAATTTTAACTGTCCAAACGCATCAACTGTTTCATTGGATATTTCAGACCATCGTGGTCTGATTCTCAAGCTATTCAATAGTGATCTTAGTAATACTGTAACAAATATAAAGTTAAAAAGGAAATATAGCAATAATAACATTGAACAATTTATCTTATACTTAAGCAAGGAAACATGGCTTAATATTTACAACAGCAACACAGTGGAAGAGAAGTTTACTGCCTTCCACAATACGTTCTTATAATATAACTTATGTTTTCCATTGGTCCCTTTGAAGGATAGGCAAAAAAATAAACAAAATTGGGTAACCCCTGAGGTCACTATAGCAAAAAATAGGTTACTGTTCTTACACAGCTGTTATAGACAGCACCCTACTGATCAGCACAAGCAAATTTATATGAATTACAAAACTGAATATCACCAACTGTTAACTCAGGCCAAAAAAAAGTATCAGAATCGCCTCAGTAAATCGGACAACTATAGTAAAACGGTATGGGACATAATGAACCTTGAAACGGGTAGGAAGAATCAAGAAGCCTCATACCCTGATAATTTAACCGCTGATCATTTTAATAGATTTTTCATTAATAATGCTGAATCTATTGTGCAAAACTTACCAACATCTCAAATTAATAACGTAAACCTCATGGATGTAAATTTGCAAAATAATAATAATTCTATGTTCTTAAATCCTGTCACAGCCGAAGACATCAAAACAGTAATTAATAAATAAAAAAATAAAAAAACTGAGGATATATATGGTACCAATATATACATAATAAAAAAATGTGTGAACCTACTAAGTGAACCTTTAGCAGATTTAATTAATGCATGCATTGTCCAGGGTCATTTTCCTAATTCATTGAAAATGGGGTAGGTGATTCCTGTATACAAACAAGGGGACAACACTCAGCTTGCAAATTACCGACAGATCTCAATTTTACCATCCATGTCAAAGATCATAGAAACTGCGATGTACAACAATTTGATATCTTATCTAGATTCAAAGGCAATATTGAGCACTCAACAATTTGGTTTTAGGAGGGGATTGTCTACTTCAGACGCGATCTTAGCCTTAACCAATATGATTAAAAACGCATTTGAAAACAGAGACAGTTGCCTAGGAATATTTACAGATCTAACTGCTGCTTTCGACTGTGTGGAACATAACATCCTACTAAATAAACTGGAATTTTATGGTATCCGGGGGAACTGCTTACGATTATTCAGCTCCTATCTTGAACACAGACAACAGCTAGTTCAGTGTGGTAATGACACAAGTGAAATGATGGAAATTAAAAGAGGTGTACCACAAGGATCAATTCTGGGACCATTACTCTTCCTTGTCTATATTAATGATTTACCTAAATCCTTAGATACAATTAACGTGAAAACGGTAATGTATGCAGATGATGCAACATTTGTGGCCACTATAAACAGGGAAGATGATTCTCACCACATCCTGAATAACATCATTGTGAAAGCAAAAGCCTGGTTTGCATCAAATCAACTGGTGTTAAATGAACGGAAAACTGTAATTTACTATTTGTTCCAGATCAAGTAACAATTTAATTCTAAATGTAAATAATGTCAAATTCTTAGGTGTTAATATGGATGTAAATCTAATATGGGATGAACATATCAAAGTTCTCACTGGTAAACTAAATAAATCCATATATGCTATCAGAAAGATAAGGAACACCATCAATGAGCAAGCAGCCTTAACAACCTACCACTAACTTTTTCATCCACTTCTCACATAAGGGATATTGTCTTGGGGAAATGCGGCACAAAGCCATTTACAAAAATTATTTGTGATCCAAAAGTCAGCAGTAAGAAGTATAGTCAACGCAAATTGGGGCGAAACGAGTAAACCAATATTTGTAGAAATGAAAATTATGTCACTGTTTTCTGTTATCGTGTACCAGAATCTACTTTATGTGAGGCAGAATTTACAAGGTTATGTCACACATAATGAAATCCATGAGTATGATACACGAAATAAGTTTAATCTGGTAATGCCACAAGACAGACTTCATAGAAACAACAATCTTGGAATCAGTTTGTTCAACTCTTTACCACCACACTTCCGTAACCTCACAATGATTAAATTTAAAAATAAACTCAAAAACATATTAACACAAAACTGCCTTTACAGCATACAGGAGTTCTTTCAACTTATCGGTGAAAATGGAGACATTATTTTTGCCACTGTAAATTAATTTTATTATTCTCTTTAGTTCTAATACATGTACCTGTCGTTTGTATCATCCTATGTTTGTAATTTACCATTTTATTGTAGATGACGTTTTTGTGTCATAATTTCTTATCTTCATCCACTTGACTTAAAGACTGAATTATTAACTAGATTTAATGTACACAGGCACAAATTGTGTTTATTTATTGACTTGTCTATAATGTAAAATTTCTAAGGATGAATAAATATTATTATTATTATTCCCAGGCAAATTCAGCATAAAGCGTAAGGCCACAGCACTTTCAAGTCTGCCTGGATATATGAAAGTGTCTAGATCTCTATCCTTCAAATGCCTTTGTTTATGAATTCTTGGCCACGCAGAATCATCATAAGAAAGAACTTATAACGAATCGGTGAAGCTAGGGCATGCATTTGTATTTGCTGATGACATTTCATATCCTGTAACGTTTACATATGAAATAAAATTATTATTATTGTGCCGGAGTTGAAATGAGTGTTTCGCAACATTTATCTGAACTACTGAACAATTTTTTGCCATGCTATGACAGAACTCAATTCAATTCAAATTTAGATGGCAGCAATTCTTTTAACATCAATGAACCTGATAATTAGCTAGATTAATATTAAACACACTGCTCCCAACAGCATTAAGTTATTTTTTATATATAGAAACATGCACAAGTTTTGCCAAATATTCCTTAATATGCTATTTGGAATCATCCACTAATTCGTCTCCTTTAACATTATATAGGTAACCAAGACTAGTAATATTTAACATGATAAATAGTGCAACTTACCAATTCTGGAAGACATTGTTGGATCATTTGCATCAACGTAAGGTCTCCCTCTGCAACGTCAAGGGGCACTGCAGAACAATTTTTTACTAGACCCATGCACAATCCACAGACATCTTGGTCTTCAGAAACTCCAGTACCATTTTCATTTCTTCTCTGATAGAGGTCCTTTAGATCTAGTTTTATACTGTCTTTGTTAGCAAACATAATTATGTAGTCATATGTATGAAGGCACGCTGCTTTAAAATCGAAACATTTTTTAAGCATTTCTGTACAGTTCGTACACATCACGGGTTCTCGCACTGCAGTTATTAAATCCTAAAACAAAATTAGTCGAAAACGTTATACTACCGAAACGTGTAATAAATACTGAACTGAATCAAATTTTATTAATGTGTAAATTTCCGCCCTCTAATAGCTGAGCGTTAATTTCGACTTACTATTTTTGGTAGAACTATATCCAAGATACTGTTCATATCTTCTATAGCCTCAAATTTATCACACATTTTTAAACAAATTAAACATATTCTATCTTCCATCTCCATTTTCTAGTATAAGGAAACAGAACATGAACAACAAAACAACATAAGTTTATAATATAAACTAGAAAAGTAGAGTAGGTTAGGTATCTACTAGAGGTGGGACGGTATTTCTGTAACGTTATTTTGGAACGGTATTTTTCTGTCACGTTCCAAAATGATAAAATAACTAGTTACAGCGTTACAGGTCAATTGATATTAAAAAATCACAGGTAACGACTGTTAATGATATGAACTATATTATTAGGTAGGTACGCGTTTTTTTTTATTGCATAGATGTTCATATGTAGCTTTATATGTTTTGCTTACATCGATTGTAAAAAGAAGTAGATCTATGAAGTAATGGTAAAATAAATATTGTAAGCATGAGGAATCTCTCCCCCCGCTCGTTAAAATTTCGATGAAGGTAAATATATAATGTTAAGGAATTCCCCCCCCCCGCGCTCTTCAAAATATGTATCGAGGTAAGTATGTAATTTTAAGGAATCCCCCGCTCTTCAAAATTTGTATCAGGTAGTAATTTTAAGGAATCCCCACCCCCGCTCTTCAAAAATTTGTATCGAATATATAATTACAGAACAAGTATAGTCACTACAGCGGCTTGTACATAGAGCCGTTCCAAAGAAACGTTATTTTGGAGCGGTATTTTCCTGGAGCGCTCCACGTGAGGAACCGTTCTTCCCATCTCTAGTATCTACCAAGTACTAGATTGGGCAGCAGAACTGCCAATGGTTTAGCATGATAAGATCCAACTACTCGCATAAAATTAGCCGATTTTGTTGGATATTATCCGTTTTGACGTTTTTTACTTATAAAAATGGCATGAAAAATAGATACATGTATATATTGTTTATACTATAATTAAGTAAATATATTATGTTTAATTATATCTTTAAAAATTGTTTTACGAAAAAGTAGAGTTTTTTATATTTTGCTTTGTCTTGATGCAAAAAAATATTGTAAATTTATTTAATAGGACTAAATAAAAGATTTTTTCTTCATTCAACAAAATTTTATATATAAACAAAATATTAAGAAAAATTAGAATAACAGTTATTTGATATAAGCATCACCGTTTGAAGCTAAAATATATAATATATAACTGGATTGAAATTATCCGTTTTTTATTCGAGTTTTTAGAAGGGCGAGAAAATTATCCTCCACCTTCCTAAATTATCCGCAAATCGGATAATTAGTGATGGGTCGTTCATGAACGATTGGTTCAAAGTGAACGACTCACTTCAGTGAACTGTGAACGAACGGCTCACATTTAAAATACGGCCTACATGCGATTATTGCGATTGAAGGTCGGCGGCATATGCGTCGCCGCAGTGGAAATCTAATGTTAAAAGTATGTTGGTGCTTGAGTCAGAATGCTTCTTAAAGACATTATGCGCCGACGCCATTATTCTTTGATTTGTCTCCCATAGCGGGAGGTCTTGGATTAGTACAGAATTTCAGAGCCGTCGTCAAACAATTCTCCAAAGAGTTTAATAACTAGAGAAGACAAGCCGTGGATTTGCCGGGAGTCGCGATTTGGTTGTAGGCTTTTCGTCCTTGTCGCAGACCTCGTACCCTCTCTCTTCACTCTGTTTTACAAAGCAACTCAGCCTTACCCGGCGCGCTTTGTTTTCACAAATACCGTCAATTTTTAATCTTTGTTTTGAATAGCGGTCTGCTTTATTTACAATTACACGTGTTTTCTCAAATTTTTCTTCTGTTTATAACGTTTAGTCTGTTTATCACGTTTAATTTGTATATTAATTAATTATTTTTTGTGACAATAGTTTATACTTGTAAAGTTTGTAGAAAAACTGAGTCACCCATAAGTCCCAGGTAGGTATACACATATACCCTGATAACACCAAACGTCCCCAGGACGTTCACTTAGGTCCTCGTTTGGTCTGAACGTCCCGGGTTTACATGGTACGTCCCAGGGACGTCCGTTTGCTATCGTCCCTAAAACGTTCTGAATAAAACGTTTTGAGGACATCCTGCTAGAGTCTAGTCAAGACAAACCTAAACACATTTGTGAAATAACCTCTAGGAGTGATGTTTTTTTTGAGCAGATGAGGATATGATTAAAAAAGGAAATTAAAAACTGTAAAAATGAAATTAAAATCCTTAAAAAGTTTTGCTAACAAAATTTCTTTTGATAACAAAACATTTTCATATTTCATGGTCCATTTAAATTTTGTCAATTTGATTTTTCTGATTTCAGAAATCATAAGATTTCTGAAATCAAACGAATATAAATTCGTTTCAACAATTTTTTTCATGACTTTCGGTTATATTACAGCCATTTTCACCGCAATATTTAAGCAGAGCTTATGTAATGTTACTCCACCCGACTCAACTCAGTTGCTGTCAAACTATGGGAAATTCAATTTGGCAGGCATTGCATATTGCATCATTTTTACAAAGAATTTATATAAATTCTTTGCATTTTTATTTCTTCGGCACACTGGCACTAGTCACTTTTAACGGCTACAAAAGAAAGTACCAAAAACAGGTAAGTCTATTTAATTGATTTATTAATATATAAGTATTTAGATCGATATTTTATTCTAGATAAATTTGGTGCGGCTTATTTGTAGGTTATAATAAATATACTACCACCCATCACCTTATTTGGCTCTGTTCAAATTCTATGGGAGATCACCTGTGAACCTGAGTATGTAGTTTTTAGTTGTTTATCATGGAGTGAACTTATTCACTTAAAAGAAGATTGTTGGTTAAACATTATAAATACAATACTTCCCTTCGGTATGCGAGGGAAGTAAAAATTGAAAAGAAGTACCTACTCATGCAGTGTGTTAAACGAAGTGTTATATATGGTTCGACATCTCTGATGAACAAGTGGAGGTGATGAAACTTTTAATAGGTAAGGTTTGATACATCGAGTAATAAAAACATTTGCCAGAAAACATCAACAAACTTGTAAAGTATATTTAGGGATTTCAGTAAATTAATATAAGGAAAAAACTAATAAAGGTACTTTTTGAGGAAAATTTACAAATTTGTAACTTATTATATGCCCTATTTGTTATATTTTTCTGAAATTATGCTGTACGTACGTACAAAAACTTTTATACATCATCAATGTTCAACCCAATAAACCTGCTTCTAACCGTAAATCCTAATGCATCTTAACCCATAGCCATTTTCTTTACTTGAATTCTGTAATAATATTGGCAAAAAATATAACGTTAAACTTATAATAATGCTATTAATCTGCGGTAGCATTAGTCACAAAATATATTTCTGCTTCTCTTGGTCTTTGGTATTATTTGTAGAATCGATCATTCATATAAAGAGGCGTTCTTAAAATTTTTAAATGAACAAGGGAACCTTTCAAATGCAAAAGTCATTTAAACAAAAAAATGTTCACATTTAAACTGTGATTTTTTTTTAAATAGGACACCAAGAAAATTATAACAATTTATTTTAAATATAAGCTTGCCATCAAGTGGCATATATTAGTCTTAATGTTTTTTGCCAAGATTTCATCTGAAATGTTAATTTTTCTTTTATTTGCACAGGGGCTGCTGCAGTCGCTAACGCTTCAAAGTCTTGGAAGGACACCGAAATGGCTATTACATCGTGATTGAAGAGGGCAAAAGAAAGAACAGAGAGGGTGTCAGAAAAGAGAGAATATTAGAAAATAATATAAACTAGAGGATAATCATAAAAAGACGAAGTGTGCAAAACGTTAAGAGAAGGTGAGATATACATTTATCTTACGTTTTATTGCATACCTGGCTTATCTCTTATAATATTCAATATGACTTAATGTATATATAACTATATTATACTGTACTAGGTATTATAATATATAACTTTTAAATCCCATAAAAATTGTATTTTTGACACTTGACACTTGAATTTGTAGAGTAAGAAGTTAATTTTTAAAAAATACAAATGCCATAACTTATTTTTCAATAGCACAATAGAAATAAAATGTTCGCATAAATTTGTCATTTGGTGTTGATAAATAAAAGTACTAAGTATTAAAATCAATCTAATTGAATAATTTTTCTACATGGTAATTATATATTGTCATTTTTTTATCTTTTTGGCTTTTCTAACCACATTTATTCCTTTCGAAATAGAATCCAATCACTGGATTCTATTTCGAAAGAAATGCATGTGGTTACCCACTAAACATGAAACATAACTAAAATATTAAAAAACATTTTTTTAAAGTTACTTTGTAAATGTTTTTTTGTAATATTGTTTTTATGTAATTATAATTTTATTTTAATATATTCGAAAAACATTATTTATTAAAACAGCTATGTTACAAGAAATCAATATTATTTATGTGTTGAAAATATAACATATATGCCATATTGTTCATAAACACTCTGATAATATTATTGGAATGAAACATAATGCAATATTATTCTATAACAGCTCCATAATGTTATTATGTAATATTTATAAAATTATATTAAAAACACTTGTCATTAACATTGTTGTTAAATTAAAGTTACATTTATAGGTTATAATTATAAATGTTATTAAACCAACATTCATCTATAGTCACGTGATACGCCTAAATAATGCTATTTATTGGCCATTCCAGACCGAACGCACCGGACGCATCCGAGACGGCTAAACAAGAAGAAAATGAGAATCGTCAGTCACGCGCCATTTTGTCTCGAATTTGTTTGCAAAGATAGCATTCTATAATACTTAAATAGTGTTCAGTATGTCCGAAATTGTTGAAGTCCTGTTCGCGAAGACGACTTTATACATATAATTAATAGTTTAGTCAAAGATTATCTCTTTGGTTATATAGTGTTCAATATGTCTGAAAACAAAGCGGGTAAGTAAATAAGTGTTAATGTACATGTACTTGATAGTTATTTATTTATGCCACGAATGTGATACTTTTCACAAGTGGGAATTTCCGATAATCCCAGTGAAAAAGATTCATTACACTTATTAATATTAGATTTAAGAAAATATAATTTCATATATTCTGCTACAAAACTGTTGCCTTCATCCTAAAGATGTACTGTGCTGCACAGGGCTACTTTGTAATTAAGTTTCAGCAATATTTAACATTTTTTCGAAAGTTCGGTTTCCTTAAAAAATCAATCTCACATTGACAAATTACATTGAGAAGAGATGATTAATAATTTGGTACTTACCTAGCTAACGGTTCACACTTATTGAAAATGTAAAAATGTGTTTTTATGTATATTTGAAATTAATGAACTAATGTTTTAAATCCCTATTTTAGGAAGCAATTAATGTAGATCAAGCAACTCTTATATAAATTCCAACTCTTACTTGATCTTTGCACTTAAACCTATGAGCAGGATCTAAGAAGCAGTAAATGCAAGTATGGTGAAACTACTGAGAAGGACTTGTTGAAAGACGACAAAATTCGATGAATTTCTGCTAGTAAAAGAACTAAACAGATAATAACATGGAGAATCGGTAAGTGAAACTAGGGTATTTAATGTTTAAATATAAATTTTGCTTTTATGTATACATGGAACGATCATTTTAAGTTTTTATATTGGAAAATTGTCAGTCACAATAGTTTTTTCTTGATTTTCTGCTTTCCCATTAGTTCTACCCTGAAATTAGTTATTACCAATATTGTAGGAAGTAAAGGTTGCAACTTTTATTTAAGCATTTTTTTCTCTTAATATTTTGAGATTTACAACGACTACAAAGGTGAAAATATGTGCTTCACTGTAGTTTTTTTTTGCTTCATTGCTCCTGCGTATAGCAATTAGTTCGGATCAACTGACAAATTGACTATTAATATTTACTAAAACAAATTTAATAAAAGTTTTTTGATTGCAAGAATGGTATTCCACATTTTTTTAATATACCTATACCTACTCCATTAGTTCAGTATTATTATATTGCATGGTTTAGTTTTAAATATTCAATTTGTTAATAAGTATGTCTGTTAGGTTGGCAATATAATGTACAGGACATAGTGGGGGAACGACGACCAGCCAGTCGGTCGATAGAATTATAGATAGTAAGATGTGTTAACAAAATGATCTGTGATATTTTAAATATAAAGACTAGTCAATATATATATATATGGAAATAAGCCTTTCATTAGAACCTTACCGACATAACAAGTGGCGACGAGGAAAAGTAAAGGAGTCGTGGGTGTAAGTACTGGAAATCGCGAGAGGTTGCAGTCACGCACGTGGAGAGAAAAATGGCGACCACTTCAATGGCACGTTTTCATGAATTCTGCCCTGAATCCGACCAGTGGGAAATATATATAGAGAGGCTAGAACAGTATTTTGAAGCTAATCAAATTAAGGAGGAGAAAACCAAGATAGCGACGTTGTTAAATTCAGTGGGACAGTCAACGTACGTATTGTTAAGAAATTTGTCTTATCCGAAATTACCAAAGGAAGTATCATATCAAGAGTTATGTTCGATGATGAACAAACAATATAATGTCCAAATAAGTGTGTGGCGAGAAAGAAAAAAATTCTATAATCTCAGTCAAAAAGATGAGACCGTATCCGAATGGTATGCCAAGGTTAGGAGTTTTTCGGTCAATTGCAAATTTGGCAACGATTTAATGAAGGTTTTAAAGGACAAATTCGTCTCTGGATTAGCCCAAGGAAAAGTCTTCGACAGAATATGTGAAGAGGACGAGTCGAAAAGTCTGGAGGATTTATTAGCCCTAGCCAAGAAAGTGGAAAATGTCGTTAGCATATCCAAGGTCAACTATATGAATTCAAATTTTACGCATCAAGGAAACGGAAGCAGGGATTCGAGTCGCAGGGACAGGCGCACGCAACACTATCAGGGAACATCCCACTACGGTTCGCAGCGCCATGAATTGACGAATCAGCGGACGAATCGAGGCAAGGACAATGGACGTGTTGGCAACATTGGAGCGACAAGATCGTCAAATGTCAACGGATTTACCCAAGCCCAAGACAAACAAAAAACGTGTAGAATCTGTGGAAATTCTCACAAAAACCCATGTAAATTTAAAAATGCAAGGTGTTTAAGATGTAATCGAATAGGTCATATATCCAAAATGTGTAAGGTAAATAAAAATTTTAATTTTATAACTGAAAATGAAGGTTATGTTGACACGATTTTAAAGGATGACGATTGTTTTTCTGTTGAAAATGAAAAGTATTTGTATTGTTTCAGAGAAAATGAGGAAATATACAATTTTGCTGACGCAAATATTGTAAAAGTTGATGACAATTTTAGAATTTCGCTAAAAATAAATGGTAAAATGCATCAGTTTAGTTTTGACAGTGGTGCATCGGTATCTGTATGTAGTTACGATTCATATTTAAGCAATTTTTCTAATTATAGGTTGCAGAAATCAAATACATTGCTAAGAGGATATAATGGGAGCACCTTCATGCCAGTTGGATATTTTCAAGCAAGAGTAGAGTATAACGGGAAAGAGAACGATATGAAATTCTATGTGGTGTCCACCCCAAATGGAGGGCCGAGCTTGCTAGGCAGGGATTGGTTAAATATTTTTAAAATTAAGGTAAATTTAATCAATAATATTTCACTTGAGGAAGAGGTAAAAGTACTCATAAAAAAATATGATAAATTATTTAGTGAAGATATTGGTAAATTTAAATATAGTACTATTTCTTTAAAATTAAAGGATGAGAATGCTGAACCTGTGTTCCACAAATATAGAACCGTTCCCTTAGCATATAAAAAAATTGTAGAAGAGGAATTAGATAGACTTGAAGCGCAAGGTATTATTACACCGACCCTAAATAGCGAATGGGCTACTGCCCTTGTTCCAGTGCTAAAGGCAAATGGCACAGTAAGACTATGCGGTGATTATAAAACTACGATTAATAAGCATATTCAAGAATGTAAGTACCCCCTTCCAAAAATTCATGAAGTTTTTGCTAAATTAAATAAAGGAAAGTTTTTCTCTAAAATAGATTTGCAAATGGCATATAATCAACTCCCTGTAGATGAGAAAACATCAAAATTACTTTGTATAAATACTCATAAAGGTCTATATTTTATGAACAGACTAGCTTTTGGCATCACTCCTGCTTCTAGCATCTTCCAAAAAACCATAGAACAGTTGTTGCAAGGTATTAATGGGTGTATCAATTTTCTAGATGATATTATTGTCACGGGAAGTTCAGCCGAGGATCATCTTGAGAACTTGAAGCAAGTTTTTCAGGTACTTCAAGATGCTGGTTTCACCGTCAGAAAAGATAAATGCGAGTTCTTCAAGAAGGAAATACAGTACCTGGGACATCGTATTAGTGAAACGGGGATGAGGAAAACAGACGAAAAGGTTAAAGCAATTGTGGAGGCACCTAGACCAACAAATCAATCCGAAGTCCGCAGATTTGTAGGTATGATTAATTATTACTCTCAATTTGTGCCAAGATTGGCCGATATCTTGAATCCAATTTACGAACTTTTAAAAAATGATACTCAATTTGTATGGACAAAGGAGCGTGAGGACGCATTCAATGAAATAAAAGATGTCATGATTTCTGATCAAATTTTAGTACATTTTGACCAAAACCTTCCAATTGTTTTATCATGTGACGCATCAAACATAGGAATTAGTGCGACATTGGCGCATGTGGTAGATGGAAAAGAGCGACTTATAGGTTGTGTATCCCGTAAGCTAACACAGACAGAAATATCATATCCAACCAGCCATAAAGAAGGATTGGCCATAATATTCGGAATTTCAAAATTTTTTCACTATCTGTGAGTAGGTAAAGAATGAGAGAACTAGAACCCCCTACCACAAAACCCCCCACCACACCACCCCCACCAATCGGAGATTGGTAAGTGTGGGTGGTGTGGTGGGGGGTTTTGTGGTAGGGGGTTCTAGTTCTCTCATTAATAAATGAAGAAGGAGGGTGGTGTGGTGGGGGGTTTTGTGGTAGGGGGTTCTAGTTCTCTCATTAATAAATGAAGAAGGAGGGTGGCGTGGTGGGGGTTTTGTGGTAGGGGGTTCTAGTTCTCTCATCGATAAATTAATGAAGGAGGGTAGTGTGGTGGGGGTTTTATGGTAGGAGGTGTTCTAGTTCTCTCATTGAAAAATAAATGCTCTAATTGGGATAAATTGTGGTGGGAGGTGTTCTAGAATTCTTACTGAAATATATGTGTGCTGCTAAACTCCCATCAGGTTTAGTATACACCTCCACACCCCAACGAAACATCTCTTTCATACAAAAATATCATAACTTTTACCAATTCACAGTTAAAAAAATTATAAACATTTTTCTTATTATTATTCTGACTCAAGTACCTCGTATACAAAATAAATTATCTTCTCACATAAGCAATGTGTCTTGAAGATTTTTCAGGTATATATAGTTATCTTTCATATAACACATTTGATGAACGATTAATGTCATTCGATGGATGGACTGGTGTTTTACCCCCTGCTGAGCTTGCATTAGCAGGTTTTTACTATACAGGTGAAAGTGACATTGTGCGATGTTTCTGGTGTAAGGTAGAAATTCATAGATGGATAATTGGTGACATGGCCATTAAAGATCATTTGAAATATAGTAAGAATTGCTTGTATGCGAAGTTAATCAAAGAAAAATTCGATTTAAATACTGTGAAGGAGAGTTCACTTGCAACAGCTTTAAACTCTGGTATGATGAATTCATATCCCAATAAAATGGCAGTAGTTACTTACGAATCAACACCTGCTAGATGTTCTAAGAAAATCAATGGTGTTTTATACATTCTCTTAGTTTTAAATATAATAAGTAATATTTGTAGTACTTTGTATTAATATTTGTATCAGATATGCAAACTTTGCATACAGATAGTACAGAAATTATATTCATTAATACCATCGAAATAATATGTCTTGTACTTATTTGAATATATATTTGTAATATGACTGAATAAAAAAACTGAAACTTACTATTGTCTTTTATTATTAGCAATCATGAATTTTAGTGACTTTATTTTAGAAGCTACTATAAAATTTAGAATTGTTTGGTTTTATCTGGACTATGTTGAAAATTAACTAATTTGATAGTATATCTTGTTATATTTCCCATGAATATCTGTGAATTTTAAAAAGTACTAAATGAAATAAACTTTTATATGATACTGTTAATATGTGGTAATAAGAATTATTACTAGAAATATGAAATGACTATTAACATTATAATTATCAAATTGTTTACAGTTTTAAATTGGGTAATTAAATTATATTATTTCAAAATTAATTACCATATTAGTATTCTCACTGACAATATGTTATTGCCGAAATATTTTCGTGCAATACTTTAAAAAGTTGTTTGCATATTTATAAAATTTGTTATCAGATTATTTATTTATTTGACCAAATCATAATTTTCAGAAAGAAGTAGTTTAAATAAAAAGAAAATAGAGATAATAAAACATTTATTAGAAATATAAAGCATAAAAACATAAAAAAGGCGAAGTACAATGCACTAAAATTAATATTTACAATCTTATATCTATACTTACATGATAAAAACATATTTACAAACTTATATCTACACTTACATGCTACAAATATATTTACAGGAATAAAAAATTAATAAAAATCGTGAAAATTAGAATCGCGTGGGCATTTCGCAGTCAGTAAAAGGGAAATGATCCGCGAAATACCCAATATTCGTAATTTCTTGATCTAATTTGGCTTCATCAGCGGTTAAGGAGGCTATCATTTTGTCAAACATTTTGCGCTGCTGCCTCAACTGCACAATTTTAGTAGCCACATTGTTTTTTGATATTTTTAGGAGCTTAATGTGCCTACCACATTTCTCCTTGAGGCAGCCGCGCACATCATCTAGTAGAGCCTCCTTTTTAACTTGAAGCACTGCTATTTGCTTATTAACGTTTTCCTCCATTGTTGTAAGGTGCGCTGCCACATCAACTGATAGCAACGCAGCGTCTTCAGCTTCCCTGATTGGCGTTGACATCGTGGACGGTTCGAACCCTATGTATCTTGGACATGCCGATATCTCCATCGCCCCCGTTGAAGATCCAGCCAGAACAGTAACCGGCGTTTTCATAGTCGCCGAACACGTTGCAGTCGTCGAACCCATTGCACTCACCGAAGACGTTGGAGTTGTAGCCGAGGACGCTGTAGTTGTTGTTATCGGCTTCAATTCAGAGAAACTTCCATCTAAAACCAGGATGCCGGACGCCACGGTGTCATCCAACCTAGCAGTGTTTAGTTCCCTAACCACTTTTTCCTCAAAGGACACATCTTCATATAGTTCACTGGCACTTTTCTTACAACTAAGCCGACTGGGCTTCTTCGCCGGGTAAACAATTTTATTGATGATTTTGGAGTTCATATTTTAAGTTTCTATTCAACTGTTTGAAACAAACTGTGATGCTGCAAACGCGGGATTGTCTTTAAATAATAGTCGATGTGAAACTAATGCGGTGGGAGACTAGCACACCGTTCAAGCCAAATTAAACCTTACTGCAACCTTGCTGGGACTAGTATTGATGCGGTGGAAGCTGACCTTAGCTAACCCACATCGTTTAAGCTAAATTAAACCGTACTGCAAGCGCCAACATTCCGCGAGGACCAGTTGTTTGTCCTTAGCAGGTACCGTGAATATTTCAAACTCGTTGAACTCACATCAACTCGGAGCTGGTTCATGGTTATGTAGAAAAAATAAAAAAGCTGAGCCCACCTTAAACGCAGGCAACATTCTTTGTCCCCTCGAAAGACGACATGTTACAGAGATAGCCAGACAAAAATAAAGAATTCAAGCAAGGATTTAGAGGCCAGCATAGGGTATTCACATTTTATATTCATAACGACGTTCGTGTTTTGTGTTTGAAATAAATACAAGACAAAGAGCGGTCACCGTACCAGTATCTGCCTGGTACACAGACAAAAATAAAAGAATTAAATTCTTCAGAGACCAGCATAGGTTATTTGCATTTTATATTTGTAACGACTTTCACGTTTTAGTCACCGTACCAGTATCTGCCCGGCACACAGACAAAAATAGAGAATTCAATTCTTCAGAGACCAGCTTGGGTTTATTCACATTTTATATTTGTAACGACTTTCACGTTTTATGTTTGAAGTAAATACAAAACATACTGAGGGAGTGATCACCGGTACCACCTATCTACCTGGTACCCAGACAAAAATAGATGTTTTGCTTCGCTTTAGATATAGACTATTAACATTCTTCTTTCAATGCTTGGATTTTCATATTATACACCATATTTACCATATTGTTAATTAGTAGTCAAGAAATTATGCGTTACTTATGTTATTTTACCGAACTTCGATGTCAGTTCTTGTACATGCATAAAATTAATTACTTTCATTATACTTCATACGCAATGATGCAAAAACATGTTTCTCAAATATATAATAAACCATCGGGGTACTGTTATCATTCGCAAAATATTGCCGAGTGAAGTTACAGCTTACTGCAAATCTGTCAAATTATCGCCGTGCAGACCGTAATGGGTTTTATTGAAAACTTTTTCAATTTTATTGTTTTGGACTACATTAAAAATATGTAAAATTTAAATAGTCACGCCTGAATGATTGACAACAAAAATAATAATCTTAGAGCAGATAAGGATAAATAAATTGTAGAACGTATATTTTTATCAACAAAGACAAATCGTGCTTGTATACTACTATAATTATGACACAAAATTAACTAACATTGAACGAGTGAAATTTGCGATAAATGGATTTACCGGCTTTAAAAGTTACCTTTTGTCTCTAAATATTTTTGTTAAAAATGGACACGAATTAATTTAATATTAGATAATTTTTAAACTTATATGAAATTTGCATATCCACAAAAAGTAGTAAAGATATATATTTTCTCTTGTAGGATTTCACGGAATATTCATGAAATGTGTTTTCGGTGCATATGATGGTCAATTATTTATTTTAAACGATAAATATCGATTTCCAATAACATAATTAGGTACTAATTTCTAATTAAAATGTATCACACAAGCTTGTACGAAAGTAAAACATAATATCCTGAAATTATACTCATTTCAATATCACAAAGTACGAAACTACAAGTTTCAGAGGTCGTAAAATTGCGATTGGTAGCGGTCGAATGGGAATACTTAAAGCTATCACCGATATTTTATTCCATAAAGAATTAACACAATCTTAAAGTAAAGTTCATGCATTAAATAACATTTACATTTGAGAACATGTAACCGAAACAATTCATTCCTTTAATACAGATTTCCACGTACCTCTTTTAATAGTACAAAGCTTTAAACTGTAACATCCTTAATTATTGTTATAAAAATAAAAATTCACATTTAAAATTGTTGACGTTAGCCGCAAGCGGGCGAGGGGCGCGTAAGTCAGAAATTCAGCTCCGCTGACTTTCGCGCCACGAGGCCGCGTAGCGGCGAAAATTACGTAATTTTTAGTCAAATAGAGCGTTCTCCTGCGTAACCTTGGTGAAATTTTGTCTTTTTAATGACTTGCATAAATATGTATATGTACCTATCTGTAGTTGTACAAATTAATGACAGTCTTACTACAAAATGAAAATGTAAAACATAAAACAGGTAAGACTGGCCGAGTGTCTTATTATGGCTAAAAACGATCTCAAACTGGTTAATCCAGCTACACAATTCGTAAGACCGGTTAAACTAGTTTTGTGGCTCTCTGGCGAACAACCTTCTTTGTTTTACCTCGTATATAAGCACGTAGAATCGTACGTCCAGTAAGTATTAATTTCAGATTTAGCAAAAATACAGTTAGTTACAATTGTTCAGTGCTTAGAATAGTTTAGTAAATAGTGATATAATGCAGTGCCTTCGATGTCATAAATTCTTTTCTGCAAAAAGCAGTCTATTACGTCATGAGAAAGAAAGTTGTCCATACAGATATCATGAAGCCGTACCAGAGAAAAAACTGAAAATGTCACCCGTACAGTGCGATAATGAAATAAAAGATGAAATCATGAATCTACCGGGTCCGTCAAATGCCCAAGATGAAATCATAAATTTACCGGGCCCGTCAAATGTCGATAATAAGTTTACTGAGTGCCCTGAATGTCATGTCAAAATTCAAAGAAACTGTTTAAATGCTCATATTAGAAGTAACGCGCACAAAAAGAATACTTTGTATACCATGGAGGAATGTGTTGAAAGAGTCAACAGTGCATTTAAGTGTCGAATTTCGAGCTATCGTTTCACCACTACACATCACCACATCGATCACTATGAATTTTTCGAAGACATCAAGGAGAAAGTATTTTCAGTAATTGCTGACTATATTAAACGATATCGTGCACTAAAAATACATTTTGAATTATTTTCAATGTACATCATACCTGAAAAAGATATATTCGATCTCAAATCGTTTAACACTAAAAATAAAATTTTGACTATCTCTACCGATTTAACGGAAATATATAACGAATTTATCAGGGATATTATGGAAAAAGCCTCACATATGCAAGAGAAGGACTCAGGTATATGTTTTAAAATTACACCATTTTCTCTTTCTTATAAAATATTTTTTAGGATGGAGTCTACAACAAATTATGTTCCTAGAAGTTAATATAAATAAATATAATCCGCTTTTTGCTTCATCCTACATAAAATTACCAAAGCAGATTGAAGCAAAAAAGGCTGTTGTGAATGTATGCAATCATGATCAAATGTGCTTTGCGTGGTCCGTCAACGCAGCAATTTTTCCACCAACAGGACTTCCGCAGAGAGTATCATCATATCCACATTATTCCACTCTACTGAACTTTGAAGGTATTGAATTTCCTGTTAAATTAAGAGACATACCCAAGTTCGAAAAACTAAACAACATTTCAATAAATGTATTTGGTATCAATAATCAATTTAAAGATGGCAAAATTATTTGTGAAATTGTCGGTCCACTATACTTCACCAAAACTTTGGAAAATACTCACGTTAATCTCTTGCTTATTACGGATGATGGTGGAAATAATCATTATTGTTTCATTAAAGATTTGTCAAGACTAGTTTCTAGACAGAGATCTAAGCATAACGGACAAACGTTTATTTGCAACGGCTGTCTCTACTTTTTTCGAACGCGCGAGGCATTACGCCTTCATGAAAAACATGATTGTAATTTTATTTGTACAAAATTACCAACAACTAATTCTGTGATAAATAAGTTCGGTGAAACCATTCCTGACAATGTTCTTAAATTTGTCAACTTTGAGAAACAATTAACAGTTCCATTTGTAATATATGCAGATTTTGAAAGTATTTTAAAACCTATACATCACGCGCAACCTAAAGATGACAATTCATTCACTATAAAAACGTATGAACATCAACCCTATTCATTTTGTTTTTACGTAAAATGTAGCTTTGATGATTCAGCATCGCAATTAGTTCATTACCGCGGCTCAGACGCAGCTTATGTTTTTATACAGAAATTAGAAGAATGTGTGCTCAATTTATATAATAAACACATAAAAGATATTAAACCAATGTTGCCACTTTCAGAGCAACAACTGACGGATTTCAGTAATAGTAGTACATGTTACATTTGTAATAAGGTTTTCACGGAAAATAATCAGAAAGTTCGTGATCATTGTCATTTAACCGGGAATTACAGAGGTGCAGCTCACACTGTTTGTAATTTAAACTTTAAATTACCCAAATTCATTCCAGTGTTCTTTCACAATTTAACAAATTATGATTCGCATTTGTTTATTAAAAAATTGGCCTTAAATAAAGAGAAAATTGATGTCATAGCGCAAAATAAAGAGAAGTATATATCATTTTCAAAACATATTTTAGTCGAAAGAAAGGAAGGTGCAGAAAATAATGTATTTATAAAATTGAGATTTCTCGATTCATATCGCTTCTTGCCAGCTTCTTTAGATAAATTAAGTCAAACACTAGAATCTGAACAATGTTTAGAAATAAGAAAGTATTTCAATGATCAATCCAAATTTGATTTAATACGTCGCAAAGGAATTTTCCCTTACTCTTATGTGGATTCAATGGGTAAATTGGACGATACTGAATTACCTACACAAAATTTATTTTTTGATGTATTGCGTGGTGATGGTGTTACTGAGGAGGATTATAGTCGAGCGCATGTCACTTGGAACACCTTTCAATGTCAGACTTTGGGTCACTACTCAGACATATACCTAAAATCGGACGTATTGCTATTGGCGGATATTTTTGAAAACTTTCGTAAAATTTGTTTACAAAAATTAACATTAGATCCTGCACAATATGTCACGGCACCATCATTAAGTTGGGATGCTATGTTGCGTAAGACGGGTGTTGAGCTTGAACTCCTTACTGATATAGATATGCTTCATTTCTTTAGAAAAGGTATACGCGGCGGTGTAAGTCAGTGCAGTAAAAGAATGTCCATTGCCAACAATAAATTTATTTCTGATTATAATTCTTCAAAACCTACGTCATATTTACTTTATTTAGACGCCACGAATCTATATGGTCATAGTATGAGTCAAAGTTTACCATTGGGGGGGTTTAGATGGTTAAACGACAACGAAATTCAATCTTTTGACTGTTCGCTTTTAAGTAACGATTCTGAAAAGGGGTATGTATTAGAAGTGGATTTGGAATATCCTGAAAATTTGCATGATGCACATAATGATTTACCATTCTGCGCAGAAAATTTAATTCCGCCAAATAGCAAACAATCTAAACTTATTTTAAACCTACATAATAAAACTAACTATATCATACATTACAGGAATCTCAAGCAATGTTTAGAACACGGTTTAAAATTACAAAAAATTCATAGAGTTTTAGAATTTTCACAATCCCCTTGGTTGAAAACCTATGTTGATTTGATTACGGCGTTGCGAAATGCATCCAAAAATGCTTTTGAAAGAGATCTTTTCAAATTTGTAATAAACTCAATATTCGGTAAAACTATGGAAAATGTGGAAAATAGAGTAGATATAAAACTTATTTCTCACTGGGAAAATATTCGTGGAAGTGTTGGAGCTGAAGGGTACATAAGTAAGCCTAATTTTAAATCATGTTCAGTGTTCTCAGAAAATTTAGTAGCTATAGAAATGTCTCAGCTGAAGATCTGTTATAATAGGCCATTATATGTGGGTTACTCAATTTTAGAGATATCAAAAACGGTAATATATGATTTCTATTATGATTTTATCAAGCAAAAATACGGTAATAATGCGACTTTGTGCTACACCGACACAGATTCTTTGATTTTAGAAATATTTACTGATAATGTTTATGATGACATAAAGAACAATTTAGGTTGGTTCGATACATCAAATTATACTAATGATAATATTCATGGTGTACCCAAAACGGTATCCATTGTGGGGAAAATGAAAGATGAATTTGCAGGCGCTCCTGTACAAAGTTTTTATGGAACTGGGGCGAAAGCATATTGCGTAAAACTCAATGAAAGTGAAACAAAAAAAGCTAAAGGGGTATCAAAAAATATAGTTAAAAACCAATTAAGTATTGTTGATTATAAACAAATTGTGGAAGAAGGTGGATTAATCTATCGCAAAATGTATGTGTTTAGATCGCATTTACATACGATGTATACTGAATTAAAAAACAAAGTCGCCTTATCTTCAAATGATAATAAACGTTATGTTATTGCTGGGTTACCGAATACCTTAGCTTGGGGTCACAAATCTATTAAGTTAAATTCAGATAATAAACAATGCACAAGTGATGAATTATTAGATTTGTTAATAAAACTAGCCACAGAAATTGATGAAACAATGAATGATGTTAATGATGATGAATTCTATATAAATAATTTTGCTTTAAATATGTAAATAAAAATAAAATAAATATTTAATAAATTGAAACTCCTCTGTGTAATTAATTATACTAATAATAAAACTTGATACTGTTAAAAACTGTAAATTATGTGAATAGTGTAACTAACTGTATTTTTTAAAACTGAAATTATGTGAATAATGTAACTAACTGTATTTTTAAACCTGAAATTAATACTTCAATAAATGATAACAATAAACTATTTGTTTTATTTATTTTAATCTAGTTGGGAGGTATTATTAGGTGGGAGTTAACGTAATGTTGGTAATATTAGGTAGGAGGTATGAGGATTTACTAAGTGGGGTTAGTATTATAAAACTTCAAACTTGGTTAAGTCTCACTACAACCAGTATCATACCAAATTGTAGTATACCAATAAATATATTTTCAATATGTGGATGTGCTACGTAAAAGAAATTGAGGTTGTCGATTTAGAAAGTGGGATAGACTATTTACATCAAAAGTTTTCTAACCTCCAGTTTGATGCCGAACATGAAGCAGTCTATGGGCTGGGAGCATTTTACAGTGAAGAAAAGTGCAACGAAATTGCAAAAAATTATGAAAATGGGTTAAGAGTGTGTGAAAGTTACTCAGAAGGAAAAATTTCTTTGGAATGTTTAGTCGATGGATTAATTGAGTTAAATTTAGAGGGGTTTCTACATCCATTAAAAAACTATTTGGGCGTAGATCTTGTAAATAAACTACATTTTGACGATGAAACTGATAGTGATGAAACTGACTGTGATGAAGCTGATTGTGATGAACCATAACCGGGTGACAAATGTACTGAGGTCGAGTCAAATGATTCTGTAGGAAATAAACTTGTAGAATTAATTTCTGTGTATATTATACTCCACATATTATATTAAACTAAAATAAAAAACAGTGTTGTTTTATTTATTTATTAAAATTTAAGACATTACAAAGGTTTCATATAAATAAAAAACATTGGACAATGCACAAATACATTTAGTATTAGTATGATAAAAACATTTCGCGGTAGACATAATTAAAGATGGTTGTTCTTCGAATTCTCTTACTGGTTGTGAAATGAACTGTCTGATGTAGTCAGCCTTTTCTTTTCCTTTTACGTAAACACAGTCAGCGTTTGAGCTCAAATTCTGAATAATTTTATGGAATAGATGCAATGGTGTAAATCCATAGTTCCATTTAATACAGTGATAATTCTTTGTTAACCAGTGGGCTTGCTGCTGTAAATCTGGTGATAGCATATCAAATGGGAAAGGTGGCTTAAATATGTAGTGACATATTTTTACTCCATCATAGGCTGCGAACTCTTTAACTATAAATTTATTTTTTTCTATTTTAAATCCTTGCACATCGAAAATAAGAGTCATATTTTCAAATTACACAATTTCTTTAATACACTAACGTTCATACTGTATAATTCCACAGCTTTTCTTAAGTCTCTCAATTTTCTTCGATGTTGTCTCAGTGCTTCTATGTATTCTGATCTCATTATGATACTGACATGGGTAGGTTTTGTTCTCTTTAAATAGTAAAAATGTGACATGCGCATGTTGTAGAAAGTCTCACACATCTCAGTGTTGTCGAACAATTTTAGTTAGAGGATTATAAGTAAAGTGCTTCTCATGCAGTATGAGACAATATGCTGTAATATCGGCAGTAGTAGGGACATCCGTCTCAAATTCTATTCTCATAACTACGGATCCAGTCTGTATTATTTCTTTTTGCCGCGAACAATCAATATGAGTTATTGGTGCTAATTCTTTAAATTCAGCAGGGTTGAAAATTGGTTGATTTATTTTTTGAGGGTAATATGATTCTTGAAAATTAGCAAACATTTCATAGAGGGTGGCATATTTGTTGTTTTTAAAGTCTAAATATAAGTCATTGTACGGATATCTCTCGGAATTTAAGAAAATTCTAACGTTTTTAAGATCACAGTTATCAAATTTACTCATATCAGATGTAATCTTTCCTTTTTTATCTTTTTGGAAAGCTATTATTACATGCCTAGGAGTTTCAACTTTGGTAGATGTCTTCACAGGCCACGTATGTCGGTTTGAGGTAGGTAAGGAAGGGTATTCAATTAGTTCCCAACTTCTAAATTTTATAGGAAGCTCCATATTTCTATTGGTAATTTTATTCAGTCTAAGTTGCTCTGAGATGCTGACGGTCACGTGTGGTACTTTCCAAAATAATTTAGTAATAGTAATTTTTGGTTTTTGAGTATCATCTATACTCGTAACGCTGTCTATATCATTACTATTACGTATTAGTACTAATTCCTGCCTCATGTTAATGACAAGTTTTCGAAAATCTTCAAAAAATCCTACCAATAATTTTAATGGTATGCATACATTAAAATTCCCATTTGCATCTACTATAATTTTGTCTGATATGCCCAGCTTCTTCTTTGGGAACCATCCAGCATTTTGCAAGAAAACGCTTTCATTTTCATTATATGATAGATAACTTTTTAAAGTCGAAACTAAACCAACATTTCTCACGGAGTCTATCACTATACCATTCATTTCATATCTAATTTCTCGAAATATGAAAGCGATCGCGTTGTTAATAAATTCCAATTTAGTAGTCGCAGACCCATCTTCTTGTGTGAGTTTTCCTTCGATATATAAATAACTATTGCATGGTGCAGTGTAGGCATCTAAATCCTGTATAGGGATTCTTGTTTCATCGTTATAATCTAAAGTTCCAGAGATATTTGGCTGATACGTATGAAATTGATAATCTTCAATAGAGTTGTCACTGAAAGGTTGACCGGTGATATTAAGTAATTCCATTATCCTAAGACCTCAAATCCTAGAGATTCTAAGAACTTTTTATTTTCCGATGTTAATCTATTGACACTATTTTTAGAACTGCCAATTTTCACCTTATTCACCCTTTTATAGTATGGTTGGTGTCTATTGTGTGATGTTGTAGAATGGAATCTTAACACCATTTTATTAACCAATTAATTTTCTAAGGTGTAATCTAACGGTTATAGTTTCTTCCCGAAAATTGACAAGCTCTCCACCTTGATCAACTATTTTGATTGTGATGTTGTTAATAGTCTTAACGCTTACTGGGAAGTAAATAATGTTTAAAGGTGATTCCACTATTTTATACCCAACTGGTACTGTCGGAAAAAACTGATGAATAACGTGTACGGGATGTCCATTAAAGAATGATCCTATTGCAATGCTACAATCGACGCATATAGTGTTCACCTTGGAAATTTTTACTGTATAATCTGAAGTATCATTCTCATTAGGATTCAACTGTCTTGCCGCGAATCCTAGTAGTGGTCCAATTGAATTTTCTACAGCGAAATTAATTTTTCTATTTGAACGGATATTCACTTTAGAAGTATTAATATCTGCAGTAATCGTGATAAAGGCATCTTCATCTACCTTAATTGTCTGATCCTCCAAATATTTTGTGATATCATCGATTTCATAGCAACCCTCAGGAATTTTTATAACATATTCATCGTTTTCCCCCCAAACAAAGGTATTGTTGCTATTATCAATGTTTGGAATAATATTGTAGGTATCAAAATTTGTCAGTCCAATTTCATAATCTACATCATCTTCTAAATAAATGGGGGGGTTGAAATTGTAACTCAATATAGAGGACGCGTCGCTAAGAGCAAAAGTGAAAGACATATTGTTATGTTAAACGTTTATTACAAAATGAGTGGAGTACATTATTTATATTAGTTATATAAAAAAGCCAGACATATATGTCCACACATATATGAATCATAATTTTGTAATGAATTATAGTTATATTTGATTTTATTCAAGCTACCATCGCTATGAAAATAATTTATTAACTCTTCAGGAGGTCGCAAATCCCCAAAACTATCAAAATACTTCACATTATTATTTTTCTTTGTATATGCTACCCAGTGAGTTCCATCTCCAGCGTCGATATCTAGATTCACAATACCAGATTCATTTTTATTTATATGTTTTGGAAGCTTATCTCTCATGAAAACTCCTCGAAAATTAGGGATTCTAAGAATTTTCGAGTATTTTAGTAAGTCTACATTAGTTAACGGTCGACGAGGTAGCTTTATTGGAAGTTTTTTTGATAGGGTTTCAAGTATAATCCGAAGCCTTTCTTATAAGGGCCCAGATATAGTCCGTTTCCTTTGGTAGACTCTTCCATCGCCAAATCATGCCTCTTTTGCTCAGCTAATTGTTCGCGATTTGTCTTAGCATCGTTAACCGCCTTTGCAATACCAGCTGCGCCCCCACCTAAAGCTCCCAATGCTCCCAAAATGGGTAATAGGAATGGGAGAAAACCCCCTATTTTTTCGGGTATTGGAATAACTTTAACTTTTCGACTACGTCTTTTTGGGAGGGATTTCCTTTTTACAGCAACTTTTAAATTTATTTTACCTCCTTTCTTCTTTGTGATAGGTTTCTTTCGGACTTTTAAGCCCATTCCCAACTTGTTCTTTATTTTCATTATTCCACCAACACCTAATGCAGCAATCTTTTCACCGATACCTGAATCAGACGCTTTTACAAGTTTAAACGCAGCCTCAGCTAATGCCCTATCTGCTTGATTTCTACTCTCGACGTCTTGAAATTTAGAATACGCTATATCGTGTTGTTTACACGCCTCATCTAACCTGTTAACACCTTTATCACCTCTTTGTAATCGCTTGGTAAGTTTCGTTCCAGGGCCACAATAATTATATCCAGGTAAATGTAATTCTATTGGAAGTTTATCGATTATTTTATTTAGCAAACCACGTCCACTCCGTTTAGAGATGTGATTACTAGTGTGTACAGAACTTTTATATCTATCCATTATATCTAAAACGTGAGACAAATAAAATATGCTCTTTGTTTCAAACCCTTTATATAGATTCAGGAATCGAGCACAGTTCAGTTCACTATAGTCCTTATTATAATGTGCTTCTATTTTTATAGTAGAGTCAAGGTCCAATATATATGATCGTTAAAATGTTTATTCAGCAACAAAAAACTCTTTTATCTGTAGAAGATCATGATGATGTTTCATTGACTGAAACATTTCAAAAACATGGCATTTTATTTGGAGGACAATCGAAACGAGGGTTGTTGGTGGGTAGTTCAGGTTGCGGAAAAACAAATGTAATGCTTAGTTTATTGGAACATCCCAATGGTTTACGATTTGAAAACATTTACATATATTCTAAATCTTTGTATCAACCCAAATATGAATACCTCAGAAAGTTAATGAAACCTGTAAAAGAAATTGGGTATTACGAATACGATGATGGTGACTCCGTTATACCTCCTGAAGATATTAAACCAAATTCTGTTATAATATTCGATGATTTAGCATCATGCAATCAAAATATCATTAAAAGCTACTTCTGTTTTGGACGTCATAAAAATACCGACTGTTTTTATTTATGTCAAACTTACTCATCAATTCCTAAACAACTATGTAGAGATAATGCTAATCTCATTGTTATATTCCAACAAGATATGACTAACCTGAAACATATTTTTGATGATCACGTGAGTGTTGATATGAATTTTCAAAATTTCAAAGAAGTATGCGCATTTTGTTGGAAAGATAAATATGGCTTTGTTGTGATTGATAAAGATTGTGCTATAAATTCTGGCAGGTATCGTAAAGGATTCGACAAATTCATACATATATAAGGTGAATGTACTGGTCGTACGATCAGTAAACATGGATAATCGAGTAGCAGTGCAGCTGCTGAAGGCAAGGAAGGCGTTAAAAGCGAAATATAGAAGCTTGAAAAGTGATATTGTCAAATCACAGTCACAATTAGAGAAAACTTACAAACCCATAACTCAACCACTTAAAGAATTGGTATCAAGTCTCAGTAAAACTGAGAATAATATTCTTCCAAAATCTGATTTGAAAAGGGAATTTAAAGATGAATTGAGCCGTCAAAGCTTTAGCCCTAAACCAAGAAATCAAGCACCTTTAGAATATTATCGTACAACCGCTCCTATCAATTTAGAAGATGAAACATTTCAGTATGATCCTTCTACATCTAGACCAGAATTCGGCGAAAGTTATTTTGATGAAACATTTCCAGCACCGATAGCAGATACAACAACATTGACAGAACAGGACCGTTATTTAGAACAATTCAAAAAACCGTTACCACGAGCGTATATAATCGGTAAAATTGAAGATGTTAAAAATGAGTATGATGATACCTTTGGTGTTTACTTTGACCCGCGTACAGAAAAATTTGCGATTGGTGACTCTACCATTGATTTTGAAGGAGCTGATTTTATAATTAATGATCAATATAAATATACCGGTACGCCTGGATTGTATGAACTGATGTTTAAAAAACTTCCAGCAGGACATCGAGCAACTGATGTGGACCAATATATTGATATTATTAGAAGAACTAACACTCAATACTTAGGTTACAATCCTGAAAAAGGTCTATCTACATCAAATGCTCCTAAATTTATAAATATTATAAAGCCACGAATTACTAGTTTGTATTCGATGGCGCGAGAAAAGGCGGCTAAGAAAACTAGTTCAATAAAGCCTCCCTCTACTTTACCAGCTATAGTACCAAGGTCGAGATCCAGTTCACTGCCTTCATCACAATTGATAAAAACGAGAAGTCAAGGGAAAAGAGGTGGAAGTCTGAAAATGATGGAGCTTAATAACAAAAAAATTGAATATAAGCATTTTGATGACTATAATGAAATTGTAGATCGTTTAAAATTGCTTACAGCATCGCAATTAGCGGGAAACACTAGTCATAATAATGAAATAATTTCTATAATAGAAGAATTGAGGGAGGGTGAAATAATAAGATAAATAGTGTGTAAAAAAATAGTGATCTCATTTAGTGCGTAACATTGAAGCTTTAACAATGCCTATCGATAAGTTTGGAAGACACATGTTGCGAAGTAGATCAACACACACATCACCACATTCCATCTATTCACCTGTCTTAACATCATCACCAATATCATCACCATTTTACATTTGTGAACCATCTTCACATCATAGTAAATGCATCATAAACATACGTGGTCATCTGGAAAAGTCTCAAAGTTTATTACGTTATACACTTGAAAACGCAGCAACTGAATACAAATTTCCCGTATCTGGTAAAATAGAAAATATTGAAATTTCACCCATTGATGCAACAATTTTTGTGGGTACCACTAATTTTACAAAAGATAAACTTATTGGAAAAGTCATAAATAAAGGTGATGAGATTACTTTCCTAGTATCGAAGAACCATCCATCTTTGAACGTTGAAATTGTGCTACAGTGCCCAGTAACTAAAAATGACTAACGTTAAAGAAGAAATAGTAAACGAAGTCCATAGACCAGCTAGAAAACATTTTAGAAGGCGAAGAGTAATTGTTAAAGGTCTCAATGATCTCTATCAAGCAGATCTTATAGAAATGCGTCCATACGCGAAAATAAATAGAGGTTATAAATACATCTTAGTAGTCATTAATGTATTTTCAAAATTTGTTTGGTGCGAACCAATAAAAAATAAAAGTGGGAAAGTGGTTACCCAAGCAATGAGAAATATATTGTCGCAGGTTAAAGTACAACCCACAAATTTACAAACGGATATGGGAAAAGAATTTTACAATAAAGAATTCAATAAATTAATGGATGAGAAAAAAATTAATCATTATAACACATATTCAAATCTCAAAGCAAGTGTTGCAGAAAGAGCGAATAGAACATTAAAAAATAAAATGTGGAAACAGTTTAGTTTGCAAGGAAATTACAAGTGGTTAAAGATTTTACAGGATATTGTAGCGAAATACAATGACACTGAACACAAAACCATAGGGATGAAACCAAAGGATGTAAAAAAGAAACATGAAAAATATTTACTGCGATTTATTTATAGCAATTTAAAGACAATCGATCCAAGGAAACAAAAATTCAAAGTCAATGATCATGTGAGGATAAGTAAATATCGTGAGGCTTTTTCAAAAGGGTATACACCTAATTGGTCAAATGAAATTTTTAAAATCAGGAAAGTTCACCAAAGCAATCCTAGAACATATTTATTAAAAGATCAAGACGGTGATGAAATTAAAGGTGGTTTTTATGAACAAGAAATTCAGAGAGTAAAGTATCCTGACATATATCTTGTGGAAAAAGTTCTAAGAAGAAAGGGGAATCAGCTTTATGTTAAATGGTTGGGATTAGACAAGAGACATAATTCATGGATTTCAAATAAGCAAATTGTATAAAGATAATATGTAATATTTAATTTTTTAATAAAAACAAATTATATGTATAAACTATTTTATTTACATACCAATTTCACACAGAAAAATATAAAATGTACTTAATAATTGCTTACATCTCATTAGTAAATCTTTCGTTATATACTTTACATCTATGATTATAATCTAAAATAGGTGTAATAATTTTTGAAATTAATGCTATTCTTCTCTGAAAACGTCCTCTATCATGAGCTAATGACATCCAGTGCCCCTTCCTTGATGAGTTGTAGGCAAAATTCCATGTTACAAGGAAATAAATTTGATTATCTTTTTCATTAAATGTCACTTTCTTCATTTTACACCTTGCTAGTACACTCAGCTTCGAATATATTTGGGTAAATGTACATTAATTCCATTAGCATACCAAAATTTTCACTATTAGAATTTTCACTCGGTGGAAGTAAATTCTTTACGTTATCAAACACATTTCCTCCTTGACGTTGTAACCCTTTTTGCACAATCTTGAAATAATTTGCAAATTGCGATCTTCTTAACATGTCAACTCGGTACTTAACAAGTGGTAACAGCTCCCACAATTTGCAGATTGTTTCATGTCCCAAGTAGATATATGAATTATTTTTCCAAACTTTTATCACTCTTGATGTAGTAATTTCTTCAAAATATATAGAAAAACTTCCAGCACGTATAGGTTCCACTTTATCATTAGTGTATAAATAATTTGATATTATTCTTTCATTTGCAATAAACTGAGTCCACTCGTTTTCATCGAAAACTATCACATCATTTTTATTTCCTGACAGTATTACACAAGGACTATAGCACACTTCATATGATAACCCTGTTGACACAAATTTACATTGAGATTTGTTCAACTTATATGTACGTTTACCGAGCACCACTAAGTCATTCTTACTTTGATGTGCTGGAGGTAAATCACTAAACAAATCAAATTTAAGCTCCGGTAAATCGAAAATACTATTTTGCATCATCTTGAGAAACTGAATCGAAGAAGATTATTAGTGGCAATTTATGTAAAATGCTGTTATACAAGCGTATATTATTGAAATATTTGATGGGAGGTAGTTCTAGAACTCCCCATATGCTTCATATGGTTGAGCTGTACAGTGGTGGGAGGTATTAAGACGTCTCGTGGCAGGCGGTGATAGTGGTGTGAGGTCGTTCTTGAACTCTCAATCCGGGATTCGGGAGTGCATCGAAACGGTATCATATGGATATTTTGTCTTCGTATATGATTTTATTGGTAATGTCATTAATTCTGGTAAATCAGCTAATGTCAGTACTTGACCCAGAATACCTTCGGCGTTATAGTCTGTCGATAAATGGATATCATGCCGTTGATTCATTTCTTCTTTTAAAACTCCCTGCAATATTTTTTTAGCCATAAACATTTTATGTTTTCTTTCAGAATTTATCACTTTCCGAATACAATTAAATAGCATATATGTACGTAATGCCTCATGATCCACTGATTCTTCTTTTAAGTCATTATCTGGTGTCTTCGGAAGAGCATCATGAAACCAAAAATTTAAAATTTTTTCAATAGCTGCCTCAATATTTTCTTCAACTTTCTCATATGCACATACTGATTTCTCATTATCTTTGTAATTCATATTACCACTACCTTCCAATGCCATTTTATCAAAATTATGCTTTGTGTAAACGAATTTAAGAATATCTTAACGATGAGAAGTAAAATTATTGAGTATCACTTCTTATATTAACCGCTCAAAACTGGTTTTCAAGGAACAGTACATTTCCTATGAATGAGAATTCTAGAAAACCTTCCACTACAATCTACCCCAATTAGAGCAATGAGAGAAATAGAATACCCCCCATCACAAAACCTCCCACGACCTTATCTCCTCATTTATTTATTAATGAGAGAACTAGAACCCCCTACCACAAAACCCCCACCACAGCACCCTTCTTTTTCATTTATTAATGAGAGAACTAGAACCCCCTACCACAAAACCCCCCACCACACCACCCCCACTTACCAATCTCCGATTGGTGGGGGTGGTGTGGTGGGGGGTTTTGTGGTAGGGGGTTCTAGTTCTCTCATTCTTTACCTACTCATCAAATTGGATGTCTTTGGCATCATGGTACTCAGTAAGACAATCAAACCAATAAATTTTCATTCCAAAATTTCAACCTGGAGAGTGCGTTTCACATCTGTGAAGCGATAAGTCGCTGCCGTCCTTGCAGCGTCAACCACAATGTCTCGATGGGCGATTGCTGAACTAGTTTAAAAGAGTACTTTTTATTGTGTTCACCATGGCAAAACCAGAATATTATATCAGCTAGTTTATTTACATTTCTAGAAAGTTGTATTAAATAAAATACGGTGCAAAAAT